>OX376355.1:16705569-18012657 GCA_947369235.1 Udea olivalis
CCCCAAACAGGAATGCAGTAGGTGATAATTGATTGCGCAAGAGAGATGTATATTTGGTTGAGGAGGTGTATGGGAGAGTCTTTATTTTCAAAGTTCTCCGGTATTACATATCTAAGGGTTTTGAAGATCCAGATGAATTTTCTAGTCCTACCTATAACATGATCCACATGAGCGTACCACGATAACCTTTGGTCCACAATAACACCAAGATATCTCGTTTGTGGGACCTTTTCTATAGTTGGACAGTTGCACATATTCGCACCGGCATCTTCAGCACATAAATGTATTTTTAGGCAAAAATCCTTCCCCGGCTGCGAATTATTATTGATACTGAAGCAAATATAATTTGTTTTAGAGGCATTCAGAGTAAGGAGATTATGTCGCGACCAGAGAGCGACTCGAGCCAGTGCGATTTCTGCATTAGACCTAACTGTATCCCAGGTTTCGCCAGCGATCAACACTGCTGTGTTATCATCATAAGACAGCACTTGGCGTTAGGGATACTCATACCACACAGGTCGTTTATGTAAATGAGGAATAAAGTAGGTCATAAGACGCTACCTTGTGGCACGCCACAAGGTAGCCATAGTCGCGGATATTCACCGAAATAACAAATCTGCTGAGTAACATTCACAGTCCACAATCTTACCTAGCGTAAGAATATCGAGCCCTTTTTCTTCTTAGACCCTTAAAGACAGTGTCGAAGGCTTTTTTTAAGTCTAAATATTTACAAACATTTTTTGCCACTGTCAAGCTGCTCAGTTACAAACGAGCTTAACTCAATGGCATCCTCCGTCGATTTCCCCTCTCTAAAACCAAACTGTGTAGACGATATTAGATTAAGTTTGTTGAGATAAGACTAATTAATGTTAAGCAGCTTTTCCAGAACTTTTGATATAGCAGGAAGAAGAGGAAACGCTTCTGCAGCAGCCAGATTGTACAGGGAGCAAGTACAAAATGGAGGTGGACCTCAACCCGAAACTTGGCCTGATCATCGCATGATTTTAAGAGTGCATAACTCTTACATGGGAGGACATCCACCAGGTAGAAGACCAGGCCGTGTATCTCAAATGCATGACCCAGATAGTGTCGAATCAGTGCTCGAAGAAGTGGCAAGAGATTCATCAGTAAGTGTGAAAACAATACAACGTCGAACCGGAATTCCAAAATCACTGGCACATCGCATACTCCAACAAGAGGGTTTTCACCCATATCATATTCAAAATGGTCAGCAGCTTAAGCCCGCAGACTATCCGAGAAGAGTAGCGTTTTGTCAGGAAATGTTGCGGCGTCAAGCTAAAAAAGATTTTTAAAAAAAAGTATTTTATGGACCGATGAGTCACATTTAAGAGATGTGGAATTTTCAACATACACAACTATCATTCTTGGAACATTGAAAATCCACACTTGACCCGGGAATCTCATTAGGTCGATTTCTCACAATGACAAATCCGCATTTGGTCAACTTCTCATAATGTCAACTGCTTAGATGATAAATTCGCATAATGACAACTTTGTAATTTCTATCTTAACAAAGCCAAATATTGATTTACTATAATCAAAAAAATTGTTCAATTATCTTATTGTTCAGTAACATGTAATTATATAGGTAAATATGGGTATGCAATATAGGTAGGTAGGTATCTTGAGATGATGAATAAAATACCACAATTTATAATCAATCAACTGTAATAAGTGTTAAATGTGTCTTCACATCTTAGGAATATAAAATACAAAACAAAACAAAAAATAATGTCAAAAATCACAACATAATAATATTATAAGAATCTTCTGATTTGGGTTTTACTTTTCACATTAGTTAAACTTTCTATTTGAATAAAGAAAGCTGCAAAAATATTACTTTTTTTAAAAATGTTGAAATTCTCAGATTTTCATTTTGCAGTTCCATCAAATATTTATTATATTTTTTATCAAAAATGTCACGCTGTCTTCTCCTATTTCTCAAAACTTTAAAAATACTATTTATAATCCTTTGATTCCAATATTTGGTTTCTTTTTTAAATTTGTATAGAAAGTAATATAGATTTGGGTTTTTTGGAATGCGTCCGTTTATAAGCCGATGCCAACCTTCTGAAGAATTCGTGGTACGGTGGCGCTGACCCGCACAACTTAAAATATTGGGTGAGAAGTTAGGATACCACTGTCTTTCAAAATACCGACGGAAACGCTTCATTTCATCAGTGTGTGGCGATTTATTTATTAGATGACGCCATCGGGTATAAAATTTTCTGGTATTAGCGGAAGCATTGCTGCCATCCTAATGACGTTACGCCCTTCGGAAGTACTATTCAATTTAATTTTTTTCCCATACTTTCACACTGCCTCATTAGAGTGATGATAACATCCACTGATATCGGTCTGGGGGAAAACAGTCGAAACTGCATTAATCTGGGCGACTTCGTAGTCGCACTTAAACGTTTTGATTTGAATGTTTAAATGTTGCTTTAGAAGTGTAAATAATCTAGTATAGGTCTTTTCCGTCTTGTTGGGTAATAGCGCGTAGATAACGGGGACTACGTTTGTAGAATTTACATCAGATCCGTTGTCCAGATGCAAAACATACAACTGGTAAAATGGCTTCGGAGCCGATTTAAAAGTGCCATTACCAAAGTAAGCTCCTAATTTTGTATTTATAATCCGCCGAGCCGTTTTGGTTGCAAATACAATAATTTGATCTTGTCCACCGTCTTCAAATAGTAAAGAATTCGTCGCCAATGCTTCTGGGATCGAAATGGTTTCTAAATTGCTGTGAGTAAGTAAATCTGTATTTAAGAATTTTTTTCTAGCTCTGTATAAGGAATCTTTTACTGTACGAAAACTGGGTATTAAATCACTGTCATTTGCATTGTCTCTTCTCAAGTTACTAAAAGCTTCTTCCACTATTTTCTGCACTGGACCTTTAATTTCTCTTTTTTCTTTATCACCCAATTCTTCAATACACTGATCGCAAACATGATCAATTTCCCCTTTGTCCACTGGGATCCACCATCTCGATCCACCAGTGGATTGAATAGCACGCTACAGTTCACTGTGATCCACCATTGGTCTGAGTGGATCCTGTGATACTTGCGTCTCTTAATATGCTCCACTAGTGGATTGAACAGCACTCAGGGAGTTTGGTAAGATCCACCACAACAAAACAAGTTTCTATTTAATAAAAATAAATAGAGAGAAAAAAATAGTTTTTATTGAATAAAAATATATCTTCTAACTTAAATTCAACCGCACTAGGCGAAAAAGGAAAAATAAATATATCTTCTAACTTAAATTCAACCGCAGTCTGCCGCCTTTTGCCTGTCCGCAAAAATCTTATCTAACTGTTTCTAAAAACAATTCAACTGACATTTCACCGTGGAGTAATTGTAATTGGGTATCTTGAACAAATTCGTCGTATTTGATTTGGCTTGCATTTCTCCTGTTTCCGCGGCCTTGTTTAACACGTACCGAATTATTCAATGTTTCTTTATGGATTATATTTAAAACAAAAACGAAATTAGGCTTTTTCCTGCCGACTCTTTTATTTATTTTGGAGTGCCATCCCTCAACGATGTTATTCGTACGATGGCGTTCCCCAAATGTTCCCCATATATCCTTTATCAAATCTTGTATTAACCAAAATTTTTTAACGTATTTGTAAAAGTTCGTAAATTTCCCTGTTTTGGGCATTCCTTCCAATACGTATGATAAACCGTCTTTTATGTGAGTTATTGGTAAAAGTGGCAGTGCAGCAACTAATTCAACATATCTTTTGGATAATTTATTATTTTGAAGTCCCCATTTTTTCGCATTTCTCCAAACGCATCTTTTAAAATGGTAGTAGCAGCCTTTTATTCTAGAATTTTTGAAATTATTTTTAATTGCCTTTATTGCAGCATACTCAAAATCAACTGTGAACTTACTTGGTCGAAATGTCTTCAGTCTTCTTTTTATCAGTTGAAATAAAATATAATATGCCTCATAAGTTCTTTCAGACATGAAGGCGAACATTAAAGGTACAACCATATTATGAGAACGTGAACTACCGAAATCACCATGAAAACTATAGATTTGATCAAAGGGATCTGGTGTGCTACGAAATGTTCCGTCACAAAATATATGTTTAATCTGAGATATGCGATTTAAAATAGTTCGGTTACCGAAAAGTAATATGCGTATGTTGTTACAATTGTAGTCGGCCAGAAGAAAACTATAGTAACGATTTGGTACTTCAACGTCAGAAGCGTAGTTATGAGAAGTTTTTTGGACTCCTAGGTTACTATTACGCAGTTTGTACCATTTGCTTTTTACTGATTCATAAGGCGGTATTTTTGCTACAAAGTTTAAACCGGAATTCTCAGCTTCCGCTACGAAATTTTCATAGACTTGTGGAATCGGCAAATTATCTGTATATATTACTTGTTCTTGACATTTATTCATCGATAGTAAAATTTCGTTGGCTGCGTAATCTGAGGCACAGTTCGATGAATGAGCGTGAGTCTTGATAATTGTATCATCCTGTAAATAACAAGTCCGTCGTAGAAGGTATATTGTCCATATCATCCAAACAACTCAAAAAGATCTAAACATTCATCTATTCTACTATTTCTTCTTATGACGGTTTTAACGCTGACTGTTCTTAGTTATTTTGAATGATACATACAAGGTAGGTAGCTAGGTACTAGCTGTTGTCCGTTAAACTGAACAGTAGTAAAATAAAATTCTACAAAACACAGTGAAATCATTTTGCTTCTTACATTTGTAATTGTAATAGTCCCGGGACACTTCATAATTCGCCACTGTGTGCAAAGCCATATTAAACTTCCGTTTTTGAAAACTCTTTTTTGTGATATTTATACCCACTGTGTAAAATTAGAACTCCACGTTGTTTTACGTAATAAATTTTGTTTAAGTCGTGCATTTTTTATTTATAAAAATGAACCAAACAGAATCAATTTACAGAAATAAATGTCATTTACGATTTTGAATGACATTGATTAGTACTAGGAATGATAACAAACTCATTAGTCTTAGGTACCTATGCAGCCTTTATGTCCGTGTTAGATGTTTCGATGTAATAGAAAGAGGTACATAGTAGTATTTTTAGTGGTGGATCAACTTACGAGTACATTATTTTTATTCAATAAAAACTATTTTTTTCTCTCTATTTATTTTTATTAAATAGAAACTGTTTTGTTGTGGTGGATCTTACCAAACTCCCTGAGTGCTGTTCAATCCACTGGTGGAGCATATTAAGAGACGCAAGTATCACAGGATCCACTCAGACCAATGGTGGATCACAGTGAACTGTAGCGTGCTATTCAATCCACTGGTGGATCGAGATGGTGGATCCCAGTGGACAAAAGGTCAATTTCTCGTAATATTATTTTTTTATCTTCGTCGAGTGTAATGGAAGCACTGCAAATATTACGAGAAACACAACGCCATAAAGTAGTGCCATTTGCATTTAATTTATTTTGAGTATAACGATGTCCATCTTTACGCAACAATATCTGACCACCTTTTTGACTATTAATAAGCTCAAACTCGCTAGCCATTATTTCATATCACTTTTTTAAAATAGATATAATTGAACTGGAGTCTTACTATTTAAATTAATAACAATATTTTCCTTCAACTCCGCTCTGGTATGTGTGACATGACATGACAAATTATGTATATAAAAATACCCTCATGTTGTACTATTATTTATTAAAAATATGACACCGATGTTTGTAGGCTCAACCATAAGTTTTATTTTTTAATTTAAAAATTAAATGATACATTTTAATTCAATAATTCCCTTGTTATTATTTTTAAATTGTTCTTATCATAATAAGAAAGATGATTTCCTTAAAAATTAATGATGTTATGTATGATAATGCCCTCTTTATTAAGCGGTAACTATCATAAATGTTTCACCACATTGCGGAGAGATGGAGCTAGTAGGAATAATAATTAATTGATATTTACGATGTGAGGACACCTATTACAGTTGATTGATTATACATTTTCGTATTTTATTCATCATCCATAGATACCTACCCACCCTTTCAGTCCAGAATGTCAAATTCCCAAAATGTCAAGCGGTTTCAAAATGTCAAGTTCCCGTAAAGTCAAGTTCTCAAAATGTCAACTTCTCGGAAAGTCAAGTTCCCGAAAAGTCAAGTTCCCAAAATGCCAAGTTCCCGGAAAGTCAAGTTTTCAGTTAGTCTATGGAGATAAGGGAGTTCTCGTTCAATAATAAAAAAATCCATAAATCAACATATTTTTTTAAATTAGATTTAAATCTAACAATCAACATTTTAACTTACTATGTAAAAAGAACATATATTTTTAACTTAGCATTCAACTTTTGAACTTACTATGTGAAAAATCATATTTTTCATCTAACAATCAACATTTAAACTTGCTATGTAAAAAAACATATTTTTAATGGAAAATAACAGTACGCAGTATTATTTGCATCTATACCTTAATCGCGAAAAAAAAATTGTAGTAGTAGTTAGTTAAATCTATGAGAGAACAAAACGCATTCGTGCAGAAAAATGTAAGTCGCCAATGTGGGTACTTTTGAAATATTGTTTTAAGTATCACCTACTTTGTATGCAACGAGAACCTTTCAGTCCAGAATGTCAAATTCCCAAAATATCATAATTGGTCATTTACAATAACTGCAGTGACAGTTTTTTCTAAGTCTTGTTCAAGTTTCACAAATTAACGCAGTTTTTGTGTTTAAAATGAATGAAGTATTGGAATTCGTGTGTAACCAGAAGGGCAAACTTACATTGATAACAAACCTTTTAGAAGAATGGCACAGGCGGTTAAATGGGCGGATACCAAAGAAACCGAATATTTATTTGTTTCTGTATAAATTAAAAAAGAAAGCAAGTACTGGGATAGTCGATTGAAGGATTCTCTGTTTAAAAATATGAGAAATTAAAGACGATTCAGAGACATTATGTTTGATAAAAAATACAAGAACTATCTGATCCAATTAGAAAACAAAGAACTAACTTTGCAGCAATTAAAAAAAAAAGATTTTTGATGACTTAGATTATTCAAATAATAGTTTCATTAAAAATATGGTTTTTACATAAGTAGTAAGTTTAAATGTTGATTGTTAGATGAAAAATATGATTTTTCACATAGTAAGTTAAAATGTTGAATGCTAAGTTAAAAATATATGTCCTTTTACATAGTTAGTCAAAATGTTGATTGTTAGATTTAAATCTAATTTAAAAAAAGATGTTGATTTATGGATTTTTTTATTATTGAACGAGAACTCCCTTATCTCCATAGACTACCTGAAAACTTGACTTTCCGGGAACTTGACATTTTGGGAACTTGACTTTTCGGGAACTTGCCATTTTGGGATTTTGACTTTCCGGGAACTTGACATTTTGAGAACTTGACTTTCCGGGAACCTGACATTTTGAAACCGCTTGACATTTTGGGAATTTGACATTCTGGACTGAAAGGCTACCTACCTATATTGCATACCCATATTTACCTATATAATTACATGTTACTGAACAACAAGATAATTATCTTGAACAATTTTTTTAATTATAGTAAATCAATACATGATAATATCGAGCCCACATCATTCGTCAACTCGAATCTAATAGTGAAACTGATTTCGATGACAGTTGGCTTCCTATTTATTTGGCTTTGTTAAGATAGAAATTACAAAGTTGTGATTAAGCGAATTTATCATCTAAGCAGTTGACATTATGAGAAGTTGACCTAAT
Source organism: Udea olivalis (assembly GCA_947369235.1). NCBI lineage: Eukaryota > Metazoa > Arthropoda > Insecta > Lepidoptera > Crambidae > Udea > Udea olivalis. The sequence continues at coordinate 16,713,321 of OX376355.1, forward strand.
GCGAATTTGTCATTGTGAGAAATCGACCTAATGAGAAGGTGTCTTTTTGAGAATTTGACATTTTAAGAAGTTGGCATTCTGAGAAAGAGACATTTCGCGTCCGGTTGTCATTTTGAGAAGTTGTCATTATGAGCTGAAACGGCGTGCAGCTCTAAATTTTATTAAGGTTGTTGAACTTCATAGTTACATCGGTCAGAAAAGCCGTAAGTGCCCACCATTCATTTTTCTCTAGTTGGGGGTATTCCTTACCACTTTGTTGTAAAAATAAATAGTATTTCGTGTTTTAAATTGAAGAACCGTTCTGAAACTTTTCCTTTGCTTAACCATCTGACGGCACGGCAGTGTGCAAGATAACATCGCCATATGCAATTCTTCGAGTAATTCTTTGAATTTTCGATGATTCAGTTCGCGCGCGAATCTAATTCATAATGTTGAAAACCGTATTCATCGTATCTTTCAATTTGCCATTCGAAATTTGACATGCCAAAGTTTCTTGATGCAGTAAACAATGAATGGGCAGCAAATGCTCCAACAGGAATAATTTCTCCCAATGGTCAAACTTTTCGGATAATGGAAAATACAGTCCAGCATAAATAGTACATTATTGCAAAGGCAGCGAAACAGGCAATTGCCATTTCGGCCGAGGCATATATAGTGCTTTTCTTAAAAAAATGCAAGGAAATAAAAAGGGCCTTTTACATAATAAATTTAATTAATATTATTAACAAAATAACAACTCCGCTTTACCGCCAATTTGTTTTTTTTTTATTTTACAATTTGTGCCGAAAGGTAAACGCATCTGTGGCTATACAGCCACGAGAACGCAATGTGTACGATAGATGAAAGAGTTCTAAATTCAAACAGCACACCGTTTCATACAACATTGCCGGCGCGCTCTTCGTTCGAAATTCAAAGAACGCGCCGGGAAGTGATTTTGGGTTTTCAGTCTACGTAAATATGATACTTCGCGTGTTCTTTATTCAAAAGTAATGACAATATTTCCGAGCATGTTTAAGAAAAGTAAATTATATTACTTAATTTTAGAATGTAAAAAACTAAGAGAATTTTGAAAATACCTGGCTGAAGGAGCCATCGTCCAAATCAAATTGCTAAAATTATTATTAAAAAAACACATGAAATAATTAAAATGGCGTCTTCTAAGCCTTATTATTATTAATCAATATAACATTCACCAAATTCAGTTTAAAACCAAACGCACTAGGTGTATGCCATTTATAAATTAAAGAGTAAAAATAAAAGGCTAGTGTAAGCTACCGTAGTTTACCGGTAGGCTACGGAATGCTATGGTAGGCTACGATACACTTATTACTTTAGTCTTACGACCTTAACGCAATTTATCAAGAAAATGACCAATACTTATTTCACTATGGATTAACTGTAACTGTTCGTTCATTATAATTGGTCTCTGCTCATATACTCGTTTCGGCGCGGAGAAGATTCGATGTCATTTTCCTCCATTTTCAATAATGTTGACAGCAGACGCGCTACTGCAATCGTACGCTGTCTTTTCATGGTCTTGGTCAACTGTGCGTGTCAGCTTTCGACCGCATTATTAGTACGATGCCTTTCGCCGTCTACAGACCATTGTGCTTTGAACGATGGTTCCTTCAGCCACGTATTTTCAAAATATTTTTTAAACTGTTTTACTTTTTGATTCTCTATGGGGTTCTCCGATTTAATGTACTCCCAGCCGGCGTCAATCATATCTGCAGGTAATAAAGGGAGAGCTGAACATAGCCCCACGATACTACTTTCAGTTTTAGACTTGAGTTTCATTTTCTTTGATCTTTTCCATAAATTTTTAGTATAATGGTAGGTAGCATCTTACTATTTTCATATTAGGGAAAATTTCTCTTATTGCATTACTAGCAGCAATTTCGAAATCCATATGATTTTTTTCGGTGTCCATTGTGGTATTTGTGACTTTATCATTCGAAATATTGCTGCATAACTCTGCTGTGTTTTGTCACATATCAACGCGTATGCTACTGCCTTAACTTTTGTAGTTGATGCTGATTGGTCTATATCGACATGTATACTTTTGATTTCGCCAACAATTGTTTTTCATTTTCGGTGGAAAACATTAGTATTCTACACGTTTTCGGTTCATACACCACCCACGGTTAATCCGCTAAACGAAAAAACTGGTATTGGTCAGGAACCGTGACATCTGCCACATCAGTAAAGCAGGTTGTGCTTCTTTTGTTGTATAAAGAGGATTTAATATTTACTGATGGTGGTATTGGTATGACCAAATTTAGGCCTTTACCTTCCAACGTTTCCTTTGCTTCTCGATATAATTCAGGAATAGGAACCTCAGTTGTCATTGCCTTTTGGTTTAGCTCATGTATCGCTATGTCCATTTCATTTTTGTTAAAATCGCTTAGGCGTGAATGATCGGTACATTTAACTATTTGTCCACTCTAAAATAATCAAAACTAATTTATAAATGCGAGCGAGTACCTATCCATGTGGTACAGTGGTGACTAGAGCTGCCTACCTGCCTCCTGATTATGTACCTAACTTTCTAACAATAAATTCTTGCAATCAACTGACAGAAAGCAAAGTTACATTGCTGCTCTAAGTAAGATAGTTGTCGCATTAATTCTTACTAAAGCAGCAATGTAACTGCGCTTTCTGTCAGTGGATGATTGCAAGAGAGTTTCGTAATCCACTAGCAGGTGTCTGACTGAAGGTGATATTATACATGTAACATTAGAAAAAAAAATTGATGGAACCCTCATGTTACATGTAGGGTTCCATCTATTTGGCATGACCTATCACACAATAAGCAACACCTATGTACTTATTTATGATAAAAAAATGCTAAACATAGGGGAGATATAGCGTAGCAACTTAGGTTGACAGATAAGGAGCCACGACACTTTTCCTTTTTTAAGCAGCTGCATGTCCAAAAGGTTTTTCCATTTTTATAAGTTCTTTTTTTTTTTTTAATTAACAAGACAAAACTGGTTTTGTTTTGTTTATTTATTTCACAGTTTACTTTCGTCCCGTTTTGCTTTGATAGCTAAATTAAATTATTTAATGAGTAAAATATGAGACTATTATTGTGTGAGCTCGTGTGTTTTCTGATTGATTTTACAATACCTACAACAATTAAACTTAATTATGTAGTGTAAATACGAGTAGTGTAAATAATAATGGAACTAACATTAGTTGGTACAAAGTTATGAACAAGTACCTATGTGTGTGTGTGAGATGTAAATAAATAACTATTTAAGTCAATTTTACTTTCGTAATTGTAAATAATACTTACCAGTGTTCAAAATGCCTCCCATTAGAAAACGAAGTTTTTTATGGAACCATTTCCCAGAATTAAGTGACAACAAAGCAAAATGTGGCTATTGTTCACAGATTCGTATCTATTCCAAATAAATCAATCGGTAATTTAAGTAGGCATATGAAATTGAAATATCCAACGATACAAATACAGTTAGAGAGACAGTCAACGTTACCTGCGCCGAATGTACCGACAGATGCTGTCGAAACCGATGACGTACTTAATAATAACAACAAAGATGTTTCCGAATCTGTTAGACAGGGTTTTGAAAGGACCTACCGGTAGGAGCACCCACTTCAGCACTCAAAACTACTAGTAAAAATAAACAATCCAGTATGGAAGATTTCACCCATAAACCTATTCCACTGAAGAAATGCACTCAAATTGATAGGCAGATTTTAAAACTAGTAGTGAAAACTATCATCCTTTTTCGCACGTTGAACAGCCTGAATTGAAAGAATTATTTGATATGATTATTCCGGGTTATAAACTAGGTACCTACAAAAAAAACCGTGTCAAATAGCCTCTTACCAAAAGTTTACCAGGAATGTTATAAAAAAGTTCAAATTGACATAAATTCTGCTAGGGCTATTTGTTTAACAACTGATTCATGGACCTCAATAAATAACGCGAGTTTTATTGCAATTACCGCTCATTATTTGGACTCTAATGGGAACATTAAAAACAACTTGTTGGGCTGTTTTTCGTTTAAAGAAAGACACACGGCGGTAAATCTCTGCAATTGTGTAAAACAAAAAATTTAAGAATGGAAAATAAAAAACGAGGTGGTAGCTGTAGTCAGCGATAATGCGGCCAATAGTCGCTGCTATTCGAGAAGGAGGGTGGAAGCATATTGGCTGTTTTGCCCACGGCATAAATCTGGCTGTGCAAGCCAGTCTCAGTAGCCTGAATACAGTCCTGTTAAAAGTGAAAGCTATTGTAGAGTTTTTAAGAGAAGCTCATCAGGACTAGCCAAACTAAAGGGAATTCAGCAACAAATAGGCCTTCCTGATCTCAAACTGAAGCAAGACGTGGTCACGCGTTGGAATTCAACGTACGATATATTGTTTCGATTTTTCACCATGAAAGAAGCCATCGTTTCCACTTTTAGCAATTTTGGGCAATGATCTCCAAACTTCGACTTCCAATGATTGGGAAATTGTAGAAAAAGCTATTTCAATTTTGGAGATATTTTATAACATAACGACGGAAATACGAGGTGCATTCAATAAGTACCTAGCCTCATCGCCAGAGGGCGCTGTAGTTTCAAAAGAGTTTTACCACAGTGTAGCACATTCTTTTTTAATTCTTTTTTAATTCTTTTTTCAAATTTTCATTCCAATCCCTTCATTTGTTTTAATTTGACAACTTATGGAAGCGAACGTGTCGATCGGTTTTACAAAAATGGAAAAAGAGCAATATCGTTCGGTGATTCGATTCCTATTTTTGGAAGGGAAAACGCGCATCGAAATCAAAGAGCGCTTGGATGCTGTGTACGGTGACTCTTCTCCATCGATGGCCACTGTCAAGAATTGGTTCAACGAGTTTGCACGTGGCCGTACGTCGGTTTTTGATGAACCACGTCCAGGTGCACCGAAAACAGCTGCTACGGAGGAAAACATTAAAAAAATCCATGATCTCGTATTGGCAGATCGCCGATTGAAGGTTCGGGAGCTAGCTGAGACTGTAGCCATTTCAGAAGGAACAGTGCATCATATTCTTCACGAGGAACTCGGCATGAGAAAGCTGTCGGCGCGATGGGTGCCGCGTTTACTCACACCGGAAAACAAGCGCAACCGTGAGACCACATCGGAGACGTGTTTGGCGCTGTTTAAGCGGAATCCAGCGGAGTTTTTGCGTCGTTTTGTGACCGTCGATGAAACCTGGATCCACTGGTACACACCAGAGACCAAGGAGCAATCAAAACAATGGATCCAGACCGGGGAACGTGCTCCAAAGAAGGCGAAAACTGTAAAATCGGCCGGAAAAGTTATGGCCACCGTTTTCTGGGATTCACAAGGTGTGATCTACATCGATTACCTCGAGAAGGGTAAAACAATTACAGGGCTTTACTATGCCGATTTATTGGGCCGATTCGACGCCGAATTAAAAAAAAAACGACCCCATCTGGCGAAGAAAAAAGTGCTGTTTCACCACGACAACGCACCAGTTCACACGTCTGCCGTTGCCATGGCCAAATTGGTCGAATTACGCTACGAATTGCTGCCCCATCCACCGTATTCTCCAGATTTGGCCCCTTGTGACTTCTTGCTGTTTCCTAATCTGAAAAAATCACTCGCCGGGAATAGATATGGATCAAATGAGGAGGTCATCGCCGCCACGGAGGCCTATTTTGCAGAGTTTGACAAAAACTATTTTTCGGACGGGTTAAAAAAGTTAGAGCATCGCTGGGCTAAGTGTATCGAACTAAAAGGAGACTATGTTAAAAATAAATTGCCACAATTCCAAAATTTTCGTTTACTTTTTGTAGGCTAAGTATTTATTGAATGACCCTCGGATGTTCTGAAAAATTTGTGACCCTATCGAAAGTCCCGGTGCTGTGTAAAATCATGATTCGCCATGTCAATAAACACTTAGATGCAGAAACTTCGTCAGTAGAAATAATTTTACTCCTTACTACATTGAAACAACAAATGACCCAACGGTTTCAAAAAATAGAAAATAATTCAAACTCAAACTCAAACGTTTATTTGCCAAGAACACAGTAAATAAAGATGGCATTTGAAAGTAAGTAGCGCATGTGTTCAGTCTGCTCGCAGACGTGCAAAAATTTAATTATAAAATGACACAATATTGATATCAATTAAATTAAATTATTTAATTGTTATTTCATTAGCATAATTATTTTGGGGATTTTGCATTAAATTAAATATTAGTATGTTGTCGCCAATTAAAATATTCATTATAACTATAAAAACATCTGTCCAATAGCCAGTTAGTCAATCTCCTCTTAAATACTGGCCCTTGAAGTGTTTTTAACTCGTCCGGTAGCAAGTTATACAAAACAATACTCCTTCACAATAAAGTTTATTTGTATTTGTATTTGTATTTGTATTATTATATGCGTTTCTCTTATATATGTCCTTGCGACAGGGAGGTTGATGCATTAGGTTTAAGTATTGCTGCCTTAATTGCCTTCCAGCGATTTCTCAGCGTGTTTTCTAATAACTGGGAAATGATCTCACAAGGAGACAAGCTTCCCTGATGTAAATGCAAGGAAGTGGAAGCAAATTAAGCTGTTTAAAAAGCGGTCTGCAGCTGTCTAGATACCAGACGTTACACAGAGCGCTAATGCATCTCTTCTGTATTTTGAAAGCTCTGTCTACGAGTATATCTACTGAATTGCCACACAGAACTATGCCATAACTCAATACCGATGATACGTATCCGTGGTAAGCCGTGAGTGCAGCCTCAATCGATACCGTTTGTCGCAATCGTTTGATAGCAAAAGTAAATCGCTCTAGCTTTTTACATATAATGTCAATGTGTTTTTTCCAATTAAGATGTGTGTCAATGTATAGTTCTAAAAATTTAAAATGATCTACCTCGTCAATTTTTTCGCCATTGTATTCAATTTTTAATGATTGTTTTTGAGTATTATATGATCGAAATTGCATGACTACAGTTTTACTGATATTTATACTTAGGTCATTAGCACTCAACCAGCCTATAATATTTTCTAGAGCCCTATTTGCGATTGAGTCCATCGGATTATTTCCACCTCCCTTTATTACGACTGTCGTGTCGTCTGCAAATAGTAGGCACTTATGAGTGGTAGCATTTGGGAGGTCATTTATATATAATAAAAACAGCAATGGCCCTAAAATGCTGCCTTGGGGAACCCCTGATTTCCGTATAATAATAGTTCCTTCCGATATTAATAGTTCAGACCTATATGATTCCTTTACTAAGTTATGTCCGATTTTCCCAAGTTTTGTTAGCTCTGTGCATTGTTTCCTATCTCTAAGGTAGCTTTCAATCCAATTATAAGTTTTTCCCCTTATACCATACGATTCCAGCTTGCTTAAGAGCTTATCGTGATTCACGAAATAGAATGCACTACTCATGTCGAGAAATACTGACATCACTGGTATACCATCGTTTATACATTCCGTGACGTACCTACTTTACCAGGTCGAAGCAAGCTGAGATGGTCGAGCTTCCCTTACGAAAACCATACTGTTGGGGCTGCAGTATGTTACAAGCAGTCACAAAGCTATTTAGTCTGTCAAGCATTGCCTTCTCAAATACTTTAGATAATATGGAGCCTAGGGTGATTGGCCTGTAATTACCTAGATCCCTCTTATCGCTCTTCTTATATATTGGCTTTATTATTGAGAACTTCAAATCTTCCGGGAAGAGACCCTCAGAAAAAGAGAGGTTGATGATATGCGCGATGGGTCGGCTTACGTATTTACCACAAGCTTTCAGTACTTTAGTTATGATGCTATCATACCCACCCGATTTACTATTATTTAGAGACATTATAGTTTTGTATGTCTGGCTTTCGTCAATCGGTGTCAGGTATACTGTGTGAGAATTGCTGGTTAAATAGTTTGGTATTGTGTTATTACTAGGCCTATTATGGTCAGTGAAATTAATAAAATAATTGTTAAATAAATTGCAAATGTCAATGGAGTTCGTGTATATTCTATTATTAAAAGTAATCATGTCAATAATGATATTATGTACTTATTCTGTACAGTAATGATACTGTACACTGAATCAGAAGTTGTTCTTGAAATAGTGTCCCAAGTAGCTTTACCCTTGTTTTTACTTTTACTGCTACTTATAAACCTGTTATTACTGATTCTTTGCGCATGCCTCAAACATTTCCCAAAAATCCTGCTATTCTGACGAAAGCGTGTCCTATGTAAATTATTGTTTGATTTGCTCAATCTAGATTTTAAGTATAGTTGTCGCTTGTTTTTACAAGATTCCCTTATTCCTTTCGTCATCTATCTTAACTTGGCCGGTCTATTGGTTGTTTTGACCTTGATCTTAGGGAAGCACAATTCATAAAACAAAAGGAATATTTCATAAAAGCATCTAAATGCTTCTTGTAACTGATGTGATTCAATTACCTCGGAAAAGGAGAGGCTAGTTAGGCAGCTGCAAATTTTTTTAATGTTATCCGCGCTATAATCCCTTTTGTATTCAAACCAGGTTGAATAACATTTTTGTTTATTCGCTCTAAATGACACAGTTTGCGCAGTTTCGTGGTCTGAAAGACCAAGAAAATGAACGCCCGATTCTAAATGTTTTATGTTACTAGCTATTTGGTCCAAGCAAGACTCTCCTCTTGTTGGAACCTGTATGTAAAGTTGAAAATTGAAACTTTTAAAGATACTTATTAGTTCCTCTGTATGCTCGTTAGGCTTTAAAATATCTAAGTTCCAATCGCCGCATATAACAACTTTTTTTCTAAAATATTTATTTGTTAAATAGTCCAACAGCCTAACAAGTTTATATAGAAAAATGCCTTTTGTGGCCTTTTTCTTGTCTGGTATCCTGTAAATTGTACTAACAATAACATTGAGCCCTAAAATTTCTATACCACAGCATTCAAAATGAAACTTAGTAGCCAGCCCTGTCTTAAAAGTCAAAAGCTTGACATCCCAAAGCTTCTGAACTAATATACAAGTACCACCTCTACTTTTATCGCGGCAGTAAGACGAGGCTAGTTTGTACTTGTTCAGCTTTATATTCACTTCGGAACTCTCTTTAACGAATGTCTCACTAAAACATAATACACAAATCAAAAGTGTCTAGGGATCAACATATATTTTTGCAATAACTTGTCTCCTGATTGATATTAATTAAAATTTCCTTTAAGGATTCATCAAATAAAGTGTTTTCTTTTGTCTACAGTAACGATAAACCAAGTCACCTTTGCATTAATAAAGAAATTTGCCATTTTCCTAATTAAGGGATTTTTGACATTTGAACCACTAACATTTAAGTTCGAAAAAAAGACTGAACTAACAGTTTTCTTTAAAATTTTATTGGGTAACTTAAACAATTAATAATCCGTGTTTCTACCGCGAACACTAACAACACAAGAACATCGGTTTGGCATACTCAAAATGAGTTCATCCAAATCACGCTGTGGAATGGCCGCCCATGTTCGTTGCAACAACAAAAAAAGGTCTTCTTGCGACTGGATACCCTCCATATTCGGCAGAGCTCTTCTCTGTAGCATATCCCATGCATGCTCAATCGGGTTCAAGTCTGGCGACTGAGCAGGCCAGGGCAGGACATTGATGTTCCCCCCCATGAGCCTTCGCCTTGTCGTGGCGGGGGGGCTTAGTACTGGTGGTAGGTGGAACCACCGGGAAGCTAAGAGGGCTCAGGCATGGCAGTGCGGTGGACTTCCCACCCACCCATTGCCTGCCGCCGGGCGTGGTGGTGGTATGGAGCTACCACTGCCCGCCCAAAGGGGCGCCCACGGGCGCAGCGCCTTAGGGCGCGAGGTGGGAGCCGCGGTGCACAACCGTTTGGAGGGGGTCAGTGATCCGCGGCTGGCCCCCCCTGTACACTGCGGCTCGGCGGGGCCGCACCGCCAGATGTGGCAGCGGATCCACCTTTTAGGTGGATCGTGGTTGCGGACCTAGTAGGGTCCGCGTACGGTGGGAGCCAGCGGGCTTCAGTACGGGGGTGCTTTTGCCCGCAATGCACGGCTTTCACCCCGACGGCGGAAGTACCTGCGTGCTCCAGGTACTTCTGTGGCCTCCCCCCTTCATTGGGGGGTCGGCTGGAGGGGGCCCCAATACGGGGAAACACTGGCGGCGGGGCGTTGTGAAACTTTTTAGGGACCCCGCCTCGCCGCTGAAGTGTTGAGGTCGAGTACCGTGGGGTTTTAGTCGGTAGAAGTCCGACATAACCTCGTCGTTCCCCCGAGCGACGAGGTATCCATGAGGATTTCCCCACGATAATAAAAAAAAAAAGAAAAAAAAAAAGGACATTGATGTTAGCTGCGGCGAGAGTCTGTCTTACAACTCTTGCGGTGTGCGGTCGTGCATTATCATGCATTAACTGAAATAAGGGACCGATTTGCACTTGTAGAGGAACGATGACGTCTGATACAATCGTCGCAGCATAAATTTGAGCGTTGAGGTTGCCTCTGATCCAAATCAACTCAGTTCTTCCGCCGATCCAAATACCCGCCCATACCATGATGGTTCCACCACTATAAGGATGGACTTCCTGGCAGGATTTTAATCGCTGTTGGCGTCCAGGGGTTCTCCAGTGTCGTATACGTCTTGTATCCGGTCTCATACCAAAACGAGACTCATCAGAAAAGCACACGAAACGCCATTGTTCTTCTGCCCAATTTCTGTGTTCAAGAGCCCATTGATATCGAATCCTACGATTGTGCATTGCTATAGGTAGTACCCTTAGCGGTCTTCGGGAATGAAGGTTCACTTCATGCAAGCGGTTTCTGACTGTTTGGTCGCTAATTAAGTTCCCTGAAGAGTGATGAAGCCTCACGGCTAACATCATGGTGGTTATTGTTGGAGCTCTTCGAGTTGTGATTTGAATGTATCGGTCTTGTCTCCGTGTGGTGCAGCGATACCGTCCTCCATGGCGCTCAGCCACGGTACCAGTGCTTCGGTAACGTGTCCAAAGTCGACTGATAACACTCTGACTTGTATTCAGAGCTAAAGCCACAGTACGTTGCCGGGAACCAGCTTCTATCATTCCCACGGCTCTGAGCATTTCTTCCCTGCTTAAATGACGTCGCCGCTCCATAATAACGTTGGTTTTAATCAGTAGTAGGGAAACAGTAGCACTAATAATGTCTTCAATGCGTTGTATGTTTTTATAGGGAAAATATTGACAGCAGATTTTCATCTTTTACTCGAATTTGATTGACAGTTCCTGTTTCAAATTATGAAATGCACCAAAAAGGATCCATATGAATTTATAAAATCATAAATTTATTACAAAGCCACATCTCAATCTCAAGAAATCCGCATAAAAATGCTTGATCCCTAGACACTTTTGATGTGTGTATATCCACCTCCCTGTTATTGTCATAAAATTCATTAATTGTCAGTTCAATAATGACAATTTTTGCACAAATACTTGCTATATTTTGATGTAAGATTGTTATCTTGTTCATTTTACATTCTGACGTTAATTGGATTTTGCAAGGTTTGAGATTCTGTTAATGAGTTAGGGACGAAAAAACGTCTCAGCGTTCTTTTTAAGTCTTCTTTATGCCGTTTATTATATAGTCATATTGATACTTTAAATTATCTATTTCTACATTTAATTTGAAAGTGATATAATTTAATTCAGACTTATTTTGAGTGTGCAAAATATGGTTGTCACATTTTCGGACGTCTATAAATGTACAATTTTGATATTGTTTTGCAATTAATTTGATCTGCGAATTTACACAATTAAATAGCAATTATTACACACGCTCAACAGTAGTATTCTGCACCGCTTACTTGAAAAATGAAAGCAAACATTGCTCAAGTTACATAGTAGTGCATATGGGTCTTTATCATGGCTACCGACAGCCAATATGATTATGTCTTCCGGCTTCACAGATTCGTACAAATCCACAACACTGCCCAAAATGTCCTTGGAGGTAGCGTAATAGTTTATATGCAGAAGCAACTATTTTAGATCCGCGGTTCAAAAAGCTCCAATTTGCGTAGAAGATTAGGAATAGTACGAATTAATGAAGTGCTACCAACAATCGCACCTGATCCTCACGCAACAGTAGCAGCAACCACGACGGCATCGTCTGAGTCTGATCCTGTACCTTCAACCTCCAAGTCATCACTATGGAATGAGTTCGACGCTGAACTAAAAAAATACGTAAGACCTCAAAATCAAATAGCTGCTGGCATCAAGGTGCTCGATAATTATTTGGAGGATGAAATGCTGCCCCGAACTGGAGATCCTCTAAAATGGTGGCATGAACGAAGACATATATACCCTATATTACACAATTACATGAAGAAAAGGCTGTGTATAATGGCAACCTCTGTGCCATGTGAGATAATTTTTTCCAAAGCCGGCCTAACTCTAAATACCCTTCGAACAACTTTAAAAGACGATAAAGTGTCCAAAATACTTTTTTTAAATTTTAATATGTAAATACATATGTATAAAAGGCGGACCTTAACCCTAAACAGCCGTCGAGCGACCGTAAAACGCTCTTTACGGCACTCATGTAAATATGTAGATATTCAGTGTACATACTTGTCTATAATTATAACAAATATTGTATATAAAATCAATTTTTACATACGCCAGCAACATATTTTTGCTGTCAGTCCTAAGCCTGAGAAAGTATGAAGGGAAATCGATTTAATTCTTTTTATCTATTTTATTTAAGTTTAAATGGGTAATATGTAGGTACCGTAAGTATCTACCAAATTGTATTTTACTAGGTAGGTATGTATGTACATTGTATGATATAATTAAGCAGGCCCACGCTGATATCTGTATCAAAATACCACGTCTGATAAACAAATCTCTGCGAGTAAGCGGCCTTTAGACAGGTACTAAATTCAATGAACTAGATGTTCCGAATGTAACTTATCACTGATTCGGAACATTGTACTGTTCGAGATGCAAATGATCCAATCTGAATAGGGATACAGTTTTGCCACGACTAATCCGAACTGACTAAGGTCATCTCTGTCAGACGCTTTTTGCTGACCGTGTAGCAGAAGCAGGCGTTTTATTGTTTGTCAACGGTCCGAATCGAGTTTATGGGGTATAAAAAAAACTCAGTTTTGAAAAACAATTAGTACTAATGTAATTGCAGATTACATAATGCCAATGCTGTTTTTCTAATATTGTGTTAACTATGACAATGATACAAAATAAAAACCTATAGGTAAGTAAAGTAAATATCTACTTTCAAAGATAAATAGAAAACAACTTCCAATTATTTATCACAATGCAATGGTATTTTTACTTTAACTAATAAAAATTTTAACAAAAAAAAAACCAACTTCAAAAAAAACTATTCCAAAACAAAGAACTAAAAAGTAAAGAAATAATTGCGTATTCTTCTAAAACGTATACGATAATATAATGTAGGTACTCTTATTGTTATTGTTGGAGTCTGTGTCAGCCAAGGAAACACTACAATATACCTATTTCTTACATATTACGTTTACGTATGTATGTAGGTAGTTACAAACGTACATTGGCTGACACCGACTCCAACAATAACAATAATAGTACCTACATTATATTATCGTATAAGTTTTAGAAGAATACGCAATTATTTCTTTACTTTTTAGTTCTTTGTTTTGGAATCGTTTTTTTTTGAAGTTGGTTTTTTTTTTGTTAAAATTTTTGTTTATTTCTTGATTTTCAGTGAATAGTTCTTATTTATTGTATACATCGAAAAAGTATCGTCCAATTGCTCCTAAGAATTGAAGAGTTCATTTACTTTGTCATGGATCCCATAATCAGAACCTAACACTCATCAAACTACTCTTGAAGTATATCCTTTCCAATAAAAAAAGAAGCATCGAAATCGGTTGGCGTGATAATGAGTTACCCGTCCATTTGTCGCGCATTTTGTCTATCTAGATTTAAGACTTACATATATTTCCCATGGATGCCACAGTCAGAATTGGACCAAATTAAAATGGGACCACACGGGCACCATCAGCTTTCAAATAAATAAAGAATTATCAAAATCGGTTGGCGTAATATTGAGTTATTCGTCCATTTGTCGTCCATTTGTCGCGCATTTTGTCTATCTAGATTTAAGACTTATATGGTTTTCTCATGAATTTCCAAAGTTCAGTTCCTTTCAGAACTAGACCAAAGCACCAGCTTTCAAATTAAAAAAGAATGATCAAAATCGGTTCACCCAGTCGAAAGTTATGAGGTAACAAACATAAAAAAAAAAACATACAGTCGAATTGAGAACCTCCTCCTTTTTTTGAAGTCGGTTGAAAAAGCGACACACGTCCCAACTTGCTCAGGCTGATATCGAACCTTGCGCTTACCGGAAGACTGCTATGACCACTGAGCATCCGAGGTGGTCTTGATTCCAGACTGAGCAAGATGGGAAGTGTGTCGCTTTTTTCTAGTATTTATAACAATTTATATCAATCAATTAATAATCTTTATTTGCATCAAATCAAATCGAATCAAGTTACAGAAATAATCGCATCATCTAAATCGCCTGTGTGATTATTTTTTTATATACTCTTAATGTAAGTAATGTAAAATATTCTTATTCTTAAGTAATCTAATCGGTCAAGACTGCTGCTGCTGTTACAGACTTGAAAACTAAAATCACATACTTGCATCACGTTTTATATTATTTAAAATCTAATCATATTATCACGCTGGTTGTACTTATACCCTATATTAACAGTAATGTCTGCTTATGCTGTTCTTATCAGCCTTAAAACTTATTTTACTAATCAACAAAAAAATCTTTTAATAATCAACACAAATAGTTTTATGAATTATATGCATTGTATTTAGGATTTTTTAGAGTAAGTTCTTAAGTTTCTTCATGACACAAATTAAATAAATTTTAAAAGGTTTTCTTACAACTGTTTAGGGATAATGTTTGATCTACTTTCTTAGAGTTTAGGCTATTACATCGCATATTACATAATAACCCAGCTTTAGAAAATAATCTCTCTGAAGGCACTGAGGTTGCGGGTATACGAGGAATTTTTGGATGAAAAGAGGAATTTTTGGCTCATTTTATACAATTAAGGGAAAAGATGTTTTTTGCCTCCCAAAACTCTAAGGGATTCCTTTTTATATCTAGGTATGGTAAATCCATGTATTGTTTCACTGCACTTGCTGCAGACGAAAAAGTTGTCATTTGAGTGGCAGTTTCGGATATTTTCGCGTCCAAAGTACTCCAAATATCATTATTGTCATTTACGACAGTGTCTGATCTATTTTGAGAGATGCTTGACTGGTTTGCAGCCATCTCGTATTCATATTAGCTTTTTATTTTATTTATTTATTTATTTATTTAATCTTTATTGCACAAAGAAAAGTACAATTGGCGGACTTAATGCCTAAAGGCATTCTCTACCAGTCAACCACTAGGTGAAGCAGAAATCTTTACGGCGGGGTTTTGTAAAACTAAGTTTCAGTAAGATAAAAGTAAACAATTTACTCATATAATATATATACCTACTTATCTAAATTACAATATATATATATGTGTACCTACTTACATATAAAAATAGCAAATATATACATATAAATTCATAAATACAATGATATATAAATACATATTATGTACTCAAATGGAAGACGAAACATTAACTCGGAATGATATGATCGACGATCTGACTAATCTGACCAATGATTAAATAGCACTAATTGAAACTGGTTAGGGTGTCTGTAAGAAAAGCTTGTGGATAGATTTTTTGAAGGAGAACCTATTGGGGGACATTTTGATTCTGTTCGGAAGCGAGTTCCATAACCTTATAGCAGCTAAGGTAAAGGAGTTAGACACATGCGTGGATAGATGAGGGGGAGTGGAAAGTTTTAAAAGAGTATTTGAGCGTTGGTTACGTGAGCTGCACTCACCCCTATATTTAAAATTACGCTTGAGATATTTAGGAGCATCGGGATTTTTAAGTACGTTGAACAGTAAACATAGCGTTCGAGAATTTCTTCGCTGGCGGATTTTAAGCCATTTCAATTTAGAGCGGAACGGAGAAATATGGTCAAATTTTCTTACACCGAAAATGAAACGAATGCAACTATTGACTAGGCGTTCGAGCCTATCGAGAAGCGCCTGGGACAGGTTGGAACAGCAAACGTCCGCATAGTCAATATGAGGCATCAGAAGGGCTTGGACTAGTAAAATTTTGGTGCTGAGTGGGAGAAAGTTTTTAAATCTATACAGAGAGCGTAAGGTAGCGACAACTTTTCTGCTTGTTTCCTTGATTTGTTTGTCCCAGCTAAGGTTATTATCTACGTATAGGCCAAGGTTCTTAACATGGGGGCTGAACGGGATTTTAGTGCCGTTATAGGTTAACGTAGGACCGTCGGTACTGAGGTGACTCAGCTGTCGCGGAGTACCTATCACAATTGCCTGACATTTAGCTGGATTTACTGAAATACCGTAACTGTCAGACCATTCGAGCAAACGTTGGAGATCGTTATTCAGTAGGCAAACAGCATCCTCGAAGCCATTGGCGTCAGTCTGTACATACAGTTGAAGGTCATTTTTAATTCATTAATAACCCAAAGCTCCGAATTATTTGCATTTGAGTCATTAATAAATCCTTTTTTCTTGAAACGTGGATCTAAAAAAGTGGCTTTGGCAGGGGTTCTATTTTGCTCCAATACCATGAGGCGCTTTTCTACTGCATTCAAAAGACTCTCTTGCAGCTGTTTTCCCAATTCAGTCGCTAAATTTTTATTTCTTAAGGCATTTTGGAAGCCTAAAACTAACGGAATGACGCAAGACAGTGTAGGATATGACTCTCCTGATAGAATAGCAGTAATTTTTTCGAAAGGCTGCAAAACAGCTACCACCTCTTCTATTAGAGCCCACTCTTGGGAGTCTAGATTACACAGAGATGCATCCAGCAGTGGCAATGTGGCTGAGAGAGCAATTTTAGTTTTCAATAAGCGCTCAAGCATATAAAAAGTGCTATCCCACCAAAAACATTCTGTAAAAAACTAGCCAAGTCTCGATGGAGGTGCTTGTTTATCTCTAAAAAGTAATGAAATCTAGACAAAGTCGTGCCAAGTCTAAGGTTCCTTACTGCGATTTCTTCATTATTATAGTTAATGTTGTGTGACTTCGCCGTTGAAGGGTACACAAGGGTACAAAACCAGGTGCTCCATGACACCATTGCACCAATCTGTCGCCAGAACCGCTACCCATACCGTGCGTAGTGGGCCAAGAAAATAGGAAAGGCGGACCCTGGGACCTCACACAAAAGTATGGGTTTACAACCGGGATAGACCGCACGGATGATGATGTACGATTCAGATCTTCGATTATCCTAGTTTTTATATTTTATATAATCACAGATGCAAATTGTGAGGACTGTGCAGCATCTGCAGGTAACTTCTTTCTTTTCAATGTCTGTTTCTATGTTAGCTCACTTAGTGGCTGTTATGTAATGTGAGACGTACACTTGCCCAGTAGTAACGGAAGTAGACAGGAAGAGTGCGTTAGGACAGCAGGTTACAATTTTCCAAGTTACTCATTCTACTTGCTTTGCCACCGAAAATAAAATAAATTTATAACAGCTGTTTACCTTGTATTACACTACATGCATCTCCCTGTAGCTTCCTATTTTGTATGGTATCCCGATGGATTATTGTAGTGAACTGCAAAATGACCATATTATGTAAGTTTGCTTTTTATTTTATTTGCAGGTGGTTGCAAACACTCTCTGCTCTTGTTGTTTTGCTAAAAAAAGTGAACCAATAGCATTCACCTGAAGTGGATAATGGTTATCATCCACTTCAGGTGACTGCTATTGGGCCAAGCTGAAGCTATCGAGTGCCAGGACTGAGTTATTGAATTCGAAAGATACTTTTAAAAACCCAAAGAACATGAATTTGGCACCCAAAGACCCACCCGTTCTATTAGAATTCCAGAGTGTGAAAGAAGGTGTAGGCACAAATTAGACATGCGCGGCGCTCTGACAGATAGCCCGCTTAGAACAACACGCCATTTTTGACACACGCACACAGAGACGTGAGTTTACAGGCGAAGTCAGTGTGATTCAGTGTCGCGGTCAGTCGCACTGTCAAAAACATTGAGATATTACTTGTACCTCGTCAGATAAATACATTATAGTTCAATGGTCAAAAATGTTTTCGCGCAGATATTTCTGTCGCAGTGTATTTGGCTGTATGAACACCACACGAAATTGTGATTAAGTTACCAAATGATGTCGAAAGGGAAGTAAAACTCAGATAACGTTTGCAAGTTAGTAGTACTGTAGCGAAAACCTCGTTGCAGGCCAGCAATACAGGAGCCGGAGCGCCGGGATTCGTCACACAATATTTAGGTAGTAGATGTAGTTGTGGAATAGTTAATAAAAGATCAGCCAATTCTTTGCCGCGATGGCGTACGGAGCGGTTTGTTTACAAGTGAAGTCTTAATAATATTTAGTTAAAGTGTTAATAAATCGAACTGTCTGAAGTTATTTCGTTATGAAATAATAAATAAGTGTGCAATACGTCTTTTCTGCTAAAAACTAAGAGCTAAAGAAGCTTATAACATCGAAACAACAATCTCGGTGATTCATTTATCGTGCTGTAGCCGGCTCGACGGTGACGGCCGCCATTACGCTCGGACCACCTCAGCGCAGGTAATACCTACTCTACACGCTATACGCGCACGGTTCAAGATCGCGCGCACACGCCGCTGTGACATCGCCGCTGCTCGCGCATGCGCTGTGCGGCAGGCCGCCGAAGAATATACACGCACAGATGAGCTTCACCGATTCATGTTGACTTCGTAACTAAAGAAAAATTCAGTATTTTTTGTCAAGTTTAGACAGCGAGGTACATAATTTCGTGTCATAAATGCAATAAAAAAATTAGTAAGGAACGGCTTAATTGTTATGTGTGTAAAGGATCGTTTCACCTTGAACCCTGCACAAATGTGTCCTTTAAACGTTATATGTTGATGACTACGGAGAATAAGAAAAACTGGAAATGCACAAATTGTGTTGGTTTGAAAAACAGAGTAACGAGTAAGGAAATAACAAATAAGTTTCACCAAGACTCTCTATCGACGAGTAAAAATAACGACACAAATGTCACCTTGCGACAAAAAGGATCCAGGACAATGATCTCATCTTCTCCATCTGATAGTATAGACACCATAATAGATTCTACTATGCAAGTTGACATGCAATTAAATAGAAGCTGTCCGGAAAATACCTTGCACATATGGGCAGAACTAGAGGATCTTAAAAACAAAATGTTACGGTTAGAAACCAAATTGGAAAGTGCGGACAATGAAATCGAGAGACTGCAAACTGAAAATTACCAATTGAGAAATATTATATCGAACATACTCGTAGATGTTTAAATTAACAATTTGACACGTCAATCAACTCCGTCCAGCATCAACAAAAGAGGAACACCGCCATCTGAAAAAGTGGTTGGTATGAATAAACCCCCAAGGGGCAAAATATTAATACCTAGGAATGATTCTACATCGCCATCAACTGCTACAAAAGATTTGAAAACAACAGCTAATCTAAAAAGTCGTTTTCATCCGCAACACCAAAAACGGGTAAAACAAAAATGGCCCAAACTCAAAACAAAGAAACGACTACTACCGGCGTTCTGCAGCACAAGATCTGTTTAATAAGTGCCAATACATACAATAAAACTAAAATAATTGCTTTGTCTAACTTACAAGGAAACATGTGCCACTATCTCATGCCTGTAAGCGGTGTAAAACGACTGATAGAAGGAGTCAGCACGAAACTTGCGGACCTCAAGATGGACGATTACTGCGTCATACTGATAGGGGAGGAAGACTTTGAATCCTCTACTAACTACTATGATTTGATTATTTGCTTAAGGGAAACTCTAACAAAAGTTAGTCACACTAATATTTTGATCTGTTTGCCTACATACAAATGTTGTAAATTTGCTGACTTATTCAATCGAAGAGTAGAAATATTTAATAATCTTCTTGATCTAGATGTATCGACACATGAGTACGCATATTTGATTGACTCGAATCAGCATTTGAATTATGATAAAACAATGTTTCACTCACGGTTCGGCACACTTAATAACTATGGCCTGAATGTTATACTGCATGATGTTAGTAATAGAATGAATGAAATAAATAAATGGAACTCAAATCTTACACAAAACAATAGTCCCACAAAAAGCACGGCCAATAAATCTGCAGAAGCAGATGCATTTTTTCGAGGCCTTTCGGTTTGAAAATAGTTTAGATATTCTACATCAAAATATTGCGGGGATTTTAAACAAACAGGGAGAGTTGAATTGTGCAATATCTGAACTCGAAGGGAATGGTAATTATATAGATGTAATTTGTATGAGCGAAACGAACATTATTCGAGGGTCAGAACAAAATTTAAGATTACACAATTTTAATGTAGCTGCTTCGTTTTCTAGGAAAAATCATAAAAGAGGGGGTGTAGCTATTTTAGTACGAAACAATATTGAGTTTACAAATATAAAGGATCTAGAAAATATTTCCGAGCCTTACGGCTTTGAATGCTGTGGAATAAGTATTGCTAAATACGGATTAGTAATAATATGTATATACACAAATAAAACACCATCATCTACCTCGGCTATATTTTTTTAAAAACTAATTGATTTATTAGATATGACTTGTCAACATAAAAGGAGAAAATTCGTGTTTTGTGGAGATTTAAACATCGACCTATTGAAATCGACAACGATTTCAACTGAATTAATAAGAATATTTGAAACTTATAACTTGCATCCTGTCATAAAAGATCCTACTAGAATTACTGATAAATCTAACTCCTGCATAGATCACATATTTACTAATATTAAGGACGGTCAGGCTTTCATTCATGACTTGGGATTATCAGACCATACGGCTCAATCATTGCACATTCATATTAAAAAACGCTATTTACCACCGATAAAATGGTGGTACGAGTACCGAAGAGATTACAGTGTTGAAAATAAACTTAAATTTGAAGAATGTTTATTATCCCTTTCTTTTAGTGAAGTTCTTGCTGAGAGTAATGCATCTCGAGCATTTAAATTTTTTTACGACTTGTTTACTCTATTTTACAATTTATGTTTTCCTATAATTAAAATTAAAATCTCTAATAAAAATATCAACCTTAAATATTTAACTAAGGGTATAAGAACATCTTGAATCAGAAAAATATACTTAAAAAGTAGACATCAAAAGTGTTACAAAAATACTTACAAAACATACTCAAAAATTCTAAAAAAATGTATAGTATCCCTTCAAAAATCTGGAAATATAAATTATATAACTAAAGCCAAAAACACTTGTAAAGCAGTTTGGGAAGTTATTAAAAAGTACAATCAATCTGATCGGTCTCATCATGCTTTAGATAAAGTAACAATTGATGACAAAGATATTTCTGACCCTCAGCTCATTTGAAATTCGTTTAACAAATTCTTTATCGAAGTAGTGAAAGGCAACTGTACACCAAATGTAGCCACAACAAATGACATTAGAATAGATAACACCGACGCGAGTATTTTTCTAAACCCAGTTAGTAATAAAGAATTATTGAAAATTACAATGACTCTCAAGAATTCTTTTTCAGTTGGATACGACGACATTAGGACAGATGTAATAAAGAATGTAATATTGGCTATAACAGCACCACTACTCCATGTTATTAATTTGTCTCTAGTACAAGGTGCTTTTCCAGATGATTTGAAGAAATCTGTAGTAAAACCGTTGTTCAAAAAAGGTGACAAATCCAAAATGGATAACTATAGACCGGTCACTCTCATACCGATATTTTCAAAAATATTTGAGAAAGTTATGAGCAATAGGTTGAAGGAATTTCTGAACAAAAACAATGTTATAACTGAAGAACAAAATGGTTTCCGGAAATGTAGAAGTACCTCTCTTGCAACATTCAAACTAATTAAAAGTGTTATGGATTGCATAGATCAAAAAATGCCTGTGACTGTACTGCTATTAGATATGAGCAAGGCTTTCGATTTTGTGTGTCATGAACGATTACTCATAAAATTAGCAAAATATGGCATACGTGGTCCTGCATTGGAATGGATAAAGTCATATTTATTTAAAAGAACTCAATCTGTTGAGATTCAAAGATACTGTCAAAAACAAAAAACACTCGTAAAATATCAATCATCGTACATACATAACGGTTATGGGGTACCACAAGGTAGCATACTGGGACCCCTTCTCTTTTTATTATATATTAATGACTTACCTCAACAGATATCCCACGAATGCATACTGTTTGCCGATAATAAGGCTAGCTTATTATAAAAAGTAATGATATATTAAATTATAATGACGATATAAATAGAGCATTAGCAGAGACAATTTCATGGTTAACAGTTAATAATCTTAGAGTCAATATAAATAAAACAAAATATATACAATTCCGAACACCGCGAGCCAGTTCACAAAGTCTAAATATATCGTTTAATGACGAACTTGTGGAAGAAGTCTCGCAAACTACATTTCTAGGCCTAAATTTAGATTGTAATGTTAATTGGAAGGATCACATTGATAAGATTAGTACTTAAGTTAATAAATTCGTGTTTGCCTTAAGAAAAGTAAGTAGAGTGGTTTCGCTGCAAGCAGCCCTAACAGCTTATAATGGATACGTAGATTCTATATTGCGTTATGGAATTGTATTATGGAGAAATATTGATATTCCAAAATTGTTTATTTTACAAAAACGATGTTTGAGGGCTATGTGTAGTATTAAGAAAACCGACTCATGTCAACCATTTTGTAAGAAATTGAATATACTTCCATTGCCATGTTTGTATATTTGTGAAGTGTGTCTATTCGTTTTTAAGTATAAACATTTATTCCAAAAAAAACAAGATCCAACACAGAGAAAAATTCGTTCACAATATTTACAAAAACTACATAAACCCTTAATGAAATTAACTTTAGCGTCAAGAAATTCTTATATAATGTGTATAGATATATTGAATAAATTGCCAGACTATTTTAAAGACATGAATATATATAAATTTAAAACAAATATTAAAACATGGCTATTGGATAAATGTTACTATAGTATAAAAGATTTTTTACAAGATAATAGTACTTAGATAGATTATATTTAGTATTCAATTACATAGCAGTCAAATAATTAGTGTTTATTGTTGATGCTGCGGCGTGTAAATAGCCGTCAGCAGGCGGTGAGCGCAATTATGAAAATTATGTTTACTTATGTTTAATTAATTAAGTAGTTTGAAGAGACACCCTAAATAACTGAAAATAATATGACGAATGGTTTCTTTAGAAAAAAGCATAGGCATGACACTGAATACTGAAGATTCCACTAACCTTTTAAACCAGTCCAGGTACGCCTTCCACCACTGAATCCAATCTGTATCACTTACACTTCGAACTAATAGGTAGGTACCTAATATGCACAATTCCACGATAAATAGTGTCCGTGGTCCCTGCCGGGTAAACTGGTGGATTGTCTTTAAAGAAATATTCACTTTTCTTGATAATCAGCGCGAAAAGATTATGTGGCCATTCGCCGCGGAAAGTTAAGAAGGGTAGTGAGAGAACAAGAAACAAAACGGCATTCAGCAAACCATAGACGATTCATGGAAGCGGAAATCAGTCAGAAACTCAAATGTCACAACATAATGCAATTAAAAAAGAAACCATCGTTTGAGCATAAACAAAGTAAGTATGTTATCTGTGGTCCAAAAATAAAGATTTATTAAAACTAGATATAGGGACGTATAGTGCCTAACCATGCTCCCCCCTTGGAAGTTCGCAGAAATTACAAAACAAAACAAGCTGAAGAAACAGCAAGTGCGATAACACTAAGTTACTTAACATATAAGATAAGAAATAAAGATATAAAAAGAAACGAAAAAATTTCAACTAAGTAAAAATATGACAGGACATAGAGTCAACTATTGCGTTGGAATTGGATATACTTTTATAACCGGACGTTTGAAAATTCCACATCTGGTTTTTACCGTCACAACGCGAACAACTTTATCGATGCCTGGATGTATTTCCGTGATTACTCCTAAAGGCCAATGTAACGGAGGACAGTCATCTTGGCCAACTAATACGACAGTTCCGATCTGTATCGGCCGATCCGAAGCGGTCCACTTCTGTCTCACTTGCAGCGTGTGAAGATATTCTAAACGCCACTTTTTCCAAAACGACTGTACCATACTATCTAGCAATTGTTTTCGTTGAACAAGATTAATACGTGCGTCTGTCAAATCTACAGCCGGTAAGTATTGCAGCGGGGTTGACATTAAAAAATGGGCGGGCGTGATTATTTCCGGATCTGGATCAGATGACACTACACACAGCGGGCGAGAGTTCATAATGCACTCTATCTGTACTAGCACAGTCTGTAGCTCCTCGTAAGTAAGGAGTTGTGTTCCTATCACGCGGTAGAGGTGAGTCTTTAAACTTTTTATATTTGACTCCCATATACCTCCAAAGTGAGGAGAGCGTGGTGGAATCATTTTCCAATCAATACGACGTGCACTTAGTTCCCGCTTCAATGCAGGCTGAAATTCAGAATCAATTAAAAAACTAAAAATATCATTTAATTGAGCTTTAGCACCCACAAAATTGGTGCCATTATCAGAATATAAGCATGACACTGGA
Organism: Udea olivalis; assembly: GCA_947369235.1. Lineage (NCBI taxonomy): Eukaryota > Metazoa > Arthropoda > Insecta > Lepidoptera > Crambidae > Udea > Udea olivalis. The sequence goes on from OX376355.1 coordinate 16,737,998, forward strand.
CCACGTCGAGAAATGAAACGGCTAAACGCTGCCAAAAAAGCATTAGAAGTCAGTTCTGAAACTAATTCAATGTGAATAGCCTTAGTAACAAGGCAAACGAACAAGCAGATATATGCCTTTTGCGCATGTTGACCTCGTCTTCGAGTGAGTGTGATACGGAGGGGACCAGCGTAGTCCACGCCAGTATGAACAAAGGCTTTGGCTTCTAAAACGCGGTACGATGGAAGATCCGCCATTTTTGGTGATAGATGCGAAGGATTCACACGAAAGCAATAATTACATTTTCGTACCTTAGCTCTCACAACAGTCCTGGCATCTAAGATCCAATAACGTTGACGCAAGATAGACATAAGGAGTCCAGAGCCTGTGTGACAGTTTATCACATGAAAATGATCAATAATAAGATCCACCACAGGATCACGCTTCGGAAGTAAAAATGGATGTTTTGCCTCAAATGGCAAGTCAGAGTTAGAAAGCCGACCTCCGACACGCAACAATCCATCTTCATCAAGAAAGACAGACAAACTCTGAAGCTTTCTTGAGGGCAATTTGTTATTTTTAAGCGCCATAATATCTTCTGCAAAGTGAACTCTTTGAACAGAACGAATGACGGCCTTTTCAGCATTCGTCATATTATTGACTGTAATGGAGGAAGAAGAAATCTTTTTTATGAAACGAAGGATATAAATTACAATCCATAGTAATTTATTCCATGAAGATACACGCTGAGCTAATTCATTCAGAACTAGTGATTCACATTGAATTCTTGCGGTAAACACATTAGCTCTGTGTTCAGGCAAATGATCGGTATTAGTCCGGGTGAAAGGTTTTATTGGCCATTCAGAAGGTGGGTTGCGAATCCACAATGGACCGTTCCACCATAAATCATGTGAAAGAAGCTGTGAAGGCAACATACCACGCGACAGACAATCACTCGGGTTTTCGCTGCCGGCAATATGATAAAAATTTTCAGACGGTAAATTCTCTTGACATTGAGCAACTCGATTACTGACAAAAACTGACCAGCGATGAGGTGAGGAATGAATCCACGAAAGAGCAATCGTGGAATCCGAGAATGCGTAAATCCCCGCAATTGGGTAGCGCGCGCGATAAGTTTCTTGTACGGTGACTATCAATTTGGACATTAAAACCGCGGCACAAAGTTCTAAACGAGCAAGCGTGGTCACTTTGGTGGGGGATACCTTTGATTTTGCACATAACAATCGTACAGTGATGTTTCCAGCAGGGTCAGTAGTGTGTAAGTATATGACACAACCATAACCGTTCATACTGGCGTCACAAAAAGCTATGATCAACACAGAACTTTGGCGTATGACTCCTACATGGCGAGGGATCCTCAGAGAAGAAATCAAAGGAAATTCCTGGATTAACGCTGAAAACCTTTGGATAACGTTTTCAGAAGGCGTATCATCCCACCCAATTTTGCACAACCACAGCTCTTTAATAAGCAGCTTTGCGTATAAAATAATAGGGGCTACCAAACCCAGAACATCAAATAAACGGGCAACTACTGACAGTATGCTCCGCTTAGTACACTTCTCAGGTACATCATGAGTTGTGAAGAAGAAATTATCATCAACTGGATCCCATGAAAGGCCTAACACCTTAGAGGCATTGTTGGAATCAGCTGAAAAGTCAACTGTGCTGCGATGTGAATCCGGAAGGCTGTTTATAAACATCTGGGAATTGCTAGTCCATTTCACCAAGTCAAAGCCACCAGATTTAAACAACGAAATTAAATCTTGCGCAATACTAATGGCGCTAGTTTCATCTTCAATAGAATGAACTAGATCATCCATATAAAATTTACTGGTTGCCACTTTGGCGGCATCCGGAAAATGTGGTGTCATGTCCTGAGCCACTTGACGAACTGTCCGCATTGCGAGAAACGGACTGGACTTAAGCCCAAAAGGTACCCTATTAAACTGATAAGTTTGAATCGAACCATCGTTGTCAAATCTATATAATATTCTTAAATACTTTCGATGTTCGTTTGGTACTTCAATTTGTAAATACATCTGTTTTATATCTGCCGTCATAGCGACAGGGTAGAGACGAAAATTAAGCAAAAGTAAAAATAAATCTGCTTGCAGATTCGGGCCAGTATGTAAAATGTCATTCAAAGATAACCCAGTATGTGTTACAGCACTAGCATCAAGCACAATTCGAGGCATAGGCTTGTCAGGGCGCGTGACAGCATGATGTGGTATGTAGTACCCATCATTACTGATTTCAGATTCGGAAACTTCTGACAAGTAACCATTACTGATATATTCATTAAGCACGGCATTATAATTATTTTTTAAATCAGGAGATTGTTTAAACCGACGCTCTAACGCCATGAGCCGGCGTTGAGCGGTGGTTCGAGAGTTACCCAGTTTATTTGGGTTTTTAGAAAAAGGTAAAGCGACAGAATATCTCCCATCACTGGTACGAGTGCAAGATGATACGAACAGATTTTCGCATTCAGTGTCTTCAGGGCTTAAATATTGCATATTAGGTATTTCTTCTAATTGCCAGAACTTTTGCACCAAATCATTAAGAGCAAGGGCGGTAAAAGAACTGAGTAAATCATTTCGATTATCATCGGGGTAGTTCCCCATTAATACGTAGCCAAAAGTAGTCAATAAAGCTGGAGGTGCACCAGTGCCTGACTCGACTTTATCACCCAAATAAATGTATGGGAACAGTTGTGCCCCTAAAACGACATCTATGTTCCCGGGAACATTCCAAGTTAAATCAGCGAGCGTTAATCCTTCTAGGTAAGAAACGTCCCCCTTGGTAATATAATGTGTGGGTAACTTATCCGTTATACAGTCAATGACTAAGGCGTGAATATTATATTTGCTATAGGGATACATTCGAGACTCAATGTCTAAATGAACGTAACCCAAAATAGGCCGAGAAGCGGAACCAATCCCTTTAACGAAAGAATAACTTATAGGAATTATAACTAAATTAAGACTTTTGCAGCAATCAACTGTAATTAAATTATTTTGTGAACCATTATCAATGAGGCATCGTATAATTTTTTTATTACCACTTTGAGGTTTAGCATAAACTTGCGCAGTTGACAATAAGATTGAAGAGGTCGGTCTCACTCCGGCGCTCAACGACAACGAAACATCACTTGGAGCATTAATGACACTTTTCGATTCATCAATGTGGTGGGACTCAAGTTTCCCAGGTGCCGGTCCAAAATGGGCGCTGGTAGCCACGGGATCAGCTGAACAATTTTTCGTGACAAGAGCGTGCATTTTCATGCCGGGCTGACTAGGATAAGAGCCTAGCGGTGGAGCCGTAGCGGTCAACGACCCGCGGTCAGTACTAACTTGCGACACTTGTACGTAATTATTTGAAACAATATTATTCTGATCATTTTTATCAAAATGTAAAGAAGTGTGATGCCTTTTCTTGCATTTATTGCACACATGAGTGGACTTACAAGACGTAACCGTATGAGTCCCACTTAAACAATTAACACACCCGTGTTTTGATTTAATAAAGTCGAATCTTGCGTGCGAAGAACTTAAGTTTTTAAATTGCGGGCAAGCGTAAATTAAATGATTAGTTTCATTACAAAATAAACAACATTTAACGAATGAAACCGGTACATTTTCATTACTGCTTACAAACGAGCGGTACGTATTAGGTCGGGGCGGCTGAGTAGCGGATGTCTTATTTGCGGACACGCCACTGTTCGATGCCCGCGTCGAGTTATTATTATTTGACCGTTGTAATATTTTTACTTGATCCTGAACGAAAGATACTAGTTCGCTTAATAAGGGAAGTTCTTTATTACGAACAGTTAATTCAAATGCTTGGGCTGTTTGGGAATCAATTTTTCTGAACGCACAATGAAATAGTATAAAATCACACAAATCTTCAATACCTAGCTGGCGTAATGCTGCTACGGAAGAATAATACTTCTCAATAAATGTGTCAAGACTGTTAGACGTATTCGTACAACATTTAGCGTCGAGAATATTGTTTAAATAATGTGTGCCTAGTGCACGTTTATCCTGGTATTTTTTCACTAAACTATTCCAGATAATATTATATGTCTCGCCCGCCGGAACAATACCGGCCGTGACCTTCAAAGCATCATGCGTTAATTTACCTATTAAATACTGCACGCGCTGCGAGTCAGTCAGCTGTCGATTATCGTGAATATTTGCTTTAAAACTTTCGTAAAATTTAGGCCAGTTTTCTACTTTGCCATCAAAGCTAGGCAATTCGATTGGAGGTAACTTAATGTTGCATGATATGTTTGAACTATTTGAATGATTATGTGAAGATTTGTTCGACTGCGAATCCTGAATAATGTTATTTCGGGCGCGTTTCACAACAAAATACAAATCATCAAAGGCATCCAATGCTTTAAATTCTGGCTGGAAAGTCGAGTCTAATGATAACTGGTGATCATATATATCATCCATAATCGATTCAAACTGACTACGCATTGCATCTATTAATTCAGATTGAGCCATAAACGTTTCATTACTTCTTGATGCAAAATTTGAGATATTATTTGCGAGATTAAATAACCTATTCATGCGTGAAAAAAGACGTTCTTTCTTAGCTGTCAGAAGGACGAGCTGTTTATCGACCGTATCTTCATACCTACCGTCGTCAGACATGATCGTAGTATGGAGTTTTCAATGAAATTAAGAGAAAAAATAATTTCAATGTTAAAATTTTAATCGACAGAAAATTATGTGGAATTTACAAAATGGCGGCACAAGCAAAAACGTAACGCAAGTATTTACCAATTAATACGTAAGCCTGCGAACATCCAAGCGTGTTATTGAAAATTACTACTTTTAATAAGTAGATATTTATGTACGAAATATGCTAGAACAATATCTAGGCTCGATAGGACCAAAATTGTGATGCTGCGGCGTGTAAATAGCCGTCAGCAGGCGGTGAGCGCAATTATGAAAATTATGTTTACTTATGTTTAATTAATTAAGTAGTTTGAAGAGACACCCTAAATAACTGAAAATAATATGACGAATGGTTTCTTTAGAAAAAAGCATAGGCATGACACTGAATACTGAAGATTCCACTAACCTTTTAAACCAGTCCAGGTACGCCTTCCACCACTGAATCCAATCTGTATCACTTACACTTCGAACTAATAGGTAGGTACCTAATATGCACAATTCCACGATAAATAGTGTCCGTGGTCCCTGCCGGGTAAACTGGTGGATTGTCTTTAAAGAAATATTCACTTTTCTTGATAATCAGCGCGAAAAGATTATGTGGCCATTCGCCGCGGAAAGTTAAGAAGGGTAGTGAGAGAACAAGAAACAAAACGGCATCCAGCAAACCATAGACGATTCATGGAAGCGGAAATCAGTCAGAAACTCAAATGTCACAACATAATGCAATTAAAAAAGAAACCATCGTTTGAGCATAAACAAAGTAACTATGTTATCTGTGGTCCAAAAATAAAGATTTATTAAAACTAGATATAGGGACGTATAGTGCCTAACCAATTGTATTAAAGCTTTGTTTAGTGTGTTCTAATAATAGAAATGTGAATTCATCTGAAAAGGTAAAATTTGGCGATTATACTTTAAAAGCACATGTATCCGCTAACAATGTACCCAAATTTATGTTCACAATAAAGTTCATTTCATTTCATTTCATTCATTTCATATGATATGCTTACTCCGATACACGGGTTCCTGTTACTTATAACCGTTTACAATAATTGCTTATTTATAGTAGGTATTTAAAAATACACCATCACGTAAGTTACCTCTCGCCCCTCGGATTCTGTACAGTGCAGACGTATGGCAAACTCTCTATAGCAATTTTTATTCATAAAATTTAAATAATTAAATCCTTACTTAAACGCAAACCAACTACCAGGATCGCATAAATAACCAGAGCATGCGGTGACGGAGTGAACGAGAGGTCGGCGGTGGTGAGGAAGACGAATCTAACCGCGTGAGTCCCACTACCACATTACGCGCCTAAGTGACCAATCCTAATTACTCTCGCCCTTCTAAGCGGCGTGTTGACCCCGCCTCCTGCGTGTGCGCAACATCTCGGCTCGCCCGATCGCTCGACTAGTTTAGGCCTAGATCCACCTGCTAGCTAAAAGTTTGCGCCGTTGCAGTCGCGATGGCAATGCCGCTTCAACATTCGCCACTCAAAAATCTGATCTTATCAGATGCTACTTCCCCCGCAAGATACTCATCAGATCCCTCTCTGAACAGATTAGATTCGGAAAATATTTTTTATAACATTACCAGACGTGTTAAGCGTACTTTTGACGCGGTTCCTTTGTCGCCGTCCTCCGAAATAAAAGCAATGCTTACCGAATTAAAATCACAACAGGATGAAAAGATCGATAAGTTGACCACTGCCATTAACAATTTGACTGTCAAACACCAGGAGAAGCAAATTTCTGTTGATAACATGTCTAACCAGCATCAGAAACTGTTAGATAAAATAAATGATTTATCGTTGGAAAATAGCCAGTACAAGGCAAAAGTGGCTACTTTAGAAATTAAGCTGGACCTCTTGGAGAAAAATGTATGTCACACAAAATTAGAGATTAGAAATTTGCCTAAACAGGACAATGAAAGCAGACAGTTTTTAACAAACATAGTGCAGACAATCGGTTCCAGTATCAACTCAGAATCAGAGATCCATCCATCTGAAATAAGGGATATCTACCGCACCAAGCCGGAAACAATAGTTATGGACTTCTCCACAAATGACAGAAAAGAGTCCTTCATATCGAACTTTAGGAAGTACAACAGGGAAAAGCGTACTCGAAAGGAGCCCTCTCTAAGCTCGCAGCATATTAATATCCCCGGACCAGCCCATATATTATTCGTCTCGGAGTGCCTGACGAGTAAGAACGGAAAGTTATTTCATCACGCTCGAGAGCATGTCAAAAATAAAGAGTTGGCCGCGCCTTGGACATTCTACGGAAAGGTCTATGTAAAAACCAAGAGGATGCAGCACCGCTCCGCATAGAAGATGAAACAGCGCTAATCAGCCTCCTTAAATGACTAGTTATTTTTCCGTTTAAATTCCTTGTATCTAGTTCACTCTTCATAATATTTGTTGATTTTAGTTTATCTTTAATTATACTACTTTTTAATTTTTATTTTTGTGCCTACTTTAGCAGATATTTGCCCACACCTACACTATACACAATTACAAAACACACAGATGGCAAGCGGTAGTACTACACGAACTACCAGAGACATTATTTGTAATAGTAATAGCATAGTAAACATGACCCGTAACTTTTATACTAATTGTTCTCACATAATACATGAGGCTACCACATATAAAGCGCCGGATCCAGGTTCATACTCTAAGAATACCTACTGTGAGTCACGTTATTTCCGTGACTATGGTAAAATACATCTTTTATTATTACTTCCAGGTTAATCAGTAAAATATGACCTAGAAAATATTACTGACCATATGCCTAGAGTCAGTATTGATAGTTCTCTTAAGATAATAACACAAAATATCCGTAGTATAACAAAAAACATGCCTAATTTTACGACACTTTTACATCGTTCTGATGTAGTCTGGGACGTTATTGTATTAATGAGTGCTGGCTGCCATCGGCCAAGTACATAAGTGAGTTAGAAAACTACAACCATGCGACTACCTTGTCTCACAAAACCCAGAATGAGGGAGTAGTTATTTACTTTCATTAGCAATTGAAGGCAGTAATCGAGGAACCGCAAATTGAAGGAGCATATTGTCTTTTAGTCAAACTCAAAAATGAGACCTGCAAATACTGATAGTATTTACCGCCCTCCTGCTCAGCAAAATACAAGTAATTTCATCGATAGTCTGGACTCTTTGCTAACGTCGCTAAACCGTTTTAAAAATGTAATCTTCTGTGGCGATATAAATAACGATATAAGCCCTAGCAGTACAGACAACCGCTCCAATGATTACTTAGGTGTTCTCGCTAGCCACAGAATTTTACCTGCGCATACGCTACCAACTCATGGGCGTACATGTCTCGACCATGTGATGATTAGGACTAAACTCGCCGCAACTTATTGAAACTTCAATCACCGACCATGAGAGTGTAGCATTACAGATTAGATGGAAAAGCCAATTAGATTATGCTGAACAGCCACAACAGCACATTAATTATCACGCCCTTTATATAGCCATGGACTTCCAGCCTGTTCTGAGCTGTCATGTCGCTAACTCCGCGGCTGATCAATCGGTACATCTTTTGATCACTGCCATTAAGCAGAACATTGAAATGAAGAAACTACCAAAGAGAGAACGCATAAGTAAGCCATGGATAACACCGGCAATTCTCCGCTGCATGAGAAATAGAGATAATCTGTTTAAAAAGCTAAAATCGAACCCCGACAGCGAGACTGCTAGGACCACTTATAAGCGCTATCGTAACTGCCTTTTAAAAAAAGCAAAACGAAATTTTGAGCAAAAGGAGATTGAAGATGCTGGTAGTAACAAAAAGAAACTGTGGGAGGCAGTTAAAAAGATAAGTGGCTCACGCAGGACAGTGGATAAATCTTTGCGTCTGCTGTCGCCTAATGACCAAATTGACAGTGTTAACGAGGTCAACCGCTTCTTTGCAAACGTTGGTAGAACACTGGCCGAAAAAATCACATCATCTGGCGCTATCGCTGAACATCAACTTGACAGTCACACAAGCTCATCACCCGTGGGTTCCATTGTTCTTCTCCCCACAGACAATAATGAAGTTGGTGTAATTATAGATGGCCTCAGAGACAATTGTGCTGCGGGGATTGACCAAATACCCGGAAAAGTGCTAAAAAGACACAAAGAGCTTCTAATCGCACCCCTTGTTCATGTATGCAATCTTGCCCTAGCAACGGGAGTCTTCCCAACTGCATTTAAAACTGCGCTTATCAAGTCCATACATAAGGGAGGTGATGAAGAAAGTGTCAATAACTACCGGCCAATCGCCATACTTCCCTTCCATCTCTGTCTAAGGTACGTTTAGTCAATCAGCGGTTAATAACATACCTCGAAAATAACAACCTTCTCTCCACCGAACAGTTTGGCTTTCGTCGTGGAAGGTCAACAAGTACCGCTGTGCTTGAACTGACAAACCGCATCGTGGCTAAGCTGGACGCAAAAAAGAAGTGCCTGGCGGTGTTCCTGGATCTTGCAAAGGCCTTTGACACTGTCTCCATCCCTCACTTACTGGCTAAGCTGGAGAGGGTAGGAGTAAGAAATAAAATACACTTAATACTACACTTAATAACAAATACACTTAATTCGCAAATATACATGCATGGTACTGTTAATAACTTAAGCTGCTTAAAGAATGGCCTACAGGATGTTCAGGTATCAATATTGTAAATAGCTCGAATGCATTGTTTCTGTGCAATGAATGCTTGGTTTGAGTGACATGAGTTACCCCAAAGGAGAATATGATATCTTAACAAACTACCTACATATCCGTGATATGCCAGAATAGCTACAAGTCTGCTACTGATCCTAGTCAATCTCCATAACGCATATGCGAACGAATTTATTTTGTTACACAGTTTATTTATATGCTCTTTCCAGGAACATCTGTCATCGACCAATAAACCCAAAAACTTTGCTTGTGAGGATTCTGTAATGACTTCATTTTTAAATGTCAGATTTAGATTATGTTTGCAACCGTTTTTATTGACGAATTGGATAAAGGTCGTTTTACTTAAATTAACTTTCAATTCATTATTTTCTAGCCAGTTTATAATTTTAAAAATTGTATCATTACTTCGTCATTATATTTTTTAGTGTCATTACATGGAATGAAAACAGATACGTCATCAGCAAAAAGTGTACGATGGTAATTTGTGGCATCTGAGAGATCATTTATGTACAGTAAGAACAACAATGGTCCCAGTATGCTTCCCTGTGGTAAACCTAGATTTTTTGATTTTAGCATTGATTTGATTTGCTTTATTTCCATATTGTCGTCTATATTTATAATCTCTACGTATTGTGTTCTTTCAGTCAAATAGGAGTGAAGCCATTTATTTACTATTCCTCTTAGTCCATATGATTCACATTTACGAAGTAGAATGTCATGCTGCACGTGGTCAAAGGCCTTGCTCATGTCAAAAAATACAGAAGTGACAGGTCTACGTTTATCCATATTGATAAACACCTTGTTCATTAACGAGAACGCTGCTAGAGAGGTCGACTTGCCCTTTTGAAACCCGTACTGGTCTGACTTAATCAACGCAAATTTATTGGCAAATTGATAGATTCGGTCATGCATTGCCCTTTCAAAAATCTTTGATATGATGGTTAATAGCGATATCGGCCTGTAATATAATTGGAGTGTCATTTCTATTTTTATTTTTATTTTTACTATTTGAATTATTTATGTCAGTATAATGTTTATTAAAAGCATCTGCTATGTCATTTGGATCGCATATAACTTCATCATTAACTGTAATTTTATTTATATTTGCATTTGTATAATGAAATGGGGATTTACTCTTAATGACATCCCATGAAGCTTTGCATTTATTTTTAGATTTCATTAGATATTTTGTGTTTACCAGTTTTTGTCATTTGATTATACATTTTTTCAAAAGCTTGGAATAACTAAGGTATTTTATTCTAGAGTTAGATGTTGGGTTTTTATAATGAATGTAACGTAGGTACCTTTTTGTTTTAGTTGATCGTTTTATACGTACGTAAGCCATTTTTTATTTAGACTATTTGTGGGTACCTCGATCTTAGTTTTGATCTTCGGAAAACAAAGGATATATAGCAGCTTAAACATGCTATAAAAGTTTTCGAATGCTGTAGTCATGTGAGGTTCCGTGTATACATCAGTCCACCGCAGGGTACCCAGAAGTTCGCGAAACTGGGTTTTTTTAAACTGGTTAAGAATGGTATACTTCGCTCTGTGTCAATCACTCATTGGATATTGCATAACCTCATGGAGTGGTGTCGCCAAAACCCATGTAATAGAGAGCCTTCCGTATCGCCACCCCACGCGTTACTTATACGAGAAGTGGAATGTACTGTCTGTAAGGCAGTTATTCATTCTTCTTACCGTATTAGAAAAACATTCCTAATTTGCTGAGCCAGCACATAACTGGTTTTAAACAAATCATTCAAACGTAAAATGATCGGTCGTATTAGACCCAACCGGTCAGCTTTCACGGCCTCTCTTTCGTCGGCAAAATGTAGAGCCCTCACCAAGTGCTGGTAACGTTTATGCGTGAATAATCTCCTAAAAACGGAAGTTAGATTATTCTGGGAGAAGCAACTCTTGACTGTTGGCATTTTGACGATACCCAGCATCATCCAAAATGCAAACAATGCAAGAATTTCATGTACGCTGGTGGGATACCACTCACTTTGGAAAACAGCGGAAGTTATCCTGGTCGCGTGTTGGTTCGTTTGGTCGACGATTTCTTGTATTTCTTGTAAGAAATCGTCGGGCCAATACGTACGGAAAGCTCCGTACGCAGTTGAGTGAGCCTCAACCGAACCAACACGGTCCACGGAGAATGGCTCCTGTGTTCCATTAAATAAATAAATAATAAATAAACATCCCTGGACATTATTCCACACAGCGCCATCTAGCCCCAAAGTAAGCTAATTAAAGCTTGTGTTATGGGATACTAGACAACGGATAAACATACTTAAATACATTTTCTTTTGTAAATACATACTTATTATACATAGGAGACACCCAGACCAGTACAAACAGACATGTTCATGCACACAAATGTTTGTACTGTGCGGGGATCGAACCCGCGACCTCTGGTGTAGTAGCCAACTTCTTAACCATTACACCAAGTCGGTCGTCAAATGAATCCATAGGACGCCACTCAAACTCTTCTGCTTCCAAAGCGGCAGCATCCACCGCGTCCAGAAACTCATCGTCGTCATCACTGTTAGCAGGGCGTACTCTAACTCGCCCTCCACGCTCTCTTATTACCTGCCGTGCTACAGCCGCTATCTCCGGTGGTACGTCGGCGTCGCTGAGGAAAATTTCCTGCATCGGCATGCCGTTTTCCCATCGGGTGCTAGCGGTTCTGGCACCTCGACCTCTTCCTCGGCCCGGACGGCGCAACCCCCGGCCGCGTCCTCTTGCGCGCCCACGTTGGCGTCCTAGGCGTTGGCGCCTGTCGTTTTCAGGTGCATGCTCCTCATCCTCCTCACGGACGTACAGCGCGTGGGCATCTGGCGCCAGAAATTCTTGCCTGAAATAGATAGTCCCTTTTTAGGTTTTCTTAGTTTTCTTTTTCGCATGGGCTGAGCCGCTCACATCCTAGATATTAATTCTATATAATCATCTAGCAGGAAATCGCAAAACAACTTACGGGTCCACTTCCACGCCATCCTCGTCGTAGATCCCGATGACAATTCCTTCGGCCATCGACTCCGGCGAATGTCTAAAATAGATGCACCCATGTTAGTATTCGATCCAGTTTTCTCTTGCTAATGAAATTTTTAGTAGTTGATAATTATTAAAAACTTACCTTAGAGGCGAACGGGAGCGAGGTGGCGAAGGCGACCCTTGCCGGTGCTCCGGTGACGTTAGTGGCGAATACGCCGGTGGCGGAGGTGACATTGCATCCTATTTAAAAAAGATAAGTAAGCATAAGTATATAAGCCGTTTTTTTTATTAAACTAAGAAATACTGGAAATATCAACTTTGTCTAGGAATAAAGTGCGATTCGAACTCGCAATCTTTCACCAACTAATTGAGCTGCCAAACCCGTAGACTTGTCTTAGTGTCTTTACATTGCAGGTTGATTTCTCCCAGTATCTAAAGATAGGAATAAAACATTTACCTCATAGTAATCGCCCCCAAAATTGCCCCCCACTTCCTCCTCTTCATCCAAAATGGGCGGGCCAGGTTCCGTCTCATCCTAAATAACACAGAAAACTATGTCAATTTTACGTAAATAAATTGTAATAATAATCGTAATTATGTAATAAACACAATTATCTACAACAAGCCTATTAATTGCCCAGTTATGCCCACACAAAGCCATCACATTGTAAATTAAATTAAATACATTATTGGACACCTCACACCAAGATCATCTGACCCCAAACTAAGCAGAGCTTGTAGTATGGGTGTCAGAGACTGATTAACATACTTAAGTAGATAATAACACTCACACATAGAACAAACACAAATGTTCACTACACAAATGTTTCTCATGGGTGGGGATCGAACCCACGACATTCGGTGCTTAAGGCTTATCGCTGCCATTGCACCAACAGGCCAGTCCAATTAGTTAGTTATCTCATGAAAGGTTAAGCGTAACAATCTAGTTTAATTTCAATACCTCACAAAACATACCAAAGTTACCACCAAAAAAAAAGAATACACACTCCTTAATTTAGCTTAACTCTTGCAAAACTAGGAGCGAAGTTGATCAGTTTTGTTCTGAATGGTAAGTCAACACATCTCAATTATTATCAAGGCCAAGCAACAAAAACAGCACATATCCTCCCAAAACACCTAAATTTACACTAAATTACCTCACGGATTTCCCCATGATATCAATCAAATGAAGCGAAGTTGTTGTCCTAGAAATAAAAACAATTCTTTTAAATAAATGGCTGCAAAGATAAAAAAATATAGAAGATACCTCATGAACAGCATCAGCGGCGGTGTCATCCACCACCTCCTCCTCATCGTCATTCGGTTCGATGTCGCTCTCATAAAGCTCATTCAGTAAATCCTGCGGCGGTCCCGCGTCATTGGACACCCTCCAAACAGACATTTTTTTCTCTCTAAAAAATATTAATACGTATTATTATCAAAGATATCTTCACCATGAATACAAACTCAAAAATTATAACTTATCAATGCTTATTTCCAAGGTGGGGGGGGGGGGGTAACCCCCTTCCCTTTAACCTACTCAACGCATTTATACTAGAAAAATATCGATTTCACCATCAAAGTAACGAAAAGTATGATAAAAGCGTAATAAACCATACTTTATCATTTATTTATATTCTTCTATACATTGTACGCATTTTATATATTTGTGTTGTAAACATCTAAATGTTTTTAGTCTACTACCAGTTTAGTCTACTAAAAACATTCAAGTAATACTAAAAAAATTATATCGACAAAACGAACTGCATGTCGACCATAACCGCATCACTATCGAGTCTTGACGTGCGCTAGGATTTACCCATAGCGCAAGCCATAATAGACCATCAGCAGTATTCAATAACGCTCACAATCCATTGTCCATAATTTTTCTAACGGTCATTCGAAATTTACGTAAACTATTTTTACAAATTTGCAATTTTATTGTTGAAAGAACACTAATGTTTCGTTTGATAATTGGTGGCAATACGTTATCATAGCTTATTGCAACTATTGTTCCGTAAATAGATTCAAAAAACACTTGAATAGCCTATGTATAGTTACTCAAACTTAAACTTTAAAAACTTATACACAAACGATACAATTCTAGAATCCTATTAGCTTAGGTTAATCACAAATAGTTAAACAATAGAAATAACACTACTTTACTAGAAAACACCCGCACTTACCTTATTATCACAAACACAATAACAATCCCCAAGCACTGAAAATGGCGGACTAAGAAATTACGTTATTTCAAGGCACCATTAGGCGGCTTTCGAGGATATATAATAAGTGGTGAAACATACTGACCTGTTGCGCTAATACAGCAACAGACAGTAATATTCTTCCCACGCTCCCAACTGGTGGCAGCTCCTACCTGAGCAAGTATTTTACGACGATTTATTTGTCGTATGTTGATAAGAGATTATCAAAGAATATCGGTAACTCTGTGGCATTAAAGGCAACAATTCTATTTACGCTGGTGGGTTCCGAGCGCCTGATACTTATTTCAGGGTTTCTTTTTAAAAATCCATACATCCAGTCTTTGCCAGCTTCTTTTTTATCTTTATTGAAAGAATGTTTAATTTTATTAGACTCTGCATATACAAAAACTGCTGCTTTTAATGATTGTG
This sequence comes from Udea olivalis, assembly GCA_947369235.1. NCBI lineage: Eukaryota > Metazoa > Arthropoda > Insecta > Lepidoptera > Crambidae > Udea > Udea olivalis. Next base: position 16,753,010 of record OX376355.1, read on the forward strand.
GCGTCAATCCATAAAACAGTTTTGCCAGAAGCAATATTTGGTTTCTAAGTTCTGCCTCTTGTTCAGAAGTAAAAACTGGTTTTCTTCCAATTCGGAAAGAAACATTACCGCTGTCCCTTTTTGAGTAATCAGATAAAGTCATAACAGGAATACCATACAAAGCAGATGTCGGCCCTAACTTTGCTCCACCACGATTGGCCCTTATGGCACTCCTCATTTTTCTGGGGGACCAAGAACACTTTTTTTTAGGCACCATCTGTAAAAAAAAAGTTTTACTGATAACAAAGTCTGGGTTAATAAATCTGGGTCTATAAAAAACGTCTTGCTTAGCTCTCAAATTTATTTTGTATTTAAAATAATTTACTGAGGCAATTAACATTAGATAGGTATTTGTGAACCGATTATTTATATGCGGCTAATACCGTACACGGGTACGCACTTAGCCGACTTACCATCCGCCATGTTGAACCAAAATCACGTGAAAACTTAAGGTACTTTACTTAACTTACTTTGAAAACAACTAATTTCATTAAAAAACAATGTTGTGGCACTACTTTAACAATAAAAATAAGATATATAAACACAATAGAGTACTTACAGTGCAATTTCCGAAGGTAAAATACACACATCGTGGACATCATCATGGTCTAGGGAAATTTCAATTAAACCTAAATAACTAAAATTCTATTAACTTTTTGCTAAGACACCTACAAATTAAAATAAACCTTGTTTAAGGATCAGACAGATCATGTCATAGAGATATATTTCGTGTCATGACCTAAAAAAGGTATGGAACTGTCTGTTAACGAACGTCTGCTCTTTACAATGAAGTAACATCTAAACATTATGTTCATATAAGATATAGGAAATATCATGATGTGAAAACTAACAATTTTAGCTAAAAATTGGATAACGTAGTAGTGAGGCGCTGCATAGCTTACGCAGCGACTTATCGATATCAACTTGGAATATATATAAATGAGATGATGTTAGTACTATGTACATTAGTAGTAAGTAAGTAAATAAATAAAACCAACTATTTGCAATATTTGTTATATTTTTTGATGTAAATATTCACATTATAACTAACAATACAATTAATTTTATTTATATCTAAAATAAAATTATTGTCATAAAATTTTCGTTTTATTTTCGAATATTACACAAACAATAACAGTCAGCAACATAATTATGACTGAAATCAAGATACGAGTATCAATACCTATTCATTTTATTTTTGATATTTACACATTTATACACTGTATGAAAAGTTTGAAAAGCTAAGTTTGAGTGAACAAAGTCACTGGCAGCAGCTAGTATTACATAAATAATCAATACGAAAACTATTAAGTTATTATGGACAGTCGGCAACATAATAAAATTATGACTGAAATAAAAATATTATACAAATATTTGTTTTATTTTCGAATAATATACAATCATATACATGATGAAAAGTTTGAAAAGCTGAGTCCGAGCTTACAAAATCACAGGCAACAGCTATTATTTGTTAGACAATCAACATGAAAATTAATAAGTTATTATGGACAGTCCGCAACATACGTAGCCAAACACTATGATAGATCGAGTGCTTTGAAGTTGTCCTAGACGGGTCCATATTGGCTCACCTAAAGTTCTTTTCCCGAAATTGTTCTTCCTACTGATTTATAATCCGAATGATCGCTCGTACTAAAATGTTTCTTCCTAAAGTTTTCATTCATAGAATTTGTAGTATGTACTACCGACGATGTTCATAACACTCATATTTCCGAAAATTGGAATCATGAAATTATGAAGAATCATGGAGTTATGAACATCGTCGGTAGTACTACAAATAGTATGAAGGAAAACTTTAGGAAGAGATCATTTGGATTATGAATATTAGAAACAGAGAAGTTATGAATTGTGATTGTTAGGATGAAAAATGTCAGGAAGAACATTTTCGGAGTTCCAATTATCGGAGTTGAAATTTTAGGTAAATTTTGGCGCACCCGTCCTAGACTATCAAATACTGGCGATACTACGAGTATAACGGATGTCACTCTAGGTGACCATAAAATAGCCAGCTGCAAAATTTCCGTTTGGATGAAGTCTTTGTCTAGTTGATATAACAGCATCGAAACTGCAAGCGGAGCGCAGTCGGCGTGCGGTTCTAATGATATCTGAGCAAAATATTTAGCCACCAATATCTAAACGAAAGTTCGTTCAGACTCTTTGTTGACTTGTATAGATATTAGTGGCTAGTGTTTTGCTCAGATGTTTTTGGAGCCTTTGAAACGTACAGATATCTAAGCTTTTGAATGTACAGCGTTCTGCTGCAGCATGCAGAGCTTTTGTACGATCGACCCAGGTGCGGCAATGGCAGTTAAATTAGGTCTGCGTATAGATTTTCGTCTTACTAAATCAGGCATTAGTATAATAATAACTCATGCGCAATCTTTATTCCGTTGAAACATTATCGAATTACAGTAAGAATAATCTTTATTCATGTAAGTTTACAAGCAATAATAATACCATCTAACGACTAAAATATCTATCTCCTTAAAGATTTCCCTAAGACAGTTGCATGGTCTAATGACTTCTTTAACAGACGACGGTAATGACACCCACTGATTTGTAATAATAATAATTAATTAAAGTTAACCATAATTATGTAATTTGTTATATTTGCATGCCAGTACCTGGAGAGGCTTCACTATACATTGTAACATCTTTTATACTTACCACTTTGTAAGCATCTAAAGAAATATTCTATTCTATTCTTAGGTTGTATATAAAGCTGATGGCTTTTTTTCGAAGTACGGATCTGCTGCTGAGCCTAAACAACAATATACCACACGACATAACATTGTGGAAGTAGCTAGCTAAAGTACAACAATATTGCTGTTGCTACATCAGTGAAAACCTTATTTTTCTAACAGCACAAGCTGCCGAACTAAGTCTTCCTGCCAAGACCGTACTACGCGGACCCCAGTGTATCTTGGAATCTATAGTAATTCCCAAAAATACAGAGGAATTCGTAATTTCGAATGGCTCATTATTCATGCTTATAATAGTATCAAAATATATAATAACATGAGACCTAGAACTTGAGAGAGTATTATTTACATCGTGAAATGCTTACCATATTTCGTGGAGAGAGAGAGAGGAGGAGAGCCACATGGGCCGTGTATCATGTGAACAAATACAGTTGCAACGAAGTATTTTTACCTCGGCTACAGAAATTTCTAAAATTCCTTAACACACCTGTTGTATGTTAGATAAAGAAAACTTCCCTTCAGACTGGTACAAGATATTTATTTTACTTTGCTTAATATAACAATCGCACCTTTCACATAAATGTTACTTAGTTCTAGATTGAGACTATTAGCCTAGTACCAATTTTGAAGGAAACAGGGTCGTGTACACAGTGAGACGAACGAAGAGAGGCGCGAAATTACGTGAGGCATACTTGTTTTGAATTATCAAAGTACGGTAAATTACAAAATGTAATTTTAAAAAACACCTGTTGTATGTTGGATAAAGAAAAGTTCCCTTCAGATTGGTACAAGATATTTATTTTACTTTGCATAATATAACAATCGCACCTTTCACATAAATGTTACTTAGTTCTAGATTGAGACTATTAGCCTAGTACCAATTTTGAAGGAAACAGGGTCGTGTACACAGTGAGACGAACGAGAGAGGCGCGAAATTACGTGAGGCATAGTTGTTTTGAATTATCAAAGTACGGTAAATTACAAAATGTAATTTTAAAAAACACCTGTTGTATGTTGGATAAAGAAAACTTCCCTTCAGATTGGTACAATACTTTGCATAATATAACAATCGCACCTTTCACATAAATGTTACTTAGTTCTAGATTGAGACTATTAGTCTAGTACCAATTTTGAAGGAAACAGGGTCGTGTACACAGTGAGACGAACGAAGAGAGGCGCGAAATTACGTGAGGCATACTTGTTTTGAATTATCAAAGTACGGTAAATTACAAAATGTAATTTTAAAAAACACCTGTTGTATGTTGGATAAAGAAAAGTTCCCTTCAGATTGGTACAAGATATTTATTTTACTTTGCATAACATAACAATCGCACCTTTCACATAAATGTTAATTAGTTCTAGATTAAGACTATTAGCCTAGTACCAATTTTGAAGGAAACAGGGTCGTGTACACAGTGAGACGAACGAGAGAGGCGCGAAATTACGTGAGGCATAGTTGTTTTGAATTATCAAAGTACGGTAAATTACTCTTACAAAATGTAATTTAAAAAAACACCTGTTGTATGTTGGATAAAGAAAACTTCCCTTCAGATTGGTACAATACTTTGCATTATATAACAATCGAACCTTTCACATAAATGTTACTTAGTTCTAGATTGAGACTATTAGCCTAGTACCAATTTTGAAGGAACACAATTTAGTAATAATACAAAAACGCAATAACCTAATTTGGGAAAAAGACCTTCGAAATATGTGAGACTGCTGGATAAAAAATAGGAAAAAAAGTGTCTGTCTGTCTGTCTGTTCTGTTTTTAACTAAGTGAAGTTAAGGTGTAGTGTGGTATGATTTCATACACGGTACACACAGCGCCACGTTGCATGCTTCGCAAATATACTGGGTAAAAACGTTGAGTTTATTGTTCTGGTAGCACATTACACACTCTTTCGAGGCTGACGTGTCTGCGCTTCGGATGTTTTAGGGATGGTGATGAGCCAATGGGTGTTATTAATTGGATAATTACGTGGTGGTGGGGTGGGACGAGTAGATGAGAAAAAAGGTGAATGTATATTGACAATTGAATTAACCAGATCAAGGCGGAAGGCCAGGTGGTCTTGACGGTGAGTAGAAGACTCGAGAAGGATGTGGGCGTTGAGTATAGAAACGTTTAGAAGACGTTTGAAGAGTTTCATATACCACTTGGCACATCGTTTCCGCTCAAGCAAGTACGGCTCGAGCATTTGATCTTTTAGATCGACCCCGCCTATGTACTTGTTATAATCGAGGACCACCTGTGGCTTAAATGGCACTGGCCAATTGGGGTCTGGCTCGGAATGAACAGTGGACATGGCGGTAGCCGACCCATGAAAGGTCGAGATCATACTCACCCGTTTCTTGTCTTGCCAGGACAAGGCACAGATGTCGCCCGAGTGTCGAGCTATGAGCTGACCTCGCTTGAGCGGAGCAATGTGCACAAGTTTTGGTACATGACTCCGGTTTGTCCTCAAGGTACCGACGCAATCAATGCGATTGCGTTTTAGCCAGCGTGCAAGTAAAGGTGAGTTGTACCAGTTATCCATGTATAACTGGTACCCTTTGTTGAGGAGGGGACGCATGAGGGCCTGGACAATGGCAGTACTTTTGAGAACAAAAGCACTGCTGGTGAAGTCCTGGCTCCTCTGTTTACCTGTGTATACAATGAACGACCAAAGGTACCCCGTCTTGCTTTCGCAGATTTCGAAGGTCTTAATCCCAAATTTCGCCGCCTTCAGTGGCAAATATTGTTTGATATTAAGCCGACCTTTCCACAGCGTCAGGCTTTCGTCCAAACTAATTTGCTGAGCCAGCATATAACTGGTTTTAAACAAATCATTCAAACGTAAAATGATCGGTCGTATTAGACCCAACCGGTCAGCTTTCACGGCCTCGTCTCTTTCGTCGGCAAAATGTAGAGCCCTCACCAAGTGCTGGTAACGTTTATGCGTGAATAATCTCCTAAAATTATTCTGGGAGAAGCGACTCTTGATTGTTGGCATTTTGACGATACCCAGCATCATCCAAAATGCAAACAATGCAAATTTCATGTACGCTGGTGGGATACCACTCACTTTGGAAAACAGCGGAAGTTATCCTGGTCGCGTGTTCGTTCGTTTGGTCGACGATTTCTTGTAAGAAATCGTCGGGCCAATACGTACGGAAAGCTCAGTACGCAGTTGAGTGAGCCTCAACCGAACCAACACGGTCCACGGAGAATGGCTCCTGTGTTCCATTAAATGAATCCATAGGACGCCACTCAAACTCCTCTGCTTCCAAAGCGGCAGCATCCACCGCGTCCAGAAACTCATCGTCGTCATCACTGTCAGCTGGGCGTACTCTAACTCGCCCTCCACGCTCTCTTATTACCTGCCGTGCTAGAGCCGCTAGCACCGGTGGTACGTCGGCGTCGCTGAGGAAAATTTCCTGCAGCGGCATGCCGTTTTCCCATCAGGTGCTAGCGGTTCTGGCACCTCGACCTCTTCCTCGGCCCGGACGGCGCAACCCCCGGCCGCGTCCTCTTGCGCGCCCACGTTGGCGTCCTAGGCGTTAGCGCCTGTCGTTTTCAGGTGCATGCTCCTCGTCCTCCTCACGGACGTACAGCGCGTGGGCATCTGGCGCCAGAAATTCTTGCCTGAAATAGATAGTCCCTTTTTAGGTTTTCTTATTTTTCTTTTTCGCATGGGCTGAGCCGCTCACATCCTAGATATTAATTCTATATAATCATCTAGCAGGAAATCGCAAAACAACTTACGGGTCCACTTCCACGCCATCCTCGTCGTAGATCCCGATGACAATTCCTTCGGCCATCGACTCCGGCGAATGTCTAAAATAGATGCACCCATGTTAGTATTCGATCCAGTTTTCTCTTGCTAATGAAATTTTTAGTAGTTGATAATTATAAAAAACTTACCTTAGAGGCGGACGGGAGCGAGGTGGCGAAGGCGACCCTTGCCGGTGCTCCGGTGACGTCAGTGGCGAATACGCCGGTGGCGCAGGTGACATTGCATCCTATTTAAAAAAGATAAGTAAGCATAAGTACACACATCAAAAGTGTCTAGGGATCAACATATATTTTTGCAATAACTTTTCTCCTGATTGATATTAATTAAAATTTTCTTTAAGGATTCATCAAATAAAGTGTTTTCGTTTGTCTACAGTAACGATAAACCAAGTCACCTTTGCATTATAAAAAAATTTGCCATTTTCCTAATAAAGGGATTTTTGACATTTGAACCACTAACATTAAAGTTCGAAAAAAAGACGGAAATAACAGTTTTCTTTAAAATTTTATTGGGTAACTTAAACAATTAATAATCCGTGTTTCTACCGCGAACACTAACAACACAAGAACATCGGTTTGGCATACTCAAAATGAGTTCATCCAAATCACGCTGTGGAATGGCCGCCCATGTTCGTTGCAACAACAAAAAAAGGTCTTCTTGCGACTGGATACCCTCCATATTCGGCAGAGCTCTTCTCTGTAGCATATCCCATGCATGCTCAATCGGGTTCAAGTCTGGCAACTGAGCAGGCCAGGGCAGGACATTGATGTTAGCTGCGGCGAGAGTCTGTCTTACAACTCTTGCGGTGTGCGGTCGTGCATTATCATGCATTAACTGAAATAAGGGACCGATTTGCACTTGTAGAGGAACGATGACGTCTGATACAATCGTCTCAGCATAAATTTGAGCGTTGAGGTTGCCTCTGATCCCAATCAACTCAGTTCTTCCGCCGATCCAAATACCCGCCCATACCATGATGGTTCCACCACTATAAGGATGGACTTCCTGGCAGGATTTTAATCGCTATTGGCGTCCAGGGGTTCTCCAGTGTCGTATACGTCTTGTATCCGGTCTCATACCAAAACGAGACTCATCAGAAAAGCACACGAAACGCCATTGTTCTTCTGCACAATTTCTGTGTTCAAGAGCCCATTGATATCGAATCCTACGATTGTGCATTGCTATAGGTGGTACCCTTAGCGGTCTTCGGGAATGAAGGTTCACTTCATGCAAGCGGTTTCTGACTGTTTGGTCGCTAATTAAGTTCCCTGAAGAGTGATGAAGCTTCACGGCTAACATCATGGCGGTTATTGTTGGAGCTCTTCGAGTTGTGATTTGAATGTATCGGTCTTGTCTCCGTGTGGTGCAGCGATACCGTCCTCCGTGGCGCTCAGCCACGGTACCAGTGCTTCGGTAACGTGTCCAAAGTCGACTGATAACACTCTGACTTGTATTCAGAGCTAAAGCCACAGTACGTTGCCGGAAACCAGCTTCTATCATTCCCACGGCTTTGAGCATTTCTTCCCTGCTTAAATGACGTCGCCGCTCCATAATAACGTTGGTTTTAATCAGTAGTAGGGAAACAGTAGCACTAATAATGTCTTCAATGCGTTGTATGTTTTTATAGGGAACATATTGACAGCTGATTTTCATCTTTTACTCGAATTTTATTGACAGTTCCTGTTTCAAATTATGAAATGCACCAAAAAGGATCCATATAAATTTATAAAATCATAAATTTATTACAAAGCCACATCTCAATCTCAAGAAATCCGCATAAAAATGCTTGATCCCTAGACACTTTTGATAAGTGTATTTGTGTTGTAAATATCTAAATGTTTTCAGTCAACTAAAAACATTCCAAATTCCAAATTATTTATTTGCAAGAAACATGGGAATATTTTATACAGATGTCAAAATAAAAAAATAAATAGTGTCACCATATTCAGCCTGATTCGGCAAGCAAATGTACACATAATTAAATTAGTTACAAATGTTACAGTGGAAATTTATTACAATTAGATTCAAATTCATATTTAATTCAGTTAACATATTACAAAATTAGTCACAAGTTCAAAATAAAATCAAATTAAAAATAACTAGTCAAGTTCATGCAATGTTACATTCTTTTGTCCCTCAAGTATTCATTAATACTATAATAGGCTTGTCGCAGTAGAAACATTTTTACCTGATGTTTAAAAGATACGATTTCTGTTACATTCAAAATGGATCTTGGTAAATGATTATAAAGTCTCTGCGCCATGCAAAAAATACTGTTGTCAAAAAGTGTCGTTTTGTGGGTGGAATGCGTAATTTGATATTATGCCTTTTGCTTAGGTGTTTTTGAAATTTATCCAGATTCTTTTTAATAAATATGTCCACTCGCCTGATAGAAGTCTCCGGTGACCAGAGAGCTGGCAGCTATCTCGGTCAGCGTATTAGCCTGGCCATCCAAAGAGGTAACGCTGCCAGCATTCTGGGCACCCCTGAGATCGAGGCGGTAGACAGTTCTCTTTAAGTTTGTATAATTGTATATTTATGTTATTTTTTAAATTTCATTATTATTCTTAAGTTATATTTAGCATCTTGTTTAAATAAACAATTATACTCCCATAAATAATACGATTGCATAAATATATAACAGGGTGGTCCAAAAGGTGACGTCCAAAAATTTTTTTTGGGTAGCTGACATCTGGGGGTACTCGAAAATACCCCATGTATGTTCCGCGATTTTTTGTATTTTAGCAGATATGAATTTTTTTTTCATAATTCTATAAGTTTCGACTGAATTACTTAATTATTTTTTTTTGCGAATTCTGACTTTTTAAATTTGTTTTTATTTTCTGATAGTCCCGATGAATTGTGCTTTCTCAGGTAAAATAACTAGGCTTCCTACTCTTCACAAACATTATGAAAATTTAGATCAAAAATAAATAATTTGGGTTAGAGTGAGTCTGAATTAAATTTTAAACTGAAAATTAATAAAAATAGAAAAGTTCCATGACTTCAAGTAATTTCAAAAACTTTCTGGGACCCTGAACTATAATTGTAATACAGAAAAAGTGGTGCTTAATAGGCCAACTTCAGCTGTAATCTGTCTTTAAATGAAAACTTTGGGCGAATACGCAGAGATGCATTATATATTTGTTGCCCAGGGAAATGGTTACTTAGCGGCAAGGCTTTTTAGTGAGAATGTCCTAAATTACTTAATTATTTTAACAACACCTTTTCTTCATTTCTAAGTTTAAATTAGGTTCGCGTAGTTACTTAATTATTTTAAAAGCACCTATTGTTCATTTAAAGGTTCCCTAGTATGATAAGAAATAAAACAACCAAAACTGTTGTAACAAATTTTAATTCATAATAAATTTTCAAAATGTCTGCCTCCAACTTCGATACACAGTTTACAACGCAGTAAAAAAATATCTTTGAGTCTCCTAAATGCACTGGTATTTTGTCTTACTGTAGTTTCCGCTTGCCTTAATTTTTCACGTAGCTCGGTTTCGGTATTAACTTCGCGTGCGTAAACAATTCTTTGTAATATCCCCAGAGAAAAAAATATATTGGGTTTAGGTCTGGCGAACGTGCAGGCCAAGAAATAGGCCCGCCTCGACCAATCCACCTTCTGGGGAAACGTTGATTGAGGTGCTCCCTTACCGTTCTTGCGTAGTGGCAAGGAGCACCATCATTTTGAAAAATCATTCTTCTTCTAGTTAGTAGGTCCACATCATCCAACAAATCGTCCAAATAATTTTCTAAGAATTCTAAATATTGGGCTCCGTTTAGCCTTGATGGCAATTCAAAGGGGCCTATTAGAATCCCTTTCACAATCCCCGACCATAAATTGACACTAAATCGTGTCTGGAAGTTGGAAGATCTTGCGATGCGTGGATTTTCAATGGCCCAGCTGTGGTAATTGTGAATATTAAATACTCCGGTTCTTTCGAATCGTGACTCATCTGTCCAGAGGATTTTATTAAAGAAATCGGGATCCCGCTCCGTTTTTTCTAACATTGTACGGCAGAATGTCACTCGCCTTTGATAGTCCGCAGGTTGTAACTGTTGCACCCGTTGAATGTGGAATGCGTGGTAACCCTCTGAAAAAAAAATTGTAATGCTACAATTAAGGATACATTCATTTTCAGTTTTACGAAATAGTGGGTTTTCTCCTTCACAATACAAATCGGTCGTTAACCGTACTATTGGGGACAGCATCATGAGTGACGTTTCAGTACAGCGTTAATTGCATTTTATTGTGAATAAATGCTACAGTTACACTATGGCTCTGCTACAGTTACAAATTGGTGTAATTAAGAGTTTAAAGACAAGATAAAATTAACTCACCTGACTTCAGTATCCTAATAACTGAGGTTCGTGGTGTGCCGGTTCTTCTTGTTATAGCCCTGGTACTAATAAAGGGGTCGTCTTGCACTTGTTGCACGACTTCATCTCTGAGATCTGGATCCATTCTGGGTACTGCTTGGTGTGAACTACGTCCAGGAACTCGGCCGGCCATCAGTGTATTATGTGTATTTATGAACACTCGGTGATCCGGGTAATGCTCTCGTTCTTCTCCTCGTCGTTCAAGTTGCTCCCTAAAAAGCCTTGCCGCTAAGTAACCATTTCCCTGGGCAACAAATAGTAATAATGCATCTCTGCGTATTCGCCCAAAGTTTTCATTTAAAGACAGATTACAGCTAAAGCTGGCCTATTAAGCACCACTTTTTTTGTATTACAATTATAGCTTAGGGTCCCAGAAAGTTTTTAAAGTTACTTAGAAGTCATGGAACTTTTCTATTTTTTTTAATTTTAAAATTTAATCCTGACTCTAACCCAAATTATTTATTTTTGATGCCTAGTTATTTTACCTGAGAAAGCACAATTCATGGGGACTATCAGAAAATAAAAACAAATTTAAAAAAGTCAGAATTCGCAAAAAAAAAAAAAATTAAGTAAGACGTCACCTTTTGGACCACCCTGTATACAGGGTAAAGTAAGCATTCTCTTCAAAGTTTGATGTAACCTGAATATAAATCGTAAACATCTCTTCTGCCCCTTAAATTGGATCTTTGGAAGTCATTGTGGAACCCCAGACATATTTTGATATTTTTAAAAAGTACGGGACGGTTCTCAGACTCGAAAGCGACTTTCATTTTTATGATTGGAAATCGAGCGTCAAAAATGTATTAAAGTTACCTGGATCTTGGCACTTTCAATTTAATGCCTCTAAAGGATTATTTTTAAGAAAAGATAATAATAAAAAAATTGCGATTAAAGGGGAACCTAATTATTTAGCTGACTATATAAATAAATACAGAAATAGCATTACGTGACATCTATAATACGTATTATACAAAAACCCAACGTCGGATTTTTTCAAGAAATGTCTTTATACTAGCCGGCAGCGAACCTGTATTGCGAAAATCATGAAGATTTCCTCAGAGATGACCTAGGCGGCTTACTGGAGGATTTGCCACTGAATCTAGTGCGAGACATGTGGTTCCAGCATGATGGCTGCTCTGCACATTACAGGAGAAGTGTTAGGGAATGGCTGGACACAAATTACCCAAATAAATGAATCGGAAGAGGCGGCCCTTTACCATGGCCTGCCAGAAGTCCGGACCTAACCCCCATGGATTTTTATGCATGAGGGCACATGAAAAGTCTGGTGTACAGTGAGTCCAACCCAATTTCCACAGTGGAAGAACTGAAAGAAAAAATAATTAATGCGGCAAATGATATGAGGAGGACCTTAACAACTGGAGTAGGTAGTAAAAAGCGGACTTCGTAAAAGAATGCGAAAATGTGTGCAAAACAGAGGTGGACACGTTAAACATGAACTCCAGACATAAAATAAAGGTTAATAAATGTTATTTTGTATGCATCTTCTTGTTTTCTTTTACTATCTCAAGTCAGAAAATAATAAGATTTAATAAGTGTAATTAATTATTACGTCCCATGTATTTATTTATTTATTTATTTATACAAAATACTCCGTGCCGGCTAACAGGTATATTCCAACACGTCGGCAGGTTAAACATAACAACAAATATCCAATTATACTACTATAAATTATAACAAAAATACAATGTGAAAAATATATAAGATAAATAATCTTTATTGCACAAACAAACAAATACAGCAAGTTAAACAGTAAGTAGACATAAAATGTACAATTTAGGCGGTCTTATCGCTTTAAAGCGATCTCTTCCAGACTACCTTGAATGAATTTTGTTACATTAAATACATATAGGTATTGCAATAGGATCACCAGTTTCCATTTTAAGGACTGAAAAAAAAAAGGATGAGACATAATAGCATTCTTAACCTATAACGAAAATAGAACTCATATTCCTATAGGCGAATAGAACGATGTTAAACTACAAAGGTAAGCGAATAAACTTAAAACTCGTAATAAAATGCTAGGTTACATAGAGAGGAAGTATGATTTGACTTGGGATTTAACATGTAAGGACTGAGATTTGCGGATGGGTAAAGGTAAGGAATTCCACAGACGAATGGAGCGAACAACAAATGATTTGGAATAATAGGAAGTGGAATGTGAGGGGACTGTTAGATGCAGTTTCCGACAAGACCGCATGTCTTCACTTTTGGCAGATTGCAGAAAGTGAAATAGTTCCTTGAGGTACGGAGGTGAAAGGGGATTAAACAAGACAGTGTAGAGAAAAGACAGAATATGAAGATCTCGGCGAAAACGTATTGGAAGCTATAAATATATATATATGTATATATATATATATTGGAATATATAAATGTCCAATTAAAATAAATATAAAATAACAACAATAATAAAATAATACTCAGAATTCAATTAATTAACAAATAAAAATGTCATATCATATAAAATTGTCAAAAATGCTGGTCAAGGTACTGGTATGCGGCGGCTATCAAGCGCCCCAGCCCATCAGCAAACAGATCGATGGAGTCGTGCTGAGCGAGCATGTCCCCTAAGAGGCGAAGCGCGCGCGCTGCAGGTGCGTTCGCAGCATGTACCGTGCGTGTGACGGGCCTCTGCAGCAGGCGCGGTCGCCGGCCGGCGTGGTGCAATAAGCCCACCACTATATCGAGGGATTCGCGAGGGTACCGTCAGACATATACTCTCCACTACGTACGGACTACTGACTCTATGATGGATCACCGAGAGGTAATGGACCAACAGAAGAAGTTTCCTCCTTAACGCGAGCGTATGCAGCCCAACCATGCCGTATACGAACGAGGATGGGTAAAGAAAGGGATAATACCCGTTGCTCTTTTTATAGAGCCATCGAGTGAACTTTCTTTGCAACTTCTCCACCATTACTGAATATTTTTTTTCATGAGGATCCCATATGACTGCCCCGTATTCGAGTTTATTTCGTACGTACGTATAATATAATGTTTTTGCCACAGTAAAACCAAATTCAGAGCAAGTTCTTATCACAAAGCCTAATAACCGACTCGCCAACTTGCATATGCTTGTGACATGCTTGTGAAAGTTCATTTTTTTGTCTAATGTTATGCCTAAGTCTCTAATTTCGTCAATTCTTTCCAGAGGAGTGTCAAATAATTTGTAATTTGTGTCAATTAAGTTCCGTTTTCGCGAAAATGTGATAATTTTGCATTTAGAAAAGTTAAAGGGCAAGCGATTACTTCCGCTCCATGCAGCCACAGAGTTGATGTCGCTCTGCAGAGCATGTGCGTCTGCTTTGCTGCTTACACCCAAGTATATTTTGAGGGCATCAGCAAATAAAAGGCACTTGGCAAAGTTTACGGTATCGGGTAAGTCGTTTACCATAATGAGAAACAGGGTTGGTCCCAGTGTGCTGCCCTGACTTACCCCGGTAATATACTTCAGACTCGCACCCCTCCACCTTCACAAACTGATCGATGTCAGATCGATGTCTTAAGTAGCTTGCGAAAAAATTCAGAAGACTAGGAGCGAAGCCTAACTCTGATAGCTTTCGCAGCAATATGTCATTATCGACTAGGTCAAAAGCCTTTTTAAAGTCAAAATATGCTGCATCGACTTGCCTTCCAGAGTCCATTTCTGACGTAACGTAGTCCACCAGAGTTGTCAAATTAGTAGCAGTAGAGCGCGCCTTGCGAAAGCCGTGCTGCCTGTTATGCAACTGACTACTTATTTGCTGTCTGATGCGGCAGGCAAGCACCCTTCAAATATCTTCGCAAAAACAGCTAGCACAGCGATTGGCCTGTAGTTTGCGATATCTGGACTACGTTCTCCTTTCGGAATCGGAGTAACCCTAGAAAGTTTCCAGCATTTCGGGTAGTGGGCCTGCCTTAGCGAAGTGTTGAACAAATGCAGTAAGGGAGCTTTAAGGATCGATATACAGTCTCTGACTAGAAAGACAGGTATGCCATCGGGTCCAATAGACGATTGTAATCTGAGGCGCTTCACGGTTGCATTCAGGTCTGCTTCATCGACGGTGGAGGCTGAAATGAGTCTGGCATCTGCGGTCATACATTCTCTGGTCACCTCGTTGGGATCCAAACGTGGTGCTCCCTGTAAGAATACAGACCCGAAAGATGTAGACAAGATACTTAGCTTTTTCTATGAGTTAAAATAAAAATGTAGAGTATTATACCTCGATAGATAGCTGATAAAACGTAAATATTTTTAAGCATATCTGCAGAACAGGTGCCATATATATTTTTTTTCAGATATCCAATTGAGAATATTGAACTTTTTGAATTTGTACTATTTTTTTAAACTTTTAACCGTCTACAACGACCTATTTAGTTAACTAACGTAGGATTTTGGTTATTGAGGTCATTAAGCATCTTATCCTGCATGTAAAACATAAATAATAATAATGATAACAGTCACACATTTTTAACTAACTAGTTTAATAGACGACAAATCGGCAATTTTCTTTTAAAAACTAAAACTCGTATATCTCAAAAACGGTTAGGTTTGGGGTAGGGTGTTCCATAGTGACATCTGTCAGATATGGTGAGTACTAAACGCCCTTAACGGGAACAGGTCGACTTAAACTGTAACCCTGTATAAGTTTCGTTATGTCAATTCTAAAATTCATTCTATACATTATATTATACAAATTTTGGGGTGTAAGGGGGGGGGGGGCTCCAACAACGTCGGGCCCCAAGCCAACCTCGCCTGCAAGCTGGTGCACCCTGCTGATTAACGGAAGAGGCTCTGGCGATGGCTCCCCTTTATGGGTTGGGAGGTCAGATGGCAGTCGCTCCCGTAAAGCCAACACACGCCAAACAGTTTTGGTCAGCAAGAAGAGAGTACCCGACCTGGATAGGGCGTCGCCGAAAAACTAAAACTCGAATATCTCAAAAACGGTTAGGTTTAGTGTTATCTGTCAGATATGGTGAGTACTAAACGCCCTTAACGGGAATAGGTCGACTTAAACTGTAACCCAAGGATTATTAATGAGGCTTATTAAACTATAAATGGAATTAGGATTTTGGGCTGCTGCAGAGGAGCTGAGCCTGTAATTAATATAAAATTGAAATTGAATTAAATTGTAACCTAATTAAACCTATTACTAATAATATTATCTTATGAAATCTAACTAAGGTAGGGTTTCATGCATGTGGTATGGACGAAGGCGGTTTACATGCACGAGTTCGTTTTTACGCGCATGATAGCGAAGGAATTATTTTGTCCCAATTTCTGAGACGACGATTGTGGTACATACGGATGTGATCACGTAACCTAGCATGGAATCTTTCTAGTGCACCATTTGTTTGAGGGTGATAAGCAGTGTTGAATGTGTGATTTGAGCCTAAGAATTTGTTATGTTGTTTTAAGAATGATAGGGATTTCTTTAGCTGTGGGACATTTTACTTGATTTTCACAAATTGTAATTTCACAATTGTATATCTCAGCTAAGAAGGCTGTGATTCGGTGTTGTTCATTGCCTTGTAGTTTACACGTATGGTCGTATTTGAGGCTAGGTACAACGAGAGTTTTAATTTAATTTTCCTGAAGACAGGATAGATGCGCTTTGAAGTAACTTTCACAGTCCCATGAATCGAAATGTGTGGGTCTGGTAGTACAAAAATAGAGATTTTAATTTTGATTTGAAATAAGACGGTCGACATCGTATAAGGATTTAGATTTTTCTAGATATGGTGGGACTTGAGAGCAAGCATTTATAGCATCATTGTAAATTTCATCTAAATTTGAGAGTTGACATGAGACGGGAATGAATATGTTCTTATGACGAGAATCTAAGAGTCTATTTGGAGAAGATTTAAGTTTGAGTGAATCAAAAGTACTTTCTTGGGATTTGTAATGCTCATAGTTTAATTGCAGGTAATCTTCAGAGTCTGGACACGAATTGTCTGAAGTTAAATCGATTACGTTTGAATTTAGGATTGGAGGTCGGGATAATGCATCTGCGTTTGTGTTATTTTTACCATCTTTATAATGAATAGTGAAAGTATATTCTTCTAATTTCAGTCTCCAACGGACGAGACGACTACCTGGATCTTTCATATCGAATAACCATTTTAAAGGTTTATGATCGGTGACTACTGTGAATTCTCTTCCAAATAGGAAGGTCTAAAATGATTGACTCCGTAGACAATGGCTAGCATTTCGCGTTCGATTGTAGAGTAATTGATCTCAGCCTTATTGAGAGTTCGCGAAGCATAAGCTATTGGTAAGTCTTTTCCTATTTCGCCTTGAGAAAGAAAAGCACCGAATGCGTAATTTGAAGCATCTGTTGTTAAAATGAATTTTTGTGTGAAGTCTGGGTATTGTAAGATAGGAGTAGTAGTAAGAATATTTTTACAAGTGTCGAAGGATTCTTGTTGTGATTGGCCCCAAATAAAGGGTACATCTTTCTTTAAGAGACTAGTTAAGGGTTTACTGATTTTACTGAAGTTAGTGATAAAACGGCGGTAATAACCTGCAAGACCTAAGAATGATTTAATATCTTTATATGATTTAGGAGTTGGGAAATCTCTGACTGCTTCTTCAGTGAAGCCTTATCGGCTTTACACCTTCACTGGAAATTATGTGACCTAGGTAAGCTACTTCTTTTCTTAGTAATTCGCATTTGTCAAGTTGAATTTTGAGACCGTATTTCCTAAGGCCTTTAAATACTTCATTGAGTTTTTGTTCATGTTCTTGTAGACTAGAAGCAAAAACAACAATATCATCTAGGTCTACAAAGCATCGTTCGCCTTGTAAACCATAAAGAACGTTGTCTATAGCACGTTGAAATGTAGCTGGTGCGTTTTTGAGCCCCAGAAGGCATTCTAAGGAATTCGTAGTGCCCATAAGGAGTGTTGAAAGCTGTTTTAGGTATATCTTTAGGGTCTAATTCTATCTGGTGAAATCCAGAAGCAAGATCTAGTGTGGTGAAATAAATTGAATGACCAAGTCGATCGAGAATATCGTTGATGTTAGGTAATGGATAGCTATCGCCTATTGTGATTTCATTTAATTTACGATAATCTATGACGACTCTTTATTTTTGTTTGCCAGAAGTGTCTTGCTTTTTGGGTACCACCCAAATTGGGCTACTCCATGGTGAAGTACTAGGGCGAATGATATTATCTTTGAGCTTTTTGTCGACTTGTGTTTTGACTTCTTCTCTGTGTAAAAATGCAAATCTATGTTTTAGTGTGAATAGGCGTCTCTGATGTAGTAGGAATTGAATGTTTCGTTTGGTTGGTAAACGTTAGTGGTTCGCCTTCTGTGTAAAATATGTCTGGGAAACTATTTATGATTTTATTAAGGGAATCGGACTCTTCTTTAAATGATCACGTCTAATTAATTTGTGGACTTTTTCTTGCATGTCAGTGTGAGAGTTATTATTTATGTTTACTGAATGAATTGGTGATTGATTTTGTAAGTCACTTTCTTGAAACAGGTTTGCTTCAATAACAGTAGGCATTGCTATGTAATTATCTTCTTCGCTAGAGTTCACGCAAGTGATTAAGAAAGTTTTGTAACTACACACATCAAAAGTGTCTAGGGATCAAGCATTTTTATGCGGATTTCTTGAGATTGAGATGTGGCTTTGTAATAAATTTATGATTTTATAAATTTATATGGATCCTTTTTGGTGCATTTCATAATTTGAAACAGGAACTGTCAATCAAATTCGAGTAAAAGATGAAAATCAGCTGTCAATATTTTCCCTATAAAAACATACAACGCATTGAAGACATTATTAGTGCTACTGTTTCCCTACTACTGATTAAAACCAACGTTATTATGGAGCGGCGACGTCATTTAAGCAGGGAAGAAATGCTCAGAGCCGTGGGAATGATAGAAGCTGGTTCCCGGCAACGTACTGTGGCTTTAGCTCTGAATACAAGTCAGAGTGTTATCAGTCGACTTTGGACACGTTACCGAAGCACTGGTACCGTGGCTGAGCGCCATGGAGGACGGTATCGCTGCACCACACGGAGACAAGACCGATACATTCAAATCACAACTCGAAGAGCTCCAACAATAACCGCCATGATGTTAGCCGTGAGGCTTCATCACTCTTCAGGGAACTTAATTAGCGACCAAACAGTCAGAAACCGCTTGCATGAAGTGAACCTTCATTCCCGAAGACCGCTAAGGGTACCACCTATAGCAATGCACAATCGTAGGATTCGATATCAATGGGCTCTTGAACACAGAAATTGGGCAAAAGAACAATGGCGTTTCGTGTGCTTTTCTGATGAGTCTCGTTTTGGTATGAGACCGGATACAAGACGTATACGACACTGGAGAACCCCTGGACGCCAACAGCGATTAAAATCCTGCCAGGAAGTCCATCCTTATAGTGGTGGAACCATCATGGTATGGGCGGGTATTTGGATCGGCGGAAGAACTGAGTTGATTTGGATCAGAGGCAACCTCAACGCTCAAATTTATGCTGAGACGATTGTATCAGACGTCATCGTTCCTCTACAAGTGCAAATCGGTCCCTTATTTCAGTTGATGCATGATAATGCACGACCGCACACCGCAAGAGTTGTAAGACAGACTCTCGCCGCAGCTAACATCAATGTCCTGCCCTGGCCTGCTCAGTCGCCAGACTTGAACCCGATTGAGCATGCATGGGATATGCTACAGAGAAGAGCTCTGCCGAATATGGAGGGTATCCAGTCGCAAGAAGACCTTTTTTTGTTGTTGCAACGAACATGGGCGGCCATTCCACAGATTGATTTGGATGAACTCATTTTGAGTATGCCAAACCGATGTTCTTGTGTTGTTAGTGTTCGCGGTAGAAACACGGATTATTAATTGTTTAAGTTACCCAATAAAATTTTAAAGAAAACTGTTATTTCAGTCTTTTTTTCGAACTTTAATGTTAGTGGTTCAAATGTCAAAAATCCCTTTATTAGGAAAATGGCAAATTTCTTTAATAATGCAAAGGTGACTTAGTTTATCGTTACTGTAGACAAACGAAAACACTTTATTTGATGAATCCTTAAAGAAAATTTTAATTAATATCAATCAGGAGAAAAGTTATTGCAAAAATATATGTTGATCCCTAGACACTTTTGATGTGTGTATATTAACTAATGCATTTGGAATAGTAAGGACATCGTTAATTATTTGTTTATCGATGATAGCTGCACCGTTAGGGATGTCGTTACAAGAGCATTTCATTACGGTTTCTGAGCGTTTTGGTACAAATTGTTTATCGTTAATTTTGTTTTTGATTTCGTCGCCAAGGAAGAATAGATTGTACGATCTATCGCGAACTCGCATTGTTTCTGACTGAACATAAATGTTCACGTTGAATTTAAACATGAAGTCGTTACCGAAAAAACCATCTGTGGCAATGTTAAGATCGGCAATATGGAACTTGTGTTTAGGGAATTGATCGAGAAAAGTGTCAGAGGTACCGCGTGTACGAATAGTAGAGTCGTTATTTGAGACTCCTACAATAGAGACTTTATTTTTAGTATTTATGTGATTGTTGCCTATTTTGTCCTTACGTATCACAGAAATAGCGGCTCCGGATCTACCAGCAAAACAAGAGGTTGACCATCGACATGAAATCTGCAATGTAAAAGATTTTCGGGAGGAATGTTTAGAGAAGACATGTTGTATGATTTGGTTTCAGATTCTTTAAAGAATTTAGTAGATTTTGATTTAGGTTTTGATTTAGATTGTCGTTTATTTTTTGATTTGGAAGTGGAGTTGGATTTCTGTTGAGTTGGATTAGTATCTGGAGTTTCTGTGGAATTGTTAGAGTTAGTATCTTGTGATTGAGACGATGTGGTATTTTTAATTGTTGTTGATTTTGATTGAGGCGATTTAGTATTCGGAGTTATCATAGATTTAGTGTATGGAGTTAGCATAGATTGAGTTTGATTTAGATTTGGTGATTGAGACGATTTAGTGATTGGAGTTGGCAAAGATTTAGTAGAATTTGTGTCAAATGATTTTGACAATTTAGTGTTTTGAGTTGGAATAGATTTAGTTCCCCCCCATGAGCCTTCGCCTTGTCGTGGCGGGCTTAGTACTGGTGGCAGGTGGAACCACTGGGAAGCTAAGAGGGCAGGCATGGCAGTGCGGTGGACTTCCCACCCACCTATTGCCTGCCGCCGGGCGTGGTGGTGGTATGGTGCTACCACTGCCCGCCCAAAGGGGCGCCCACGGGCGCAGCGCCTTAGGGCGCGAGGTGGGAGCCGCGGTGCACAACCGTTTGGAGGGGGTCAGTGATCCGCGGCTGGCCCTCCCTGTGCACTGCGGCTCGGCGGGGCCGCACCGCCAGATGTGGCAGCGGATCCACCTTTTAGGTGGATCGTGGTTGCGGACCTAGTAGGGTCCGCGTACGGTGGGAGCCAGCGGGCTTGAGTACGGGGGTGCTTTTGCCCGCAATGCACGGCTTTCACCCCGACGGCGGAAGTACCTGCGTGCTCCAGTTACTTCCGTACCTGTGGTGATGATTGGAGCTTTATATTGTTTTTGTAAGCTCTTTTGCGACATTCTGTAATTAGATGACCTGGTTTTTTGCAGTAGTTGCATTGTTTGAAATTATTTCATTGCAACGTTGGTCTTGGTAATGTGGGTGTGGACGTAGTGTTTTGAAATGGTCGGTTGTTTGACACTGTAGGGTGGACGGTTGTTTGACACTGTAGGACGTATTGGGGGTCTGAAAGTTTTATTAAATAATTGTCTAGCATTATTCATTTGCCTAATTTTTTCTTCCTGTAAGTTCTTTTGTACTAAGCATCGTTCCAATGTCCGAACTAATGCCGTTTATGAAAACATTTAAGGCTGTATCTTCAGTTGTTATTTTTCGGCCCGTTAAAGAGTTGTCAAAGATTTCTGCTGTTAGTTTGTCTAGTATTTTGTTTCGACATAGGTCTACCCTGTGGTAGAATTGCGTTATTGTTTCATTTGCTTGTTGAAACATAGTTTGGAATTCTAAATTCAAATGAGCTAAGGTTTAAGTTTGTGAGAATTTCTCAAATAAAAAAATGTTTTTAAGTCATTCCAGTCCATGAACTGTCCAGCGTGAATGTCCGATAAAGATGGACCAGTGATTTTATTCAACGCGTAAATTAATAAAATCTGTTTTTGGACTATGCTGGCTAATTGAAACGCTGAATCACATGATCGAACGAATCGATATACTTACAAATTGTGATTCGTATCAAAATCTGGAATTAACTGAAGTAACGTGTTAAGAGCTATCTCTGATACCTTGCAGTCTCCTGAAGTTGCCATTGTAAAAAAAATGAGATGGATAATAATATGTAATTATTAAATAAAGGTATAAATTCTGAATTAGAATAAATATGATGATGTTATGATTTACAAAAATAGTATGATTTGGAATTAGGATATAGAATAGAATAAAACTATAAGTTTAAAATAGGATTTAGGTTTGTTTGATTTTGAGTTAAGATTTGAAATAGAGCACAAAAGTTCTAGCCACTCACCATAGTAATGTGAAGATCTAGAGCTTCATTCCGCGAAGTTTCTTAAAAGCCTTCAGCTACCACGGTTTCTTGTTCGTCCGGCGATGTTGTCCGATTTTTAAACGTTTAAAACCGCGTTATAACTTCGTTTTGATGCACACGCGATCCTACCGACTGCGCCAAATGTTTTTTTTTTATATTGCCCGTCAAGATAACCTTACTCCACCTGATGGAAAGCGGTCGTGAGGTCCAGATATGAGGTTGACAAGCCCAGTCATCCAAACGAATCACTGGGCTGGCCATCCTCACCTTTCAAGGCCTTCAGGCCTGCAGAAATGCCTTTTCACGCCCCACTTGAAGAACCCGGGACTATACGAGGAAGGAAACACATGTGCTGGAAGAGCGTTCTACGTCTGGATGGTACGACAAAGAAACGAGTCACCGAACCTTTTAGTTCGGGCCAACAAATGTTGAATTGTGTGTGGGTGACGCCGTAGTCCAGCACGTGTGGTACGGGAGTGGAAAGGTGAGGGTGGGATAAGCTGGAATAACTGTTATAAAATGAGCAGCGAAGCCACCTTTTCTTCATTTCTAAGTTTAAATTAGGTTCGCGTAGTTACTTAATTATTTTAAAAGCACCTATTGTTCATTTAAAGGTTCCCTAGTATGATAAGAAATAAAACAACCAAAACTGTTGTAACAAATTTTAATTCATAATAAATTTTCAAAATGTCTGCCTCCAACTTCGATACACAGTTTACAACGCAGTAAAAAAATATCTTTGAGTCTCCTAAATGCACTGGTATTTTGTCTTACTGTAGTTTCCGCTTGCCTTAATTTTTCACGTAGCTCGGTTTCGGTATTAACTTCGCGTGCGTAAACAATTCTTTGTAATATCCCCAGAGAAAAAAATATATTGGGTTTAGGTCTGGCGAACGTGCAGGCCAAGAAATAGGCCCGCCTCGACCAATCCACCTTCTGGGGAAACGTTGATTGAGGTGCTCCCTTACCGTTCTTGCGTAGTGGCAAGGAGCACCATCATTTTGAAAAATCATTCTTCTTCTAGTTAGTAGGTCCACATCATCCAACAAATCGTCCAAATAATTTTCTAAGAATTCTAAATATTGGGCTCCGTTTAGCCTTGATGGCAATTCAAAGGGGCCTATTAGAATCCCTTTCACAATCCCCGACCATAAATTGACACTAAATCGTGTCTGGAAGTTGGAAGATCTTGCGATGCGTGGATTTTCAATGGCCCAGCTGTGGTAATTGTGAATATTAAATACTCCGGTTCTTTCGAATCGTGACTCATCTGTCCAGAGGATTTTATTAAAGAAATCGGGATCCCGCTCCGTTTTTTCTAACATTGTACGGCAGAATGTCACTCGCCTTTGATAGTCCGCAGGTTGTAACTGTTGCACCCGTTGAATGTGGAATGCGTGGTAACCCTCTGAAAAAAAAATTGTAATGCTACAATTAAGGATACATTCATTTTCAGTTTTACGAAATAGTGGGTTTTCTCCTTCACAATACAAATCGGTCGTTAACCGTACTATTGGGGACAGCATCATGAGTGACGTTTCAGTACAGCGTTAATTGCATTTTATTGTGAATAAATGCTACAGTTACACTATGGCTCTGCTACAGTTACAAATTGGTGTAATTAAGAGTTTAAAGACAAGATAAAATTAACTCACCTGACTTCAGTATCCTAATAACTGAGGTTCGTGGTGTGCCGGTTCTTCTTGTTATAGCCCTGGTACTAATAAAGGGGTCGTCTTGCACTTGTTGCACGACTTCATCTCTGAGATCTGGATCCATTCTGGGTACTGCTTGGTGTGAACTACGTCCAGGAACTCGGCCGGCCATCAGTGTATTATGTGTATTTATGAACACTCGGTGATCCGGGTAATGCTCTCGTTCTTCTCCTCGTCGTTCAAGTTGCTCCCTAAAAAGCCTTGCCGCTAAGTAACCATTTCCCTGGGCAACAAATAGTAATAATGCATCTCTGCGTATTCGCCCAAAGTTTTCATTTAAAGACAGATTACAGCTAAAGCTGGCCTATTAAGCACCACTTTTTTTGTATTACAATTATAGCTTAGGGTCCCAGAAAGTTTTTAAAGTTACTTAGAAGTCATGGAACTTTTCTATTTTTTTTAATTTTAAAATTTAATCCTGACTCTAACCCAAATTATTTATTTTTGATGCCTAGTTATTTTACCTGAGAAAGCACAATTCATGGGGACTATCAGAAAATAAAAACAAATTTAAAAAAGTCAGAATTCGCAAAAAAAAAAAAAATTAAGTAAGACGTCACCTTTTGGACCACCCTGTATACAGGGTAAAGTAAGCATTCTCTTCAAAGTTTGATGTAACCTGAATATAAATCGTAAACATCTCTTCTGCCCCTTAAATTGGATCTTTGGAAGTCATTGTGGAACCCCAGACATATTTTGATATTTTTAAAAGGTACGGGACGGTTCTCAGACTCGAAAGCGACTTTCATTTTTATGATTGGAAATCGAGCGTCAAAAATGTATTAAAGTTACCTGGATCTTGGCACTTTCAATTTAATGCCTCTAAAGGATTATTTTTAAGAAAAGATAATAATAAAAAAATTGCGATTAAAGGGGAACCTAATTATTTAGCTGACTATATAAATAAATACAGAAATAGCATTACGTGACATCTATAATACGTATTATACAAAAACCCAACGTCGGATTTTTTCAAGAAATGTCTTTATACTAGCCGGCAGCGAACCTGTATTGCGAAAATCATGAAGATTTCCTCAGAGATGACCTAGGCGGCTTACTGGAGGATTTGCCACTGAATCTAGTGCGAGACATGTGGTTCCAGCATGATGGCTGCTCTGCACATTACAGGAGAAGTGTTAGGGAATGGCTGGACACAAATTACCCAAATAAATGAATCGGAAGAGGCGGCCCTTTACCATGGCCTGCCAGAAGTCCGGACCTAACCCCCATGGATTTTTATGCATGAGGGCACATGAAAAGTCTGGTGTACAGTGAGTCCAACCCAATTTCCACAGTGGAAGAACTGAAAGAAAAAATAATTAATGCGGCAAATGATATGAGGAGGACCTTAACAACTGGAGTAGGTAGTAAAAAGCGGACTTCGTAAAAGAATGCGAAAATGTGTGCAAAACAGAGGTGGACACGTTAAACATGAACTCCAGACATAAAATAAAGGTTAATAAATGTTATTTTGTATGCATCTTCTTGTTTTCTTTTACTATCTCAAGTCAGAAAATAATAAGATTTAATAAGTGTAATTAATTATTACGTCCCATGTATTTATTTATTTATTTATTTATACAAAATACTCCGTGCCGGCTAACAGGTATATTCCAACACGTCGGCAGGTTAAACATAACAACAAATATCCAATTATACTACTATAAATTATAACAAAAATACAATGTGAAAAATATATAAGATAAATAATCTTTATTGCACAAACAAACAAATACAGCAAGTTAAACAGTAAGTAGACATAAAATGTACAATTTAGGCGGTCTTATCGCTTTAAAGCGATCTCTTCCAGACTACCTTGAATGAATTTTGTTACATTAAATACATATAGGTATTGCGATAGGATCACCAGTTTCCATTTTAAGGACTGAAAAAAAAAAGGATGAGACATAATAGCATTCTTAACCTATAACGAAAATAGAACTCATATTCCTATAGGCGAATAGAACGATGTTAAACTACAAAGGTAAGCGAATAAACTTAAAACTCGTAATAAAATGCTAGGTTACATAGAGAGGAAGTATGATTAGACTTGGGATTTAACATGTAAGGACTGAGATTTGCGGATGGGTAAAGGTAAGGAATTCCACAGACGAATGGAGCGAACAACAAATGATTTGGAATAATAGGAAGTGGAATGTGAGGGGACTGTTAGATGCAGTTTCCGACAAGACCGCATGTCTTCACTTTTGGCAGATTGCAGAAAGTGAAATAGTTCCTTGAGGTACGGAGGTGAAAGGGGATTAAACAAGACAGTGTAGAGAAAAGACAGAATATGAAGATCTCGGCGAAAACGTATTGGAAGCCATAAATATATATATATGTATATATATATATATTGGAATATATAAATGTCCAATTAAAATAAATATAAAATAACAACAATAATAAAATAATACTCAGAATTCAATTAATTAACAAATAAAAATGTCATATCATATAAAATTGTCAAAAATGCTGGTCAAGGTACTGGTATGCGGCGGCTATCAAGCGCCCCAGCCCATCAGCAAACAGATCGATGGAGTCGTGCTGAGCGAGCATGTCCCCTAAGAGGCGAAGCGCGCGCGCTGCAGGTGCGTTCGCAGCATGTACCGTGCGTGTGACGGGCCTCTGCAGCAGGCGCGGTCGCCGGCCGGCGTGGTGCAATAAGCCCACCACTATATCGAGGGATTCGCGAGGGTACCGTCAGACATATACTCTCCACTACGTACGGACTACTGACTCTATGATGGATCACCGAGAGGTAATGGACCAACAGAAGAAGTTTCCTCCTTAACGCGAGCGTATGCAGCCCAACCATGCCGTATACGAACGAGGATGGGTAAAGAAAGGGATAATACCCGTTGCTCTTTTTATAGAGCCATCGAGTGAACTTTCTTTGCAACTTCTCCACCATTACTGAATATTTTTTTTCATGAGGATCCCATATGACTGCCCCGTATTCGAGTTTATTTCGTACGTACGTATAATATAATGTTTTTGCCACAGTAAAACCAAATTCAGAGCAAGTTCTTATCACAAAGCCTAATAACCGACTCGCCAACTTGCATATGCTTGTGACATGCTTGTGAAAGTTCATTTTTTTGTCTAATGTTATGCCTAAGTCTCTAATTTCGTCAATTCTTTCCAGAGGAGTGTCAAATAATTTGTAATTTGTGTCAATTAAGTTCCGTTTTCGCGAAAATGTGATAATTTTGCATTTAGAAAAGTTAAAGGGCAAGCGATTACTTCCGCTCCATGCAGCCACAGAGTTGATGTCGCTCTGCAGAGCATGTGCGTCTGCTTTGCTGCTTACACCCAAGTATATTTTGAGGGCATCAGCAAATAAAAGGCACTTGGCAAAGTTTACGGTATCGGGTAAGTCGTTTACCATAATGAGAAACAGGGTTGGTCCCAGTGTGCTGCCCTGACTTACCCCGGTAATATACTTCAGACTCGCACCCCTCCACCTTCACAAACTGATCGATGTCAGATCGATGTCTTAAGTAGCTTGCGAAAAA
Organism: Udea olivalis; assembly: GCA_947369235.1. Classification (NCBI taxonomy): domain Eukaryota; kingdom Metazoa; phylum Arthropoda; class Insecta; order Lepidoptera; family Crambidae; genus Udea; species Udea olivalis. The sequence goes on from OX376355.1 coordinate 16,780,703, forward strand.
ATTCAGAAGACTAGGAGCGAAGCCTAACTCTGATAGCTTTCGCAGCAATATGTCATTATCGACTAGGTCAAAAGCCTTTTTAAAGTCAAAATATGCTGCATCGACTTGCCTTCCAGAGTCCATTTCTGACGTAACGTAGTCCACCAGAGTTGTCAAATTAGTAGCAGTAGAGCGCGCCTTGCGAAAGCCGTGCTGCCTGTTATGCAACTGACTACTTATTTGCTGTCTGATGCGGCAGGCAAGCACCCTTCAAATATCTTCGCAAAAACAGCTAGCACAGCGATTGGCCTGTAGTTTGCGATATCTGGACTACGTTCTCCTTTCGGAATCGGAGTAACCCTAGAAAGTTTCCAGCATTTCGGGTAGTGGGCCTGCCTTAGCGAAGTGTTGAACAAATGCAGTAAGGGAGCTTTAAGGATCGATATACAGTCTCTGACTAGAAAGACAGGTATGCCATCGGGTCCAATAGACGATTGTAATCTGAGGCGCTTCACGGTTGCATTCAGGTCTGCTTCATCGACGGTGGAGGCTGAAATGAGTCTGGCATCTGCGGTCATACATTCTCTGGTCACCTCGTTGGGATCCAAACGTGGTGCTCCCTGTAAGAATACAGACCCGAAAGATGTAGACAAGATACTTAGCTTTTTCTATGAGTTAAAATAAAAATCTAGAGTATTATACCTCGATAGATAGCTGATAAAACGTAAATATTTTTAAGCATATCTGCAGAACAGGTGCCATATATATTTTTTTTCAGATATCCAATTGAGAATATTGAACTTTTTGAATTTGTACTATTTTTTTAAACTTTTAACCGTCTACAACGACCTATTTAGTTAACTAACGTAGGATTTTGGTTATTGAGGTCATTAAGCATCTTATCCTGCATGTAAAACATAAATAATAATAATGATAACAGTCACACATTTTTAACTAACTAGTTTAATAGACGACAAATCGGCAATTTTCTTTTAAAAACTAAAACTCGTATATCTCAAAAACGGTTAGGTTTGGGGTAGGGTGTTCCATAGTGACATCTGTCAGATATGGTGAGTACTAAACGCCCTTAACGGGAACAGGTCGACTTAAACTGTAACCCTGTATAAGTTTCGTTATGTCAATTCTAAAATTCATTCTATACATTATATTATACAAATTTTGGGGTGTAAGGGGGGGGGGGGGCTCCAACAACGTCGGGCCCCAAGCCAACCTCGCCTGCAAGCTGGTGCACCCTGCTGATTAACGGAGGAGGCTCTGGCGATGGCTCCCCTTTATGGGTTGGGAGGTCAGATGGCAGTCGCTCCCGTAAAGCCAACACACGCCAAACAGTTTTGGTCAGCAAGAAGAGAGTACCCGACCTGGATAGGGCGTCGCCGAAAAACTAAAACTCGAATATCTCAAAAACGGTTAGGTTTAGTGTTATCTGTCAGATATGGTGAGTACTAAACGCCCTTAACGGGAATAGGTCGACTTAAACTGTAACCCAAGGATTATTAATGAGGCTTATTAAACTATAAATGGAATTAGGATTTTGGGCTGCTGCAGAGGAGCTGAGCCTGTAATTAATATAAAATTGAAATTGAATTAAATTGTAACCTAATTAAACCTATTACTAATAATATTATCTTATGAAATCTAACTAAGGTAGGGTTTCATGCATGTGGTATGGACGAAGGCGGTTTACATGCACGAGTTCGTTTTTACGCGCATGATAGCGAAGGAATTATTTTGTCCCAATTTCTGAGACGACGATTGTGGTACATACGGATGTGATCACGTAACCTAGCATGGAATCTTTCTAGTGCACCATTTGTTTGAGGGTGATAAGCAGTGTTGAATGTGTGATTTGAGCCTAAGAATTTGTTATGTTGTTTTAAGAATGATAGGGATTTCTTTAGCTGTGGGACATTTTACTTGATTTTCACAAATTGTAATTTCACAATTGTATATCTCAGCTAAGAAGGCTGTGATTCGGTGTTGTTCATTGCCTTGTAGTTTACACGTATGGTCGTATTTGAGGCTAGGTACAACGAGAGTTTTAATTTAATTTTCCTGAAGACAGGATAGATGCGCTTTGAAGTAACTTTCACAGTCCCATGAATCGAAATGTGTGGGTCTGGTAGTACAAAAATAGAGATTTTAATTTTGATTTGAAATAAGACGGTCGACATCGTATAAGGATTTAGATTTTTCTAGATATGGTGGGACTTGAGAGCAAGCATTTATAGCATCATTGTAAATTTCATCTAAATTTGAGAGTTGACATGAGACGGGAATGAATATGTTCTTATGACGAGAATCTAAGAGTCTATTTGGAGAAGATTTAAGTTTGAGTGAATCAAAAGTACTTTCTTGGGATTTGTAATGCTCATAGTTTAATTGCAGGTAATCTTCAGAGTCTGGACACGAATTGTCTGAAGTTAAATCGATTACGTTTGAATTTAGGATTGGAGGTCGGGATAATGCATCTGCGTTTGTGTTATTTTTACCATCTTTATAATGAATAGTGAAAGTATATTCTTCTAATTTCAGTCTCCAACGGACGAGACGACTACCTGGATCTTTCATATCGAATAACCATTTTAAAGGTTTATGATCGGTGACTACTGTGAATTCTCTTCCAAATAGGAAGGTCTAAAATGATTGACTCCGTAGACAATGGCTAGCATTTCGCGTTCGATTGTAGAGTAATTGATCTCAGCCTTATTGAGAGTTCGCGAAGCATAAGCTATTGGTAAGTCTTTTCCTATTTCGCCTTGAGAAAGAAAAGCACCGAATGCGTAATTTGAAGCATCTGTTGTTAAAATGAATTTTTGTGTGAAGTCTGGGTATTGTAAGATAGGAGTAGTAGTAAGAATATTTTTACAAGTGTCGAAGGATTCTTGTTGTGATTGGCCCCAAATAAAGGGTACATCTTTCTTTAAGAGACTAGTTAAGGGTTTACTGATTTTACTGAAGTTAGTGATAAAACGGCGGTAATAACCTGCAAGACCTAAGAATGATTTAATATCTTTATATGATTTAGGAGTTGGGAAATCTCTGACTGCTTCTTCAGTGAAGCCTTATCGGCTTTACACCTTCACTGGAAATTATGTGACCTAGGTAAGCTACTTCTTTTCTTAGTAATTCGCATTTGTCAAGTTGAATTTTGAGACCGTATTTCCTAAGGCCTTTAAATACTTCATTGAGTTTTTGTTCATGTTCTTGTAGACTAGAAGCAAAAACAACAATATCATCTAGGTCTACAAAGCATCGTTCGCCTTGTAAACCATAAAGAACGTTGTCTATAGCACGTTGAAATGTAGCTGGTGCGTTTTTGAGCCCCAAAAGGCATTCTAAGGAATTCGTAGTGCCCATAAGGAGTGTTGAAAGCTGTTTTAGGTATATCTTTAGGGTCTAATTCTATCTGGTGAAATCCAGAAGCAAGATCTAGTGTGGTGAAATAAATTGAATGACCAAGTCGATCGAGAATATCGTTGATGTTAGGTAATGGATAGCTATCGCCTATTGTGATTTCATTTAATTTACGATAATCTATGACGACTCTTTATTTTTGTTTGCCAGAAGTGTCTTGCTTTTTGGGTACCACCCAAATTGGGCTACTCCATGGTGAAGTACTAGGGCGAATGATATTATCTTTGAGCTTTTTGTCGACTTGTGTTTTGACTTCTTCTCTGTGTAAAAATGCAAATCTATGTTTTAGTGTGAATAGGCGTCTCTGATGTAGTAGGAATTGAATGTTTCGTTTGGTTGGTAAACGTTAGTGGTTCGCCTTCTGTGTAAAATATGTCTGGGAAACTATTTATGATTTTATTAAGGGAATCGGACTCTTCTTTAAATGATCACGTCTAATTAATTTGTGGACTTTTTCTTGCATGTCAGTGTGAGAGTTATTATTTATGTTTACTGAATGAATTGGTGATTAATTTTGTAAGTCACTTTCTTGAAACAGGTTTGCTTCAATAACAGTAGGCATTGCTATGTAATTATCTTCTTCGCTAGAGTTCACGCAAGTGATTAAGAAAGTTTTGTAACTACACACATCAAAAGTGTCTAGGGATCAAGCATTTTTATGCGGATTTCTTGAGATTGAGATGTGGCTTTGTAATAAATTTATGATTTTATAAATTTATATGGATCCTTTTTGGTGCATTTCATAATTTGAAACAGGAACTGTCAATCAAATTCGAGTAAAAGATGAAAATCAGCTGTCAATATTTTCCCTATAAAAACATACAACGCATTGAAGACATTATTAGTGCTACTGTTTCCCTACTACTGATTAAAACCAACGTTATTATGGAGCGGCGACGTCATTTAAGCAGGGAAGAAATGCTCAGAGCCGTGGGAATGATAGAAGCTGGTTCCCGGCAACGTACTGTGGCTTTAGCTCTGAATACAAGTCAGAGTGTTATCAGTCGACTTTGGACACGTTACCGAAGCACTGGTACCGTGGCTGAGCGCCATGGAGGACGGTATCGCTGCACCACACGGAGACAAGACCGATACATTCAAATCACAACTCGAAGAGCTCCAACAATAACCGCCATGATGTTAGCCGTGAGGCTTCATCACTCTTCAGGGAACTTAATTAGCGACCAAACAGTCAGAAACCGCTTGCATGAAGTGAACCTTCATTCCCGAAGACCGCTAAGGGTACCACCTATAGCAATGCACAATCGTAGGATTCGATATCAATGGGCTCTTGACCACAGAAATTGTGCAGAAGAACAATGGCGTTTCGTGTGCTTTTCTGATGAGTCTCGTTTTGGTATGAGACCGGATACAAGACGTATACGACACTGGAGAACCCCTGGACGCCAACAGCGATTAAAATCCTGCCAGGAAGTCCATCCTTATAGTGGTGGAACCATCATGGTATGGGCGGGTATTTGGATCGGCGGAAGAACTGAGTTGATTTGGATCAGAGGCAACCTCAACGCTCAAATTTATGCTGAGACGATTGTATCAGACGTCATCGTTCCTCTACAAGTGCAAATCGGTCCCTTATTTCAGTTGATGCATGATAATGCACGACCGCACACCGCAAGAGTTGTAAGACAGACTCTCGCCGCAGCTAACATCAATGTCCTGCCCTGGCCTGCTCAGTCGCCAGACTTGAACCCGATTGAGCATGCATGGGATATGCTACAGAGAAGAGCTCTGCCGAATATGGAGGGTATCCAGTCGCAAGAAGACCTTTTTTTGTTGTTGCAACGAACATGGGCGGCCATTCCACAGATTGATTTGGATGAACTCATTTTGAGTATGCCAAACCGATGTTCTTGTGTTGTTAGTGTTCGCGGTAGAAACACGGATTATTAATTGTTTAAGTTACCCAATAAAATTTTAAAGAAAACTGTTATTTCAGTCTTTTTTTCGAACTTTAATGTTAGTGGTTCAAATGTCAAAAATCCCTTTATTAGGAAAATGGCAAATTTCTTTAATAATGCAAAGGTGACTTAGTTTATCGTTACTGTAGACAAACGAAAACACTTTATTTGATGAATCCTTAAAGAAAATTTTAATTAATATCAATCAGGAGAAAAGTTATTGCAAAAATATATGTTGATCCCTAGACACTTTTGATGTGTGTATATTAACTAATGCATTTGGAATAGTAAGGACATCGTTAATTATTTGTTTATCGATGATAGCTGCACCGTTAGGGATGTCGTTACAAGAGCATTTCATTACGGTTTCTGAGCGTTTTGGTACAAATTGTTTATCGTTAATTTTGTTTTTGATTTCGTCGCCAAGGAAGAATAGATTGTACGATCTATCGCGAACTCGCATTGTTTCTGACTGAACATAAATGTTCACGTTGAATTTAAACATGAAGTCGTTACCGAAAAAACCATCTGTGGCAATGTTAAGATCGGCAATATGGAACTTGTGTTTAGGGAATTGATCGAGAAAAGTGTCAGAGGTACCGCGTGTACGAATAGTAGAGTCGTTATTTGAGACTCCTACAATAGAGACTTTATTTTTAGTATTTATGTGATTGTTGCCTATTTTGTCCTTACGTATCACAGAAATAGCGGCTCCGGATCTACCAGCAAAACAAGAGGTTGACCATCGACATGAAATCTGCAATGTAAAAGATTTTCGGGAGGAATGTTTAGAGAAGACATGTTGTATGATTTGGTTTCAGATTCTTTAAAGAATTTAGTAGATTTTGATTTAGGTTTTGATTTAGATTGTCGTTTATTTTTTGATTTGGAAGTGGAGTTGGATTTCTGTTGAGTTGGATTAGTATCTGGAGTTTCTGTGGAATTGTTAGAGTTAGTATCTTGTGATTGAGACGATGTGGTATTTTTAATTGTTGTTGATTTTGATTGAGGCGATTTAGTATTCGGAGTTATCATAGATTTAGTGTATGGAGTTAGCATAGATTGAGTTTGATTTAGATTTGGTGATTGAGACGATTTAGTGATTGGAGTTGGCAAAGATTTAGTAGAATTTGTGTCAAATGATTTTGACAATTTAGTGTTTTGAGTTGGAATAGATTTAGTTCCCCCCCATGAGCCTTCGCCTTGTCGTGGCGGGCTTAGTACTGGTGGCAGGTGGAACCACTGGGAAGCTAAGAGGGCAGGCATGGCAGTGCGGTGGACTTCCCACCCACCTATTGCCTGCCGCCGGGCGTGGTGGTGGTATGGTGCTACCACTGCCCGCCCAAAGGGGCGCCCACGGGCGCAGCGCCTTAGGGCGCGAGGTGGGAGCCGCGGTGCACAACCGTTTGGAGGGGGTCAGTGATCCGCGGCTGGCCCTCCCTGTGCACTGCGGCTCGGCGGGGCCGCACCGCCAGATGTGGCAGCGGATCCACCTTTTAGGTGGATCGTGGTTGCGGACCTAGTAGGGTCCGCGTACGGTGGGAGCCAGCGGGCTTGAGTACGGGGGTGCTTTTGCCCGCAATGCACGGCTTTCACCCCGACGGCGGAAGTACCTGCGTGCTCCAGTTACTTCCGTACCTGTGGTGATGATTGGAGCTTTATATTGTTTTTGTAAGCTCTTTTGCGACATTCTGTAATTAGATGACCTGGTTTTTTGCAGTAGTTGCATTGTTTGAAATTATTTCATTGCAACGTTGGTCTTGGTAATGTGGGTGTGGACGTAGTGTTTTGAAATGGTCGGTTGTTTGACACTGTAGGGTGGACGGTTGTTTGACACTGTAGGACGTATTGGGGGTCTGAAAGTTTTATTAAATAATTGTCTAGCATTATTCATTTGCCTAATTTTTTCTTCCTGTAAGTTCTTTTGTACTAAGCATCGTTCCAATGTCCGAACTAATGCCGTTTATGAAAACATTTAAGGCTGTATCTTCAGTTGTTATTTTTCGGCCCGTTAAAGAGTTGTCAAAGATTTCTGCTGTTAGTTTGTCTAGTATTTTGTTTCGACATAGGTCTACCCTGTGGTAGAATTGCGTTATTGTTTCATTTGCTTGTTGAAACATAGTTTGGAATTCTAAATTCAAATGAGCTAAGGTTTAAGTTTGTGAGAATTTCTCAAATAAAAAAATGTTTTTAAGTCATTCCAGTCCATGAACTGTCCAGCGTGAATGTCCGATAAAGATGGACCAGTGATTTTATTCAACGCGTAAATTAATAAAATCTGTTTTTGGACTATGCTGGCTAATTGAAACGCTGAATCACATGATCGAACGAATCGATATACTTACAAATTGTGATTCGTATCAAAATCTGGAATTAACTGAAGTAACGTGTTAAGAGCTATCTCTGATACCTTGCAGTCTCCTGAAGTTGCCATTGTAAAAAAAATGAGATGGATAATAATATGTAATTATTAAATAAAGGTATAAATTCTGAATTAGAATAAATATGATGATGTTATGATTTACAAAAATAGTATGATTTGGAATTAGGATATAGAATAGAATGAAACTATAAGTTTAAAATAGGATTTAGGTTTGTTTGATTTTGAGTTAAGATTTGAAATAGAGCACAAAAGTTCTAGCCACTCACCATAGTAATGTGAAGATCTAGAGCTTCATTCCGCGAAGTTTCTTAAAAGCCTTCAGCTACCACGGTTTCTTGTTCGTCCGGCGATGTTGTCCGATTTTTAAACGTTTAAAACCGCGTTATAACTTCGTTTTGATGCACACGCGATCCTACCGACTGCGCCAAATGTTTTTTTTTTATATTGCCCGTCAAGATAACCTTACTCCACCTGATGGAAAGCGGTCGTGAGGTCCAGATATGAGGTTGACAAGCCCAGTCATCCAAACGAATCACTGGGCTGGCCATCCTCACCTTTCAAGGCCTTCAGGCCTGCAGAAATGCCTTTTCACGCCCCACTTGAAGAACCCGGGACTATACGAGGAAGGAAACACATGTGCTGGAAGAGCGTTCTACGTCTGGATGGTACGACAAAGAAACGAGTCACCGAACCTTTTAGTTCGGGCCAACAAATGTTGAATTGTGTGTGGGTGACGCCGTAGTCCAGCACGTGTGGTACGGGAGTGGAAAGGTGAGGGTGGGATAAGCTGGAATAACTGTTATAAAATGAGCAGCGAAGGAACTTTAAAAAAATACTTTATTCCAAAAATAGGATTGTATTTAAAGATACAGAGTTCTTGCTTATGTGAGGTTTAAATAATAACTAACTTATTCTACTAAGGGATACAGTGATTATATAGGGAGTTTGTGGGAATAGTAAATACTTATGACTAATGAGACTATTTTCTAATGAAGTGTTTGAAGACTTCATTATAACAAAAGGATATTGATTTTAGGATTACTAATGATATACTGATAAAAGAGTTTAAGGAGACAATACATGATTAATAATGGTTATTAAGATAAAAGTACTTAAGTGTGAGAATAACAAATAGAAGATATGATAACTAATCAATATGATAATAGATATAGGTATACTAGGTAGTTGAAGGGTTATGTAACACAAAAACACAATCCATCAAATTAAATCGCAGCAAATGTCTATCTGTCAGATCAGCATTTTTTTTTTGCATACGTCGTCGTAAATCGAATTACTATATGACTAAGGCCTACTTTAACCATATTGAAGTATCTAAAAAGTAAATCTACGATAAATGCCCTATACAACAAATAAAAGGCAATAAAAGCGGAAAATACCTTATTAGTTTTTGAAAACAATTGTTGAAAATCCGGCCTACTCATGGTTTTGCACTCACTGCACTTCGATCGTGTTTTTACACAACACACATTCCACTGGCACTCAAAAAACACTTACCAGACGTTGTTTATGCTAATAACTTACGACTCACATAAATTTTTAACTATCAAAGACAATAGCCACTTCCAAATATGTTCACAAACACAGCGGTAAAAAACGGCCCCAACCGCCATTACGCGCGCCCTCTTCCTAATGATAACAAGGTCAAGTGTCAGCGCAGGTATCGGCGGGTAATGTTGACAGAAAAAACTCTGAAGTCGAAAATGTTATTTTGATATCTTGTTCCTTATGTCAAAGTCAAAGTTTTATTGCACTCATGGGTTGACAAAGTTGTTACAAAAATTTAGTACCTAACATGAACCCTGACAGGGTATTGCAATTTAAATAATATAAATGTAAATTATAAAATTACGAAACAAACGAAATTAGATTAAAAATAACAATTACACTTCTCTTTTAGACTTAAACATAAATTTACATTTCGATTCATTATCATTAATATCATTAATTATTCATCATGCATGTTCACTATGATCGCCTTATTATTATTTATCTGCATTGAAAAACTCATTTAAGGAATAAAAACATTTTTCCACCAAATAGTTATTTAGTTTTTTCTTAAATAGGTTATTGTGTTTTTCCATTTTAATATTATCAGGTAATTTATTGTATATTTTTATACACATGTAGTGTGGGTTAATATTTAGTTTAGTTAAACGGGAGGGTGGTAAATATAAGCGTTTTTTGTGTCGTATATTTCTATTGTGTGTTTCTTCAACTTTCAAGAATTTGTCTATGTTCCTGAATACAAAAAGTGATAAGTCCAGAATATATATTGACGTCAAGGTAAGGTGTTTACGACCCTTCATATGTCAATATGTCATGTCAAATTTTCTTTTCACAATTTTTATCACTAGATGGAGTTAAATGTTTTTAGATCGCGCAAATATTATTTTTCTACCTTTATTTATATATGATTGAGATTTACCAATAAATCAGTTCAAACCAGTGCAAGAACAGTTCAACAAGTACAGTGCTTTTATTTACATCAGTTCATACAGTTCAGTTCACCCAGTGCGGTCATCATCATCACTCATCCTCGAACAAGGTCCTTGGAGACCCGGATACTTTTGGCCATCATCGGCTACAGGCTAACCCGCAGTGGATCGCTGCGACAAAAGGGTTAGCAGCACCGATTTCAGGTGTTCGGGAGAACTCCTGAAGCATCAGCGCGGCATCTAGGGTGGAGGCCTGCAGGGCCAGCTTGGAGCCCAATAGTAGAGGCCTGGAGGTCCACAGGTACAGAGCAGAGCTATCGACGGAAACGATGTGACGTCAGAGCGGAAGTTCCGGTTGTCTACGTCACTAGGTCAACCTTTGAGTGTGTGAGTGCAAAGTGAAGTGCAAAAATTGTAAGTACTTTGAACCCTATTACTACGGAAGATTTAAAACAGAAAATTAGTACAAAATGCACAAAATTTAACGGCAATTTGGACTTTATCTACTTAGAGTTATAAACATAGAAATTTTATTAAATTAATAGAAAAAAAATAGCTATTTTAGGACTTAGAATAATTTATGAAAAAACAAAGATACGGGGATCCCACGCTCAAATTTAGTTACGTCTACGAGTTTAAAACACTTATAATTTTTTCGGATTTTTTCTTTTCACTTTTCTTTGTACAATTCAAAATTTAAAGTCTTTGTTTACAGTTCAAAGGAGAAATTATTTTATTCGCAAAAATGGATTCTATTATCAATGTACAAAAAGAACTTCAAAGAGCTATAGAAAAAGGATTTATAAACTTTAGAAAAAGTCCGAAGGAAAGAATCAGTATAGAGTATATTGAGACCAGATTAGATAATTTAGAGCAAGATTGGATTTTATTTAGGACAAATAACACAAAATTGTATGAATTTTATTCATCTGAAGACATAGAAGCTAGTTCTTATATCAGTAGCGAAATGTACGATGGTACGGAGGACGCTTATATTGAGTATAAGACTTGTATGAAAACTACACTGAATAAGCTTTTGTCACAGGTCTCTAGCAATAAGTCAAGTGCGAAAGGTGTTAAGGATACCGAGTTCAACAGTTCCTTTGTAAAATTGCCGCAGATTTCAATTCCAGTGTTTTCCGGTCAGTATTTAGAATGGCCAACCTTTAGGGATCTGTTCATTTCACTTGTCGACAGTAACAAAACACTTGATGATGTTCAGAAATTACACTATCTTAAGAGTCATCTCACCGGGGAGGCAGAGCAGTTATTAAGGCACACTCCCATCACCGGTGACAACTACAAGCAGTGTTGGAACCTCTTAGATAAAAGGTACAACAATACACGTTATCTGTCAAACTGCATCTTGAAAAGACTTTTCGGCCAAAGAAAGCTCAATATCGAATCGGCTGCTGGAATAAAGGAACTGTTGGACACAACATCTGATTGTTTAAATGCACTCAAGAATTTAGGTGTGAACGTGAGTACATGGGACATCATAATAATACACATAATTACATTTAAGCTCGACCCTGAAACTCGCAAAAACTGGGAGTTGAATGTTTCAAACAGCGACAGTAATGACTTGCCAACTCTTGAACAGTTCAATATCTTTCTTGAAAATAGATTTAGAGCATTTGAATGCTTTGACTACAAAAAGCCGTTCATTCAAAATACTAAGGCTTTAGTTGTCACCAATAATTCTCCTAGCGGGTTCAAATGTGAATTGTGCGAAGGTCATAAACTTTGTTTTTGCAAAGCATTTACTAGTTTGTGTTATGAAAAGCGTCGGGATTTTGTAGTGAAGAATAAGATGTGCTTCAACTGCCTTGGTGGCAACCATTCTTCCTACGATTGCAAAAAACTCACTACCTGCAAAATTTGCAAGAAGCGACATCATTCTTTGCTACACTATCCCCCTGCTTCAGATAACAAGGTTCGATTGTCAGCCAACAAAGACACTCCGAGTACAAGTTCTTCAGCACAAACTCAGGGTTCTCCAGTCGTTAATTGTTTGTCTACTGGTAAATCAGCAAGGCCAAAACAGGTTTTATTAGCCACTGCGCTTATAAATGCCGAGTCCAAAACTGGAGAGTTTCAAGTCGTACGAGCATTACTAGATCAAGGCTCACAGGCTAGCTTCATTATGGAGGCAACTGTGCAGCTCTTAAGATTAAAGAAAAGATCAGTTCAAGGAGTAATTTCCGGGTTAGGTGTGAGCAAGTCAATTTCCAAGGGAGTAGTCGATCTGGTGATCCAGTCTAGGGTAGATGCAAACGTAAAAATACCCATGAGAGCTTACGTTTTAAGCAGCATCACTTCCTACTTACCAGCGAGATATACAGGATCGATAGATTGGATAGAACTAAAGGATGTACAATTGGCTGATCCTAGCTTCTACCAGCCAAACAAAGTAGATATTTTATTAGGGGCTGAAGTTTACAGCCATATTTTGAAGGAAGGCATAAAAAGACATCTATCTGAATCTTTGGTCGCTCAGAACACAGCTTTGGGTTGGATCATTTCCGGTGCAGTAGGAAGCACAAGTTCAAAGGATAAAAACAAAGAATGTTTGCATGTAACAGTTCAACATGCACACGAAGATGATATCCTCAAGAAATTCTGGGAAATAGAAGAACAATCACCAACTTCGGAGAGAATTCTAAGTGAAGAAGAACAACGTTGCGAAGAGTTTTTCACTAAAACTACAACAAGAACACCTGATGGCCGCTATGTTGTTAAGCTGCCATTTAAGGATGAACACCCACAGTGCACAAATTTTGGGTCGCGAGAAATTGCTGAATCAAGATTTAAGTCGTTAGAAAGAAGATTTGAAAAGAATAAGGATCTGAAAGAAAAGTACACAGAAGTAATTAATGAATATTTTACACTGGGGCACATAAGAGAAGTAAAAAATAGGTCAGAAGGGGTATACCTACCACATCACGCAGTCATTAAAAAATGAAAGAACTACAACCAAGGTCCGAGTTGTGTTCAATGCCTCTGAAAAGAATAGAAGAGGTGTTTCCCTAAATGATACGCTAATGGTTGGTCCTACCTTACGGGCTGATTTGCGTCACACGATATTAAGATGGAGAGTTCACCCTATTTCACTTGTATCAGATATCGTCAAGATGTATCGACAAGTTCAAATAGCGGAAGATGTTGCGAAATATCAGCGAATACTGTGGCGTGATGACCCTGGAAGGGAAATAAAAGAGTACGAGTTAATGACGGTCACATTCGGAACAGCACCGGCACCATATCTGGCAGTTAAAGCAATGCAACAAGTCGCCTTAGATGATGGTGAGAAGTATCCTTTGGCGGCTAATAAGATCCTTAACTGCTTTTATATGGATGACCTTATGACCGGCTGCTCCACCGTTGAAGAAGGAATACAGCTGTATACAGATATAAAGGTCTTATTAGGAAATGGAGGATTTAAATTACAAAAATGGAACAGCAACAATCCAAAATTGCTAAAAAATATAATGAAGATGGAAAATACAAAAGATGTGACACAAAATATGGTAGAACGAATCAATGATAACTTAATAGACAAAAGTTCACTAGACAAGGAAAAGACAGAGATGAAAATAAAACTAGACAGCACAATAAAAATATTGGGACTCAGCTGGAACCGTGACGAAGATTTGTTCCAGTACACAGTGAATCTTCCCCTGGAATCCGCACCTGAAACAAAAAGAGCAATTATATCTGATATAGGACGGTTATTCGATCCATTAGGATGGATAGCTCCTACGATAATAATACCAAAAATTTTTATTCAGCGATTATGGTTAGCAGGCGTAGGTTGGGATGAAAAGCTATCTACAGAACTGATAGCAGAATGGAGTACTTACCGTCAAACATTAGTTGAACTCACCAAAATCAAAATACCTCGATGGATGGGCACAAAACCAGATGACATTGATGTAGAGCTTCATGGGTTTTGCGATGCTTCTAAATTCGCTTACTCTGCAGTGATTTATATAAGAACAATAGATGCCAACGGTTGCATACACGTTACTCTTCTCAACGCTAAAACCAGAGTAGCACCGATAAAGCAAGTAAGCATCCCTAGATTGGAACTTTGTGGAGCAGTATTAGTGATGAGATTGTTAACGGATACTGCTACTGCCCTTAGCATTCCAAAGGACAAGATTAGAGCATGGACTGATTCAACTATCGTGTTGGCATGGTTAAACAGCCATCCCAGTAGATGGAAAACTTTTGTAGCTAACAGGACATCTGAAATTTTAACGAACATTAATTCTTCACAATGGTCTCATGTTCCAACAAAGAACAATCCTGCAGATTTAGCTTTGAGAGGAGTTTTACCATCCCCTCTGGCTGAAAGCAGCTTATGGTTTTCTGGTCCTGAAATGATTCGAGAACGAAATATTAAGTACGAAAAACCAACTGATTTAAGGAGTAACTTAGAAAAATCAGTTAAAGCACATTTCACAAGTACGGAGGATGAGTCAATTTTAGAAAGATTCTCTTCATTACCGAGGCTTTTAAGAGTCATAGCATACTGCAGGAGATTTTTCAAAAAGGGAGAAGGCTACTCCTCGTTTCTAAGAAAGACTGAGATTGATGAAACTCTGCTATGCTGTCTAAGACAAGCCCAAAGGGAATCGTTTCCTGCAGAATACGCTCAGCTACTAGGTAATATGGGCTTAAAAATAAAGTCTGGTCCATTGAAGGCTCTTTGCCCCTTTTTAGACAAGAACAATATAATGAGAGTAGGTGGTAGACTGCAGAAAGTACAAGGAGAAGAAAATTTCAAACACCCGATAGTTTTATCAGGTAAACATCACCTTACAAAGTTGATAATCACTGATGCACATGATAAAACTTTGCATGGTGGTCCACAGCTAATGACAAATTATTTAAGATCAGCTTATTGGATAATATCGGGAAGAAACTCTATTAAGCGACATGTTCGTGGTTGTATGGTGTGCATCAGACAAAGAGCCGATATCAAAACACAGTTCATGGGATCCTTGCCGTCTGTCCGATGTACTCCAGCTAGACCATTTCTCCATAGTGGTGTAGATTATGCAGGCCCCATCAACATCAGAACAACTAAGGGAAGAGGTCATCGTTCCTACAAGGGCTACATTGCATTGTTCGTGTGCATGAGTACGCGCGCAATTCATTTAGAACTAGTGAGCGATATGACTACACAAGGGTTCCTGGCAGCATTTAGGCGTTTTGTTGGTCGACGTGGACATTGCGCCCATATATGGAGTGACAATAAATATAATAAATAAATATCCCTGGAAATTATTCCACACAGCGCCATCTAGCCCCAAAGTAAGCTAATTAAAGCTTGTGTTATGGGATACTAGACAACGGATAAACATACTTAAATACATTTTTCTTTTGTAAATACATACTTATTATACATAGGAGACACCCAGACCAGTACAAACAGACATGTTCATGCACACAAATGTTTGTACTGTGCGGGGATCGAACCCGCGACCTCTGGTGTAGTAGCCAACTTCTTAACCATTACACCAAGTCGGTCGTCAACAATGGCACAACGTTTGTCGGAGCATGCAAGGAGTTAGATCAGTTGACATCTATACAACTGTCTTTAGTTCAACATCTTGAGGTGAACGGTACGGAGTGGCACTTCATACCTCCTCACGCACCAAACTTCGGTGGTCTTTGGGAAGCCGGTGTGAAATCTACAAAATTTCATCTCAAGAGAGTTATTGGCGAACAAACTCTCACATTTGAAGAAATGAGCACACTTCTATGTCAAGTGGAAGCATGTTTAAATTCTAGGCCTATCAGTACAATACACAGTGACGATCCAAATGAAGTCCTTCCTTTGACCCCAGGACATTTTTTAATTGGAGAATCATTGATGACTGTTCCCGAACCAAATTATGAGAGTTCAACTGTGAGCAGTTATTAGTTAAGTAGATGGCAAGTTATTCAAAGAAATTTACAGAACTTTTGGAGGCGATGGTCCCAAGAGTATTTAGCTACAATGGTCAATCGTTACAAGTGGACTTCTTCTGTCCCTGAGCCAAAAATAGGTCAAATTGTTTTAATTAAGGAGGACGATTTACCTCCGAGTCGTTGGCTTTTGGGTAGAGTTGTTGAAAAGCACTCTGGCTCGGATAATATGACCCGTGTAGTCACCTTGCGCACAAAATCGTCCACTATCAAAAGACCTACCTCTAAACTTTGTATATTGCCAATTTCTGTTTAACTTTGTTGTATTATTATTATGTATTAGAAGTAATTTTAGTTCAAGAAAATGTATTTTTTAATTCAAGAGAATGTATTTTTCGTTCAAGATAATTATTGTAATTTAGTTCAAGATAATGAAATGTTTAGTTTTTCAGTGTTAATTGTACATTTTTGTTTGTAGGACATTTCTGCAATAAGTGTCCTAAGGGGGCGGCATGTTTACGACCCTTCATATGTCAATATGTCATGTCAAATTTTCTTTTTACAATTTTTATCACTAGATGGAGTTAAATGTTTTTAGATCGCGTAAATATTATTTTTCTACCTTCATTTATATATGATTGAGATTTACCAATAAATCAGTTCAAACCAGTGCAAGAACAGTTCAACAAGTACAGTGCTTTTATTTACATCAGTTCATACAGTTCAGTTCACCCAGTGCGGTCATCATCATCACTCATCCTCGAACATAAGGATCTTATGCTTTATGAAATATGGTCTGCAGCTTTGCGTGTTGTCTATGTGGGCTATAATAAGTATAATTTTTTTTTGCATTATGAAGAGGTCATTAGCGGTGGTACTGTTACCCCACAACATTACTCCGTACCTCAGCCATGAGTATGCGTAAGCATATTAAGCAGACAATGCTGTTTCTGTATTAGTACACTGTTTTAATTGATAAAGGGCGTAAGTAAATTTAGAAAGTTTGGTTTTAATTGCCTTCACATGGGACTTAAAGTTTATGTGCGTATCTGTAACTATGCCAAGCATGTTAAATGATTCTACGGTTTCGAGATTTGCGTTCTGATAATTAATTTTAAGATCAAGAGAGGGTTTTCTGTAAGACTTAAACTCCATAACTTTAGTTTTTTCATTATTTATTTCTAGGTTGTGGCTTTGCAGCCAATTTGTTATCTTTGTCAGTGTTTCATTAATAGTTTGATATATTAAATTTATATTTGCACATTTTATTAGAATGGATAGGTCATTGGCAAAAAGTACAGGCTGAATAGATTGGCTTATTAAGATTTTAGGTAAGTCATTAATGTAAATTAAGAAAAGTACACATCCCAGGACGCAACCCTGTGCTATATAGAGCACACTAATTTAGTTTCTTCTGAATGTATTGTTTGTATTTCAAATTTCTCTGTATTGTGATGTTGAATTTCTACTATTTGTTTCCTGTTGTCAAGATAGGACTGAAACCAGTGATGTGCTGGACCCCGTATCCCCGAGCCATAAAGTTTATTAAGTAATATTATTATAGGGCACCCTGTCGTAGGCTTTTGTCATATCCAGTAGTAAACCCACAGAATATACTTTATCGTTAATATTCTGAATTGCTGTTTGTATGAATTTGGATACTGCAGATGTAGTGGATCTAGATTTTCGGAAGCCATTTTGACAATCATTTTGATATGTTTTGTTTTTCTAAAAAGCTGTATAATCGAAAGAACATTTTCGTAAACTTTTGAAAACGTAGGCAGTAAGGATATTGGCCGGTAATTATTAATGGTAAGTTTATCTCCTTTTTTATGGAGTGGTTTCACTAGCGATATCTTAAGTTGGTCAGGGAATGAACCTAGGACAAAACTTTGATTAATTAAGAAAGTTAACGGCAACGACAGGGTTTCTGCGCACTGTTTCAGTAACACAGATGGTATATTATCTATGCCGAAACTATGTTTGGCTTTTATCGTCCGAATTATTTTAAGGATTTGTTCATTGCTTACTGGATTTAAGTAAAGAGAATTTGTCGGGGGCTCCATTGTAAACAATGCGTTTCTATTGTTTGAGGTGTTGTGTATATTTTCACCTGTATTTGTGAAATATTTGTTGAATAAGCTACAAATGGTCTCGGGACAGTCAATTTTTTTACCTTGTAATTCAAGAGTTATATTTTTATGATTATTTGGTTTTACTTTTTCGGTTTTATTATTAATAATTTTCCACATTGTTTTAGTTTTGTTATCTGATTTTCTCATTTGTGTTTATAAACTGATTCTTTTTAGATATTTGCACACTACGTTTAAGAATTTTTGAATATTCTTTGTAATGTTTTCCCTAGACAGCACTATCTGTTTCATTCAAAATTATTCTTAGTGTTCTCTTATGCCTACAAGATCTTTTTAAGCCTGGGGTTAGCCATCCTTTAAGTTGCTTGTTCAGAAGTCTTATTGTTTGTCTTGGTATGTGTTGGTTCAACAAATGAACTATTAAATTATTAAATTAATTATAATTTTTATTGTCTGATTTTGTTTTTGTAATATATTCATCCCAATCTATTAGTTCTAATGATTTTTTAAAGTTCATAATATTCTATTTTGTAAATATTCTTTTCTTTACTTTCCAAACTTTGCTGTTATTTCGCGGGTGATTATCATTTAAATTTACATTTGTGGACTTATGGTCAGATATACCATAATCATAGACATAAGACTTTTGGATAACATCTTTATGATTGGAAAATAGTAAATCAATACAAGAACTTGTAGTTTTAGTAATTCGAGTTGGTTCTTCTATTAACTGTTGGAAATTAAATGAGAGCATAAGGTTAAGAAAGTCAGATACATATTTATTTTTGCTAAATATATTAATATTAAAGTCTCCTCCAATTATGATATGCTTTGTTTTGTCTTTAGAATTTAATTTATTTAATATCATATTTAGTTGTTCAAAAAATATATTAATATGGCGATCTGCTATATAAACATTTAAAATTATACAATTTACTAATAAACTCAATCACAACAGGCCTTTTACTTCCATATTTTCCTAGTTGTTTGATTTCGTCTACGTACGGATCTATGTTTATATTCATTGTTTCAAAGATAGCACTGCAAACGTCCGCGTTTAAATCTCTATGAGATTCTTTGTTATCCTCTTCCAGACCATATAAAACATTTTTTTTCAATCTTGACATCTAAATCTTTAATATCTTGATTAATTTGTGTCTGTTCAATTTTCGTACTTTTTACTTCAGTTTGTAAATTTCCAACAATCTTATTGACTTCCATATGAATAGTATTTTTGACTTCTTGACGGATGGATACTTTCATTTTATCAAGCTTTTTATCTAGTAGTGAACTTAAGTTTTCATGTGTTAATTCAGTTTGAGGCATATCTGTTTGATTTAATATTGTGCTTCCAATTATTTCATCGACTGACACATCATGTTCATTATACGAGAGCTCTGCCAAAGCTGTGTCGCGTGTTGCGGTTTTTTTTAGTTTAAATCTTTGGGTCACATTCAATACTGATGGGGAAATAGGATAACTCCGAGTTTGGTTCTGCGTAGATGCTCCCACTGGAGTGTTATTATTATTATTTTTTGGCATTTTACACACGCATGACTGACATTCCCACATTTTTTTGTGGTTCACAGTCATCGTATTGTAAAATCGCTTCTCTGATATATTAGCGCAATCCAAGTCATAATTTTCATGACAAAGATGACATGTTATAAATTTTCTGTCCGGAATAATCTGGCGACACCCAGCACACTGCACCAGCTTTTATAGTAACAGGGATCGGTGACAGCGTATTGCCCTCTAATGGCAACAGATGATATCAGTAGGGTTCGATTAAGGAATTCAAGCCCAAAGTATGGTTAACTGGTCCCGCTACTTCTCGCTAGATGGCGCTATGGTCACTTTGTGCTGCCAGTTTTTTAGTGAGCTATGTAATTTTTGAGGTTATGAAACTTTTGATATTTAAATCCACTTTAAAGTCACTTAATATTCTGTACTCAACACAGACTGACCTTTTTCCGGCAGTTGGGTGGTATTTCCTTTTTGTAAATAACAGTGGTTTCTTGTATTTTATCTGTTGCTTACACGAATGTTTAATGTTGTATTTTCCTCATGAATACGCCAATTATGTTGAAGATAACATTTCCTTCACCAGACTGAGGGATAATTTATCGAAATTATTTTTTTTTTTGCACTTGTGAACACTATTTTTGCTATAAAATTATAAAAACACGGAACTAATGTTTACACGAGCACTAGGGCGCCCTCTCCTCCTCCTCCCTGTTGTGGAGTTTCATGAATTGTCCAGAATATTTAATTAGAATGTGTTTCAGAACTGTAAGGCTATGTTATCATGTGGTAAAATCAACCTTACTAATATTATAAATGCGAAAGTTTGTGAGGATGTATGTACGAATATTTGTTACACTTTCATGCAAAAACTACTAAACAGATTTAGATGAAACTTGATAGTAATACAGCATAAACATCTGAATTACACATAGGCTACAAGTTTATGTAATTTGGCCAAAATATTCACTATAAGTATCGTAAGTCAGAAAAAACTAAGTACAGGCGGGCGAAGCGGCTGCCGGAAAGCTTGTTCCACATAAATCAACGTGTGAAAATATAAAATAAGCACCATGTCTTTCTTAGCATTCTGTTTGTGTTTTGAACTAAAAATATAAATAAAGCTACTTCATTCATCTACTTTAAAGTTTTATACATATATGGGCCCCTCATGCAGCAAAACAATTTAGTATGATTTTACAAAGGTAACTTGCTTTTGTTCCTTCTTATGTAGCAGCAATAATATTTATCTGTTGTCATTGTATCATCGAGTATGATTGCAATTGTAATAAAATCTAGCTTGGGCTAGCGACTTTGTAACATCGAAAATATGTACTTACATTTTACTATTACTTTGTTTATGTTAGCATTTTACAATGCTTGTTTTCATATCAAAAGAAAACTAGAAAAAAACGAATTTCGGGCCTTGAAGATCAGGTCTGATTTTTGATTATGAACTCAGGATTAATGAAACAAAAATTATGTTTTGTTTATTAAAATAAAATATGTACAATAATTGAAGTAAAATAAGTACAACAAAATAATTTGCTAAGGAAAAATATCAGCCTTTATACTAAACACAGTGATATACATGGCAAAAATACCAGGAATAGAGATAAAATTGCGCTCCCATCCTTCAGGTTACAGAAAGTTTTAGGTTCATTTATGGGGCAAGGTATACACTTTTACAATAAAGTCCCAAAGGCAATATGTGAGTTACCACTAAACAAATTCAAAAACCACATAAGACAGTATTATCAAAAAAGGGCTATTACACTACAAAATGATTACCTTTTGGATAAAAAGGCCTGGGTTTAAGCTCTTTACTCGGTGCATGATCAGTTAACTCTTGTAATATTTATATAACTAGTTTGTACTGACTAACAAAAATCTAACAATTTCTATGCTTGAATTGTATAAACTCTGTACATGCTTTTGCTTTATATTAAAGCCATGTTCAAAACAGAAATCGTGATTTTTCAAGAAATTCTCAGTAGTTTCCACTGTTCATCATCTATTTTATTTTATTCTTTTCCCTTAATAGTGAGTATGTTATATATTATGTAAGTATATATTTATTTATGTTATGTTGTAACGTTGCACACTAGATGCACGTTAAAATAAACAATTTATGAAAACTACTTATACTATTTATTTACAAAGAAAGCGTATTTACATAACATATTCTAATTTACTAATACCTAATCCATTACTTAACACTAGATCTATGCTTACTAATTTATTAACAATTAATACCTAACTTATACAAAGAACATATTGTCTGTTGGCATAATAAACATGCTACGGAACCACACATTATCATTGAACGCGAAAGGTTCTATTATCAGCGTAGCAAGCTCGGAGCGCAAGTGCGGATCCCTACTAACTAACGGTACACCGTATGTTCGGTGGGGGAAGTGTGTGCTTGTGTGGGCCACTTGGTTCTCATAAGCGACACACCATTTTAAACTGCTGTACGCAAATCTCGTTGCTAAATATTCACAGATCATTGTGCCAGCCTGCCTTCTAGAAATAAATAATTTTAACAAGTGCTAGTTCGATCCCGCTGGGGTAAGTTTCCACAAATCTAAACGCTTTTTAGTTGTAACTGTTCTTAGTAATAATAAATAATTGACCGCTTGAGCTGCTTGTAATGCTAGATTTACTGACTGTAATATTGAGGTGACCGGTCCTCGACCAAAGCAGTCAGCTGATTTAAGGCACTGTGCTAATGCCTATCCCTTGGGCTTCCAGGATCAAAACTACCCTTGCCCTACCAACCAGCTAAGTCAGTGGACCCTCTGCGCCTAATGTGCCGGTGCCAATCATAGCCCTCGAAGGAACCGTCCACGGAGCCGTCGCTACAGCCACCAGCTATACTGCGTTACGTCCGCGTCAGGCCAGTGTACCCTCTTATTCAGCCAGCCATCCAGTTCTAGGAGGAAACAGACATTAAATGTAAATTAATACTATAAACGACTAGTTTGATTGACCCACCTACCTCCGACCTACCTTCTGTAGCTCAGAACGTTACAGTGGCGCCTTACGTGTGTAGTCTTGTTTCCGAATAGAACTGGGTTGGTATCTAAGTATTTACCTAGCACTCAGCCGGGCAGATCCTACTCGCTGTGAACGAAGAGGTGTCTACAACAGTGAACTGGTACGTTTTGTTTATTTATACAGTGTATGCATTCAATTTTAGTATACCTTCAACCAAGATAAGTGATTAAGTGCTAATTGTTGCGTATTTCGTGCAAAATAAGTGGTTGTTTCGTGTTGTGTTTTTATGTTAAATTACGCAACCTACCTACGAGTACTTAATTCATACAGATACGTAGCGGTTTGCATATATGAAACAGCTGATTGTTTACCACCGAATCGTATTTAGTTATTTGTAAAGAACAGATTTAAAATAATTTCAAAAACAATAATACTTAATAATAATAATATCGGTACATATTAATTAATTACTTCTGCTCATACAACACACTTTGTAGTTAAAAGTATTACACTTTCTTTTATAAATTAGAAGGCATATTATTCATTACATACTTATCTGCCTAATTTGTTTTCTTGATTTTTGTATTTTGTATGTGGTAATTGTAGTTTAGTGCGCTAGTAGTTGCTTTGTTTTGTGTAGTTGCCGTCAAAATGGAAACTTACCCCATCAAATATTTTAGTCTAAATAAGAACGAGTTAACTTATGAAGTACTTATAAGAGGCGAGGAGCCCGCTCTTACCGTTCTAGGGCTCCGTAAGCAGATAAATACGGTAATATCTTCAGTACCTAATGATGATATTATGGAGTCTGGTTTGGAAACTTCGGTGGACTGTGAAGGTGCACTTATTTCTATTAATGAGCTTGCTACGCGGATCAATAAGTTACAGGAGAAGCATGACCAAAGTTTGTTTGTTAGGACTTTGGCCTTACATAATCATATCTACCATCGCTTAAAAAGAATGGATAAATCTGACACCACATTAACTTCAAACATAAAGGCTCTTCACAAAGAATTTAATTCTCTTTCTAAGAATCTAGATACCTTGCACAAATTAAATGTCACGCAAAACGCCACATCCGAGCACATTAACTGTGCACAACCTTCTTCATCGATCGATGGTTCGTCAACGATATCTATTCATTGTGATCACTCGCACGCTAATGATTTTAAAATAAAATACGATGGTAAGAGTTGCGTTCACGCGTTCGTGCAGAGGATGAACGAGTATAGGACGGTTAGAAATCTACCCTCAAATAAATTATTAATGTATGCGTCGGAAATATTTACCGGTAATGCACTACATTGGTATCGCAGTGTGCGTGACTCAGTAAAAGACTGGGATCAGTTAATTACGCAACTTTTGCAGGATTTTAGCCCAGTTGATTACGATTATAGGCTTATGTCGGAAATACGAAGCAGAACGCAGGGAGACCAGGAAACTATTATTATTTATTTAGCCATCATGTCACAACTTTTCTCACGCCTTACACAATCGCTCTCGGAACAAGAAAAATTAAATATTTTAATGCACAACATACGTCCTTGTTATTCTACTGTTTTGTCATCTTGCGTTACTGGGGTTGATTCGATTGCAACACTTAGAACGCTTTGTTTAAATTACGAAAAAATTCAAAGTCTGTCGTCGCAATTTCGAGAACCACCAAAAGTAGGTAGTGGCACCTTAGCACCAGATTTGGCATATGTCCGATCTGAACCTAAGCAATATTATTTTAAAAACAATTATGACAATTCTTCCAAGCATTTTAATGAAGGTTCTCCTGGCCATAACTATCGAACTAATACGGCTAATAATTCAAACCTGGTAAACGTTGCTGCTATCCAAACACAAATGGAAAATAATGTAAGTAGGCCTACTTTTTGCCCTCGCTGTCGTAAAAATGATCATTCTTTACGCCAATGTAAGCTGGATCGCTATCCTGTCTGTTTTAAATGTGGTCTGAAGGATTTCACATTCCCTAATTGCCCTAAATGTCACCCTGCTCTAAATTCAAAAAACTAAGAGGCAAAGATTGTTGCGGTATAACCAGTAAAATAGCTAACACTAATTTTGACCAAAAAGACTGGCTGGATTGGTTAAATACTATTAAAATGTACTTCTCCAGTTACTCAATCGCGACAATCTTTGATAAAAAATCAGATGGAGATCTACGCCCTTATGTTACTGTTAATGTAGGCACCCTACCCTTACATGGTCTGTTGGACTCTGGATCGGCCGTATCTATATTAGGCAGTAACGCACATTTAGATATCATAGCTTCTACTGGCCTAACAATTTGTGACTCGGATAATCACGTATCATTTATTACTGCAGGGGGTCATAAGTTGTCTACCATTGGCTACATCAATCTGCCCATAATTTTTGAAAAACAAATACATATTCTAAAAACTTATATCATTCCATCTGTAACTTCATCTTTGATTTTGGGAGTAGATTTTTGGAAAAAATTTCATCTATTACCCAAGTTTTCAGAATCTATTTCCCTATTCAATAACAAACATGCTATTGCAACTGTTCAAAAATCGAACATAATGCTGCATTCCTATAACGAACTTACTCCTACTGAACAAGTTACCGTAGGTGACGTTGTCCAAAGGTTTAAATCGATATCTTCAGAGGTGGCAGGATTGGGTCGTACGCATCTGGTGGAACATCGGATTGACACCGGTGACTCATCCCCTATACGTCAGCGATACTACAGGTTACCGCCAGAAAAACTTCGTATCATTTCTCAAGAGCTGGATGATATGATCAAATTGGGTGTCGTAGAGCCCTGCGAGAGCCCCTGGTCTTCTCCTGTCTTGTTGACGCCTAAAAAAGATGGGAAGCTGCGGTTTTGTCTGGATAGTCGCAAACTTAACTCTGTTACTCGGAAGGATGCATACAAGCTACCGTATGTTTCCGAGATTTTAGACAATCTTAAGAATGCTAAATATCTAAGCAGCATCGACCTGTCAAAAGCTTTCTGGCAGACGCCTATTGCAGAAAGCGACCGTGACAAGACGGCGTTTTACGTTCCTACCCGCGGAACATTCAGATTCGTCACCATGCCTTTTGGATTGACTAACGCACCGGCTACGCAGCAGAGATTGGTAGATAAACTATTTTACGGGCCTGAGTTCGAAAATTCTGTGTTCTGTTTCTTAGATGACATAGTTTTGGTTACCTCTGATTTTCAAGGTCATATAAATTTACTTAATAAAATATATAACAAATTAAAATCGGCTAATCTTACAATTAATCTAGAGAAATCGGTGTTTTTTCGTGATGAGCTGAAGTATCTAGGTTACATAGTTAATTCTAAAGGTTTACATGTTGACCCTGGGAAAGTGGAAGCGATCTTAAACTTTCCTGCCCCGAATAATAAAAAGGAGGTCAAGAGATTCCTTGGCACTGCATCCTGGTACAGAAGGTTCGTTCCCAACTTCAGTTCCATCGCTGGTCCGTTAAACAAGTTAACTTCTACTAGTAAGAAAGCTAATTCATTTGAATGGACGGAAGAAGCGGATGACGCTTTTAATAACTTAAAAGAATGCCTCATAACTGCTCCAATACTATCATGCCCTGATTACGATAAGCCTTTCGAAGTACATACCGATGCGAGTGATTATGGTGTCGGAGCCCTGCTCACTCAAACCGTTGACGGTGTGGAACTTCCAATAGCGTACATGAGTAAATCGTTATCTGCGGCAGAAAGAAATTATAGCATCACAGAGAGGGAAGCTTTAGCTGTCCTGGTGGCTATAGAGCATTGGCGATGTTATCTGGATAATGGTATTAAGTTCACGGTAATCACTGATCATTCGGCATTAAAATGGTTTTTAAATTTAAATAACCCTACTGGGCGGTTGGCTCGTTGGGGCGTACGATTATCAGCATATAATTTTGAAGTGAAACACCGTCGAGGCTCGGACAACATTATCCCAGATGCACTTTCTCGAGCTTACCCAGTCCATGCTATCGATATTGACACTGACGTCTTGCAGACTACCGATCAGTGGTATTTAAATATTTATAATAATTGTAGGAGTTCACCTTCGTCTTTTCCAAATTTTATAATTAAAAATCAAAAACTGTACCGGCTAATGAAAAGCAAATGTTCCTTGCGTAAAGAGTTCGAATGGAAAGAAGTTGTGCCGACAGAGATGAGACCTAAAGTGATTGAGTTGAATCACGCCGAGCCTACGGCAGGTCACTTAGGGGTATTCAAAACATACAAACGATTGGCCCAAACATATTACTGGCCGGGGATGCATTCTGACGTTGTCGAGTATATTGCATTGTGTGACGCTTGTATCTCTCACAAACATCAAAATCACGCCCCTTTGGGGGAAATGGGAAGGCCGAAAAAGTGTTCTAGACCCTTCCAAACTATTAGTATCGACCTCGTTGGACCACTTCCCCCCTCAAGAATGCAAAACTCCTACATATTTGTTGTTACGTGCTGTTTTAGCAAATACTGCTTCCTTTTCCCTATTAGAAGAGCAACTGCTGAGGTAGTCACAAAATTGCTGGAAGAACAAGTATTCTTAGTACATGGAATTCCATCAACTGTAATTTTAGATAACGGCAAACAGTTCGTTAGCGCTACCCTTAAGAACATGCTGGCCAAATATAAAGTACCAAACGTGCATTACACGCCTAAGTATTCCCCACACGTCAATACTGTCGAAAGATATAACAAAACTATTATGACTGCTGTTTCGACATTCATAAAAAACAATGACCACCGATCGTGGGATCAGCTATTACCTCAAATTCGGTTTGCGATCAACAGTTCAGTTAATGAGGTAACCGGTTTTACTCCTTCGTTCCTCGTCTACGGTCGTGAATTAGTGGCATGTGGTAGTCATTATGTTGACGCCGAGTGTGAAGATATCGTTTACCAACCACGCGATGACTACGCTGAAAATTTAGGCCATCTTTCAAATATATTTAACAAAGTACAATCCTTGTTACTACAGGCTCACTCCAGAAATTGCCAGACCTACAATTTACGGCGGCGACCAGCCGAATTTAATATTGGAGATGTAGTATGGAAAAGGACTTTTTTTCAAAGTGACAAAGATAAACGCTTTAGTAAAAAACTGGCACCAAAATTTATAAAATGTAAGGTAATTGGTAAAAAGTCACCACTAGTATACGAACTCTCTGATGAAAAAGAAAATAATATAGGATGTTGGCACATCAAAGACTTAAAACTAACACATTATACAGATTAAAAAGAAATAACGGTAAAAAGTATAAGTTCTATCATAAGGTGCAATAGACGGATTTTCGCTAAGCACGAAAAATCCTTCCGTTTGCGGCGGAGTACTGTAACGTTGCACACTAGATGCACGTTAAAATAAACAATTTATGAAAACTACTTATACTATTTATTTACAAAGAAAGCGTATTTACATAACATATTCTAATTTACTAATACCTAATCCATTACTTAACACTAGATCTATGCTTACTAATTTATTAACAATTAATACCTAACTTATACAAAGAACATATTGTCTGTTGGCATAATAAACATGCTACGGAACCACACATTATCATTGAACGCGAAAGGTTCTATTATCAGCGTAGCAAGCTCGGAGCGCAAGTGCGGATCCCTACTAACTAACGGTACACCGTATGTTCGGTGGGGGAAGTGTGTGCTTGTGTGGGCCACTTGGTTCTCATAAGCGACACACCATTTTAAACTGCTGTACGCAAATCTCGTTGCTAAATATTCACAGATCATTGTGCCAGCCTGCCTTCTAGAAATAAATAATTTTAACAAGTGCTAGTTCGATCCCGCTGGGGTAAGTTTCCACAAATCTAAACGCTTTTTAGTTGTAACTGTTTTTAGTAATAATAAATAATTGACCGCTTGAGCTGCTTGTAATGCTAGATTTACTGACTGTAATATTGAGGTGACCGGTCCTCGACCAAAGCAGTCAGCTGATTTAAGGCACTGTGCTAATGCCTATCCCTTGGGCTTCCAGGATCAAAACTACCCTTGCCCTACCAACCAGCTAAGTCAGTGGACCCTCTGCGCCTAATGTGCCGGTGCCAATCATAGCCCTCGAAGGAACCGTCCACGGAGCCGTCGCTACAGCCACCAGCTATACTGCGTTACGTCCGCGTCAGGCCAGTGTACCCTCTTATTCAGCCAGCCATCCAGTTCTAGGAGGAAACAGACATTAAATGTAAATTAATACTATAAACGACTAGTTTGATTGACCCACCTACCTCCGACCTACCTTCTGTAGCTCAGAACGTTACAATGTATTTCTATGTATTATATTGATTAGGTTGTATCTGTCGTTTTTTAAGAATTTATAAAATCTTTGTATTAATTTCCTATTCTAAATGAACATTTTGCACCGCCAACAGCATTTCTGTCTCATCCGATGGTTGACTGGTAGAGAATGATTTTAGCATTAAGTCCGCCTAATGTAATTTTTTTGCATTGAAGATTAAATAAATAAATATCCGGTAGTTAAAATGTACTTTTAAGGTTCATATTTTAAGGAATTATATATTCATATTATTAAAGTATTTAAGTCTATTATTAAGCATATATTTTTTTCTTGTAATCACGATTTAAAAGTACTTGTTACAGGTCTATTCAAATAAAGATATTTTTTGTTTTGTTTGTTTGTACAAAAATACAAAACTAAACTTAAAACTAGAAAAACTAGGGAACTCGTTCAAGGGTCATACAATGCTACGAGTCGGAGTGAAGGCAATGCATGATAAAAAACCAAGTTACACAGGCCGTTTATAGGTTCATGGAACTGCCAGGCTATTTCAAAATGAATATTGATTGGTACCATGAAGTTATTTAAAAAAAACCCTGCCCAGAACCCCAAAAACTCTACCTAGTGATGACTGTAACGTATCCATAATATCTGGCTTACGAATAAGTACCGGACGACACTTGTCTTTGTCACTAAAGGAGATTGTTTGAACCCGTTCAATATAAAATGTAAGATCTCCATATCTCGCTTTCATACACCATGTTCACAACATTCACAAACAACCTGATGCTTACTCGTTGCGTGACCGTTTCCGCCCACGTACTTCTTGTCCTTTCAGCTTGGGGAGAGAATGCCATTCTTTCCAACAAGTCTCAAAACACAAGAATTCGTCACAAGTCTCGCATTCAGTACCCACCATTTTGTCCTCATTTTGCATTTGGCAAACTCTACAATGCTTTCGTTTGTTTCTGCCAGACTCATATTTGGGCTCGTGCACTACATCCCGCCTTAGCCTCATAACTACCTCTACTCGCTCTCTAATTGCTGGTGGACTGCGGCGGTGCTCTTCCACTAGCGATTTGGCAACCATATTGCGACGTTTCAAAGAGCTGACGTACAAAATGAAAGCATTGTGGATGCTAACATTCAGCAACCTTTTAAACATTTTTATATACCATTTCACTCCTCGCTTTCGCTCCAACGAATACATTGAGAGTTTTGATCTATCAGATCAACCCCTCCCATGGTATTGTTGTAATCGTTCACACAAACAGGCTTCACTAACACTCTCCATGCCTTCGATCCAATATAAGTCTCGTCGGTATGGTAGGTAGAAATCATAGTCACCAGCTTGGAGTCTTTCCATGCAATGATGGAAACATCACCACACTGCCGAGCTGTGATAGCACCTTTTTCCACATTCTTCGGAATTCTACTGATGTCACGAGGCACATGCTTACGATTTACACGTAATGTTCCCAAACAATCGAATCCCCGAGATTTCAGGTACCGTGCTAACGACGGGCAATTATAAAAATTGTCCATAGTTATGCAATGTCCCTGATGCTCTAAGTCCTTTAGTAAACCGAGAACTACCTGAGTAGTCTTGCCGCCTAAATCAACACTAGGTGCGACAACAGCAGAGCTGTTGTCAAAGTTCTTCCCCGTGTAAATAACAATATAGAGATAGCCGGTGTGTGATTCGCAGAGCTCGTAGGACTTGATACCGAAACGCGCAGCCTTTGACCTTATCACTTGGAGAAAAGACAAGCGGCCCTTGAATAAGGTCAATGACTCGTCTATTGAAATCTCTCGATACAAATTATAAAGAGTTGTAAATTTGGAAGTGAGATGCGTAATCACTGGCTGCAGTTTCGCTAACCTTTTCGAAGCAATATCTTCACTATGTGACAAGCTCTGACTCACATCAGAGTTATCGACAAAGTGAAGAAATTTGCTTAGTAAGATATAGCGATTGTAAGACAAAAGTTCCTTGAATCTGGGCATTTCAAGGTAATCATTTGCCTTTCAATATTTATATTGACATGACCTAATCGCAATGCCCATGTACATAAAAACAGCAAATAACACTGCTATCTCGTCTGCATCAGTGTCGTGCCACTGATGCAAACGGGATGACGGTTTCAATGTACCTTCAGCCTTCAAAGCATCGATCGTTTGTTTAGCATATCGATTAGTTTCTTGGGCGATAAGCTCCATTAAGTCTTTACTCCAGATATCTGTAAAGGCATCATTAGGCGTCTCTGATTGCACCCGGAGACGGCCCTGGAAAAACTTCAGGAACACCCCTGAATGAATCAAAGTGTTCTGACCAATCGCAACTACTCGAAACGCCAAGCAAACGATCAGCTTCATCATCCATTGCCCTCTCCACAGCATGAATGACATCTCGAACAGACCGCCGAGGAATATGCAAAAATGTAAGATCTCCGATCAACAATTTAAACCTGAAAGTGAGAACCTTCCACAGCTGCAACAACAGATATTATGTAGCTCATAAATAGATTGTAGTAATCCCAAATGCAAAAACTGTTTTTCAAGTATTAGAGATGATTTAAGGCTCCTGAAACTTGTTCCTACCGTAAAAATTAATGTAACACTCTCTTTGCCTAATTTAACTCAGGATGTTCCTTTATTAATAAAAAACTTCAGAAAAAGATGTCAATCTGTACCACCAACTTTAAAATTCTGGATGCAGCCACGTGTACTTAACGAATCCGACGTAACTATTTGCAGCGATGTGGAACTTAACAGTATTAATCAATCTGACCTAACAGTTTGTAAAGAGTCTAACAGTGTTAAACTAGCCACTGTACGTTCGCTTTCATTGAATGATTTAACTGAAGATAAATCGTTTGTAACTAGCCTACGTAAATTCCAATCTGCTCCAATAACATTCCAAAGTAAATCCATCAACTCTTGTCCATGTAGCCCTTCGCTATTGTTGATGCAGCTTCCTTCTTCAGTAGGACCAGATTATGAATTGTCTGCTCCTGAAGGCTCGTGTCAAGATGCCGATAGCGCTGATTATGGAAATCTTTCAGAAGGAAGGAAACGTCGCATCAAAGCTAATCCTAGTCACGGGAAAAAAAATGCAGCTAAAGAACAGCGTATGCTAGGCGAATCTTATTTGAGATACAGTAGAGCCCAAGGCGGGAAAGCGCAGCAGGATACTGTCAGATCTGAACGAGAATTAGGACCAACTTGTCTGTCTGATTTCTGTCGTAAGAGCAAGCTGAGAGGCTGTCAAAGGTTAACAAATCAAGACCGGGAAGGTTTACACAGGCATTATTGTAAGCAACTTAACTGGGATCAAAGAAAAAATTATGTTGTAGGTATTGTCTCTGGAACATCGACGTCACGTAAATCTTAAAGAGCAGATGAAAACTCAACACGAGGAGAGACATTGACATATTTCTTACCGCTAAAGGATGAGTCTGAGGACAACCGAGAGATAAAAGTTCAGGTGTGGAGAGAAATGTTTTCAAATACTCTGGCATTGGGTAGATTCACAGTACAACAATAAGCCAAGAAAGCCGTATTGAGAATGGTACCTAACAAGGACTGTATACTTCTACGTCCAAAGCAACACCGCTGAATGTGACTAGAAAAAATCTTATTCTAAACAACTTTTTCGACAACATACCAAAACTTCCTTCACATTATGCGAGAAATGATACTACAAAACTATTTCTGGAGCCCAAATTTTGAACAGCTACGGAGCTTCTTAAAAGGTACAAAGAATACTGTACTGCAAATGAAGAAAATCCAGTCTCCAGATTTACGTTTGACAAAACATTCCAAGATAGGAACCTGTCTCTGTACACTTAAAAGAAGAGGTAGTTATAGAGCAGCTAACCTTGACGAAGCTGATCATGAAGTACATATAATAGAAAAAGAATTGGGCCAGAAAAGAGAAGGAAGAATATCTTCTTCCTTCTTAATTATCAGAAAAAGGCTAAAAATGGAGAGTTCATACTTCTTACGATGGACTCAGAAGCTGTTAAAGTATGTCCTTTTCTAACAGCCAGTGCATTGTATTTCAAAACCAAACTTACTTGTCATAATTTTACGGTGTATAATTTGACAACCCACCATTGCACGTGTTACTGGTTTAACGAAATCGATGCAGACCTAACTGCAAGCACCTTTGCTTCTTTCATTTTAGATTATATAGAAAGACATTGCCTGGAAAGACAACTGCCTATCGTCATCTACTCGGATGGTTGCACATATTAAAACCGAAACGCCATCTTAAGTAATGCTCTACTGAATGTCAGCCATAAAAATAATGTAACCATCGAACGCAAACTAAAAAAAAAGGAAATTTATCTCCCAAATGATTTTATCAAACTGACCAAAGAGGCACGTACGAAAAGTCCATACGAGACTATTTCAGTCACATAAAAAATTACGCTGATCCTGAAACGCACATCTACAAAAGCATTAGACCTGGGAAAAAAGCCGGAGATCCCCAAGTTGTTGATATAAGACAAATTATGTACAAACCGGATCTCTCTATTAAAGTTTCATTGGACTTTGATGCTGACTGGGTAGGTTTGCCTCGCGCAAGACCTAGACCACGCACACGTGTACCATCTGACGTGGTGTACAGTTAACTCAACCATACAAGCAAGATCCCAATAGAGAAAACAAAATATGATCACCTGTGTTAGGTTCTAAATAAAACAGCTTTTCGTGTAATTTATAAAACAAAATGTCAGTGTGTATTTTAATTTAGTTTAGACTGGCATCAGTAGCTTGACAGTTGATGGAAGGGGATAAGATTTCTGAACGAAACGCTTGGTCATTCGGCATTCTATTTCCGGTCGCCGACCTGGACGGTCGACTGTTGTAACCAAGGTGTAAGGTGAAGATAAGGAATAAAAGAACCTCAAGAGAGTAGCTGAGTAGCATTTTGCTGAATCCTCTACCCTGGGAGTATTAGTTTACACTTCAGAAGTGGAATAACGCATTTAAGCGTAAGTACACGCTCACTAATTTTTACGTTATATCCTGTCATAAATGATACTTGTAATGCATGGTTTATTCGAGATTATTTGCTTCAATAAGTGTTTTAGTGTTTCATTTGCTTAATACTAGGCAATTAGAATTGTTTTTGTTTCACTACCCTTTATGATAGTGTCATGATTTCTTATTTTCTTTGTTGGCAACATTTATATTAACGTTCTCAATGGTATCCCTGCGCGCCTTCTGGAAAGAATGATGGGGAAAGTGGAGGGGCGTCAGGGCTTTTGAGAACGACTAGCCCGAAGAGGCGGTCAGTTCTTTTCGGATCGGCGTGACGACTAGTCTACAAGTGGAAACTCTGTATCTCTGGTTCAGTAAAATAACAAGTGATATCATATTATAATAAAGAAGTATATTACCTATTCTGAAGTTTTCATTAAACTTCAGAAGTGGGATAACTCACGTAAAAGCCACATAAGTGGACACGCTTTAAAGCAATGGACGAGAATGCAGATTCTCTGACCCCCGAGCGAAGTAAGAGGAAGCGCTCGTTGACACCATCTGACGTGCGAAGAAAGAGCAAGGCCCGAAAATCTACACAGGGACTGACTACTGAAGACGTGCTCAAGATTCTGGCTGCTTGGAAGAATGGTTCAAGTGAGGGACACATATCTTTTCAAAGTAGTCAGTTTAATAATGTCATACCTGAATATGATCCTTTGAACAAGGCGCAAAGTATAGAGTGCTGGTTGAGGAAGGTGAACGAATGTTCTAAAATATACGGTTGGGATGAGAGACAAACCATTCATTTCTCTCTACAAAAACTAGTTGGTCTTGCTAAGAAATGGTTTGAGGCTCTCTCAACCGTAGTATTTACTTGGGACGAGTGGCAAACAAAATTAAAAAAAGCTTTTCCAAGCGAAGAAAACTATGGCAAGCTCGTGGAGGAAATGTTAGCTCGCACCACCGGTCCCGATGAGAGCCTTCGTGAGTACTTCTATGATAAATTAAGTCTATTATCTCGATGTGAAATAGCAGGGAAAAAGGCTGTTGAATGTATTGTGCACGCTATCACCGATAGGTCTGTAAGAAACGGAGCTCAGGCATTGAATTCTACCGAACCGGAAGACCTTTTGGGGTTTCTCTGCTCTCAGCGGGTTTCTCCCCCTATTATTTACCGAACTCGTGATCGAAATAATCAGAAATCAATTTCTAATACCACCAGCGCTTTTACACGTTCTGTTTCGAATAATAATAACCAAATTGTGTGCTTCAACTGCCGGGTAAGAGGTCATCCCTACCACAAATGCCCAAAACCTCTTGTAAAGTGCAAGCGTTGCAATAGAATAGGACATGGCCTCGATACATGTACACCTATTACAGAAAACTCAGTTTCTAGAGGTAGTAATGATCCCGAGAAAACCACATTAAAGATAACGATTAACAATAGTAATGAGAAGTTTTTCAAACAAGTTTCCGTAAACGGAGAATTTTTAACGGCCTGTAGTGATTTCGGTAGTGAATGCAGTCTTATGCGCCGCAGTGAGTCGTTGAAATTTGATCTGGTAACGAAAACCGATAATGTTCCTGTGATACCCCTTATTCTAGTAACCATATTTTATTGTACAAAATATGTACATTGAAATGTATTATATATTTGTATACCTTTCCAAAATTTCACGAAAATTCTTAAATTTGTACCGGAGTAGGCCCCAGCTTTATTATTTTCAGCATTATTCTAAATACGACTGGACGATGTTTTGAACTGGCTTTAGGGGTCTATAAATAATATTTTAAACTAGAAGTTAAAGAAAGCTTGATTGAAGCGGTTAAGGAACACTGTAAAAAAATAAATTTATGAATTATCAATGATATTCCATTGCGTAGGAAAATTTGTGGTAGGAACTTGTCCTATGGTACATGTTCACTTTGTAGGTAATCGCTATTACAGTATATGGATTGGTCTTCGTTTACCCTTTGTATCCGCCGTGAAAGTATTTTGTAGATGAGATACAATCTTGATTTTTTGCGAACTAGGTGCTACGTAAAAAGGTGTAGGCACATACAATATAAATTGAGATTTTGATCTTCAATTTTAGTTAGTAAAGTTTTACTCGGATGGACATTGTGTGATTGCTTTTAAGGAAAATATTACTACTAAACTATAGCTAGCTATACTAAAAAACTAAAATTAAAAACTGGGTAATGGATTTGCAAGAGAGAGAAGAACATCCCGTCTCATATTTAATTAGCTGGACACATACGTCTGACCTCCAGCTAATGAAAGATAATAGTTTTGTGTTTAATTGCATATTTTTTCGTGTTTTTGATTGTGTACAACCCCCTGTTCGGCAATTCTTCCATTATGCCTTTATTTAAATCATTTGTAAACGTGAAGCTTGATGATATTGAAACATCTCTCGAGTTTCTTATCGTTGATGACGAGTTCATGCAAACACCTCTTTTAATTGGGCAAAATTTTACGGAACTTCCATATGTTACTGTTCTTAAAGACTGTAATCGATTAATGTTTTATAAAAGTCCTGGTGATGAGCTACTGAGCAAGGACTCAACTATTAAGCTATATTTGGAGAGTTCTGTTGAAGTGATAAACGTGGGTGTAATTACGGTTACTGAAAAAAATGGTTTTACTGGAAATTTATACGTAGAGGGTTATACTTTCTTTGAACCTGGCCGAGAATTTCGGTTGTGGCAAGGTACCTATAAATTAAATAATGTTATTGGAGAATTGCTTTTGACCAATTTATCACAAAAACCACTTAAATTTGAAAAGGACAACTTGATTGCTAGGGCAATTACGTTTACCGAAACGGAAATTTGTCAGGTCAAACGCATCACAACTGACAGTTCTTTTATGGAGCCGTTAAGTCAATCTGATATCAAGGTTGGCGATGGATTAAGTGAAGGTCATGTCGATGATTTGTATTTATTGCTCCAAAGATACCGTGATTGTTTTGCCTCAAGTCTCTCTGAAATCGGTTGCACTCCAGATTTTAAAATGAAGATAGATCTTTCCGATCCAAGGCCAGTTTTTTATCGGCCGTACCGCTTGTCCTTTTCAGAACGCGAACAAGTTCGTGAAACGATTGATGAATTGTTACGCAATGACATCATTCAAGAATCCAACTCTGACTATGCTAGTCCTATCTTAATGGTGAAAAAGAAAACTGGTGAGACGCGACTTTGTGTTGACTTTAGAGCTCTCAACATCAAGACTATCAAAGATCGTTACCCTCTTCCGCTAATTGAAGATCAACTAACAAATCTTAGCGGTAACAGTTACTTTACGTCACTTGACTTAGCTTCTGGTTATTACCAAATTCTTATGGCTACCGATAGTAGACATCTCACAGGCTTCGTCACACCGGACGGGCATTACGAATTTAAACGTATGCCCTTCGGACTAGCCAATGCACCGGCGGTTTTTCAGCGCATAATCAATAAAATACTAGGCAATAAACGTTTTGAGTATGCTCTGGCATATTTAGATGATATTCTTATACCATCCACAAGCATTGAGCAGGGATTTGAACGTTTGCAAGAAATACTTGATCTGTTGCGAAAATTCGGATTAACTCTAAAGTTATCAAAATGCAGATTTTTTGATATCTCTATTAATTACTTAGGTAATGAAATTTCGAGAGATGGTATTAAACTAGGCGAGGCAAAACTATCTGCGGTCAAAGAGTTTCCTATCCCCAAAAATATACATGAGGTGCGCCAATTTTTAGGCCTCACGGGGTATTTCCGTAAATTTATAAAAGGGTTTGGTGAAATAGCACGACCTTTGACGGACTTATTAAAGAAAGAACGCACTTGGCAATGGTCAGCTATGCAAAAAAAAGGCCTTCACCTTCCTAAAGGAGTCCCTGCTATTAAGACCGGTCTTGGCATTGTATGATCCAAAATTGGAAACCGTGCTTCACACAGACGCGAGTGCTCTGGGCCTAGGTGGCATTTTAATGCAATGGCAAAAGAGCCCGTACGCTTTGAAGCCCGTTGCCTATTTCAGTAGGCAGACTACAGCTGACGAAAGGCATTTTCATTCATATGAATTAGAAACGCTAGCTGTGGTTTGTTCTCTGAAAAAGTTCAGAATTTATCTCTTAGGTATCCCATTTAAGATTTTCACTGATTGTGCAGCCCTTAGGACCACTCTTACTAAAAGGGACCTAATTCCACGCATAGCCAGATGGTGGCTATAGATTAGTGAATTTATTTTCGAGATAGAGTACCGACCCGGCACTAACATGGCCCATGTAGATGCTTTGAGCCGAAACACGAAACTGACCGTAGAAGATGAGGGAAATTCTGCATTCGTTTATAATATTGGAACCGATAATTGGTTACCTTACAAATGGGTGACCCAGAAACTTCGCGGGTTTTGAGAATACTTAAGCCCGAAGTTGATAAAGAGTGCAAGGAGATCAAAAAAAACTTTACTTTAAAAAACAATGCCGTATATCGAAAAGTAGGTGATCGTTTGTGTTTTGTGGTACCAAGGAGCGCAAGATGGCAAATTTGTAAAGCTAATCCTGACGACATTGGTCATCACGGTTATGCTACGACTTTGGAAAAGATTCAGACTCAATATTGGTTTCCCAAACATAGACGGTTTGTAAAGAAATATGTTACTGCCTGCATAGAATGCGCTTATAATAAAGACTTGGCTGGAAAAGAAAAAAGAGGTTACCTTTATCCTATCGAAAAGGTAAGCATTCCTTTAATTAAGCACACAATACATTTAGATCATCTCGGACCGTTTGTGAGGAGTATAAAGGGAAACTCTTATATTTTGACCGTGGTGGATGGATTCACGAAATATGTTTTTGTAAGGGCAGCGAGAGATACTAAGACCAAGACCACTGTCAAAGTTTTTGGAAACCTAATTTACGATTTTGGCTTACCAGCTAGGATTATCTCTGACCGTGGCACATCATTCACATCAGCAGCCTTCAAAACTTTTGTCATGATCATGGCATCAAGCATGGTCTTAACGCTGTTGCCTGTCCGAGAGCAAATGGGCAAGCCGAACGATTTAATCAAACCATTATGAATTCGTTATCGGCACAAAACTCTAGTTGCTCTGAGCGCGACTGGGACAGGTGGGTCGGTAAGATCCAGTGGGGAATAAACAATACAGTAAATGCCACCACCAATAAAACTGCGACAGAAGCTTTGTTTGGTATTAGATCGCGGGATGATTTAGCTAATAAACTGGAAGTGCCCACAGATCTTCCATCAACCAATATAACCGCCTTGAGAGAAGACATAAGTAAACTCATTAAGGATTCCCAAGCTAAACAAAAACAACAACATGACTCTAAACACGTACCGGCTATTAAATATAACGTTGGGGATCTAGTGAAAATTACCAGAACGAATTATAGTAACAATGGAAAAAGCACAAAGCTTCTGTCAAAGTTTGTGGGCCCATTTAAAATTGTTGAAGTTCTGGGCAACGATCGATACAGAGTCTGCGATGTCCCAGGCTTCAACAACAAAAGAAAACCATATGAAAGTGTATTTTCTGCCGATAGGTTAAGGTCATGGATTCATATTAAGGCGTTAGACATAACTGGTAGTGACCAAAGCGATTCCGAGAACTCTGAAGTAGAAGAATAACTTTCCTCTGATGTAACGCCATACAATGATACCCGTTTATTTTCCTGAGACTTTTAGCAACCGTAATACTATTAAATTAATTAATCAGAATATTGATGAAATTGTGATGTATCTTCGGGGTGAAAATGAATTGATTAGGTATCAAATCATTTTATGTTATCATATTAGAAATAAAACTATTGAATTATCATAGCATTGAACTTATATTCAAAGATTGATTAAGCATTGATTGTTTAAGAATAATAGTACATTATTGCAAAGGCAGCGAAATAGGCAATTGCAGGTCGAGTATGAGTTTGAAGGCCAAGCCGCAGGCAAGGACTTCAATGATACGAGACAGGCAATTGCCATTTCGGCCGAGGCATATATAGTGCTTTTCTTAAAAAAATGCAAGGAAATAAAAAGGGCCTTTTACATAATAAATTTAATTAATACTAAAAGTTACATTGCTCATGTTAGGACAATTATTGAACGAAAATGTTATCGATTTTCCAGGCAAATTTATGTTCGTTTGTTGTATTTCTGACGTTTGCGGCTGGGAATTTGATACTTGGTCAGTGGTAGGTGGCTGAAAACTTAATTGCTGTTTAGAAGTGGATGGCTGTGGACTTGATAATTGGCAAGAGGTGAGTGGGTAAGATGTTGTTTCTGAATCATGAACAGGTCGCAATTTGATGTTTTGGTTAATTTTATGTTCTTTTGATTTTGCTGGAAGCAGGTTTTCCATCGCTAATTTAACTTCCGATCTTAAATCTGGTGGAGTGCAGTCAACGTTCATTTCATTTTCACTTTCAGAATCATCGGAACTCATTTTAATTATTTTATTAACAAAATAACAACTCCGCTTTACCGCCAATTTGTTTTTTTTTATTTTACAATTTGTGTCGAAAGGTAAACGCATCTGTGGCTATACAGCCACGAGAACGCAATGTGTACGATAGATGAAAGAGTTCTAAATTCAAACAGCACACCGTTTCATACAACATTGCCGGCGCGCTCTTCGTTCGAAATTCAAAGAACGCGCCGGGAAGTGATTTTGGGTTTTCAGTCTACGTAAATGATACTTCGCGTGTTCTTTATTCAAAAGTAATGACAATATTTCCGAGCATGTTTAAGAAAAATAGACTTAGATTGTTATGATTTGTTTGTTTACTTATAGAAAATCTGGTTTGGAATTTAAGTTAAGTTTTAATGTTGATTATTATGTATATTTAAAAACACTAAAATTTAATTAAAATATAATTTTGTATAAAGAAATTGGAATAAAAGTGTCATGATTTGAATTTTATCATACTTGTTATTGTTTGTATCATTCTATTGTTGGATTTCAGCATTGTAATGGTTTGTCTTATATTGCTTCTATAAATTTTGAAATGGATGATCTTTTATAAATAGTGCTTAAATATTTGTTTGGTTTCGTGTAATGGCTTGTTACAATAAAGTAATACATTTCAGGACGCTGTTGGGATCTTACACATATATTTCACCAATTTGTTATAATATTAATACTTTACTCAGTCTAGAGAATTACTCGGGTGTATCTAAATTATTGCTTATAGAAACTAATAATAAAACAATAAGAACTTATTACTTATTATGGATGACTACTACAAAATATTATATAAAACTTTTATTGATTTTGTTAACATCCTACATCTATTATTTACTTACCTACCTTTAAGATTAATGTGATTTTGATTTTGACAATTATACACATCTATTCGAAGGGAACTGACTAGCTTTACCATAATTAGTAAGGGAAGTGCGTCAGGAGCCACACTTGGTCGGATGGCCGAGTGTCACGATTTCTTATTTTCTTTGTTGGCAACATTTATATTAACGTTCTCAATGGTATCCCTGCGTGCCTTCTGGAAAGAATGGTAGGGGAAGTGAAGGGGCGTCAGGGCTTTTGAGAACGACTAGCCCGGTGAGGCGGTCAGTTCTTTTCGGATCGGCGTGACGACTAGTCTACAAGTGGAAACTCTGTATCTCTGGTTCAGTAAAATAACAAGTGATATCATATTATAATAAAGAAGTATGTTACCTATTCTGGAGTTTTCATTAAACTAGCTTGTTCATATCCAAGATAATACGTGCAATCCTCTGGCAGAAAGCAAAAATAATATCACACGTTAACTTAAATCATGTTAAAGCACTTTCCCTGGTGGTTATTTAAAAAAAAAACCGGTGGTGTTTTACTAAAACCGTGTTATCTCAATTTTGATATAGAATTTAATCCCTGTATATTAATGCGATCCGCCAAATTTATAAGGTAAAACTGCTGTAGTTGGTTCTTTTTGACAAGCATGTGTACGGAAATCGATATATTTCTTGTTTTTTAAAACTAAAATTTTGTGTTTTAAAAAAATTACTTAACTACATCCGTATTTATAAAGGTGATCCTTATATTTCCTCTCAGTTTCTGGTTCAATTTGGCCTCTCTTATGGCTAATGCTAAAATACATTACAATATTTTAGCACGATCACCACGCCGATAAAATAGTATGACTGACTTATGTATTGTCGAATATATATATTTTTTTCAAATATTATCACCAATTGAATCCCAATTTATACACACGATCCGGCATACATTAAAAAAAACTGGTGATGTTTGATCATTTTAAATACTAATGCTGAAGGGCAAAGTAATATTTTTACACCAAAGTTATTTTTTTTAGATGAAATATTCTTTCTCTTCATTGTAAAACATTTTTACACAATGTGCTCATGCAATCAATTTGTTTTCCACTCGAGGTTCAAAATGGAGAGAGCAAGCCATGAAGATCATCATCGGCTGAGAACGCCTCGAAGAAGTCGCAGCCGTTTACGCAGTACCACTCGCCAAGATGATCGCAGCCATAGCCGAAGATTACGGGACCGGGAGGACGAGCTGGAAAGGGAGAAAGGGCGAGCACACCGCATCGGGGAACACGCAGAAGCAGCGTGAGAGCCGTGACCGTCTGCGCTCAACGAGCAGCCACCGTCGTCGTCGTGCGTTGCGCAGCTCTCCACGTGACGTGCAACGGCGTAGCCGTAGCCGCAGTCGCAGCAACAGAAACGTCGAGCAGCGGGAGCAACGGCACCGGTGCAAAGGAAAATCCAGGTCAACTAGTCCATCTTTTTCAGCCAAAGATTTAATATCTTTAATTAATTCAATGAAGGGTGGTTTAGTATCTCAGCCGTCAGCTCAAAGCGCCAACAGCAAGATTGACCATCAAAATATGTTACCAAACTTTGACCCAGCAATCAAAAACCAGAGAATGGATATGTGGCTTAATAAGATCAATGAATGCGCTGCCGTTTACGGCTGGGACGACAAGACATTTTGCAAACTGCAAGGATTGGCCAAAACATGGTTCGAGAGTCTGAACACTATACTGTACACTTGGCCTGAATGGCAAACAAAGTTAACAGCTGCCTTCCCATGCGAACAAAATTATGCCCAATCCTTGGAGGATATGTTAGGGAGAAAAAGTAAATTTACAGAGCCAACATGACATGACATGACACTTTCATTCCAATTACTATGAGAAATTAGCACTTCTAAACCAATGCGATATCACGGGTAAACGCGCCGTGGATAGTATTATCCACGGAATTAGTGATAGAACTATGAAATCCAGTCCGTTGGCATAACGTTGTTCTCAACCCGA
The DNA here is from genome assembly GCA_947369235.1 of Udea olivalis. NCBI lineage: Eukaryota > Metazoa > Arthropoda > Insecta > Lepidoptera > Crambidae > Udea > Udea olivalis. The sequence continues at coordinate 16,823,965 of OX376355.1, forward strand.
TCAATTGTTGCAATTCTTAATGAGCAATAAGAATTCTGTTTCCATTAATGAACGCTCGAACAATCGTCAGTCTATTTTTACACCAAAAATACAAAATAAAACAAGTCAGTCAACAGGGTTACAATGCTTTAACTGCAAAGAAAAGGGGCATCCCTATCTGAATTGCCCTATAATAAATTGTAAAAAATGCAAAAGAATTGGTCATAGTACTGAAAATTGTTTTGCTAAGTCCGAGAATAAACAGGCTGTTGTTAAAAATAATAATGTTGAAAGTGCAATGTGTATCACGAGCTCTAACCCTAGCGCTAAATTCATAAAAGCGGTGAGAATAAACGACGTGCCAGCGCCTGTCGATGCGTTCGTAGATTTAGGTAGCGAAGTGACTTTGATAAAGGAATCAGCCGTAGTTTCATTAGGGCTGGCCCACGACGGTGTGACATCTATTATGCGTGGATCTGGAAACGGGATAGTAACCTCACTGGGTACTGTTAGGATTAACCTGACAATTGACGATGTGAGCGCAAAAATCCCATGCAAGGTGATGGCAGATAATTTGCTAGACAAAACAATGCTTATTGGACAATCATTTTCGGAGCAAGCACACATTGTTACTTTTAAAGACGCGTTGACATTAAAGTTCATTGATATAGGAGATGAAATAGCCCATTCCCGACTTGGAGTAGACAATACTGATCATCCGTTTCAAGTTAACGTTTTCGCTTCTGTCGTGCTGTATGGCCCAGCAACTATTAAGGTCCGCACTAATGGCATTATATACAGAACAAAATTTCTGGCAAACCTAATAATCAGTACGTAATTTATGGAGGTGTATTTGAAGCACGCAAGGGGTTGATAAGCGTTACAGTTTATCCATGCTCAACTCCGTGCTACCTCTTAGACAAAAACATTTTATGTCGCGCTGAAAGAGTAGACGTAGTTAATCGGGTTGCTCTAGAAACCCCTCAGGTTCCTGCGACCAATATAACGATTGATAACTTGCGGTTCGGAGAAAACGTTTCGGATATTGATAAGAATAAACTACTTCAGCTTCTACTGAATTATGAGAACTGTTTCGCTAATAGTTTAAAGGAACTGGGATGTACCAATGTCACTCAGATGTGCATAGAGCTAAACAACCAACGCCCAGTTGTTTACCGCCCGTACAGGTTATCCCACCACGAGCGAGAGAAGGTTCGGGAGATGGTGGATGAAATGCTCCACGCAGACATTATAAGAGAATCTGTATCTGAGTATGCAAGTCCTATAATTCTTGTGCGCAAGAGGGACGGCAAGATGAGAATGTGCATCGATTATAGACAATTAAATGCCGTAACGGTCAAAGAAAGATATCCTATCCAATTATAGAGGATGAGATATTCAGGTTGGCAGGTCAAGCGTGTTTCACTGCTCCAGTGTCCTGTCCTTGCCCTCTAAAGTGTTAAGCCTCGTGCGGATAACCTCAATAGGTAGATGATGACAAGATGGCGTGCGGCAATTTTTTCGGTTACTTTCGCAATTCCTTCCCTGGGACCTAAAACAGCTAATCGTGTGTGGTTTTGATTATTTTTGCAGTATTTCAGGAGTACGGCTTCTTCTTTCAATACCACTCGTGGATTTTTACACCTTCTCCTTATGTAGGTAACCACGTGCGCCTTTGAATCCGTAGAACTTCTTTCTTTTTTTCTCGTATTTTTTCTTAATTTTTGAAGCTGCACACCTTTGGTAACGACTTTTCGCGTATACTCAAACTAGGGGTCACCAATGTAAAATGGGCCCAGAGAATGAAAGAGTAGGTACTTGGTAAGAGTTGTATATTTTAATGTTGTACGTAGCGGAATCTCTTTATAACACATATGTCAGCTGCTTATATAGGCATGACTATACTAGGTATATCTATCTACATTTCTTGATTAGGTAAGGTAATGGCGACATCTGTGTACATTACTAAGAACTTTGTCTTAATTGGAGACACCATGTTAAAGCATTGATGATGTTATAAAAAACGACAACAGATGGCGCTGTTTAACATGCCGCCGGCCAACTTAACTTAATAAGTATAGATATGTAAGGTAATACAAAGTTGCAAATTGGTACATCAGCTAATTAGGTACACCTAACTTGAAGCGGAATTAGCCTAAATAAATACTGTCTGCGGCAGAACTATCTCTCTTATTTATACATTATTACCACGATACCTACCTAAATTTTATCTATGTTTATTGTATGTACTAACTAGGAGCCCTACCTAAATTTATCTATGTTTATTGTATGTACTAACTAGAAGACCCACCTAATTTCAGCTATGTTTGTGTACCTCTCAATAAAAGACAAATTGAAACATTTTTATTGTTTTCAGTAAGTTAATACATCCCAAATGATCTTATAACCTAGGTAATTAATAACTACATAATTTAATCAATTCCATTCATGGGTAATACACAAATATTGTTGAATGCGCGCTTTATGATGCCTTGGCTTGTCTTGATGGTTGCTACTCTCGTGACACCGTCTCGTTCATCATGGTTTTGTATGATGCGGCCCAGCTTCCAGTAACATGGAGGAAGTTTTTCATTTTTGATGAGTACGATTGCGCCGATGCTTAGGCGAGGTCCCTTCGCGTCTCTCCGCTTGACACGTTGCTGGAGCAGGCTAACGTAGTCCCGTGACCAGCGGTTCCAGAAGTCTTGGTGTAACCGTTGAATTTGTTGAAAGTTAGTTAGTCTCTGGATTGGTACTTCATCGTAGTCGTAGTCGGGAATCGAACCAAGCGACCTTCCAATCAAAAAGTGAGCTGGCGTTAGACTGGAAATATCATCAGAATCACTACAAGGAATTGGGCAAAGTGGACGTGAATTTAATATCCCTTCAATTTGTATTAAGTATGACATAAATTCTTCGTTGGTTAATAAGGCTTGGCCCACTACTCTTTTTAAATGATACTTGCAACTTTTAACCGCTGCTTCATGAATTGCACCCATGTGAGGGGTGTAAACAGGGATGTATTTCCATGTAATACCTTCGTTTGAGCTAAATATCATTAATTTATCAGAACTATCCTTTAAAAAATTGTATAATTCGGTTAGCTCTTTGTTTGCCCCTGTAAAAGTAGTTGAGTTGTCACTTACTAAGGTCCGTGGTTTACCTCGCCGTGCTATGAACCGGCGTAATGCTAAAATAAAGGCCTGAGCTTCCAAACTCGATACCAATTCAATATGGATCGCCTTGGTACTGAAACACACAAAAATACAAATATAGCATTTATAGCATTTGTAGCCACGACCCCTTCTATCCCTTACCAAAAAGGGCCCCGCATAATCGATCCCAGTTGTCTGAAATGGGGGTGATGGTGTGACTATAGGTATTGTAATTTTAGGGTTAACTCTAAAACATGTCATGCATTCGTGCATTATGCGTTTGGTTAAGCTTTTACCGTGAATTGGCCAGTACCGTTCCCGTACAGTAGCCAATAACAGCTGTGGACCAGCGTGGAATAAACGTTTATGTTCGTTTTGCAATAAAAGCCTTGTCCAAGTGTGTTTATGGTGTAAAATAAGTGGGTGTTTTTTATCGTATGAATATAATGAGTTTGACAGTCGACCTCCCACTCTAATCACCCCGTTATCAAAAAAAGGGTTTAAATCCTTAATGTTAGATCGTTTTGGAATTGGTTTATTTTGTTTTAGTAGCTTCAATTGGAAAAGATTCGAGCTGTGAGAATTGAGTTAGTTTTAATGTAGCCTTATTCAGCTCATCTGCTGATAAACATCCTGACAACTTAGATTGTTTATTCTTTGCGTTAAGAATAAATCTTAAAATGTAGGAAAAAACTCAGATTAATTTTTTGTCACTTGAATACCTGTTAAATAACTCATTTATGTATTTATTCGGTGACTCCTGACACTCCTGAGAAGTGTACGATACAGTGGTGGTTTCGGCTTTTATCGTAAGTGGTTTATTGATGGGCCACTCCGATTCGTGGGTTTGAAGCCATGAAGGCCCTTGCCACCATAGGTTACTATGCCTTAATCTGTCAGCTGACGACCCGCGCGTTATTAAATCAGCCGGATTGTCTACTGTGCTAACCCAGTGCCAATAATCTGTTTCGGTTAAAGACTGAATCTCCTTGACTCGGTTAGCTTGGAAACAGTGTAATTTTTCAGATTTGGAGTTAATCCATGATAAGACAATGTTGGAATCTGACCATAAATATGACTGAGATAATTGTTTATTTATTGATGCCTTTACTTTGTTATATAAATGAGCTAATAGTACCGCGGCTCGTAATTCTAAGCGCGGAATAGATTCTTTGCGAGCCACCCTCGACTTTGAACACAATAAGCGCACGAGCACATTATTTTGCTTATCAATTGATCTTATATAGATAGCAGCTCTGTACGCGGTCAATGAACTATCGGCAAACCCGTGAATTTCAATTTGAGTTACATCATTTATTATGAAATGTCGTGGGATAGCTAAAGAGTTGAGATTTGATAATGTTTTTCTATGTGTCTCCCACTCTTCGCATAATTGTTTTGGTAATGGTTCATCCCAGTCTATTTTGAGTGAGAATAAACGCTTCAAAAATAATTTACTTGTAATTAATATAGGTGTCAATAGCCCTAGGGGGTCAAAAATTGACGACAACCTTGATAAAACGTTTCTTTTTGTTAATTTTTCGGTCGAGGGTTTCTCTTCTAACGTAAATGTTAAACAGTCACTTGTTTGATTCCAAGCTAAACCTAATATCTTACTAGAGTGATCACCAAATCTCGTGATTTTATTTTTTTGTTGCGAGTCAGTATGTTTGTTTGTGTCGTTAGTACATACCTCATTTAATATTTCCTGTGAGTTAGAACACCATTTCTGTAATTTAAATTTCGCTTTGTTTAATATTATGTCCACCTGTTTTGCTGTTTTTATTATTTGAATTTTATTGTCATCCCCGTAAATAAAATCGTCAGTGTAAAAGTCACGTGCAATCGACTTCGCGGCCACCGGGAACTGATCCTTACATTATTGCGACAAATGCAATAAACAACGCGTGGCTAAGTACGGGGCCGCCTTTAGACCGAAACTTAATGTCGTTAAAGAGTAAATATCTATGGGCTTATCAGGGCTTTCCCTCCACATAATACATTGTAGGGTTTGTTGATTTTTGTTAAGATAAATCATTCGATACATTTTTTCTATATCGGCGCAAATTATAAATCTATGTGTGCGAAATCTATATAAAATATTAATCAATTCGTCTTGCTGTATTTGACCCTTACATTGAATATCATTTAAAGATACTCCAGTATCGGTTGGGCAAGATGCATCGTATACCACACGTATAATTGAGTTGAGAGTTGTCTCCTTTTGGTAATTTATCACCGCATGGTGTGGTAAAAAATTATACTGACCTTCAGGAGATATTGTAACCTTCTTCATATGGCCAGAGAGTTCAATTTCGCGCATAGTTTGTACATATTTTTCTTTGAATTCGGGATTTCGATTAAATTTATTTTCTAGTGTCTTCATTCGTTTATATGCAATGTGTCGCGACTTTCCTAGGATACGAGGGCTTTGTTTTAAAGGCAAACTAACAATAAACTTACCCTCAGTCGTTCGCGAGTGTTCACTGAAAACATTCTCGCACAACATTGTTTCATCATCGGGTATACTTTGAAATTCACTATCGCCCTGCTTGTCTTTGTTAGTCACAAAGTTACACCTAATAATCTCGTCCGGGTGCAGCGACGGTGTAAATGCGCCCGACACTATCCATCCGAAGCGAGTTTTTTGTAGTATCGGTAAACCTTTGCCCAATCGGTGCTGGCCAATGCATAGTACATCACAAAATTGTTCCGCACCTAGGATCATGTCAATTTCACCTGCCTTGTAAAAATATTCGTCCGCTAATTTATATTGGTTAGGTATATTGAGTTTATGAATATTGTGCACTTGGGCAACCTTACACAATGTCGGTACTATAAAACATGAGGTATTGATCGAAAAAGATTTATCCTTCGATTGAATATTGAGCTTGCAATATTTACTTATGTTGGTTAATGCGTCATTAAATCCGCGAACTTCGATGTTCGCATTGTAATTTGGTAGGTTTAATTTGTCATATGCTCGTTGCATTATGAAATTCGATTGCGAACCCGAGTCTAAGAGAACTCTGAATTCATGCAACTGGTTTTTGTCCGCTACATAAATTAAAGCTGTGGATAATAGTACAGATTTATGTATATAACGTTCCTCGTTACCCTGTACTATTGTCGTGTTAACTACATGGGGAGACGATTGAGTTTCGGTTAATTGCGGTAACGGGGTATTGTATAAAGTAGATTGTACGTTATTCGGTTCGCCTACGGTTGCTTTTTGACGTGATGTGTCGTGTAATAACGAATGGTGTTTACCTTTGCAGTGTTTGCAGCGGCTTGATCGGCAGGTTTGTATCATGTGATTAAAGCCAAGACAGTTCAGACATAGTTTTAATCTTTTGATCAAGCGGATGCGAGCATCTACATTGAGTGTTAAAAAACGTGGGCACTGGTTAATGTAATGTGTTTCAGAGCAATTAGGGCATCGATTATTCGGCTTACCCTTACGGTCGGTCTGTACAGCTTGAGTCGTGACTACAAACGCCTTCTTTGCCATGTTTGTCCTTGGTGCTGAGTCTTCGGTACTTAAGGTATCCAGTAGGTCGGCCTGTGATCTCAAGAATGACTTGAAGTCCTGTAAAGTTGGGATTTCTTTTGAATTGATTCGTTCTTCCCACTTGTGTTGTAATTGACGATCAAGTTTGGAAGATAATAAAAATATGACCAACACATCCCAGTTCTCAATGTCAATATTCAATACCTTAATTGTACGTAAATGTTTAGAAATATTATCAATTAGACTTCTCAAAGCGCTAGCGGTGTAAGGTACAGTATCAATGTTAAATAATGCTTTTAAGTGATTGTTGACAATTATTCTCGGATTGTTGTATCGTTCGCACAATAATTTCCAGGCTAAATCGTAATTGTCGTTTGAGAAATCTAATGCTCCAATGACCTCTAGCGCACAACCTTTGAGACATGATTTTAAATATTTAAATTTTTGAATATTTTTTAAATTACTTTGATTAATTAATACGTCGAAGGTATCACGGAACTCAATCCACTGCTTAATATCCCCCTCAAAGTTTGGCAATGCTATATCAGGATATTTAATGTACTCACTATTAGGTTTACTACTACCCTCCACTTCGGAATTTCTCTGCTTCAATTCGGGCTTAGAATATTGAGCTAACCCTTGTTTAATCTTGGAAATAGCTCCATAATAAAGATTCTCAAATGATTCCCTTTCAGATAATTGAACTTCGTAGTCTTCGGATAAAGTTTCAATTTGATACTGACATAATTCGAAGCTACTGAAAACACCTTCCATGCGTTCGGTTCTCATTTCTAGATCAATTATTTGTTCTGCAGTGAGCTTATTCAAATTTAATGTAGCTAAATACTTTTTGAAATTTGTTAGTTTCCCCTTTATAACACCCCTTTTCTTTTTTAAATCTTTTAGGGCTCTGCTTTGCATAACTACGGGATTGTCGCTCTCACTGTCAGAACTCGACATTATTAATAATAAACCTACTACAAATTGAAAGGAAAATAATTAAGTAGAACAATAAATTTAGGTTAGAAAAATGTGCCAACTCACTCGATCGGTAGATTACTTATTTACGATATTCGATATGGTGACGCGTTGATTTCCTCTTCTTTTCCAACTTTTCCGCCTGCTCCAGTGTCCTGTCCTTGCCCTCTAAAGTGTTAAGCCTCGTGCGGATAACCTCAATAGGTAGATGATGACAAGATGGCGTGCGGCAATTTTTTCGGTTACTTTCGCAATTCCTTCCCTGGGACCTAAAACAGCTAATCGTGTGTGGTTTTGATTATTTTTGCAGTATTTCAGGAGTACGGCTTCTTCTTTCAATACCACTCGTGGATTTTTACACCTTCTCTTTATGTAGGTAACCACGTGCGCCTTTGAATCCGTAGAACTTCTTTCTTTTTTTCTCGTTTTTTTTCCTAATTTTTGAAGCTGCACACCTTTGGTAACGACTTTTCGCGTATACTCAAACTAGGGGTCACCAATGTAAAATGGGCCCATAGAATGAAAGAGTAGGTACTTGGTAAGAGTTGTATATTTTAATGTTTTACGTAGCGGAATCTCTTTATAACACACATGTCAGCTGCTTATATAGGCATGACTATACTAGGTATATCTATCTACATTTCTTGATTAGGTAAGGTAATGGCGACATCTGTGTACATTACTAAGAACTTTGTCTTAATTGGAGACACCATGTTAAAGCATTGATGATGTTATAAAAAACAAGCTAATCTGTTGTGGGTGCAACAGATGGCGCTGTTTAACAGATAATATTCGATGGGTAGCACCAAAGGGTGCGAGGTGGTAGTTGTGTAGGATGAACCACGATGATATCGGGCACTTTGGACTAGAGAAAACGCTTGAGAGAATTAAGAAAAGCTATTGGTTTCCAAAAATGAATCACTTTGTTAAGAAATATGTGAAAGCATGTTTAGAATGCGCATATTCAAAAAACATTTCAACCAATAAGGAGGGTCTCCTTCACCCTATTCCAAAAGTGGAAAAACCATTTCACACCCTACACATTGACCACCTCGGACCCTTTGTTAAGTCAAAAAAAGGAAACTCCTACTTGCTTGTAGTAATTGATAGCTTCACAAAATTTATATTTCTTGAGGCAGTAAGGAATACTAAAACGCAAAATGTGATAGGAGCTCTGGAAGATATTTTTCACACTTTTAGGACGCCCGAACGCCTGATAAGCGATCGGGGTAGTTGTTTCACCTCCCACGCATTTAGCAGATTTTGTGCAGACAAGAAGGTTAAACATATCCTTAACGCTGTAGCGAGCCCAAAGGCAAATGGGCAAGTGGAAAGGTACAATCGTACCATTCTGAGCTCCCTGTCTGCGCAAAATTTGAAACATGATGAGAAAATTTGGGACCGGCAGCTAGGTAAAATTCAGTGGGGTCTCAACAACACACCATTCAGAAGACAACAGGGCGAACCCCTACGGAGGTTCTGTTTGGTACGGTTATGAATAGCGAGACCAATCCAGGCTTAAACGAAATCATTGACGAAGTTCGAGATAATAAAGATGTTCCCTCTATACGCGAGGAAGTGAAAGATAGGATAGACGAAGAACAAATAAAACAAAAAGAGTATTACGACAGAGGACGAAGACCGGCAAAAATGTGTAACGTAGGAGATTTAGTTAAAATCACCAAAACGTCATTCAATAATGACGGAAAAAGCAAAAAATTACTGCATCCACATGTAGGACCGTATAGGGTAACGAAAGTTGTCGGCAATGATCGGTATAAGCTAGCGGCTGTACCGGGGCTAACTAGTACAAAGAATAAACGTAAAACCACTGTTGCTGCTGACCGCATGCGACCATGGATACACGTCGCAGCATTGGAGGTTAGCGCAATGGACTCTGAAGATGATAGTTATAATTACATATCAGACTCTTAAAATGACATTATGTGATGTGAAATCCTATTATTTTTCCATACAAACGTGTTAATCAAAATAATTATTTTAGTCTTGTGTTAGGAATTGAGGCAAAGGCGGAAAATCGATTGGGTTTATTGACATGACAGATTGGTTCAACTCAGTTTACTTTTTCTTACCGCTAGAATATGATGCTTAGTTAAATAGTTTATGTTATACTTAGTTGACACAAAAAAGCGATAATTGATTGAATTGAAGTTATTATTGTTTCTCTTAAAATGCGATAATTGATTGACTCGCAGAAGTTTTTTTTTTTTTATTAATATTTTGATGTACGATGATACCTACTCGCACAACATAATATTGGACGAGCTAACGCCTTGTAGTACTGAGGAAGTTTCAAAAATAATTGATAACTTGCAATGCGACACTAGTACCGGAATTGACGGAATTAGCACTAAATCAATTAAATTCCTGAAAAGTGTAATAATTGAAAGGTTAACTGATTGCATAAATAGGTGTCTGATGCGAGGCGTCTTCCCTGATACACTTAAGGTCGCTAAGGTTAGTCCTTTTTACAAATCTGGCGCAAGGACTGACCCGAGTAATTACAGACCGGTTTCGGTCTTGCCCGTTCTGTCAAAAATATTTGAACGTATTTTACACGACCGATTAAACAAATATTTAGTTGAGAAACAGTTCCTAATTGATCAACAATATGGTTTTCGTCCCAAATCGAGTTGCCTCACAGCTGCAATGATGATTATGAAACGCATAGTTACAATCTATACAATAACAGTTTTAATGAAAATGATGAAATAAGAATACCAATTCATCAACAAGATATCTACTTACTGCCTTCGGCAAGTGCAATATACATCGAGGGAAAATTCCGTGTACAAGTTAAAGATCTTACTGGAGTAACCGGTGCGGTTGACTGGTAGAGAATGCCTCTAGGCATTAAGTCCGCCAATTGTACCTATTTTTATAAATGTGCAATAAAGAATAAATAAATAAATAAATAAGTAACCAAAACAAAAAAAGTTAATTTAACTAATAATGCTATTTCCTTTCTATTTCAACTACAGGTGACCCAAGAGCTGGTACATTCCTCGCACAACGTGTAAGTCTTTCTATACAACGGGGGAATGCTGCCAGCATCTTGGGTACCTTACCACAGGTGCAAAATTTTCTTAGTAGTTTTTAGTTATATTTATTTTAAGGTTTTCTTTTTAATTTTTACTGTACTAATATATTAATTATTTAATCGTTCTGAATAAATTTTTATCAAAATCATAAAAAGCAAAAAAAAATGAAATGTCGGAGTAGAAATAGACCGCGTAAGAAATGTTGGAATAACAACAACGATGAAATCTTTAGTATCTATGAATAGTGGAGAAAATAAAGCAGCAGTTAGATGGGGTTGGAACGTAAACGGATTTAATGATCAAGACGGTAGTTTTTGTATCTTACTACCGTTAAACAGGCTGCTAGGCTTCGCAGAAGATTATAGAAAAATTATAATAAATTGTAAACATGAACTTATACTTAATAGAGCTAGTACAAATTTAAACAGCATTATGTCTGAAAAAGATGATACTGTTACAGTAAGTTTACAAAAAGTGCAATGGCGTATACCTCATATTAAGGTATCTGACCAGTAAAGCTTACTTTAATCAAACATTTAGAGAAGGACAAACCCGTTCAAATCGCATATAGAAATTGGGATCTATATGAATATCCACTATTACTACAGTCTACTAAACATACATGGTCTGTTAAAACAACATCACAACTAGAGAAATCGCGTTATGTCATATTTGGACTACAAACTAATAGGAAAAATAATAAAGTTAAAGACAGTGCGATTTTCGATCATTGTAATTTGACAAACGTTACATTATACCTGAATTCTTATTATTATCCGTACGATGCTCTTAATTTGAAATTTGCTGAAAATAAGTACAGTATATTATACGACATGTATGCTAGATTTTGCCAGTCGTTCTATAATCTTCCTGTAGATCCGTTGCTTGATCCTCAAACATTTAAAAATAAAGCTCCGTTGTTTGTAATTGATTGTTCACGGCAAAACGATAATTTGAAAACAGGACCTGTTGATGTGCGTCTAGAGATTGAATGTGAAAAGGATATTCCAGATAACACCAGTGCATATTGTTTGATAATAAACGATCATCTGGTAGAGTACAGACCTTCAAGTAACACAGTACGAAAAATATCATGAAATCGGCGTGTATTGTAGATGTACAAGGATTCAAAAGAGATGACAACGAATTTATTATTAAAGAAATAGCCATCATTTGCGGTGATCAAGTTCAAGTTTTATTGATTCTACCACCTTTTCCAGTTCACAACCTTACATACACAGAAAGGAAACAAGTGAGGTGGATAGAACGGAATAGAAAAATGCAATGGAATGATGGTTTTATTCCCTATGACAAATTTTTAATGCACACACAACCCTTCTTAGCTGACAAAACGATATATTGTAAAGGGTTGGAAAAAGCGACTTGGATTAAGAATATATTTGATCATGATGATGTTATAAATTAAGAAAACGTTAAATGTCCTAGCTTGTTAAGTTTGTATCAGGAATATGAGAATTGTAATGATATTTTTAAATGTATTTATCATCCTTCGTTTTGCGCGCTAACAAATGTTACATGTTTAAAAAACTGGTGTAATCTTTTAAAAATAATATAAGTAATTGTTTTAAATACTTGTTTTATTTTCAAATACCTTTTTCCCTTTATAACTATCATCTCATTAAGTAATACGTAGGAGTACACGAAGTGTGACTCCCACAAAAGCGCAGCCTATACAGTCGCCCAGATATGTCGCAGCCTAAACAGTCGCACAGATATGTCGCCCCTACATCGGCGCTCGGGCTGCTTACCTCCGCCGCCGCGTTCTGCGCCTGATTAAACTTGCTAGAAAAGATCGTATGTTGATCGGGGAGAATTGGGGCCTCCGGCGGCAAGTAGCTCGAGCGAAGCGAGAGCTACTTAACGCAGGAGCCCCAATTCTACCCTACTCACATTGTCGTGTGGGGATTCGATTCTAAGCAAAAATGTACATCCGATGAATTTTTATTATTAGGTCCTTCAGAACGTTGTTTTAAAAAGCAAGAATCCACTAAATGACCATTGCGTTTTTGCAAATCAGGCCCTAACTAATTGGCCGCACGGACAGCTTGTTGAAGCTTCTCGGTTTAACAAAAGTTGACAAAAACTCAACAAGACTATTAATTTGCAATTTGGCGTTGGTTGCCGCAGCCTTTATTTGGGGATCGGAAATGCCTCGTACAATAATTACAACTTTTAAGTGACATGCCGTCACTTGTACGAGTAAGCTGTCCAACTGAGTGCTGGTGAGAATTCATAAGTGCAGGTAGAGTGAGTACATTGTGGTCATATATTTTTGTACGGCATTTTTGCCATCGATAGATCCATGAAAAATAATAAAAAAGCGCGAAGTGCCGTAAAATAATGGTGCTCCACAAAGTCGGTATTTTTTTTTTTTTTTCTGACAATTTCCAGGGTAAATTTGGTCATTTCATTCTGTACGGCATCAGTTTCATACTGTTTCAATACAGCTTCTAATCCATTATTCCGCAAAGCCTTACAAAAATCATGCGACAAGGGGAAAGAATCGAGGGTTGCAACCTCCTCTCTTTCCGTGGTCCGGGGGGTGATTTGAAAAAGTACGGTTTCGGTACCCTCGATTTTTTGATACACTTTGTGCAATAAATATCTTACAATTTTTCAATGTCGAATGTCTGTTTTCAGTTACAAAAAAAAACAAGCCTGCCAATGGTGAACGAAGAAACCAGAAACAGGTGAAGACCATAATTTTCACCAGAAACAGGTGAAGACCATAACGTAATTGTAATCGACCAACCTACCACTTCAGATACTGAATTATTTCAACTGTGCGGAAACGATCACAATACCCAAATAATAGCAAACCAGGTACACACTGTAATAGAAAATCAAAAAAATATTGCAAATAAGTTGGCCACCATGTCCGTTAAATTGGACGATAATAATTTCAACATGTTACAGAAAATGGAACAACCAGTAACATTACTAAAAGAGGCCAGTTCTGCAGAAACTAAAAGTTTTAAATTCAGTCAAATCAATAATCTAAAGCAACTAAAAGACTTTGAATTATTATTGATGGAGAAGGCCCAAAGAACAAAGTTAAAAAGTCTTTTCTCCATATTATGCTCTACATCTGAAGGCAATGGTGTAACCTGTTGCTATACATTATTCGACACATTATTATCTCGTGAATTTGTGTGCCACTGCTCATGGTCAGGCGGGAGTCGAGGAGATTGGCCTTCAAAAATAGCTTTAAAAGATCACAAACTCTTCATAAAAAAAAAATTTGAAATGAGTTTTTCATGGGATACTACTTTTATAATGGATAAGTTGGAAAAATTGTTTAAAATTATATTGAAAAATGCTGTCAAGCGGAAGGCTATGAAAAACCTTCGAGCTTCTTTTAAAAGGACTCGTAAAACAATCAAGAAAACTAATGCTACTCAAGCTTCACTAGATAATCAATCAAACGCATCAATAAATGAAAATCGGAATCAACCAATGAACATAACGGATGAGAATGTTATTGCTGAAAATGTAACAGATGATGCAGATCACGCAGACAATAGTGAAAATACGGAGACTGATGATGACCGGTAGCACAAAAAGTCTGAAAATTACTTGTGTTCATTTTGTACTTTGATAAATACTTAATACGCGCCGAGTCTCCAGTGGCGCTACCATTTTTATCCCACAGCTATGCCAAATGGACGGAAAGCATGTTAAATATTGTAAAAAGAAAATTTTACTGAAAGAAGATTTCAAAGATTTTGAAAATAATTTAAACTGCATTAAAAGATTTTTGAACTACATAATTTTGTACATTATGTTGGTTGGAGAAAAATAATACTTATTCTGACTGAACCTCGGTATTGTAAAATTACGGGTGATTTTTCTTAAAAATAAGAATTTGTTTACGTTTATATAGAATTTCTTAACTTGTTATTCATTTTTGTTTTAGTATAAGTGAAGGCGGTTCTGACTATTAAAACGCCATATGGACGCAAAACATGTTAAATATTTTAGATAGAAAATTTTACTGAAAGAAGACTTCATTATGATTTATTACGAACTATGGCCCTGCATATGGCAGATAGAAGTGTTTACTATCGCGAGCAGACAAAGCTACATTGGATGAATAAACAGATCCAAGCAAACACAATCGAAACTGCAGAACCTGAATCTGATACGACTTGACAAACAACTCCTACGATACATTATTTACCACACCACATAGTCAAGCAAGCTGGTAAACGCGGACATATTGTGTATGATGCTTCAGCAAAGTCGAAAGATCATCTCAGCTTAAATTCTTGTTTGTAACAAGGACCCTGCTTATTGCAGGATCTAACAGCTTTACTTGTGAACTTCAGAATTAATAAGATAGGAATTCTAGCAGATGTAGATAAGGCCATCCTGCAAGTAGGCCTACAGACAGAAGATAGAGATTGGATCAGATTTCTATAGGTGAATAATATTGAAGAAGTATTTATTGTAGGTCGATTAACCATTGCTTCTAGCTCTGCTAATGTATGGAGCGGTTGAAGAGGTGAAATCCATGAAACATTGTGAAGGTTGGCATAGTTCCTCGTGGTTTGGAGTGGAAGTCCTCTCTCCTGTTTGTTATTTCTTTGCATTGTATTTTCTGTACGCTACCTTTGGATTTTTTTCGGGTGGTGCTGGCTTGACAACTTCGCCAGTATGTTTAGTATTACTCCCAATTTCGCTCGTCGCTTCATTGCAGCCTTATAGATCGCGTACCGAGCGACGCCAGCTTGTAGCGGAGTTCTACCACCTCTTTGCACTGGTCTTGGTACATTTTATTATTAAAAATATTGTTCTCCTTTGATATAACTACCAGAGAGTGCAACTGGTTAACTAACCAAGTAATTACTTGTTTGTTTTTGTGACTTTGTCCAATGAAAGTTGACACCTGTTGCATGTCGCAATCGCTCTCTTCGAGTTCATCGTCACTGTTTTCTATGTCTTTGGTCGCAACAGTGTAGCGGGCTTTGCTATAGTTTAGCCAAACACTTAGTGTGTTCTGCGATACCCCTGTAGGGGTTCCGCGAGAATTTATTGAAAAAATCAATACACCTCTCTCGAGGGGTACTGCCTTGAGGCACGCCACATGTGATTGGCTTTTCGGAACTGGTCATTTTGCCTATTTTCCCACTCTGAGTACTATTTCGTAGGTAACTTTCTAATGATTTCAGTTGTGTATTTCGTATCCCAAAATTATGTTCCAATTTACTCACGAGCTTCTGAAAAGACACAGTGACAAATGCTTTTCTAGGTCTAAGAGTACTGTTAAACATTTTGGTCTACTATCTAGTTTCTGAGCTTCAAAATCCGTAAAATCATGAACGGCCTCATGAGTAGATTTACCAGGTCTAAAGCCATATTGTCGCTCCGACACCAAGTTTAATTTTTCGAGGTATTCTATAAGCCATTTAATAATAATCTTCTCCAATATTTTTGAAAGAATAGGTAGGAGTGAAATTGGATGATAATTATCAATACAATCACGTTTCCTAATAGTTTATTATTGTGCCTGGCCCAGTCTGCTCCTAATAATTATTATAAACCCTATCTTCTTGTATTCTGTGTTATATTATATTTGTGTTCTCGCTGGTTCTACCAATGGTTTCACAGTGTTTTTCTTTACCACGAATTTACGAAAGCTCGATGTTATTGGTATATTCCAGTTAGTGGTAGGTGAAATAAGAATATTTGGAAGTGAATCGAAATGATAGGCACATAAAAGGCATATAATTCCGCATTTAATCATTGTCAAAATGAACAAGTTAATCAAATGTCTTCTACCCAATGTAACGTTGTCAAAATGCATAATTTAAAATTATTCTCAAATTATGCGTTAATAAACATAATAAAAGGAACTACACACCAGAGAGTATACGTGTGGTTTATGTATATTTTTATTCAAAATAGCTGTATTGGTTATTGTAGGTTGCTCTATGGGATCCGTGGCTTGCGGCAGAGATCTAATCCCCCCTTGCAAACGGATTCAGTTCCTCTTGAACAGGGGTGTTCATATGGTTCATATGGCTGTTACTATTAAACGTTGGCATGGTTGCTTGTTGATAAGGCACTGATATGTCAATCAATGGGCGATTTCTAACAATCGGTAAATTGTTTAAATTCGATCCACCCAAAGTGGGCATGCTGGCGTAAAGCGTTGCGTGAATGTTATCAGTAATTGATGAACCATTGTATCGGCAGCTGATATTACTTGAATTGGGATACTCGTTCCTCTACTATAGAGCGAACTCAAGCTGAGGGAATCTGTAAAAAATATATAATTCTAATTACCGAAGTAGATATTCAAATTCAAAACATTTAAGACCAAAAGGTTATTGAACTCACTGGTGAAGTTAAGTGGCTTACCTAAGCACTGGTGCACTGGTGGAACGACTGGCTTTCAGCGCACTGTGTATTTATTGTAGGTCGATTAACCATTGCTTCTAGCTCTGCTAATGTATGGAGCGGTTGAAGAGGTGAAATCCATGAAACATTGTGAAGGTTGGCATAGTTCCTCATGGTTTGGAGTGGAAGTCCTCTCTCCTATTTGTTATTTCTTTGCATTGTATTTTCTGAACGCTACCTTTGGATTTTTTTCGGGTAGTGCTGGCTTGACAACTTCGCCAGTATGTTTAGTATTACTCCCAATTTCGCTCGTCGCTTCATTGCAGCCTTATAGATCGCGTACCGAGCGACGCCAGCTTGTAGCGGAGTTCTACCACCTCTTAGCACAGGTATTGGTCCATTTTATTATTAAAAATATTGTTCTCCTTTGATATAACTACCAGAGAGTGCAACTGGTTAACTAACCAAGTAATTACTTGTTTGTTTTTGTGACTTTGTTCAATGAAAGTTGACACCTGTTGCATGTCGCAACCGCTCTCTTCGAGTTCATCGTCACTGTTTCCTATTTCTTTGGTCGCAACAGTGTAGCGGGCTTTGCTATAGTTTAGTTAAACTCTAAGTGTGTTCTGCGATACCCCTGTAGGGGTTCCGCGAGAATTAATTGAAAAAATCAATACACCTCTCTCGAGGGGTACTGCCTTGAGGCACGCCACATGTGATTGGCTTTTCGGAACTGGTCATTTTGCCTATTTTCCCACTCTGAGTACTATTTCGTAGGTAACTTTCTAATGATTTCACTTGTGTATTTCGTATCCCAAAATTATGTTCCAATTTACTCACGAGCTTCTGAAGAGACACAGTGACAAATGCTTTTCTAGGTCTAAGAGTACTGTTAAACATTTTGGTCTACTATCTAGTTTCTGAGCTTCAAAATCCGTGAAATCATGAACGGCCTCATGAGTAGATTTACCAGGTCTAAAGCCATATTGTCGCTCCGACGCCAAGTTTAATTTTTCGAGGTATTCTATAAGCCATATAATAATAATCTTCTCCAATATTTTTGAAAGAATAGGTAGGAGTGAAATTGGATGATAATTATCAATACAATCACGTTTCCTAATAGCTTATTATTGTGCCTGCCCCAGTCTGCTCCTAATAATTATTATAAACCCTATCTTCTTGTTGATTAAAGAAAGATGATTTGCATTAAGGAACGGGAAGAAATGTGGACTCACCTCGGTGTGGGGCCACGCCTCTCGCTGATGTTCTGCTGATTGTCGTTATTTTGTCGGATGTTAGGTTTGAACGCGCGCGAAGACCGCGGCCGCGGATTAATATCGACTTTTTGTTGGTTTGGGCAGGTTATGGAAATCCACGCAGGAAGCTTCCGGAGACGTCTTGCTTGACCCGCGGATCCGATGCAACAGACCGTCTGTCACACATTCCTTTTTGGATGGGGTAGGGTTAGGAGGGAATGTGATTCTACCTACATATTTTTTAATATTTATGATTGTCACTGTAGCTGCGTACAGATAACAAATCTTTACCTACCATACCGCCCCCCAAAGAGCTTCTAAGCTCTTTAGCAAGAGAGGTTGATGATTATGCTGATTTGCTGATTTTCAAATGCTGATTTTCAAAGGTAATTGTAAATTACGTCTAAGTGAATTAAAACTAGTTGAGTTTAAAGCTAAGCTAATTTAAAGAGAGAAAAAAAAATGTTAGGTCGGATGAGGCAACAAAGGACAGACCTTTGTAACCGGCCTGAGTAAGGAACCAGTAGCTGTTCGCAACTCTACCACCCTAACTGTTCCGTCGGAACCCGGACAAACCCTGGAAACCCTCGCCTTTTTCCATAGAAGTGGCGGTAAGTTGGGTTCCTTCACCAAAACCAAGTCACCAACTTGGATGTTAGCAGGCTTGGAAAGCCATTTTGGACGCTGTTGTAAGGTGTGCAAATATTCAGCCTGCCAACGCTTCCAAAATTGTTGACTGATTTGGCGAACAAGTTGCCAACGTTTGAGTACGCTGATGTTTTCTGTGTCTATGGTGTGTTCGGGTAAAGACTGAAGTGGTTGCCCGATGATAAAATGACCGGGGGTGAGCGCCTCGAGGTCATTTGGATCATTTGAAAGAGAACAGATAGGTCGGGAGTTAAGTGCAGCCTCAACCTTAGCGAAAACAGTGGTGAGCTCCTCAAAGACAAGAGGACGTTCACCCATAACGCGATTTAAGATGAGTTTGGCGGATCGAACCGCGGATTCCCACAAGCCGCCCATGTGTGGACTAGCCGGGGGATTGAAATGCCAAACTACATGCTGATTGGCTAAATGTTTGTGAATTTCGCTGTTAGACTGTTTGAAAAAGTTAATTATTTCCTTAAGATAGTTACGGGCACCGACAAAATTTGTGCCGCAGTCACTGTAAATGTCACTGGGTAATCCTCTGCGGGACACAAATCTGTCGAGGCATGCCAAGAATGCTTCAGTGGACAAGTCCGACACCAGTTCTAAGTGGATGCATTTTGTCGTGAAGCATACAAATACGCACAAGTAGGACTTGACGCTTTTAGCATTACGAGTAGGGGATGATTTTAAAAGAAAAGGCCCTGCGAAATCTACGCCAACCTTCTGGTACGGCCGGCATGCAGTCACACGATCCGCAGGCAAATTGCCCATAAAGGGTTCTATTGATTTTGGTCGCAACCGATAGCAGCGATGACATTGAAAAATACGATGTCGAATCACTCTACGTGCAGATAAAATCCAAAAATAACGTTGGAGTAAATTCATTAGAGAGTTTAGACCAGGATGCAAAAACATCCTATGGTAATGATCCACTAAAAGATGAGTTACATGGTGTGACTTCGGAAGCAATAGCGGGTGCTTGCTTTCATAGCGTAAATCTGATCTGTGTATTCTGCCGCCAACCCTTATTAAACCTTGTGAGTCGAGGAAAGGATTGAGACGCATGAGACTACCCTTGACAACTCGGTTCGCACGCAGCAATCGAAGTGCATCTGGAAACTCAGATCTCTGAACCAAAAAAACAATGCTGAGCATGCTGCCACTCAATTCAGAGACCGTGAGAGGTCCAGAGCGACGATCTGACGGATTGCGCGTGTTGTGGAGAAACCGCTTGCACCAAGCTACGACGTTTTGTAGCCTGGGAAACGAACTGGTGTTCGTTATCAAGGGTAAGTCTTCCACATCACGTGCCACGACGAGGGAAGATGTCACAGATTTAACGCCAGGTAAGTCCGCCTCAGAGACCGGTGCAACGTTTTCAGGCCATGTCGAAGAATCAGCTTCGAGCCATGCTGGACACCACCAGAGCGGGTGATTGACCAAATCTGACGGTGGAACGCCACGACTTGCCGAATCCGCAGGATTCATGTGGGACGGCACATGTCGCCAGACAGCATTTGGAACCAGCGCTTGAATTTGGGAAACACGATTCCCTTCAAAAGTCTGCAACTTATGCGGAGAAGTGCCAAGCCATGACAATACAATGCTGGAATCGGTCCAGGCCATTATAGAGTCCAATTGAATCTTTTGATAAATAAGGCAAACATGCTCTAACAAACGAGCTAGGAGAAAGGCTCCGTTGAGTTCCAATTTGGGAATAGTTAGTTTTTGTTTAAGAGGTGCTACGCGTGATTTGGCGAGTAACAGTCGAACCAAAACGCTACCATCACCACCTAAAACACGTAGGTAGACGCAACTGGCGTACCCACGTTCAGACGCGTCACTAAAACCGTGAAGTTGAATTTCAAGAGGTTGATTAGCGAGCACGCAACGAGGAATAGTAACCTTGTTGAGTTGTGGAAAATCTAACATAAAGGAAATCCATGACCTTTGAATGTCTTCCGGAAGTGGATCGTCCCAGCCTGATTCCATTGACCAAAGCTGTTGTAAAAACAACTTGGCAAGGAATGTGACAGGCGCTAAGAAACCGCATGGGTCATAAAGTCTCGCGATGTTAGACAATATGCCACGCTTGGTCAAAACTTTACTCATCTCCGACACATGGCAAACGAAGCTGTCCGAGTTCGCATTCCACTCGATACCCAAAACCTTGAAGATGTTGTCGCCTGCCTCGAATCGATAAGGTGTTTCGCAATAGTCTTCTGGCAGCGATTCCAAAAAATCCTTGGAATTGCTGGACCATTTTCTCAGTACAAAACCACCCTGAGACAAAACGTTTACGAGATTTCTTTGAAGGTTCTTGGCAGAATCTAGATCAGCTGACCCGCTGACTACGTCATCAACAAAAGTATCTTCACGCAAAACTCTAGATACCTCGGGACTCTGTTCGGTATTTAGACGTGCCAACTCATGCAGAACACGAATGGCTTGGAAAGCCGAACTTGAAACCCCATAAGTGACGGTAGAAAGTTCAAACTGTTTAAGAGGTGCATCAGGAGATTCACGCCAGTAAATTGTTTGATATCTGCAGTCGTCGTCATGCATGCGAACCTGCCGGTACATTTGTTTGACGTCGCATGTGAATACGATAGAGTGAACCCGAAAACGTAAGATGATGTCCTCAATGTTTTGTTGCAACTTAGGGCCAGGCATTAAGGTCTGATTTAAGGAAACCCCGTTAGAGCTAGTAGTGGATGCGTCGAACACAGCGCGTAGTTTAGTTGTGCTGCTGTGCTCTTTGAGCACACCGTGATGAGGGATGTAATAGCGATCCTTGGTTACAGGGGAAGACACTTCGAGCATGTGACCAGTCTGCTCATAATCGCGCATGAACGCTACATAAAGTTCACGCAACCTCGCGTCTCCAATAAGCCGTCGCTCTAAATTGTGAAAGCGTTTTAAAGCCGTGTGATGAGAATCACCTAGTGGTTTATGATTAACCTTGAAGGGCAATCGAACAATAAAACGACCTTGATCATCCCTAGAGTAGGTATCAGTAAAATGTTTCTCGCATTGAATATTCTCTGGATCTTGTATAGGTTGATTGGGTGGCTCCTCTGTCTCCCAAAACCGTGTCAAAGCAAGATTCAGATCAAGTGTGCAGGCCATCGACACAACCCCAAGAGAGTGTGATGATGCTGCTGGTGCTTTTCCCATGATGACCCATCCAAAAACAGTAGAGTAGGCAGTAGGCATGTTGTCACCTAGACTGAACTTTTTGCCATAAAAGATTTGGTCATAGTATTCTACACCTAGAAGGAGATCAATTTGTCCCGGTACAGTGAAATTTTTATCAGCTAAAATTAAGTTTTCGCATTGCCTCAGCACCTCTGGATCAACACGGACAGAAGGTAACTGACTGGTGATACGCTTAAGTATAATAAAATCAGAACAAAGAAGTTTTGATTTTGCCTTAATAGAACAGGTTATGACACCTCGAGTCTCATTTGAAGACGAAGCGCCTATTCCCAGAAGAGTACCAGACCTGGTACGAGGAAGTCTCAACTTTTGGGCCAAATTTTCGCTAATTATGGAAACTTGAGAACCGCTATCAATTAAAGCACGAGCAGAGTGGAAGTACCCATCATTGTCTTGAACATGAACAAAGGCAGTGCCTAGAATCATGGTGGATGTGCCATCGACACCATGCAAGGACTGAGGCTGTACAGTAACCTCACTGACCTTCGCAGACTCTGATCCGGTAGACTTAGCAATGCTGTGCGATGAAGTGGATATGTGCAACTTGGTGTGATGCTTGCCATGACACACCTGACATACACTTCTAGAAGTACACTTTTGCACATTATGTGTGCGCAAACAATTGAAACAAAGTTTATGTTCAACAACCAAAGCCTTGCGTTGCATCGGAGTCATGCTATTAAATTTCTGACAATAATAAATTGCATGAGCCTCTTTGCAGCAGGGACAAGAACTGAAGTTATTTTTATTATTGTTGTCAATTATGTTAAGAGAATTACCAGCTGTGGGCTTTAAATGACAACCTGATACATTGTCAATAATACGAAGTTGATTTTCTAAAAATGTTAATAAAGCATTAAAAGTGGGAATGGCAACCGGATCTACAGTTGATTCAAATTTTGTACGTAGTTCAATAGATAATTTTTTTAGTACAATGTGTAGTAAAAGGAAACACCACTGATCAACATTGATTTTCAAAGACTTTAAAGCTTGTGTGTTCTCCTTTAAAGTATTGACAAACTTACTCAATGTTTTAGAATTAACCTGGTTTAAATTTGGCAAGTTCAATAATGCTTCAACATGTTTATCAGCGATCATCCTTCTATTCTCATAGCGATCAGATAAAAGTTTGTAAGCGACCTCATAATTGTCCGAGGAGATCACCAGATGTTTCACCAAAGATAAAGGCTCCTTTTCTAACACACTCAATAAATAATGCATTTTTTCAACTAAATCTAAGTTTTTGTTGTTATGAATCAAACTGTTGTAAATAGATATAAAGTTAGGCCATTCAATATGTATACCACTAAAATTCGGAAGGTTGATTTTAGGTAAATGGAAGTCAGTAGATTTAGAAAAGCCACTGGAACCTCCTTTGTTGATGTCCTTACATATTGCAGAATGCAAAACCTGAATACTGTAAAACATGTCCTGCAACTGTACGTATTTAGAGTCATAATCATTCCTTTGTTGCTCATCCGTGTCTAACATTGCTATAATATGCGTAAAGGTATTGTCCAACGAATGTTTATTACCAGTTAAGTCTTTGTATCGAACAAGAAATCGTTGTTTATCCAACTCCGCAACAGACTTTTCTTGTGATAACTTTGATGACAAGGTGTATAAATCCTGAATATTACGCGCAGCAACGTTGAATTGGACCGTGTACCTTTTAAAATCAGCCATTCTTGCTAAAAAACAATGAAAAGTTTCCTGCTTTTACTTGTTTACTTTACAATTTACGCTAAGTCAGAAGTGACAGTGACAACTGACAAGTTACTTTTTTCTGAACCATAGACTACGGAAAAAAGAACGATTGGGCAATGTTGCCAGTACACTAGAACTACTTTTGGAACAGATATTTTAAGATACGGAATGTATAACGACACTACTTGACAGATAATAAATTGTGAGATGCAAGTGAGATGAGTGAACGAAACGAAACTATGAGTCAGCAAACTATGACAAACGAAATTAAAATTGATGAAATCTTGTAAAATACTAGGAGATGGTTCGGGAATATCATGGATATCCGGCTCGAAGGACCAGGAAGGGATGTTGATTAAAGAAAGATGATTTGCATTAAGGAACGGGAAGAAATGTGGACTCACCTCGGTGTGGGGCCACGCCTCTCGCTGATGTTCTGCTGATTGTCGTTATTTTGTCGGATGTTAGGTTTGAACGCGCGCGAAGACCGCGGCCGCGGATTAATATCGACTTTTTGTTGGTTTGGGCAGGTTATGGAAATCCACGCAGGAAGCTTCCGGAGGCGTCTTGCTTGACCCGCGGATCCGATGCAACAGACCGTCTGTCACACATTCCTTTTTGGATGGGGTAGGGTTAGGAGGGAATGTGATTCTACCTACATATTTTTTAATATTTATGATTGTCACTGTAGCTGCGTACAGATAACAAATCTTTACCTACCACTTCTTGTATTCTGTGTTATATTATATTTGTGTTCTCGCTGGTTCTACCAATGGTTTCACAGTGTTTTTCTTTACCACGAATTTACGAAAGCTCGATGTTATTGGTATATTCCAGTTAGTGGTAGGTGAAATAAAAATATTTGGAAGTGAATCGAAATGATAGGCACATAAAAGGCATATAAGTTCCGCATTTAATCATTGTCAAAATGAACAAGCAAATCAAATGTCTTCTACCCAATGTTACGTTGTCAAAATGCACAATTTAAAATTTTTCTCAAATTATGCGTTAATAAACATAATAAAAGGAACTACACACCTGAGAGTATACGTGTGGTTAATGTATATTTTTATTCAAAATAGCTGTATTGGTTATTGTAGGTTGCTCTATGGGATCCGTGGCTTGCGGCAGAGATCTAATCCCCCCTTGCAAACGGATTCAGTTTCTCTTGAACAGGGGTATTCATATGGTTCGTATGGCTGTTACTATTAAACGTTGGCATGGTTGCTTGTTGGTAAGGCACTGATATGTCAATCAATGGGCGATTTCTAACAATCGATAAATTGTTTAAATTCCATCCACCCAAAGTGGGCATGCTGGCGTAAAGCGTTGCGTGAATGTTATCAGTAATTGATGAACCATTGTATCGGCAGCTGATATTCCTTGAATTGGGATACTCGTTCCTCTACTATAGAGCGATCTCAAGCTGAGGGAATCTGTAAAAAAATATATAATTCTAATTACCGAAGTAGATATTCAAATTCAAAACATTCAAGACCAAAAGGTTATTGAACTCACTGGTGAAGTTAAGTGGCTTACCTAAGCACTGGTGCACTGGTGGAACGACTGGCTTTCAGCGCACTGTGTATTTATTGTAGGTCGATTAACCATTGCTTCTAGCTCTGCTAATGTATGGAGCGGTTGAAGAGGTGAAATCCATGAAACATTGTGAAGGTTGGCATAGTTGCTCATGGTTTGGAGTGGAAGTCCTCTCTCCTGTTTGTTATTTCTTTGCATTGTATTTTCTGAACGCTACCTTTGGATTTTTTTCGGGTAGTGCTGGCTTGACAACTTCGCCAGTATGTTTAGTATTACTCCCAATTTCGCTCGTCGCTTCATTGCAGCCTTATAGATCGCGTACCGAGCGACGCCAGCTTGTAGCGGAGTTCTACCACCTCTTTGCACTGGTCTTGGTACATTTTATTATTAAAAATATTGTTCTCCTTTGATATAACTACCAGAGAGTGCAACTGGTTAACTAACCAAGTTACTACTTGTTTGTTTTTGTGACTTTGTTCAATGAAAGTTGACACCTGTTGCATGTCGCAACCGCTCTCTTCGAGTTCATCGTCACTGTTTCCTATTTCTTTGGTCGCAACAGTGTAGCGGGCTTTGCTATAGTTCAGCCAAACTCTAAGTGTGTTCTGCGATACCCCTGTAGGGGTTCCGCGAGAATTTATTGAAAAAATCAATACACCTCTCTCAAGGGGTACTGCCTTGAGGCACGCCACATGTGATTGGCTTTTCGGAACTGGTCATTTTGCCTATTTTCCCACTCTGAGTACTATTTCGTAGGTAACTTTCTAATGATTTCAGTTGTGTATTTCGTATCCCAAAATTATGTTCCAATTTACTCACGAGCTTCAGAAGAGAAACAGTGACAAATGCTTTTCTAGGTCTAAGAATACTGTTAAACATTTTGGTCTACTATCTAGTTTCTGAGCTTCAAAATCCGTGAAATCATGAACGGCTTCATGAGTAGATTTACCAGGTCTTAAGCCATATTGTCGCTCCGACACCAAGTTTAATTTTTCGAGGTATTCTATAAGCCATTTAATAATAATCTTCTCCAATATTTTTGAAAGAATAGGTAGGAGTGAAATTGGATGATAATTATCAATACAATCACGTTTCCTAATAGTTTATTATTGTGCCTGCCCCAGTCTGCTCCTAATAAATAATATAAACCCTATCTTCTTGTATTCTGTGTTATTATATTTGTGTTCTCGCTGGTTCTACCAATGGTTTCACAGTGTTTTTATTTACCACGAATTTACGAAAGCTCGATGTTATTGGTATATTCCAGTTAGTGGTAGGTGAAATGAAAATATTTGGAAGTGAATCGAAATGATAGGCACATAAAAGGCATATAATTCCGCATTTAATCATTGTCAAAATGAACAAGGTTAATCAAATGTCTTCTACCCAATGTTACGTTGTCAAAATGCATAATTTAAAATTATTCTCAAATTATGCGTTAATAAACATAATAAAAGAAACTACACACCTGAGAGTATACGTGTAGTTAATGTATATTTTTATTCAAAATAGCTGTATTGGTTATTGTAGGTTGCTCTATGGGATCCGTGGCTTGCGGCAGAGATCTAATCCCCCCTTGCAAACGGATTCAGTTTCTCTTGAACAGGGGTGTTCATATGGTTCGTATGGCTGTAACTATTAAACGTTGGCATGGTTGCTTGTTGGTAAGGCACTGATATGTCAATCAATGGGCGATTTCTAACAATCGATAAATTGTTTAAATTTGATCCACCCAAAGTGGGCATGCTGGCGTAAAGCGTTGCGTGAATGTTATCAGTAATTGATGAACCATTGTATCGGCAGCTGATATTCCTTGAATTGGGTTACTCGTTCCTCTACTATAGAGCGAACTCAAGCTGAGGGAATCTGTAAAAAATATATAATTCTAATTACCGAAGTAGATATTCTAATTCAAAACATTCAAGACCAAAAGGTTATTGATTGCAGAATCCAATCTCACTACTGAGCTAGCGAGGTATGAACTTACTTGTAGATGACATCTGTGGAGATGTGCCTCTGTTCTTTGATCTCTTCCTGTAATCAGTGGTAAAGGCATTTTATCTATGAAATTATTCGCAGATGAATTACTAGTAGAGCTCACTGGTGAAGTTTGTGATGTATGTGGGTACCTACATTATTCTATTTAATATGCGGGCAGTTGCGTCTGCCATCTTTGTACTTTGTCTCGCAATATAAGTTGATACGACAAGACGCGTTTTACTCTTTCTTCCCACCATTAAGCTCAGATTCTTTAGTGGCGACGAGAAATTATCGGACCCAAGTGCAGTGATATAAATAAAAATGTCGATTGGCAGAATATCGGAGTTTAATATTCGTGCGGACGACTGGAAGATGTACGTGGAACGTTTGGAACAATATTTCATAGTAAACGAGATTGCGGACGAGAGGCAAGTACCGACGCTTATCACCGTAATGGGAGCGGAAAGCTACGAATTATTGGTGAACCTGTGTACTCCGGACAAACCAGCATCTAAAACTTAAGACAGTTAACCGAAATACTTGAAAGGTATTTACAACCCAAGCAAAGCATATTATCTGAAAGGTACAAATTCCGCCATCGGAAGCAGGGTAGCAATGAGACAATCTCGGAGTATGTGGCTGTTTTGAAGAAATTGTCAAAAACATGCGAGTTCGGCAGTGGTTTAGAGGAAGCTTTGCGGGACCAATTAGTATGCGGCATTAGCAGTGAAACCATTCGGCAACGTCTGTTTACAGAGGATAAGATTGATTTCGGAAAGGCATACGGCCTTGCCGTTAGCATGGAGGCGGCCGAAAAGGATGCGGCGGCGGTCGAGGGCCGAACCGTACCAGCGGTCGAGGAGACCGCAGCGTGTCAGGCGGTGGCGGGCACGTGGCGCGGCGCGGGCGCGGTCAGCGGCGGCGCCGGCGCGCCGGCAGGCCGGGCGCGGTACCCGCCTAGCCGGGGGCGCGGTGCGAGCCGCGGCCAGCGTGCGGGCCTACAGAGGCCGCGCTCAACTTCGACGTACGACCAGAAGCAGTGTAGTGTATGTGGTGCTGATCATGACAGTTCACGGTGTCAGTTTACACGTTACGTGTGCAGAGCGTGCAACAGACAGGGGCACCTTCGGCGGGTCTGTCCATATCTTGTGAACCATCATAATGTTGAAGTGACGGCTTTATCGCAAGCTAGAAGCGAGGACAGCGAGGAAAGTGATGAGGTAATGATTAAATCATTAAATCAGTTGTCTGTTTCGCAGTGTAGTCCAATAATGATAACGCTCAATATAGACGGTAAGAATATCGCTATGGAGTGTGACACAGGCAGTGCTGTGTCTTGTATAAGTTATGATCTATATTTGAAGTTATTTAAAGGCTTAGACATTATGAAATCTAGTTTAAAACTAAGGTATTACACAGGACAGTTGGTTCATCCTATAGGAGTTATAAAACCTTTAGTGTTATATAATAACACGAAGAAACATTTAGATTTGTATATTATACAGGATGCCAAAACTTCTTTACTGGGTCGGCAGTGGTTGATAGAATTGAACATAGAACTGCCTAAATTTGGTTGCGTAAATAGTTTAGTTAATGAACATTTTAACATAGGCAATTTCAGTTCCAGATACTCTGAAGTATTTGCGGATGGTCTGGGACGATTTACCGGCGGCACAGTGAGCATTCACTTGCGCCCCGACGCGCGGCCTGTGTTCCTGCGCGCGCGACCGCTGGCGTACGCGCTGCGTGAGCCCGTGGAGCGCGCGCTCGAGCAGATGGTGCACGACGGCATCCTCACTCCTGTGGATCGCTCCGACTGGGCCACGCCCATTGTGCCGGTGGTGAAGAAGGACGGTAATATCAGAATTTGCGCTGATTTTAAGTTAACCTTAAATAAATTTATTGAAGTCGACCGCTATCCGTTACCCAAAGTAGAAGATTTATTGGCCCGTTTGCATGGTGGGGATAAATTCAGTAAAATCGATTTATCACAGGCGTACGCACAATTTGAATTAGACGAGTCAAAAAAATGTACGGTTATTAACACGCATAAAGGGTTATTCATGTACAACCGGTTAGTGTTTGGCCTTTCGTCAAGTCCGGGTATTTTTCAAAAGCATCTGGAACAATTGTTTGCTGATATACCGTACGTAGGAGTGTTCTTGGATGACATAGTAATTACGGGGAGGGGGGCCCCGGAACATATTAATAATTTACATACAGTTTTTGAGCGATTAAAACGATATGGTCTGCGTGTTAAGAAAGAAAAATGTGCCTTCTTTGAGAATAGTGTAAAGTACTTAGGTCACGTAATTGATAAAAACGGGGTAAGAACATGTGATGATAAGGTTAAAGCAATTTTGAACACCCCTGCCCCCACAAATGTTCACGAATTGCGTGCATTCATAGGTATGGTGATGTATTATTCAAAATTTATAAAAAACGTTGGTACCATATTAGCACCTTTATATAACTTATTACGGAACAACGTTAGGTTCGCGTGGAGTAAGGAGTGTGAGGAGGCATTTATTTGTATTAAGAGACGTTTAGGTTCGAGCGAAGTGTTGGTACACTACTCGATGACGCAGCCGCTGATCATGACGGCTGATGCGAGCGGCGTGGGGGTCGGCGCAGTTATATCGCACCTGACGCCGGACGGCGAGCGCCCGATCGCGTTCGCCTCGCGATCGCTCAACAGCGCCGAGCGAGCGTACGCTCAAATAGATAGGGAAGCTTTAGCAATAGTTTACGGTGTTAAAAAATTCCACCAGTATTTATTTGGCCGTAAGTTTACGCTCAGAACAGATCACAAGCCGTTAACTTATATTTTCGGTAGTAAAGTAGGTATTCCTGTTATGGCCGCGTCGAGAGTACAGAGATGGGCTATTCTGTTATCGGGTTATAATTATACAATTGAATATGTTGCGTCTAATAAAAACTGTGCAGATGCCCTGTCGCGGTTACCGCAACCCACTACCAATAAAACCCCAGTTGATGAAGTGACGTATTTGAAGTTTGTCGAGCAATTTTTACCTATAACTAATGATGACGTCAGAGTAGCTACGTGTAAGGACTCTTTATTATGTCGTATTATGTTGTATGTTCAATCGGGATGGCCAAGTAAGTGCAACGACGAGCAGATCAAACATTTTTATAACAAACGAAGTGAATTGTATCTAGATCGCGGGTGCCTCATGTGGGGTTATAGATTAGTCATTCCGCAAAAATTAAAAGAAAATGTACTATCTCAATTACACATTAGCCATATGGGAATAGTAAAAATGAAGTCTATGGCCCGTAGCTACGTTTGGTGGCCTAATATAGATGCAGACTTAGAAGCAGTATGTAAGCAGTGCGAGGCGTGCGCGGCAGAGGCGCAGGCCCCGCCGCGCGCGCCGCCGCAGATGTGGCCGTATCACACTCAGCCGTGGAGTAGAATTCATTTAGATTTCTTAGGGCCATTGAATGGGAGAACCTACTTGATACTGATTGATGCTAGTTCAAAATGGCTTGAAGTGTTTGAAATGTATAAGACAAATGCGGTATCAGTAATTAAGGTCCTTAGGGCTACGTTTGCTCGTTTCGGATTACCGATAGAGGTGGTTTCAGATCAGGGCCCTCCTTTCACGAGCAGTGAGTTTCAGATATTTTTAAAAAAAAATGGCATTAGTCAATCGTTTTCACCTGCTTATCACCCATCATCGAATGGGGCAGCTGAAAATGCAGTCAAACTGTGCAAACGAGCCATTAAAAAAGCAATTAGGGAGTCTGTTGATATAGATACCGCTTTACAGACGTTTCTGTTGTGCTATAGAAATAGTGTGCACAGCAGTACAGGGGATACGCCCGCGATGTTACTGCAGCGATGCTCACTGCGCTCAAGGCTCGATCTGTTACGAAGTGAGTGTGCGCGCGAACAAACCGTGCGGCGCGCCCAGCACCGCCAACTGCAGCACGCAGGCGGGGTGCCGCGCGCGCTGGCACCGGGGGACCCTGTGTGGGCGAGAGGCTTCGGTGCCTCGGACAAATGGCTAAAGGGTACAGTAGTGAGCGCCGAGGGCTCTCGGCGATATTTAGTGGATAGCGATGGCGGTCGACTTATAAAAAGACATATTGATCAAATTAAGCGCAGATCGCGGATGTCTGATGTTCCTTGTCCTTCCGAATTGCTTGAGGGTAACACGGAGATACAAAGTAGGAGTGAGGAGGACTTGGTGCGCCCAGACATGGGGTCCGATGGGGAGGGGGTCAGTGAAAGTGAAGAAGCACCATTCACTACTCCTACCAGCGAAGGCCATAGATCGCTGTTAGCTTCGCCTGTCACTTCTCAAAGTGGCTCGGGCTTATTGCCGCTACCACCCTCACCCAACGCGCCCCACTCGCCTGTGAATCGTTCCAGTCGTAACCGTAAGCCCGTACTGCGTTACGGTATAGATGGTTAGGTTATATTTCAATTATTAAAATCATGTAATTATGTACTATGAAGTTTTAAGTTGTACTTAGTAATTAGGAAGGGAGGTGTGATGTATGTGGGTACCTACATTATTCTATTTAATATGCGGGCAGTTGCGTCTGCCATCTTTGTACTTTGTCTCGCAATATAAGTTGATACGACAAGACGCGTTTTACTCTTTCTTCCCACCATTAAGCTCAGATTCTTTAAAGTTAAGTGGCCTACCTAAGCACTGGTGCACTGGTGGAACGACTGGCTTTCAGCGCACTGTGTATTTATTGTAGGTCGATTAACCATTGCTTCTAGCGCTGCTAATGTATGGAGCGGTTGAAGTGGTGAAATCCATGAAACATTGTGAAGGTTGGCATAGTTCCTCATGGTTTGGAGTGGAAGTCCTCTCTCCTGTTTGTTATTTCTTTGCATTGTATTTTCTGTACGCTAACTTTGGATTTTTTTCGGGTAGTGCTGGCTTGACAACTTCGCCAGTATGTTTAGTATTACTCCCAATTTCGCTCGTCGCTTCATTGCAGCCTTATAGATCGCGTACCGAGCGACGCCAGCTTGTAGCGGGGTTCTACCACCTCTTTGCACAGGTCTTGGTACATTTTATTATTAAAAATATTGTTCTCCTTTGAAATAACTACCAGAGAGTGCCACTGGTTAACTAACCAAGTAATTACTTGTTTGTTTTTGTGACTTTGTTCAATGAAAGTTGACACCTGTTGCATGTCGCAACCGCTCTCTTCGAGTTCATCGTCACTGTTTCCTATTTCTTTGGTCGCAACAGTGTAGCGGGCTTTGCTATAGTTCAGCCAAACTCTAACTGTGTTCTGCGATACCCCTGTAGGGGTTCCGCGAGAATTTATTGAAAAAATCAATACACCTCTCTCGAGGGGTACTGCCTTGAGGCACGCCACATGTGATTGGCTTTTCGGAACTGGTCATTTTGCCTATTTTCCCACTCTGAGTACTATTTCGTAGGTAACTTTCTAATGATTTCAGTTGTGTATTTCGTATCCCAAAATTATGTTCCAATTTACTCACGAGCTTCAGAAGAGAAACAGTGACAAATGCTTTTGTCAAAATGAACAAGTTAATCAAATGTCTTCTACCCAATGTTACGTTGTCAAAATGCATAATTTAAAATTATTCTCAAATTATGCGTTAATAAACATAATAAAAGGAACTACACACCTGAGAGTATACGTGTAGTTAATGTATATTTTTATTCAAAATAGCTGTATTGGTTATTGTAGGTTGCTCTATGGGATCCGTGGCTTGCGGCAGAGATCTAATCCCCCCTTGCAAACGGATTCAGTTTCTCTTGAACAGGGGTGTTCATATGGTTCATATGGCTGTTACTATTAAACGTTGGCATGGTTGCTTGTTGGTAAGGCACTGATATGTCAATCAATGGGCGATTTCTAACAATCGATAAATTGTTTAAATTCCATCCACCCAAAGTGGGCATGCTGGCGTAAAGCGTTGCGTGAATGTTATCAGTAATTGATGAACCATTGTATCGGCAGCTGATATTCCTTGAATTGGGATACTCGTTCCTCCTCATTAATGCTATAGAGCGAACTGAAGCTGGGGGAATCTGTAAAAAATATATAATTCTAATTGCCGAAGTAGATATTCAAATTCAAAACATTCAAGACCAAAAGGTTATTGATTGCAGAATCCAATCTCACTACTGAGCTAGCGAGGTATGAACTTACTTGTAGATGACTTCTGTGGAGATGTGCCTCTGTCCTTTGATCTCTTCCTGTAATCAGTGGTAAAGGCATTTTATCTATGAAATTATTCGCAGATGAATCACTAGTAGAACTCACTGGTGAAGTTAAGTGGCTTACCTAAGCACTGGTGCACTGGTGGAACGACTGGCTTTCAGCGCACTGTGTATTTATTGTAGGTCGATTAACCATTGCTTCTAGCTCTGCTAATGTATGGAGCGGTTGAAGAGGTGAAATCCATGAAACATTGTGAAGGTTGGCATAGTTGCTCATGGTTTGGAGTGGAAGTCCTCTCTCCTGTTTGTTATTTCTTTGCATTGTATTTTCTGTACGCTAACTTTGGATTTTTTTCGGGTAGTGCTGGCTTGACAACTTCGCCAGTATGTTTAGTATTACTCCTAATTTCGCTCGTCGCTTCATTGCAGCCTTATAGATCGCGTACCGAGCGACGCCAGCTTGTAGCGGGGTTCTACCACCTCTTTGCACAGGTCTTGGTACATTTTATTATTAAAAATATTGTTCTCCTTTGATATAACTACCAGAGAGTGCCACTGGTTAACTAACCAAGTAATTACTTGTTTGTTTTTGTGACTTTGTTCAATGAAAGTTGACACCTGTTGCATGTCGCAACCGCTCTCTTCGAGTTCATCGTCACTGTTTCCTATTTCTTTGGTCGCAACAGTGTAGCGGGCTTTGCTATAGTTCAGCCAAACTCTAAGTGTGTTCTGCGATACCCCTGTAGGAGTTCCGCGAGAATTTATTGAAAAAATCAATACACCTCTCTCGAGGGGTACTGCCTTGAGGCACGCCACATGTGATTGGCTTTTCGGAACTGGTCATTTTGCCTATTTTCCCACTCTGAGTACTATTTCGTAGGTAACTTTCTAATGATTTCAGTTGTGTATTTCGTATCCCAAAATTATGTTCCAATTTACTCACGAGCTTCAGAAGAGAAACAGTGACACATGCTTTTCTAGGTCTAAGAATACTGTTAAACATTATGGTCTACTATCTAGTTTCTGAGCTTCAAAATCCGTGAAATCATGAACGGCTTCATGAGTAGATTTACTAGGTCTTAAGCCATATTGTCGCTCCGACACCAAGTTTAATTTTTCGAGGTATTCTATAAGCCATTTAATAATAATCTTCTCCAATATTTTTGAAAGAATAGGTAGGAGTGAAATTGGATGATAATTATCAATACAATCACGTTTCCTAATAGTTTATTATTGTGCCTGCCCCAGTCTGCTCCTAATAAATAATATAAACCCTATCTTCTTGTATTCTGTGTTATTATATTTGTGTTCTCGCTGGTTCTACCAATGGTTTCACAGTGTTTTTATTTACCACGAATTTACGAAAGCTCGATGTTATTGGTATATTCCAGTTAGTGGTAGGTGAAATATAAATATTTGAAAGTGAATCGAAATGATAGGCACATAAAAGGCATATAATTCCGCATTTAATCATTGTCAAAATGAACAAGTTAATCAAATGTCTTCTACCCAATGTTACGTTGTCAAAATGCATAATTTAAAATTATTCTCAAATTATGCGTTAATAAACATAATAAAAGAAACTACACACCTGAGAGTATACGTGTAGTTAATGTATATTTTTATTCAAAATAACTGTATTGGTTATTGTAGGTTGCTCTATGGGATCCGTGGCTTGCGGCAGAGATCTAATACCCCCTTGCAAACGGATTCAGTTTCTCTTGCACAGGGGTGTTCAAATGGTTCATATGGCTGTTACTATTAAACGTTGGCATGGTTGCTTGTTGGTAAGGCACTGATATGTCAATCAATGGGCGATTTCTAACAATCGGTAAATTGTTTAAATTCGATCCACCCAAAGTGGGTATGCTGGCGTAAAGCGTTGCGTAAATGTTATCAGTAATTGATGAACCATTGTATCGGCAGCTGATATTCCTTGAATTGGGTTACTCGTTCCTCTACTATAGAGCGAACTCAAGCTGAGGGAATCTGTAAAAAATATATAATTCTAATTACCGAAGTAGATATTCTAATTCAAAACATTCAAGACCAAAAGGTTATTGATTGCAGAATCCAATCTCACTACTGAGCTAGCGAGTTATGAACTTACTTGTAGATGACATCTGTGGAGATGTGCCTCTGTTCTTTGATCTCTTCCTGTAATCAGTGGTGTAGTGTATGCGCTTATTGACTCATTCACTCACACAGACAAACACTGTCTCGGGCGCACCACGTCAGTTATGCGAGAGCCATCGGCGAGAGTAGACGTGTTGGTAGTCTGTCCATTAAGTGCGCGTGCGAGCCTGTGAGTTATACTATAGGACTGGCTTCACAAGTGGCGACGAGTAAAAAGGTAACTTGTTGATTTTGTAAAAAATAAAAGGGAGAAATGATATTAAAACAATTGTTGGATTTTTATAGGTTAGGTTACGAAACGTATCTTCTAGTGTTAGCTTACTCGGAGATTTGACAAAATTAAAGATAAACCAATTAAAAAATCAACGGATTTACAAGTTTTGTTAGTACCTATTCATTTTGTCCATGAATACCGTCAAATCAAATCAATATTATGTTCCTAGCTGTTTCGTTAATCCTTGTTTGAAACAGAAATCCGTAGACACGGACAAGTTCCACGACATGGGTTGTTGACTTATTAGAATGAATAAGCAGTGAGAAGTTAGATTGCATGTGGTAAATTAAGACAATACCTATTTCATATGGCAGAGGTGTTAAACAGATATTCTTTATTAGTTAAAGGTAGGGTAAACCTAAAATATGACCTACTCGCCTGTCTGTTATTTATTGTTTAAATTAAGCTGCACAACCATATCAATACAACAACAACACATACAACTTTAGTGTACTGTGACTAGTGATGAATAAATGAATATGAATATGAATTAATATCATTTAAAGAAACAGAAATAGGTAAACTAAAACACTGATTGCGAATAGCTAAACTATAGGTAATTGTATTAGAGGTTTGTTACAGTCTGACTACTTACCAATATATTATGCAAGTACAAAAAAAGTATATCATACAAGGAATATTGAAAACAGTAATTAATTAATTTCGACATAAGGTACCTCCAATTCTTGTTTCAAAAGTAACAAATACATTTTTATGATCTCATAATTTTTAAATTATGTCAGGTAATGTAGGTAATACATACATATCAGGGTATAACATAGTATGTTGTAAATATAATAGTGTGCTGGCGGTAATGAAATTGTTCACCATTCAATACTCTTTAACGTAAGAGTGTCAACACAGTAATAATACAATGATGCTTGGATATTACCGACTATGATACGCAGGGTCGCGGGTTCGAGTCGAGTCCCGGGGTATTCATACTTTTAGGCTGAATCCGGATAAAGGGTTGTGGGAGTTCCCAGTTTGCATTTGTGGTCTTATTTATTAATTAAAGCCAAAACTTCCAAAATTAGCATAGTATTAATATAATTTTTGTTTTAAGCATTTAATGTGTAGGTCGCTGGTTCGATTTCAGCTCGAGGACCGGCTGAGTTGCTTTTCCTAGTATGTCTATCCTAACCAGAGCAATTTAATAGAAAGATACATTATCTAATAGTAGTATAGAATGTTTTATAATTGAAATAAGTAGGTACTTACTGGTATACCACGAAGCTTTCTGGCGATTAAAGGAAATAGGAAATGTTGCCATTTAAGTGGTAGGTCATTTTATGATGTCATTAAATTGATAGGTTATGTGATGTTGCTATAAAATTGGTAACTTACGTGAAGCTGCCATTAAATTGGTAGGTTATATTATGCTGCCATTAAATTGGTAGGTTATATTATGCTGCCATTAAATTGGTAGGTTATGTTAAGTTGCCATTAAATTGGTAGGTTATATTATGTTGCCATTGAATTGGTAGGTTATTTAAGTTGCCATTAAATTGGTAGGTTATGTTATGTTGCCATTAAAGTGGTAGGTCGTTTTATGCTGCCATTAAATTGGTAGGTTATATTGTGCTGCTATTAAATTGGCAGGGTTCGTCAAATTTATCGAAAAAAAAAACAAAAATAATTAGGGTTATCCTATAATTCGGTATTTTCAGATCGTCCCACCAAGCCAGGAAGCGAAGAAACGTAATGGCGAATTTTATGCCTGGGCTGGACAAACTCGATATAGATGGCGATACCTCTGCTGTTGGCATTCGTTGGGGGCGCTGGAAAAGATCGTTGCTTATTTACCTTGAGGCCGCCGATATTCAAATCCCTGTGAAGAAAAGAGCGACTCTGTTGCATTTTGGGGGACCAGGCCTTCAGGAAATCTATTCAAATTTACCTGGGGCTAACGCAGTTACTTCGGCACCAACTGGACCGTCGGATGCTGCAGCGGAAGATGTATTCCAAATTGCTTTAAAAAAACTGGATGATTATTTTCTGCCTAAACAAAGTAAAGTTTATGAACGGCATTTGTTTAGACAACTGAAACAGGAGGACGGCGAAAAAATGGAGAAGTTCTTAGTGAGACTGCTTACGCAGTTATCCGGCTTCTCGAACCTACATTTATCCGCTTGGTTACCCAAGCGGATAAATGTAGGTTCGAGAAGCCGGATAGTTATATAATCGACCAAATTACAGAGAAATGCACATCAAATGAACTGCGTAAGAAGATTTTAACTATGGGAGACAGCGCTACTCTAGATGAAATAATGACGCTAGCAAATACCTCGGAGCTAGTGAGTCATCAACTGAATGTTTACGGAAATGAAGGAAACGGAGCAAAGAACCAAGAAGTGAACCAAATTATCAATAACGGCTATAGGAGAAGTAAGAGTTATACTAATGGAGCAAGGACCGGTTCACAGAACAATTTACGCTGTTCTAGATGTGGAAGCAAATTTCATAAATCCATCGATGCGAACTGTCCAGCGAAGAACAGAACCTGCCATTCGTGCAAAAAGATAGGTCACTTTTCAGCACATTGTAAATCCCTGAATTCTGAGAAAAGGCCAGGAAAAAGGAAGTACAGTGGAAACCCGCGTTATAACACGGACCTAGGAAATAGGAAGAGAGCGAAGGACGGAGAAGGAAATAATGTTGATATGGTGGATGATGAAGAAGTTGACTATGTTTTTCAAATAGATAACGACTCTTCTGTCAGTTGCATGGTCGGGGGGGTCGGTATCGACATGCTTATTGATTCAGGATGTAAACCTAATCTGGTAACAGACAGAACATGGGAGAGGCTAAAGGTCAGTGGTGTAAAGGTAAAAAATCAAATTAAACAGCCCAACAAAATTCTTCTCGCTTACGGCAGTCAGTCTCCTTTAACAGTAAAAGGTTCATTTGAAGCTGAAATTGAGGCAAACAGCCGAAAAGATTTCACTACTTTTTATGTAATAAGTGGTGGGACGAAAGACTTATTGGGGAAAACGTCAGCAATGAAATTGGGAGTTTTACGTATGGGTATTGGCATCAATCAAGTAGTAAACTTGATTACACCATTCCCGAAATTCAAGGATGTCCTTGTTGAGATACCGATTGATGATTCCGTGAAGCCCATTTCTCAACCATGCCGAAGAGTGCCTATACCTTTAGAAAAGAAAGTCGATGCCAAAATTAAGGAACTTCTAAAGGAGGACATAATCGAAGAGGTAGAAGGGTTTTCAAGATGGGTTTCGCCCATAGTCCCAATCCTGAAAGAAAATGGAGACTTAAGACTGTGCGTGGATATGCGACGCGCAAATAATGCAATAATGAGGGAGAATCATCCTCTCCCAACCATGGATAAATTGCTTCCTAAGATAAATAAAGCGAAATACTTTACCAAACTGGACGTTAAAAATGCATTCCACCAAGTAGAGATTCACCCAGACTCCAGACATATCACCACCTTCATTACTTCAAGTGGGTTATATCGCTATAAGCGGTTGATGTTCGGTGTCACGTGTGCACCAGAACTATTCCAGAAGATTATGGAGAGAATGCTGATACAGTGTGATGGAGTAATAAACTTCATCGATGACATTCTGGTTTACGGGGATAATGAGAAAGAACACGATACTAGACTGGAGAATGTAGTACAGACACTAAAGGTTAACAACGTGTTACTAAACGAAGGAAAATGCATTTTTAAAACCCAGAGTGTGGATTTTCTCGGACACCATCTTGAACCCAACGGTATTACACCTATAGACAAGTACGTGAAAAGTATAATGGATTTTCGCGTGCCTAAGACCATAGAGGAACTTCAAAGTTTTTTAGGTCTCCTTAACTACATAAACAAGTGGATTCCCAATTTGGCTACAGCATCGGAACCTTTAAAAGAGATACTCAGGAAAAAATTGTGTAAAAATGCTAATATTGAGAAATTTTGGTTAAAAGGACAACAGGATTCTTTTGATAATTTGAAACACGCTCTTACAAAAATCCAATCTTTGGGGTATTATGATGTCCGCGATAGAACTCAGGTGATAGCCGACGCAAGCCCGGTTGGATTAGGTGCCATTCTGGTCCAAATTGATGCAAATGGGCCTCGTATAATTGCGTATGGAAATAAAACCCTTACAGATTGTGAACGAAGATATAGTCAAACAGAGAAGGAAGCTTTGGCTTTAGTTTGGGGGGTCGAACATTTCAACATTTTTCTGTTTGGTAAGGAATTT
Organism: Udea olivalis; assembly: GCA_947369235.1. Lineage (NCBI taxonomy): Eukaryota > Metazoa > Arthropoda > Insecta > Lepidoptera > Crambidae > Udea > Udea olivalis. The sequence goes on from OX376355.1 coordinate 16,864,186, forward strand.
GACCTGGTTACAGACCACAAACCACTAGAGGTCCTTTTTGGAAAGAAGTCCAAACCGTGCGCACGTATAGAGCGTTGGGTATTGCGCCTTCAATCCTATAAATATCAAATCATGTACAAGCCGGGGAAAAAGAACATCGCCGATCCCTTATCGCGATTGTGCAAATTGACTAACAAACCTTCGGCTGATGAAGACTCACATGTGTGCCAGGTGGTTAGTTTTGCACGACCACAGGCAATACCGATGAGCGAGATTATTAGTGCATCTGAGATTGATAAAGAAATTTGTGATGTTAGGAAAGGGCTATATCAGGATAACTGGGACGAAACTGTCAGAAGCTATAAAATTTTCGAGAATGAGTTGTGTTTTTTCGAGAATATACTATTACGAGGGAATAAAATTGTAATAGCGCATCGTCTACGTAAAATTGTTTTAGATGCTGCACATGAAGGTCACCCGGGCATTGTGGCAATGAAGGGCCGTTTGAGATCGAAGGTTTGGTGGCCACGCATCGACAAAGATGCAGAAAATTTAGTAAAATCATGCAAAGGGTGCACCTTGGTGGCTTTACCTAGCGCGCCAGTTCCTATGAAAAGGCGAGAACTGCCTTTGGGTCCATGGATAGATGTGGCAATGGATCTTTTAGGACCACTCCCAAGTAATGACTATCTACTGGTGGTCATCGACTATTACAGTCGATACAAGGAGGTGAAAGTGACCAAATCAATCTCAAGCACCCAGATAATAAAAATGCTGAAAGAAATCTTTAGCAGGCTAGGTTTTCCCGTTTCTATAACAGTCGATAACGGGAGGCAGTTCGTGAGTGAAGAATTTCGTGAATATTGCAGAGAATGTAATATTCGGCTTCACAACACGGTCCCATATTGGCCTCAAATGAACGGGGAGGTTGAAAGACAGAACAGGGATATTTTGAAGAGGTTACGAATCAGTCGTACAGAACGGAGAGATATGAAAGATTGCTTATTTGAATATCTAATGATGTATAATAGCACACCTCACTCGGTAACTGGTCGAACACCTTCAGAACTGTTTTTCCAAAGACAAAATAGGGACAAAATTCCTGCATTAGAGAATATAAGTGGGAAAATGAACGATTCAGATGTGAGAGATAGAGACAGGGTTCAGAAGGAGTTAGGAAAAGAGTATGGGGACAGGAAGCGGAAAGCTATTGAATCAGATATAAATGAAGGTGAAAAAGTTTATGTAAAAAAAATGGTTGCCTGTAAAGTCGGTTTTACGGGCGAAGATTTTACGTGACAACGTCTTTTTCTCGGTAGAATATTTATTGATATGAATATAATTAAATTGCACAATAGGAACAAGGAATTGAATGAAAATAAGAATTGCGGCAGACCGATCATAGTTGAGTGGGAGAGAGACGCAAGGCATTCGGCGGGCCTCTCTCTCGTTCGGTGACTCATCGTAACGTTACCGAGCGTTACACTTTTTCATAAGTGACTCCCAGCCGCAACCTAATTTAAGACGTTGTCACGTCAAAACATGGATAAAACAAATAAGTTGACGCCTAATTTCAACTCAACCCAGTATACTGTGGAAAGTACCAACGCAGGAGATTGTGTTGTGAGGAACGATGAAACAAGCCAATCTTATCGAAGGAATATCGTTCACTTAAAAAAGGTAGAAGGGGAATGGAAAGCTGTAGTACAGGAAGAAGAAAATGCAGAAGTTAAAGGAGGTTCAGATAAATGAATCAGTTGTGATTAAAACTTTTATTTGTAGAAATATTATTCAAAAAGAATATGTAAAATTGATTTTGGTTTGTATTTTAATTAGTAGTTGAAATTGATTTTGGTTTGTATTTTGATTAATACTTGAATCAATAAAATTGTGACAAGGAAGGGATGTAGTGTATGCGCTTATTCACTCATTCACTCACACAGACAAACACTGTCTCGGGCGCACCACGTCAGTTATGCGAGAGCCATCGGCGAGAGTAGACGTGTTGGTAGTCTGTCCATTAAGTGCGCGTGCGAGCCTGTGAGTTATACTATAGGACTGGCTTCACAAGTGGTAAAGGCATTTTATCTATGAAATTATTCGCAGATGAATTACTAGTAGAGCTCACTGGTGAAGTTAAGTGGCCTACCTAAGCACTGGTGCACTGGTGGAACGACTGGCTTTCAGCGCACTGTGTATTTATTGTAGGTCGATTAACCATTGCTTCTAGCGCTGCTAATGTATGGAGCGGTTGAAGTGGTGAAATCCATGAAACATTGTGAAGGTTGGCATAGTTCCTCATGGTTTGGAGTGGAAGTCCTCTCTCCTGTTTGTTATTTCTTTGCATTGTATTTTCTGAACGCTACCTTTGGATTTTTTTCGGGTAGTGCTGGCTTGACAACTTCGCCAGTATGTTTAGTATTACTCCCAATTTCGCTCGTCGCTTCATTGCAGCCTTATAGATCGCGTACCGAGCGACGCCAGCTTGTAGCGGAGTTCTACCACCTCTTTGCACAGGTCTTGGTACATTTTATTATTAAAAATATTGTTCTCCTTTGATATAACTACCAGAGAGTGCCACTGGTTAACTAACCAAGTAACTACTTGTTTGTTTTTGTGACTTTGTTCAATGAAAGTTGACACCTGTTGCATGTCGCAACCGCTCTCTTCGAGTTCATCGTCACTGTTTCCTATTTCTTTGGTCGCAACAGTGTAGCGGGCTTTGCTATAGTTCAGCCAAACTCTAACTGTGTTCTGCGATACCCCTGTAGGGGTTCCGCGAGAATTTATTGAAAAAATCAATACACCTCTCTCGAGGGGTACTGCCTTGAGGCACGCCACATGTGATTGGCTTTTCGGAACTGGTCATTTTGCCTATTTTCCCACTCTGAGTACTATTTCGTAGGTAACTTTCTAATGATTTCAGTTGTGTATTTCGTATCCCAAAATTATGTTCCAATTTACTCACGAGCTTCAGAAGAGAAACAGTGACAAATGCTTTTGTCAAAATGAACAAGTTAATCAAATGTCTTCTACCCAATGTTACGTTGTCAAAATGCATAATTTAAAATTATTCTCAAATTATGCGTTAATAAACATAATAAAAGGAACTACACACCTGAGAGTATACGTGTCGTTAATGTATATTTATATTCAAAATAGCTGTATTGGTTATTGTAGGTTGCTCTATGGGATCCGTGGCTTGCGGCAGAGATCTAATCCCCCCTTGCAAACGGATTCAGTTTCTCTTGAACAGGGGTGTTCATATGGTTCATATGGCTGTTACTATTAAACGTTGGCATGGTTGCTTGTTGGTAAGGCACTGATATGTTAATCAATGGGCGATTTCTAACAATCGATAAATTGTTTAAATTCCATCCACCCAAAGTGGGCATGCTGGCGTAAAGCGTTGCGTGAATGTTATCAGTAATTGATGAACCATTGTATCGGCAGCTGATATTCCTTGAATTGGGTTACTCGTTCCTCCTCATTAATGCTATAGAGCGAACTCAAGCTGAGGGAATCTGTAAAAAATATATAATTCTAATTACCGAAGTAGATATTCTAATTCAAAACATTCAAGACCAAAAGGTTATTGATTGCAGAATCCAATCTCACTACTGAGCTAGCGAGGTATGAACTTACTTGTAGATGACATCTGTGGAGATGTGCCTCTGTTCTTTGATCTCTTCCTGTAATCAGTGGTAAAGGCATTTTATCTATGAAATTATTCGCAGATGAATTACTAGTAGAGCTCACTGGTGAAGTTAAGTGGCCTACCTAAGCACTGGTGCACTGGTGGAACGACTGGCTTTCAGCGCACTGTGTATTTATTGTAGGTCGATTAACCATTGCTTCTAGCTCTGCTAATGTATGGAGCGGTTGAAGAGGTGAAATCCATGAAACATTGTGAAGGTTGGCATAGTTCCTCATGGTTTGGAGTGGAAGTCCTCTCTCCTGTTTGTTATTTCTTTGCATTGTATTTTCTGAACGCTACCTTTGGATTTTTTTCGGGTAGTGCTGGCTTGACAACTTCGCCAGTATGTTTAGTATTACTCCCAATTTCGCTCGTCGCTTCATTGCAGCCTTATAGATCGCGTACCGAGCGACGCCAGCTTGTAGCGGAGTTCTACCACCTCTTTGCACTGGTCTTGGTACATTTTATTATTAAAAATATTGTTCTCCTTTGATATAACTACCAGAGAGTGCAACTGGTTAACTAACCAAGTAATAACTTGTTTGTTTTTGTGACTTTGTTCAATGAAAGTTGACACCTGTTGCATGTCGCAACCGCTCTCTTCGAGTTCATCGTCACTGTTTCCTATTTCTTTGGTCGCAACAGTGTAGCGGGCTTTGCTATAGTTCAGCCAAACTCTAAGTGTGTTCTGCGATACCCCTGTAGGAGTTCCGCGAGAATTTATTGAAAAAATCAATACACCTCTCTCGAGGGGTACTGCCTTGAGGCACGCCACATGTGATTGGCTTTTCGGAACTGGTCATTTTGCCTATTTTCCCACTCTGAGTACTATTTCGTAGGTAACTTTCTAATGATTTCAGTTGTGTATTTCGTATCCCAAAATTATGTTCCAATTTACTCACGAGCTTCAGAAGAGAAACAGTGACACATGCTTTTCTAGGTCTAAGAATACTGTTAAACATTATGGTCTACTATCTAGTTTCTGAGCTTCAAAATCCGTGAAATCATGAACGGCTTCATGAGTAGATTTACTAGGTCTTAAGCCATATTGTCGCTCCGACACCAAGTTTAATTTTTCGAGGTATTCTATAAGCCATTTAATAATAATCTTCTCCAATATTTTTGAAAGAATAGGTAGGAGTGAAATTGGATGATAATTATCAATACAATCACGTTTCCTAATAGTTTATTATTGTGCCTGCCCCAGTCTGCTCCTAATAAATAATATAAACCCTATCTTCTTGTATTCTGTGTTATTATATTTGTGTTCTCGCTGGTTCTACCAATGGTTTCACAGTGTTTTTATTTACCACGAATTTACGAAAGCTCGATGTTATTGGTATATTCCAGTTAGTGGTAGGTGAAATAAAAATATTTGAAAGTGAATCGAAATGATAGGCACATAAAAGGCATATAATTCCGCATTTAATCATTGTCAAAATGAACAAGTTAATCAAATGTCTTCTACCCAATGTTACGTTGTCAAAATGCATAATTTAAAATTATTCTCAAATTATGCGTTAATAAACATAATAAAAGAAACTACACACCTGAGAGTATACGTGTAGTTAATGTATATTTTTATTCAAAATAACTGTATTGGTTATTGTAGGTTGCTCTATGGGATCCGTGGCTTGCGGCAGAGATCTAATACCCCCTTGCAAACGGATTCAGTTTCTCTTGCACAGGGGTGTTCAAATGGTTCATATGGCTGTTACTATTAAACGTTGGCATGGTTGCTTGTTGGTAAGGCACTGATATGTCAATCAATGGGCGATTTCTAACAATCGGTAAATTGTTTAAATTCGATCCACCCAAAGTGGGTATGCTGGCGTAAAGCGTTGCGTGAATGTTATCAGTAATTGATGAACCATTGTATCGGCTGCTGATATTCCTTGAATTGGGATACTCGTTCCTCCTCATTAATGCTATAGAGCGAACTGAAGCTAGGGGAATCTGTAAAAAATATATGATTCTAATTGCCGAAGTAGATATTCAAATTCAAAACATTCAAGACCAAAAGGTTATTGATTGCAGAATCCAATCTCACTACTGAGCTAGCGAGGTATGAACTTACTTGTAGATGACTTCTGTGGAGATGTGCCTCTGTCCTTTGATCTCTTCCTGTAATCAGTGGTGTAGTGTATGCGCTTATTCACTCATTCACTCACACAGACAAACACTGTCTCGGGCGCACCACGTCAGTTATGCGAGAGCCATCGGCGAGAGTAGAAGTGTTGGTAGTCTGTCCATTAAGTGCGCGTGCGAGCCTGTGAGTTATACTAAAGGACTGGCTTCACAAGTGGCGACGAGTAAAAAGGTAACTTGTTGATTTTGTAAAAAATAAAAGGGAGAAATGATATTAAAACAATTGTTGGATTTTTATAGGTTAGGTTCATCTGCGAATAATTTCATAGATAAAATGCCTTTAGCATTTTATCTATGAAATTATTCGCAGATGAATCACTAGTAGAACTCACTGGTGAAGTTAAGTGGCTTACCTAAGCACTGGTGCACTGGTGGAACGACTGGCTTTCAGCGCACTGTGTATTTATTGTAGGTCGATTAACCATTGTTTCTAGCTCTGCTAATGTATGGAGCGGTTGAAGAGGTGAAATCCATGAAACATTGTGAAGGTTGGCATAGTTGCTCATGGTTTGGAGTGGAAGTCCTCTCTCCTGTTTGTTATTTCTTTGCATTGTATTTTCTGAACGCTACCTTTGGATTTTTTTCGGGTAGTGCTGGCTTGACAACTTCGCCAGTATGTTTAGTATTACTCCCAATTTCGCTCGTCGCTTCATTGCAGCCTTATAGATCGCGTACCGAGCGACGCCAGCTTGTAGCGGAGTTCTACCACCTCTTTGCACAGGTCTTGGTACATTTTATTATTAAAAATATTGTTCTCCTTTGATATAACTACCAGAGAGTGCCACTGGTTAACTAACCAAGTAACTACTTGTTTGTTTTTGTGACTTTGTTCAATGAAAGTTGACACCTGTTGCATGTCGCAACCGCTCTCTTCGAGTTCATCGTCACTGTTTCCTATTTCTTTGGTCGCAACAGTGTAGCGGGTTTTGCTATAGTTCAGCCAAACTCTAACTGTGTTCTGCGATACCCCTGTAGGGGTTCCGCGAGAATTTATTGAAAAAATCAATACACCTCTCTCGAGGGGTACTGCCTTGAGGCACGCCACATGTGATTGGCTTTTCGGAACTGGTCATTTTGCCTATTTTCCCACTCTGAGTACTATTTCGTAGGTAACTTTCTAATGATTTCAGTTGTGTATTTCGTATCCCAAAATTATGTTCCAATTTACTCACGAGCTTCAGAAGAGAAACAGTGACAAATGCTTTTGTCAAAATGAACAAGTTAATCAAATGTCTTCTACCCAATGTTACGTTGTCAAAATGCATAATTTAAAATTATTCTCAAATTATGCGTTAATAAACATAATAAAAGGAACTACACACCTGAGAGTATACGTGTCGTTAATGTATATTTATATTCAAAATAGCTGTATTGGTTATTGTAGGTTGCTCTATGGGATCCGTGGCTTGCGGCAGAGATCTAATCCCCCCTTGCAAACGGATTCAGTTTCTCTTGAACAGGGGTGTTCATATGGTTCATATGGCTGTTACTATTAAACGTTGGCATGGTTGCTTGTTGGTAAGGCACTGATATGTCAATCAATGGGCGATTTCTAACAATCGATAAATTGTTTAAATTCCATCCACCCAAAGTGGGCATGCTGGCGTAAAGCGTTGCGTGAATGTTATCAGTAATTGATGAACCATTGTATCGGCAGCTGATATTCCTTGAATTGGGTTACTCGTTCCTCCTCATTAATGCTATAGAGCGAACTCAAGCTGAGGGAATCTGTAAAAAATATATAATTCTAATTACCGAAGTAGATATTCTAATTCAAAACATTCAAGACCAAAAGGTTATTGATTGCAGAATCCAATCTCACTACTGAGCTAGCGAGGTATGAACTTACTTGTAGATGACATCTGTGGAGATGTGCCTCTGTTCTTTGATCTCTTCCTGTAATCAGTGGTAAAGGCATTTTATCTATGAAATTATTCGCAGATGAATTACTAGTAGAGCTCACTGGTGAAGTTAAGTGGCCTACCTAAGCACTGGTGCACTGGTGGAACGACTGGCTTTCAGCGCACTGTGTATTTATTGTAGGTCGATTAACCATTGCTTCTAGCTCTGCTAATGTATGGAGCGGTTGAAGAGGTGAAATCCATGAAACATTGTGAAGGTTGGCATAGTTGCTCATGGTTTGGAGTGGAAGTCCTCTCTCCTGTTTGTTATTTCTTTGCATTGTATTTTCTGAACGCTACCTTTGGATTTTTTTCGGGTAGTGCTGGCTTGACAACTTCGCCAGTATGTTTAGTATTACTCCCAATTTCGCTCGTCGCTTCATTGCAGCCTTATAGATCGCGTACCGAGCGACACCAGCTTGTAGCGGAGTTCTACCACCTCTTTGCACTGGTCTTGGTACATTTTATTATTAAAAATATTGTTCTCCTTTGATATAACTACCAGAGAGTGCAACTGGTTAACTAACCAAGTAATAACTTGTTTGTTTTTGTGACTTTGTTCAATGAAAGTTGACACCTGTTGCATGTCGCAACCGCTCTCTTCGAGTTCGTCGTCACTGTTTCCTATTTCTTTGGTCGCAACAGTGTAGCGGGCTTTGCTATAGTTCAGCCAAACTCTAAGTGTGTTCTGCGATACCCCTGTAGGGGTTCCGCGAGAATTTATTGAAAAAATCAATACACCTCTCTCGAGGGGTACTGCCTTGAGGCACGCCACATGTGATTGGCTTTTCGGAACTGGTCATTTTGCCTATTTTCCCACTCTGAGTACTATTTCGTAGGTAACTTTCTAATGATTTCAGTTGTGTATTTCGTATCCCAAAATTATGTTCCAATTTACTCACGAGCTTCAGAATAGAAACAGTGACAAATGCTTTTGTCAAAATGAACAAGTTAATCAAATGTCTTCTACCCAATGTTACGTTGTCAAAATGCATAATTTAAAATTATTCTCAAATTATGCGTTAATAAACATAATAAAAGGAACTACACACCTGAGAGTATACGTGTGGTTTATGTATATTTATATTCAAAATAGCTGTATTGGTTATTGTAGGTTGCTCTATGGGATCCGTGGCTTGCGGCAGAGATCTAATCCCCCCTTGCAAACGGATTCAGTTTCTCTTGAACAGGGGTGTTCATATGGTTCATATGGCTGTTACTATTAAACGTTGGCATGGTTGCTTGTTGGTAAGGCACTGATATGTCAATCAATGGGCGATTTCTAACAATCGATAAATTGTTTAAATTCCATCCACCCAAAGTGGGCATGCTGGCGTAAAGCGTTGCGTGAATGTTATCAGTAATTGATGAACCATTGTATCGGCAGCTGATATTCCTTGAATTGGGTTACTCGTTCCTCCTCATTAATGCTATAGAGCGAACTCAAGCTGAGGGAATCTGTAAAAAATATATAATTCTAATTACCGAAGTAGATATTCTAATTCAAAACATTCAAGACCAAAAGGTTATTGATTGCAGAATCCAATCTCACTACTGAGCTAGCGAGGTATGAACTTACTTGTAGATGACATCTGTGGAGATGTGCCTCTGTTCTTTGATCTCTTCCTGTAATCAGTGGTAAAGGCATTTTATCTATGAAATTATTCGCAGATGAATTACTAGTAGAGCTCACTGGTGAAGTTAAGTGGCCTACCTAAGCACTGGTGCACTGGTGGAACGACTGGCTTTCAGCGCACTGTGTATTTATTGTAGGTCGATTAACCATTGCTTCTAGCTCTGCTAATGTATGGAGCGGTTGAAGAGGTGAAATCCATGAAACATTGTGAAGGTTGGCATAGTTCCTCATGGTTTGGAGTGGAAGTCCTCTCTCCTGTTTGTTATTTCTTTGCATTGTATTTTCTGAACGCTACCTTTGGATTTTTTTCGGGTAGTGCTGGCTTGACAACTTCGCCAGTATGTTTAGTATTACTCCCAATTTCGCTCGTCGCTTCATTGCAGCCTTATAGATCGCGTACCGAGCGACGCCAGCTTGTAGCGGAGTTCTACCACCTCTTTGCACTGGTCTTGGTACATTTTATTATTAAAAATATTGTTCTCCTTTGATATAACTACCAGAGAGTGCAACTGGTTAACTAACCAAGTAATAACTTGTTTGTTTTTGTGACTTTGTTCAATGAAAGTTGACACCTGTTGCATGTCGCAACCGCTCTCTTCGAGTTCATCGTCACTGTTTCCTATTTCTTTGGTCGCAACAGTGTAGCGGGCTTTGCTATAGTTCAGCCAAACTCTAAGTGTGTTCTGCGATACCCCTGTAGGGGTTCCGCGAGAATTTATTGAAAAAATCAATACACCTCTCTCGAGGGGTACTGCCTTGAGGCACGCCACATGTGATTGGCTTTTCGGAACTGGTCATTTTGCCTATTTTCCCACTCTGAGTACTATTTCGTAGGTAACTTTCTAATGATTTCAGTTGTGTATTTCGTATCCCAAAATTATGTTCCAATTTACTCACGAGCTTCAGAAGAGAAACAGTGACAAATGCTTTTGTCAAAATGAACAAGTTAATCAAATGTCTTCTACCCAATGTTACGTTGTCAAAATGCATAATTTAAAATTATTCTCAAATTATGCGTTAATAAACATAATAAAAGGAACTACACACCTGAGAGTATACGTGTCGTTAATGTATATTTATATTCAAAATAGCTGTATTGGTTATTGTAGGTTGCTCTATGGGATCCGTGGCTTGCGGCAGAGATCTAATCCCCCCTTGCAAACGGATTCAGTTTCTCTTGAACAGGGGTGTTCATATGGTTCATATGGCTGTTACTATTAAACGTTGGCATGGTTGCTTGTTGGTAAGGCACTGATATGTCAATCAATGGGCGATTTCTAACAATCGATAAATTGTTTAAATTCCATCCACCCAAAGTGGGCATGCTGGCGTAAAGCGTTGCGTGAATGTTATCAGTAATTGATTAACCATTGTATCGGCAGCTGATATTCCTTGAATTGGGTTACTCGTTCCTCTACTATAGAGCGAACTCAAGCTGAGGGAATCTGTAAAAAATATATAATTCTAATTACCGAAGTAGATATTCTAATTCAAAACATTCAAGACCAAAAGGTTATTGATTGCAGAATCCAATCTCACTACTGAGCTAGCGAGGTATGAACTTACTTGTAGATGACATCTGTGGAGATGTGCCTCTGTTCTTTGATCTCTTCCTGTAATCAGTGGTAAAGGCATTTTATCTATGAAAATATTTGCAGATGAATTACTAGTAGAGCTCACTGGTGAAGTTAAGTGGCCTACCTAAGCACTGGTGCACTGGTGGAACGACTGGCTTTCAGCGCACTGTGTATTTATTGTAGGTCGATTAACCATTGCTTCTAGCGCTGCTAATGTATGGAGCGGTTGAAGTGGTGAAATCCATGAAACATTGTGAAGGTTGGCATAGTTCCTCATGGTTTGGAGTGGAAGTCCTCTCTCCTGTTTGTTATTTCTTTGCATTGTATTTTCTGAACGCTACCTTTGGATTTTTTTCGGGTAGTGCTGGCTTGACAACTTCGCCAGTATGTTTAGTATTACTCCCAATTTCGCTCGTCGCTTCATTGCAGCCTTATAGATCGCGTACCGAGCGACACCAGCTTGTAGCGGAGTTCTACCACCTCTTTGCACTGGTCTTGGTACATTTTATTATTAAAAATATTGTTCTCCTTTGATATAACTACCAGAGAGTGCAACTGGTTAACTAACCAAGTAATAACTTGTTTGTTTTTGTGACTTTGTTCAATGAAAGTTGACACCTGTTGCATGTCGCAACCGCTCTCTTCGAGTTCGTCGTCACTGTTTCCTATTTCTTTGGTCGCAACAGTGTAGCGGGCTTTGCTATAGTTCAGCCAAACTCTAAGTGTGTTCTGCGATACCCCTGTAGGGGTTCCGCGAGAATTTATTGAAAAAATCAATACACCTCTCTCGAGGGGTACTGCCTTGAGGCACGCCACATGTGATTGGCTTTTCAGAACTGGTCATTTTGCCTATTTTCCCACTCTGAGTACTATTTCGTAGGTAACTTTCTAATGATTTCAGTTGTGTATTTCGTATCCCAAAATTATGTTCCAATTTACTCACGAGCTTCAGAAGAGAAACAGTGACAAATGCTTTTCTAGGTCTAAGAATACTGTTAAACATTATGGTCTACTATCTAGTTTCTGAGCTTCAAAATCCGTGAAATCATGAACGGCTTCATGAGTAGATTTACTAGGTCTTAAGCCATATTGTCGCTCCGACACCAAGTTTAATTTTTCGAGGTATTCTATAAGCCATTTAATAATAATCTTCTCCAATATTTTTGAAAGAATAGGTAGGAGTGAAATTGGATGATAATTATCAATACAATCACGTTTCCTAATAGTTTATTATTGTGCCTGCCCCAGTCTGCTCCTAATAAATAATATAAACCCTATCTTCTTGTATTCTGTGTTATTATATTTGTGTTCTCGCTGGTTCTACCAATGGTTTCACAGTGTTTTTCTTTACCACGAATTTACGAAAGCTCGATGTTATTGGTATATTCCAGTTAGTGGTAGGTGAAATAAAAATATTTGAAAGTGAATCGAAATGATAGGCACATAAAAGGCATATAATTCCGCATTTAATCATTGTCAAAATGAACAAGTTAATCAAATGTCTTCTACCCAATGTTACGTTGTCAAAATGCATAATTTAAAATTATTCTCAAATTATGCGTTAATAAACATAATAAAAGAAACTACACACCTGAGAGTATACGTGTAGTTAATGTATATTTTTATTCAAAATAACTGTATTGGTTATTGTAGGTTGCTCTATGGGATCCGTGGCTTGCGGCAGAGATCTAATACCCCCTTGCAAACGGATTCAGTTTCTCTTGCACAGGGGTGTTCAAATGGTTCATATGGCTGTTACTATTAAACGTTGGCATGGTTGCTTGTTGGTAAGGCACTGATATGTCAATCAATGGGCGATTTCTAACAATCGGTAAATTGTTTAAATTCGATCCACCCAAAGTGGGTATGCTGGCGTAAAGCGTTGCGTGAATGTTATCAGTAATTGATGAACCATTGTATCGGCAGCTGATATTCCTTGAATTGGGATACTCGTTCCTCCTCATTAATGCTATAGAGCGAACTGAAGCTGGGGGAATCTGTAAAAAATATATAATTCTAATTGCCGAAGTAGATATTCAAATTCAAAACATTCAAGACCAAAAGGTTATTGATTGCAGAATCCAATCTCACTACTGAGCTAGCGAGGTATGAACTTACTTGTAGATGACTTCTGTGGAGATGTGCCTCTGTCCTTTGATCTCTTCCTGTAATCAGTGGTAAAGGCATTTTATCTATGAAATTATTCGCAGATGAATCACTAGTAGAACTCACTGGTGAAGTTAAGTGGCTTACCTAAGCACTGGTGCACTGGTGGAACGACTGGCTTTCAGCGCACTGTGTATTTATTGTAGGTCGATTAACCATTGTTTCTAGCTCTGCTAATGTATGGAGCGGTTGAAGAGGTGAAATCCATGAAACATTGTGAAGGTTGGCATAGTTGCTCATGGTTTGGAGTGGAAGTCCTCTCTCCTGTTTGTTATTTCTTTGCATTGTATTTTCTGAACGCTACCTTTGGATTTTTTTCGGGTAGTGCTGGCTTGACAACTTCGCCAGTATGTTTAGTATTACTCCCAATTTCGCTCGTCGCTTCATTGCAGCCTTATAGATCGCGTACCGAGCGACGCCAGCTTGTAGCGGAGTTCTACCACCTCTTTGCACAGGTCTTGGTACATTTTATTATTAAAAATATTGTTCTCCTTTGATATAACTACCAGAGAGTGCCACTGGTTAACTAACCAAGTAACTACTTGTTTGTTTTTGTGACTTTGTTCAATGAAAGTTGACACCTGTTGCATGTCGCAACCGCTCTCTTCGAGTTCATCGTCACTGTTTCCTATTTCTTTGGTCGCAACAGTGTAGCGGGCTTTGCTATAGTTCAGCCAAACTCTAACTGTGTTCTGCGATACCCCTGTAGGGGTTCCGCGAGAATTTATTGAAAAAATCAATACACCTCTCTCGAGGGGTACTGCCTTGAGGCACGCCACATGTGATTGGCTTTTCGGAACTGGTCATTTTGCCTATTTTCCCACTCTGAGTACTATTTCGTAGGTAACTTTCTAATGATTTCAGTTGTGTATTTCGTATCCCAAAATTATGTTCCAATTTACTCACGAGCTTCAGAAGAGAAACAGTGACAAATGCTTTTGTCAAAATGAACAAGTTAATCAAATGTCTTCTACCCAATGTTACGTTGTCAAAATGCATAATTTAAAATTATTCTCAAATTATGCGTTAATAAACATAATAAAAGGAACTACACACCTGAGAGTATACGTGTCGTTAATGTATATTTATATTCAAAATAGCTGTATTGGTTATTGTAGGTTGCTCTATGGGATCCGTGGCTTGCGGCAGAGATCTAATCCCCCCTTGCAAACGGATTCAGTTTCTCTTGAACAGGGGTGTTCATATGGTTCATATGGCTGTTACTATTAAACGTTGGCATGGTTGCTTGTTGGTAAGGCACTGATATGTCAATCAATGGGCGATTTCTAACAATCGATAAATTGTTTAAATTCCATCCACCCAAAGTGGGCATGCTGGCGTAAAGCGTTGCGTGAATGTTATCAGTAATTGATGAACCATTGTATCGGCAGCTGATATTCCTTGAATTGGGTTACTCGTTCCTCCTCATTAATGCTATAGAGCGAACTCAAGCTGAGGGAATCTGTAAAAAATATATAATTCTAATTACCGAAGTAGATATTCTAATTCAAAACATTCAAGACCAAAAGGTTATTGATTGCAGAATCCAATCTCACTACTGAGCTAGCGAGGTATGAACTTACTTGTAGATGACATCTGTGGAGATGTGCCTCTGTTCTTTGATCTCTTCCTGTAATCAGTGGTAAAGGCATTTTATCTATGAAATTATTCGCAGATGAATTACTAGTAGAGCTCACTGGTGAAGTTAAGTGGCCTACCTAAGCACTGGTGCACTGGTGGAACGACTGGCTTTCAGCGCACTGTGTATTTATTGTAGGTCGATTAACCATTGCTTCTAGCTCTGCTAATGTATGGAGCGGTTGAAGAGGTGAAATCCATGAAACATTGTGAAGGTTGGCATAGTTCCTCATGGTTTGGAGTGGAAGTCCTCTCTCCTGTTTGTTATTTCTTTGCATTGTATTTTCTGAACGCTACCTTTGGATTTTTTTCGGGTAGTGCTGGCTTGACAACTTCGCCAGTATGTTTAGTATTACTCCCAATTTCGCTCGTCGCTTCATTGCAGCCTTATAGATCGCGTACCGAGCGACGCCAGCTTGTAGCGGAGTTCTACCACCTCTTTGCACTGGTCTTGGTACATTTTATTATTAAAAATATTGTTCTCCTTTGATATAACTACCAGAGAGTGCAACTGGTTAACTAACCAAGTAATAACTTGTTTGTTTTTGTGACTTTGTTCAATGAAAGTTGACACCTGTTGCATGTCGCAACCGCTCTCTTCGAGTTCATCGTCACTGTTTCCTATTTCTTTGGTCGCAACAGTGTAGCGGGCTTTGCTATAGTTCAGCCAAACTCTAACTGTGTTCTGCGATACCCCTGTAGGGGTTCCGCGAGAATTTATTGAAAAAATCAATACACCTCTCTCGAGGGGTACTGCCTTGAGGCACGCCACATGTGATTGGCTTTTCGGAACTGGTCATTTTGCCTATTTTCCCACTCTGAGTACTATTTCGTAGGTAACTTTCTAATGATTTCAGTTGTGTATTTCGTATCCCAAAATTATGTTCCAATTTACTCACGAGCTTCAGAAGAGAAACAGTGACACATGCTTTTCTAGGTCTAAGAGTACTGTTAAACATTTTGGTCTACTATCTAGTTTCTGAGCTTCAAAATCCGTGAAATCATGAACGGCTTCATGAGTAGATTTACTAGGTCTTAAGCCATATTGTCGCTCCGATACCAAGTTTAATTTTTCGAGGTATTCTATAAGCCATTTAATAATAATCTTCTCCAATATTTTTGAAAGAATAGGTAGGAGTGAAATTGGATGATAATTATCAATACAATCACGTTTCCTAATAGTTTATTATTGTGCCTGCCCCAGTCTGCTCCTAATAAATAATATAAACCCTATCTTCTTGTATTCTGTGTTATTATATTTGTGTTCTCGCTGGTTCTACCAATGGTTTCACAGTGTTTTTATTTACCACGAATTTACGAAAGCTCGATGTTATTGGTATATTCCAGTTAGTGGTAGGTGAAATAAAAATATTTGAAAGTGAATCGAAATGATAGGCACATAAAAGGCATATAATTCCGCATTTAATCATTGTCAAAATGAACAAGTTAATCAAATGTCTTCTACCCAATGTTACGTTGTCAAAATGCATAATTTAAAATTATTCTCAAATTATGCGTTAATAAACATAATAAAAGAAACTACACACCTGAGAGTATACGTGTGGTTAATGTATATTTTTATTCAAAATAGCTGTATTGGTTATTGTAGGTTGCTCTATGGGATCCGTGGCTTGCGGCAGAGATCTAATACCCCCTTGCAAACGGATTCAGTTTCTCTTGCACAGGGGTGTTCAAATGGTTCATATGGCTGTTACTATTAAACGTTGGCATGGTTGCTTGTTGGTAAGGCACTGATATGTCAATCAATGGGCGATTTCTAACAATCGGTAAATTGTTTAAATTCGATCCACCCAAAGTGGGCATGCTGGCGTAAAGCGTTGCGTGAATGTTATCAGTAATTGATGAACCATTGTATCGGCAGCTGATATTCCTTGAATTGGGATACTCGTTCCTCCTCATTAATGCTATAGAGCGAACTGAAGCTGGGGGAATCTGTAAAAAATATATAATTCTAATTGCCGAAGTAGATATTCAAATTCAAAACATTCAAGACCAAAAGGTTATTGATTGCAGAATCCAATCTCACTACTGAGCTAGCGAGGTATGAACTTACTTGTAGATGACTTCTGTGGAGATGTGCCTCTGTCCTTTGATCTCTTCCTGTAATCAGTGGTAAAGGCATTTTATCTATGAAATTATTCGCAGATGAATCACTAGTAGAACTCACTGGTGAAGTTAAGTGGCTTACCTAAGCACTGGTGCACTGGTGGAACGACTGGCTTTCAGCGCACTGTGTATTTATTGTAGGTCGATTAACCATTGTTTCTAGCTCTGCTAATGTATGGAGCGGTTGAAGAGGTGAAATCCATGAAACATTGTGAAGGTTGGCATAGTTGCTCATGGTTTGGAGTGGAAGTCCTCTCTCCTGTTTGTTATTTCTTTGCATTGTATTTTCTGTACGCTAACTTTGGATTTTTTTCGGGTAGTGCTGGCTTGACAACTTCGCCAGTATGTTTAGTATTACTCCCAATTTCGCTCGTCGCTTCATTGCAGCCTTATAGATCGCGTACCGAGCGACGCCAGCTTGTAGCGGAGTTCTACCACCTCTTTGCACAGGTCTTGGTACATTTTATTATTAAAAATATTGTTCTCGTTTGATATAACTACCAGAGAGTGCCACTGGTTAACTAACCAAGTAATTACTTGTTTGTTTTTGTGACTTTGTTCAATGAAAGTTGACACCTGTTGCATGTCGCAACCGCTCTCTTCGAGTTCATCGTCACTGTTTCCTATTTCTTTGGTCGCAACAGTGTAGCGGGCTTTGCTATAGTTCAGCCAAACTCTAACTGTGTTCTGCGATACCCCTGTAGGGGTTCCGCGAGAATTTATTGAAAAAATCAATACACCTCACTCGAGGGGTACTGCCTTGAGGCACGCCACATGTGATTGGCTTTTCGGAAATGGTCATTTTGCCTATTTTCCCACTCTGAGTACTATTTCGTAGGTAACTTTCTAATGATTTCAGTTGTGTATTTCGTATCCCAAAATTATGTTCCAATTTACTCACGAGCTTCAGAAGAGAAACAGTGACAAATGCTTTTGTCAAAATGAACAAGTTAATCAAATGTCTTCTACCCAATGTTACGTTGTCAAAATGCATAATTTAAAATTATTCTCAAATTATGCGTTAATAAACATAATAAAAGGAACTACACACCTGAGAGTATACGTGTAGTTAATGTATATTTTTATTCAAAATAGCTGTATTGGTTATTGAAGGTTGCTCTATGGGATCCGTGGCTTGCGGCAGAGATCTAATCCCCCCTTGCAAACGGATTCAGTTTCTCTTGAACAGGGGTGTTCATATGGTTCATATGGCTGTTACTATTAAACGTTGGCATGGTTGCTTGTTGGTAAGGCACTGATATGTCAATCAATGGGCGATTTGTAACAATCGGTAAATTGTTTAAATTCGATCCACCCAAAGTGGGCATGCTGGCGTAAAGCGTTGCGTGAATGTTATCAGTAATTGATGAACCATTGTATCGGCAGCTGATATTCCTTGAATTGGGATACTCGTTCCTCCTCATTAATGCTATAGAGCGAACTGAAGCTGGGGGAATCTGTAAAAAATATATAATTCTAATTGCCGAAGTAGATATTCAAATTCAAAACATTCAAGACCAAAAGGTTATTGATTGCAGAATCCAATCTCACTACTGAGCTAGCGAGGTATGAACTTACTTGTAGATGACTTCTGTGGAGATGTGCCTCTGTCCTTTGATCTCTTCCTGTAATCAGTGGTAAAGGCATTTTATCTATGAAATTATTCGCAGATGAATCACTAGTAGAACTCACTGGTGAAGTTAAGTGGCTTACCTAAGCACTGGTGCACTGGTGGAACGACTGGCTTTCAGCGCACTGTGTATTTATTGTAGGTCGATTAACCATTGCTTCTAGCTCTGCTAATGTATGGAGCGGTTGAAGAGGTGAAATCCACGAAACATTGTGAAGGTTGGCATAGTTCCTCATGGTTTGGAGTGGAAGTCCTCTCTCCTGTTTGTTATTTCTTTGCATTGTATTTTCTGTACGCTAACTTTGGATTTTTTTCGGGTAGTGCTGGCTTGACAACTTCGCCAGTATGTTTAGTATTACTCCCAATTTCGCTCGTCGCTTCATTGCAGCCTTATAGATCGCGTACCGAGCGACGCCAGCTTGTAGCGGAGTTCTACCACCTCTTTGCACAGGTCTTGGTACATTTTATTATTAAAAATATTGTTCTCCTTTGATATAACTACCAGAGAGTGCCACTGGTTAACTAACCAAGTAATTACTTGTTTGTTTTTGTGACTTTGTTCAATGAAAGTTGACACCTGTTGCATGTCGCAACCGCTCTCTTCGAGTTCATCGTCACTGTTTCCTATTTCTTTGGTCGCAACAGTGTAGCGGGCTTTGCTATAGTTCAGCCAAACTCTAACTGTGTTCTGCGATACCCCTGTAGGGGTTCCGCGAGAATTTATTGAAAAAATCAATACACCTCTCTCGAGGGGTACTGCCTTGAGGCACGCCACATGTGATTGGCTTTTCGGAACTGGTCATTTTGCCTATTTTCCCACTCTGAGTACTATTTCGTAGGTAACTTTCTAATGATTTCAGTTGTGTATTTCGTATCCCAAAATTATGTTCCAATTTACTCACGAGCTTCAGAAGAGAAACAGTGACAAATGCTTTTGTCAAAATGAACAAGTTAATCAAATGTCTTCTACCCAATGTTACGTTGTCAAAATGCATAATTTAAAATTATTCTCAAATTATGCGTTAATAAACATAATAAAAGGAACTACACACCTGAGAGTATACGTGTCGTTAATGTATATTTATATTCAAAATAGCTGTATTGGTTATTGTAGGTTGCTCTATGGGATCCGTGGCTTGCGGCAGAGATCTAATCCCCCCTTGCAAACGGATTCAGTTTCTCTTGAACAGGGGTGTTCATATGGTTCATATGGCTGTTACTATTAAACATTGGCATGGTTGCTTGTTGGTAAGGCACTGATATGTCAATCAATGGGCGATTTCTAACAATCGATAAATTGTTTAAATTCCATCCACCCAAAGTGGGCATGCTGGCGTAAAGCGTTGCGTGAATGTTATCAGTAATTGATGAACCATTGTATCGGCAGCTGATATTCCTTGAATTGGGTTACTCGTTCCTCCTCATTAATGCTATAGAGCGAACTCAAGCTGAGGGAATCTGTAAAAAATATATAATTCTAATTACCGAAGTAGATATTCTAATTCAAAACATTCAAGACCAAAAGGTTATTGATTGCAGAATCCAATCTCACTACTGAGCTAGCGAGTTATGAACTTACTTGTAGATGACATCTGTGGAGATGTGCCTCTGTTCTTTGATCTCTTCCTGTAATCAGTGGTGTAGTGTATGCGCTTATTCACTCATTCACTCACACAGACAAACACTGTCTCGGGCGCACCACGTCAGTTATGCGAGAGCCATCGGCGAGAGTAGAAGTGTTGGTAGTCTGTCCATTAAGTGCGCGTGCGAGCCTGTGAGTTATACTAAAGGACTGGCTTCACAAGTGGCGACGAGTAAAAAGGTAACTTGTTGATTTTGTAAAAAATAAAAGGGAGAAATGATATTAAAACAATTGTTGGATTTTTATAGGTTAGGTTACGAAACGTATCTTCTAGTGTTAGCTTACTCGGAGATTTGACAAAATTAAAGATAAACCAATTAAAAAATCAACGGATTTACAAGTTTTGTTAGTACCTATTCATTTTGTCCATGAATACCGTCAAATCAAATCAATATTATGTTCCTAGCTGTTTCGTTAATCCTTGTTTGAAACAGAAATCCGTAGACACGGACAAGTTCCACGACATGGGTTGTTGACTTATTAGAATGAATAAGCAGTGAGAAGTTAGATTGCATGTGGTAAATTAAGACAATACCTATTTCATATGGCAGAGGTGTTAAACAGATATTCTTTATTAGTTAAAGGTAGGGTAAACCTAAAATATGACCTACTCGCCTGTCTGTTATTTATTGTTTAAATTAAGCTGCACAACCATATCAATACAACAACAACACATACAACTTTAGTGTACTGTGACTAGTGATGAATAAATGAATATGAATATGAATTAATATCATTTAAAGAAACAGAAATAGGTAAACTAAAACACTGATTGCGAATAGCTAAACTATAGGTAATTGTATTAGAGGTTTGTTACAGTCTGACTACTTACCAATATATTATGCAAGTACAAAAAAAGTATATCATACAAGGAATATTGAAAACAGTAATTAATTAATTTCGACATAAGGTACCTCCAATTCTTGTTTCAAAAGTAACAAATACATTTTTATGATCTCATAATTTTTAAATTATGTCAATTAATGTAGGTAATACATAAATATCAGGGTATAACATAGTATGTTGTAAATATAATAGTGTGCTGGCGGTAATGAAATTGTTCACCATTCAATACTCTTTAACGTAAGAGTGTCAACACAGTAATAATACAATGATGCTTGGATATTACCGACTATGATACGCAGGGTCGCGGGTTCGAGTCGAGTCCCGGGGTATTCATACTTTTAGGCTGAATCCGGATAAAGGGTTGTGGGAGTTCCCAGTTTGCATTTGTGGTGTTATTTATTAATTAAAGCCAAAACTTCCAAAATTAGCATAGTATTAATATAATTTTTGTTTTAAGCATTTAATGTGTAGGTCGCTGGTTCGATTTCAGCTCGAGGACCGGCTGAGTTGCTTTTCCTAGTATGTCTATCCTAACCAGAGCAATTTAATAGAAAGATACATTATCTAATAGTAGTATAGAATGTTTTATAATTGAAATAAGTAGGTACTTACTGGTATACCACGAAGCTTTCTGGCGATTAAAGGAAATAGGAAATGTTGCCATTTAAGTGGTAGGTCATTTTATGATGTCATTAAATTGATAGGTTATGTGATGTTGCTATAAAATTGGTAACTTACGTGAAGCTGCCATTAAATTGGTAGGTTATATTATGCTGCCATTAAATTGGTAGGTTATATTATGCTGCCATTAAATTGGTAGGTTATGTTAAGTTGCCATTAAATTGGTAGGTTATATTATGTTGCCATTGAATTGGTAGGTTATTTAAGTTGCCATTAAATTGGTAGGTTATGTTATGTTGCCATTAAAGTGGTAGGTCGTTTTATGCTGCCATTAAATTGGTAGGTTATATTGTGCTGCTATTAAATTGGCAGGGTTCGTCAAATTTATCGAAAAAAAAAACAAAAATAATTAGGGTTATCCTATAATTCGGTATTTTCAGATCGTCCCACCAAGCCAGGAAGCGAAGAAACGTAATGGCGAATTTTATGCCTGGGCTGGACAAACTCGATATAGATGGCGATACCTCTGCTGTTGGCATTCGTTGGGGGCGCTGGAAAAGATCGTTGCTTATTTACCTTGAGGCCGCCGATATTCAAATCCCTGTGAAGAAAAGAGCGACTCTGTTGCATTTTGGGGGACCAGGCCTTCAGGAAATCTATTCAAATTTACCTGGGGCTAACGCAGTTACTTCGGCACCAACTGGACCGTCGGATGCTGCAGCGGAAGATGTATTCCAAATTGCTTTAAAAAAACTGGATGATTATTTTCTGCCTAAACAAAGTAAAGTTTATGAACGGCATTTGTTTAGACAACTGAAACAGGAGGACGGCGAAAAAATGGAGAAGTTCTTAGTGAGACTGCGTAACCAAGCGGATAAATGTAGGTTCGAGAAGCCGGATAGTTATATAATCGACCAAATTACAGAGAAATGCATATCAAATGAACTGCGTAAGAAGATTTTAACTATGGGAGACAGCGCTACTCTAGATGAAATAATGACGCTAGCAAATACCTTGGAGCTAGTGAGTCATCAACTGAATGTTTACGGAAATGAAGGAAACGGAGCAAAGAACCAAGAAGTGAACCAAATTATCAATAACGGCTATAGGAGAAGTAAGAGTTATACTAATGGAGCAAGGACCGGTTCACAGAACAATTTACGCTGTTCTAGATGTGGAAGCAAATTTCATAAATCCATCGATGCGAACTGTCCAGCGAAGAACAGAACCTGCCATTCGTGCAAAAAGATAGGTCACTTTTCAGCACATTGTAAATCCCTGAATTCTGAGAAAAGGCCAGGAAAAAGGAAGTACAGTGGAAACCCGCGTTATAACACGGACCTAGGAAATAGGAAGAGAGCGAAGGACGGAGAAGGAAATAATGTTGATATGGTGGATGATGAAGAAGTTGACTATGTTTTTCAAATAGATAACGACTCTTCTGTCAGTTGCATGGTCGGGGGGGTCGGTATCGACATGCTTATTGATTCAGGATGTAAACCTAATCTGGTAACAGACAGAACATGGGAGAGGCTAAAGGTCAGTGGTGTAAAGGTAAAAAATCAAATTAAACAGCCCAACAAAATTCTTCTCGCTTACGGCAGTCAGTCTCCTTTAACAGTAAAAGGTTCATTTGAAGCTGAAATTGAGGCAAACAGCCGAAAAGATTTCACTACTTTTTATGTAATAAGTGGTGGGACGAAAGACTTATTGGGGAAAACGTCAGCAATGAAATTGGGAGTTTTACGTATGGGTATTGGCATCAATCAAGTAGTAAACTTGATTACACCATTCCCGAAATTCAAGGATGTCCTTGTTGAGATACCGATTGATGATTCCGTGAAGCCCATTTCTCAACCATGCCGAAGAGTGCCTATTACCTTTAGAAAAGAAAGTCGATGCCAAAATTAAGGAACTTCTAAAGGAGGACATAATCGAAGAGGTAGAAGGGTTTTCAAGATGGGTTTCGCCCATAGTCCCAATCCTGAAAGAAAATGGAGACTTAAGACTGTGCGTGGATATGCGACGCGCAAATAATGCAATAATGAGGGAGAATCATCCTCTCCCAACCATGGATAAATTGCTTCCTAAGATAAATAAAGCGAAATACTTTACCAAACTGGACGTTAAAAATGCATTCCACCAAGTAGAGATTCACCCAGACTCCAGACATATCACCACCTTCATTACTTCAAGTGGGTTATATCGCTATAAGCGGTTGATGTTCGGTGTCACGTGTGCACCAGAACTATTCCAGAAGATTATGGAGAGAATGCTGATACAGTGTGATGGAGTAATAAACTTCATCGATGACATTCTGGTTTACGGGGATAATGAGAAAGAACACGATACTAGACTGGAGAATGTAGTACAGACACTAAAGGTTAACAACGTGTTACTAAACGAAGGAAAATGCATTTTTAAAACCCAGAGTGTGGATTTTCTCGGACACCATCTTGAACCCAACGGTATTACACCTATAGACAAGTACGTGAAAAGTATAATGGATTTTCGCGTGCCTAAGACCATAGAGGAACTTCAAAGTTTTTTAGGTCTCCTTAACTACATAAACAAGTGGATTCCCAATTTGGCTACAGCATCGGAACCTTTAAAAGAGATACTCAGGAAAAAATTGTGTAAAAATGCTAATATTGAGAAATTTTGGTTAAAAGGACAACAGGATTCTTTTGATAATTTGAAACACGCTCTTACAAAAATCCAATCTTTGGGGTATTATGATGTCCGCGATAGAACTCAGGTGATAGCCGACGCAAGCCCGGTTGGATTAGGTGCCATTCTGGTCCAAATTGATGCAAATGGGCCTCGTATAATTGCGTATGGAAATAAAACCCTTACAGATTGTGAACGAAGATATAGCCAAACAGAGAAGGAAGCTTTGGCTTTAGTTTGGGGGGTCGAACATTTCAACATTTTTCTGTTTGGTAAGGAATTTGACCTGGTTACAGACCACAAACCACTAGAGGTCCTTTTTGGAAAGAAGTCCAAACCGTGCGCACGTATAGAGCGTTGGGTATTGCGCCTTCAATCCTATAAATATCAAATCATGTACAAGCCGGGGAAAAAGAACATCGCCGATCCCTTATCGCGATTGTGCAAATTGACTAACAAACCTTCGGCTGATGAAGACTCACATGTGTGCCAGGTGGTTAGTTTTGCACGACCACAGGCAATACCGATGAGCGAGATTATTAGTGCATCTGAGATTGATAAAGAAATTTGTGATGTTAGGAAAGGGCTATATCAGGATAACTGGGACGAAACTGTCAGAAGCTATAAAATTTTCGAGAATGAGTTGTGTTTTTTCGAGAATATACTATTACGAGGGAATAAAATTGTAATAGCGCATCGTCTACGTAAAATTGTTTTAGATGCTGCACATGAAGGTCACCCGGGCATTGTGGCAATGAAGGGCCGTTTGAGATCGAAGGTTTGGTGGCCACGCATCGACAAAGATGCAGAAAATTTAGTAAAATCATGCAAAGGGTGCACCTTGGTGGCTTTACCTAGCGCGCCAGTTCCTATGAAAAGGCGAGAACTGCCTTTGGGTCCATGGATAGATGTGGCAATGGATCTTTTAGGACCACTCCCAAGTAATGACTATCTACTGGTGGTCATCGACTATTACAGTCGATACAAGGAGGTGAAAGTGACCAAATCAATCTCAAGCACCCAGATAATAAAAATGCTGAAAGAAATCTTTAGCAGGCTAGGTTTTCCCGTTTCTATAACAGTCGATAACGGGAGGCAGTTCGTGAGTGAAGAATTTCGTGAATATTGCAGAGAATGTAATATTCGGCTTCACAACACGGTCCCATATTGGCCTCAAATGAACGGGGAGGTTGAAAGACAGAACAGGGATATTTTGAAGAGGTTACGAATCAGTCGTACAGAACGGAGAGATATGAAAGATTGCTTATTTGAATATCTAATGATGTATAATAGCACACCTCACTCGGTAACTGGTCGAACACCTTCAGAACTGTTTTTCCAAAGACAAAATAGGGACAAAATTCCTGCATTAGAGAATATAAGTGGGAAAATGAACGATTCAGATGTGAGAGATAGAGACAGGGTTCAGAAGGAGTTAGGAAAAGAGTATGGGGACAGGAAGCGGAAAGCTATTGAATCAGATATAAATGAAGGTGAAAAAGTTTATGTAAAAAAAATGGTTGCCTGTAAAGTCGGTTTTACGGGCGAAGATTTTACGTGACAACGTCTTTTTCTCGGTAGAATATTTATTGATATGAATATAATTAAATTGCACAATAGGAACAAGGAATTGAATGAAAATAAGAATTGCGGCAGACCGATCATAGTTGAGTGGGAGAGAGACGCAAGGCATTCGGCGGGCCTCTCTCTCGTTCGGTGACTCATCGTAACGTTACCGAGCGTTACACTTTTTCATAAGTGACTCCCAGCCGCAACCTAATTTAAGACGTTGTCACGTCAAAACATGGATAAAACAAATAAGTTGACGCCTAATTTCAACTCAACCCAGTATACTGTGGAAAGTACCAACGCAGGAGATTGTGTTGTGAGGAACGATGAAACAAGCCAATCTTATCGAAGGAATATCGTTCACTTAAAAAAGGTAGAAGGGGAATGGAAAGCTGTAGTACAGGAAGAAGAAAATGCAGAAGTTAAAGGAGGTTCAGATAAATGAATCAGTTGTGATTAAAACTTTTATTTGTAGAAATATTATTCAAAAAGAATATGTAAAATTGATTTTGGTTTGTATTTTAATTAGTAGTTGAAATTGATTTTGGTTTGTATTTTGATTAATACTTGAATCAATAAAATTGTGACAAGGAAGGGATGTAGTGTATGCGCTTATTCACTCATTCACTCACACAGACAAACACTGTCTCGGGCGCACCACGTCAGTTATGCGAGAGCCATCGGCGAGAGTAGACGTGTTGGTAGTCTGTCCATTAAGTGCGCGTGCGAGCCTGTGAGTTATACTATAGGACTGGCTTCACAAGTGGTAAAGGCATTTTATCTATGAAATTATTCGCAGATGAATTACTAGTAGAGCTCACTGGTGAAGTTAAGTGGCCTACCTAAGCACTGGTGCACTGGTGGAACGACTGGCTTTCAGCGCACTGTGTATTTATTGTAGGTCGATTAACCATTGCTTCTAGCGCTGCTAATGTATGGAGCGGTTGAAGTGGTGAAATCCATGAAACATTGTGAAGGTTGGCATAGTTCCTCATGGTTTGGAGTGGAAGTCCTCTCTCCTGTTTGTTATTTCTTTGCATTGTATTTTCTGAACGCTACCTTTGGATTTTTTTCGGGTAGTGCTGGCTTGACAACTTCGCCAGTATGTTTAGTATTACTCCCAATTTCGCTCGTCGCTTCATTGCAGCCTTATAGATCGCGTACCGAGCGACGCCAGCTTGTAGCGGAGTTCTACCACCTCTTTGCACAGGTCTTGGTACATTTTATTATTAAAAATATTGTTCTCCTTTGATATAACTACCAGAGAGTGCCACTGGTTAACTAACCAAGTAACTACTTGTTTGTTTTTGTGACTTTGTTCAATGAAAGTTGACACCTGTTGCATGTCGCAACCGCTCTCTTCGAGTTCATCGTCACTGTTTCCTATTTCTTTGGTCGCAACAGTGTAGCGGGCTTTGCTATAGTTCAGCCAAACTCTAACTGTGTTCTGCGATACCCCTGTAGGGGTTCCGCGAGAATTTATTGAAAAAATCAATACACCTCTCTCGAGGGGTACTGCCTTGAGGCACGCCACATGTGATTGGCTTTTCGGAACTGGTCATTTTGCCTATTTTCCCACTCTGAGTACTATTTCGTAGGTAACTTTCTAATGATTTCAGTTGTGTATTTCGTATCCCAAAATTATGTTCCAATTTACTCACGAGCTTCAGAAGAGAAACAGTGACAAATGCTTTTGTCAAAATGAACAAGTTAATCAAATGTCTTCTACCCAATGTTACGTTGTCAAAATGCATAATTTAAAATTATTCTCAAATTATGCGTTAATAAACATAATAAAAGGAACTACACACCTGAGAGTATACGTGTCGTTAATGTATATTTATATTCAAAATAGCTGTATTGGTTATTGTAGGTTGCTCTATGGGATCCGTGGCTTGCGGCAGAGATCTAATCCCCCCTTGCAAACGGATTCAGTTTCTCTTGAACAGGGGTGTTCATATGGTTCATATGGCTGTTACTATTAAACGTTGGCATGGTTGCTTGTTGGTAAGGCACTGATATGTCAATCAATGGGCGATTTCTAACAATCGATAAATTGTTTAAATTCCATCCACCCAAAGTGGGCATGCTGGCGTAAAGCGTTGCGTGAATGTTATCAGTAATTGATGAACCATTGTATCGGCAGCTGATATTCCTTGAATTGGGTTACTCGTTCCTCCTCATTAATGCTATAGAGCGAACTCAAGCTGAGGGAATCTGTAAAAAATATATAATTCTAATTACCGAAGTAGATATTCTAATTCAAAACATTCAAGACCAAAAGGTTATTGATTGCAGAATCCAATCTCACTACTGAGCTAGCGAGGTATGAACTTACTTGTAGATGACATCTGTGGAGATGTGCCTCTGTTCTTTGATCTCTTCCTGTAATCAGTGGTAAAGGCATTTTATCTATGAAATTATTCGCAGATGAATTACTAGTAGAGCTCACTGGTGAAGTTAAGTGGCCTACCTAAGCACTGGTGCACTGGTGGAACGACTGGCTTTCAGCGCACTGTGTATTTATTGTAGGTCGATTAACCATTGCTTCTAGCTCTGCTAATGTATGGAGCGGTTGAAGAGGTGAAATCCATGAAACATTGTGAAGGTTGGCATAGTTCCTCATGGTTTGGAGTGGAAGTCCTCTCTCCTGTTTGTTATTTCTTTGCATTGTATTTTCTGAACGCTACCTTTGGATTTTTTTCGGGTAGTGCTGGCTTGACAACTTCGCCAGTATGTTTAGTATTACTCCCAATTTCGCTCGTCGCTTCATTGCAGCCTTATAGATCGCGTACCGAGCGACGCCAGCTTGTAGCGGAGTTCTACCACCTCTTTGCACTGGTCTTGGTACATTTTATTATTAAAAATATTGTTCTCCTTTGATATAACTACCAGAGAGTGCAACTGGTTAACTAACCAAGTAATAACTTGTTTGTTTTTGTGACTTTGTTCAATGAAAGTTGACACCTGTTGCATGTCGCAACCGCTCTCTTCGAGTTCATCGTCACTGTTTCCTATTTCTTTGGTCGCAACAGTGTAGCGGGCTTTGCTATAGTTCAGCCAAACTCTAAGTGTGTTCTGCGATACCCCTGTAGGAGTTCCGCGAGAATTTATTGAAAAAATCAATACACCTCTCTCGAGGGGTACTGCCTTGAGGCACGCCACATGTGATTGGCTTTTCGGAACTGGTCATTTTGCCTATTTTCCCACTCTGAGTACTATTTCGTAGGTAACTTTCTAATGATTTCAGTTGTGTATTTCGTATCCCAAAATTATGTTCCAATTTACTCACGAGCTTCAGAAGAGAAACAGTGACACATGCTTTTCTAGGTCTAAGAATACTGTTAAACATTATGGTCTACTATCTAGTTTCTGAGCTTCAAAATCCGTGAAATCATGAACGGCTTCATGAGTAGATTTACTAGGTCTTAAGCCATATTGTCGCTCCGACACCAAGTTTAATTTTTCGAGGTATTCTATAAGCCATTTAATAATAATCTTCTCCAATATTTTTGAAAGAATAGGTAGGAGTGAAATTGGATGATAATTATCAATACAATCACGTTTCCTAATAGTTTATTATTGTGCCTGCCCCAGTCTGCTCCTAATAAATAATATAAACCCTATCTTCTTGTATTCTGTGTTATTATATTTGTGTTCTCGCTGGTTCTACCAATGGTTTCACAGTGTTTTTATTTACCACGAATTTACGAAAGCTCGATGTTATTGGTATATTCCAGTTAGTGGTAGGTGAAATAAAAATATTTGAAAGTGAATCGAAATGATAGGCACATAAAAGGCATATAATTCCGCATTTAATCATTGTCAAAATGAACAAGTTAATCAAATGTCTTCTACCCAATGTTACGTTGTCAAAATGCATAATTTAAAATTATTCTCAAATTATGCGTTAATAAACATAATAAAAGAAACTACACACCTGAGAGTATACGTGTAGTTAATGTATATTTTTATTCAAAATAACTGTATTGGTTATTGTAGGTTGCTCTATGGGATCCGTGGCTTGCGGCAGAGATCTAATACCCCCTTGCAAACGGATTCAGTTTCTCTTGCACAGGGGTGTTCAAATGGTTCATATGGCTGTTACTATTAAACGTTGGCATGGTTGCTTGTTGGTAAGGCACTGATATGTCAATCAATGGGCGATTTCTAACAATCGGTAAATTGTTTAAATTCGATCCACCCAAAGTGGGTATGCTGGCGTAAAGCGTTGCGTGAATGTTATCAGTAATTGATGAACCATTGTATCGGCTGCTGATATTCCTTGAATTGGGATACTCGTTCCTCCTCATTAATGCTATAGAGCGAACTGAAGCTGGGGGAATCTGTAAAAAATATATGATTCTAATTGCCGAAGTAGATATTCAAATTCAAAACATTCAAGACCAAAAGGTTATTGATTGCAGAATCCAATCTCACTACTGAGCTAGCGAGGTATGAACTTACTTGTAGATGACTTCTGTGGAGATGTGCCTCTGTCCTTTGATCTCTTCCTGTAATCAGTGGTGTAGTGTATGCGCTTATTCACTCATTCACTCACACAGACAAACACTGTCTCGGGCGCACCACGTCAGTTATGCGAGAGCCATCGGCGAGAGTAGAAGTGTTGGTAGTCTGTCCATTAAGTGCGCGTGCGAGCCTGTGAGTTATACTAAAGGACTGGCTTCACAAGTGGCGACGAGTAAAAAGGTAACTTGTTGATTTTGTAAAAAATAAAAGGGAGAAATGATATTAAAACAATTGTTGGATTTTTATAGGTTAGGTTCATCTGCGAATAATTTCATAGATAAAATGCCTTTAGCATTTTATCTATGAAATTATTCGCAGATGAATCACTAGTAGAACTCACTGGTGAAGTTAAGTGGCTTACCTAAGCACTGGTGCACTGGTGGAACGACTGGCTTTCAGCGCACTGTGTATTTATTGTAGGTCGATTAACCATTGTTTCTAGCTCTGCTAATGTATGGAGCGGTTGAAGAGGTGAAATCCATGAAACATTGTGAAGGTTGGCATAGTTGCTCATGGTTTGGAGTGGAAGTCCTCTCTCCTGTTTGTTATTTCTTTGCATTGTATTTTCTGAACGCTACCTTTGGATTTTTTTCGGGTAGTGCTGGCTTGACAACTTCGCCAGTATGTTTAGTATTACTCCCAATTTCGCTCGTCGCTTCATTGCAGCCTTATAGATCGCGTACCGAGCGACGCCAGCTTGTAGCGGAGTTCTACCACCTCTTTGCACAGGTCTTGGTACATTTTATTATTAAAAATATTGTTCTCCTTTGATATAACTACCAGAGAGTGCCACTGGTTAACTAACCAAGTAACTACTTGTTTGTTTTTGTGACTTTGTTCAATGAAAGTTGACACCTGTTGCATGTCGCAACCGCTCTCTTCGAGTTCATCGTCACTGTTTCCTATTTCTTTGGTCGCAACAGTGTAGCGGGTTTTGCTATAGTTCAGCCAAACTCTAACTGTGTTCTGCGATACCCCTGTAGGGGTTCCGCGAGAATTTATTGAAAAAATCAATACACCTCTCTCGAGGGGTACTGCCTTGAGGCACGCCACATGTGATTGGCTTTTCGGAACTGGTCATTTTGCCTATTTTCCCACTCTGAGTACTATTTCGTAGGTAACTTTCTAATGATTTCAGTTGTGTATTTCGTATCCCAAAATTATGTTCCAATTTACTCACGAGCTTCAGAAGAGAAACAGTGACAAATGCTTTTGTCAAAATGAACAAGTTAATCAAATGTCTTCTACCCAATGTTACGTTGTCAAAATGCATAATTTAAAATTATTCTCAAATTATGCGTTAATAAACATAATAAAAGGAACTACACACCTGAGAGTATACGTGTCGTTAATGTATATTTATATTCAAAATAGCTGTATTGGTTATTGTAGGTTGCTCTATGGGATCCGTGGCTTGCGGCAGAGATCTAATCCCCCCTTGCAAACGGATTCAGTTTCTCTTGAACAGGGGTGTTCATATGGTTCATATGGCTGTTACTATTAAACGTTGGCATGGTTGCTTGTTGGTAAGGCACTGATATGTCAATCAATGGGCGATTTCTAACAATCGATAAATTGTTTAAATTCCATCCACCCAAAGTGGGCATGCTGGCGTAAAGCGTTGCGTGAATGTTATCAGTAATTGATGAACCATTGTATCGGCAGCTGATATTCCTTGAATTGGGTTACTCGTTCCTCCTCATTAATGCTATAGAGCGAACTCAAGCTGAGGGAATCTGTAAAAAATATATAATTCTAATTACCGAAGTAGATATTCTAATTCAAAACATTCAAGACCAAAAGGTTATTGATTGCAGAATCCAATCTCACTACTGAGCTAGCGAGGTATGAACTTACTTGTAGATGACATCTGTGGAGATGTGCCTCTGTTCTTTGATCTCTTCCTGTAATCAGTGGTAAAGGCATTTTATCTATGAAATTATTCGCAGATGAATTACTAGTAGAGCTCACTGGTGAAGTTAAGTGGCCTACCTAAGCACTGGTGCACTGGTGGAACGACTGGCTTTCAGCGCACTGTGTATTTATTGTAGGTCGATTAACCATTGCTTCTAGCTCTGCTAATGTATGGAGCGGTTGAAGAGGTGAAATCCATGAAACATTGTGAAGGTTGGCATAGTTGCTCATGGTTTGGAGTGGAAGTCCTCTCTCCTGTTTGTTATTTCTTTGCATTGTATTTTCTGAACGCTACCTTTGGATTTTTTTCGGGTAGTGCTGGCTTGACAACTTCGCCAGTATGTTTAGTATTACTCCCAATTTCGCTCGTCGCTTCATTGCAGCCTTATAGATCGCGTACCGAGCGACGCCAGCTTGTAGCGGAGTTCTACCACCTCTTTGCACTGGTCTTGGTACATTTTATTATTAAAAATATTGTTCTCCTTTGATATAACTACCAGAGAGTGCAACTGGTTAACTAACCAAGTAATAACTTGTTTGTTTTTGTGACTTTGTTCAATGAAAGTTGACACCTGTTGCATGTCGCAACCGCTCTCTTCGAGTTCATCGTCACTGTTTCCTATTTCTTTGGTCGCAACAGTGTAGCGGGCTTTGCTATAGTTCAGCCAAACTCTAAGTGTGTTCTGCGATACCCCTGTAGGAGTTCCGCGAGAATTTATTGAAAAAATCAATACACCTCTCTCGAGGGGTACTGCCTTGAGGCACGCCACATGTGATTGGCTTTTCGGAACTGGTCATTTTGCCTATTTTCCCACTCTGAGTACTATTTCGTAGGTAACTTTCTAATGATTTCAGTTGTGTATTTCGTATCCCAAAATTATGTTCCAATTTACTCACGAGCTTCAGAAGAGAAACAGTGACACATGCTTTTCTAGGTCTAAGAATACTGTTAAACATTATGGTCTACTATCTAGTTTCTGAGCTTCAAAATCCGTGAAATCATGAACGGCTTCATGAGTAGATTTACTAGGTCTTAAGCCATATTGTCGCTCCGACACCAAGTTTAATTTTTCGAGGTATTCTATAAGCCATTTAATAATAATCTTCTCCAATATTTTTGAAAGAATAGGTAGGAGTGAAATTGGATGATAATTATCAATACAATCACGTTTCCTAATAGTTTATTATTGTGCCTGCCCCAGTCTGCTCCTAATAAATAATATAAACCCTATCTTCTTGTATTCTGTGTTATTATATTTGTGTTCTCGCTGGTTCTACCAATGGTTTCACAGTGTTTTTATTTACCACGAATTTACGAAAGCTCGATGTTATTGGTATATTCCAGTTAGTGGTAGGTGAAATAAAAATATTTGAAAGTGAATCGAAATGATAGGCACATAAAAGGCATATAATTCCGCATTTAATCATTGTCAAAATGAACAAGTTAATCAAATGTCTTCTACCCAATGTTACGTTGTCAAAATGCATAATTTAAAATTATTCTCAAATTATGCGTTAATAAACATAATAAAAGAAACTACACACCTGAGAGTATACGTGTAGTTAATGTATATTTTTATTCAAAATAACTGTATTGGTTATTGTAGGTTGCTCTATGGGATCCGTGGCTTGCGGCAGAGATCTAATACCCCCTTGCAAACGGATTCAGTTTCTCTTGCACAGGGGTGTTCAAATGGTTCATATGGCTGTTACTATTAAACGTTGGCATGGTTGCTTGTTGGTAAGGCACTGATATGTCAATCAATGGGCGATTTCTAACAATCGGTAAATTGTTTAAATTCGATCCACCCAAAGTGGGTATGCTGGCGTAAAGCGTTGCGTGAATGTTATCAGTAATTGATGAACCATTGTATCGGCTGCTGATATTCCTTGAATTGGGATACTCGTTCCTCCTCATTAATGCTATAGAGCGAACTGAAGCTGGGGGAATCTGTAAAAAATATATGATTCTAATTGCCGAAGTAGATATTCAAATTCAAAACATTCAAGACCAAAAGGTTATTGATTGCAGAATCCAATCTCACTACTGAGCTAGCGAGGTATGAACTTACTTGTAGATGACTTCTGTGGAGATGTGCCTCTGTCCTTTGATCTCTTCCTGTAATCAGTGGTGTAGTGTATGCGCTTATTCACTCATTCACTCACACAGACAAACACTGTCTCGGGCGCACCACGTCAGTTATGCGAGAGCCATCGGCGAGAGTAGAAGTGTTGGTAGTCTGTCCATTAAGTGCGCGTGCGAGCCTGTGAGTTATACTAAAGGACTGGCTTCACAAGTGGCGACGAGTAAAAAGGTAACTTGTTGATTTTGTAAAAAATAAAAGGGAGAAATGATATTAAAACAATTGTTGGATTTTTATAGGTTAGGTTCATCTGCGAATAATTTCATAGATAAAATGCCTTTAGCATTTTATCTATGAAATTATTCGCAGATGAATCACTAGTAGAACTCACTGGTGAAGTTAAGTGGCTTACCTAAGCACTGGTGCACTGGTGGAACGACTGGCTTTCAGCGCACTGTGTATTTATTGTAGGTCGATTAACCATTGTTTCTAGCTCTGCTAATGTATGGAGCGGTTGAAGAGGTGAAATCCATGAAACATTGTGAAGGTTGGCATAGTTGCTCATGGTTTGGAGTGGAAGTCCTCTCTCCTGTTTGTTATTTCTTTGCATTGTATTTTCTGTACGCTAACTTTGGATTTTTTTCGGGTAGTGCTGGCTTGACAACTTCGCCAGTATGTTTAGTATTACTCCCAATTTCGCTCGTCGCTTCATTGCAGCCTTATAGATCGCGTACCGAGCGACGCCAGCTTGTAGCGGAGTTCTACCACCTCTTTGCACAGGTCTTGGTACATTTTATTATTAAAAATATTGTTCTCCTTTGATATAACTACCAGAGAGTGCCACTGGTTAACTAACCAAGTAATTACTTGTTTGTTTTTGTGACTTTGTTCAATGAAAGTTGACACCTGTTGCATGTCGCAACCGCTCTCTTCGAGTTCATCGTCACTGTTTCCTATTTCTTTGGTCGCAACAGTGTAGCGGGCTTTGCTATAGTTCAGCCAAACTCTAACTGTGTTCTGCGATACCCCTGTAGGGGTTCCGCGAGAATTTATTGAAAAAATCAATACACCTCTCTCGAGGGGTACTGCCTTGAGGCACGCCACATGTGATTGGCTTTTCGGAACTGGTCATTTTGCCTATTTTCCCACTCTGAGTACTATTTCGTAGGTAACTTTCTAATGATTTCAGTTGTGTATTTCGTATCCCAAAATTATGTTCCAATTTACTCACGAGCTTCAGATGAGAAACAGTGACAAATGCTTTTGTCAAAATGAACAAGTTAATCAAATGTCTTCTACCCAATGTTACGTTGTCAAAATGCATAATTTAAAATTATTCTCAAATTATGCGTTAATAAACATAATAAAAGAAACTACACACCTGAGAGTATACGTGTGGTTAATGTATATTTTTATTCAAAATAGCTGTATTGGTTATTGTAGGTTGCTCTATGGGATCCGTGGCTTGCGGCAGAGATCTAATACCCCCTTGCAAACGGATTCAGTTTCTCTTGCACAGGGGTGTTCAAATGGTTCATATGGCTGTTACTATTAAACGTTGGCATGGTTGCTTGTTGGTAAGGCACTGATATGTCAATCAATGGGCGATTTCTAACAATCGGTAAATTGTTTAAATTCGATCCACCCAAAGTGGGCATGCTGGCGTAAAGCGTTGCGTGAATGTTATCAGTAATTGATGAACCATTGTATCGGCAGCTGATATTCCTTGAATTGGGATACTCGTTCCTCCTCATTAATGCTATAGAGCGAACTGAAGCTGGGGGAATCTGTAAAAAATATATAATTCTAATTGCCGAAGTAGATATTCAAATTCAAAACATTCAAGACCAAAAGGTTATTGATTGCAGAATCCAATCTCACTACTGAGCTAGCGAGGTATGAACTTACTTGTAGATGACTTCTGTGGAGATGTGCCTCTGTCCTTTGATCTCTTCCTGTAATCAGTGGTAAAGGCATTTTATCTATGAAATTATTCGCAGATGAATCACTAGTAGAACTCACTGGTGAAGTTAAGTGGCTTACCTAAGCACTGGTGCACTGGTGGAACGACTGGCTTTCAGCGCACTGTGTATTTATTGTAGGTCGATTAACCATTGTTTCTAGCTCTGCTAATGTATGGAGCGGTTGAAGAGGTGAAATCCATGAAACATTGTGAAGGTTGGCATAGTTGCTCATGGTTTGGAGTGGAAGTCCTCTCTCCTGTTTGTTATTTCTTTGCATTGTATTTTCTGTACGCTAACTTTGGATTTTTTTCGGGTAGTGCTGGCTTGACAACTTCGCCAGTATGTTTAGTATTACTCCCAATTTCGCTCGTCGCTTTATTGCAGCCTTATAGATCGCGTACCGAGCGACGCCAGCTTGTAGCGGAGTTCTACCACCTCTTTGCACAGGTCTTGGTACATTTTATTATTAAAAATATTGTTCTCGTTTGATATAACTACCAGAGAGTGCCACTGGTTAACTAACCAAGTAATTACTTGTTTGTTTTTGTGACTTTGTTCAATGAAAGTTGACACCTGTTGCATGTCGCAACCGCTCTCTTCGAGTTCATCGTCACTGTTTCCTATTTCTTTGGTCGCAACAGTGTAGCGGGCTTTGCTATAGTTCAGCCAAACTCTAACTGTGTTCTGCGATACCCCTGTAGGGGTTCCGCGAGAATTTATTGAAAAAATCAATACACCTCTCTCGAGGGGTACTGCCTTGAGGCACGCCACATGTGATTGGCTTTTCGGAACTGGTCATTTTGCCTATTTTCCCACTCTGAGTACTATTTCGTAGGTAACTTTCTAATGATTTCAGTTGTGTATTTCGTATCCCAAAATTATGTTCCAATTTACTCACGAGCTTCAGAAGAGAAACAGTGACAAATGCTTTTGTCAAAATGAACAAGTTAATCAAATGTCTTCTACCCAATGTTACGTTGTCAAAATGCATAATTTAAAATTATTCTCAAATTATGCGTTAATAAACATAATAAAAGGAACTACACACCTGAGAGTATACGTGTCGTTAATGTATATTTATATTCAAAATAGCTGTATTGGTTATTGTAGGTTGCTCTATGGGATCCGTGGCTTGCGGCAGAGATCTAATCCCCCCTTGCAAACGGATTCAGTTTCTCTTGAACAGGGGTGTTCATATGGTTCATATGGCTGTTACTATTAAACGTTGGCATGGTTGCTTGTTGGTAAGGCACTGATATGTCAATCAATGGGCGATTTCTAACAATCGATAAATTGTTTAAATTCCATCCACCCAAAGTGGGCATGCTGGCGTAAAGCGTTGCGTGAATGTTATCAGTAATTGATGAACCATTGTATCGGCAGCTGATATTCCTTGAATTGGGTTACTCGTTCCTCCTCATTAATGCTATAGAGCGAACTCAAGCTGAGGGAATCTGTAAAAAATATATAATTCTAATTACCGAAGTAGATATTCTAATTCAAAACATTCAAGACCAAAAGGTTATTGATTGCAGAATCCAATCTCACTACTGAGCTAGCGAGGTATGAACTTACTTGTAGATGACATCTGTGGAGATGTGCCTCTGTTCTTTGATCTCTTCCTGTAATCAGTGGTAAAGGCATTTTATCTATGAAATTATTCGCAGATGAATTACTAGTAGAGCTCACTGGTGAAGTTAAGTGGCCTACCTAAGCACTGGTGCACTGGTGGAACGACTGGCTTTCAGCGCACTGTGTATTTATTGTAGGTCGATTAACCATTGCTTCTAGCTCTGCTAATGTATGGAGCGGTTGAAGAGGTGAAATCCATGAAACATTGTGAAGGTTGGCATAG
The DNA here is from genome assembly GCA_947369235.1 of Udea olivalis. NCBI lineage: Eukaryota > Metazoa > Arthropoda > Insecta > Lepidoptera > Crambidae > Udea > Udea olivalis. The sequence goes on from OX376355.1 coordinate 16,902,380, forward strand.
TTCCTCATGGTTTGGAGTGGAAGTCCTCTCTCCTGTTTGTTATTTCTTTGCATTGTATTTTCTGAACGCTACCTTTGGATTTTTTTCGGGTAGTGCTGGCTTGACAACTTCGCCAGTATGTTTAGTATTACTCCCAATTTCGCTCGTCGCTTCATTGCAGCCTTATAGATCGCGTACCGAGCGACGCCAGCTTGTAGCGGAGTTCTACCACCTCTTTGCACTGGTCTTGGTACATTTTATTATTAAAAATATTGTTCTCCTTTGATATAACTACCAGAGAGTGCAACTGGTTAACTAACCAAGTAATAACTTGTTTGTTTTTGTGACTTTGTTCAATGAAAGTTGACACCTGTTGCATGTCGCAACCGCTCTCTTCGAGTTCATCGTCACTGTTTCCTATTTCTTTGGTCGCAACAGTGTAGCGGGCTTTGCTATAGTTCAGCCAAACTCTAAGTGTGTTCTGCGATACCCCTGTAGGGGTTCCGCGAGAATTTATTGAAAAAATCAATACACCTCTCTCGAGGGGTACTGCCTTGAGGCACGCCACATGTGATTGGCTTTTCGGAACTGGTCATTTTGCCTATTTTCCCACTCTGAGTACTATTTCGTAGGTAACTTTCTAATGATTTCAGTTGTGTATTTCGTATCCCAAAATTATGTTCCAATTTACTCACGAGCTTCAGATGAGAAACAGTGACAAATGCTTTTGTCAAAATGAACAAGTTAATCAAATGTCTTCTACCCAATGTTACGTTGTCAAAATGCATAATTTAAAATTATTCTCAAATTATGCGTTAATAAACATAATAAAAGGAACTACACACCTGAGAGTATACGTGTCGTTAATGTATATTTATATTCAAAATAGCTGTATTGGTTATTGTAGGTTGCTCTATGGGATCCGTGGCTTGCGGCAGAGATCTAATCCCCCCTTGCAAACGGATTCAGTTTCTCTTGAACAGGGGTGTTCATATGGTTCATATGGCTGTTACTATTAAACGTTGGCATGGTTGCTTGTTGGTAAGGCACTGATATGTCAATCAATGGGCGATTTCTAACAATCGATAAATTGTTTAAATTCCATCCACCCAAAGTGGGCATGCTGGCGTAAAGCGTTGCGTGAATGTTATCAGTAATTGATGAACCATTGTATCGGCAGCTGATATTCCTTGAATTGGGTTACTCGTTCCTCCTCATTAATGCTATAGAGCGAACTCAAGCTGAGGGAATCTGTAAAAAATATATAATTCTAATTACCGAAGTAGATATTCTAATTCAAAACATTCAAGACCAAAAGGTTATTGATTGCAGAATCCAATCTCACTACTGAGCTAGCGAGGTATGAACTTACTTGTAGATGACATCTGTGGAGATGTGCCTCTGTTCTTTGATCTCTTCCTGTAATCAGTGGTAAAGGCATTTTATCTATGAAATTATTCGCAGATGAATTACTAGTAGAGCTCACTGGTGAAGTTAAGTGGCCTACCTAAGCACTGGTGCACTGGTGGAACGACTGGCTTTCAGCGCACTGTGTATTTATTGTAGGTCGATTAACCATTGCTTCTAGCTCTGCTAATGTATGGAGCGGTTGAAGAGGTGAAATCCACGAAACATTGTGAAGGTTGGCATAGTTCCTCATGGTTTGGAGTGGAAGTCCTCTCTCCTGTTTGTTATTTCTTTGCATTGTATTTTCTGAACGCTACCTTTGGATTTTTTTCGGGTAGTGCTGGCTTGACAACTTCGCCAGTATGTTTAGTATTACTCCCAATTTCGCTCGTCGCTTCATTGCAGCCTTATAGATCGCGTACCGAGCGACGCCAGCTTGTAGCGGAGTTCTACCACCTCTTTGCACAGGTCTTGGTACATTTTATTATTAAAAATATTGTTCTCGTTTGATATAACTACCAGAGAGTGCCACTGGTTAACTAACCAAGTAATTACTTGTTTGTTTTTGTGACTTTGTTCAATGAAAGTTGACACCTGTTGCATGTCGCAACCGCTCTCTTCGAGTTCATCGTCACTGTTTCCTATTTCTTTGGTCGCAACAGTGTAGCGGGCTTTGCTATAGTTCAGCCAAACTCTAACTGTGTTCTGCGATACCCCTGTAGGGGTTCCGCGAGAATTTATTGAAAAAATCAATACACCTCTCTCGAGGGGTACTGCCTTGAGGCACGCCACATGTGATTGGCTTTTCGGAACTGGTCATTTTGCCTATTTTCCCACTCTGAGTACTATTTCGTAGGTAACTTTCTAATGATTTCAGTTGTGTATTTCGTATCCCAAAATTATGTTCCAATTTACTCACGAGCTTCAGAAGAGAAACAGTGACAAATGCTTTTGTCAAAATGAACAAGTTAATCAAATGTCTTCTACCCAATGTTACGTTGTCAAAATGCATAATTTAAAATTATTCTCAAATTATGCGTTAATAAACATAATAAAAGGAACTACACACCTGAGAGTATACGTGTCGTTAATGTATATTTATATTCAAAATAGCTGTATTGGTTATTGTAGGTTGCTCTATGGGATCCGTGGCTTGCGGCAGAGATCTAATCCCCCCTTGCAAACGGATTCAGTTTCTCTTGAACAGGGGTGTTCATATGGTTCATATGGCTGTTACTATTAAACGTTGGCATGGTTGCTTGTTGGTAAGGCACTGATATGTCAATCAATGGGCGATTTCTAACAATCGATAAATTGTTTAAATTCCATCCACCCAAAGTGGGCATGCTGGCGTAAAGCGTTGCGTGAATGTTATCAGTAATTGATGAACCATTGTATCGGCAGCTGATATTCCTTGAATTGGGTTACTCGTTCCTCCTCATTAATGCTATAGAGCGAACTCAAGCTGAGGGAATCTGTAAAAAATATATAATTCTAATTACCGAAGTAGATATTCTAATTCAAAACATTCAAGACCAAAAGGTTATTGATTGCAGAATCCAATCTCACTACTGAGCTAGCGAGGTATGAACTTACTTGTAGATGACATCTGTGGAGATGTGCCTCTGTTCTTTGATCTCTTCCTGTAATCAGTGGTAAAGGCATTTTATCTATGAAATTATTCGCAGATGAATTACTAGTAGAGCTCACTGGTGAAGTTAAGTGGCCTACCTAAGCACTGGTGCACTGGTGGAACGACTGGCTTTCAGCGCACTGTGTATTTATTGTAGGTCGATTAACCATTGCTTCTAGCTCTGCTAATGTATGGAGCGGTTGAAGAGGTGAAATCCATGAAACATTGTGAAGGTTGGCATAGTTCCTCATGGTTTGGAGTGGAAGTCCTCTCTCCTGTTTGTTATTTCTTTGCATTGTATTTTCTGAACGCTACCTTTGGATTTTTTTCGGGTAGTGCTGGCTTGACAACTTCGCCAGTATGTTTAGTATTACTCCCAATTTCGCTCGTCGCTTCATTGCAGCCTTATAGATCGCGTACCGAGCGACGCCAGCTTGTAGCGGAGTTCTACCACCTCTTTGCACTGGTCTTGGTACATTTTATTATTAAAAATATTGTTCTCCTTTGATATAACTACCAGAGAGTGCAACTGGTTAACTAACCAAGTAATAACTTGTTTGTTTTTGTGACTTTGTTCAATGAAAGTTGACACCTGTTGCATGTCGCAACCGCTCTCTTCGAGTTCATCGTCACTGTTTCCTATTTCTTTGGTCGCAACAGTGTAGCGGGCTTTGCTATAGTTCAGCCAAACTCTAAGTGTGTTCTGCGATACCCCTGTAGGGGTTCCGCGAGAATTTATTGAAAAAATCAATACACCTCTCTCGAGGGGTACTGCCTTGAGGCACGCCACATGTGATTGGCTTTTCGGAACTGGTCATTTTGCCTATTTTCCCACTCTGAGTACTATTTCGTAGGTAACTTTCTAATGATTTCAGTTGTGTATTTCGTATCCCAAAATTATGTTCCAATTTACTCACGAGCTTCAGATGAGAAACAGTGACAAATGCTTTTGTCAAAATGAACAAGTTAATCAAATGTCTTCTACCCAATGTTACGTTGTCAAAATGCATAATTTAAAATTATTCTCAAATTATGCGTTAATAAACATAATAAAAGGAACTACACACCTGAGAGTATACGTGTCGTTAATGTATATTTATATTCAAAATAGCTGTATTGGTTATTGTAGGTTGCTCTATGGGATCCGTGGCTTGCGGCAGAGATCTAATCCCCCCTTGCAAACGGATTCAGTTTCTCTTGAACAGGGGTGTTCATATGGTTCATATGGCTGTTACTATTAAACGTTGGCATGGTTGCTTGTTGGTAAGGCACTGATATGTCAATCAATGGGCGATTTCTAACAATCGATAAATTGTTTAAATTCCATCCACCCAAAGTGGGCATGCTGGCGTAAAGCGTTGCGTGAATGTTATCAGTAATTGATGAACCATTGTATCGGCAGCTGATATTCCTTGAATTGGGTTACTCGTTCCTCCTCATTAATGCTATAGAGCGAACTCAAGCTGAGGGAATCTGTAAAAAATATATAATTCTAATTACCGAAGTAGATATTCTAATTCAAAACATTCAAGACCAAAAGGTTATTGATTGCAGAATCCAATCTCACTACTGAGCTAGCGAGGTATGAACTTACTTGTAGATGACATCTGTGGAGATGTGCCTCTGTTCTTTGATCTCTTCCTGTAATCAGTGGTAAAGGCATTTTATCTATGAAATTATTCGCAGATGAATTACTAGTAGAGCTCACTGGTGAAGTTAAGTGGCCTACCTAAGCACTGGTGCACTGGTGGAACGACTGGCTTTCAGCGCACTGTGTATTTATTGTAGGTCGATTAACCATTGCTTCTAGCTCTGCTAATGTATGGAGCGGTTGAAGAGGTGAAATCCACGAAACATTGTGAAGGTTGGCATAGTTCCTCATGGTTTGGAGTGGAAGTCCTCTCTCCTGTTTGTTATTTCTTTGCATTGTATTTTCTGAACGCTACCTTTGGATTTTTTTCGGGTAGTGCTGGCTTGACAACTTCGCCAGTATGTTTAGTATTACTCCCAATTTCGCTCGTCGCTTCATTGCAGCCTTATAGATCGCGTACCGAGCGACGCCAGCTTGTAGCGGAGTTCTACCACCTCTTTGCACTGGTCTTGGTACATTTTATTATTAAAAATATTGTTCTCCTTTGATATAACTACCAGAGAGTGCAACTGGTTAACTAACCAAGTAATAACTTGTTTGTTTTTGTGACTTTGTTCAATGAAAGTTGACACCTGTTGCATGTCGCAACCGCTCTCTTCGAGTTCATCGTCACTGTTTCCTATTTCTTTGGTCGCAACAGTGTAGCGGGCTTTGCTATAGTTCAGCCAAACTCTAAGTGTGTTCTGCGATACCCCTGTAGGGGTTCCGCGAGAATTTATTGAAAAAATCAATACACCTCTCTCGAGGGGTACTGCCTTGAGGCACGCCACATGTGATTGGCTTTTCGGAACTGGTCATTTTGCCTATTTTCCCACTCTGAGTACTATTTCGTAGGTAACTTTCTAATGATTTCAGTTGTGTATTTCGTATCCCAAAATTATGTTCCAATTTACTCACGAGCTTCAGAAGAGAAACAGTGACACATGCTTTTCTAGGTCTAAGAATACTGTTAAACATTATGGTCTACTATCTAGTTTCTGAGCTTCAAAATCCGTGAAATCATGAACGGCTTCATGAGTAGATTGACTAGGTCTTAAGCCATATTGTCGCTCCGACACCAAGTTTAATTTTTCGAGGTATTCTATAAGCCATTTAATAATAATCTTCTCCAATATTTTTGAAAGAATAGGTAGGAGTGAAATTGGATGATAATTATCAATACAATCACGTTTCCTAATAGTTTATTATTGTGCCTGCCCCAGTCTGCTCCTAATAAATAATATAAATCCTATCTTCTTGTATTCTGTGTTATTATATTTGTGTTCTCGCTGGTTCTACCAATGGTTTCACAGTGTTTTTATTTACCACGAATTTACGAAAGCTCGATGTTATTGGTATATTCCAGTTAGTGGTAGGTGAAATAAAAATATTTGAAAGTGAATCGAAATGATAGGCACATAAAAGGCATATAATTCCGCATTTAATCATTGTCAAAATGAACAAGTTAATCAAATGTCTTCTACCCAATGTTACGTTGTCAAAATGCATAATTTAAAATTATTCTCAAATTATGCGTTAATAAACATAATAAAAGAAACTACACACCTGAGAGTATACGTGTGGTTAATGTATATTTTTATTCAAAATAGCTGTATTGGTTATTGTAGGTTGCTCTATGGGATCCGTGGCTTGCGGCAGAGATCTAATACTCCCTTGCAAACGGATTCAGTTTCTCTTGCACAGGGGTGTTCAAATGGTTCATATGGCTGTTACTATTAAACGTTGGCATGGTTGCTTGTTGGTAAGGCACTGATATGTCAATCAATGGGCGATTTCTAACAATCGGTAAATTGTTTAAATTCGATCCACCCAAAGTGGGCATGCTGGCGTAAAGCGTTGCGTGAATGTTATCAGTAATTGATGAACCATTGTATCGGCAGCTGATATTCCTTGAATTGGGATACTCGTTCCTCCTCATTAATGCTATAGAGCGAACTGAAGCTGGGGGAATCTGTAAAAAATATATAATTCTAATTGCCGAAGTAGATATTCAAATTCAAAACATTCAAGACCAAAAGGTTATTGATTGCAGAATCCAATCTCACTACTGAGCTAGCGAGGTATGAACTTACTTGTAGATGACTTCTGTGGAGATGTGCCTCTGTCCTTTGATCTCTTCCTGTAATCAGTGGTAAAGGCATTTTATCTATGAAATTATTCGCAGATGAATCACTAGTAGAACTCACTGGTGAAGTTAAGTGGCTTACCTAAGCACTGGTGCACTGGTGGAACGACTGGCTTTCAGCGCACTGTGTATTTATTGTAGGTCGATTAACCATTGTTTCTAGCTCTGCTAATGTATGGAGCGGTTAAAGAGGTGAAATCCATGAAACATTGTGAAGGTTGGCATAGTTGCTCATGGTTTGGAGTGGAAGTCCTCTCTCCTGTTTGTTATTTCTTTGCATTGTATTTTCTGTACGCTAACTTTGGATTTTTTTCGGGTAGTGCTGGCTTGACAACTTCGCCAGTATGTTTAGTATTACTCCCAATTTCGCTCGTCGCTTTATTGCAGCCTTATAGATCGCGTACCGAGCGACGCCAGCTTGTAGCGGAGTTCTACCACCTCTTTGCACAGGTCTTGGTACATTTTATTATTAAAAATATTGTTCTCGTTTGATATAACTACCAGAGAGTGCCACTGGTTAACTAACCAAGTAATTACTTGTTTGTTTTTGTGACTTTGTTCAATGAAAGTTGACACCTGTTGCATGTCGCAACCGCTCTCTTCGAGTTCATCGTCACTGTTTCCTATTTCTTTGGTCGCAACAGTGTAGCGGGCTTTGCTATAGTTCAGCCAAACTCTAACTGTGTTCTGCGATACCCCTGTAGGGGTTCCGCGAGAATTTATTGAAAAAATCAATACACCTCTCTCGAGGGGTACTGCCTTGAGGCACGCCACATGTGATTGGCTTTTCGGAACTGGTCATTTTGCCTATTTTCCCACTCTGAGTACTATTTCGTAGGTAACTTTCTAATGATTTCAGTTGTGTATTTCGTATCCCAAAATTATGTTCCAATTTACTCACGAGCTTCAGAAGAGAAACAGTGACAAATGCTTTTGTCAAAATGAACAAGTTAATCAAATGTCTTCTACCCAATGTTACGTTGTCAAAATGCATAATTTAAAATTATTCTCAAATTATGCGTTAATAAACATAATAAAAGGAACTACACACCTGAGAGTATACGTGTCGTTAATGTATATTTATATTCAAAATAGCTGTATTGGTTATTGTAGGTTGCTCTATGGGATCCGTGGCTTGCGGCAGAGATCTAATCCCCCCTTGCAAACGGATTCAGTTTCTCTTGAACAGGGGTGTTCATATGGTTCATATGGCTGTTACTATTAAACGTTGGCATGGTTGCTTGTTGGTAAGGCACTGATATGTCAATCAATGGGCGATTTGTAACAATCGATAAATTGTTTAAATTCCATCCACCCAAAGTGGGCATGCTGGCGTAAAGCGTTGCGTGAATGTTATCAGTAATTGATGAACCATTGTATCGGCAGCTGATATTCCTTGAATTGGGTTACTCGTTCCTCCTCATTAATGCTATAGAGCGAACTCAAGCTGAGGGAATCTGTAAAAAATATATAATTCTAATTACCGAAGTAGATATTCTAATTCAAAACATTCAAGACCAAAAGGTTATTGATTGCAGAATCCAATCTCACTACTGAGCTAGCGAGGTATGAACTTACTTGTAGATGACATCTGTGGAGATGTGCCTCTGTTCTTTGATCTCTTCCTGTAATCAGTGGTAAAGGCATTTTATCTATGAAATTATTCGCAGATGAATTACTAGTAGAGCTCACTGGTGAAGTTAAGTGGCCTACCTAAGCACTGGTGCACTGGTGGAACGACTGGCTTTCAGCGCACTGTGTATTTATTGTAGGTCGATTAACCATTGCTTCTAGCTCTGCTAATGTATGGAGCGGTTGAAGAGGTGAAATCCATGAAACATTGTGAAGGTTGGCATAGTTGCTCATGGTTTGGAGTGGAAGTCCTCTCTCCTGTTTGTTATTTCTTTGCATTGTATTTTCTGAACGCTACCTTTGGATTTTTTTCGGGTAGTGCTGGCTTGACAACTTCGCCAGTATGTTTAGTATTACTCCCAATTTCGCTCGTCGCTTCATTGCAGCCTTATAGATCGCGTACCGAGCGACGCCAGCTTGTAGCGGAGTTCTACCACCTCTTTGCACTGGTCTTGGTACATTTTATTATTAAAAATATTGTTCTCCTTTGATATAACTACCAGAGAGTGCAACTGGTTAACTAACCAAGTAATAACTTGTTTGTTTTTGTGACTTTGTTCAATGAAAGTTGACACCTGTTGCATGTCGCAACCGCTCTCTTCGAGTTCATCGTCACTGTTTCCTATTTCTTTGGTCGCAACAGTGTAGCGGGCTTTGCTATAGTTCAGCCAAACTCTAAGTGTGTTCTGCGATACCCCTGTAGGGGTTCCGCGAGAATTTATTGAAAAAATCAATACACCTCTCTCGAGGGGTACTGCCTTGAGGCACGCCACATGTGATTGGCTTTTCGGAACTGGTCATTTTGCCTATTTTCCCACTCTGAGTACTATTTCGTAGGTAACTTTCTAATGATTTCAGTTGTGTATTTCGTATCCCAAAATTATGTTCCAATTTACTCACGAGCTTCAGATGAGAAACAGTGACAAATGCTTTTGTCAAAATGAACAAGTTAATCAAATGTCTTCTACCCAATGTTACGTTGTCAAAATGCATAATTTAAAATTATTCTTAAATTATGCGTTAACAAACATAATAAAAGGAACTACACACCTGAGAGTATACGTGTCGTTAATGTATATTTATATTCAAAATAGCTGTATTGGTTATTGTAGGTTGCTCTATGGGATCCGTGGCTTGCGGCAGAGATCTAATCCCCCCTTGCAAACGGATTCAGTTTCTCTTGAACAGGGGTGTTCATATGGTTCATATGGCTGTTACTATTAAACGTTGGCATGGTTGCTTGTTGGTAAGGCACTGATATGTCAATCAATGGGCGATTTCTAACAATCGATAAATTGTTTAAATTCCATCCACCCAAAGTGGGCATGCTGGCGTAAAGCGTTGCGTGAATGTTATCAGTAATTGATGAACCATTGTATCGGCAGCTGATATTCCTTGAATTGGGTTACTCGTTCCTCCTCATTAATGCTATAGAGCGAACTCAAGCTGAGGGAATCTGTAAAAAATATATAATTCTAATTACCGAAGTAGATATTCTAATTCAAAACATTCAAGACCAAAAGGTTATTGATTGCAGAATCCAATCTCACTACTGAGCTAGCGAGGTATGAACTTACTTGTAGATGACATCTGTGGAGATGTGCCTCTGTTCTTTGATCTCTTCCTGTAATCAGTGGTAAAGGCATTTTATCTATGAAATTATTCGCAGATGAATTACTAGTAGAGCTCACTGGTGAAGTTAAGTGGCCTACCTAAGCACTGGTGCACTGGTGGAACGACTGGCTTTCAGCGCACTGTGTATTTATTGTAGGTCGATTAACCATTGCTTCTAGCTCTGCTAATGTATGGAGCGGTTGAAGAGGTGAAATCCACGAAACATTGTGAAGGTTGGCATAGTTCCTCATGGTTTGGAGTGGAAGTCCTCTCTCCTGTTTGTTATTTCTTTGCATTGTATTTTCTGAACGCTACCTTTGGATTTTTTTCGGGTAGTGCTGGCTTGACAACTTCGCCAGTATGTTTAGTATTACTCCCAATTTCGCTCGTCGCTTCATTGCAGCCTTATAGATCGCGTACCGAGCGACGCCAGCTTGTAGCGGAGTTCTACCACCTCTTTGCACTGGTCTTGGTACATTTTATTATTAAAAATATTGTTCTCCTTTGATATAACTACCAGAGAGTGCAACTGGTTAACTAACCAAGTAATAACTTGTTTGTTTTTGTGACTTTGTTCAATGAAAGTTGACACCTGTTGCATGTCGCAACCGCTCTCTTCGAGTTCATCGTCACTGTTTCCTATTTCTTTGGTCGCAACAGTGTAGCGGGCTTTGCTATAGTTCAGCCAAACTCTAAGTGTGTTCTGCGATACCCCTGTAGGGGTTCCGCGAGAATTTATTGAAAAAATCAATACACCTCTCTCGAGGGGTACTGCCTTGAGGCACGCCACATGTGATTGGCTTTTCGGAACTGGTCATTTTGCCTATTTTCCCACTCTGAGTACTATTTCGTAGGTAACTTTCTAATGATTTCAGTTGTGTATTTCGTATCCCAAAATTATGTTCCAATTTACTCACGAGCTTCAGAAGAGAAACAGTGACACATGCTTTTCTAGGTCTAAGAATACTGTTAAACATTATGGTCTACTATCTAGTTTCTGAGCTTCAAAATCCGTGAAATCATGAACGGCTTCATGAGTAGATTTACTAGGTCTTAAGCCATATTGTCGCTCCGACACCAAGTTTAATTTTTCGAGGTATTCTATAAGCCATTTAATAATAATCTTCTCCAATATTTTTGAAAGAATAGGTAGGAGTGAAATTGGATGATAATTATCAATACAATCACGTTTCCTAATAGTTTATTATTGTGCCTGCCCCAGTCTGCTCCTAATAAATAATATAAATCCTATCTTCTTGTATTCTGTGTTATTATATTTGTGTTCTCGCTGGTTCTACCAATGGTTTCACAGTGTTTTTATTTACCACGAATTTACGAAAGCTCGATGTTATTGGTATATTCCAGTTAGTGGTAGGTGAAATAAAAATATTTGAAAGTGAATCGAAATGATAGGCACATAAAAGGCATATAATTCCGCATTTAATCATTGTCAAAATGAACAAGTTAATCAAATGTCTTCTACCCAATGTTACGTTGTCAAAATGCATAATTTAAAATTATTCTCAAATTATGCGTTAATAAACATAATAAAAGAAACTACACACCTGAGAGTATACGTGTGGTTAATGTATATTTTTATTCAAAATAGCTGTATTGGTTATTGTAGGTTGCTCTATGGGATCCGTGGCTTGCGGCAGAGATCTAATACCCCCTTGCAAACGGATTCAGTTTCTCTTGCACAGGGGTGTTCAAATGGTTCATATGGCTGTTACTATTAAACGTTGGCATGGTTGCTTGTTGGTAAGGCACTGATATGTCAATCAATGGGCGATTTCTAACAATCGGTAAATTGTTTAAATTCGATCCACCCAAAGTGGGCATGCTGGCGTAAAGCGTTGCGTGAATGTTATCAGTAATTGATGAACCATTGTATCGGCAGCTGATATTCCTTGAATTGGGATACTCGTTCCTCCTCATTAATGCTATAGAGCGAACTGAAGCTGGGGGAATCTGTAAAAAATATATAATTCTAATTGCCGAAGTAGATATTCAAATTCAAAACATTCAAGACCAAAAGGTTATTGATTGCAGAATCCAATCTCACTACTGAGCTAGCGAGGTATGAACTTACTTGTAGATGACTTCTGTGGAGATGTGCCTCTGTCCTTTGATCTCTTCCTGTAATCAGTGGTAAAGGCATTTTATCTATGAAATTATTCGCAGATGAATCACTAGTAGAACTCACTGGTGAAGTTAAGTGGCTTACCTAAGCACTGGTGCACTGGTGGAACGACTGGCTTTCAGCGCACTGTGTATTTATTGTAGGTCGATTAACCATTGCTTCTAGCTCTGCTAATGTATGGAGCGGTTGAAGAGGTGAAATCCATGAAACATTGTGAAGGTTGGCATAGTTGCTCATGGTTTGGAGTGGAAGTCCTCTCTCCTGTTTGTTATTTCTTTGCATTGTATTTTCTGTACGCTAACTTTGGATTTTTTTCGGGTAGTGCTGGCTTGACAACTTCGCCAGTATGTTTAGTATTACTCCCAATTTCGCTCGTCGCTTCATTGCAGCCTTATAGATCGCGTACCGAGCGACGCCAGCTTGTAGCGGAGTTCTACCACCTCTTTGCACAGGTCTTGGTACATTTTATTATTAAAAATATTGTTCTCCTTTGATATAACTACCAGAGAGTGCCACTGGTTAACTAACCAAGTAATTACTTGTTTGTTTTTGTGACTTTGTTCAATGAAAGTTGACACCTGTTGCATGTCGCAACCGCTCTCTTCGAGTTCATCGTCACTGTTTCCTATTTCTTTGGTCGCAACAGTGTAGCGGGCTTTGCTATAGTTCAGCCAAACTCTAACTGTGTTCTGCGATACCCCTGTAGGGGTTCCGCGAGAATTTATTGAAAAAATCAATACACCTCTCTCGAGGGGTACTGCCTTGAGGCACGCCACATGTGATTGGCTTTTCGGAACTGGTCATTTTGCCTATTTTCCCACTCTGAGTACTATTTCGTAGGTAACTTTCTAATGATTTCAGTTGTGTATTTCGTATCCCAAAATTATGTTCCAATTTACTCACGAGCTTCAGAAGAGAAACAGTGACAAATGCTTTTGTCAAAATGAACAAGTTAATCAAATGTCTTCTACCCAATGTTACGTTGTCAAAATGCATAATTTAAAATTATTCTCAAATTATGCGTTAATAAACATAATAAAAGGAACTACACACCTGAGAGTATACGTGTAGTTAATGTATATTTTTATTCAAAATAGCTGTATTGGTTATTGTAGGTTGCTCTATGGGATCCGTGGCTTGCGGCAGAGATCTAATCCCCCCTTGCAAACGGATTCAGTTTCTCTTGAACATGGGTGTTCATATGGCTGTTACTATTAAACGTTGGCATGGTTGCTTGTTGGTAAGGCACTGATATGTCAATCAATGGGCGATTTCTAACAATCGATAAATTGTTTAAATTCCATCCACCCAAAGTGGGCATGCTGGCGTAAAGCGTTGCGTGAATGTTATCAGTAATTGATGAACCATTGTATCGGCAGCTGATATTCCTTGAATTGGGATACTCGTTCCTCTACTATAGAGCGAACTCGAGCTGAGGGAATCTGTAAAAAATATATAATTCTAATTACCGAAGTAGATATTCAAATTCAAAACATTCAAGACCAAAAGGTTATTGATTGCAGAATCCAATCTCACTACTGAGCTGGCGAGATATGAACTTACTTGTAGATGACTTCTGTGGAGATGTGCCTCTGTTCTTTGATCTCTTCCTGTAATCAGTGGTAAAGGGATTTTATCTATGAAATTATTCACAGATGAATTACTAGTAGAACTCACTGGTGAAGTTAAGTGGCCTACCTAAGCACTGGTGCACTGGTGGAACGACTGGCTTTCAGCGCACTGTGTATTTATTGTAGGTCGATTAACCATTGCTTCTAGCTCTGCTAATGTATGGAGCGGTTGAAGAGGTGAAATCCATGAAACATTGTGAAGGTTGGCATAGTTCCTCATGGTTTGGAGTGGAAGTCCTCTCTCCTGTTTGTTATTTCTTTGCATTGTATTTTCTGTACGCTACCTTTGGATTTTTTTCGGGTAGTGCTGGCTTAACAACTTCGCCAGTATGTTTAGTATTACTCACAATTTCGCTCGTCGCTTCATTGCAGCCTTATAGATCGCGTACCGAGCGACGCCAGCTTGTAGCGGAGTTCTACCACCTCTTTGCACTGGTCTTGGTACATTTTATTATTAAAAATATTGTTCTCCTTTGATATAACTACCAGAGAGTGCAACTGGTTAACTAACCAAGTAATTACTTGTTTGTTTTTGTGACTTTGTTCAATGAAAGTTGACACCTGTTGCATGTCGCAACCGCTCTCTTCGAGTTCATCGTCGCTGTTTCCTATTTCTTTGGTCGCAACAGTGTAGCGGGCTTTGCTATAGTTCAGCCATAATCTAAGTGTGTTCCGCGATACCCCTGTAGGGGTTCCGCAAGAATTTATAGAAAAACAATACACCTCTCTCGAGGGGTACTGCCTTAAGGCACGCCACATGTGATTGGCTTTTCGGAACTGGTCATTTTGCCTATTTTCCCACTCTGAGTACTATTTCATAGGTAATTTTCTAATGATTTTAGTTGTGTATTTCGATTCCCAAAATTATGTTCCAATTTACTCACGAGATTCAGAAGAGACACAGTGTCAAATGCTTTTCTAGGTCTAAGAATACTGTTAAGCATTTTGGTCTACAATCTAGTTTCTGAACTTTAAAATCCGTGAAATCATGAACGGCCTCATGAGTAGATTTACCAGGTATAAAGCCATATTATCGCTCCGACAACAAGTTTGGTTTTTAGAGGTATTCTATAAGCCATTTAATAATAATCTTCTCCAATATTTTTGAAAGAATAGGTAGGAGTGAAATTGGATGATAACAATAATAATAATACGATCCTTCTGCGCCTATTGCCGAGCTCGTTGACTCATTTATTGATCAGTGCCAAGCTGTTTATGCCATTGGCAGCTTTGCATGTATTGATGAAATGTTGCTGGTATTTCGAGGATGATGCAGGTTCAGATGTACTCGTGTATGCCAAAGAAATCTGCCAAATATGGCATAAAAATACAATGCCTTACAGCTGCAAGATCAAGGTATCTTGCGAATGCCTGTATATACCTAGGAAAAGACTCTGAATTACTGAATTTATCAACGATTGAAAAAACCAACTCAAGCTGTACTGCGACTAATTTCACCAATAGAAGGATCAAACCGGAATGTTAAAACTGATAATTGGTATACTTCTCTTATATATATAGATGCACTGAAAGACAAGCAGCTGACCGTTGTGGGAACGCTGAGAAAAAACCAAAGAGAAATACCCCAAGACCCCTTTTTACCAGCTCGTCACCGACTCGTTGATTTCGGTTTACCAAAAGATATTACTTTATCGTCCTATGTCCCAAAGCCAAAAAAAGCAGTGGTCACCGTGTCGAGCATGCATCAAATGCCAGACGTGGATGAAGCTACCAAGAAGCCATAACTAATACTTTTCTACAATCAGACAAAAATTGGAGTGGATCTGATCGACCAAAGGTGCTCCAATTACACCACCGGACGTAGAACGCGGAGATGGCCATTGGCAGTCTTTTACAGGTTGCTCGATATTTCGGCCTCGAATTGTTACGTCGTCAGTTTATCTGCCCAAGCCCATGGACAAAAAATTGGAAGCCGGCTCAAGTTTATGAAGAGGCTAGCTGAACAGCTCACCAGACCGCATATGGAGCGCCGAGAAAATAATGTGAAGATTTAACGTGATATCAGAATGGCACTCCGACGCATCCATCACTGCAACGATAACACCACTCCACCAGCTTTACCAGGCGGCAGCAGTTCCGAAGAGAGATTGTCGGTTCGAAAAAACTGCTCAACATGCGACTCTAAAGAGAAAAGCAGGACACAATACATGTGTTTTGCATGTAAAAAACCAATTTGTATTGAATGCTCCAACAAAATGTGCATTGACTGTCGTGAAAAACTCTAAGATTGATGACCTGCAATTTTGTTAAAGATTTGATTATAATAACAAACATTTAATTTTTTATTGCTTGCTGATTATTATGTTTTAATAAAAAGAAATTAAGAAGTTCCTATTCAATGCCATTTTTTTGTAGATCTCATTTTTCAGATAAGAATATTTTTAAGCTAGAATTAAGTGTTGCGTTTAACTCCTGAGTCTCTGAGACGTATGCTGCCGTCATTAGCTAAAGGGCGGCTTCTACAAAAAAAAATCACCAAAATCATATATAGTGTATATATGATTTTGGTACCGTTGGAATTGTGATCTGTAGCTCTGTCACGTTAACAACATAAGAAAGCGGCAACTGCTTTGCAATATGGAAATATTGATTAAGGTTTTGCCGTATGTGCTTCAAATTTGAACGTGAAACCGAGCAAAATAGCAGTATCTATAAAATCTTAACACAGAAGGCGGCATCTACCAGCAGTAGCCGCCTTTTTACTCTTTTATGCCGACGCCGCTCTTTTATTGGGCACCGGCCGCCATTTTGTTTACGCATCTGACAGATTGAATGACAACCGTCGTCAATCGGAGTGCGCAGAATCGTACCGAAAACATCATATTTTATTTTAAACGGATCGTTTGACCATTTTGGACCAATTGGTTTTGTTTTGTGAATAAATTGAGTGTGGCATAATAAACAAAATATGCCTAAGAGTCGTGGCAAAAGTGATAGTCAAATAGGAGCGATTATCAACGGTAAGAAACAAGATTTAGTATTCATAACCTAAAATTTCGATTATCTTAATTTATTCAATTAATATTACGTGTTTATGAATACTTATTTTATAATCACTTTAATTCAATAATAATTACCAACTTACCTACCTATATAAATTATATACGCCAACTTTTTTTTATATCTAAATAACTCTTCATGGTGAAGCGTGTCTAGTAGGGCTTCCAATACCGGGATCCCGGTATTGCTCAATACCGGTATTTGGCGTTTTTTTTGCCTTTTCTCAATACCGGTTTTGAAATCCAATACCGGTTTTAATACCGTAAATAGTGATGCTTGGAATTGTCACATATAAAGTGCAAAATGTCCCTTATTTTTGACAAATCTGCATCCTTTTTCCAATGATAGTTGTTTAACGGACGCGACGAAAGTCGCAGTTATTGCGTTCCTTCGATGTAATGGAAGGGTACAATCGGCTAAAATTCTACAAAATTGTATCTTACTTTATTTTAAAACTAGCTGTTCGTCAGCGGCTTCGCCGTAGGCTGTTTCTTCCGTCAAAATATAGCCTAAATAAAAAAATAGCCTATGTCACTGGTTGATAATGTAGCTTTATATTGGTGAATGAATTTTTAAAATAGTAGTTTCAGAGCCTTTTCGTTACAAACAAACAATTAAATCTCTCAAATGAAAGTCTTCATGATATTAGTATAGATACGTTGTTTGTGGCATTTGTCCTTTTAATTAATAGGCCATAATCGATCATAATTATAAACCTTAATTGATGAATTAAGGTTTTAAACAAATGATTTATTTTGAGGCTTGAGGCTGACAATTGGACAAAAATTTTGAATTGATTTAATGACTACGATTTTTGATAGTGTTTCTGGTTTAAGAACTTTATTTCTCATAAAGAATTACACTAATTCACTTCCTGAGTAAAATATTGCACATTTTTACAAAATAACAATTTAACATAGCGAGCACACACAGATTGCTAAAATTATTGTAATAAAACGGGTAGGTGTTTCGGTTAGTAGTAAACATTTTGATAAGTAAAAATACTACTTTTGTTTTTCATAGAAAATTGGAGGGTACTGTTATCAATTCAGCTGTTATACCTTGTGCAGCAGAATGAAACAAAGCTATTAGTAATTGCTTTTCCCTAAGTAGATCAGTATGAACAAAAAATATATCATAGGAATACGGTTCTTTTTCTGATTCTGAAACGGTTCATCAAACAGTCAATTGCTCCATGAACGTTTGGCCAACAGAATCTTTGGCCCATTAACTTTTCGCCCAAAAGACATTTGACCCATGAACTGTTCGCCAATAGAACGGTACGTCAGTGAACGTTTGACCAACAGAATCTTTGGCCCGATAACTTTTCGCCCAAAAGCCATTTGACCCACGAACTGTTCGCCAATAGAACGGTACGTCAGTGAACGTTTGACCAACAGAATGATCAGTTTTTTGCAAAAAATCGTTTGTTTCAAAATTTTATTGTTATTGAAAATGAATCTCAGGCATTTTTTTTGTTTTCAGAACTTTTTATTAATATTAATATTTACACCACCGTAACCGCATTCTAATGAAATAGTCTTCTTAGCTCCATCTGTTGGCGGCGTGTTAAACTAAAGTGCAGTTGTGTATCTCTATTTTTTGTGGGTAGATTGAATTTAACAAACTATCGAACAACCTCTTTCAGGCTTTACTTTAAATTCACTGTCATACGTTCTGTCACATGTTCCAATAATTTACAACTTATTGGTTTGTTGAGTTTGGTGTTTTTGTGAAAATTCTTTATCGCTTGTTAGTAAATTAAGTTTTTTTAACTAAAATAGGAATGAGTGCTTGTGAGATTGTTAAGTCTAAACGCGGAAAAGATATATTAGTGCATAATGGTTATTCATATCATTTACACAGCAAACGAGATAATAAGTACTATTGGCGTTGCGTGAAGAGGAATACATCTAGTTGTAATGTGCTCATCTTATCATTGTGTGTTGATAATACTCATACTGTCCTTACAAATAATCGCGAACATATGCATTTACCAGATCCAGAAAGGGCTGTTGAAATGAAATTAAAAAGGAGTGTCAAAGAGAAAGCTAGTCATTCGATGGATACTCCATCCCAGATTGTACAAAGATGTATTCAAGAAATACCTACATGTAGCTCCCCATACATGCCTAATAAAGATGCAATGCGGATGCTAGTACACCGTGAGAGAAACAAGAACATGCCAATATTACCCAAAACAGTACAGGACGTTAGTATTCCTGAGGAATTTACAAAAATAAATAACGAACAGTTTCTCATAGGTCATTTCATCGAAAATGATAATTGTATACTTGTGTTTACAAATAAAACTAATTGCCAATTGTTAATCAATGCTGCTTATTGGCTAATGGATGGAACTTTCAAGTCCAGCCCTGTTCCATTTATTCAAATATACACAATTCATGCAGTAGTCGGTACAACAGACGGAACACATAAGATTGTGCCACTAGTTTATGGGCTCTTATCCCATAAAACTGAAAAATGTTACAAGTTATTTTTCGAAATGTTAAAAAGATATGTTATTAACAAATTTCAAATAAAACTCGCGCGTTTAAAAAAGTTTATTCTGACGGATTTTGAAACAGCGGCTATTAATGCCATCAGGCATGCTTTTCCAGGCTGCATTAATAAGCTGTGCTTTTTTCACCTTAACCAAAGTATATGGCGACATATTCAGATATTTGGCTTAGCGAAACGTTATAACAGTGACTCAAGTTTTGCTCATAAAATGCGACACTTTGCTGCATTGGCATTTTTAGGGCCAAATGAAATCCCCGCTGCTTTCGACGTAATACGGAATGAAGTTGTACCAGAAGAAGCAGAAGAGGTACTCACATGGTTTGAAAAATATTATGTTCGAGGGACAACGAAGATCTCAAAAAACGTTAGCTCTAAGATGACACTGCTTCGAAGTTCACCTCAATTTCCGCCTTCAATGTGGTCAGTAGCTGAAAGTCACAGATCTCAAGTACCGCTATCTCAGAATGCCCTTGAGTCCTGGCATAATCAGTGGAATATTTTACTAGGCCGACGAAAATGTAATATATTTACGACGATACGCGAAATGATTAAGGAACAAAAAAATACGGAATGCCTTTTGGAACGTATAAACTCTTCAGAGCCCATGCCGAAGCGAAAAAGAATAGGTATACAATATCAAGAACGTATCACCCAGCATTTGTTAAAGAAGGAAGAGATTGATTTAAAAAGATTTTTAAGTGGCTTGGCACATATTTGCCATTTACAAAAGTAATAATTAATTAATTATAAGTACTTAATATTATATTATGATTTAGTAATTAAAATTCCTTCATATTTGTCATTAAAAAAATGCTTAGCTATGTGATTGTTTCAGAAACTGAATATAAATTAATTACGTGATAATGTAAAAACTATATTTGTCTACGTTAAATAAATATAAGTCATGTGTTAAACTGTTTTAATTCGTATTTCCTTAGAAATTAGAGCCACCTTATAAAAAAAATAAATTAAAATAATTTCATTAATTCATAATTTTAAAAGAAATTTATTGATTAGGTACTACGCAATTTTGGTAGATTACACTTTCTCTCTTTCTTCAGTACAAAACACCAAATTTTACAAACTTAAGTTAAGCAACGAGCAAAATTAAGCCTTTACCTAATTAGGTACCAAAACAGATTTTGGAGTAAGTGGTCCCCATATTATTTTTATAAATTCAACATGTGAAGTTAATAAGTTACTTTAGTCAACAGTTAGTGGTCACACGATTTTTTGCATCAAGTTGATGTCAAACGATTCTGTTGGTCACACGTTCACTGACGTACCGTTCTATTGGCCAACAGTTCATGGGTCAAATGTCTTTTGGGTGAAAAGTTATTGGGCCAAAGATTCTGTTGGTCAAACGTTCACTGACGTACCGTTCTATTGGCGAACAGTTCATGGGTCAAATGTCTTTTGGGCGAAAAGTTAATGGGCCAAAGATTCTGTTGGCCAAACGTTCATGGAGCAATTGACTGTTGATGAACCGTTTCAGAATCTCTTTTTCTTTATGCAATAATAAAGCAATGTCTTATCTTCTATTTAGAAAAATACTATTACACACTACACTAAAAAGTAAAGAAATAATTGTGTAATCACACCGACACCGACTCCAACAATAACAATAATTGTACCTACATTATATTATCGTATAAGTTTTAGAAGAATACGCAATTATTTCTTTACTTTTTAGTGCTTTGTTTTGGAATAGTATTTTTGAAGTTGGTTTTTTTTTGTTAAAATTTTTGTTTATTTCTTGATTTTCAGTGAATAGTTCTTATTTATTTTATACATCGAAAAAGTATCGTCCAATTGCTCCTAAGAATTGAAGAGTTCCGTTACTTTGTCATGAATCCCATAATCAGAACCTAACACTCATCAAACTACCCTTGTAGTATATCCTTTCCAATAAACCCACACGGTTTCAAATAAAAAAAGAATAATCAAAGTCGGTTGGCGTAATATTGAGTTACCCGTCCATTTGTAGACGGGTCTACAAGTCCTAGATTTAAGACTTATATGGATTTCCCATGGATGCCACCGTCAGAACTGGACCAAATTAAAGTGGGACCACACGGGCACCATCAGCTTTCAAATAAATAAAGAATTATCAAAATCGGTTGGCGTAATATTGAGTTATTCGTCCATATGTCGCGCATTTTGTCTATCTAGATTTAAGACTTATATGGATTTCCCATGGATGCCACTGTCAGAAGCACCAGCTTTCAAATAAAAAAAGAATGATAAAAATCGGTTCACCCAGTCGAAAGTTATGAGGTAACAAACATAAAAAAAAAACAGACAGTCGAATTGAGAACCTCCTCCTTTTTTTGAAGTCGGTTGAAAATAAGATTGACGTTGAATCGTCGCCTCATTTGTGCTAGCACACGAGTTTCTTTCAAGAACTTCGAGCATATCAGTACCAATACTACTCCCGCTACCTGCTGCGGTAAAGGCCTTGCTTGCGCCCCACGTAAATTTCACCACTAACACATACTCGACATGGGTCATTGTTGCAATAACACACACGATACGATAAATAGATATATGGGTTTTCGCACGATAAGAGATGCATGCCGTTACTGACTGAATACCAATACCAATTATTTGTTATTGTCGGGCTAACTGAGAAGTGTGGGGTTTTATCCTGCTTCGCCTTTCGGTGTTTTACATTTGGCAATTGACGATGTCTAAAATGTGTCTAATGGCACACCTGCTGGTTCACTTTTATGTGCTAAGATAACTACGATGTTGACTAAGTTTTATTGCACCCATAATATGTACCGCTATTGTTTTCTAGTTTTAAAAAATGTAGAAGGCAATTTGTTTCATTTCAGTATTTTGAATTTAATTCATACGTATGTGGTTAGGTAAGGCCACCCAACCAACGATTACGATAATACGAGATTAAAAATGTAAACAAACTTTCCGCAGATCAAAGCTTTTATCGGTTTAATAATTTAAATGAATTCATTCATTCATAGACTAACGTTTAAAAAGTATTGTCACTCAATATAATAATAAAACGGATGTACTTGCACAATAAACAGTTCCAATGTTACAATTCACAGTAACCGCAAACTTTTTATTGATGCATGGGGGTTTTGGTGAAACAAGTTTGAGAACAAAGTATTACATTATAATACATTTACTTACCATAAAATCTATTTTCCACCATAATTCCAAGTAGCAAAACTCACGACACTATTTTAGACACCTTTATTCTCGCACAGTACAAGAAATACTAACCGGTAAACATAGTTTAAACCGAAAAATAGTCGTTAAAAGAATTTTACCTTTAACCAGTGCCAAAAACACGCGCGGCGTGTTCACTTTTTTTCCCAAACGCAATGCCGCGAACACGCATAGCGTGTCCGCAGTTTTATATGGCGGCATCTCGATGAACTTCAAGAAAATCTTGGTGGCAGTGAATGTGTTAAGGGGTATGCCACTATGATATTATAGCCTAAAAGCAGATGTCAATATCAGATGTTTTGCGATAGTTACAGAACAATATCGAAAACAAGTAGTTTCTTGGCAATCTTGATAAAACCCTGGTTTACCCCTTACACTATTTGATGATTCCGGTGTCAGTTTCTTAAAACGAGCTTGCACAATAAAAAAAAGTAATAGATCAGTAATAATTGTAAAAAGGTAACATAGTTTTAATTTTGAGATTTACCTAGTTACTATAAAATAAGACAATTTTTATAGGAAGTTGCTTTTTTTTGTAGAAACTATAAACGCATAAAACAAATTAATTAATATAATTATGCTTTATATATTTATAAAAGTTCATTTTCAATTAAAGCTGTTACTATATCAGCTTTATCTTTCAAAAAACGCATTTTCAATAATAATTATAAATTTTCACCACAATACCGTAATACCGGTATTAATACCGGATTCGAAAAAAAAACCGGTATTGATACCGGTATTGAAAATTTTCGGTATTTGGAAGCCCTAGTGTCTAGTGATGTTCCGTTGCTG
Source organism: Udea olivalis (assembly GCA_947369235.1). Lineage (NCBI taxonomy): Eukaryota > Metazoa > Arthropoda > Insecta > Lepidoptera > Crambidae > Udea > Udea olivalis. Next base: position 16,925,729 of record OX376355.1, read on the forward strand.
AGATAATTGCAAAAATTCCCGGTTTTGAGGAAAACATTACCACTAAAATATTTTCCACTACCCTTTTTTGGAAATTGCAGTATTTCGATGGGCCTACCTGTTTTTTGTCATAGGCCAAAATAGACCCGATGTTTTAAACTAAAACGTATACTGATACTGACACATATTTTGATTTCCAGAACGGGACGATGATATGACAGACTGCAGCGATATAGAGATGGCAGATAAAGAAAATATTAGCTGTGAGAGAGAGATTCATGCTTTGGAACTAATAACGCCGAAGCTTGTTTATAATGCTTTAAAGCCAATAACTTCAAATATCAAGCCCTTACAATCCGAAACACTGATTTCAATCCAAGATAATAATAATTGTACTGATCCCAAATTACTGGACAGATGCCCTGAAAATGTAGATTCATTAATTATAGACCAGAATTTATCAAACACACTTAACACAGAAAATAAACTTACCTCTATTTCGGATTTGCAAAAGATACAAACTAGTGGACTTGACAATATAGATAACTTATTGGAAAATTTTGATGGAGAAGACAGCTGCAGTGTTTTGATCTCTCAGTATAACAAATCTGATAATACTGAACCGGCACATACTCAACATGCTTCTATACCTGAAAAAAATTTAGGTAACTTTTATTGCAATAATACTGCGCAAGAAAGTCAAAATATCCTGATTCCTGGAAACACATCTAACATAAGTTCTGATTTTGAAAAGTTACCGGTATATTCTGAAGATGGTTTACTAATTCTGTCAAGTATTACACAAGCACAACAAAACAATTTCAAAATGGTAATTAAACCTGAAAGGACTTCTGATGTCATACCTGATAATTTTGGTGGGGAAAACGGCGACATTCTAATAAATGAAAGTGTTAATTCCGCTTTCATTGGTGATCCTGTTGCACAGCAAATCAGCGTTTCCGAAGAATCAAGCAGCAATCCACTACAAGTTTTGCAAGAGCCTTGTGGAACTTCTGATGACATACCTGATAATTTTGGTGGGAAACAGGGTGACTTTCTAGTAAATGAAAGTGATGAGTCCGCTTTTATTGGTGATCCTGTTGCACAGCAAATCAGCATTTCCGAAGAATCACGCAGCAATCCACTACAAGTTTTGCAAGAGCCTTGTGGAAGTGGTACAGAAATCACTAAACGTGGTTCGAAAAAGAAAAACAAATATTATTCATAAAGAAGAAGCAAAGAAAAAAAAGTTAGAAGAGTTAGCAGAAAAACACAAAATATTAGAGTCTTGTGAAGACTTTTGCAAGGTGAAATGTAAAAATAAAGTAAGTGAAGAAAGAAGAAGTGAAATTAATGATCAATATTGGAAAATGGGATGGATGGAGCAAAGAACATTCATACTAAATAGTTGCTTACGTTTAGAGGTACAACGGCGAACGACAAATAAGGAACCTGTACGAAAAAATTCTTTTAAATATACTTTTGTAGACATGGAAGGCAAAGATCAAAGAGTGTGCAAACATTTCTTTTTAACCACTCTCGGTTATAAAAAAAGCAATGATAGAGTGATTCACAATGTACTCTCAAATACTCCTAAAGGTATGCTGCAACCTAACAGAGATATGCGTGGCAGACATTCATCAGCAAACAAAATATCTGATGTGGAATTTAGGGAGCACGTGGAATCATTTCAACCAACCAATTCGCATTATCGTAGAGATCACGCACCCAATGTAAGGTATTTGCCATCCGATATTACAATAACAATTATGCACAACGATTTTGTTTCAAAATACCCTAACATAAAAATGAGCTACGAGACCTATCGCCAAAAATTAAAAAAATGAACATTTCATTTGCAAGACTTGGACATGAAGAATGTTCAGAATGTGAAGCATTTAAACTGCATGATCATAACAAAAATGACTTGAAAGTTGATTGTGACGCTTGTAACACCTGGAAAACTCATCATGAAAAGTATACCAAAAGTCGTGCTTTATATCGTAAGCATGCTGAAAGTGCGGCCAAAGGATCTAAAGCAACACATTTTTCTGCAGATCTCGAAAAAGTAATTATGCTGCCACGCGCAGACACCTTCAAAGAAGTTATTTTCGCAAAAAGATTGACAGTGTACAATGAATGCTTTGTTCCGTTAGGAGAAAAGTCTGTTACTCCTGCTTTTGCTGCCGTTTGGCATGAAGGCATTGCAGGTCGTTGCAAAGAAGAGCTAATCAGCACATTCTACGAATTTCTTTTGTCACAAAGAGATAGTGTATCCTTGGATATTTGGCTAGACAACTGTGCCAGCCAAAACAAGAATTGGTGTGGTCTTCAGTTTTCTTGTATATATCATCAATTCAGATGTCATAAATTTAAACACAATTTTTATACACTATTTTGAACCGGGCCGCTCGTTTATGAGTGCAGACAGTTTCCATCACCAAATTGAGATATCTCTGAAGAGAATGGGCAAAGCTTATGACTTTCATGATTTTACTCAAGCTGTCCAACAAGCCAATAAAAGCCATGTTACGCTAAAACAGATGAGTTACATCGATTTTTATAATTGGGTAGACTACACGTCAGCAAATAAACTGAAAGATAAAAACCGTCCATATCTTTCCGACATTGTTGGAATAAAAGCAATACGAGGTGATTATACTCTGAAATATAAAAACACGTATGAAGAAACGGAAGAATATAAAACACTAAACTTTTTGAAAGCTTCCGTAATGAAAAAATCTGGCATGACCTTTCCCAAAGCAAAAGAAGGGCCAGATGGATTTTCGAGGGCCAAAAAAGAAAACATTCTTCATGCCTTGAAGAATATTTTGCCTGACAATAGAAAGCAGTTTTGGATAGACTTGCCGGAACCAAAAGATGAAGAAACTAGGCCTATAAAACAAAAAAAACGGTGCTAATTAGCTTTGTCTATGTTGATTTAAGTACGTAATTTCCCTGTTCCTTTTCAAATTTAATATTAGGTATCTCAGTCAATTTTTTTATATTTGATAAAAAACAAAATACATATTAAAAAAACTTAATTGTTTTAATTCAAATCTTATTTCGTAATGTGAATTTTGCTTCTTGAACTACCTAGGTATCGTTTTTCAAAATCGAAATACTGGGATGCACAATCATGGTGATAGTTTGAACCCTAAACAAAGCCTTGAATTATTGAACTACAACTTTTGGTAAATATTCTTCGTATATTTTGGTTTAATTAGTGGTTCATTCATTTTTTCCTGATTTGTTTGGGTATGATTGTGCGGTAATGTTCCCTTTAAAATTCCCGGGAAATTTGACAAATTTACCGATAACTGTACGTCACTATTTGTTTCACCTCGTAACACATTGCCTGTTTTGGAATTTTGAGTTACGCCCAATGCAAAAATGCATGACAAATGTAGGTAGTTACTAACCCACCATTAAGTGTAAGTACACACATCAAAAGTGTCTAGGGATCAACATATATTTTTGCAATAACTTTTCTCCTGATCGATATTAATTAAAATTGTCTTTAAGGATTCATCAAATAAAGTGTTTTCGTTTGTCTACAGTAACGATAAACCAAGTCACCTTTGCATTAATAAAGAAATTTGCCATTTTCCTAATAAAGGGGTTTTTGACATTTGAACCACTAACATTAAAGTTCGAAAAAGAGACTGAAATAACAGTTTTCTTTAAAATTTTATTGGGTAACTTAAACAATTAATAATCCGTGTTTCTACCGCGAACACTAACAACACAAGAACATCGGTTTGGCATACTCAAAATGAGTTCATCCAAATCACGCTGTGGAATGGCCGCCCATGTTCGTTGCAACAACAAAAAAAGGTCTTCTTGCGACTGGAAACCCTCCATATTCGGCAGAGCTCTTCTCTGTAGCATATCCCATGCATGCTCAATCGGGTTCAAGTCTGGCGACTGAGCAGGCCAGGCAGGACATTGATGTTAGCTGCGGCGAGAGTCTGTCTTACAACTCTTGCGGTGTGCGGTCGTGCATTATCATGCATTAACTGAAATAAGGGACCGATTTGCACTTGTAGAGGAACTCCAGCAACCATCGTTTTAGCCTGCTTTTAAATATATTCAACGGCAATTTCTTTAGTTCGTTGTCAAGTCTGTTATATATTTTTATGGCCATGCAATAAGAATTTTTGCTGTATAGTGCTGTTGTTTTTGCAGGTAAATTTAGGTTATCCGGATATCTAGTGTTGAAATTGCATTCGTTTCTTTTTGCTTTGAACAAGTGAAGATTTGTCCTAACAAACACGCACACCTCAAAAATGTAGATACAAGGTACAGTTAGTAGGCTCATTTCCTTAAAAAGAGGCCTGCAAGAAGTTGTAGCATCGACGTCACAGATAGCTCGAAGACATTGCTTTTGGGATATAAAAGCCCTGCCTACGTGGCTGGAGTTGCCCCATAAGAGAATTTCGTATCTTAGAATCGAGCATACATAGCCATGGTAAGCTTGTAAGGCAACCCCTTAGTCGCATATTGTGGTTAGCCGCCAAAGCGCATAAGCGAAAGAGTTTATCTTCGCGCATATTTACAACCTTGGTATCTTCAAGGCCAGAGTGAATGGGCATTTTCTGGCTAAGCGTGTGGCTATTGGCCTCGTTATCGTCATAATTAGTATGTAGATTGTATTAATATTATATATGTTCATACTATAGCTCAAGTTGAAATATTTGATGATGATTCAAAAGAACTGTTACAAAAATGGTCTACCTGAATAAAGCTTTTTAGAATTGAATTTTTTTAAACGCGGCTCAACTTTTAGTAAAAAATTATAAAAAGCTTAAATGACCGCGCTGTAACAGGTGGCACTACTACTGGTGCGCGTCGTGAGCAGTACCGGCCTCGCCCCGCTGCTGCTTTATATACTGCTGTTTTATCTATTTCTATTTATGTTGTATGCTGAGGTGGTTTGGTCATATGGAAAGAATGGATGAAAGGCGATTAACGAAACGGATTTATGAGGCAAGGGTAAATGGGACTGTTGGAAGGGGAAGACCCAGAAGAACGTTTCTTGACCAAGTTCAAGATGTTCTCAGAAAAGGTCGGGTCAAGAGTACCTTTAACCGACGAGCATGTATGAAAGGACTCATGAGAGTAGAAGAAGCGCAAGATGTATGTCAGGATCGTAGCAAGTGGAAAGAAGTGGTCTCTGCCTACCCCGTTGGTAAAGAGGCGTGATGGTATGTATGTATGTGTATTTATGTTATGTATCCCCCACACAACTCATGAGATAATCTGTCGTTTCAGTGTGCTGGCCTAAATTGTACCGGCTATTCGTATTTTTTTAATACAACGATACCTAAAAAAGTCTTACTTAACTAACTACTTAAATAAAATAAAATATTTTTATCTTTGTACATCTTTACACTTGTTGGGTATGGGAAAAAAAATCAAACATGTCCTAAATCGAAAACCATTTCGAGGTATTTGTATGATACCTTATTTAAATACTCGTATTTTTCATTTTTAAAGGTAAAGGATCCTAGATCCTTTATATTTTAAAATATCCTAATATTTTCAATTAAATACGTTGGCAATAACATAAAGTAGTTAGAGGTTACTCAGGTACTGAACAGATAAGAGAGATGAAGCGAAGGTCGAACTTTTGCGGAGTACTACTGACGTCGGGTCAGTATCGCGTCATAGCTTAAGTATGTGATACAATATCACATAAGTATGTGATACAATTCAATCCAAACCAAAGCAAACTAACATTATTCGACTACCTTGATTCTTTCTGGTTTCGGATAGGATATTCGGACAGTCTCACGATAGTAAACGTAGTAGTAGATATACGAATGGCGTAGTGCGCTGTAGCACGGTTTCTCGCCTTTAATTCCGTAGTGTCCCGGGTTCGATCCCCGGTCAGGTCAATTCAGGAAATTATCTTATCTAAATTGTCCTGGGTCTGGGTGTGCTGGGAGACGCCCCTGGCTTAATTCCTTGTCTGGTACCGCGTAACACAGGGAAATTTATCCCTACTTCGAGACCATGACAAGAGGTGTGTTGTCTGGCGCATATATTTATATTTATATTTTATAGTGGTGGCTGCAAATCCCCATGATATACTGAACCGCCCTGTTGAAAGTGCGGTTCTGCATGATTGCAGAGGATACGCCTTGCCTGTGAGTAATGCCGGCTTTACACGTCGACAGATGCGTCTGCCGATGTCATCTGCGGATGCGTTCGCAGACGTGTAGATGGGTAGAATTGTGCGTCTGTGGTAGGTCTCTTTTTTCGGCCCACATCAAAGGGTTTCCAGCGAGATGCCCGATGTCTGTCCACACGTCTGACGCATCAGTCAGTACGGAGTTGCGAATGCAAACAACAAACCAGACACGATGACTGACGCGGGACTAAAAAGAAACCTCCGTCTGTTGATACCTGTCAGTCCAGTATGTTTCTTCGCCCTACATGTCCAGAGGAAATTCTTAAGATAATTAAAGATCTGAAAAACAGTAACTCTGTCGGATATGACGATGTCGACCCACGATTCGTGGGTACGAATATAATTAAACAAGTCGCAATGCAAATAGCCCCTATCTTAAGCTATATTGTAAATTTAGCGTTTACTGAGGGTGTATTTCCGGCCTCTCTTAAATTGTCTATTGTCAAGCCCCTCTTTAAGAAAGGCGACAAAAAATAACCTTAACAATTTCCGACCGATTGCCTTGACATCTATATTCTCTAAAATATTCGAAAGAGTAGTACACGTAAGATTAGGTGATTTACTAATAAATACAATATCATTAAAAACGAACAGAACGGCTTCCGCAAAAAACCGTCGCATCGGTGCTACAGTATGGGTTAATGATCTGGGGGAACTGCACTGACATTAATTTGGTGCTCAGGGCTCAAAAATAATGCTAAACTTAGCAAAAAATATGCAAATGCCAAATACCTAGATAAAGTAATTAGTAAAACCTGTTTTGTCGATAATCTTCTGGTCTCTGTGATTATACCTAAATCTACTCGTATCTAAACATGAGAACATTGAAACATATATTTTCATACAATAGTGATTATATCGTACATACTTACATACTGTATATCTTAATATTACAGTAGTGTTGGTCTAACTCAAACACTCCTCTAATATTGAGACGTACAAGAAAAAAAAACTTGATAAAACCTATGCTGATGATAAACTATTCTAGCATGTTTACGATATTTTGAAATAAAAGAAGCTTATTGTTACTTGATATTATTATTTTATTTGTTAGTTATCCTTTTTAAATGTCATAACATCACATGTTATTTAAAATGACTTGTAGGCTATGTATGCAACACCGCTTTACACCCGAATAATATGTCTACATTTACTTTTGTTTTTAAGGCGTAGAGAATATTTTTTTCTTAAACGCGCTTTACGCCCAAAATGAATCCGAGCCTCATAATAAAAATGAACGTAAAGAACATTTTTATGAATTTTCTTAGACGTAAGGCACATCTATTTTTTAAAATAACAAACTAGACTGAAAACCAAATATTTCATCGTTTACATCTTAAAATTTTAGGTATATTTTGTCTACATCCCTTTTGTATAACTTTAAAAACACAAGCGTAATGAATTTAAATCTTAAAAAAAAAACTTATTTTGGCTCTCCTGTAAAGTCGGGTTTTGTGCTTTACGTCAATTGAAATTACAAGTATCGATATCTAAATCTAAACTTCAAATAGCATGTAAGTAATTATAAATAATCCTATTTAGGTAACATGATAGGTATATAGAGTGAGGCAGTTGTGAGTAAAAACTGAAATATTATAGTGTTTTTTTTCATGTTTATATAGTTAATTCAAAATGTTAATTAAGCGTGAGGACACGCTTCAAACAGGATGGCCGAGCTGTTAGCTTTTATAAGGCAACACTATCAAAAAGTAGATTGACTATCGTTTATTTTAAATCATTACAAAAAACTGTCTTATTGTTATATTTATTAATTACTTTTATTTTACTTGTTTAAATCTATTTTAATAGATTTAAACCTAATGGGTAATTTGTTTCGATAAATTGAATAGTAACGAACCAAGCGGTCGTCATTCTGGTTGGAGCTGTCATAGTGATCGTTGGTATTAAAATAATAGTTTTGTGTGTGATACTTGAGATTAAAACGTAAGTACCGTTTAATTGTATGCATAACGAATGTGTGTAATTGTAAGGTAACATGGATGTAAGAAATATATCTTTGAAATATGACGAATTCGTATCTTTTAAAATAATCCTATACCTCCGAACTGACGGCCAACACTATATTGCTAGAATTTTACAAGATGCAGTGACGTTGTTAGTAGTTCATTGTGAACCAGATGCAACTACTTACAGCATGTCTTAGCTCTAGAATTACCACAGTTATCCAAATAACTGAGTAAGATAAAATTCAAGGTAAATCAATTAATGTCGCAAATGGCTGAAAATAAAGTCACGACAAACGGAGTTCCCAAGTCAAATGCGAAACACTTTCATTAAAGTTACCGCGACTGTTCTAACCACTGAACTACGGAGTCGTTAGCCGCCCGGACAGTGAAAGGTCGTGGGTTCGAGTCCCATCGGAGGAGCTAGTTGTGAGACGTGTCGTTTTTTTTTCAAATGTGCTAATTTTTCATTTTTAATAATAAAAATTGCATTGATTTATGCTTACAAAAAAAGTTAAAGTAATACCTACGACACAGCATGTTTGAAGAGGACACTTTCCCTAAATAAATAAACCTAATCCACCTACCGTGGCACAGTGAATACGCGCTTAGCGCTGCAGTCGTTGAGGTTAAACAACTTTCGCAATGGTCGGTCACGGGATGGGTGTCCAAAAACTTTTCATTTCGAGCTCCTCCGTGCTTCGGAAGGCACGTTAAGCCGTTGGTCCCGGCTGCACTTGCAGTCGTTAATACTCATCAATCCGCACTGGACCCGCATGGTGAGTCATGGCCCATTTTCCTTATCCATCCATAAGGAAGGTCAGTGCCACGGCAGGGGGGACATTAATTGGCCGATGATGAATGTAGGCCTACCTACCTACCTTACTACTTAGTAAATTTTATTTTATTTCAGAGCAAGCTATAGATTCTGCTTCACTCCTTCTCTTATCTCAAGAAGACATGAAAGAATTAATAAATATAGTGGGCCACATGGGATCTGTGTGCCATACAAACTGCAGACTGAAATGTTCTACAAAAATTAACGATGAAGAAAGACTTTTGATTTTTAATACTTTTTGGGGTTTAGGTAATCGTGAAAAGCAATGTACTTTTATTACAAATTTGGTAGCTAAACAAAAAAAACGCAGGGTGTTTACTGATACACAATCTCGACGCAATTTTACGTTAATTTATAGGCTATCAAGGGCAGATATAGACAATCAAGAAAATTATTTAACTGTGTGTAAGAAAATGTTTCTGAATACTTTTTCAGTAAGTGAACAATTTGTATACACATCCCTGGAAAAAAGAAACAATATAAGTGGTTTAATAGAAGCCGACATGCGAGGACGTCATCCTAACCATCGTAAAGTGATAACAGAGGATATTATCAAAAGTGTATGCGATCACATAAAATCAATTCAGCCTGTAGAATCCCATTACACCCGCAGTAGAAGTAATAAACTTTACTTAGATGGTGACCTGAATTTTCATCGCTTATTTGATTTATATAATGAGTGGTTTGACACACTCGCATACTCTTCAAAAGCTAGTACGGAACCGCAATATCGCGATATCGCTAACGAACATTTTAAGATAAGTTTCCATGTGCCCAAAAAAGATCAATGTGACAAATGCCACATTTACAAGAACCTGTCAATTCCCACATTATCACAAACACAGTCACATGAAGAACATATTAAAAATAAATAAATAGCTCGTAAAAAGAAGTTGGCCGATAAAGAATTAGTCAAATCATCCAATAATAAATTATTAGTAGCTACTTTTGACTTTCAAAAAGTTCTTACTTGTCCATATGGCAATATAAGCGTTCTTTATTATAAACGAAAGCTTTCAGTATTCAATTTCACTGTTTTTAACTTGACCGAAAAAGAAGGTACTTGTTTTATGTGGCATGAGGGGCAAGGGAAACGTGGGGCTAATGAGGTAGCAAGTTGTTTATTTAAATACATCTCCAAATGTAAGGATCAGGGTATAAATGAATTACGGTTTTGGTCTGACAATTGTGTAGGCCAAAACCGAAATCGCATTGTTTATGCTATGTACATGCAGGCGGCTATGACATATCAGATTAAAATACACCATTGTTTTTTAGAAGTCGGCCATACGCAAAATGAGGGTGACAGCGTCCACGCTTTAATAGAGAGGTCCGCAAAAAACAAACTCATATATACACCACTTGAGTGGTATTGTTTAGTTCGTTGGGCTAAGCAAAACGGAAAGCCTTACGTGGTTGAGGAATTGCAATACACCGACTTTTCCAATTATAAGGCATTACTAAAGGGCAATTGGGTCAAAAGTACCAACGGGGATAAAGTGCAATGGAATAAAATAAAAGAGGTGTGTATCAAACCTGAAGATCCCTTTAAGTTGTTTTTTAAATACGATTTAGCCGCAGATGATTACTACGTTTTAATTGTAAAGGCATCTACTAGGCGACAATGTGTCTTCACCGTAGATGCCCTGAACGACAATATACTGCCGATTCCAAAGGCAAAGAAGAATGATTTGTTAAATATGTGCAAATCGCAAATTATTCCCCTTACCCATCACCAATTTTTCCAGAGTCTGCCCGAAATTAGTAATGACTTAAACTCAACTTCTGATTCCGATTCTAATTAAAGTTTATTTTAATTTTATTTCTGAATTGATTTCTCAGATAATAATGAATAATGAATAATGAATGATCTAAAAGAGTCACAAGTTTGAAGTAAGGTTGACTTATTTGTTTATTTTTTATTAGAGGCTAGAAGTTTTTGATTATTTATGTTGATAAATGAGTAAAGAAAATACAATTTAATTTTTTATGTTTTTAAAAGATATATTTTTATTTTTATTTGATTTTATATTGGGAGTTTGTGAAATATACTCTAAGCTTATTATTACAATGTTTGTGTTTTTGTTTTTTTTTTATTTTGGTAATAATAATAACAATTGCGAATATCATTTTTGAGAGAGATGTATCTTTGGACTGGTTTAATTACAAAATACATTATATTTTATAGTAACGATTGTAATTTTATTTCAGTACTCCATAATTTACGATATTTCATGACAACATTATTCCCTAGAAAATTATGGTAACTATGAGTTATAATACATATTATTATATTTTCATCGATGTAGATTGTCGTAAATACAACATACATTACTTTTTGTTTCATGAAATTCAAGGTAAATTATAGTAAGTACTACATACAATAAACTACGACATTAGTTTCCCAAAGAAAAATTACGTAAGTGACTTTTTAGCTATTCTGGTAAAAAAATGAATAATCGTTTCATAAATATTATTAAGTTCTTAGATGTCTATCTACATGCCAAGTTTGGTTCTTAAAAGTAAGAAATTGACTAAGAAAGCACCAAAAAACTACTTACTCATCTTAAAATTGCTGTACTGTAAAATTCATACAGGGTAGTTACGATATTATACGTAGGAGGTGTCGGTATCTTAGTTACTTTATTCAAGTAAGGGCCGAGGAGGAGGAGGAAGATGGAGAGTCCACAATTGAGGTCTCTCCACCATCATCTTTTGTTTTGGTTCCTGACCATTTGTTGGGTAAGAAAGTTAACTATTTTAATTGCATTTAACTCGAAAGTCGCAAGACTTATTATTATTATTATTTTAAGATGCGATGAGAAAAGCAAAACGGGTGCAGGGCCAGAGTACTTCCTCCCTGGGAGCGTCGCCTCGAGCGGAGTAAGTTGCTAGGCGTCAAATAAAGATACATTTTTGTATGGTTTAGAAGAGAAACAAAATACATGTTGCCTTTTTGTTATTGTCAGAAAACAGAAGTTGCTGCTCTCGCCGTCGACGGGCCTTTTGCAGGCTTCGGTGTCGCCCCTGACCCCTGATTTTGAATTTGAATTTGAGTGATTTACTCCTTGTAAGTATCATATTTGAGTAGTATAAAAACAAGAACAGCCAATTATTATTAATGATTGCTGTTTTTATTTTTATACTACTCATTTATAAGTTTTATGCAGTGTGAATGGCATTGGACTAAATTTTTAAAATGTTTCAGCGTCCACCACTTCAGAAATGCCGGGATCCGGAAGGAGTGCCAAGGCGTACGAGATCGGTGAGTTAAAATCTTTAAAAAATCACCGTGTTTATGCTGCCTCCATTATGACGACAGGCCGGACCAAAATTCTAAAATCAATGAATTAATTTACCTATCAATTTGAACAAAACTCTACGTAAATCAGAAAAAAATCGTCTATATCGTACATTTTCGTCTTATAAATTATTTATTGTATAAAAGTATAATTCTTTAAAATATAATTCATAAAATCTGTGTTTTAATTATTATTCCTTATTATTTCATTTCGTATAATAATTACTTAAATATAAATGATCAGCAAGAAGATCATTTAGGTAAGTCCTTGTGCACTTCGGCAAGAGCGACTTTTACGCTTAAAACTGCGGAAATTTTATTTAGCGGCAACACTAAATTCAACAACAGCGACGCTGACACCGGGTCAGATAAGTTTGTGGCACTGTACTTTGCAACGAGAGCGATCGGCAGTTAACAGAAAAAAGGGAACTTTTGGAAATTCAAAATAAAATACAAGAAGGTAAGTGAAACGTATTAAAAAAATATAATTATATCAAGGCATAAAGGCATATAAAGTATTTCCTATTATAATATTATAATATGGAAATAGTTTTTTTTTTTTCTAGCTGTTTTTGTATATTTTTGTCGTTTTATTTCTATCGACCATATGTGGCTTCGTATGCGTTCCGTAAAAAACACTGCTGGCATATTTGGCTTCGTATGGCTTATAGGTTACTTTTTGCTTATTTCAGAAATTGATCCTTCAAGATTTTATGGAAACTCATGTTAATATTATTCCTGGTGATGGCAGCTTGAGCGATGATGATATTTCTTCTAATAGTGATGATGATTTTGAGTATAACTGCATTCGCCAACCTCAACGAAGACGTATTCTTATTCCTGATTCGGAATCTGATTTCTCTGACGATGATAATGTGCCATTGATAAAAAAAATCCACATGGTAGACTTGTGCACCGTCAATGCTTAGTTACTTTGGCGCCGAATTAATTCTGCCCAATACTTGGCTTTGTTTGATTTCAAACTGGCAGTATCTGAACACATGCGTAAAGCAGGTAAAGCTTCAGTGCCAAAAAAACGAGGTCGTCCATCTAGCATTCTTGGAACACCAACATCGGGCCAAAAAAGGCTAGAAAGACTCCTTCCAGACATCAAGAGCTTCCTTTGGGTTCTGTACGCTCTGATAGGATAAGTCATTTTCCCATTTGGAAGAAAAACACACGACAGATATGTCAACATTGTTACAAATTTCGTTCTTTTTACAAATGCCAAAAATGTGATATTTATTGTGTTACAACGACAAACGAAACTGTTATAAGGAGTTTCACGAAACGTAATTTATTATTTACTCAAACTCATACAAAGCCATATATGGATTCACTTGAAGTGACTCGGACGCATACGAAGCCATATATGGCGTCGTAGAATATTTTCTAATATACACTCGCGAGCAACTAAATCGACTCAAGTCCTCATTCTGCTTACAAACTTTGTTTTTACGAAAAGTATACAAGGTATTTATAAAAAAAATATATCATTAGAAAGCTCAATATGCAAGCTTTCATAAAACACTAATATGGGTTTTTAAAAAAAAATCTCGCATTCATTTTCACATCAACAGCACTATGAGTCGTTTTGCTCATTACGCTACCCGCGATTTGCGCTAACTGCCACCCCTATAAAAGCTCTCGCAACCGGCACACCTTATCAGTCGCTTATCACGAGTTGACAGGTACACATCTCCGTAAATTGCACATCTGAAGAAGCCGCTCAAGTTGTTGCCTTGTTGGAACAAGGTCTTAGCCAGCGAGTAGTCGCTGCCCAGCTTCGCTTGAGCCAGTCTGCTGTGTCCCGGGTCTACAGACGATTTCGAGAGACCGGTGCCTTCAATCGAAGACCAAGAACCAGCCGCCACCGGTGTACTTCTGACAGAGACGACCGTTTCATTGTCTCTACATCGCTGCGCAATCGGCATCTGACGGGTGCTGATGTCCAACAAGAACTCAGACACGTTCGTGGTGTAGCTGTAAGCGAGTGGACAATAAGAAGACGTTTGAAACCAGCCAATCTCACTCCAAATAGGGCTGCGACGGGGCCCAAATTGACTGCAGCCCACTGACAAGCGCGTCTTCAGTTTGCTCGAGAGCATGTCAATTGGACCATTGCCCAATGGCAGTCGGTTCTCTTTACTGACGAGTGCAGAATGTGTCTCCATGGCAACGACAGAAGAAGCCGAGTCTACAGGCGTCCAGGCGAACGATTTGCCCAATGCTGTTTCGCTGAAACAGTAGCATATGGCGGTGGTTCCTGTATGATGTGGGCCGGCATCTCTTTAGAGGGAAAGGCGGAGCTCGTTTTCGTGCCTGGTGGAGGCCGAGGAGGCGGGCTTACAGCTGATCGGTACATCACCGATATTCTCCTGGAACACGTTGTTCCCTATGGAGGATTTGTCGGCGAGGACTTCGTCTTAATGCACGACAATGCTCGTTGTCCCAGTTGTACCCAGCAGTTTTTGGATGAAGTCGAGATGCGTACAATGGACTGGCCTGCGCTCAGTCCATACTTGAATGGAGAGAAGCTCATTGTTATACTTGAATCCGATCGAGCATTTATGGGACCAGTTAAAACGAAGAGTACGAGCCAGAAATCAAGGCCCTTCGACGGTGGAAGAATTGAAGACCGCATTGTTGGAAGAGTGGGATAACATACCTCAAGAGGACGTCAAAAAGTTGATCCGATCAATGAAGAATCGACTTCAAGCGGTTATTAGGGCTAGGGGGGGGAATGCCAAGTATTGATTTAATAAATTGTTATGTGTTTTCTTAATCAATTTTCTTTTATTTGTAAAATACCCAACCAAAAACAACCTCTCCCAAATTCCTGTTTTTCCTGTATTTATGTTCAGATATCATTAATTACAAAGATAATGAACTAATATTGGTAATGATGATATCTTATTAAAGCTGAAGTTTGGAGCTTTCAGATAATATGGTCTTTAAAAATATTTCTTATACTTTTCTTGAAAACAGAGTCTATACTCAGAGTTAGGGCTTGAGTCGATTTGGTTGCTCGCGAGTGTATAAGTTCAATTTTTTTTTTCACTTTGATCTCACTGAGTAAGCCTAAATAGACACAATTTAATAAAAAAAATATTCCATCTTTTTGATAATTCATGCGGCAAGGGGTTAAATTATCGTGAAATTTGGCTGGTGCTTATTGATATGTGTTTTTAGGTCTTCATGCCGCCAAAGACACCTATTTTGGGGACACCAAGAGTTCCCTCTCCCATCGGTAGTCCCGTCGCTTCGACTTCTGGCACGTCATCGCACCGTCGTAGACGTTTGCGTGCTCGTCGTGGTCGCCTTACGACGTACTCAGATGACATCACCATATGGTATGATCGTGATTCTGGCAGCGACTTGGAAGGCGGGAATGATGAAGACGAAGAGGATAACGAGGATTTCGAGGACGACGCCCTGCGCCTGACAGCCATAGCCCGCTCCCTGGCGGAATATGCGGAGGAAACAGGGACGGGAGAAACTGGAAAGGAAGAAACTGAAAATAGAGCAGCTGGTGACGTTGGAGAATTCGCCTTCAGTACAGACTTTCACACATTTTATGGTGCGGAAGAACAGTACTGCGGAGATCCAGGACCAAGTCACGGTTTCCAGGACTTGATTTGGGATGTTAGTTTCATGGAGACTATTGCCAATGAAACCAACAAATATGCTTGGCAAACTATTGCCTCGTTGTCGGAGCATGACAAAATCCCAAAAAATCTAGAAACTTGGCGAGACACATCAGTAGCCGAAATGAACAGATATTTTGCGCTACTGATGATAATGGTGATTAACCCACGGGGTTCTATAAAAGAGTATTGGACCACGGGGCTTTTAAGTATGCGGGACTTTCGTGGGATTATGTCTCGAAATCGGTATCAGATGTTGTCCAGATTTCTGCATTTCACTGATAACGATTTCATTCCCCACGATGTCCGTTCCTATGAACGAAAAGTGGCCAGAGTAAAACTTTTGCTGGACAGTGGTCCAGCAAAATTTTTACTTTGGCCACTTACAGCATTTATCGTTGCAGTGGCAACGATAAATTTGCGTCTTTGTATACACCGATGAAACATCTGTAGCGACACATTGTATTAGCTTAGTCAGCGAGACGCGGCCTGCGCTGTGTGCCTGTGAGGTACGGACGCCAGTCTAACCGGGATCCGCATCTCGAACTCACGCCTTTTATAAGTTTTGTAATGTCTACGTTTTATTCCACACACCCCTTCTGATTCACCGACATATAAACGGCCCCTACGGTAAACTGGTGACCCCTTTTCGAACAATTATACGGTGCGTGGAATTTATTACGCTGTGTTCTACGCGGTTTTCACCCATTAGACTCCCCTGTACTGGACGACAGGGTTAACAACAACAAGAACAATGTTCCAACAAGATCCACCAGCACCACCTGCACCACTACAACAGCCGACAACACCTTCAACATCGTTACTGCCAGACTATAGTGAGTTGGCTCAAATTACAGTCGCATCGAGGATACCTGGTTTTTGGCGGGAACAGCCCCGCGTTTGGTTTATCCGAATGGAGGCCATACTAGCATCTCAGAAGCTGAGTGATGAAGCCAAATTCAACTTGGTCATCACAAAGTTGGATAGAGACGTCATTTCGCAAGTAACCGACATCCTCGTTAGCCCTCCTGCAATCAAGAAGTACGAGTATTTGAAGGCACAACTTCTCAATATTTTTGAAGAGTCGGAACACATGAAGATCAAAAAACTCATTAGTGAAATGGAGTTAGGAGAGCAGAAGCCGTCACAGTTACTGCGTCGCATGCGCGAGCTAGCGCAGGACAGAGTTCCAGATGCCACGCTGCAGGTCCTGTGGCAAACTCATCTCCCGTCTTCAGTGCAAACTGTGCTAGCGGTTACAGAAGTCACAGAGTTGGACAAATTAGCCGCAGTGGCAGACAAAATAATGGAATCCACTAGTGCAAGTGTATCACAAGTTAGTTCTTAGCAAAACAAAGAGACCGATATAGCAAAGATATTAGCAGAAATTGCAAACGTCAACGCTCGATTATCGCGTTTGGACCACCAGTTGATTGCAGAAAATGTAGATTTCAGTGTACTTACTTATTGGGGATTTGCAGATTACAATAGACAGAAAGATTTTTTATTAAAGTATGTGATTGTGGTGGCACCTAAACAACATTGTGGTGGCACACAAACAAAGTCAAAAATTGTACCTTGAAAGTGGTTTGTCCATTCTTAAAATGTATGAGCTATATCAATCATTTTGTTTGGAAAGGAATACAACACCTGTAAAGCAATGTACATACAGGCGCATATTTTGTAACTATTATAATATCTCCTTCTTCAAACCAAATAAGGATTTGTGTGCTACTTGTTCCAAGTACAAAGAAGCCAGTTCTGAACTAAAGAGTGACATGGAAACTTATTATTCTTTACATCTTATACGAAAAACAGAATGCCAGGAAGCAATAGCCAAAGACAAGTTAAAAGCCAGCGAAGACCCAACATTTGTAACAGCCACATTTGATTTGCAAAGTGTTTTACAATTACCATATTCTGATGTTTCTCTATTTTACTATTCAAGGAAAATCTGCGTATATAATTTGTCAATTTATTTGGCTAGTGGAGAAACTCATTGTTATACTTGAAATAAGATAAATGGAAAGAGGGGAAGCAACGAAATTGGTTCCATATTGTTAATGTTTTTGCAGTCGCTGCCTGCTACAGTAACAAGTGTTTCCTTGTTTTGTGATACTTGTGGTGGGCAAAACCGTAACCAGCAAGTGGCGGCCGTGTTGTTGTATGCAGTAAAAGAAATTGAGCATTTGAACCAAATTGAACTAAAGTTCCTGGAATCTGGGCACTCACAAATGAAGTGTGATTCAATGCACTCCGCCATCGAATCTGCAAAGAAGCATAAAAGTGTATTTACCATGGCAGATTGGATTAACATTTTCCGTTCTGCAAGATCCCAAAGAGGAAAAAACAAAACTAATGGCGAGTACATAGTGCACCACTTAAAGTATACGGATTTCTTTGATTTACAGTCTTTGGCGTCATCTTCGATAAAGAATAGAAATAAAGACGAAGATGGAAATACAATCTCATGGTTGAAGACCAAATCTATAAAAGTCGAAAAAGGGCCACCAGAGATACTGTTCTGTCGGTATGATCATTCTTCAGAATACAAGAAGGTAAACGTAGTTGGTAGAGGTCGCAAAAGAACAGCTTTAACTCTAGTTTTAAACCCTGCATATTCGGACCTACTGCCAATATCTACGAAAAAGAAAGCAGACTTGGTTAAACTTGTAAATGCTGGTCACATACCAGAAGAACTTCATCCATGGTACAAGAATTTACCAGCCATAGATCTTAATGGTCCGGAGCGCTTGCCAGAACCCGACGAGAACGAAAGTGGAGATGAAGATTAACTTCTAATTACTAATTTGATTATACTTTTATAGGATTTAAAACAAAGTTTTTCATTAAATACACTATTTTACCTAAAAAGAAAGAGGAAAAAATCATTAAATACATTTTTCTTATTTACATAAAATAATAATAGTTTTTTGACAAAAATATAAAAATACTATTATAAAATACATACTTTTACATGTTCACAGAAAGTTGCAGTACCTGTTATCATTCTATTGATTTTTCACACTAAAAAAACGCAAAATCTTAATTATCTCCATTAGTCAATTATGCCAGTTAATGAGTTTTACCTTTGAACCGACGATATAGAAACGAAAGGTCCACCCGTGCACGTAAAGGCACGTCCTTTACCGCCAGATCGTTATAAAAAAGTCTATGGCGAATTTAATAACTTGGCATATGCAGGCCGTCGAAGGGAGCCTGGGCAAGTCCATTGCATGTAGTACCAAAAAAAGACGGTCAGCTGCGACCGTGCGGTGACTATCGCGCACTTAACAAAATAACTAAACCCGATAGATACCCGGTTGCGCGAGTATCAGATTTTACTAACATTTTGGCAGGAAGAGTAGTTATGTCGAAAATTGATTTAAATAGAGCATTTAATAATATTTTAGTCAACCCTGAGGATATTGAGAAAACGGCAATAATTACCCCGTTTGGACTTTTTGAATTCCCCAGGATGTCTTTTGGTTTGAAAAATGCTGCGCAATCCTTTCAAAGGTTTATGAATCATTCAGTTTTACAAGGAATTGAGGTAATGAATGATGATGGTTCCGTAGATCACGGAAACGATTTTTTATTTTGCTATATCGACGATATTTTAGTAACCAGTAAAAATTTGAGCTCACACAGAAAGCATTTAGACGCTATTTTTAGCCGGTTAAATAATTTTGGCATCACTATCAATCTATCTAAGTGTCAATTCGCGCAGTCACAATTAGAGTTTTTAGGTTTCCAAGTCTCACCCAAAGGTATTAAGCCGGCTGAACAGAAAGTCAACGACATAGTGAATTTTAAAAAACCAGAAACAGTAGAACAGCTCAGAAAGTTCTTGGGCATGGTTAATTTTTATAGATCTCACATACCCAAGGCGCATTTCCAAACTAAATTGAACGAGCTTATTCATAGCCCTAAGAAAAAGGACAAAACTCCCATAGATTGGACACCTCAGGCTGAGCAAGCGTTTTCGCTGTGCAAAACAACTTCGCTACAAGCTGCCACGCTTTGCCACCCAACGCCTAACACGCCTTTAGCATTGATGACGGATGCGTCAGACGAAGGTATCGGTGCCGTTCTACAAGTAAACATTAACGGGAAGTTCGCGCCCTTAGGTTATTTTTCTAAAAAACTGTCTCAAGGACAAAGGAAGTACAGTACATACGATCGCGAGTTATTGGCAATGTACCTTGCGGTGCAACACTTTAGGTCTCGTATTGAAGGTCATCAAGTAACAATTTTCACAGATCATAAACCATTGGTCTATGCATTTACAAAGAAACCTAATAAAAAGGACTTACCACGACGGGTTAGGCATTTAATGTTTGTAGGCGAATATACGACTGACATTCAATACGTGACCGGACGCGATAACGTTGTTGCTGACGCTTTGTCTAGGCTCGAAACAATAACTTGTCCAAACAGCATTAACTGCACAGAGTTAGCATCAGCACAGGATGTAGATAATGAACTGAAAGAGTTATTGTTACCAACAACACGTAGTAATGCAAGTATTAAAAAGGTAAAGGCAGTGATAAACAGATATATTGCGACATTTCAACTTCAAATTTTAGACCTTACGTACCCCAAGATTATCGCAAACAAGCGTTCGATATAGTACACAGTTTAAGTCACCCTGGCATACGAGCAACTAGGCGCTTAATGGCTCATAGGTATTTTTGGCCAGGCATGAATAAGGACGTAGGTACTTGGACCAAAACGTGCATCCAGTGCCAGAAGGTCAAAGTTAGTCGTCACACAATTTGAGGTTTAGGTCAGTTTGACAAATGCGGAAGGTTAGAACATGTTCACGCGGACATCATTGGCCCCTTGCCTATAACTCAAGATGGATTTAGGTATTGTGTTACCATAATAGATAGGGTAACAGGTTGGGCAGAAGCTTTCCCTACTAAAGAAATTGACCCTGAGACCATCGCCAAAACCGTTTACGAGGGATGGATCACTAGATTTGGTTGCCCTTTAAGAATTACAACCGACCAAGGTAGACAATTCGAAAGTAACCTTTTTGCACAACTCATGAAGTTTCTAGGCGTAAATCGGTTACGAACCACACCCTACCACCCACAGAGCAACGAGACGGTCGAAAGATGGCATCCAACTTTAAAATCAGCCCATAAGGCACGTTTGACAGAGTCAAACTCTTGGATTAACGAATTGCCAACAGTTTTATACGGTTTACGAGCAGTACCACGGGACGAAACTAGTGTAAGCGCTGCAGAGTTCTTGTACGGATTAACAATTAGGTTACCAGGTGATTTTTACAGCAATTCTAAGTCAACAGATTATACTCACCAAGATTACGTAAGGAATGTAAGAGAAACTATAGAGAAGTCATCAGAACACAGAAATTCGCGAACTATTTTTATGCATCGCGATTTAGCAACATGTACACATGTATTCGTTAGAGACGATACGGTTAGGAAATCTTTACAGCCACCGTATCAAGGCCCATATAGCGTTATTAAACGAAGTAAAAAGCTACAAATGACACTGACAACAAGAACTCAACACCTATTAACCAACCTAGTACAAGTGGGACAATGCTGAACCCCACGAAAAGAAAACGTTCTAAAGAAAATCAACGAGTTTTTAATAAAAAGAAGAGAATGAAAGGTCAAAAGTATCTAGGCTTTCATAAGCCAAAAGGACAAAAAAATACATTTAATGATACGGAAAGAAGCGAAAGAAAATTATTACCCAGGTGTAATTGCAGTAACAAGACACTAAAGTCGCAAATTCGACAACGAAATGTTATGAGATAACCGAAGCAGATCGACAGGAAATATTCACAAATCTGTGGTTTAAAATGAACTGGGATCAGAAAAAAGTTTTTGTTTCTAACATTGTCTTCACCCGTGAAGCTAAACGTAAGACTACTAAAGGAAATAGCAGGCGTACTCATTCTTTAGCTTACCAATTGCAAATAAGAGATAATTTCGACACCCGCAAGGAAAAACATCGTAGCTCAGTTTTAGGCAGTATTGAGTTAAAATGATATTCTTACTTAGTAAAAAAAGCGGATTTTTTAACACTTATCATCGTATCTAAATTCCGTATAGTTTTAAATGTACAAAATGTGAAAACATCGTAAATGGGGATCAAATAGAGCTACCATAATTGTATATTTAGTTAAGAGTGATTTTTATGCTTGCCATTAATATTTAACATGAATAAAAATGTAACAATAGGTACGATGTTCATCTTCGAAATTAATATTTCATATAAACTAATGTTTCATCTTATCTTTAGTTACAATGGTTAGAAACAATTATTTTGATTATAACTAGATTTCATCGCAACTTGAGATACAATGTTTTAATTCTATAATATAACCAAAAATATTTAATTCCACATTGTAACACGACATACAATTATTCTCTCCGCAATTGTTTACATGTTTCGTGCAAAATTTTGTTTATGTAGGTGATGTTACAATGTTTTCATTCCCGAACGCCGGTTGAGCAGTGCAGGTCTCGACAGGATTTGGTTGATGGATATTGTTTGATTTGGACTATTTTAGTGTGAAAAACAGGTAATGAGTGTTTAAAATGAGTCGCCGCAGTAAGATAATTGAGCTAGCTTTAGCTAAAAGTGAAATAACAAACAATAATGCAGGTAAGCTGTTATTTTGTATCGTAGGTGTGAATATTTTTGGTTTGTAGGTATATAACCAAAATACAATTTTATGTTTTATTTTAGGAGAAAATGTATTGAATTGCAGTGATAGTAATATTCCCGAGAATAAACAATCAGTACCGAATATTCCACCAGTGTTTATGGAAACTGGTAAGTGATTAGTAGGTTGCTGACTAACTTTTAGAAGTAATAAAGTATGAGCTTTACATAATTTTAATAATTAATGGTTTTATGTTCAGGAAATGATTTATTAAGTTTTAAATATTATCTTCGACAACGTACTCCAGAGAAAAAACAGAACAAAGTTTCGATGTCTAATGAAACGGAAGAGATTTATTCACCAGTAGTTTCGGAATACCTACCACCTGAAGAAAACGGTAAGGTTTATTGATGAACAGGCACTCTTAGTTATTCGAGCCTTTATTAATTAATTGCTATTGTACAGATGGTGGCACATCAAATTATACATATTGACCTTGAATGTTTTTTTTATGTACTACGAAATACAAAGTATGTAAATTCAACTTTATACTTTGTGTGCTGTTTTGTTTATTAGTCAACGGCACTGCTGAATACCACCAAACTATCAGATTAATATTTCTAGTTAAGTAAATTCTTGATTTATGTTTTTTTAGCTTTCACACCTGATGCTGATACAGAGTCAACGAATGAGGAAACTATAGAAAATTATACAAATCAGCATAAGGAGGATACTTTTCAAGAAATCGGTAAGGTTATCTATCAATTTGATAGCTAGGAGATAGCCCATATACAGGGTGGCTCATTTAGATCGGTCAATATGGGAAAGTCTGAAACTATAAGATACTGACTAAGACTGGTTTTTTTTTAAATGCAGTTTTTCTTGTTATTAAAATCGATGACATGGTACCTAAGAACAGATCTCCGTATTTCTTATAGTTTCAGACTTTCCCATACCGACCGATCTAAATGAGCCACCCTGTAGAATATTTTTTTTATTTGTTTTTATAGTGTATTATTATTGTGTATTTTAGTTAACAATACCGTTGAGCAGTTTATACAGCCACCATATGAAGAACAGTTTGCCGCCGAAACCAATCAAGATAATTCTTTAACAGTTAATGCTGCCATAGAGTTACTAAATGAACAAGACGAAGAAATTTACAGAAATAAGCAAATAGAAAACATTTTGCAAGAAGTTGGTAGGTTTTTTGACTTGATTGCTCTCTAATAATGTATGCAGGATCGAAAATACTTCTAATAAAATAAATTTTCACTTTATAGTTAATGTTGGTTTTATATTACAGGGCCAAATAAAGTTCAAAATAGTAACGAAGAGCTTAACAAAGAAGCTGCCAATGAAGAACAAGTCAGCACTTCGACGCTAGATAAAAAGAAGAGAATATATCCAAAGAAAAACACTCCAGGAAGAAAAAGAATTCTGAATAGAGAAAATTGGAAAAATTCTATATCTAAAAGAAAGAAAAATCTGGGTGAAGAGTTCATTAATAAAAAAGGGCAATTAATTCCTAAAAAAGAAATGAAGCCGACCTGTGGTGAAAACTGTTCACGTAAATGCTGTGAGCTGATAACAGAGCATCAAAGAAATTTAATTTTCACAGATTTTTGGAAACTAGGCGATCACAATAGGCAAATGGAATATATTAGTCGTTTTGTCAAAAGGGTTGAAAAAAAACAAGTAACTATTCGTACAGCTTCCTCAAGTCGGCGTAAGTGGTCTTTAGAGTATAATTTGTTCATAGATGGTAAAGAAATTCGAACCTGTAAAACTATGTTCTTGAACACTTTTTCCATTAGCGATATGTGGCTGCAGACACTTTTTAAAAAAATTGATTTAACTGCCACAGGTACTATTCCAAATGATAAAAGAGGTCATCACGCAACTCGAATAAATGCTGTTCCACATGAGGTAAAAGAATCCGTCCGTAGCCACATTTCACAATTGCCATTGGTAGACTCGCATTACGTTAGAAGCAGGACATCTAAAAAGTATCTAGATGAGCAATTAAGTTTACCAATACTTTACAAACTTTATTTGGAGTGGATGAATGAAGACACAAATGGAAATCAAATAGTAGCTACTTTAAGGCAATATAGAGAAGGTTTTAAGACTGATTTCAACATTGATTTTAACAAACCCAAAAAAGATCAATGTCCTCGATGTGATATATTTAAAAATGCCACTGGAACTGATAAAACTCATCTTGAATATGAGCAAGCTTTACATATTGCTAATAAACATGTGGTGCGGACTTTAAAAGATATCGATAAACGCCGGGCCAAGGAATCTGATACTGTTGTAGCAGCTTGTTACGACTTGCAAAAAATCTTGAACACCCCCCAATCCGAAGTGTCAATTTTTTACTATAAAAGAAAACTTGCTACCTATAATTTCACCATATATGAAATGGGCAAACATAGGGGGTATTGTTACATATGGGACCATTGGACGTAAAGGGTCTAACGAAATAAGTAGTCATGTATTTGATTTCATAAAAACTAAGGTCAAGGAAGGGTGCAAGGAGTTCCATTTTTATTCTGATAGTTGCGGCGGTCAGAATAAAAACAGAAAAGTATTTGCAATGTATGCTTATGCTACAAGAACATTCAATATTGAAATACATCACCACTTCTTTGAAGTTGGTCATTCACAGTCAGAGGGTGATGCTATGCATGCACTCATAGAGCGGCGAAAGAAAAATAAAATTATTTACGTTCCTCAACAGTGGGTAACATTGGTTAGATGCGCGAAATCGAATGGAGAGCCTTATGTGGTCCAGGAAGTTAACCAAGACATGATATTTGATTTTAAACAGCTTTTGCCATATTATAGCAACTGGGAACACGACGTCAATAATGCAAAAGTCTCCTGGAGTAAGATTATGCATATCCATTTTACTAGTGACTCACCAAATCTGATTAAATTTCAATATGATTCACTGAGTGACTGTGACATTTCACAGTCAGTGGCTATAGATCTACAGCAACAAAAAACTCTTCGAGCCACTAAGCGACGCTCCGCCAGAGGACCTCAAAACAATTCGAAAGAAGAGTTGCCGAGCAGTATTCCGAAGGCTTATAATGCCCCTCTGCCCTTATCTTCTGCAAAATACAAAGACCTCGTAAGCTTGTGTAGAAGTAACGCTATTCCAGCTACTTATCACAATTATTTCATATCATTACCGCACATGACTACAACACGCCGAAATGATTCATCCGATTCTGAATAGGATATCTAAATTCATATTTTTAATATTTATCTAGAAATTTATGTTGCATAAACATAGTAAACTACTTGTCTGTAAATGTCTGATTGATTGTGATTTCCTGTAAGAATAATAAAGACTGTTGATTCCATAGCCGAATTTTATTTTTAAGGGTAACCCCAAAACACTTATTTAAACACTATCAAAATTGTATCTCAGACATACAGTTATATTTTTCAACTAATATAGCAATTTCATACCTTTTTTCATTGTATGTCTGATTTACAATGTTATTTTATAAGGTGCATGTGGATGAATTTGATTGTAAGTCACAAAAAACATTAAATACATAAATAAGTTCAATCATAATCATGTAATAGTGTAGATCTTTCTTTGCTTAATTTCATTTTCAAGAACAATTTGCTTTAGGGTTTAACCGATAAACGTAGAATTATTTTAAAACCTTTTCGCGTTCTCCTGACAAATTTCTTAATTTGAAATACAATGTTTTTCCTTGCAGGTGTCGATTTATTCGTTGTTTGTAAAACCATGTACTTAAACACGACTACACTGGGTCAGTGGTCAATTGCAAATTGGTCGGCAAAAAGCCAGCATGGTGTTATAGAATCAAATTCAATTGCTCCACAGCAATAGAATTTCATTCTATAACACCATGCTGGCCTCCAGAGCAAATTCAATTACCCAGCCATTACTGTCAAAAAACTACAAACAAATTGTACTTGGAACAGACGTTTACTACTCATTAATCGCTGTACAATGTTTATAAGTCTAGTTGTGAAAATGAAGGCATAAATGCACTTACAATTAATAAAATGAAAGATTTTCTATCAGAAATGACTGTTTCTTAGTTCAAGCCTCGTAAGGACCAATGTGGCTTATGTCTGGCCTACATATAAGGGCAATTACCAGAAAATGCTTTTTCTGAAGGTTCATCAAGCTGAAAAGAAGGAAGCAAGAGACGAAAAAAGTAAAGATAAAATCAGGGCTTTGGAGGGTGAATGCCATGTCTTAACAATGGATGTCCAAGCTGTTAAATTGTCTCCGGTGACGAAAGCCAATGCACTTTACTATCGGACTAAGCTATGTAACCATTGATGCAACATGTAACTGGTTCAGTGCAAGTTACATGAAGCTATTAGTGACAGCTCAGCATCAACTTTTGCTTCTTTTTTGGTTCATTACTTAAACCAATTTTCTGAAAAAAGGTGATAATCGTCCTATAATAATATACTCTGATGGTTGTACAGCTCAGAACCGAAATGTTATTTATTTATTTATTATTTATTTACTCTACCAAACCGTAATTAAAAAAGAGACCCATTGTATAAGTAATAAAAATTGTGGTTAACTTCTTTAGTTTAATAATAAAATCTTCAATTGAAAATTAGTTTTAATACTACGATTACCACATTACCTTGTATCTACTTAAATTCTATTAATTTAGTTAGTGCATTTCCTTTTAATTGAATTATTGAATGTATGGAACTTAGTCTGCAAACAATTTTAAAAACTTCTAGGTCTCTTCAGCTATTAAAAATGGTATAACATCTACTAGGTAAGTTACTAAAATCTTAAGATAATGTTATTTAAACCGACCCAAGTGTTAGTACAACATAACGGAACTTCAATACAAAAGAATCCGTTACTACCTGGAAAGTTTACTACCTGGGCACCTTTAACAATGACAAAATGACAAAAGGGTCGGATAGAATTTTTTTGTGCTCGTGGCGCGGCGTTTAGTCTGCTCATGCGATTCTTCCGTGGTAGATGTGTTATCCGTGCTCTCCGATATTTTCTGTAAAAACGCGACTTGGCTTGGATTTTTGGACTGTATCATCTTCTGATTGTGTGACGTGGCTTGTAACCGGACTTTGATATGCATTGTGAACATGGCGACATTTACCAACGAAGAATATGCTGACATCTTAATGTGCTATGGATTTTGCAAAGGACTATCTTTGCGTGCACGCAATGAATACATGCAACGGTATCCCACTCGCCGAGCGCCTGATATTGGTGTATTTGATAGACTTTATCGTAGACTACGAGAAACTGGTTCTGTTCGGGTTCGACGGTCTGACATGGGGCGACCTCGTATTCTTGATGACGACGAGGAAGAAAATAATGAAATACGGCGCCTCTTTGAAGCCTACCCCACCACATCAATGGAGAGTCTGGTTCGTGATGCACAGTTCTGGGCAATACCCTTACCATTATACGCCAGTGCAAGTAATTGAAGAAGGGGATCCATTGAGGCGACTAGACTTCTGCAGATTTATGCTCAATGCTGATATTGAAGATCCGGTTTTTTAAAATAATATCATGTGGACAGCTAAGTCGAAATTTGATGTAAACGGCGTCACCAATTATCATAACGCCCATTATTGGTCGACCAAAGAGCTAGGTAACCCCAACTAAAAAAAGAGCAAAAGGATCACAAAGAAGATTCAGTCTAAATGTGTGGATGGGTATAATTGCAAATAATTTGATAGGGCCATACTTCCTACCCGATAATTTGAATGAAACTTTTTGAGGGAGGAGTTACCCTCTTGGATGCTAGACTTTCCTATTGCATTGAGACGAGACATGTTTTTTCAACACGATGGCTGCCCAGCGCACTATAGTAGAAGTGTTCGAGCATGGTTGGACGAGCATTATCTAAACAAATGGATTGGAGGAGAAGAGGCGGACCCATAGTATGGCCGGCAAGGCGCCCCGAACCCGATTTGACGCCGATGGATTTTTAAGTGTCATATGAAAAGCATCGTAAACGACCAAATGACACCGATCGCAAATATCAACATTTTAAGACAAAAAAATATAGACGCGGTTGAGGAAATAAGGCATATCTTGCGAACTTCTGTCGTGAAAAGCAATTTAAGAAAAAGAATGAGAATGTGTGTAAGAAATCGCAGCGGCCACGTAGAACATGAATTTTAAAATAACTATGATTATTTGTTTTATTTACGTATTTTTGCTATTTCTCCCTCAAACAAAAATTGCGATGTTTATAAACCTAGTGCAGTGCCTGTGACAGAAGCACAAACTTGGTTTAAGCGTTTTCAATAGAAATATTGATGTCAAAGATGCACGTCGCTCTCTTCGCCCTATTACGGATAAAATGGATGCCATTTTTGAAAAAGTGGAGCAAGATCGGCATATCAGTAGTTACGCCGTAGCTAAAGAACTGGGAATTGACTACAAAACATTTTTGGCGCATTTGAAAAAAACTGGGTACACAAAAAAGCTCGATATTTGGGTACCTCACGAGCTCGTACGACAAGAACGTGCGAAAAGGTCGTGGTCAAAGGCCGGTCAGGCTTCACAGACTGTGGCGAAACCCGGGTTAACTCGCAACAAGGTGATGCTGTGTGTGTGGTGGGATTGGAATGGCATTATTCATTATTATGAGCTGTTACCACCAGGCCGGACCACCGATTCTGAACTCTACTGCAAGCAACTGATGAGATTAAAGCAAGAAGTTGAGAGAAAGCGGCCGGAATCAACAGAAAGGGTGTGGTTTTTCATCATGATAACGACCTAGACCTCACTCATCTTTAGCCACTTAGCAAAAATAAGGAAACTTTGGCTGGAAGGTGTTGCATGCATCCGCCGTATAGTCCTGACTTTGCACCTTCAGATTTCTACCTGTTCCGGTCTCTTCAGAATTCTCTAGGCAGTGTCAGGTTAACATCACGAGAGGTCTGCCAAAACCACTTGTCGCGGTATTTTGATCAAAAGCCTCCAAATTCCTTTGGCAATGGGATCATGTCCCTACCTACAAGATGGCAAAAAGTAATCGAACAAAATGGCACCTGCATACTTTAGGTAAATGTAAATAAACTATAATAAAAAATGTTTTGAATTTTCTTAAAAAATGCAAAGAAACTTCTTCCCCAACCTAATACAATGAAATTGTAGAAAGTAACAAAAAAGTTCATTTTGCAATTTTTCGTAGAATTTTTGTAAACAAATTCAATTTGGGATTTAGGTTGCATGTAATTTAGACCCGTAGCGCTGGGTTTTGAGGTTTCGAAAATAGTAAAGTTCTTTCTTTTTGGCATGTAGTTTCGGAATCCGTCGTCCAACCTAATACATTAATTTGTGTCATTATAGGTAGTCGCATAGGTAGAAATTTAGGTATTTGTCTTTTCGGTCAGTATTGGACGAAAAAAAATAGAGATGAAAATTTTACTTTCATGATGATAACGAAGTAGTAACTGATGTACAAAGGCATTTTGTGTCAGCTCTGTCCACAGGAACCCTGACATTTAACTTATACCTAACATGTCGTTCGACTAGCTCTAAAATAATATTACAGTTAGTTAAATACCTAAGTGTTATGCGTTTTAGAATACTAATATCTGTCATACAACGTATTTTGTGTCGAATTTATCCACGACATTAGTATATTATATTTTGTTTTATTACAACTCTCTGTACAAGCCACAAAAGAAAATGCAATTTATTAATATTAACGTGTTTTTATTTATTATATTGTAATTAGAACACTAAATTCTTAATTTGTGTCATTTTCATCCACGAAATCTTATTATGTGAAAAAGTTAGCTTTGTTTGAACGAAACGGTGCGATATTTGTAACTGTTCTTACATACTGACCTTATGACAGTTTTCGCTGGACGACGATGACACAAATTAGGTTTGCACACTCCGCAGGCTATACTAGATATGATACTATAAGGATTTGAAACTTTAAATCAATTTTGACAGTTTTAATTTGAATAAAAAGTATGGCATACAAATAGTCGAATTGCTGATTATGCGACAGTCAGATGTGACACAAAACGCAGAAATAAGCTTCTCAGGTACGATTCTATCTACAGGCAGGAAAAAAGAAACTTTAGAATTTTTTAAACTTATGACCTCAAAATAGCCTAGCGCTACGGGTCTAATTACTGTTCTTTGCTGAAGACAAAAATAAGCATTGCTCCAAAAGGATCAACAAAAAGGAATAGTATATCATTGAGAAAAGTATCCATAAACAGCGAGCCAATGCCTTTTATAAGATAATAAAAAACGTAAGTACCTGATTCTCATAGTTTCTGCTTGGACTTGCAACAAATACAGTCTTTACCAAAAAAAATACAAGAAGCCTTTTACAGTCGGCAAATTAATTATACAATTTGTTAAGTTGACCTCCAGTGTACGGAGCCATTGTTTTATACATGGACAGAGGAGCAAGCAGGTAACGGCAGCCTAGAGACATCTTCAGGTCTACTGAACTTTGAACAAAGTACTGATTTTGGATCGTTAAAAAAATTGCGATTTTTTTCTGACGGCTGCGTTGCCCAAAACAAAAATAATATTGTTTAGAGAACTGTAATACATTTTATTTACACAGAAAGAAATTGCTCCATTGATGAAATACACTTTTATTTTCCTATTTCACTTCCTATATTCCTATTTCACTTGAATTTATATAAAGAAGACCGAGAAGTCTGGGCTTCGTTCTGTAAAAGTTAAAGGGCTCCAGAACGTTGTATTTGAATTGGACGAGCCATTTGCATCTTTACCCAAAAGGAATTTTTCCTCATACCATGCTATCACAACAGAGAAGAAGGATGTTGTAAAACTGTTATGTACAATGTTTGAAATCGATTGGAAAAGCATGGCAGATAGTCGATTTGACTGGTATAAGTTGATATTAGACTTACCAAACATTGATCAGGAGCAGGAGAAGCAACTTGTGATTGTTTAAAAGAAGAAGTGTGCCTAAGAATAGGAATAATGATTTAAATTGAATAAAAAGCAGTGTTCTCATTTTTGGTTGTTTTCATTCAAAACAATATTTGTCTATGAGCAATACATTCATATAAGGATTTGTCCTTCAGTTTCATGTAAAACAAGTTTTGTCCATATTATTTTACTTAACACTGGAGGGCTCTTGCGGGTGACACATGTTACCCAGGGGGTAACATTGTTAAATAACTTTGAAACGCATCGCGCTTCAGTGCTGCCATCTCATGTATTCCTAGAGGATGAACCGTCCCAGATGTCAGTAGCTCGCCATCACTCCAGGCCCATCGGCGTGTGCACACTGCAATTTTTAATCACGTGGGTAATCTTACAATCCCGATTTAAAATTGAGTTTACCCTCACGTAAGTTATTTAGTACTGTTATTTTACATCATTCATGAGTAATATATTATATTCTATATATTTTGGTTATGTATTTGCACGATAAAAAATATTTATACCAACAAATATTGCAACAAATTTTTAGGTTATAATGGCGTCGACGTCACAGGATATGCTTATAAGTAAGTGGCTGGAAGATGTCTCTGAAAGTAGCGTGTCAGAAGAAGATGAAGAATCTGATTGTGGTGTAGAGGAGCAACCAGCGTCAATCCCCTCACCTCATGTTTCCGATACGGAACAAGAAAGTGATGGTGTGTCTGATGACGATGAAGACAACGTGCCTTTGTCACAGTGAGCTGTCTACAAATCGAAGAATGGAACGAAATGAAGCAAATTCCCCCACCTACATCCAGAACCGAGCCCATGAAATTTTAGCAAGACATCCAGGTCTAAAAGGTATTGCCAGAGTACTACAACTACTATACAGTCCCTTTTGCTATTTTTCGGCAGTGACGTTATGAGTATTCTTGTGGAATGTACAAATATTTATGTTGACTGCATCAAAGGAAGATATCAAAGAGACAGAAATGCTGCACCAACGGATTTGGTCGAAATGAAAGCTTTAGTCGGCTTATTATCATTGATAGGAGTATGTAGATCTGGACGAAGAAACCTGCAAGATTTCTGGGACAATTCAAAAGGTCTTGGTATCGAGTTGATTAAACCACAATGTCGAAAAGCAGATTTCGATTTCTGTTACGATGTGTACGTTTTGATGACGTTAGGACTAGAGCAATCCCCCAAGAAAAAGATTACAGTGGTTCGCACTCTAAAAAAGAATAAGCCTGAAATACCTGAGATCTTCAAGTCTACTCAGAATAGAGAAATTAGACTCCACCTTTGGTTTTCAACCTGATTGCACACTGGTCAGCTATGTGCCAAAAAAAACTGTTTTACTACTGTCTACCCTGCATAATGATAATAAAATTGACCCGGAAAGTGGAGAATATAAAAAGACCAGAAATAATAACCTACTACAATCACACCAAGTATGGCGTAGAGTCTACGGCCTTAAGGTCTTCAACCCGCGGCCCTCGGGCCTCATGTGGCCCACCAGCTAATTTCTTGCGGCCCGCGGCCACCAAATAAAATATCGCGCCCAGTGATATGCGATATATATATACGAGAGATATACGACTCGCAATCGTCAGCATTCGCAATGCCACTCTTTCACACATATGAGTGCGTCTCGCTCGCTCGCCGCAGTAGTGGGTCCGCCCACGACGGCGCCACTTCCGATACATGCCTCTCGCTCTTTCCAGACCTGTCACGTGCTTTCTCGAAACATCGAGAAAGCGCACGCACGTAACGTATAAATATATAAGGCGGAACGCGTCGTCCCACAAGTCAGTACCTTGCAGTCAGTTGCAGCAGATCCAAAGTTAGTGTGTTTTGACGTGTTTAAGGCGGAGAACCTGTTTTGTGGTGTGCAGTTACGTAAGTTTAATTATATCGTGGACATTTTTGACATTAAAAATGGCTTCTACGTCGTTTAAAAAACGAAAAGTTAGTGAAGAAAACCGCATATTTCAAGAAAAGTGGACTGAGTTGTACTTGTTCGTCAGTGTTAATTAAAAACCTGTCTGTTTGGTGTGTCATGAATCACTCTCAGCCATGAAAGAATACAACTTATAAAGACATTACGGTACAAAGCATGCAACAAAGTTAGAGACTGTCAAAGGACAGTTCGGCAAAATAAAATGAGAGCTCTGAAGAGTCAGCTTCAACGACAGCAAGATAGTTTTCAAAAGCAGAACATTGAAAATGAAGAAAACATGAAGGTGAGCTACTTCATATCCGAAAAAATAGCTTTGAAATCAAAACCGTTTACTGATGGCGAATTTATCAAAGAATGTATGGAGGCCGCCGCTGAAGTATTGTGCCCTTCTCAAAAACAACTTTTTTCTTAAGTCAGTTCATCGACATATAGACCAGGATGACAAAAAAGGCCGCCTATATTGTACACCTAATTGATTTAAATGAAACTGTAACATTTTGTTTTAGCAATAAAGTTTATCTAATTTTATCTTATGAAAAACTGGTGATCCAACGGTAACTGACATACGAGTGATCTTATACAGTGTGTCCCTGGATAAAGTGCAATCCCGAAAGAAGATGAAACTAGACCATGAATCATTGACTAGAAAAATATAAAAAAAAATTATAAAAAATTATTGTAGGATTTATTGGTATTTTAAGATTTTCATAATTCATTAAGGACTCTATGTACAAAAGTATTGATTTCTTCCAAAATAATGGGTCTATTTCTTTGAAATAAAAAAAAACAGTATGCCTAATACCTGGCGATGACCATGAAATAATAAATAGTCCGCAAAAAAGTAACTATCTTGGGTAAAAAAATGTATTTTTATGAAAAAAATGATTTTTTTAGACGTTTATTTTAAAAAACTTCAAATTACTAAAAAAATGTGCCCTATAACTATGTAATTTTATAGCTTACTTTTATTCTTTACCATTTTAGCTTCCAAATAAAAAAAACAATGTTCTAACTAAAAAAACACGCTATCTACGAACTTTTAAAGTGGAGCCTAATCGTGTTACCGTGCAGGTAGAGACCGTTTTTTCCATTGTTTCCGTCCTACTCTGTGCTCTTCGGCAGTCGCAGTCCTTTTGTTCTACACTCAGGTAGAGGGAAGGCGAGGGGAGGGGAGGCAGGGGGTTCGAAACAGGACTTACACAGTCGCTCCGATATTCTCGCCGCTGCTAATACTGTTCTCGTTCTCGCATTGTGTTCTCGTTGATTTGTTATTAAGTTTTTGTTACATTGTTGACTGTTACGTTTTCTACTGTTCGTTACGTTTGGACTGTTCCTGTTCTGCTGTTAAGTGTTGACGAAATGCCGCGATTGACAGAGTTCTCACCTCGAGAAATAGCCGACATGCATTATTATTATGGCATGTCACATGGTCGCACAACAGTCGCTCGGACTGCATACATAAATGCTTTCCCGGGCAGACTCATACCCTCAGCTCGAAATTTTCAAGAGATTCATAGGAGGCTCTCCAACATTGGACTTGGTTTGGCACGAGATCGCCGTGAGCAACCAGCTGTCGTTATTGACAATGCGATAGAAGAGGCCATTTTAAACGATCTGTTTGCTGACCCTACAACAAGCATAAGACGATTAGCGTTGCGTCATGGCATATCGAAGACGTGTGTGTGATGTCTGTCTGGCGAATTTTGAAAAAGGAGGGATTGCATCCTTTCCATTACCAACGAGTACAACATTTACACGAAAATGTAGATAATCGTCCAAGATGCGTAATGTCGACGTGGATTCTAAGAAAAATTAGAGCTGACCCAAATTTTCCCAAACGCATTTTTTGGATGGACGAAGCGACATTTACCCGAGACGGCATTACAAACTGCAGAAATTTGCACCAGTGGTCTCACGAAAATCCACGATTGAAGCGGGCATCTACTTTTCAAGTAAAATTTTCAATAAACGTATGGGCAGCCTTAATCGACGACATTTTAATTGGTCCAGTCATTTTACCCACAACCCTAAATGCTGAACGTTTTTTAGAATTACTACAAAATTTACCCATGTTGATGGAAGATGTTCCCCTGGCTACGAGACGGCGTGGGCGTATGTATCTCCAAATGGATGGATGTCCTGCACATTATGGGCGGGAGGTGCGGCGACTTTTGAACGAAAATTACCCGAACCGGTGGATTGGCCGAGGAGGGCCAGTAGGCTGGCCAGCGCGTTCACCTGATCTGACACCCCTAGATTATTTTTTATGGGGTGTCATGAAGCAAAGAGTATACAGCACGCCAATAAATACCGAGGCACAGTTGCACGACCGAATAATTCAATGCGCAAATGACATTAAAAATGATCCAGGAATGATTCGCAGAGCCACTAACCAAATTAATATTCGTGCAGTAATGTGCTTGCAAAATCGAGGAGGCCATTTTGAACATTTAACACTTTCAGCGTAGCAACGTTTCTGTAAGTCATTTTGTGAGTACATGATATGGCTCAACGTACAGTCACGTCAACCGAAAGTATTCATTTATTCACAGAACGTTCAGCTACGTCCGTTGCCTATACCAAATTCTATTAGCTACGTCACTGCGCCGCATCAGTGTGATTTTCCGAGTTTCTAGCGCCGCACCACATACATTTTTACCCGCATTTTATACAAAGGTACTCACACATGCATATTTACTTACGTAACAGTCACAACTTCAAGACACGTCGCCTCTTGTATTGCATGGCGTATTCAGTCACCCAGTGAGCCGCAAGCGGGAAGGGTGCGCGCGTTGTTTGTTCTGTCGCCTCACACTCTGTGACTTCTCACGCGAAATCGTAAGTAGTCTTGTAAGATTTGTAAATTGTTGAACTTTGTTATTACTGATTCGTTGTAAAATAGTTTGAATCGTTTCTTCGTAATACTTACTGATCGTTTCATTTGTTTTAGATGGATAAAAAACGACAAAGTAGCAAGAGGTGTCTCAAAATTTTCGAAGACACTGGTTCATCAGGTGAGGATACTCCCGACCCATTCAGCGACGATGGTGAATATGGAAGTGATAAAGATTATGACCCTAAGGGCGGTTCACATTCTGACAGCAGCAGTAACGTAAGTACGGATTTGGTTTTTCGTCGCCGAACACAACAGTTGGCTACTGTGAAATCGTCGGATTCTGCAAGTTCTAACTTCGATGAAGATAGCACTGCTAGTTCTGACAGCTTTTTAATACCGGACTGTTAAAAAAACGAAAAATGACATCAAAGCAAGACGTGAATACCGCAGATAAAGACACTCTATCCCTTGAATCTCAAATATTTCCCACGTCATCGCCACCTGCAGAATCGACGAACGACGTGACACCACGTGCTTCAACGCCACTTGAAGGCAATTCAGTGCCTCTAGCCTCATTGCCTTTACCAGCTGAGATAGAGAACAACCCTAGGTCACCAGTTGTCCCAGAGATAGAGGATAACTTTGAGTTGGCTGCAGAGATGGAGGACGATTCTGAGTCGCTACTTGTCCCAGAAATAGACGAAAACATTTGGTTGGCTGCAGAGATCGAAAATAACTCTGGGTCACCGCCAGCCGCAGAGGAGCAGGATAGCCCTGCGGTGGCTGTAGAGATAGAGAACAACTCTAGATCGCCGCTAGCAGCAGAGTTGGAGGATAACCCAGGGCCAGCTGCTGAGTTGGAAAAGACTCTAATTTACCAACAACCTCAAGAGCACAAGACAACTCAAGAAGTGACTCCCGGACTATCTCGAGACCGATACGAAGGCGACAGAGACGCTCTCCATCTCCGGTAAGAGATGACTGGGAAGAGTCCACTACTGATATACCTGTGTTTGATTTTGACGGATCTTGTGGTGTACAATTTGAAATCGATCAGAACACTCCAGTCGTAGATGTTTTTAATAAAATATTTCCACCTCATATAGTAGATTATATAGTTCAATGTACCAATAATTATGGAAGAGCATTGTGCTCAGACAATAGACCAAAAACCAGACATTCACGCCAATATCGATTCCAAGTTTTCGTGAATGTTTCAAACCCGAGAGAGAATTATCACTTGACGAGTCAATGCTTTTGTTTCGAGGTCGTTTGTCTTTTAGACAGTATATTAAATCTAAAAAGGCACGCTACGGCATTAAATTTTATGAATTGACTTCATCTGACGGATACGTCCTGAATATGCTGATGTATTCGGGAAAAGAAGAGCATGATGAAGACTACAGAGGGAAAAAAACTGAACAAATTGTTATGCGATTAATGAGACCCTACCTATTAAAAGGCCATTGGCTTTTTATGGACAATTATTACAATTCAGTGTCTTTATCTCAAAAATTGTTGGACTTAAAAACACACACGACTGGAACTCTTCAAAGCAACAGGAAAGATAATCCAAAACAATTAACCACTCAAAAATTAAAGAAAAATGAACATGTGTGGGTACGAAAAAATAAAGTATATGTGTCAAAATGACACGACAAAAGATCTGTTCTCATGGTGACGACATTAAATCACCCTCGGCTTGTTGAAATTACAAATAGACGAGGTCAAAAAAAAATAAAACCCCAGGAAGTTGTTACCTATAACAAATTTATGTCAGGAATTGATCGGTCAGATCAAATGGTATCTTATTATTCTTCACCGCGGAAGACATTGATATGGTATAAAAAAGTATTTTTCCATCTGTTAGATTTATCGGTCTGGAACAGCTTCTTTATTTACAATAAATATTGCAAAAATAACAGCAAAAAATACGAATTTCTTACATTTAGAGAAGAACTAATAAAAGTTCTTATCAACTTGCCCGAGAACCTTGATGCTGACAAGTTAAAGAAAACAAACCGGTACGACAATCGACTGAAAGATAGGAATGACTTTCAACCACCAGCAAATGTACCACAAGAAAACATTCAAAATTCTGGACACTGGCCTGAAAAGATCCCCGTTCGAGCTCATTAAAAAAAAATACAAATTATATGAAGTGCAAAATGTGTACAAAGAAGAAAATACGAAAGGAAACTGGTCTAAGATGCAAAGGCTGTGAGGATAAACCAGCACTTTGTGCTCTCTGTTTTGAGGAATGGCATAGCCAGTTCTAAATTATTATTATTATTATTATAACGCTAACTGATATCAAAAAGTAGGAGTTTAGAAGTTAGTTTAGAGTTTGAGAGATTATTTTAGAGAGATTTATATTTTAGAGATTATTATATTTATTATAATTACATTTGAAAGATTTTTTTTTCTGTTAATATCAAGACTGATTATTGTCAACTAAGTTTAGCTTTAAGTTTCAAGATTAGTTCTCACTGACAAAGTAGTTTTTTTTTATTGTGAATAAGAAAAGTATCATTAATACTAAATTGTTGTATTAAAAGAGAATTTTGTTTTCATAAAACTAATTATAGTATGAGAAACTAGCTATATGCAAAAAGTGATTTTTTGAGATTATAATTAAAATAATAAATGAATAATAATAAAATAACAACTTTTTTTTAGTTTTACATTACAAATAATCAACTGAAACTGACGTATATAAAAGTTGTTCTAGAAATGATAGTTACTGTATTCATATAGTACGACAGAACTTTTATAAACGTCAACGTAATCTTACGTTGTTCATTAATTTCACTAATAGCAAGCGGTGGCATACGGCGCAACGTTTATGAACGTCGATTAGACGACGAGGTGATAAGACGTTGTTTCTTAATGTATTTAAAACTATAGTTACTGTTCGACACGACGTCTATAGACGTTAACGTATACAGACGCTCGTGTCATAATACAAACCCTCCTATATTGTATTAAAAACAGAACGTCTGTAAACGTCCATTAAATATGTATGGAAAAAGAGTGTGTCATATAACATCAATCTATGTGTCGGGCTGCTCCGCTGAAAGTGTTAATGCATTAAATAAAAATGCAAAATTGTAAATTACGGATAATTTTATTAATAAAGTTATTGTGATCAATGTCTGACTTTTATTACCTACTAAAATGTAAATAACTCCTACCTAGCCAATTTTTTAGTTAGAACATTGTTTTTTTTTTATTTGGAAGCTAAATTGGTAAAGAATAAAAGTAAGCTATAAAATTACATAGTTATAGGGCAAATTTTTTTAGTAATTTGAAGTTTTTTAAAATAAGCGTAACAAAATCATTATTTCATGAAAATACATTTTTTTACCCAAGATAGTTACTTTTTTGCGGACTATTTATTATTTCATGGTCATCGCCAGGTATTAGGCATACTGTTTTTTTTTATTTTAAAGAAATAGACCCATTATTTTGGAAGAAATCAATACTTTTGTACATAGAGTCCTTAATGAAACATGAAAATCTTAAAATACCAATAAATCCTACAATAATTTTTTATATATTTTTTTATATTTTTCTAGTCAATGATTCATGGTCTAGTTTCATCCCCTTTCGGGATTGCACTTTATCCAGGGACACACTGTATAACCAAAAGGAAACTCTGACAAACTGAATTATGATGACGACTGGTTAACCCTACTACAACGACCAAATCGAGTCAACTTCAATGTCGAATACGAATGTCTGCATAATGACAAGATACCAATAGCTGCTTCAAAATGTAAGCACCTGCAGCTGCTGAAAGACGTATTGCCCAATGATTGTCACTTATTTTATGATAGCTTGCCACATCAACGAGCCTCTTAATGGTCTTTGTTCTTTTATTAACTGATAAAAATTTCAATGCTAATTATTCACAATTTTATAATTAAAATATTGATTTGAATTTTAGTTTTATTAATGACAAATATATTTTATATTGTACCTTTGTGATTATTAATTAAAGAAATTGATTTGCATGTATAGATTATTTTCATAGTATTATTATATTGCATGCTGTGAGGGCTCTGCATTATGGCCGCCACAAAAGCTTTTGACATTGGCATACTTGTGTTTCATAATATGATGTGAATATTCATTCACATCATATGTTCGCATGCCTTCTGGCTGAACATGGCTTTGGTTCAATTCTTATTTTTTGTTATATCTCAAATGTACACCTATTCGCAAATAAATCACTTTGACTTTGACTTTGGCAAAATGTCTTTAGTCCCTATTTTTTACTCCTTTCAAAAACTTCTGGTAAAATGACCTAAGTCACATTAACTAAAAAACTAGTGCACTATTGGTAATAACTATGAACGGTAACAAAAACAATCTATTTATGAATTTTTTATACAATGAACATAATGTCCTCCTGCCTTTTTTTTTTTAGTGAAAGGTTTTTTTTGTCACCTGTAAAGTGCAAAATTTTGACTTAGACCAAGATTGGTTCTTAACCGTCAATAAGGAAAGACCACTATCCAAGAATAATCATCATTAGTCATCCACACTGTGTCCGACGCCGGCGACTCCTTGCTATCAGATATTAGGTGGTGTGATTAAGATGGAATGCTCTGAGATGGCTAGCAAAACTGAACTTGGTCTTGAACACTCATTCGGATCATGGATCATGGAACACAGAAGAGTTGGCCGGCTGAGTTAAAAGTACAGTAGAATCCGTTTATTATGACTCTGCCTATATTGACCAACCGGTTATTATGACGTAATCACACCACGAAGTTTGGTTTTCATATAAAATTATTTATAAAAAAGTCGGATATAATGACTTCCCTTACAGTGACATGTCGCTTATTATGACC
Organism: Udea olivalis; assembly: GCA_947369235.1. Classification (NCBI taxonomy): domain Eukaryota; kingdom Metazoa; phylum Arthropoda; class Insecta; order Lepidoptera; family Crambidae; genus Udea; species Udea olivalis. Next base: position 16,966,905 of record OX376355.1, read on the forward strand.
CATTTTTAATCAATTATGTCCGGTTATAATGACCGACATGATTCTTTACACCTCCGGTAATGTTCGTTGATTCCCGACGACGTTCGGCACGTGGCTCGTTTTTGTTTTAAATCTCAGTTTTTTGTTTGTTACTGTGAAAAAAATGTCATCTCAACGACGTAAAGCATTTACAATTGAAGAGAAAGGTGCAATAATATGCAGATTAGAAAATGGAGAATCTAACTTGATTTCTTACAGTAAAAAATACACTTGTATGTGTTATAATGTGCTGATTATGTACAATTTTGATTTTGATTTAATATGTATGTATACATATGTATTTACCATGTTTCTGTATTTAAAATACTTAAGTACATACATATTTACATAAAAAAGGTTTTTCATTTCACAAAACGTTTTGTAAATCTGTCAACATTATAATAATAATGTAGTGGCTAATGTTGGCAGAAAGCAGAGGTAATTTTGGCGCACTAAAACACAATATTTTTGGGAAGTAACTGTTCTGAATTGCGCAATTCACGTGCATTAACATCAACAGTATAGGTTTCTGGTGTTTAACAAATGTGAAAAACTAATCTTTACTTAAGTACACTTTTTCGGATTTGAAGTTGATGATGTGCAAAAAGTGGCCAATGTTGACCACTTTTAGCACATCATCAACAAGCTTGGATGATGATATCTAAAATCTGGATTATGGCCATATGGTTCCCTAATCGGTAGTAGGCAATTCAATAATCCTAAAGAAGAGCTGTGAAGAAGCTAAACTTACTTGGTTGCTGATTAATCTTCGGCAGAAAAATAGCTATGTTTTTTTATAAAAACTTTAAAATCCTAAATTTAGCTAACCACGCTAACAACACCACAAAGGAACAACAGCACAGTGGAGTGGAACAACAGTGGTTTTGTTTGTGCTATGAACTAAGAATATAAATTTCCTTCAAATTGAAGTTTAACTTAAACAATCTTATAGACAGAATTGTAATGTAAATAATATTTAAAAATATTGAAAATTTCACAGCAGAACTCACAACGTTTAATACCTAAGTCAAGTCATGTCAATCAAATTGTCTTGTCCACAGATTATCAGAAAAAAGGGTCTTGTCAATACAACTGCCACTGCAAATCATAGAGAGAGCTGCCCAAAGAGCAATGGAATATAAACCACAGAGATCAACCCTCGTCGGCTCTTTCGGCCAAACGGCCAATCAAACTAGACCTTATTGGCCGGTATTCACTATGCTTAGTAGTTAGTGAAGGTGCTTAGTGTTAGTAGACAACACGTGTGGACACCGAAATATTAGTGCTAGTGATTAGTAACCCGCGTAGCAAAGCGATTAGAGCGTGTTATATTTTTTTGCGAGTGGCCTCGTCCCGCGCGCCTCCCATTCCCCTCACTCGACGCGTGCCTGCCACTAAACACGTCTGAACAGCAGGTGTTAATGTTTAGCGTTCTAGGGCAAAGTAGACGGAAGATTTACCATAAAAATATGTGCAGAAGTAATGTAAAAATGAGTGTCTTATATATTGTAAAGACCTTAGCTACAAAATTGAAGGTGTCAGAGATAAACTAAACACGGCAACTATTCACATTCACTAAACAGAATTGGACACTACTTGCACTACACACCTGCACCAATCCATCGCTACTACTAGTCACCTGCACTCGCACTAAGCAAAGTGAATACCGGCCTTTATACTACTAACTTTATGGTTTTTGCGGCCAATAGACGAAGTCCTCGAAACATCTGTGGTTCAGTTTTTATTTAACCAGGCTTTGTACATACGTTTTGTTCATTTACCATGACAAGGTGATAGGCGACGACTCGATTTGTTTGCTATTTTGTTTTGTCAATAAAATTGTCGTATAAACGTCCTTTCACGTGATTGGTTGATAATCTATCCATCAACAAATCAAATGACGCGATCTGCATCATACGTGGAATTTTTAGCTAGGTGATTCGACTGCATGGTAATAATGGTGTCTCCAGATAGCAGATTTTTAATTCCCTTAGATGAAAATATTTTTCAACAAATATTTTTTACCGCCCATTGCTCAGACGGGTAGGCTGGACTTAAAATAGCCATCCGCTATAATATGCCGATAAGGCAGTGGCTTGACAAGCTACTAGTCTTAAGCGACGCAGGGCAAAGACGAATTTATCAAGCTTTGTGCATACTCCATTGACATGTTCTTTCCAGTTTAAATGTTTTATTGTGATACCTAGAAACTTTGTAAAACTGGCTTGATGTATAGGCGTGTTGCTATTATTAATATTGAAATACGCTTCCGCTTGATTATATGCTATAAAGTGGATAGCGTTTGTTTTTCCTAGGTTCACTTTCAATTTATTTTTTTCAAGCCGCACACAAATGACGAGTTAAGATAACTCTTCTTAACTCATAATTTGTTGAGTTTTCGAGTGCATTTTTATTTTCAGCTTTGATTATTATTGTAGTATCATCTGCAAACGTAATACTTTCCTAGACACACTATACTACCCTTTTTTATATTTAGTCGGTAGAAGTCCGACATAACCTCGTCGTTCCCCCGGGCGCCGAGGTATCCATGAGGATTAAAGAAAGGACTTGTAATAGCCATTATACTCAAACTCAGAACTCAAAAATCTTTATTTAAATAGACTTAATCAGTACTAAATAATAGATATAAATAAATACCACAAAAATATGAATATAATTATAAATAAACAGTATGTTTAAAGTGATCCTCGATGTAGTGGACTGTAAGGATGCTGGCGGTGATGAACTTGAAGGGCAGCAAGGTGGAAAATATAATAAAAGCACCAATTATTACTAAATATGCAGAAAGGCGTGTATTCACGAACTTCACATGTACAGAACAGGAAACCCATACGGAAATGTTGCCATTATAATAAAAAAATACAAATTTAATGTTGGTGTTGCCAACATATTGGGGCCCACAAAGTTACCAAGTACTATACAGGATAACATTAAGTTTTTAAACAAAGGGGCGGACATAGCACATAAAAAAAAAAGAATTTGAGTTCTAAGAACAACCTAGCGCTATTTAAATAGGTACACTATTTTTAAAAAGATAGAACTTAATTAACACTTAATATGTAAGACTTAAACAGTAGTCTGTCAATATAATGTATCTTAATGTATGTTTCTCAATGAACATTTTAATTTACTTGTGTAATTTTAGTATTCTATATACCAATAAATGGCTTACATTCGTAATGTACATTTTGTTGGAATGCTAAACAATAATCACTGCTCATTACTTCAACATAAGTATACTGACTGATATAGCAATACAAAAGAAGTTGGTACCAACTCTGAATTAAATCTAATTAAAAATTAAAACTTAACTAAATAACCATTAACAATCATTAATGGGAAACAAACACACTTTTGTAATAGACCTTACATGTTTTTTGTGATTAGGTGTCATTACTTCAAAGGCTCTTACAAGATTATCATTACCAGGGAATACTTTAGTTATGCGAGCCATAGGCCATGACAGGGGAGGCGTATTTTCATCTTTCAGTAAAACTAAATCTCCGACCTTTACATTAGTGGTGACATTTTTCCACTTTGGCCTGGATTGTAAAATATTGAGGTAATGTTTGTGCCATATTTTCCAAAATGACTGAACCATACTATTAGTAATATTCCACAATCTTAACCTAGTTACAGGAACTTCCGAAACATCATGGTCTGGATAGGATACTAATGCTGCACCGGTTAAGAAATGGCCAGGAGTAAGATAAGTAAAATCATCTATATTGGATGTAAGAGGAACCAAAGGTCGTGAGTTCAATATTGCTTCTATCTGTGACAGAACAGTACATAACTCTTCGTATGTTAGAACAGACGTTTCAATGACTCTCTTTAAGTGAAACTTAGTGCTTTTTACAGCAGCCTCCCACAGCCCACCAAAAACGGGCGAGTAACTCGGAATGAAATGAAAGTTTATGTTTAAGCGAGTTGCATAATCATTAACCTGTCTTTGGTGATCCGGAGAGCTATATAGCTTATATAAATCAGCTAATTGGTTTCGTGCCCCTCTGAAAGTTGCGCCATTGTCACAAAATACATCACTGGGCAGGCCACGCCGTGAAGCAAACCTTTTGAAACTCGCGAGGAATGTGGCAGTGGTCAAATCAGAAGTCAATTCTATATGTATAGCTTTAGTAGCAAAACAAACATAAATGCAAATGTAACCTTTGCATATTACAGAGCGCCTCACGCCAGATTGCTTCACGCTTATAGGACCTGCGAAATCTATTCCTACTTTTTGAAAAGGACGGCACTGTTGCACTCTTTCAGAGGGAAGCGAGCCCAACAGCTGTTTTGAGGCTTCTGCCTTTAATCTGAAACAAGTTATACATTTGTGAATTATTTTCTTAATTATTCTAATACCATTTATTATCCAATATCGTTCATTTAGATGTGCCAATAATATCTTAGGACCAGCATGTAACAACCTTTTATGTTCAGAAAGTATAATAATGTTAGTTATGTGGGAAGTCTTTGGTAATATTATTGGATGCTTCTGTGAATAAGGTAAACTGGAATTGTGTAAGCGTCCACCTACACGGAGCAACCCATTGCCATCCAGAAATGGATGTAAAGACTTTAATGGGTCACATATAGTTTTATTTTCTTTAATGCCACACATCTCAGCTGAAAAATGAGTAACTTGTTCCAGTTTGATAATGGTTAATAATGAATGTTGCAGTTCACTACTAGATAAATACCTATTTTTGTTTCTTAAGTCATTGTTTTTAATTTTGCAATTATTGTAGAACCTCATTACATATGCAACAATTCTAGTTAATTTATGTATGTCGGAATGCTTTTCAAATACAATATCATGGTTATCCTGAGCCTTAGCCGTAGAAGTGACACAGCTGGAGAGTGCAAATTCAGACAGAACTACAGGTAAGTCTTGGGACATAGATTCAGAGTTAGTAAGTTTGACCTCTGGCAGCATGGTGGGCAGTTCTATGTCACCCTTCTGGAGAGTATACTCACGGTCGGCGAGAAAATGGGGACCCTGCCACCACATTGAATTGCAGGCCAGATCATTTGGAGAGACACCCCGTGTAATGTAGTCAGCGGGATTATCTTGCGTGCTGACATATTGCCAACACCATTCACCTGACAACTGCAATATACCCTTTATTCTGTTAGCGACATATGCATTTAGCTGCGTAACCTGCGTTTGTAGCCATGCAAGGACTATTTGTGAGTCAGTGAACAGAAATACATTATCTATTTCTATTTTAGCACACACTACCTCATGAACTTTCACAATAAGTTTTGAAAGAAGTAGGGCAGCATTGAGCTCCAGTCTTGGCACTGTCAGCTGCTTGTCAAGAGGATTTAAGCGTGATTTGGAGCAAAGCAAATGTAAGGTTGCGTCAGCATTTTCATTAAGTACCCGTAGGTATACACAGCAGCCATAGGCTGTTGAGCTAGAGGCATCAGCGAACCCAATTAACTGTATAGCTTTGGCACCTTCAGTATTTATATTACGTGCAAGTGCAATGGCAGGCATAAGAGCAAGGTCAATAGCAAACAATGACCATTCCTTCTGTAAGGGGTCTGGTAAAGGAGAATCCCAGCAAACTTTTTCAGCCCACAGTTTCTGAATGAACCTTTTTGCTAAGACAATCACAGGAGAAATCAAACCAAGGGGGTCATAAAACTTTGCAATGTAACTTACTATCTCACGTTTAGTGGTCAGAGTACTTGCTTTAGAAGATTCTGGGTATGCAAGGGTAAGCTTGTCATCTTGAACATTGAAATGAAGACCCAAAGTTTTTAAAGTTAAATTCTTATCTTTTAAATCTATTACATCAAAATATTGCTGATTTGGTGGAATGTCATTTAGAACCTCAATGACATTTGATGCCCACTTGTGAGTCTGAAAATTACCCCTTTTAAGCAGTTCAATTATTTGTCTTTTGGCCTCCAGAACGGAATTCAAATCATTGCTTGAATATAAAATATCATCGACATAGCTACAGTTACGTATAACAAAGGCTGCCAAAGGGAGCTCGCTTTCATATTGAGTGGCAAGTTCATTTAAACACTGAGTAGCAAGATAGCTGGAACTCTTAAGTCCGTATGTAACTGTATCTAATTGTATACACTTGACTTCTTCGTTGGGACTCTCTCTCCACAGGATATTTTGCAAAGGACGATGCAATGGATTTAAATTAATGCATCTAAACATGCGTCTTTTATCTGTGGCAAACATATAATTACCAAGGCGAAATAATAAAATAATGTCAAATAAATCTCGTTGAACAACAGGGCCATTCAGAAGTACATCATTTAATGAAACCTTTTTATTAGTTTTCATGGATCCATCAAAGACAACTCTAAGCCTTGTGGATTTGCTGCTTTCATTAACCACAGGATGGTGTGGAAGGAAATAAATTGCATCATTATGTAAATCATAGTCCTGAATTTTAATAAAGTGACCATGACCTAAATCAATAATTTCATTAATGAACCTTTTATATTGCTCATACAAAGATGGATCCATAAGTAGCCTTTTCTCTAAATTTGAAAACCTTTTGAGGGCTAGATCAAAGGAATTGCCTAAATAATCATTAAGCTGCTGTAACGGCACTTTGAGTGGTAGGTCTACTTGAAATTGATTGTTATTTAAACTTACTGTATCATGAAAAATCTGTTGACATAACTCAGTTTCTGGGGACTTTTCATTAAATAGCATAGGAACATCTTCTGTTTTCCAAAATGACTTCAAGGTCTCATTTATATTAGAGTCACAGTTAGTACATAGTAAAGATACCTTATCAGCAGTAGTATGATATTGGTAACATTCAGGCAATCTCCCAGCCAAGACATACCCAAATTGTGTATTAACAATGTTCGGGCACAGGACTGAACCTTTTTCATTATTCTGCCAAGTTTGAGGCAGGAGCACCTGGAAGAACACATCACACCCCATTAACATATCTATATCACTAGGTATATTGTAGAATTCATCTGCCAATTGAATATCAGCTGGCAATATAAAATTGGGCAATTTAATCTGCGGCAATTGGCACGTAATTTGATCAACTACATTGCAGTTGATAGTTAATTTGAACTGCGAAGTCAAAGATTGAACTTGAAGCGGGATACTAAACTTGATTTTATTTGTAGTGTTAGTAATGCCGACAATATTTATGTTGCTTTGCTTCGGTGAAAGACCTAAAGTTTTCACTAATTTATTGGTAACAAATGATACCTGTGACCCACTATCGAGTAGAGCCTTGACAACCAACTCCTCACCATTCTTCTGCAGAATCTTTACTCGGCATGTAGGAAGTAAAGTCTGAATATTACTATTATTTGATAGTAATGCTACAGGAGCGACTTGCTCATCAACATGTAATAGTGTGTTGTGCTGTTTTTTGCAAATTTTACATCTAAAGTGGTACCTACACTTGTGTGCATGGGGGTTAAGGCAAATTTTGCAACAGTTATTTTCATTAATTAATGCTATTCTGTTTAACACTGGTTTTAATTTAAAGGAGGGACAGTTAAATAATCTGTGTGGCAACTTACAATCTTGGCATGAAGGTGGTTTCACATAGGTGGGTGCTGTGTTCACTGCATACTTAGGCCTTGCTGATGGAGTTAGCTGGGCTTGATGTCCATTTACACTCTCCAGAGAGAAGGCTCGCCTTTCGAGAAACTCCAGAAACTCCTTGATGGACGGCTCTGCCTTTATGTTACGATCCATTTGAAAGGCACGCGCTGTGTAGGCATCCAACTTGCGGGTTAACACGCAAATAAGTATTGGGTCCCATTTATCTACATTAGGATTTAAATTTTTTAAAGCTGCTATTTTTTGTGTTACATATGAAATGAAGTTCCTAAGAGATTCTACATTTGAGCTTACATTACTCATGTCTAAAATCTGTGATATGTGTTCATTTATGATTAAATAATCATTTTGGTATCTCTGTTTTAGAATGTTTAATGCTTCCACATAACTTTCATTACATATGGGCAAGTTTTTTATAAGGTCTGACGGTTCACCTTTCAGACAGTTTCTCAAGTAATATAAACGTTGTACATTATCTAATGAAGTGTTGTTATGGATCATAGATGTAAACAAGTTATGAAATTGGGTGTACTCACAATATTTTCCCGTAAATGGTTCAATTTCAATGTTCGGAAGTCTGGCTTGTGCCACAGGACATGATGACAGAGGAGGAGATAATTTTTTGCAGGAAATGGCTGCATTCACTCGGGAAAGGCATTCTAGATATTTGTGCTCATAGTCTTCAACTTTTTCACCATCTTGAGGTTGAATGTCTAAAATTTGCATGTTTAGAACCTCATATTGTTTGAATAATTCAATAAGGCGATCCTTTTTAGCTTCAATTAGCATTACTGAACATTTCAAAAACGCGTCGGTGTCATCAAGCACCACATTGTATAATCTCGTCAAAGCTGCCTTCACATATCCTCTGGCACTCACCAATTCTTTACACTTCTCTTCCATTTTATTACAGATATAAGCAACTATTATAGTACCTATTGTACAAATCTAAAACAATTATTGCCTTACAGGGCATTAACTAAACACAACACAAATAGATTAAAATGGCGACTCGACGCTCGCTCTCGCTGTCTGTTCTGCTAGCTGCTATTGGATGCTTTATCGGTGTCGATAAAGTAGCACGAACGAAACCGCGGGAATTTTCATTTTGACAAATCACGGCAGCGCACAATATGGTTGTTCGTTGCAATTCAACGAATCACGGCAGCGCACACTTAAGTTGCTTGTTGTTGTTGCTATAAAAATAACCACAGCTAATTCGATGTCGACGTATTTTTTTTCCAGATGATTGCGCTTCTTTCTTTGTAGCAGAAAGCAGATGTGATAAGGTATCCGTGAATCACACGTACTGAAGCGCAAAATGCGAAATATGTTGAGCAATAATGGCGGATGCATTCACTGCTTGCTTGGTAGCTTCAGTCTCACGCCGCGACGCTTTTTCATTAAAACGGCGAATGGACCATGTTTAAAGTGATCCTCGATGTAGTGGACTGTAAGGATGCTGGCGGTGATGAACTTGAAGGGCAGCAAGGTGGAAAATATAATAAAAGCACCAATTATTACTAAATATGCAGAAAGGCGTGTATTCACGAACTTCACACGTACAGAACAGGAAACCCATACGGAAATGTTGCCATTATAATAAAAAAATACAAATTTAATGTTGGTGTTGCCAACACAGTATACAAACATAATGCGACTCTACCACCGCGTCGGAGGATTGATTCTTACTGAGAACTCTTTTAAACTTATTGTGGTTTTACAATTGGGTAAGGGAACATTTTTTTAAAAACCTTTGTTTATTTTAAGCAACTGATTTGAATATTTTGTTGATCTAGCCGATAGTTAATTTTTTATTAATTTTTGAACTTTGCTAACTCATGACGTCACAAATTCGCGTAGTGTTCCCACATTTTGTATTTTTCCCGATTCATGGTAAATAAATAATGAGGAGAAAATAACTTATTTACAGCACTTACGGCTGAAACAGAGCTCGCCGTTCATCATGTAGCATCTCACGAGAATGTGAGAAGTAGACTTCAGATACAATTAATTTTGCCAAGTTCTGAAACCAAGCCCTACCTGAAAGGGTATGAATTATGGATATATGGCCTCCGTTTTACAGTACGGGTTAATTTTATGGGGGCACTCAGTAGATGCACAAAGAGCATTCAGAGTACAGAAAAAGTGCATTCGTGCATTATGCGGTGTCAACTACTTAGACCACTGCAAACCATTATATACGCCTTAAAATTTTGCCTTCACCTTGCCAATATATCTTGGAACTCTGCATGTTTGTTAAAAAACAACCACAATTCTTTCCCTTACATGACACGGTGCTTGAAAAAGGAATAGCAGAGACAAGAGTAAACTATACATACCTTTTCAAAGACTGGAAATATTCTCCAACAATGTTTACTGTAATGCTATTAAAGTATATTCCAGGCTTCCCGCTAGAGTCAGATCATCGCCGTTAAATAAATTTAGATATACTACTCTGTGTAAAAAGTATCGGGAATATGTCAATAAAAAGACCCGCGTAAAAGAGGTCGTTCTAATTTTTTTACTGCATGTTGGTAGCACTGTACTGATTAAGCGCGCAAAATTTGAGCGGGATCTGTCATTTAATTTGTTTTAAACTACACTTTTTGTTGGTGATAGTTTGAGTCCTCGGCGAATTTTACAATGGAAAATATTGTTGAACAAAGAGTGTGCCTTAAATTTTGTGTTTCGAATGATATTTCATGTGGTGAATCACTAAAAATGTTGCGAAATGCCTACGGCGAACCGTGTATATCGAAAACAAGGGCTAATGAATGGTATAAGGCTTTTAAAGAAGGCCGAGAAGTAGTAGTAGACTTGCCTCGTTCTGGTAGACCTTCAACCGCTACGACCAAAGAAAACATCGACAGAATCAAGAAGCTAGTGCTCGAAAATCGACGTATAGTCTATTTCTAGACTATACGTCGTATATAGTCTAGTCTGAGAGAGTTGGCTAGTGAGGTAAACATATCTTTTAAGTCCGTCCACAACATTCTCATTGACATTTTAGGCATGAAACGCGTCGCCGCTCGACTAATTCCAAAAGAGCTTAATTTTGTTCAAAAAGCGCAGCGAAAGCATGTCGCTGAAGACATGATTTCCCGAGCTTCTACGGATCCGACCTTTATGAAACGTATAATAACTGGCGACGAGACATGGGTTTATGAGTAAGACATGCAAACAAGCCAACAGTCTTCAGAATGGCGTCTCGAAAACGAGCCAAAACCCAAAAAACCGCGGCAAAGTCGCTCCAAAATCAAGGTGATGCTGACAGTTTTTTTTGACTACCGTGGTGTGGTTCACTCCGAATTCCTTCCAGAGGGAGAAACAGTGAATAAAAAATATTATTTAGGCGTCATGAAGTGTTTCCGTGAGAGTATCCGCCGAAAACGTCCAGATTTGTGGCAACACAACTCATGGATGCTGCACCATGGTAATACACCATCAGACACAGCCATTATAGTGAAAGAGTTTTTAGCGAAAAATTCAACAAAAGTTCTCGACCAAGCACCGTATTCAGCTGATATGGCTCCGTCTGACTTTTTTTTATTTCCCAAGTTAAAATTACCACTTCGAGGAAAACGTTTTGAGTCGATAGAAGCCATAAAAGAAAATTCGCTGAATTAGCTAAAGGCCATACCGCAAATAGCCTATGAAAAATGTATGGAAAACTGGGTGAAGCGGTGGAGATGTTGTATTGCGAGCGATGGGGCCTACTTTGAAGGCGATAAAATAAATTTAGATGAATAATTTGTATTTTTTGTTTTATTGACAAATTTCCGATACTTAGTACACAGAAGGTACCTTAGATAACTGGTTTGTGCAAAAGTGTTTCTATTCGATTAAAGAATACCTTGACATAAAATTAGATGAAACAATGTTCAACTAATAACTGATGGAAGACACAGGAGGGAAATATGTGATATGACGATTTCAATTTTTATTTGATTGTGTATGTTGAACTATATTATTGAATTGTGACCTAATAATTAACCTTTAATCTAAAAATTTAAATTGTGATACTGATAATGATTAGGATTCTTTATTTGCAATAAAACATGGTATACAAGGGTGATACAGTCATAAAGCGCACATTTCTCGTCATTTAATGTAGCAAGCAAATGTTAACAAATAATAATGCAAAAAAAAAACTATAATTAATTCAATAAAATAACATGTAATAAGTCTGGGTCAAATAACAAAATTAGGATTACAGAATTGATACAAATTATGAGGTTAAAATTTGAAAGTCAAGCTGTGCCAATTAGAATCAACGGTCAATTAAATCTTTAATGTCGTATATTTTTTGGTTAATGAGCCATTTATAAAGCTTCGACTTACGGCAGTCCTTCCTTGCGTGCGCCCTAAGGCGCTGCGCCCGTGGTCGCTACTTTTGGCGGGCAGTGGAGAAAGGCAGGCACCATACCACCACCACGCCCGGTGGCAGGCAGTGGGCAGGTGGGAAGTCCACCGCACTGCCACGCCTGAGCCCTCATAGCTTCCCGGCGGTTTCACCTTTCACCAGTACTAAGCCCCCCCCGCCACGACAAAGCGAAGGCTCATGAAGGAGATTTTAAGTTCCACTTACCCGCCTGGGCAATGGGCGTAAATTCATGTACTTATTATTAAAAATAACGTTGCACAGCAATAATAAGACCTTGTGTAAAAATATTTTTCAGTTGGGGAAATTTAAAATCTGCCATCTGGAAACACCATTATTACCATGCAGTAGAATCACCTAGTTAAAACTCACACGTAGCTTACAGATCGCGTCATTTGATTGGTTGATGGATAGATTATCAACCAATCACGTTTATACTACCCAATAGGTTTCAATTAATTATGAGATGTTAATTTCCATCACAAAGAGTCCATTAAGAACCTGAAGTTACTCTTTGCGTACGTTGCCTTTCTGGGTTCAAATGAAGGTCAAACTTATTTAATGGGGAACAAAACGCAAAGCTAATTGTAGATGGCACCACCAGCGACCCGACCATAAGCGTGTCTCGAAATATATATTTTTTCGGTTTTCCTTAACGCAAGGCCCCTAAAACTTGCATATGTGATTATTGATTGACTAAAATGATTATGAAATAACAATAAAACGATAGCTTTAGGGCTTTACTGGCGCTTAAAGTTAAAAAATATGAAACATTTCCTATGAAATTTCGAACTTTCTCTAACCACTAAAGTGCTTCATGCAACCACGGTTGCATGAAAACAGACGTCCAAAGTGCTTTTATGCAACCACGGTTGCACGGCGGCAAGTGGTCGCTTCGCATACTAAACAGGCTCAAATAACTGAATCACTGGGCCGTTTCAGTCCTCATAAAAAAAAATACATAGACTATGGACAAATGCATCACTCAAAGTCATGCGTTCGTTAAAATAAATCAAAGATTTTTTAAATGACAGTGATAGAATATGCTTTGTGAAAACTGGCTGCCGCTTAGCATGGATGATGATGTAATATGTGTTCGTAAATTCCTTAAAAATGCTAGAATTATGCATTAGTAAAGGTGTTGTAGAACTACAGACCCATCTCGCTTCTGAGCCATATCTATAAGCTGTTTTCGAGAGTCATTACGAATCGTCTCGCTCGCAGGTTCGACGACTTCCAACCTCCCGAACAAGCAGGGTTCCGAAAAGGCTATAGTACCGTAGACCACATTCATACGCTGCGGCAAGTTATACAGAAGACCGAAGAGTATAACTTGCCACTTTGCTTAGCGTTCGTGGACTACGAGAAAGCCTTTGATTCGATTGAGACCTGGGCAGTACTGCATTCTCTCCAAAGGTGCCAAATAGACTACAGGTACATTGAGGTGCTAAGGTACTTATACCAGAACGCCACCATGTCGGTCCGATTACAGAACCAGAGCTCTAATCCGATCCAACTACAGCGAGGCGTGAGACAAGGAGACGTAATTTCTCCGAAACTGTTCACGGCTGCGTTGGAGGATATTTTCAAGCTTCTGGACTGGAAAGGACGCGGCATCAACATCAATGGCGAGTACCTAACACACCCGCGATTTGCCGATGATGTAGTTCTTATGGCTGAGACCTTGGAAGACCTGAACATAATGCTCATAGATCTCGGTAATGCTTCTCAAAGAGTGGGTCTTAAGATGAACATGGACAAAACGAAAATCATGTTAAATGCCCATATTGCACCCGCTCCAGTTAACGTTGGGAACATTACACTCGAAGTTGTTGACCCCTATGTTTACCTGGGACAGACAGTCCAGCTAGGTAAGTCCAACTTCGAGAAGGAGATCTCTCGTCGAATCCAGCTCGGATGGTTAGCGTTCGGGAAGCTCCGGCATATATTTGCGTCCGAAATACCTCAGTGTCTCAAGACAAAAGTCTTTGACCAGTGTGTGTTGCCGGTAATGACCTATGGGAGTGCGACGTGGTCCCTTACTATGGGTCTCATAAGAAGGCTCAAGATCACCCAGCGAGCAATGGAGAGAGCGATGCTTGGTATTTCCCTGCTCGATCGAAGCAGAAATGATGAGATCCGCAGGAGAACAAAAAACAACCGACATCGCTCGAAGGATTGCATCGCTGAAGTGGCAGTGGGCGGGACATGACCGATCGTTGTGGAGATCCTTGGGGGAGGCCTATGCCCAGCAGTGGGCGTCGTTCGGCTAAAATGATGATGATGATGAAAGGTGTTGTATATCAAAATAATCTTCAGTTGGCTCTGTTTCGAAATATGGGTATTTCGAAACAGATTTTCATAAGATCACCAAGCATTTGTCTGAAATGTAGTTAAATTGGTAAATCATTATTTTTTTTTTGCTGATAATGAGACTTTTTTTATTTTATTTATTTACTTGGTGATTCCTGATTATTAATGCCATGTTTCTTACCAAATATTAGAGATAGGAAACGTATCTTTCTGTAGCTGAACATATTTTTGTTCTATTTTCGAACATTTATCTTCAGACATTTATTTAATTTATTCATTTATTTCCGCTGACATCGCGAAATTTATTTGCAAACTTCGAAATTTTTTTATGGTTTTTTTTTTCAAGTCAAACATATGTTTAAAATTATGTTAATTAAGAGGAAAACTAATAATATGATGGATTCAAATATAAAAAACATATGTCATCGTGCTGTATTCTACAATAAAAAAAAATTCGTTCATTAAGTCGGGTATTTTTCACACTAATGAAGTTTGATATTTTTTGTAAATTATTACTAAGTATGCTAAGCATATTGTATTTAAAATCAAATAGAGCATCTATTCCTCAGTTAGAAACAGTCATTTGTTTAGCTTAAAGCCACACGTGTGACTCATAAATCGCGTTTACATCTCAAGCGGCGAGTGGTCCGGAGTGGTGTCAAATTTCATGCGCGGCGCAACCGCCGCGCATGAAATTTGACCGCCGCGCCAAGCACGTGAGTGGCTAAGGAGGCTTCGGAACTAAATAAATTTTAAAAAACTGAATTAAATTACATTTTTACTGTTACCAATAGTTAAGTGTAACACATACATGACGTTTCGATATACATGTAATAATTCGTTCCCAGATAATTCGGATCAGATCTAATCATTTATTTGAGTAAAAAATATGTCAATATATTTCATCAAATTCAAGCATCACTTATTCTGAAAAGAACATCATTTATTCTAAATTAAACATATAATCTTATTTGTCATGCATATCTAACTAAGCACACATAAAATCATTAAATGGGCAAAATGATATACAGAACAGCGTGGTAACTCTATTTAATAAAAAACTAATATGGCATAGAAGTAGTGCTATGGGTAGTATCGATAGTTCAAGTCTGGCAAAACTATTGATACGCAGAAATACTAACGATAGTATTGATACTATTGCACTTCGACCTATATCAAACTGTGATTAGTATCTATACTATCGGTAGTATATTACATACTACTAATCATACTAGCAATACTATCGATATTATTTCATCTATCAGGCGTCAATACTATCCATAGTATTGTCGATGGTATTGATTGGTTTGCAGTTCAAACTAAAAAAATACTATCCATACTGATGATAGTACTAGTATAAACAACAATACTATCGATAGCTTTTTAGCTATCTGGCGTCAATTCCATCGAAAGTACTACCAAATTAAAACTATTGATAGTTTTAATACTATAAACAGTTCGGCAATACTATTTATAAGGTCGATAGTGGTCGATACTAATGATAGTATTGCTGTTCATGCCAGCAATTCTCTTGATGGTATCGATACTATGAATAGTCTTCCACTCTTTTCATAATATTGCCTTGTTCCAAATTATCAATACTATTCAACTTATAAGACTATTCAACTGAAATTATTCAGAGATCAATAACTATTGTCTATTAAAATATTCAGTAACGCGTCTCAAAGCCCCTCGCGTGTGCCTCTGTTACTTCGCATTACTTTGTCGCTCTAGCATCCACGTCTTCGTTGCGAAGGAACGAGCCGGGAGCGACGTTAGTAGAGTTCACGCCAAAACACTTTTCATGAAAATAGAACATTACGGTTAGGTGAAAAATATTACACAAATAGTAAATGCATTTTGGTGTTCGAAACATATTAGATAGTTACGCATCTTTATAGATCAGTTTTAGAAAAATTGTTTTACGACTGAACAATTTAGTGTGCAAGTCAGTTCTCTTGATATGCTATTGTCCAATTTAGTAAGTTTGTCCTGGCAACATTCGGTTTCCCTTCGACTATATAAACAAAATGCGAGGGTATTCTCCCTTCTTCTTCACTTTCGTTTTTGTTTTCGTATGCCCAGCTGCTTAAGGTTACTCCTCATCCTGCAATCTAGCTCAGCTGCCCACCAAACGATAAAGTCGATGCTAGGTAACCGAGGCGGGAAATCGGTAAGTCCAGCTTGGCCTATATTTGAGTACCGTCCAAAGTGCTTCAATCACCGTAAGTTGGAGTTAGCTGATCTGCTAGCAACAGCAAACGTGGTAAGTAGCTTTAATCAGCTGTTTGATTGTAACGTACCTACATGAACCTTTAATTTTTGCAACCGTTATTCTCGCATCCGTCTTAGTTTTCTTTTCGTTTGAAATTACAGTCCATTCCCCGTCATTATTTTGGTCCTACGGCCGGATTTTGTGTTGAACAGTGACCTTTTATCGCATTAGATTAAATTATACATTTTTTCGTTTAATTTATTGTAATTAATTTTGTCGTTGTAACTCATTCTATTGTGTGAGGGTAACTAAAATATTAATTTTTATTGTGGGTAATTGGACAAGTAGTTTTAAAATTTGACAGTTCATCAGTAAGTTTTCGTTGGTAATTTTTCGTTTCGTTGCATTTGAAAGTAGTTTTCGAACGTACTTCCATAGACAAGTGTCAAATTTGGCAAAGTGACATTTCTTGATTTCTAACTTGTTTACATTTTCGTAACCTCCCTCACTTTTGTCGTTTGTTAACGTGATTACTTTTCGTAAATTCAATTGCTTCTTTGATTTTTTTTTATAATTTGAAATGCCACAATAAGATGCCGTGTCCGGTGAAACCAAAATAAGCATAGGGTTGCACGGGATTATGCGTATGCGCGTGCAGAGCTAATGTCGTCTTCACTCAGATTTGGATGACTATCCGATGAAAAATGTGGATGATCTTGCGGAAACATTTCATAGTGCCCAGTTAAAAGTTATTTACGAGCTCCCTAAAGCTTTACGGACGGCAGAAACCCGGTACACTGTGCAGTTTGAGAAAATGATTCAAAATATTAGGTGCATTTTTAGATAATGAAAAAGACAAAAAGCCTGAGGTGAGTAATGTTAGCAGTACCAGTGCCAAATTGCCTAAACTTACAATAAAACCATTTGATGGCAAACTGGATCTCCTTCTAACAATTGTTTGACTCTCTTGTTCATAGTAGGAAGGATCTCAGTAATGTTGAAAAACTACACTATTTATTGTCGAGTGTACAGCGTCCTGCCTATAATTTAATTAAAAACTACCCATTGTGTGTATAAAATTACATGTTAGCTTATAATACCTTATCGAAACAGTACAACAAGAAGCGGCACATAGCATCAATGTTCTATGACAAATTATTGAACTGTGAGCCTGGGAAATACTCCAAGGCTGGCGATTTAGAAAGAGTTCATAGAACCTTTGTAGAAAATTTGTCCATTTTAAGTACATTTAAGTTAACAGATAGGAACTTCATGTTGGTTCAAATTGGATAAACAAACTAAAGAACAGTTTGAACTGGAACACAATTCGGACGAGGTGCCACCTTTTGAAGCGTTCCGTTGCGTATGGTCAAATTCGCAATCAGTCAAATTCATAAAAATCGCAGCTAGTCAAAATCGTAGTTGGTCAAAATAGCGAAGCGTCAAAATTGCAAAGCGTCATTATAGCAAAGCGTCAAAATAGCAAACTGCCAAAATAGCAAAGCGTCCTTATAGCAAAGAGTCAAAATAGCAAACCGTCAAGTAGCGAACAGTCGAGCTGAGTTTTTCTGCTAGGATTCGTTTAAACGTACACTAAAAAGTGTGTCTTTATATATTAGTCAAAGGTCTTACGTTATCTGTTTACCACAATTTTCCAAAACCATTCAGCAGTTTAGCATGAAATCAAAACAAATAAACATCTTTCTATTTAAACATCTTTCGTCTACTTTCACATTTATACTTAATTTAAAAAATAATGACTTTACTAGACAGGATTTCTGTGATAAATAGGTTTTATAGCATATTTACAATCAGTAAGTATTAGCAGAAACTAAACGCAATGTAGAATAAAATAAATTGAGGGTATTTAGAAATATTATTTACCGCGGGTGTTCTTGTTTGTCATTCCGTAGCATATTTGACGTAGCAGTTTGTTGCATCGTTCGCTATCAGTATGCTTAAGGTTTTTATAAAATGTGACGTTTTTAAGTAAAAAGTTGCAAAGAAGTGATCGTTTTTTTACAATGAACCAAGCAAACGAAGATTTTGAGATTGTGAAAAATCAAATGGACAATGATACGCTAATTAGTGACGGTTATCGTTATAACCTACATGTTTTCAATAAAAGTGGGAGTACGTTATGGCGGTGTTATAATAGAACCATTTGTAATGCATCCATGACGATAGATGCTACAAGGAAAACTATTTTAAGGCGTTCGGAACATGTATGTGAGAAAAATGAAGATAAAAATGCGTCACGTAAACTACTAACATTATTAAAGAGAGCGGTATGCAATGATCTTGGCCCAATTCAAGATATTTTTGAAAAAAAAACTGAAAATCTAAATTCAACTGCTGTTCCAAAATATGAATCCATAAGAGATGCACTATACACAGCACGCAAAAAATATTTGAACTCCGATCGGTTACAATTTGATTGTCCCAAAAATGTTAAACTCCCGCAAGCATTAACAGAGAAATTTCTATTAATTGAAGATGGCGAAGATGAAAAAATCTTTGTCTTTGGATCAAAATTAGCTAACCGAATTGCGAGGACACAGAAACGGTACTTTGCAGACGGAACTTTTAAGACTGCTCCGTCACCATTTTACCAACTTTACGTATTGCACGTGGATTTACATTCAACAGAAAACAGTACTAATATAGTTCCAGTATTTTATTTTCTATTGCCAAATAAAACTGAACAAACATACACGCGTGCATTTAAACTGTTAAAGGACAAATTGGGAGTAACAATCGAGTTTTTTAAATGCGATTATGAGAAAGCCCAGTTAAACGCCGCCAGCACTGTCTTTCCACAAGCAAAAGTTAGTGGATGTTACCATCACTTCAACGATGCGATTTGGAGGTATTCCAAAAAAATAAAACTGAATACGTCGAAGGATGGAAGAAACATAACAAGAAAATGCGCGATGATTCCGTTAGTACCAGCCAGTCATATTCCTGAAGCTTGGAGACACATTCAAGAAAGCGCACCAGTTTGTGAAAAGATGAACAAGTTCCGTAAATACTTTGAAACGGAATGGTATCCGAAATTGTCTCCAAACGTATTGAGTTGTGCACACCAGCGCCACAGAACAACGAACGCGCTAGAGGGATGGCATGCTCGGCTAAATCGAAGAATTCCTAAAAATCCCAATGTGTTTTTGTTCAAATACAAATTGAGAAAAGAATGCAAATACTACGATTCAAGGATAACACAATCCTTATTTAAAAACATGATTAAAAACAGCAGGAGGGCTTGTGACATTTTATTTGATAAAAAATATAAAAAAAATCTGAGCAAGCTGGAAGAGGGCGAAATCACAATTAAAACATTCTTTAGTAAAATAGTATATCTACGGTTAAAGCTATATAAGCGTTGATTACGATTTTGAGTTCACAAAAATTTACCAACCGTTGATTTTTATTTACAAAATAGAAGAGGACCATTATTATATTTACATATTGGTTAAAATTATTATATTTTTTCTTTAAATATGCAACATAATATAATATGTATAAGTATTATATACCTGTGGCTAAGTTATTCGTGTTGATTATATCATAAGAAAACAGATTTTTGTATGATTATTAATATACTATTGAACCTTGTTTTTTTTTTGGTTTAACTATTTTTTGTATTTGACTGTAATAGTAGGTTATGTCTGATAGTAATGCATACATTAAGAGGACCATATATTGGTTAAAATTATTGTGACATTTTTTGATATAAATATTATAGTATATGATATACCTGTGGCTAATGTTATTTGTGTTAATTATATCATAAAAAACCGAATTTTGTATGATTAATAAATACTATTGAACCTTAATTTTATTTTTTTATTTATGCATTTTTTTATTTGACTGTAATAGTAGGTAATGTACGATAGTAATGCATGCATTATTCACTTAAATAACTACGAGCTATATGTGAAGTAAAATATTCGACCGATTGAGATCTTGACTGTTGGCGAATTTGACCGTTTGCGATTAGAAAATAATGCGAATATGACCATTCGCGATATGGACTAATTGCTATTCAGACAGTTCGAGATATGGACCAATCGCTTATTTGACCGAAAGCGATTTTGACGGTTTTTCAGTCACTTGACCGATTGCGAATTTGACCATACGCGACCGAAACGCTTTTGAAGTAGCTTTCTTAGAGAAACATTACCATGCCCTCGAAGCGGCAAATGCCTCTTCTGTACCCAGCACGTCTAATACTCCGTCTAAGGCAGATAGGAAACCGCCACCTAGGCCTGTTCTTGTGGCCTCTACTCAGAGCTGTGTCTTATGCTCTGGACAGCTTAAGCTCACTGAATGTCCTAAGTTTTTAGATGTGGATCCTCAGGCGCGGTACACTATAGTTAAAAACCACAAATTGTGTATCTTGTGTTTCTCACCGGTACATACTGTTAGGAATTGTAAAAGCAAAGTAGCTTGCCAAAAGTGTCAATACTCCCACAATATGTTGTTGCACTTGAATAAGTTTGGGACAACAGTTGATGCTGGCAATAGGGAACAAACCCAGCCTTTGTCATCAGCTACAGCGCTGACATTGTCAAACATCAATTCATTGATTTTGTTCTCGACAGCTTTAGTTCTGGTTAAGGACAAAGATGGTAGGTTTGTGAAGGTACATGTTCTGCTGGATTGTGCTAGTGCCTGTAACTTCATGACTGATACATGTGCCAATAGGCTCGGTCTGAAAATTTGTATGTCAAGTCAACCTGTCAATGGGATAGGGCAGACAACTACCGAACCAAGCGGTACAGTGACATGTCAACTTAGGTCGACTGATAGAGCCGTGTCTCAGTCATTCTCGTTAGAGACTTATATTTTGCCTAATATTTGTCACACTATGCTATCATCTTTTGTTGATCGGTCAACTTGGAGTCATGTCAGGGATCTCGTTCTGGCTGACCCTGACTTGCATCTACCTGGACCAATCGACATACTTCTCAGTGCAGATGTGTTTGCTTCTTCTCTCCGTAATGGATTGGTTTGTGGAAGAGCAGACCAGCCCACAGCCATCAACACAATTTTTGGTTGGATACTGATGGGCAGCTGCACCTTTGAAGAATCTTGTCGGTCAAATGTTTTTCATTCTCGCTCTCGTGGCAATATAGAAAGTTGTTTCTTTGTCACAACCAACTTTCTATCAAACGATTCTGGGACGTGGAGTATGTTGTCGCTCCTACTGTCCCACATTTATCGAAGGAAGATCAGATTTGTGAAAGTTACTTCACAAATAATTTCTGTCGTTTGGAAAAAGGCAGGTTTGTCGTTCCCCTGCCCTTTAAGGATCCTTCTAATAAACCATCGTTTGTCGGCTCTAGAGCGATAGCTCTGAAACATTTTTCTTCGTTGGAAAAGAAACTCATCTTAACCAGCAATTCTCGGACAATTATGTCAAATTCATGGAGGACTATGAAAGTAGCAACCACATGGAAATTTATTCACCTCCTGAAAAGGATGAAGGTGGATTTTACTACATCCCACATCACGGAGTCTTGCGCCCGTCGTCTACTAGCACCCCTCTTCGTGTCGTTTTCGATGCTAGTGACGGCGATGCCAGAAATGTCAGTTTGAATGACACCTTGATGGCTGGGTAGAAGCTTCAAAAGAGTATTTTCGATGTTCGTCTTTCGTTTTCGTTGGCACGCAATAGTGTTCACTGCTGACGTCAAGCAGATGTAACGGCAGATCCGTGTTCTTCTAGAAGACACGGAGTACCAGCGAATCCTGTGGCGACCGTCACCCGAGGAACCCATTCGTGACTAGCGATTGCTGACAGTGACGTATGGTGTTTCTACGGCGCCTTATCAAGCTCTTCGGACTATCGCACAACTCGCTCAGGATTCTGCGTCTACTTTCCCTGCTGGAGCAGCTGTCATGACCAGGGACATCTATGTCGATGACATGGTGTCCAGGACGTCTAGTCTAGTCACCCTGGTAACGACGGATATGTTCGGGTTGTTACTGTAAAAACAAAAAATAACATCATCAAAAGACCTATCACAAAATTATCCGTGCTACCGGTCAACACAGAAAAACTAAATCAGAACACACAGCAAAATAAAACCATAAAATACAGCAAAAATGAATCACCGACAAATCAAAAAGGGCGACGTACTTACCTTAGCAACGCAATTATGTATACCTTGCTATTGTTTACTATTTTCCTGCAACCTGTACAAGCAGTATACAACATTACAAATTTAAAAGAGTCACAGAGTATTTATTTTGATAAATTATCCAAAATGCGTTTGATCCGCGATGAATGGAAAATGATTATTTACTATGACATGGACCCATACTGGCAAGGCGAAAAGCTACTTAACAAATATATCAATCATCTCGAAAACATATGTTCAATCCTGCAAGATCGACAACAATGTGACGTAATACTTTTACAATTACACACGGGTGCACTGACTAACGATCAGTTGTTGCTTGGTCAGCGTTCGGCGGACTCAGCGAGACGAGTACGTCGTGGACTTATCAATGGAATTGGAAACGTTGCACATACACTGTTCGGCGTATTAGATGACCAATTCGCAGAACAGTATCAAAGAGATATTGACATCACACGAAAGAATGAGCAACATCTCGTGAAACTATGGAAAAATCAAACATCAGTTATTGAAGCACAAAATAGTTTCATAAAAAGATTAGAAACGGCTATTGATCAACAGCATAAACTATTTAACCAACACATAAATCAACAACTAGAGAGGCAAAATTTAGTAATAACAGAGGAGTTAGAGAGGTTAAAAGCTATCAATGAATTTACTTTATCCTGTATTATTGCAAATAATATTTTAATGAACCTGAAAAGAATCCAAAGTACTCTTCTCGATACTGTGACTGATACATATCACGGAAAATTCGACCTATCAGCTTAAGGACGAATTAAGCACAATATCTAGTCAGTTAACGAAAGACGTATCACTACCTATCGACGACATACATGGTGGATTATCAAAACTATACCATCAGCTAAGAGTTAACTCTTTGAAGCACACATTTTTTTTTTACGATTTTTTAATTTTCTTTTTATATATTTGAAATAAATATGACTAAAGTTAACCCCGAAAAATATTAATAAATTTATATACTCGTAGCTAAAGGCTTTAGAGGAATGAGGTGGTCGAATTTTGATACCACCATGCAACTGAGAAAAAAATACAAAACAACATTTGAATTTACTTTTATTTATATAAATCAGCGAAACAGTATTAATTTTACTAAATATAGGAGTATTATCTCATTTGTGAAAATCAGCGAAACAGTTTTTATCTTTTTTCATGCACAAAGGTACTTTGCAGACAGAACATAACCAGTTAGTAGGAATCGGCCTATTTTTGGTACTGCAATGTGCACATCGTCGTGATGTTGAATGTTCTGGTTGATGTGTACTATCTTTCAAGCGTATTTCGGGGGTCAAATTAGGCTTATGCTTCTTGACTTCCGCCACTTCATAAGTAGAATTTCGCTTTTTGTTGTAGTTCACTTCTCGGTCTGATAAAAGTCCTCTGTATAGCAACCTTCTAAAGTCTTTGAGTTTCAGGTCATTCTCAACCTTTCCCATCTTAAAAATTTCTTTGTAGGTTATAAAAGAATTTACAACTGCAGCGTCTAAAAGGTGAAAGAATATACGGTGCCACCATTTTTTGGATTTTCTGTTTATTAAGTACACAGCTTTCATCTGATCGAATTTATCGACATAGTTCATGCACTTGTTGTAGTCGTTCAGGGCAAGTGGACAAGGCACTACTGTAATTTGGCCGTTTTTCTCTTTTCGATTTACGTGCATAATGTCTTTTGGATTATGAAAGTTAGACAGAAGATGGACAGATCTCTTACCTTTCTATTTCATAATAGAAATTCCGGTATCACTTACAAACCAGTCATACTCACCCCTTTTTAGCATCTTATCGTCCTTCATCTTTGGCAAATATTTCCGTGTTGCCTGGACAGTACCGCATGAATAAATCTTCATTTCCTTTAGTTCATTTTGTAATAAATAGCTGTTGAAGTAATTATCGAAGTAAACTTTGTAGTTCGATCCAGGGAGTGTTTCACAAAAACTTACAACAACTTTTTTCCCCAAATTACTCTCCACATTTTCACCAGTTTTGCCTGTGTATATTTCAAAATTCAAATTATAACCATTTTCAGCACACATCATCCATACTTTATAGCCTCTTTTTATGGGGTTTTTAGGCATATATTGCTTCAAGGTACTTCGCCCCTTGAATTTTATCATGCTTTCATCGATAGCAATAGTAGGTGATGGTTTGTAGTTTCGACTAAAGGATTGTTTCAGTGCAGACACTAAAGGTCGAATTTTATATAATTTATCATAATTTGGGTCTTCTCTAGCAGGCATTACAGCATTGTCGTTGAGGTAAAGGTGTGATAATAGCCAACCAAATCGGTTTACTGTCATAAATTTAGAAATATATGAATCATGCAAATCGGGAGATGTAGACCAATAGTCCCTGTAGCTTGGAGATTTCTTTATGCCCATTACTAAATTTAGTCCAAGAAAAGCTTTTATTTCTTCTACTGTTGTAGGTTGATAAGATTTACCCAGTTGCTGAGCATATAAATTAGTTTGGAAACATATAATTTGCATAAGCTCCATAGACCAAAAGTTCATAAAGATATCTTCAGGCGTAGGCTTTTCTAAATCAAGAATATTCTTGTGTGGACCGGTTGCTTCCTGAAATTCTCCTGCGGCGTCGACATTGAACGCACGACTCCATTTTGGTGTAGGCTCTG
Source organism: Udea olivalis (assembly GCA_947369235.1). Taxonomy (NCBI): domain Eukaryota; kingdom Metazoa; phylum Arthropoda; class Insecta; order Lepidoptera; family Crambidae; genus Udea; species Udea olivalis. The sequence goes on from OX376355.1 coordinate 16,992,231, forward strand.
GTATTATGGAACTTGGACCTGGAAGTGAGGTAGGGGATGGTGTCATAGTTGGCTGTTGACGAGTGCGAGTGACGTTGGTCCCACTTGTGGATGGTAATTGTGGACTCAAAGAATTGGAAGAGCATGCCACAGGGTCTACCAACGCCACAAATGAAGATGTGGGCATGGTCTGACATCTGATATTTGACAAAGGTAAATTATCTTCCTCTTCGTCTCATGATGCAGAAATCATGACATTGGTAAGATGTTGGACGTTCTGTGGTTCGTTTTCTTCATTTTCTGAGCATCCAGCACAGCTGTCGTCATCAGATGGAATGTCCTCAAAAAGTAATTCCTCAATTTCTTCATTACACAGACGTCTTCGTGCCATTTAGCTCCTATGAACAATAAAGATATTTCTATCTAAAGGTAACAGAAAAACGGTGGTCGAAAAACAATACCACTCAGAATTGTTGTACTTATTAAAAATTACGCATTTTATAAACAATTTGTCACGATAATTTTATAAAACAAATATAAATAAACCGTAATTCACAGTATAATATGTAACAATAGTACTTACCCAGATATTATTGCAGAAATTTACGCGGGAACCAGAAAAAATGACACCCACATTCAATAATTCACTGCATTAAAAATCACGCTCCCACCGGCATAAATAGGTAACTTACTTTCTTGCTATGATAGTTGTCTTTAAGATTTTAGTTCACTCAAATCTCCATAGATGGCATTTTATGCATAAATTGGTAAAAACTTGGTGGTTCAATTTTAATACCACAGTGCTTCAAAGAGTTAAAGTGAAGATCACAAACGAATATCTTATATTTGAAATCAAAATCCCGCTACTAACCAGGGAGAGCTATGACATTTACAAAATAATATCTATTCCTAAACAAATTGACGGTAATGTTATCAACATAGTGACAATATCCGATTACATAGCTATGAATATACAAAGAGATTCATACTTACCAATGACTGAAACAGATGTGCAGTCATGTCTTCACTTTGATCACTCCACAAACCTTTGTGAGCTTCAAAGTCCTATTTATCATATGCAAAGTGATCAAAATCTGTGTTTTAGAAATCATTCCACAAATAACTGTCAAGTAAGCATAAACATTTGGGGAGTGTGAGGAACAGGGTGTGAAGTTCCTCATCCACCATTGAAAAGGGAGGATCCTCCGACCAGACGGGTGTTGTGTCTGGTGGGCTACTGCCCGACGGTTGTTGTCGGGTTCTTGTATTTAGGTTCGATCGCTCGGATAACTTTGATATCGCGATGTAGGATACGATAGTTCTTAGTTCGTATGTGGCGAGATAGATGTCGCTACATCACTCCCCTCCGAGACCGTAGGTCGATAGTGGAACGTTCCAGTGAGAGTCAGAGCCAGATGCCGCATAGTTCACGGTGAGTTGGAACTGTCTGCGGTGATGCCCCAGTGAGTCGGGGTGATGCTGCGGATGCTCCAGTGAGTCGGAGTGGTGCAGTGCTGTGTAGTGGCTGGGTGCTGCGTCGGCCAGGAGAGAAATGTGTCTCTGCTTGCTGACCGGCCGAAGTGCAGTGTGCTGTGCCAAGGTCGCTGAGAAGGCTGGCTGTATGACTCGCTGCTCGAAAGCTCATGGAAAAGGGAGGATCACGTCGGGGTCACCAGTTTGGGGAGTGTGAGGAACAGGGTGTGAAGTTCCTCATCCACCATTGAAAAGGGAGGATTCTCCGACCAGACGGGTGTTGTGTCTGGTGGGCTACTGCCCGACGGTTGTTGTCGGGTTCTTGTATTTAGGTTCGATCGCTCGGATAACTTTGATATCGCGATGTAGGATACGATAGTTCTTAGTTCGTATGTGGCGAGATAGATGTCGCTACAAACAGTTGCAAAAACACATGGAATGCGCTGAGTGACAAACACATATTTATTTTATTGTTGTGAGAAATGCGCTTTGCGGTTTATGTGTGGTGGTCAGGTCACCACAGAGCAAGTCAGCAAAGCAGGCGTCCTATCCATAGGGCCCGATTGCATACTAAAGGGAGACTCATTTATGATACATTCGCATTATCGTCAAAACAATGAAATGCTTGCAAAACCGGATTTAATTCTTATAGACATACCTGAAATAAACAATATTATCAATTTGACCATACCCATCAAGAGGGTTGAGATCAATGAATCAGATACTGACAAACAGCAGAGAGAACGTCAGACTTTACGATGTTTTCTACCTCCGTCATAAGGGTGCCGAGAACCTCGTCCTTGGGTGCATGCTCCTTTAAAATAACGCCTAAAACCTTTTTGATGTTGCGTATCAAACGCTCCCATGCCCCACCCCAATGGGGGCTAGCGGGGGGTATGAACTTCCACGCCGAATTTTTTATCAATGTAAAATCGCTCAGAGCCTTATGGTCAAGCTCTTGGACGGACTGCTTCAACTCGGTATCAGCACCCCGGAGATTGGTGCCATCGTCCGAGTAGAAAACAGCTGGCCATCCACGACGCGCTGCCATGCGAGTTAACGCCATAATAAGCGAATCAGTGGTGAGCGAGTGGACGATCTCCAAATGAATTGCCCTTACCGTGAGGCAGGTGAAGATTACCCCGTACCTCTTCTGACGACCTCTGCCGACCACTACCTCCATTGGTCCAAACAAGTCGAGGCCACAGTGCGTGAACGGCCTCTGATGATGTGCCACTCGACCAGGAGGCAAGTCACCCATCACAGGCACTTGTGGTTTCGCTTTGCGTATTCGGCAAAACATACATCTAGTGGCTACATATTTAACCGTGGGTCTTAATCTAACAATTGCGTACTTTTGCCGCAAATTATTAACCACGGTCTCCTGGTTATCGTGCGCAGCCTTAATGTGGTAATGTCCCACGAGCAGACGGGTCACATGGTGACGCCCATCTAAGATAATGGGATTTTTTGTTTCAAAGGCGACCATCATGTACAGCATTAATGCGGCCACCACAGCGAAGAACTTCTTGCTCGTCCAGGTAAGGTGTCCAGGTAAGTATTAGGCTAGTTCGATTTAAACTTGAGCCTTTCCTTATTGCAGCTAATTCCGAATCGAAACTGTCCCCCTGCACCAGCCGGATCACTAGAACCTCAGCCTGCCTCATCAATTTCGAGTCGTCTGCGGTACGCTTACGACACTTATTTACAAATGTCAGTACTTTACTTCTCAGAAGGCGCAACCAGGAGGAGAAGCGTTCGGGATCCGGGACTGACATACATGCAGCAGGTGAGTCATTAACTTAAATTAATAACTTCCAATCTCTCGGCAGAAGCATCACTCGCAGAGCCAACAATGGTACGTGGCCATGATGACTCATCATCACGTAAAAAAGTAGGTCCCTTCAACCATTCGTTTTGAAAGGCAGCGTCATCATGAGTTTCGCGCGTTGCTATATCTGCGACATTTAACTTGGTAGGTACGTACCGCCATTCACAGCTGCGAGTGAGCTCGTCAATCTCACCTAACCGGTTCGCTACGAACGTTTTATAGTTGCGCGCATCATTGTTTATCCAGTGCAGGACGGTTGTTGAGTCACTCCAAAAACAGCGGCGCTGTACTACGAGCCTATGTTCCTTCTGGATGCTATCCGCTAGCTTTGCTGCTAGAAGCGCCGCCTGTAGTTCCAGACGGGGTACAGTTAAAGGTTTGACTGGCGCAACTCTGCATTTGCTAGCTATAAAAGAAACGAATATTTTATCGTCGCATGTCCATCGCCAATAAGCCACTGCACACATTGCCTTTGTTGATGCATCGCAAAACAAATGTAATTCTAAATTATCATACGTTTTCGTAGCGTATCTCGGTGTCCTTGCTGGTGACGTCAGAGATTTCGACGCACTCCAGCCGCGGTGTAGCAAGCCGCGCGCGAGTCGAGGGTGGGGTTGAGGGGCGCGCGGGAATAGGGTCCGCTACGACAGTCGTAGCACTGGTTGTTGACGGTCGCTTTTCTGTCTCCCTTGGACCTATGGCGCTCAAGTAGCACCGTGGAATGCGCACATGATGCATTTCATTCAAAAGAATAATCCATTCGGTCCATTTAGAAAAAATATTGTTTGGGATATTTTTGTCCCAACCAATATTTAATTGCCAGAGAGCCTGTAACATTATTTTACCTTGCATTGTAAATGGGGACAGTAAGCCAAATACGTCAAATATTGACATGATCACGCGGAGCATGATCCTCTTTGTAGGTATTTGTTTACCATTAATTATGTCGCATGGTATGCGTTTTAGGGATAGATCAAAACCAAGCTCGTCGGCCGCCGGATACCAGATAAGACCGAGCGTCCGCTCACCTTCATACTGTCGATCTAATTTAAAACTTATGGCTACGGGTCCTAGGGCTTCTTTTGGCACGCTGTCTAGCACCGCCTCGCTATTACTTGTCCAATTGCACATTTCGAACCCGCCCTGTTTATGGATAAAAGTTACATCTTTTACTATTTGAATTGCTGCGGATTCGTCTGGCAAGCTGTCCAAGTAATCATCCATATAGTGTTGCTTGCAGATAGCGGCAACTGCGGCAGGCATTGTAGACTCGTGCATCTGTGCGTTCCTATTTTTTACGTACTGGGCAATAAAAGGGGAACAATTTGCGCCAAAAATGTCATGGCATACGTTTTTACTGGCTGTTTACTGTCAGTCCTCCTTAAGAACCTTAGTGCGTCCTGATCTTCGGGCCGTATTTTGATTCTCAGGAACATATCCTTTAAATCTCCGGCTACGGCGTACCTGTGCTCCCGGAATCGCAGCATGATCCCGAACAGGGACGCGAGTAGGTCGGGCCCCTGGAGCAGGTAATCGTTTAACGAGGAGCCCTTGGTCTTCGCAGCCGCATCAAAAACAAGACGAAGCTTCTTTTTGTTTGGGTTATCTACCCCCAAAATGGGGGAGATAGAAAGTGTGGGGGCGCTAAGGCAGGGTGTCGTCGACTTCCCTGGCAAAATCATTTTCGATTAAATGATTAACTCGACCTACGTACCTTTTAGCATAGTCATTGTCCGCCGCCATTTTCTTTTCAACTCCCTTTAGTCTAGTTAGGGCGTTCGAGTAGCTGTCAGGCATCACGCTATTCTCATCACGCCACGGCAGACCCACTTGCCACCTGCCGCGGACTAATGTCGCCGTGCGCTCCAGCTGGGCTAGCGCGCGGACATCTTCACTATTTTGCCGAGGTTTGTTGCACACACCTAGGGAATCAATTAAAAAGGAACGCCTTACCAGCTCGTGAAGATCACGCAGCGCGTCATCGTGAGCGTCACATTGCGCCTCGGCGCCGGCCGTCATTAGTAGAGTCACGTGCGCCCGGGCGCGGTCACAGTGCGGCGCGCGCATGACGCCGTGCACACACCAGCCTAGGGGAGTTCGCGTAGCACACGGCTCATTGGGTTTACCTACGCTTATTTCTAATGGCAAAAGTAAATGACAATTATCTTGCCCGATCAATACTTCAGGTTTAGCACAGGTAAAATTAGATAGCAAACAATTTTTTAACTTCAGTAAGTGGGCATATTGATTACAATCGATAATATTACATGGATTCTGTTGAGGCAATTTCAAATTATCTACACTTCGAACATTTATATTAAAAACATCATTACTATTACGACCAGATACATTCATAGAAATAAAAGTTGAGGTACACACTAAGTCACTATCGCTCCACGCGCCGCTTACGCGCATGGTCTCGGTGCGCCCGCGCAGGCCAGCGCGCGCGGCGAGCGACCCACTCATTAATGTTATCGTAGAACCATCATCTAATAACGCTGTTGTAGAAATAATACCGTTTGGTCCATGTATATTAATCGGTACCACTTTGAGTAACACTTTATGCTCACTTAGGTTTATATGGGTCACTGTTTCCGAAGAAGGGCCGGGATCAGCTGATTGCTGATTTTCTGGTGCGGTTTGTGTGTTTACATTCGCATTAGGTACGTTGTGGAGTAGCCGATGGTGCGCCTCGCCGCAGCCGTCCCTATCGCAGGCCGGCGCGGGACAGGTTTCACGATCGTGGCGCGACGCTAGGCACTTATAACAAACTCCGTGACGTTTCACATGCCGCCACCGATCCTTTCGTAACGCCTTTTTGAACATCTTACACTCAGTCAGTGCGTGTTTCGCGCCGCGGCAAAATAAACACTTATTGTTGATATTTTCTCTTTGCGCCGATTGCATTAACACTGTCTGGTGGCGGCTAGCATTGTTGTTATCAGCTTTGTATCTCGGGTGAAACTGGGAGCTGAAGTTGCGTTGATCTGTAGCGTAAATATTCGCAGTGATCGTTATCTTCACTGCTTCATTATTCAAGAAGTCTCCTAGTATAACTAAGCGTGGCTTCTTACCTTCTGTAATAATGGGGAAACCATAGTCAGACCACTTAGAAATAATTACGGCCGGCAGTTTAGAGATAATAATACTGACCATATTTATGTCTTGTAAGTATTCACTTCGGCCAACGGCGTGTACAGCAGCAATGAAGTTTTGCACTTTAACTGAAAATGATACGATGTCCTTACTGTACTCGTTCGACATAGGTGGAAGTCTTCGTAATCCTTGCATAATACGGGTCAAGATGGTCTCCACATTTCCACATACCAGTTCTAGGGTTTTCATGATGATGTCGGGCGATGTGGCACTAACCATGAGCGCTGAGACTGCTTCCCGTGCAGATCCGTGAAGACACTTCCTCAATCTCCATAAATTCTCCTTCGGGCTGAATCCGCACACTTCAGTAGACTCCTCATAGGCCTGCTTGAATTGGAGCCATTCCAACGGGTCACCAGAGTAATTCGGTAGGTCTCTGGGAGTGCATAATCGGCTGAGCAGGTTTTTATTGGTCCGGTTGTTAGTAGAACTTGCGGTCAGATTTTGCAGGGCACTCGCGAGCATATGAACCGTTCCATTAGAAGTGCCGGGGTCAACGGCCGCCGGCGGGCACTGCGCACCCGGCTGATTACCATGTTCGGGGGTATGCAGTACAGGTTCCATTTCGCACTGGCTTTTTTCTAACCATCTTTCCACTATGCTGTTCTTGTCAGCGTGCAGATCCTCATGTGGACTGCATTCTTCGTTTTCCTCATCCATCAAGTTGGCGATGTCAGCCTCAAGTTTTTTATCGATGAGTTCTATCTGTATACGCGCTTTTTCGTGAGCGGCTTGTAGTTCCAGCTGTTTTCTTCGAGCCAGCACAAATGAAGATGACGATTTGGACTTTGACCCCGTAAGCGAAGCGCGCCGACAACTTGGAGGCTTTTGCTCCGACGTAGCGTTCTTAGCCTTTGATTCAAAATCGCGGCTAACGGACGGTAATTGATCATCTTTCTGCGTAATTCCACTAGTTGGCTTCAAAGGCACCCGTTGCTGAGAACTTCTATCCTCGATGTCTTTGTTTTCACGTTCTTTAAGCGCGGCGCTGCGAGTGTTCACCATTTTTGCCGGTGGCGTATGGAACATAGATCCGGCTGAAGGACTACTTATGTTAGTGCTATAGGTGCACGGCAATGAGAACACTCACTTAAGGGTCGCGAAAACTATTTATTTTCCAAAAGTACGACACCACGTTTTATTTACAGGCAGAGCGTTAGGTACGTGTGTCGCGCGCGGATAGATATGGCCGACTCCCGACGTTAAAAAAACCAATGCGAGCTACAAATTCACGGCGTCACACGTATCCACCCTCAAATTTTACATAAAAATGAAACTAGTCTATAATTAACAAATTACCGCATCAACATAAGAAAAAGAAAAACAAATCACAATTTTTAAAAGAAAAGTAACCCATTTGAGCTCGTCGCTAACATTCACGTTTTCACCTACATCAGGGCGGACGCGGCTCATATCAATTGTTCTCATATCAATATCATTTTTCACTAGTTTAAAGTGGTCTTAGCAATAAATTCATAACATATCAACTACTACTCTCTTTCACTTATCAATCATCTAAAGGTGTACCCTACAAGACTATAGTTGAGATAACAATTTATTGGAGGAAAATAGAAGGTAGGTGGGTTCATTAATATTGACCGAATTCACTATCACTGTCCTTGTTGGTAGTTGGAGCGCGTAGCATCTAGCAGCAGGCTTCAGGCAGACACTTGGCACACAGATTGAAGTACGAGGTCAGGCCACGGAGACCTGACTGCGAGATCTGTCCACGATCCCGGTACCGGGTGGAAGGGCCCTGTAATAGTGCAAACCAGGTATTTTACAACTATTCCCGATTAGTGTTTTGACTGCAACATCTCGAGGCAGGAAGTTGAAGCGGCGAATAGGTACAGATGAGAATGATTAGCAAAAACTAGTGATCAATGATGAGGCGCAATAATTTACTAATACACAGAATCGGGTAAGATGTTCCTAAACTAGGAAAGTTGATTTGTGACATTTCGTAACAACGAAATATCACAAATCAACTTTCCTAGAGGATAAAGAAATGAAGTCCTATGGGGATAAAGAAATGAAGTCTATTACTTTACCTACGAAATTTCACAATGGAGCAAAGTCAAAGTAAATAGATAGGCACTAAGAAATACATTGCCAATAAATAAATACCAAGGAACCAAGGGAGGTCACGCAAGGTCACGTATGGAAGACGCCATATTATTTTTATTCTTACAATAATAGCAAAGCAACTTAATTAATTACTAATCTATCAATTTTGTACTTATTTACACAGAACCCTTTTTGGATTAAATAATCATAAAGCTAAAGTACCTATTGCAATTAATATGCACAAGAAAACAAGGAAGTAGGTAGGCATGAACATGACACAACGTAGTCTGAATATGAGAAATATCTACTCTAAAAGCTTACAACTAACTAATAAAGAACACTTACCCGACTTGGGGAACTCACACCAGAATAAACTTTAATATGATAAAACAGTTACTAGTGGCACGTAGCTATCTACATAAGTAGGCTTGCCAAAATAATTATGAGGGCTAGTACGCGTCTTTCTCGGAACGAGTCTAGCAGCCCAGTGCGGCGAATAAAAATGCCCGCGCCGCCTTTTGTTCCTAACAACACGTAACTGGCGCGTGATCGTATGTTGCAGTCAGTAATTGAGTTTAGGACATTGTGTTGTCAATAGTGTACTTCGTACTTATTATAGTTATCTTTTAATTTAGGTTTATTTTTTAAAGAAAAATAAAAGGTTACAAAGCATGTGATAATATACATATTATATTACTATACATCTTATCCAGTGAAGACCTAGTTAGATTAGGTATAGTACAATACCTATCCCCACAGATTGTGAATTCCTCAGGAAGATTAATATCTTTCAAGTCCTTTACTACATATTTCTCGATATTTTGTTATTTGGGCTTTATCCCTCTCTCCCCAAGTTACACTATTTTTCTCTAGGCTGTTCACATAAATTTTATTTTTAATTAAATCTAAATTACAGCTTATAACTAGTGGCAAATGATCTGAGTAATATACATTCATATCTACTTCTATATTGTTAATGGTATGTCAGGCAGACTAAGTCACAATACAATGATCTAACCACCGCCGGCATCCATGGGCATCGCTCACAAAAGTAAAATTGTCTGTGTTTGTCGCTAATTTTTCTACATCGGCACAACGCCACCTTTGTTCATTACAAAAACTCAGTAACTCCTTGTAAAACAGTTCATCAGGGTGCGCGTTAAAGTCACCTAAGACAAAAACAGTTTCCACTGTATTACTTTCCACTATGGCACTTATTTCGCCCAAACATTCTGTAAACACAGGCAAGATTTCTAAGGAATTTATAGGCATATATACACTAAACATGATTATCGAACGATCACTAAGCGTACCTTTAATTGCTGAAATACGGGGACTACTACACTGCAACACCGACACTGACTTGAACAGGCCTTTGCACCACAGTATAGCCTTAAATATTCTTCCACTTCATGCCACTCATTTCTTTCCGAACAGTATTCCATCTCTTCTAGATCTCTTCATAACTTCTTCTATTGACCACGTCGCCAAACACGGCCAACATCATGCAGATGCACAACTACAAAATTCGTCCTCCAAAAGCTAAGGCAAAAGTTGTTATGCAACGTAATTTTGGTGGAATGAGCATTGAATCTTTAAGACGCGATTCTCTTAACATGGACTGGTCCGTGGTCGACAATGCTGGGAGTGTAGATAAGAAGATTTCTCTTTTTAACTCTCTTATCATCCAGCTATACGACAAACATGCTCCAGTCCATCCAGTCAAAATCAAACATTCTCCTGCACCCTGGCTCACTGATGAGCTAAAGGCACTAAGAGACAAAAAGAACTCGGCTAAGTGTCACTACAAATTGAACCCATCTGAGACAAACCGGGATAAATACAAAGCTATTCGGAATCGCTGCAATAGGTTGTGTAGGGACGCTCAACGACGCCATATTCATAAATCTGTAGAAAATGGAAATCCAGTAAAAGTTTGGAATTTTTTTAAGTCTATTGGAATTGGAAGAACCCGTGAAGCTTCTATCCCAAATGACGTAAATGTCGACCTTCTTAATAAACATTTCTCTTCGTCTACTTGCATTGATAGTACTTTAAAGTCTGACACACTTAGTCAACTTTCATCTCTTCCAGCACCTGACTACATGTCGTTTACTTTTAGTCAAATTTACGATTGTGATGTTGAGAAGATCGTTCACTCTGTCGCTTCTGATGCGGTCGGTAGTGATAGCATTAGTCGTAAAATGATTATACCCCTCCTTGATCTCCTTTCTCCTGTCATCACCCGTATCCTCAACCATTCTCTCACCACCGGTATTTTTCCAAAATTGTGGAAAGATGCGCAAATAATACCACTCCCAAAAAAATTCAAACCTACTGCATACACTGACTATCGTCCAATATTCATCCTACCGTTCCTGTCAAAAGTACTAGAGCGCGTTGTTCACCAGCAACTTAGTGGTTTCTTGACTAGGAACCAGCTCCTAAATAATTTCCAATCCGGCTTCCGTCCCGGTCATAGTACGACTACTGCACTTGTCAAGATCACGGATGACATTCGCTTTGGCATGGCCTCTAAATGCCTTTCCGTAATAATTCTGCTGGATTTCAGTAATGCTTTTAACACTGTTGATCTTGACATCCTACTCGGCGTGTTGCGTTCTCTCAATATATCTCCAATGGTAATTGACTGGTTTCATAGTTACTTGCATGGGCGCCGGCAACGCATTAGGGCTGAGGATTCTTTATCTTTATGGTGCGACGTTAGTGCCGGTGTACCGCAAGGTGGCGTTTTGTCCCCTCTTCTCTTTGCAACTTTCATTAATTCGATAACCAATAATATCTCTTCTTTTTACCACCTATATGCAGACGATCTCCAAATCTACTCCCAAGGCAGCCTTGTTGAACTTCCAAACGTCGTTCTGACCTTAAATGATGACCTGGAACAGATCTCTAATTGGAGCAGGTCGTTCGGGCTTAAAGTTAATCCTGCAAAAACTCAAGCACTGATTGTTGGTAGTTCGTGGCTAACTGCTAGAATTGATTGGAGTGTTTTGCCAGCAATTGTGTTTGATGGTGTTCAAATTCCGTTCAGTAAGGAAGTGAAAAACTTAGGAGTACACATTGACAGTACGTTGGGTTGGACAACTCAAATTCTCAACTCAGGTCAGCAGGAGAATGTTTGCTTCTGCTAGTTCCCTAAGTAGACTTCGTAATTTTCTGCCAATACCCACCAAAATTGCTCTTGTACAAGCCTTACTCTTTCCCATTCTAGATTATGCCGACTGTTGCTACTTAGACCTTAATGAGAATCTCTTAAATAAACTTGAGCGGCTTCAAAATTTTTGCATTCGCATTATTTTTGGACTTCGCAAGTACGACCATGTTTCCGAGTATCGGGCCCAGCTTAACTGGCTTCCCATTCGTCTTCGCCGTGATTCTCATGTCCTTTTCCTTCTTTATAACATTCTGTTCAACCCAATGTCACCCCGTTATCTCAAGGAGCGGTTCCAATTTCTGTATCCCATCCGTGGACGGGAAATGCGTTCTTCCAAGAAACTCCGCCTTCAATTCCCTCCTCATTCTTCCCACTCCTACACTCAGTCATTTACTGTGAAATCCATACGTTTATGGAACTCCTTACCCCTATCAATCAGAGAGTCCCAATCCTTATCCATCTTTAAAGCAAGGGTCAAAGCTCATTTCCTTGCACTTTGACATCAGTCCTTGTTGTTCTTCCTTTTTCTTCTTTATCCTTTATATTTTCTGATCATTTTAGTTGCAACTGAGCTGATTGCTATTGTCTGTTTAAATAACGTCACATTTGTTTCTACTTTTTATAATATAGTATGTATGTGTTATGTGAATATATAAACCTAGTCCTATACTGTGTAGATATTTATAATTAAACTTATTTTATTTGTTATTTTTCTTGGTGCACTTACTTGCCCTTTTCGCCAAATTTTCTTTGCTTGTGGGCTTTGCTTGGCAGAGATCGCTTTTTAGCGATAAAGCCGCCCAAATTGTACTTTCGTTTATTGTAAATTATTTCTGTACTGTAAGTTTTGTGTGCAATAAAGAATATATTATTATTCTCTTTATTCAGTATAAATCTTAGATATAAAATTTGTATAGTATTCTTACAAAAACAGAGATTTTATAACATTAAAAACAACTTATGAATTATAATTATAAAAACGAAATAATTACAATTATAAAACTTAAGATTAAAGTTACAAAAACAATGGTTTATAAAAATACCATAAAAATCTTAACCTAGGGAGCCGCCGGCAGCAGGGCAGGCGAGGCCTAGACTACCGGTGGTTAGGGCTGCAGAGAGAGGAACCTCCTGACAATACGTGCCGTGTCCAAGAGTACCGCCTTCTGTATCTGACCCTTGACCCAACCGCTGAGCGAGAGCCTCTCGAGGTGTTGGTCGAGGCTCTTCGCTATTAAGCCGTTTGCCGATACGACTATCGGGACAATGATCGTCGAATCAACATTCCACATGGCGGTCACCTCGTAAGCCAAGTCAAGGTACTTGCTGAGTTTGTCCTTCTCAGCTTTTACGAGGTTATCGTCATGTGGAATGGTAATGTCGACGAGCACTGCCTGGCGTTGGGATCGGTCTACCAGCACGATATCAGGTTTATTGGCTACAATAGTCCTGTCCGTGATGATAGAGCGATCCCAATAGAGCAATGCACGACTATTTTCGAGAACTGGTACCGGTGCGTACTTATAGTACGGTATCTCCGACTCGACAAGGCCATATCGAAGAGCAAGTTGCTGGTGGATGATCCTGGCTACTAGGTTGTGCCTGTGCAAGTACTCTCCGTTAGCAAGATGAGAACAACCGGAAATAACGTGGCGAATAGACTCGCCAGGACGGCGGCATGCCCGACAGATGTCGACCGTACCGTCCTTCATGATGTATTTCCGATAGTTATTCACCTTGATAACTTCATCAGCAATTGCACAGACAAAACCCTCGGTTTCCCCAAAGAGGTACCCGAAGCGTAGCCAGTTCACCGATGCGGAGAGGTCCACATCGGGCCCTGTTAAGGCCCGATAGAACCTCTCATGCAGCAGCTTACTCCTCCATATTTCCTTGCGGTCGTCGGTGGTGAGCACCGGTGGTGGTGACGCCAGTTCTCATTCGCCAAGGATAGCGGCGTGAGGCCCTTATCAACTGCCACAACATCGCGGTGTATCCCACATTCGTTGCTGAGGAAAAACCTCCTAAGACTGCACACCTCGCGGTTGTGAAGGTTCTTGGCATTTAAAAAGCCACGACCTCCCACCTTCAGCGGGATATACAGTCTCATGACAGACGAGCGTGGGTGTAACATGCGAAATGTTGTGAGCAATTTTCGAACCCGTACATCCAGGGCGTCCAGCTCAGTTTGAGTCCATCTTAGTATGCCAAAGGAGTATATCAATAAAGGCATCACCCAACCGTTAAAGGCGCGCTCCTTATTGCCACCTGACAAAGAACTCTTGAGTACCTTTGTAAGGCGACTAAAGAAGCGCTCCTTCACCGATTGCTTGACGTCTCCTACTGATACACCCAATGACTCTGACATACCAAGATATTTGTAGGTTTCGGCTTCAGAGAGGGATCTGAGTGTCATCGTCTCAGAGAGCTGTAAATTCGGTGAATCTACAACCCTCCCTTCTTGTACATGCATGACCGCACACTTGTCTACACCGAACTCCATCTTGATGGCATTGCTAAAAATCTCAGTGATTTTTAACAGTTCCATCAAGACCTGGGGTTTTGGTGCAAACAGCTTCAGGTCATCCATGTACAACAAATGAGGGATGAACTCACCCCCTCTGCGAAGCCGATAGCCTAGCTTTGAATCCTTTAGTAAGGTACTAAGAGGATTTAAAGCTAAACAAAACCACAAAGGACTCAAACTATCGCCCTGGAAAATACCTCGCTCTAACCTTATGAAGTCCTGCGGATCAGGCGAGCCATTTCCACCACCTGGCTGACGAAGGACTGTGATCCACTGCCCCATGCATGTGCTCAAGAAAGATCTCAAAGTTGTATCAATTTTATACAGCTCTAAGATCCTCCTGAGCCATGAATGGGGCACCGAATCATAGGCCTTCTTATAGTCAATCCAGGCTGTTGAAAGAGCTTTCCGATTCCGCCGGACTTGTTGGCAAATAGTCGTGTCTATGAGGAGTTCTTTAGTACCTCGGGACCCAACCCTACATCCATTCTGAGCAGGGGCCAAAACATTGTTCGCAACGATGTGCGAGTTAATTTTTTTTGCTAGAATGGACGTAAGGAGCTTGTAGATGGTAGGTAAGCACGTGATGGGTCTATAGTTTTTTGCTTCCGAGGTACTACCTGACTTGTATAAAAGGAATGTGACACCAGAAGTCAGGAAACTAGGGAGAGAACCAACCTCGATGGATTCCTGGAACTGCACTGCCAAGCACGAATGCGAGCATCGAAACCACTTGATCCAGAAGTTGTGCAATCCATCCGGGCCAGGACTTTTCCAGTTCTGAGCCGTCTGAATTGCACAACTAACGTCTTCGGAGTCTATAGTTACTGACTCCATGGTTTCGATGGATTCGCATTCATGCTCGACAGTACGCATCCAGTCACCCTCCATGTGCTCGACAGGCATCGACCAGATGCTGCGCCAGAAGTCAATCATGACACTTGCATCCGGTCGCTGACCGTCGCCCACACGTTGGTTAGTCTCTTCCCAGTTTCGGTACACCTTCCTTTGGTCACTTTGGAAAAGGCGATTTTGTAAATATCTGTCCACACGTTCTCTGTAGCGACGGATACGGTTTGCCCACGCATAGACCTTCTGCTTCAGAAAGTCAATGCGTTCCGTGACACAAGCCATATACTGTTCGGGCCTAATACCCGTCCCAGCAAAGGCTTGGTTCACGTAACGCATAACCCGAGGGCGATGGTTCCCCCGGCTGAAGCAGACCAGCTTTGCAATGAGGGTCCTAAACGTGTTGATACGCCGCTCGATTCGCATTTGCCATGCGGGTACATTTGCGGCAGGTCGCACTGCACGGTCAAAGTCCGGAAACTTGACACGAGCAACACAGCATGGCCCCGCAGTACAAAATCGAGTGAGTATCAACTAAATCTTCACTAGTCCGTATGAACGGAGCTAGTAAATCGTTCAGGGCCCCCATTAACGCTAGGTTGCGTCTATTAGTAGGCAAACGTGGTAACCGCGGCCTAGAGACTCTGGCCGTGGAGTGGAGCGATATTCCAAAATCGCATCCTCCAAAGCCCCCCTCAATTGCTCTTTTGCCTGGGTACTTACGCTTGCGTTCGCACTGGCCTCTCCATCGGCATCTGGATCCATCCGAGGCGCTACCGGAACCGAGTCTGTAATCGGACTCGGATGTGACAGTGCGCTGGACGGGTCCTGGGTCGAGGAAGAAGTCGCGCGAACTGGAAGCGCCTCCAGGCGAAGCCGATCAAGCGTAGGCTGATCCAGCATCTGTAGACGCTGAATCGCCCGCGCTTGATCCGACAGACGTTGGGCGGAAACAGCCACGGTCGGGTCAAGGGCCTGAAACAGAGGCATCATCCGGTCACGATACGCAGACAGGTTGGTTCCTCCCTCTGTAGCCCCGTAATAGGCGCGTATGCAGTTGATATTCATGTCGTGTGTCCATCGCATGCGGCGCACTACACCACCGGTAGCGGGGGCCCCGCGTGGGGCAGACTGCCCCACAGGCCCCAAGCGTGCCGGCAGCGGTCGTCGTCCACGTCGCGCAGGTGGTCGCGGCGTACGTGGCGGCGGTGGCGCACTCTCATCGCTCGAAGTTGAGCTCGCTGCGGTATCTGGAGGAGTAACAAACTCCTCCACCGACGACGAGCTGGGCGACGGAGCGGGCGGTGGTGGTGGTTGTGCGCTTGTAACGTTCGCTCTTGCCTTCGCTCTTGTGATCATTTTTTAATGTAAATTGCACTATTGTTGTAGTAGGCGTTTTGACATTTGTCACAGTTGACAAATCCATATTAATGATTTTCGGAACTTCTGTAGAATGGCCAAAATTGTCTTGCCAATTATCTGTATATATTTTGGATGAGCTTGTTGCTGTTATACTATCGGATAAACCGAAATGGGACTGAAAAATGAACTAAAAAAAATATATGATTAAATATGACCACAAAAAGACGTTTGCTGTCATAGAGCGTTTTTTTTTATTTTTATTTTTTTTATTATTATTCTCTTTATTCAGTATAAATCTTAGATATAAAATTTGTATAGTATTCTTACAAAAACAGAGATTTATAACATTAAAAATAACTTATGAATTATAATTATAAAAACTAAATAATTACAATTATAAAACTTAAGATTAAAGTTACAAAAACAATGATTTATAAAAATACCATAAAAATCTTAACCTAGGGAGCCGCCGGCAGCGGGGCAGGCGAGGCCTAGACTACCGGTGGTTAGGGCTGCAGAGAGAGGAACCTCCTGACAATACGTGCCGTGTCCAAGAGTACCGCCTTCTGTATCTGACCCTTGATCCAGCCGCTAAGCGAAAGCCTCTCGAGGTGTTGGTCGAGGCTCTTCGCTATTAAGCCGTTTGCCGAAACCACTATCGGGACAATGATCGTCGAATCTACATCCCACATGGCGGTCACTTCGTGAGCCAAGTCCAGGTACTTGCTGAGCTTGTCCTTCTCGGCCTTCACGAGGTTATCGTCATGCGGGATGGTGATATCGACGAGCACTGCCCGGCGTTGGGATCGGTCTACCAGCACGATATCAGGCTTATTGGCTACAATAGTCCTGTCTGTGATGACAGAGCGATCCCAATAGAGCAACGCACGACCATTTTCAAGAACTGGCACCGGTGCGTACTTATAGTACGGTACCTCCGATTCGACAAGGTCATATCGAAGAGCAAGTTGCTGGTGGATAATCCTGGCTACTAGGTTGTGCCTATGCAAGTACTCTCCGTTAGCAAGGTGAGAACAACCGGAAATAACATGGCGAATAGACTCGCCAGGACGGCGGCATGCCCGACAAATGTCGACCGTACCGTCCTTCATGATGTATTTCCGGTAGTTATTCACCTTGATAACTTCATCAGCAATTGCACAGACAAAACCTTCGGTTTCCCCAAAGAGGTCCCCGAAACGTAGCCAGTTCACCGATGCGGAGAGGTCAACATCAGGTCCTGTTAAGGCCCGATAGAACCTCCCATGCAGCTCCTTTCTCTTCCATATTTCCTTGCGGTCATCGGTGGTGAGCACCGGTAGTTGACGCCAGTTCTCGTTTGCCAAGGAGAGCGGCGTGAGGCCCTTATCAACTGCCACAACATCGCGATGTATCCCACATTCGTTGCTGAGGAAAAACCTCCTAAGACTGCACACCTCGCGGTTATGAAGGTTCTTGGCATTTAAAAAACCACGACCCCCCACCTTCCGCGGGATGTACAGTCTCATGACAGACGAGCGTGGGTGTAACATACGATATGTTGTGAGCAATTTTCGGACCCTTACATCCAGAGCGTCCAGCTCGGTTTGAGTCCATCTTAGTATGCCAAAGGAGTATATCAGTAAAGGCATCACCCAACCGTTGAAGGCGCGCACCTTATTGCCACCTGACAAAGAACTCTTGAGTACCTTTGTAAGGCGACTAAAGAAGCGCTCCTTCACCGATTGCTTGACGTCTCCTACTGATACACCCAATGACTCTGACATACCAAGATATTTGTAGGTTTCGGCTTCAGAGAGGGATCTGAGTGTCATCGTCTCAGAGAGCTGTAAATTCGGTGATTCTACAACCCTCCCTTCTTGTACATGCATGACCGCACACTTGTCTACACCGAACTCCATCTTGATGGCATTGCTAAAAATCTCAGTGATTTTTAACAGTTCCATCAAGACCTGGGGTTTTGGTGCAAACAGCTTCAGGTCATCCATGTACAACAAATGAGAGATGAACTCACCCCCTCTGCGAAGCCGATAGCCTAGCTCCGAATCCTTTAGTAAGGTACTAAGAGGATTCAGAGCCAAACAAAACCACAAAGGACTCAAACTATCGCCCTGGAAAATACCTCGCTCTATCCTTATCAAGTCCTGCGGAGCAGGCGAGTCATCCCCACCACCTGGTTGACAAAGGACTGTGATCCACTGCCCCATGCATGTGCTTAAAAAAGATCTCAGAGTTGCATCAATTTTATACAGCTCCAAGATCCTTCTCAGCCACGAATGGGGCACCGAATCATAGGCCTTCTTATAGTCAATCCAAGCAGTTGAGAGAGCTTTCCTGCCTCGCCGGACTTGCTGGCAAATGGTCGTGTCTATGAGGAGGAGTTCTTTAGTACCTCGGGACCCAACCCTACATCCATTCTGAGCCGGAGCCAAAACATTGTTCGCAACGACATGCGTGTTAATTTTTTTTGCTAGAATGGACGTAAGGAGCTTGTAGATGGTAGGTAAGCACGTGATGGGTCTATAGTTTTTTGCTTCCGAGGTACTACCAGATTTGTGTAAAAGGAAAGTGACACCTTTAGTAAGGAAACTAGGAAGGGAACCAACCTCAAGGAATTCCTGGAACTGCACTGCCAAGCATGGATGCGAACATCGAAACCACTTGATCCAGAAGTTGTGTAATCCATCCGGGCCAGGACTTTTCCAGTTCTGAGCCGTCTGAATTGCACAACTAACGTCTTCGGAGTCAATAGTTACTGACTCCATGGTTCCGATGGATTCGCATTCATGCTCGACAGTACGCATCCAGTCACCCTCCGTGTGCTCGACAGGCATCGACCAGATGCTGCGCCAGAAGTCAATCATGACACTTGCATCCGGCCGCTGACTGTCGTTCACACGTTGGTTAGTATCTTCCCATTTTCGGTACACCTTCCTTTGGTCACTTTGGAAAAGGCGATTTTGTACATATCTGTCCACACGTTCTCTGTAGCGACGGATACGGTTTGCCCACGCATAGACCTTCTGCTTCAGAAAGTCAATGCGTTCCGTGACACAAGCCATATACTGTTCGGGCCTAATACCCGTCCCAGCAAAGGCTTGGTTCACGTAACGCATGACCCGAGGGCGATGGTTCCCTCGGCTGAAGCAGACCAGCTTCGCAATGAGAGTCCTAAACGTGTTGATACGTCGCTCGATTCGCTTTTGCCATGCGGGTACATTGACGGCAGGTCGCACTGCACGGTCAGAGTCCGGAAACTTGACACGAGCAACACGGCTTGCCGCAATGGCCCCGCAGTACAGAATCGAGTGAGTATCAACTAAATTTTCACTAGTCCTTATAAACGGAGCTAGTAAAGCGTCCAGGGCTCCCATTAACGCTAGGTTGCGTCTATTAGTAGGCAAACGTGGTAACCGCGGCCTAGGGACTCGTGTGGAGCGATATTCTGAAATCGCGTTCTCCAAAGCCCTCCTCAGTTGCTCTTTGGCCTGAGTACTTACGCTTGCGTTCGCACTGGCCTCTCCATCAGCATCTGGATCCATCCGAGGCGCTACCGGAACCGAGTCGAAAACCGCACTCGGATGTGACAGCGCGTCGGAAGGGTCCCGCGTCGAGGAAGAGGTCGCGCGAACTGGAAGCGCCTCCAGGCGAAGCCGATCAAGCGTAGGCTGATCTAGCATCTGTAGACGCTGAATCGCCCGCACTTGATCCGACAGTCGTTGGGCGGAAACAGCCACGGCCGGTTCAAGGGCCTGAAACAGAGGCAGCATCCGGTCACGACACGCAGACAGGTTGGTTCCTCCCTCTGTAGACCCGTAATAGGCGCGCATGCAGTTGACATTCATGTCGTTTGTCCATCGCATGCGGCGCACTACACCACCGGTAGCGGGAGCCCCGCGTGGGGCAGACTGCCCCACAGGCCCCAAGCGTGCCGGCAGCGGTCGTCGTCCACGTCGCGCAGGTGGTCGCGGCGGTCGTGGCGGCGGTGGCCCGCTCTCATCGCTTGAACTGGAGCTCGCAGTGGTATCAGGAGGAGTAACAAACTCCTCCACCGACGACGAGCTGGGCGACGGAGCGGGCTGTGGTGTTGGTCGTGCGCTTACAGTATTTGCTCTTCCTCTTGCCCTCGCTCTTGTTATCATAATATTATCAACATTTTATATCGGAAAATATTTGTGTAGTCATTGTGACAGTTGTCACACTTGACATTTATTTTTGAAATTTACTTATTGTGGCTGAAATGATGTAAAATATTGTCGGAATTGATTTCTGTACTTGAATATTACTATAAAATGCCTAAATCACTTTAATGGAGATGGAAAATGTACTAAAAATAATAAATGATAAATCATGATAACTAAAAGACGTCTGCTGTCAACGAGCTTTTTTTTTTTTTTTTTATTATTATTATTATTATAGCCACACCACCGTATGGCCGGCCGTTCAGGATGCCCGCTGATGTATCCACCGCAGACGTCCCAGCGTACTCGAAGTCCTCGCTGATAGTACTAAGGAAGGAAATGTCGTGAGGCAGCTGTCATGTTTCCTGGAGAGCAGCTATGTCTGTCGTTCGACACAGTTGCCTAATGTTTTCTACAGAAGTCTTCACGGATTTGCAACTAAAACTCACAAACTTTGCATTATGTTTCATTACAACAGGTTTTCGGATTGGTTGTGTCTGTTTCTTACTGTTCTTTATTGGTAAACAGCGATTTTTTAGCAGAGTCAGTATAGCTCCTATCATTACCTCCTCTCAGATAAACAAATTTCCTAAATGTTATTCCTTTTGGCCAGAAATCCCCATTTAGATAAACAGCAAGTTTTTCTTTAGTTACATACAATTTAATATGCATCATATCGTTTGTCCGCTTTCCCATTTATTTTAAACAGGGATACCGTTTCACTGGTTTTATTTCGAATATACGATATAATATCCAGGGCCGTCTTTAAACTATTTGAGGCCCTGGGCACATTAGGATCATGGGGCCCCTAGGACCTTGAGAAAACACTATTTAGTTACAATAGATAAAGAAAGACAAACAAGGTTCTAAATTTATTTTTATTTAGTAACTAACTATAAAAAAATAGGAAATATAAAAAATAATCTACAAAAGTAACTCGCTTAACATAAAATCCTTTAATTAATTCTATGTTGATTGCAAAGGTACCCTTCTAGATTTAAGATGAGCAAAATCGTTAGTCACATCTTCAAAATCTATGGTATTGAGAATATCACATTCTATGGACATCAGCGACAAACTAGTTAATCTCTCTTGAAGCATTATACTTCTTAATTCATTTTTTATTCGTTTCAATTTGGAGAAGGAGCGTTCTCCGCTGCAGTTAGTTACCATCATACTTAAAAATATTCTCAATGCAATTTCTACGTTAGGAAATGTGTCTTCAATTTTGTTTTGCTTTAATAGATTATATACTTCCTGTACACTGTTAGATGCTTCATTTTCACTCTGAACATTTTTTAAGTATTCTTTTAAATGTTGACATTCTATTTCTAACTCTTTTTCATTTACATCTTCGTGATAGATTTGAGAAAATTCTTTGCATCCTTGTCGTATCTCTTCGGAATTCAGAGTTTTTAAGTGAAAAAATAAACTAAAACGTTGACTGACGGTCTCATATGAACTTTGTCGCTGTTTTAGATGAACACTCAAGGTATCGATTATTGGGAGAAAGGTTTCTACGTTGAATCGCTCTTTTCCATTCAATTGGACTGATGGCGCAGAGCCATCAAAAAAAATCAGCCGTGAGCTTCTACGTCTTGTTCTTTGAGATAGATCTTTGTAGTCAGATTCTGGGTTATTTTCTTTGGCAGATGATTCGAAGTTATCAAATTTATCCCTGAGGTTAGTAATAAAATCATAAAGTGAAGTCAACAAATTGGTTGCAACGTCCAGTGTTATTGTTTCTTTCTGAAGATAATTACTTGTTTTGTCTGGAGCACCATATTCTTTCCAATATGGTGCTCCAGATTTCCGTCAGTATAATAAATTCTAGATTTCCCATTTTTCTAGACAGACTAAGGGCTTCGTCTCTTGTTTCTCGTGCCTTTTCAGTATCGTTTGCGATGGTGATTAAAGCTTCTAATATTCTTTTATAACCCCCATGCAAAGCACTTACTGCATCAGCTCGGGCTGACCATCTGGTTTGTGAAAGACTCTTAACAACTTTTTTTGAACCTAAATGTTCTGTTAATATATTCCATCTGTGGGTAGAGCCCGAAAAAAAGTTGTACACTTTCTGAACTATTTCAAAAAACTGTGATGCCTCCGGTACACACCCAGCAGCATGGACACCTACCAAGTTTAGTGAATGTCCTGCACATGGTATAAAGGTGGCAAATTCACATTTTTCCTTGATTCTTGTTTGTAGACCACTATACTTTCCCGACATATTTGAAGCATTGTCGTAGCTTTGTCCTCTGCAATCTTTCATGGGAATATCATGTATCTCTAAAAAATTTAAGATGGTCTCCGCTAAATACTTAGATTTATGCTCTTTAATAGGTATAAATTTCAAAAACCTTTTAACAGGAACACAGTCTTTTACGTATCGAATGATGAAAGTTATCTGGTCAATATGAGACAGATCGGGCGTCCCTTACGAATTAAAATTTCGCGATTTATTTCAACAAACTTTTCGTGAAAATAATCGGCGGGATCGTGCGATATTAATTCTTCTGTGTTGGAAAACTGCTGTTCAATTGACACAGTTGGAGTTGTCGGTTTTAGTGAAGTTACTGAAGTCGTTGCACTTTCGTCGTAGGAATAGTCGCTTTCTGATTCAATCTCTTTTTCAAAATTGGAACATGAAGGTTTAGAAATTCCCGCAATTTGTAATTGAGCTGAGTCATCATGTGGAACATTAATGAGTTGATTGCTACTTACAGAAGTTTCTCCAGTAGTAGTAGTAAAATATGATGTTAATTTTGGTAACTTTTCAATTACTTCTTTCTGATGTAGAGCTTTTTTCCTTTTTTCAGATCCACTAGGATATGGCCGTTTCGACATTTTATATTATAATTCAGTATTTAATTAATTTTATAACGAAAATATTCGCTAACACAAAACAGACAAACGACGATTTAATCAAACAATACTATTTTTTTGTCAGAGCTCAAGCACAGTCAGTAACAAACTAACAACTACAAACAAAACAAACGCCACAACATCGCAGACAAATACTTGAAGGGAATTCCCGTTCGTCAAGTCAAACGACGATCGGGAGTCGGGAATTCCCCTTTTTTGTCTTTGGTATTACGAATGACGTTCGAATAGGTTTCTTAAAGACATAAACCACACCGCATCAAATAATTCTTCTTTTTTTAATTTAATAATTTTTCTTTTAATTGTATTCTTATACTTACATATAGGTATTTAAATTAACCTAAATATACTAATATCGGAAAAACTCATTTTTGAGAGAGAGTGGAGTACTTATACCCTGTTTATTTATTAGTTTGATCTTTCTTTTTGACGGATGTCAAATCTGAAATCGATATAACTTTGCAACGACGAACAATATTTTCTTATTTTAATAATATTAAAAATTTATAATAATCATAAGAATAGACACACAACATAAGAGTACCTGTTAAGGACTCAAGCATTTTCCGAAAGTCTTAAGTGGTTTTTATTGCTTCGAAGTAAAATTTAAATAGAAAAACTGAAAACAATGGTACCTACCCAATGTTTTTATGTCTAGTGCAATAAAATTGATTGACGAATGAATTTATTTATTTTGAATAGTTTAAAACATACATACAGCCACATATTTAGCCAACACATTTTTTACACCAATAGATATTTTCTGTTTCCCATCACTGACCCATCTGTCAAAAAGTTCAAGCTATGTTGTACAAGGTATAGCTATCCGCATGCGGCAAACTAAAGCTAATATAATAATAAGCGTAGGTATTGTAGTAAGTCATTATCATCAGATTTTTCAAAATTAATGTTTTTCGGTAATACCTAAATATCGGTTATCATTTGGTAATCTGGCAGGAACTAGGGGGCCCCATTCGATCGCGGGGCCCTGGGCACGTGCCCATAGTGCCCAGTGGGGAAGAGGGGCCTGATGATATCTTCTTCCTTGGTTTCTTTAGAAACCTTTGAGATTAATAAAGGTATTTTAACGTCCACTGGCTTAAACTTTTCATTGGGTGACGCTTTTCCCATCATACCTTTGAATTTATCCTTCTTTTTTCTGTTTCACAATTTGCTATTTATTATCCCCTACTACTTGTTTCAATTTGCCACCCGCTTTTAGCACATCGGACATATTCGGCTTAGCGTGTACTGCACTGTGAGTCACGTTAGCGAGACTCGAGTCGATGGTAGGGGCCGCTTGTAGATCAAGCTCCTGCGCACGACTCAACACTTGTTTTGCACATGCGTCCTCACTGGTTCCTGTCTCTGTCTGAGGCGGCGCGCGCGAGCGCATTACTAGCTTCGGCACAATTACTCGCCTCCGCTCGCCTGGGGGATCGCTCAGCTGATGACGGTTTGTTATTTATATTTTGGTTACCCGCAATACTTCTGAATACGGGTGCTTGACTTTGTGTTAAAACTGATGTTTTCTCTATCGGTAGGCCGTCATTAATTGTCGATTCTAATGGCATGTGCAGTAACCCCATTGGACCTCTACTGTACATGTAGCTTTCATACACCTGAGCTCCTCTTTTCTTGTTTACACAATCAAAGTTATTTTCGTAATCTATTTAATTGTTTACAGTTGACGCTTGATTGAGATTGTTGAGGGCTAGCTTCAGATCTTGCAAGTCTTCTCTCTTTGCGTTAAGGCTTTTTATATGACAAACCTTTTTTTGTAACACTAATATGTCCTTAAGTAGGCAGGTTACATCTACATGGTCAAATGTAACCGGTGGCAACTTATGCAAATCGCGAGCTACAAAGATAGATATTTCCTCAGGATTTACACGTTTTAACAGGCTTATTATGTCTTCCAGGTCACGCAGTTGTCTTTCCTCTTTCTTCCGTATTTTTATTTTGGTGCTAGGGACTGAGTCAAGCAGTAGCTTCTTCGCTTGGCTAATTTCTTCTATCATGAACCCCGTGGAGCAGATCTGAATTAGGCTTTTTTTCGTCCATGACTTCAATTTTTGTTTGCCACGAAAGCCAGGACTTCGTTAATCACAATATTGCAGGTACTACATTTCACTACATTAGAGGTAATTTTCGTAAAACCATCTAAACGAACGATGAGTCACAGCCTGGACACCGAACGCGTTCGTACGAAACAGCGCTCGAGCGAGACTGACTATAATGTCCAGTCCCCATAATTTATTATTTATTTTATTTAGTTTTTTTTTATTTCATTTATTTTACAATTCATGGGGATCGGAAATTATGAGCATTGGACAATCTGGGCATTGGACATTTTGAAATCGCTATACATTATGGGAATGAGACATTGTGTACCTGCCTAAATGGTACCAAGTATGAGGCTTTCGTTTAGCCCGCGTCTAAGAAAGTAAAGATGGTAGTCTATTTTATATTAGTAAAATTAGGTATATAGTAAAATTTGTTAAACTTAGTAAAATATGATCATGGCTATGACTTTGATTTTTTACTGATGTCCTACAAATTTTACTAATAAAAAAATATAACATCAAATATCATCCTAGCTTTTTTAGATCCAGAAACCGAAGATTAAGAAACAGAATACTGTCCAAAACCGTCCGTCTGTATGTCTGTCTTGTCGTCCGTTTCAAAACTATCTAAAGCTGAGTATCCTGTAATGGAGGTACAAATCTTTGAATAAGTTGTTTCAACTCTCTTGGCAATTTTAGAATCGTAACCCGCATTTGTAAGTGAGGACAAACTAATTCAAATGCCAGTGTCTTCAAGAATAACTTGCGTCCCATTTTGTTATCCTGCAATGTGGCATCCAATATTATGTGGGCATTTTGAGCTCCAACGTCAAGAAACGTAAAAAAAAGTCTCAGCGGCCATCAGTTAAAAAAGCACGCAACTGTGTAAGTTCCGATAAGCTGATCGACTATATCGACACCTCCTTTTGCTTAATTATAAAATTACATCTGGATCAGCGCTGGATTGTTCCAGTTGTTCCCTGAGAGTTTCCAAATCCAGGTCATCGCATTCCTGTTCCGAATTGCTGTTGTGGTCGCTGTTTTCGTCCGGATATACGGCACCAAATTCTTTGTCCTCAGAACCACCATAAACATCATTGCATTCGTCTACTAACCAGCCTAATGTACGACTCTGCTGTGCCTCATCCATTTTTGTAACAAATATGATCTAAAACAACGTAATAAACAAGTAAAACACGAATTACAACCAAAAAAAGGAATTACTCACTACAAGTAAGTCGTCGCGTGGGGTCTTTCAGAGCCCGGGCGCAAAAAACTCGTCCGTTTCTCGCTGCGCTTGCGTGCACACTGCCGTTAGCAACAAGCCGCACCGAGTATAGTTCAATCTAAGAAGGTACCTTAAGTAAAGTAAAAGTCAAAAACAGAAAGCAGTTGAAATGGCTGCCTATTCGTTTGCGGCGTGATTATCACATGATGGTTCTTGTTTACAACATCCTCTTCAACCCTTCTTCTCCACGCTATCTCTGTGAGCGCTTCTCCTATCTTTCATCGTCCGGCAGAACTCATCGTTCAGCCTATAATTTACAGCTGACTGCCCCTATCTGTAGAACGAGCATGTATGGTG
The DNA here is from genome assembly GCA_947369235.1 of Udea olivalis. Taxonomy (NCBI): domain Eukaryota; kingdom Metazoa; phylum Arthropoda; class Insecta; order Lepidoptera; family Crambidae; genus Udea; species Udea olivalis. The sequence goes on from OX376355.1 coordinate 17,019,368, forward strand.
ACTCTTTTACTGTTCAGGCTGTGAAACTGTGGAACAAGCTGCCAGTTTCTATTCGAAAGTGTCGCACTGTGGTTTCCTTCAAAAGATTGTTAAAAGAAAATCTTTTAAAAAATGATTGAATTGTGTTGGATCATAATAATAATAATAATTATTTTATTTATTTTTAGGTAACAAACAGTGATTGTTTTATGCTTTTCCTTGCATCATGGTCTGCTGGAAGAAATCTCTCTTTAGAGATAAGCTCACCTGTACTTTAGCTATCCTTATTTTTTTATGTAAAAAACTGTAATTTGTGTACAAACTAATAAATAAAAATAATAAATAAATAAAAAAGTAAAAAAATCATTTATTCATTTAAGCTTGTACAAAGCACTTATGACATGTCAAAAAAAGTATATAGAAATAATAATAATAAACGTAAATAAAATAGTACAATATTAGTACATAATATCGTGAATATACATAATGAGAATCTACCATCGGTTCGGACGTTGCTTCTTATCGAGAAGACTCCGGCAAGAAACTCGATAGTTAATGTAAATTAGATAATTTTGTATGAGATTTTTTTTCTTAGGCCTTAGGTGCTATAGTGTAATCTAGCTTGACTCTATGAAATATTTAAGTAGTAGAATTTAGCTGTTGCATTTCCTGATATAGTTTAATGTGATGGTCCCTCCAGCATGGTCTGCGCAATCGGCCGCTAACTGCTTCAAACAACGACAGCTGAGAAATGCCGCTGACGCTGTCCCATAAGTAACAGTATTTAGGCGATATACGTCGATGGGCAGCGATGAGTCATCGCGCCATAGTATCAGCTGCAAGTTTCGTTGTTCCAGCGTTATGAGAACCTGTCTGTACATCTTTTCTACGTCGGCGCACACTGTGTATTCGTGCTGCCGAAACTGTAGCAATATAGCAAACAAGTCACCTTGTATTGCGGGACCCACCAACTGAATGTCGTTGAGTGACTTTCCAGTGGAAGATAGAGCGCTGGGGTTAAAAGTAAAGTAAAAGTAAAAGTAAAAAATCATTTATTCACTTAAGCTTTTACAAAGAAGCACTTATGAAATGTCAAAATTCACAAAAAAAAATATATAAACGATAATAGACGTAAATAAAATAATACAATAATAGTACATATTCTAAATAAACATAATGCGAATCTACCACCGGTTCGGAAGTTGCTTCTTATCGAGAAGACTCCGGCAAGAAACTCGATAGTTACTCTTTTGAACTTTGTTTTGTTTTACAACAAATAAATTCAGAGAACAGTCAAAAGAACAATAAAAATACATTATTTGTGCAGAGGAGCAGATTATACCTACTATGACCACAAATTCTTGTCGTTCAAGTCATCTGTAAGGCAGATTGTATAGTTTATAGGGCACTGATTTAATTATATTGGAAAGGCAGAAGATGATAAAAAGAATTTAATATAGGAAGGACACGTTTACACAGATTGATGGAGCCGAGCAAGAAGAAGTACATTTAGTGTTGCCAGTCTTATGTATATAAAATATACGTTAACAATTTGTTGGTATTGCCAACATGCTGGGGGGCAGGGCATGTAGCCAAATTATTATTAATATTTAAAATGTCACAAAGGGATTTCAATCACCACCCAACATGTTTGTTTTAAAACTATTTAGACTATACAATGTATTAATTAGTTTAGACATAAAACAATTTTATTAAATTAAACATACTTACTTGCATTTTAATTAGTAGATAAGTAGTTGTTAATTAGACAAAATAAACAACAACAAGAAATTCTTTCGATAACATAACACAAATAAATAATTGGTTTGCTTCATACCTAACAGTTAATAACAACAATAACATCTGCTTAATGTAATTAATACAACTATTTATACAGGTTGTCCCGTAAATAATGGTCCAACCGTTAATCCTAGCAAGGTCACTAGATTACCTACAACTAATTTGAACCGTTTTTTTAAATTCCTTAGGGTTGCCAAAATAAATAATAATATGTTTTTTTAAATTATTTTCTGTCTTAAATAGATTTTTTTTATGCCATAGATGCAAATATCAATATTTTTTAAATCTTTTTATGTTAAAATATACCTAGATAGGTGGCCTACCAAGTTTTATACCATTTTTGTAAAATGACATTGCATTTCTTTCAAAAATATTAATGTAATTTAATATTTTATTGAATTTAAATTAGATGGCTTAAATAAAAAATTGTGTCATGTAAAAATAAAGTATGACACCAAAGTGTATCAATATTTTAAAAACACGTGCAGGTAATGAGGTTTCTAAATTGGTAAAAAACTTATCGTTAGCTAATAAAGCTACAAACATAATGCCTTAAATCTGAAGAAGGGGCGAACATCTCAAAATAATAATTAAGTAGAATTATTTTGTCCATGCAGTTGGGGTCATAAATCATCAGAGTCTTTCGCTCTCTCTCCCACGCACGGGTGTTATTGTCGGGCAAAGTGATGCGCATTATTGTTTTTGAAAAGCGTCATCGGTGGTGTTTCGTTTAGTTTTGTCATTATGTGGGCTCATAACATAACAATGTCGCACCACCCTTTGACCGCACCGCCGCCGTGTACCTGCCTTCGATGAATCATTTGTTTTTATCGATAATGGCGTTGCGCCTGCGCAACATGCTCACCGCGCTAGCCGGGCTGAGGCTGAGCTATGATTTATGACCTCAACTGCACGGACAAATGCTTATTAACATTTTAAAAATGTTGTAACTACAATCTACGTGCCCAAGCATGCCATTGTCAGCATTTCTAGAATCCCAAAATGCCAACAATAGTTTTATGACTTAATTTGGGTATCGTTGCCTGCATTAAAGGTCAGGTAAACAAAGGCTTTAAAAAAGGGAATCACATGTAAAAAGAGATAGCGCGTCTGGGCATCTTTTGTTGTGGTTGTGACATTGTTACAAACCAACCCCGCTCCCCACCTCACCCTCCCTCTAGAAAATTCGTGGCTTGATTGCTGTGTGCTGGCTTATCAGTAGCTTTGGCTTCAGTCGTTTTCTGGCGTTCGACACTTGTGCTCATTCTTTCGTTCCGTTTTTTCTGTAAATAACGACTACTGCTGTGAAATTGGACTTTGCGAATTGCCTGTGGATTTTGGACTGTTTGTTTCCTGGAATTAACGATTTGGCGATCTTACTGGACTCCAAAAATCTGTTCATTTGGTGTTGTTGAGCTTTTGGATTTTGAAATGCCTCGTTACATGTACACACCTCGTGAATATGCTAACATGCATTATATCTACGGAGAAGCAAGAGGCAATGGCAGGGAAGCCGCAAGACTATACCGAGAAAGGTACCCGAACCAGCGTCACCCTGACTCGCTTCTTGAAGGAAGGATACTTGGAAGTAGAGTTGGTGTTGGTGGTGCTAGTGAAGGAAGGCCGACTCAACTAAATGACGAAATAATTTTACGAGAAATAGAAGAAGATGCATCAACTTCAGTTCGAGCCATCGCACGACGTACCGGCATAGCAAGATCAACTGTGCACAGGGTTTTAAAAAGGTACCATTTGCACCCGTTCCATCGGCAACGTGTACAAACTTTAGAACCGAGAGATTACGCTCGAAGAGTGGAGTTTTGTAGAACGATGCTCCGAAAGATTCGAGAGGATCCGCAATTTTTCAATAAAATTTTATGGAGCGATGAGTCTTCCTGTAGAAAGGATGGATACACCAATATGCACAATTTGCATAGCTGGCAACTAGTAAATCCACGCTTGATGAGAGAAGATAGAAGCCAAACAACATTTAAAATTAATTTATGGGCAGGAATAATTAATGGAAAAATAATAGGACCCTTTGAGTTGCCTGCAACTTTAAACGCCCAATATTACTTACAATTTTTAAGAGAAGAGTTGCCTAATTTACTACATAATGTGCCAGAAGAAATAACATCCACAGTGTGGTTACAAAACGACGGGTGCCCCGTACACTACGCTACGGTGGTAAGACAGTATATGAATACCACATTTCCTGGGAGATGGATCGGCCGGTTGGGACCAATTTTGTGGCCGGCGCGATCTCCCGATCTAAATCCGCTGGATTTTTTTTACTGGGGATGTCTTAAAGACAAAGTTTACAAAATGCCGCCCATCACGAATGTTGAAGACCTACGCCAAAGAATTCAAAATGCTGCAGCGGAAATAAGCGATAATAATTTTAATCGGTGCCTGAAAGCTTCGTTCATTAGGAGATGCAGAGTGTGCATAATTGTAGGAGGGCGGCAATTTGAGCATTTATTGTAAAATTCAATAAATGAATAATTATGACTGGTTTTTTTTGTTTTTATTTTTATGAACTTAACCTACTTCGCCCATCGATATCGATACCGAATAGAGTCATAAAAGCTCATGAAAGTCACATTGATTAACGTAATTCTAATAATCATTAATTGTAAAAAATACTAATCTTAAAATTGTTTTTTTTGAGATATTCGCTCCTTCTTCAGATTCACCGCATTATGTTTGCAATTTTAGTAGCTAACGATAAGTGTAATACCAATTTAGAAACCTCATTAGCTGCTCATGTTTTTAAAACATTGATACACTTTGGTGTCATACTTTTTTTTTACAAGACACAATTTTTAATTTGAGTCATCAAATTTAAATTCATAAAAATATTAAATTACATCAATATTTTTGAAAGAAATGCAATGTCATTTTACTAAAATGGTATAAAACTTGGTAGGCCATCTATCTAGGTATATTTTATCATAAAAAGATTTCAAAAATATTGATATTTGCATATATTGCATAAAAAAATATATTTATGACAGAAAATAATAAAAAAAACATATTATTATTTTACATATTTAATTTAAAAAAACGGTTCAAATTAGTTGTAGGTAATCTGGTGACCTTGCTAGGATTTACGGTTGGACCATTATTTACGGGACACCATCGTAGCAGAGAAGTTACGCAACGTTTTACATAAAATTATTACTTATTCTATTAAACAAAATCTTATTCTAAAGGTAGCACAGCAAAGCCACTCAAAGAACGCTTATATATTCTTTTACAGGGTGTAATGAGATCAACTACTCTAACTAAGCCATCTGGGCCTGGATAGGTCTTTACAATTCTGGCCATGGGCCATGTTAGGGGCGGGGCATTAGGCTCCTTTATTATGACCAAAGCACCAACTTTAACATTAGGCATGGTATCGCGCCATTTAGGACGGCATTGTAACACATTTAAATAGTACTTATGCCAGATGTTCCAGAAATGACCTTTTACCTTGTTACACATTTCCCAGAACTTAAGTCTATTCACATGTATGTCTACAGTATTCTTTTCAGGAAATGAAGTCATCGCAGTTCCTATCAAAATATGTCCTGGAGTAAGGTAAGTGAAACTGATTAAGTAATAAAGGTCTAGAATTTAAGGTGGTTTCGATTTGACACAGTATGGTATGCAATTGTTCATAAGTCAAAAGGTAATTCTGTATAATTCTCTTTAAGTGAAATTTCATACTTTTCACGGATGACTCGGCAAGGCCCGCAAAGACTGGCGAATAGCTAGGTATAAAGTGGAAGGATATTCCTTGTTGCGCTGAATAATTTAGCACCTGTCGTTGGTGGTCTTGCGAATTTTGCATGTGGTACAACCCAACCAACGTGTTCCTTGCCCCCTTGAAGCAGCCGCCATTATCGCAGAACACGTCTGTAGGCAAACCTCGTCGCGCTATAAACCGTTTAAAGCAGGCCATGAAAGCATCAGTACTCAAATCCGAAGAGAGCTCCAAGTGGATGGCCTTGGTCACAAAACAGACAAAACACACATATATTAGCCTTTTGTTTGTAGAGCTTTCCTTACACGCGAATTTTTCACTTGAATCGGACCCGCGAAATCTATGCCTATTTTTTGGAAAGGTCGACAGGCTGTAACTCGTTCAGGTGGCAAAGAACCCATCAGCTGCCTTGCACACTGCGCTTTCATCCTGTAACAAAGTAAGCATTTGTTTACAAATCCTTTTACATGGTTATAACCATTTGTTATCCAATACTTTTGGTTCAAACTAGATAATAATTGTTTTGCACCTGCATGTAACAATCTTATGTGCTCATGGTAAATAATGAGATTAGTTATTCGAGATTGCTTGGGCAATATTATTTGATGTCTATGCGAGTAAGAAACCTTAGATTTGTCTATTCGACCACCCACTCGAAGCATGTTGTCTTTATCAAGAAAAGGATGAAGTTGTTTTAACGTGTGGCGTCACTCGTGTGTTTTCATAAACTTTATTTATTTTTATTCTTATTTTTTTAGATACATATTTTGGTTGTACGAGCAAGGCCGGGCGTGGGACTAGAGAGGCAAAACCTCTCACGCTTTACCGCGTTGCGCAGTGCGGCGGTACCATTTCAATATGGGAGCCGTCTGCGCGCGTCGAAAGCGGTTGCGCGCGCAACCGCGGCCCGCTGACGCCGGCCGACACCATCAGCAGCCAGCAGTCCGTTCCTAGTTAGCACCGCGAATGCACGCCCGGTTTCGCTCCTAATTTTTCACGCGATCTTTTGTTCTGTTTCTTTGTAAATAATTTTGTGTAAATATTATATGGAGGGATCCTATTTTCGTTGACTTTTTTTCACTCCCAAGTAGGGCTCCCCATAACTGGTGACCCCAAGTTTAGAAGCACGCGAACGTTGGACAATAAAGTACGCGATACATACACGCGCGTCGCCCATCGATTGTTCTAGAAAAACGTTTGGCGGAACAAAAGAAAAACGCAGCAAGAAAAAACAATGGACGAGCAGACTGCAAATGCTGTTGGAGAGAAAATGGAAGTGCAGCGCGTGGGAGTACGCGTACCTCCGTTTTGGCCCGAGGACCCGGCCCTATGGTTTGCGCAGTTGGAGCATCAATTTTTACTATCCCGAGTAACCACAGATGAGACAAAATTTAGCTTTTTGGTATCAAATTTGGACCTGCCATACGCCCGCGAGGTCAAAGATATTATCACCAACCCGCCGGCAGAAGACAAGTACAACGCACTGAAGTCGGAGCTTGTACGTCGATTGTCCGCATCAAAGGAAAGGCGTATCAAGCAGTTGCTAGCAGATGAAGAGCTAGGTGACCGCAGGCCTTCGCAATTTTTGCGACATCTAGAGAGCCTTGCTGGTCCAGCAGTGCCTACAGATTTTCTGCAATCACTGTGGTCTAGTAGGTTGCCGCAGAATGTACAGGCCATAATGGCGTCCCAAGCCGACCTACCACTTAGCAAGTTGGCTGATCTCGCAGATAAGGTGTTCGAGATTGTCCCGCCTGTGCCGCGTGTCGCGTCGATGTCGCCGGCTACGAGCTCTTCGTCGGCTGGCGCGCTGCCATCTTACGAAGATCTCGTGGAGGAAGTCAGTTTGCTACGTCAGCAGATGGCAGCACTCGCTACGGGGAATAATCTGCCGGGACGCTCTCAGTATCGAAACCCTTCACGCAGTCGCTCGAGATCGCGGGAATACCGCTCAGACCACAAGCTCTGCTTCTATCACTACATGTTTGGCGAAAAAGCTAGAAAATGTCAGCAGCCGTGTAGTTTCAAGACGGAAAACCACCAGGGAGGTCGGGATTAGCGGCTAGCGACTGTCCCTTATCAACAGGCCGTTTGTTTGTCATTGACCGAGTGACAAAAATGCAATTTCTCGTAGACACTGGCTCCGATCTCTGTGTATATCCGCGGTCAGCACTCCAGCAGCGGCGTGAGAAGACTGACTACGAGCTTTTCGCGGCCAACGGATCTTGCATCCACACTTATGGCTGGGCACATCTACGGCTCGATCTAGGTCTACGGCGCGACTTCAGATGGCGATTTGTGGTTGCAGACGTTACCAAACCGATCATTGGAGCTGACTTTCTTAAATTTTATAATTTGCTTGTAGATTTGAGGAACCACCGCTTGATCGACGGGCTAACTACGCTCACCGCAGCAGCCCAATCAGCACAGCAGTCGACAGTGGATGTAGCTTCGGTCAAGATGGTTAGAGGAGACTGCAGGTATCACCAGCTGTTGCGTGAGTATCCTGACATTACTAGACCTGCAGGTGTCGAGCGATCGGTGAAACACCAGACGGTGCACCATATTCGAACAACAGCCGGCCCGCCGGTGACATCGCGACCGCGGCGCCTGGCGCCTGACAAGCTGCGGATAGCTCAGAAAGAATTCGAAGACATGTTGGCAAATGGTACAGCGCGACGGTCAGAGGGTTCCTGGGCATCGCCTCTTCATCTTGTGCCCAAGAAGGATAATGGCTGGCGCCCCTGCGGTGATTACCGAGCACTGAACTCTCGCACTATCCCAGATAAGTACCCCGTCAGGCATATACAGGACTTTGCTCAGCAACTAGCCGGCAGCAAGGTTTACTCAAAAATTGACCTAGTTAAAGCCTATAATCAGATTCCGGTGCATGGAGACGACATCATGAAGACAGCTATCACCACGCCGTTCGGGCTGTTCGAATTCCCTTACATGACGTTTGGGTTGCGAAATGCAGCGCAAACCTTCCAGCGGTTTATTGATGAAGTGCTCAGAGGCCTGCCATTTTGCTACGGGTTCATCGATGACATTCTGGTGTACTCTAAATCAGAAAACCAGCACCACGAGCACCTTCAGCGGCTGTTCCAGCGGTTAGCAGATTACGGTATTCTGATCAATACTGCTAAGTGTGAGTTCGGTCAGTCCCACATCACCTTTCTCGGGCACGAGGTAACACCTGACGGTGTCCATCCGGTGACAGAAAAGGTGAAGGCTTTACAGGATTTTCCAGTACCCAAAACCGTCAAGGAGTTACGTCGTTTTCTTGGAATGTACAATTTTTATCGTCGGTTCGTCCCCGATGCAGCGCAAATCCAAGGTCCACTGAACGTGCTCCTATCCGGACCTAAGACGAAAGGTAGCGAAAATATTACTTTAACACCAGACATGTTAAAGGCTTTTAATGGCTGTAAGGCAAGTCTAGCAGAAGCGGCGCTGTTAGCTCATCCCGAGCCAGATGCGGAGCTGGCGATTCACACTGATGCTTCAGATACGTCCATAGGGGCATCGCTGCAGCAACGCGTCAGCAACAGTTGGAAGCCGCTGGCATTCTTTTCCAAACGCCTAACATCTGCACAGAAGAAGTACAGTCCGTACGATAGGGAGCTTCTGGCTATTTACGAGGCCATACGGCACTTTAGACACATGGTCGAAGCTAGAACGTTCACGGTATACACTGACCACAAACCGCTGTCATTTGTTTTCAACCACAATCGTGACAACTGTTCACCCAGACAATTTCGTTACTTGGACTACATAGGTCAATTCACAACTGATATTCGCTACATTACAGGCCCAGACAACGTGGTAGCGGACGCCTTCTCCAGGATCGAGGCTATCTCACCACCAATCAGCTACGAAGACCTAGCCAAAGCCCAGAGCACTGACCGTGAGCTGCGAGACCTCATACTGCAGGGATCAACAGCATTGGTTTTACGGAAGGTCAAGATTCCTGGTTCCAGCACAGAGGTTGTATGTGACATATCTAAACATCCACGACCGTACCTGACTCTCAGATTTCGGAAGCCTGCATTTGATGCTCTTCACGCGTTGAGCCATCCTGGGGTGAAGGCGTCAGTGGAGTTAGTCTCAAAACGATTTGTCTGGCCTGGGATAAAGAGAGACTGCCGCATTTGGGCTAGAGAATGCACAGATTGCCAAGCAAGCAAAGTAGCTAGACATACTCATTCACCTATCTCTTCATTTCCCATTCCATCATATCGTTTCGCTCATATTCATATGGACATTGTCGGACCGTTACCATATTCCAATGGTTACAGATACCTCCTCACCGTCATCGACCGCTTCACCCGGTGGCCCGAGGCGTTTCCACTGGCTGACATCGCTGCTGAGACATGCGCCCAGGCCTTCATCGCTGGCTGGGTGTCCCGCTTTGGCTGCCCTGAAAAAATCACCACCGACCGCGGCAGGCAGTTTGAGTGTGAGCTGTTCCACTCGATGACATCCATCCTCGGTACGCAGCACCGTCCAACAACGGCATATCATCCTGCCTGCAATGGCATGGTGGAACGTTTCCATCGACAACTGAAGGCAGCCATCATGTGTCACGCCACCCCAAGCTGGGCGGAGGTTCTTCCTCTGGTGCTATTGGGTATCCGCAGCGCTTGGAAGGAAGACATAGAGGCATCAGCGGCAGAGATGATGTACGGGGAGCCACTCCGCCTCCCTGGGGAATTCTTCGCTCCTGCCGCTAACGTTCTGCACGACCCGTCGAGTTTCACATCGCGGCTGCGATCTCACATGGCCAACCTAACACCTAAACCAGCGGCGCGACACAACAAAGAAACATTTTACGTGCCAAAGGATCTGGCCACAGCAGAGTACGTCTATCTCCGGCAAGACGCTTCTAGGCGTTCCCTTGAGCCGCCATACACGGGGCCTTACAAAGTGTTGGCCCGAACGGAGAAGACGATTAAGCTGGCTGTCAGAAACAAAGAGACCACGGTATCAATAGACAGGGTCAAGCCAGCTTATGTCACCAAAGATGACACCGAAGAAGTTCCACCATCAGCGGTACCTCGCGACGCCACTACAAAGACGAGGGCTGGAAGGACGGTCCGGTTTCCTGACTACTTTCAACCTCGGTAGCCTCGGTCTCAGCAGGGGGGTAGTGTGGCGTCACTCGTGTGTTTTCATAAACTTTATTTATTTTTATTCTTATTTTTTTAGATACATATTTTGGTTGTACGAGCAAGGCCGGGCGTGGGACTAGAGAGGCAAAACCTCTCACGCTTTACCGCGTTGCGCAGTGCGGCGGTACCATTTCAATATGGGAGCCGTCTGCGCGCGTCGAAAGCGGTTGCGCGCGCAACCGCGGCCCGCTGACGCCGGCCGACACCATCAGCAGCCAGCAGTCCGTTCCTAGTTAGCACCGCGAATGCACGCCCGGTTTCGCTCCTAATTTTTCACGCGATCTTTTGTTCTGTTTCTTTGTAAATAATTTTGTGTAAATATTATATGGAGGGATCCTATTTTCGTTGACTTTTTTTTCACTCCCAAGTAGGGCTCCCCATAAACGCACCTTTGACATTTTCGCTTCCTAATCTTAAACAATTAATTTCCTCCTTGAAATGAATGCTTTGTTCATGTTGTATAATTTTATTTAAGGCCCCTTGCAGTTCAGCGGGCGCTAGCGCGGTACCTGACTTGCGCGCGTTTTTATTTTTAATATTGTAACAAAACCCTATTACATACGCCATTATACGGGTCATTTTATTAAGGTCCGAGAATTTATATAGGAAATTGAAAAAACTACTTTCCTTCTGCGTGACCAGGGAGACGTTGGCATTAGAAAATGCTTTCTTCATTTCAGGTAAGTCTGGTGGCTGGGTAAAATTGTCATTAAAATCGTATTTACCGTGTCGCGGGAAACCTGGGCCATTCCACCATGAGGTTAGTTCAAACAGCTCGTCTGGATCTGCACCTCTGCTCACATAGTCAGCTGGGATGTCGTCAGTGGCTACGTGTAGCCAGCGCCATCTAGTGGTTAGTTCGCGAATCAACCGCACGCGATTAGCGACGTAAGCTTGAAGTCTTATTGGTTCTGTATTGACCCAAGCGAGTGCAATTTGTGAGTCAGAAAATAAATAAACCTTTTGTATGCTAATTTTAAGATGTAGCGTGTCATAGACTCTCTTAATTAGTTTTGCGAGTAAAAGCATTGCATTTAATTCCAAACGCGGTATTGTGATAGCATCTTGATTGCGAGGGTTGATTCGTGACTTAGAGCATAGTAAGGAAAGTGAAGCGTTATCAGGGTCGTCAACCACTCGAAGATATATAGCACAGCCATACCCAGTCGTGCTTGAAGCGTCGGCAAAACCTATCAGTTGCACCACACTAGCATTGTTGGAAATCTTTATGTTTCTATTTATAGTAATAGGTTTCATATCTGTTAATTTTTGTACAAATGAAAGCCATTCGAGTCGCAATGGGTCTGACGGAACTTCGTTCCAGTCAATATTTTCTGCCCACAATCTTTGCATAAAGGATTTTGCTTTAACTAAAACAGGCGACATAAAGCCAAGGGGATCGTAAAATTTGGATATGTAACTTAATATTTGCCGTTTTGTAGGATAATCGTGGTTAAAAGGTTCTGGGCAAGACAACACAAAACAATCTTTGCTGACATTAAGTGTCAGTCCTAATGTTTTTATAATAAATATTTTTTTTGAAAATCTAAATCGTCAAATTGTTGCTTGTCTGGGGAAATTCCATCTAATACCTGAGAATTATTTGAAGCCCATTTGTGAGTATAAAAGTTTCCCTTGCTTAGTAGTTCGCACAACTGTCGTTTGGCCTCTGCAACTGTATTTAAATCCGAGTGCGAAAAGCAGGCATCATCGACATAGGTGCAATTTTTTAAAATGTCTCAGCTTAATCAGTAGGATTTCATAATCCACACAATCAAACGCTTTCGAAAGATCACAAAATATTCCTATTGCATCCTGCTTGCCTTCCCAAGCATCAAATATGTGTTTGATAAGTGCTACACCTGCATCAGTAGTGCTTCTATGTTTAGTAAAACCAAATTGTTTCTCATCTAGTAATTTATTTAAAGTAAAGTGTGAAAGCAGCTGATTTAATATATTTTTTGATAGAAATGGGTCTATAATTAGATGGGTCACTTTTGCTACCAGATTTAAAAAGCGGGATGACTTTACTAAATTTCAGTAAGTTGAGAAACTGACCTTCGTCAATGCAGTTATTAAAAAGTACTGTTATGTGGGGTGAGATGATATTTATGATTGATTTAAGTAGAATTATCGAAATACCCCACAGATCTTCGGTGTTTTTAATATTAAGTTCCTTAAACACCTTGATTATGTCATGAGAATTTAAATGAACAAAGTTGAACTGAAATGAGCACTCATCAACACTAGATGTGAGCAGGGACCTAGCTAGCGGTGCACTAGAATTTAAGGAACTTGTAGTTACAATGGGTATATTAGAAAAAAATGTTTCAAATGTATTAGCTATGTCAATCTCAGACTCATTAAATTATCTTGAATTTTAAGAGCCAATGAGTGATCTCGTGGTTTTGATTTACAAGTTTCCTTATTAATTATGTTCCAAGTAGTTTTAATTTTATTTTTTGCTTGTTTTATTTTGTCACGCAAAAAGATAAGACTTAGCCTTATGACATGATTTCTTAAAGATTTTTGAGTATAATTTGACATAATCTAGTTTTTGAGACTTAGAATTAGCTTTTAAACCATATAATTCGTATAATTTATTTCTACTTTTATGGATGCCTGGCGTAGCCCAATCACTAAACTTGAACTTAAAATTATCGACCTTTAATTTCTTCTTAGGAAAAATAAAATTATGTTACTGTTTAATTATCTCAAAAAGATGCATATACTGATCATCTATGTTGTGGCATTGGGGTAGTAGATTAGAAAGGTTTTTATTCACATTACTCTTGAACTTTCCTACTCGATTCTTAGTAACCAGTCTATAACTAATATCCACTGATTGAGAGACATGACGGTGCTCAAATTTAGTCAATAGACCACAGTGATCTGATTTCAAACAATTTATAATTGATTTTTCAATTGAGATATTTTCACAAAAAATATTGTCCAAGCAGGTGGCTGATGTGTCAGTGATCTTGGTTGGTTTATCATATAGATTTAGTAAATTAAATGATTTGAAAAGATTTAAAAATCTTACAGAGGTCTGAGAAGAGTCTAAAATGTTAACATTAAAATCACCGCATACAACCACCTTCTTGTTTAATTTACAAACCTTCTTCAGCAGTTCTTCCATCGTCTCTTCAAACCGACAATAATCGGCCGATGGGGGTCTATACACACAAACAATAATAATCTGCTCTAACTCTGCACATGAAAGTTCAATGGTTCGCTCAATTGAGAGTGCTACTATGTCTTTTCGCTCTCTACATTTAAACTTATTATGAATTAATATCAGTGACCCACCGCGAATAGCAGAACTTCTCAAGAACGAACTAATGACACTATAATTATCAATGCTAATCATACAATCATTTTCTTTCAACCAGTGTTCGGTTATACATAAGACATGTACTCGTATGTCCATACAGTCTAAGAATAATCCTACTTCTAATTCTTTGCCAGAGAAGCCTTGCATGTTTTGATGCACAAAGTTTATAAAATTATTTTGGGGCTTCTCTCTTGTCAACAATTTGCAAGAGTTTACCTCTGTTGTCTCTATATCTAATTTAAATTATTTGGAACAAGTTCTAAAGTCTGTGGTACAACGGAATTCTGCTCAATAAAAGCAGAGTAGTTAGCCAAGTGATTGGCTGAAATCATAAAAAATAAGATAGCGACATAGCTATCTGTCGTTTATAAGAATTTGGTAAATGAAATCTACCTTTCGTCAGGTACATATTATTATTAATAATAAGATTGATGTCAATTAGATTAATTAAATTATTTGAGAATGTCACAGTATCAAGTGTCATATTGATTTTATACCTTTTTTCATTTTCTGTTAAACACTTCACGCAGTTTGGTTGTAGTGCTGTGTGCTCGGAATACACCATGATGCGGCATGATAAAATGTGGCTCCCCGTATGACTTTACGACATTCATATGCCCTAAGCCAATGTACTCATGAATAAAATCCGAGTATAGATTTTTATAGCTGGGTGAGCGGTCTAGCCGTTTTTCTAAGGCAAGAAATTGCCGTTCAGCTTTTGAATATGTCTCACCTAAAGAGCTAGCTGACTCTTTGAGGGGAATACGAACGCAAAATCTTCCGTCAATGTCGCGTGTAGTATTGTTTACGAAAGATTGCTCGCACTACAGCTCATTTTCATTGAGCATATTCTCGGCCCTAGGCAGCTGTTCAAGCTCACAAAATTGACGTAGTTGCGTATCTATAGACTGAGTAAAATTACAATGAATATTCTCTTTGCAATATGTATTTATATCTAGCGAGCCCGAAACTATCCATCCTAAATGTGTGTTTTGGAGGAATGGCCCGCTAGGTAATCGCATTTTTCCCTTGATTTTCAAGTCCCAAAATCGATCCGCGCCTATTAAGATGTCGATATGTTGTGACTCGAAAAACTGTGGATTTGCGAGCTGAACGTGGTTAGGAATCCTGACCCGCTCGTTTTGCACGTTGACAGCTGGCAAAGTTGAAGTTATTTGCGGCAGAACGAAACATTTCATGCGCATGGAGTAGGTATTAACGCGAGATTTAATTTCAATGTCGCAGATTTGTGTGGTTTGCGACACAGAATTACCCACTCCTCGTATTTCGTGAGTGGACTGTAATAACGGTATTTGTAATAATTCGCATAATGATCTTGTAATAAAGCATATTTTGCTTCCACTGTCGAGTAGCGCGCGTGCTATATGATAATTATGTTGTTTATCTGCTATCTCGACTAAAGCGAATGACAGTAAAACAGGTTGCAAACATACGTCATGCGCGCTGGTATGCACCTTATTCAATTGAATCGACTCATTGAACGATGCGCTCGGGCAGTTCGGCTCCTCGAGCTTATTTGCAACCGCACTCGCTGAGAGTAAGGTCATGCCGGAGCTCGCGCCTAAGTCGTCATTATGAATGGGTGAATTGTGTTTTTTATTGCATTTTCTGCACGGCCCGAACCTACAATCCTTTACTAGGTGACCGGAACGCAAGCAGTTTTCACATAGGTTATGTTTACTTATCAATTCAAGTTTAGCTTCGATATTTGAATCTAAGAACCTTTGGCAAGAATACAACGGGTGTTTGCCGCTGCACATAACGCAAGACATGGTTACGCGGGGCGGATTATTGTTTTGTGACTTATTGCTAGAAACATTGCAGTGTAACTTGCAACATTGCAGTGTTCTCATTAGTGCTATGTTTTTTGTTAAAATTATTTGAACTTGTTTTACTATGCGACACTAACAATGTTTCCAGCATGTCCGCCCTGCGTTTGAGAAACTGAAGCAAGTCATCTACCTTTAAAGCTACCTTGGAGTCGCCACGACATTGATTGAGATGTGTGTATTTATATTGTTCCCATTCGCGTTCAGTGATTTGGTCTAACTTAGACACCACAATATAAATTATTAAAGTGTTCCACGAGTCCGTGGGCTCGCCTAATATTTTTAATGCACGTAATTTTTTTAATATTATGTCTATAAGACGCCTGATTAATGTAGGTGACTCCTTAGTATGCGATTGAATAGAAAACAATGCTTTGTTTATGCACCAGCAAATCAACGTTGTTGTAACGGTTCAGCAGTAACTCCCATGCAACTAAATAATTATCGGCAGAAAATTCTAAAGAATGTTAGCTTTTATAAGGCAACACTATCAAAAAGTAGATTGACTATCGTTTATTTTAAATCAATACAGAAAACTGTCTTATTGTTATATTTATTAATTACTTTTATTTTACTTGTTTAAATCTATTTTAATAGATTTAAACCTAATGGGTAATTTGTTTCGATAAATTGAATAGTAACGAACCAAGCGGTCGTCATTCTGGTTGGAGCTGTC
Organism: Udea olivalis; assembly: GCA_947369235.1. Lineage (NCBI taxonomy): Eukaryota > Metazoa > Arthropoda > Insecta > Lepidoptera > Crambidae > Udea > Udea olivalis. The sequence goes on from OX376355.1 coordinate 17,035,929, forward strand.
ATAGTGATCGTTGGTATTAAAATACGGTTTTGTGTGTGATACTTGAGATTGAAACGTAAGTACCGTTTAATTGTATGCATAACCAATGTGTGTAATTGTAAGGTAACATGGATGTGAGAAATATATCTTTGAATTATGACGAATTCGTATCTTTTAAAATAATCCTATACCTCCGAACTGACGGCCAACAGTTCAGAAGTGGGATCGTAAGAGAGTTCTTATAATTCTCTTTTCACGTCCACAATAGTAATAAAGTAATTTAGTAATAAAATTATAACGTACAATTATTGCCAGTGAGGGTAACATGAAGCTTTGTTTTTACTTTAACAAAGATTAATTGCTTTCCGTATCTAGACTGCTAATATCTTTGCTATATTGTTTAAACCATTTTGATTTACGTTTCCGAAGGATATCAGTTTACTTTAAATTATTATCAACCTCTTAGTATAATGAGTGATATTTTTTTTTTTTGAATCACGAAGAAACGCTCCACTAAGTTACTGGACTATAAATATAAACTTTTTACTTTAATTCCCTCAATCCTGACCTTATTTTGTTCAACTGAGTCTTGGAAAGTGTTGTGCATGCTGTAGGTACTTACAATTATCTGATTAAGGTTACAAAATTAATGTTATTGTAAATTCGTTTGGTTACTGTTTGTAGAACTAAATTACTTGAAGTATAAACGCTGTCGAATTCATGCACTTGGTTTTTATTTAACGATCATTTTAGCGCAGTGGCTCAGAGTTCAGGGGTTACGGGTTCGATTCTCGTACCCAGCATAAAAATGTATTCAAAATATTATAGAATGACAATGTGTTTCGTTTTACAAAGTGCACAATTGCCCATGTAATAATGGAAATAATTATGAGAATAAAATACAAATAAAGTTAAAAACACATTGATCTTATTGTATATAGGAATATATTCAATAAATAAAAGGATGATTACCACATTATGTGAAAATAAGCTGTTGTCAAAGAGACTTTTGTGGTCACACACTAAGCTCACTACTTTAAGTTCCAGATAAGCTAACTATGGATGAGGATGAGCACAGTCGAGGGGAAGGACAGGTGTTCAATAAGGACGATTACGGATTACCCAGGTTAGAGGGTACAGGTGAGCCCAGGTTAGAGGGCCAGGAAATGCTCAGGTCAGAGAGCACGGACACGCCCAGGTTAGAGGGCAGGAGAACGCCCAGGTCAGAGGGCAGGGAAGCGCCCAGGTTAGAGGGCAGGGGAGCGCCCAGGTTAGAGGGCAGGGGAGCGCCCAGGTTAGAGGGCAGGGCAACGCCCAGGTTAGAGGGTAGGGGAGCGCCCAGGTTAGAGGGCAGGGGAGCGCCCAGGTTAGAGGGCAGGGGAACGCCCAGGTCTGAGGGCAGGGGAACGCCCATGTTGGAGGGCCAGGGTATACCCAGGATTGAGAGGAGGGAAACGCCTAGGTTAGAAGGTATAAGGGATTACAGGATGGATTTTTTACAGGAGCCCAGGTTAGAGGGCCACGGGATACAAATTTCTGAAGGTAGAGGATCGGAGACGGGATCTATGAATAATTGGAATGATACGACATCAGGACGTAACATGGAGCGGACATCACGGCACACCAGAAGCAGGAAGAGGAGGAATTCAATATCTGATTCGGATAGTTCATTGGAAAATAGAGGAAGATTAAGGAAGTGGGAAGGAGATCGAGGGAACCTGAAAGGAGGTCTAAAAGAAGGAGGCATCGAAGCTATAGCTTAACCAGTGGTGATTCAGTGCACTCTTCTAGGCATAGGAGTAAGGATAAGGAGTCTAATAATAATGTAATGTTAAACAAGTTTTTGTCAATTTTGGAAAATGTCAGAAGTTCAGATAAGCCTAAATTATCATTTAACACTAACGTATTACCGGAATTCGACCCAATGAGAAAAGAACAAACTGTACTTGTGTGGTTAACCAAAATCGAGAAATGTGCCGAAATATACGGGTGGAATGAAAAGGAAATAATACACTATGCTCTTCCCAAATTAGTAGGCGTAGCCAAAACCTGGTACCAAGGGCTACCTTCTCTATTAAACACTTGGAATGAATGGAAGAAGAAACTAATTGAGTCATTTCCTTGCCGCGAGGACTACGCTGAACTTCTGACAGAAATGCTTGCTAAACGTGTTAAATACGGAGAATCATTAGAGCATTATTATTATGCAAAAATCAACTTGTTAAATAGGTGCAAAATCTATGGGAGGCAGGCTGTAGATTGTATTTTGTACAGAGTAGATGATCGTGCCATCAAAGTGGGAGCACAAGCCGCTCAATTTAGTGAACCTGAGCAAATACTTAAATATTTTAGGACGGTTAAGGTAGGACAAAGTAGAGAAAGTCACGATCCTAGCAATAAAAGGTATGATCGTAAAATTCAACCGAACGCAACAAATCGGTCCTTGAGTGCAAAAACAGGGATATCTAATTCAAATATTCGTTGTTTCAATTGCAATGAAGTGGGTCATCCAAGCTTTAGGTGTGAGAAACCCCTTATAAAGTGTCCTCTCTGGCTAGGACATCAGGCTTCTAATTGTTTTAGAAATAAAACAAACATCGATACAAAAAGAAATGAGACGCAAACAAAAGATAAGGCAGAAAAACAGGTTTCAAAACTAACTGCAGTGAATAATCCTAATGATAAATATATTTTTAACATTAAAATTAACGGCCAGTCGGTACCCTGTCACGTTGATTTAGGTAGTCAATGCTCGTTGATCAGAAAAAGTACAGCTAAAGATCTTAATTTGAATATTAATACGACTGTTGAGCTCCCTGTACTAAGAGGCATAGGCGGCAATTTGGTGTCTCCTTTAGGATTTGCTAATACAACGGTCGAAGTACAAGGAATTGAAAAAACCATTGATATATATGTGGTTGATGACTTTGTTTTAAGCCAACCATCACTTCTTGGACACTCTTTTACGGAAATGCCTGATATTGTAATTACCAAAACACCATCTAAGGTCATTTTTGAAAAGTTAAATATTACTAAAATACATTTAACATCAAATGATAACGTGGTTATTCCAAAGGATCGCTTACATCCTGTTCCTATAAAATCAGATCCCAATTTTAGTGGTAATGTTGCTCTTGCAGAGCGACTCCCAAGGTAAATTTCACCCAGTGTCATATTTCAGTAGAAAAACTTCTGTTGACGAACGTAAGCTACACTCATATGAACTAGAAACCTTGGCGGTCGTCGCGTCTTTAAGTAGATTCCGGGTGTATTTGTTGGGATTACCATTTACAATATATACTGACTGTAACGCGTTAAAGTCTACGTTAGTTAAACGTGATCTGGTTCCTCGAGTTGCACGATGGTGGGTGCAATTCCAGGAGTTCCATTTTTCTATAGAATATCGACCAGGATCGCGTATGACTCACGTCGATGCATTGAGCCGTAGTCCCGTCGAAAATCCGGTCTCAGAAACCAACGTCTTAGATGTTTTACCTATTGAAAACACAGACCAGGACTGGATTGCCACTGTTCAGGACGCTGATGAAGAAGCGCAAAGAATCAAGGGCATACTTACAGACACTGATGGTGAGATGATAATGGACGTGCATAAAAACTATAAACTGAAAAACGGGCGGATTTATCGTATTGTAGGTGCTGAAATTAGGTGGTTAGTCCCAAAAGGAGTAAGATGGCAAATATTAAAAAGAAACCATGATGACATTGGGCATTATGGTTTTGATAAAACTTTAAATCGCATTCAAAAACATTATTGGTTCCCCAAAATGCGTCGTTTTATAAAAAAATACGTGCAATCGTGTCTAGAATGCGCCCATCACAAGACTCCTGGTGGTAAGCGAGAGGGAGAACTACACCCCATCGACAAAGGTAATGTTCCATTCCATACAGTCCATGCTGACCACCTTGGACCCTTTGTAAAAAGTAAAAAGGGCAATAACTATTTATTAATCCTCGTTGATAGCTTTACCAAATATATCAACATCAAGGCAGTGCGAAATACGAAATCAATTACCTCCATTCGAGTTTTAAAAGAGCATATTAGCTACTTTGGTGTACCTACTCGCCTTATTACTGACAAGGGTACCAGTTTCACGAGTAAAACATTTGAGGAATTTGTCACAATGCATGGTATAAAGCACATTGTCAATGCAGTTGCAACACCAAGGGCAAACGGCCAAGTCGAAAGATTTAATCGGACAGTTTTAGACGCTCTCTCGACTTGCACGCATGGCAAAGATGATAAATCATGGGATGATTATCTATATGATATCCATGTAGGTATTAATACAACCGTTCATAAAACTACTCGGAAAAGTCCATCAGAGTTATTGTTTGGTTTTAACATCACTAGCAAATCGGAAGGGATATTAAGTCCAATCATTTCGGACACCACACCAGTAGTAGACCCTGAAAAGTTAGATAATATAAGAGATACAGCGAGTGAACATATTAAAGTACAACAGTCAAAAGATATCGAGAGATTTAATAAACGTAGGAAAATTGGAAAGAATTACCAAGTAGGCGATCTCGTTCGCATTCAGAGGCAAGTACCTCATGATGGCAAATCGCAAAAATTAGTGGTTAAATACCAAGGGCCTTACCGCGTGGTGAAAATCCTACCCAATGATAGGTATCTTATAGAAGATACGCCTATGACACGCAAGAATGGTCGCCGCTACGAAGGTGTAGTAGCATTGGACAAAATGCAACCATGGTTAACATTTTGTAGGGATTTAGAAAGCGATGACGATGATAAAAGTGATAGCGAAAGTGAACAAGAATAGTATTTCTATTTCAATTATTCAACTAAAAAAAACAATTATTGTTGTAGCATAATAATTTATTAAGCACAAAAATTGAGTGTATTGAGAGTGTTTTTTTATGCTTTAATGTTAAAATTGTCTAGATGTATATTAATTTTAATACATGTTATATGAGTGAATTATAATGAGTAAAATAAATCTTTATTAATTATAATGTGTGAATCATGGTATCATTGTTATTGCCAAAGCATAGTTATATAATGTTTGCGTCAATTATTTTTGAAAAGTTGGTAAGTTATTATTGAAATTTATGTCTTATAATTATCTAGATTTTTAATTATCTTAATCAAGTATGAAGAACATTTTTGTTTTTTTTATTTCTTTTTACGTGTTAAGTCAGTGTATAATTAAATAACTCAAATTATTTAAATGATATTGTGATATCTAAATCTAAACTTCAAATAGCATGTAATTATAAATAATTCTATTTAGGTAACATGATAGGTATATAGAGTGAGGCAGTTGTGAGTAAAACTGAAATATTATAGTGTTTTATTTTATGTTTATATAGTTAATTCAAAATGTTTATTAAGCGTGAGGACACGCTTCAAACAGGATGGCCGAGCTGTTAGCTTTTATAAGGCAACACTATCAAAAAGTAGATTGACTATCGTTTATTTTAAATCAATACAGAAAACTGTCTTATTGTTATATTTATTAATTACTTTTATTTTACTTGTTTAAATCTATTTTAATAGATTTAAACCTAATGGGTAATTTGTTTCGATAAATTGAATAGTAACGAACCAAGCGGTCGTCATTCTGGTTGGAGCTGTCATAGTGATCGTTGGTATTAAAATACGGTTTTGTGTGTGATACTTGAGATTGAAACGTAAGTACCGTTTAATTGTATGCATAACCAATGTGTGTAATTGTAAGGTAACATGGATGTGAGAAATATATCTTTGAATTATGACGAATTCGTATCTTTTAAAATAATCCTATACCTCCGAACTGACGGCCAACAAGAATTAATTACTAACTCTGCACTGCCTTTGAGAGACGACTTCAAGTATATTCTGCGATTTTTGTAGTTTTCAAGTTACGAATTTTTTTATGAATCTTTCCAAAATTGCGACCAGATCCGTTTGAAAAATTTCTAAAAAAAAAAGTAGGGGGTTTCTTCCTTTTTTTTTCTTGCGGCTAAATCTCTATGAACTGTGCATTTATGCATAAAATAACCAGCCTCATAACGTTAATTAAAGTTGCTACGAAATTTACCTAAAGTTGAGAATTTATGTTTAGTGAGTAATCATTAATTTCATTCTCGTCCGAACAACCAGTCAACGTGAACGTGCACCATAATTAGTCTAAAATATTAAGTACCATAAACGTTTCAAAAAAAGCTCTGTTGCGATTGTGATAGTATTTAGTTTTGAGTGTCAACTGTGACGGTTCTTGGGCTACTCCGAACTGATAAGGCGTGCGTGGATTTGGCGCGGCAGTGGTGACGCGTGCGGAATAATTGTGAACTAATACAAAAGTCTGCTTACCGGTATCGCACATAGTATACGCAAACATAGCGCTCACCCCCACCAGGTCAGTCTATGATGTACTCTTCACAACCAAATCTACACACTGAATCTCATGACATTGAAGAAATAAGAAATGTGAACATGAGAAAAAGAAAAAATCCAGATGATAACGAAATGGAATATCTTAAGGATTCGCTTATGAAATCCTTTAAGGAAATGCTTAATTCGGAATTGTCAGAGATGAAAAATCAGAATTCTCAAATATTGAAGTCCAACACAGAGATGCTGGAACTATTGCATGCCAACGCTGCACAAATTAAACAACTTAACGATAAATGTGAAACACTTGAAATTAAGCACGCAGTAGCATTGGAACGTATTGATGAGCTTGAGTATCTATTGAATGACCTTCAAAAGCATCGCAACGGGAACATGGTTGAAGTGAGAAATGTCCCAAGACAGGAGAAGGAAAACCTACAAACGATGTTTTCCTCACTATATGAAAATCTTGATCTACCGCCTGCCACTGAAATAGTACACTGTTACAGAAAGCAAAAACAGCTCGCCAATCGTCGTTGAGTACAAGGACCAAAAGGACAAGCAAAAGCTCATTGAAGCTACTAAAACCTTTAACGCGCGAAACATAGACTGTTAACTAAATTCCAAACATTTAGGACTCGATGGTGATAGCCAACCAGTGTACATTTCGGAAGCTTTGACACCTATAAATAGGAAAATTCTCGCTGCCGCACGTGGTCTTGTAAAGGATGGACTTTATAAGTATTGCTGGACCTCCCGCGGAAATGTATTATTACGAAAGGCTGATGGACAGCCAGCTCTGGTGCTAAGATCCATCAAACATGTCGAAGACCTGCGTTCGGCGTGACTATTCAGCTTGCAAAGTTGGTGCTATATAGCTCCTTTTACATGGGTTTTCTGTTTGGGTTGTTTTCTGATTTTATTAGTAGTTCTGGTTAAGTTTGTGCTTGTTGAGGTATTTTTGTTTCTATTGGGTCATCACAAGTCAAATATATATTTTTTATATATCCTTATTACATATTCTTTTAACTATATATTGCATTTACGTATATCTATTAACAGTTATGTCGTGGTTCTTGTCATTATAAATAACACTCATCATCTACTCCGCAATCTCCATTCCCCACTGTTAACCAACGAATATGGATGATCTTGAAGAGTTTGCTGCTGACGTTGACCAACTCAACTTTGGCGCTTCGGTAGTGGTTGGTGATCCAGTTGACTTTCGCTTACATAGAACTGATATTAGTAGTTCACTTAAAATCTTAACACAGAATATCAGAAGTTTAAATAAAAACATTAATGAACTTGAAGTATGTCTAGCAAGAACTTCAGTTGAATACGATGTTATCATATTAACTGAGTGTTGGCTTCAAAATTGTGACCTTATACCTGACTTAGAGAATTACAACTATTATAGTACAACCAGGCATTTTAATCAAAACAGCGGCGTCGTTGTTTATGTCCGACAAAATGTTCTCGATGTCTCGGTTTATGAACCGATGACTGAGGATTCTGACTGTTTAATTGTTCAAATTGGTATCCACTATTCTATAATATGTGTATATAGATCGTCATCATTTGCTTCCCCTGTTGCCTTTCAAAATTCCATAAATTCAGTGCTGCACAACTTAAAACATGTACCAAATATCTTCATGATAGGTGACATCAATGCTACATGTATCACTGATCAAAGATCGGATGATTACATGGACCTTCTCGCAATGCATGGATTATTACCAACCCACAGATTACCTACTCGAGGCAGTAGCTGTCTTGATCACTGTTTTGTTAAGTCTAACAATAAAACTTTGACAATCGTTTGTGAGTCTTCAATCACGGATCATGATACTGTACACTTGGATATTATTTTAGAACCAAATACACCACAATCAGATAAACAAAATTCTACTGTTACCAAAATAAATTATGCTAAGGTTTCATCATTATTGCATCAAACAGACTGGACTAGTTTTCTAAGTATCACGGATGTGAATTTTGCCACTGAAACATTCATTAAAAATCTCAATACTGTCATCAAAGATTCTACATTTAAAGTTAAGGTACCTTGCAGAAAAATAAATATTAAGCCTTGGATGACACCAGGACTCTTGCGATGTGTAATTTTTAGGGACAAGTTACATCAAAAATACAAAAGAAATCCTAATGACCTTAACTTACAGGTTACATATAAGCGCTATAGGAACCATTGCAACAACATCCTCCATAATCTCAAAAAAGCCTATGACATTGCGGAAATACAGCAAAATAAATCGGACATAAAAAAAACTTGGAAAACTATTAAACGAGTTTGTTGTTTAAAAAACCCTAGCAAGTTAATAAACGTGTCAAATAATCTCCTTAAAATAAAACAGACTCCTAACGCCTCTATAAATTCTGTCAATAAATATTTTGTGAATGCAGGAAACATTTAGCCCAACAAGTTTTGATGAAATTAAACATGACACAGGAAGATCTGATAAAAAGTAGCAAAAACGTCCGTTACGTGCAAAATTCTTTTGTGCTCTTAGAGACAGATGAATATGAAATATTGAAAATCATGACATCGCTAAAAAACAGTAATTCTACAGGTTGGGATAATATTTCATCCAATTTGTTTAAAAGATTTGCAACTGAATTGACTATGCCCATTACTCACATCTGCAATTTATGTATCTCCAGTAGTATATTTCCAAAACAGTTAAAGGAGTCGGTGGTTATACCGATATTCAAACAGGGTGACGTGTGTGATGTCTCTAATTATCGCCCTATAGCGTTACTTCCCACTTTAGCAAAAATTCTAGATTTTTTTTTTAATAATAGACTCGTAAACTACATTGAATCCAACAAATTGCTCTCTGAAAACCAATTTGGGTTCAGACGAAGAAAATCCACTGCTGATGCTATTGACGTTCTGGTTACAAATGTTGTCAAAACCTTAGATAATAAACGGAAGTGTCTAGGTGTTTTCCTGGACTTAGCCAAGGCCTTCGATACCGTCTCAATTCCATTGTTACTAACTAAAATGGAAGGAATTGGTGTTCGAGGTCTTCCCTTGAATCTGCTTAAAGATTATTTGTCGCATAGGACGCCGTCTGTCAAAGTTGATAACATTATAAGTTCTAAAGAAGAAGTATATTACGGAGTGGCCCAGGGCTCTGTACTTGGCCCAACGCTTTTTCTAATTTATATTAATAATTTATGCAATGCTAACATACAAAACTGCAAGATTATCTCATACGCCGATGACACAGTGTTACTTTTCTCAGGAAGAACATGGATCGACGTTCAATCGTACGCTGAAACTGGTCCGCAAAGAGTAATGAATTTACTAATACAACAATATACTTTCTCTCAACTTATCCAAAACTAAATACATCCGTTTCTCTATTAATTCCATAAATTCACAACAAACGCCTAGTATGTTCCTAAAGGCACACGCATGTAATAACCTGGATAACTGTAGTTGCTATACTCTTAGTGAAGTTGACTGTATTAAATATCTTGGGATCCTAATTGACAAAAATTTAATTGGAAGGCGCACATTGACAATGTGAAAATACGAATACGCAGATTAATACCTCTATTTAAAAAAGTTAGGCATCTTGGATGTAGGCACACCAGCAAAATTGTTTATTATAGCTTATGTCAGTCGCTGCTTACTTATGGGATTGTTGCCTGGGGTGGAACATCTAAAACTACTTTGCTGCGACTTGAAAGAACCCAAAGAACAATTTTGAAAGTCATTATGTTCAAACGTCTCCGACATCCTACGTTAGAGCTGTATAAAGAGTTTCTTGTTCTCTCTGTCAGACAATTGTACCTGAAGGCAGTCATCCTAAAACAACATAAAATGACGCGTGACTACAATTCTGATCGAAGAGAAAATATGGTGTATATAGTTCCGGCATGTAAGACCGCTTTCGCACAACGGTTTTCTAACTTTTTGGGCCCATTTTTATATAATAAAATAAGTAAATATATAACTATATATAATAAAACAAAATATGTATGCGAAAAAACGCTGACAGTTTATTTAATTGGCGGTGACTATGACATGACTGAGAAATTATTAAAAATAAACATTTAAGTATTATATATATTTTGTAAACTATATACTTAACAATACTTACTATACATATGTGTGCATAAATGGATGTGAACAAAATATTTATGTGAAGTAAAACAAAACTTTATTATCATATATCACACACAAATATATCCACTGGAGAAAACTAAGTCTAATATAATAACTTGCTTTTTTATCATATAAATACCCCATAATTAATTAAATGTAACGCAAACTCATCTCATGAGACTCAATCGTAACAAACTAGTTTTATATTGTTTATTTTCCATTATTGTTCCTTAATCAAAAACCAGATCTACAAATTTTGCGTGTACTATGCAAAGTTGTTTACAACATAAATGACGGTTGCTTTGTTTCGCGAGGACTGGTTAACTGGTATGATGTTGCTTTACGAATGTGTGCCTTATGTTTGCTAAGAGAATCATTACTTTGCCGTAATACAGTTTTTACTAGGACGGAAAGTAAAGAATCTTTCTTTGTTTTGTACCCTCATGACAATGATATTTATAATTTTGTAGTTATAGAACTAGTGAAATGTGTACAAAACATTTTTAAGTATGCACGATAAACGATTTTTTATTTTGTATTAAGGACGCCTATACGTTTCAGACGTTTCGATTTCTGTCAAAAAGAAGCCTAACGCACACACGCGCGGCTCACACACACAGTGAAACTGTCGTTAGGGCAAAAAAACAGACGTAATTATAATCTTGATACTTGTTGTAATTATAGCAGACAAATCATACAATTTATTTTTATTTGCTTGTTTATAAAATAAAAAATGAAATATTTGTATTATTTAAGTACTTACCAACCAACTTGTACATTGGATATTAGACACAATATTGGAAATCTCTGTGTGTCATGGCTGACCTGATGATGGACTCCGGAGACACCCCATGGAACTTTGAAACTGTTAGAGGTAGGTTTCCAAAGATGGGGCTCTTAGTTTAGGTCTTTGTGAGTTCTTAAATGCTGGATGACTTGACTGACCTGATGATGGACTCCGGAGACACCCCATGATACTCCAAAACTGTCAGAGGTAAGTGTCCCGAGTTTGGGCTTGTTTTGTAAGTCTTTGTGAGTACTTACGAGTACATGCTGGATGACTTGGCTGACCTGATGATGGACTCCGGAGACACCCCGTGGAACTCCGAAACTGTCAGAGGTAAGTGTCGCGAGTTTGAGCTCGTTTTATAGGTCTTTGTGAGTACTTACATGCTGGATGACTTGGCTGACCTGATGATGGACTCCGGAGAAACCCCTTGGAACTCCGAAACTGTCAGAGGTAAGTGTCCCGAGTTTGGGCTCGTTTTGTAGGTCTTTGTGAGTACTTACATGTTGGATGACTTGGCTGACCTGATGATGGACTCCGGAGACACCCCATGGAACTCCGAAACTGTCAGAGGTAAGTGTCCCGAGTTTGGCCTCGTTTTGTACGTCTTTGCGAGTACTTACGTGCTGAATGACTTGGCTGACCTGATGATGGACTCCGGAGACACCCCATGGAACTCGGACCCTGTCAGAGTTAGGTATCCCGAGTTTGGGCTCGTTTTGTAGGTATTTGTGAGTACTTACATGCTGGCTGACTTGGCTGACCTGATGATGGACCCCGGAGACACCCCATGGAACTCGGAAACTGTCAGAGTTAGGTATCCCGAGTTTGGGCTCGGTTTGTAGGTCTTTGTGAGTACTTACATGTTGGATGACTTGGCTGACCTGATGATAATCTCCGGAGACACCCCATGGAACTCCGAAACTGTCAGAGGTAAATGTCCCGAGTTTGGGCTTGTTTTGTACGTCTTGGCGAGTACTTACGTGCTGGATGACTTGGCTGACCTGATGATGGACTCCGGAGACACCCCATGGAACTCGGACCCTGTCAGAGTTAGGTATCCCGAGTTCGGGCTCGTTTTGTAGGTCTTTGTGAGTACTTACATGCTGGATGACTTGGCTGACCTGATGATGGACTCCGGAGAAACCCCTTGGAACTCCGAAACTGTCAGAGGTAAGTGTCCCGAGTTTGGGCTCGTTTTGTAGGTCTTTGTGAGTACTTACATGTTGGATGACTTGGCTGACCTGATGATGGACTCCGGAGACACCCCATGGAACTCCGAAACTGTCAGAGGTAAGTGTCCCGAGTTTGGCCTCGTTTTGTACGTCTTTGCGAGTACTTACGTGCTGAATGACTTGGCTGACCTGATGATGGACTCCGGAGACACCCCATGGAACTCGGACCCTGTCAGAGTTAGGTATCCCGAGTTTGGGCTCGTTTTGTAGGTATTTGTGAGTACTTACATGCTGGCTGACTTGGCTGACCTGATGATGGACCCCGGAGACACCCCATGGAACTCGGACCCTGTCAGAGTTAGGTATCCCGAGTTTGGGCTCGTTTTGTAGGTATTTGTGAGTACTTACATGCTGGCTGACTTGGCTGACCTGATGATGGACCCCGGAGACACCCCATGGAACTCGGACCCTGTCAGAGTTAGGTATCCCGAGTTTGGGCTCGTTTTGTAGGTATTTGTGAGTACTTACATGCTGGCTGACTTGGCTGACCTGATGATGGACCCCGGAGACACCCCATGGAACTCGGAAACTGTCAGAGTTAGGTATCCCGAGTTTGGGCTCGGTTTGTAGGTCTTTGTGAGTACTTACATGTTGGATGACTTGGCTGACCTGATGATAATCTCCGGAGACACCCCATGGAACTCCGAAACTGTCAGAGGTAAATGTCCCGAGTTTGGGCTTGTTTTTGTACGTCTTGGCGAGTACTTACGTGCTGGATGACTTGGCTGACCTGATGATGGACTCCGGAGACACCCCATGGAACTCGGACCCTGTCAGAGTTAGGTATCCCGAGTTCGGGCTCGTTTTGTAGGTCTTTGTGAGTACTTACATGCTGGATGACTTGGCTGACCTGATGATGGACTCCGGAGAAACCCCTTGGAACTCCGAAACTGTCAGAGGTAAGTGTCCCGAGTTTGGGCTCGTTTTGTAGGTCTTTGTGAGTACTTACATGTTGGATGACTTGGCTGACCTGATGATGGACTCCGAAGACACCCCATGGAACTCCAAAACTGTCAGAGGTAAGTGTCCCGAGTTTGGCCTCGTTTTGTACGTCTTTGCGAGTACTTACGTGCTGAATGACTTGGCTGACCTGATGATGGACTCCGGAGACACCCCATGGAACTCGGACCCTGTCAGAGTTAGGTACCCCGAGTTTGGGCTCGTTTTGTAGGTATTTGTGAGTACTTACATGCTGGATGACTTGGCTGACCTGATGATGGACCCCGGAGACACCCCATGGAACTCGGAAACTGTCAGAGTTAGGTATCCCGAGTTTGGGCTCGGTTTGTAGGTCTTTATGAGTACTTACATGTTGGATGACTTGGCTGACCTGATGATGGACTCCGGAGACACCCCGTGGAACTCGGAAACTGTCAGAGTTAGGTATCCCGAGTTTGGGCTCGTTTTGTAGGTCTTTGTGAGTACTTACATGCTGGATGACTTGGCTGACCAGATGATGGACTCCGGAGACACCCCATGGAACTCGGAAACTGGCAGAATTAGGTATCCCGAATTTGGGCTCGTTTTGTAGCTCTTTGTGAGTACTTACATGCTGGATGACTTGGCTGACCTGATGATGGACTCCGGAGACACCCCGTGGAACTCGGAAACTGGCAGAATTAGGTATCCCGAGTTTGGCCTCGTTTTGTACGTCTTTGCGAGTACTTACGTGCTGAATGACTTGGCTGACCTGATGATGGACTCCGGAGACACCCCATGGAACTCGGACCCTGTCAGAGTTAGGTATCCCGAGTTCGGGCTCGTTTTGTAGGTCTTTGTGAGTACTTACATGCTGGATGACTTGGCTGACCTGATGATAGACTCCGGAGAAACCCCTTGGAACTCCGAAACTGTCAGAGGTAAGTGTCCCGAGTTTGGGCTCGTTTTGTAGGTCTTTGTGAGTACTTACATGTTGGATGACTTGGCTGACCTGATGATGGACTCCGAAGACACCCCATGGAACTCCAAAACTGTCAAAGGTAAGTGTCCCGAGTTTGGCCTCGTTTTGTACGTCTTTGCGAGTACTTACGTGCTGAATGACTTGGCTGACCTGATGATGGACTCCGGAGACACCCCATGGAACTCGGACCCTGTCAGAGTTAGGTACCCCGAGTTTGGGCTCGGTTTGTAGGTCTTTGTGAGTACTTACATGTTGGATGACTTGGCTGACCTGATGATGGACTCCGGAGACACCCCATGGAACTCGGAAACTGTCAGAGTTAGGTATCCTGAGTTTGGGCTCGTTTTGTGGGATCTTTGTGTGTACATACATGCTGGATGACTTGGCTGACCTGATGATGGACTCCGCAGACAGCCCATGGAACTTCAAAACTGTCATAGGTATGTGTACCAAGTTTGGGCTCGTTTTGTAGGTATTTGTGTGTACTTACATGCTGGATGACTTGGCTGACCTGATGATGGACTCCGGAGAAACCCCTTGGAACTCCGAAACTGTCAGAGGTAAGTGTCCCGAGTTTGCGCTCGTTTTGTAGGTCTTTGCGAGTACTTACGAACTGGATCACTTGGCTGACCTGATGATGGATTCCGGAGACACCCTATGGAACTCCAAAACTGTCAGAGGTAGGTATACTGAGTTTGGGCTCGTTTTGTAGATGTTTGTGAGTACTTACATGCTAGATAACTTTGCTGACCTGCCTGGTTAAGATGTGCAACATAAGGTATTTTCTCGTCCCTGAGAAATGACAACAAAGGTAGACAAGACAAGTTTCCTCTTGAAGAAAGTGTGTAGACGGATAAGTCACAATTTTATGAATATGTATAATAATGGATATTATCAATAGTACTGATTCGAAGACACGATAGTATCTATATGAATAATCGCTACAAATAATCGATCGATTTGAACAATCGATGTAGTCGATGACACTAAGCGATACAAATAATCGATATGATCGTTTTATCTAATCAATTCAACTAAACGAAATAACTAATTCGATCCAACTAATCGATTCAATTAATCGATTCGAAATTATTGATTCGAAATAAAAGTCGTTTAATATTATTTATTGATTTATTGATGAATAACAATCGATTTATTGATACGAATAGTCGATTAATCGATAGAAAAAGATGGATTTATTAGATACCAATAATCGAGATATTTAATTTTATCGATACTATTGAAACCCCAAACTATTTATACACACAACAACATGGTCTAGGGATTTTTTTTTTTTTTTAAATAACTTAAAAAGTACTGGCCCTACAAAAAAACTATTCATGACAGATTATAAATACATTATTAAGTTCCTTTTTTAAATTCAAATTTGTATATAAAAGGTTTCGTTTTAAGATGAAATTCGCATTCATTGAATTTCTTCCAAAGAAGTGAATCTTCACGAACTTTAACTTGAATAAAACTCCATAAATTTCTATAAATCTTTGTCAAACGCATCTCCGGTGTTCATTTATTCATGCCACGTAGACACTTGACCAGGAACGAAATGTTAAGAGCAGTGGGCATGATTCAAGCTGGCGCTACCCAAATTGCGGTTTCTGAAGCTATGAGGACCAGTCAGAGCGTTATATCCAGGCTTTGATCACGTTATCGTGTCACGGGGGAAGTGGTGGAATGGCACCGAGGACCTCAACGCATTACCACACATGTACAGGACCGATTCACAGTATATGCTACACGAAGTCAACCAAATGTATCGGCGATGCAATTGGTTCAAAGGCTACAGAGAGAGTATGGTTTGCTGGTGAGTGGTCAAACTTTGAGAAGACGACTGCATGAAGTCAACCTACGTGCTCGTTGGCCACTTCGGATACCAGCGCTAAGGAGAGGCAATCTAGGAAGAAGATTACATTGGGCTATTGCACACAAAAACTGGAACCATTCTCAATGGTCACTTGTGCTTTTCACTGATGAATCCAGGTTTGGATTTCGTCCTGATTCGCGAAGAGTACGCGTTTGGAGAGAACCTGGACGTTGGGATCGACTGCAACACCCACAATAAGTTCATGCATATCAAGCTAAGGCACTGCACATTCGTGATAAAATATCTAAGTCCACTAACAAAATAAAAACCACTTGGGACGTCATAAATCACGAAACAGGTAAAGCTAAACAGCGCGACACCTTATTAACTCTTAATATTAACAATAATATCTTACAATCAGAAGCATCTGTTGCTGAAGCATTTGATAATTATTTCAGTAATATACCTTTGATCATTACAGCTTCGTTAAATTCCTTACCAACTGAAGCAGAACAGTTGTTGAAAGATAATGTATCTTGTTGCAGTGTATTCTTTAAATTTAAACATGTGGAGTCACTAGATATATTAAAAGCATTTAGATTAATTAATTTGAAAGATATCACTGATCTTTGGTGTTTATCAGTCAAAATTATTAGCCACATAATTGACGTGATTGCCCCTTATTTAGCCGTAATATTCAATGATTGTGTTTATGAAGGTGTTTTTCCAAACTTGATGAAACACAGTAGGCTTGTACCACTTTTTAAATCAGGCAACAAACAAGACCCAGGTAACTTTAGGTCTATTTCAATCCTACCAGCTCTGAGTAAGATCTTTGAAAAAAACATCCAAGAACAACTATTAAGCCATTTTTATGAGAACAATCTATTACATAGTAAACAATATGGATTCACTAGAGGTCGTTCTACTACTGATGCTGGCATTGCACTTTTAAAATACATCTTTAGGGGTAAGAGATAATGCTTTGGATTTGGTGATTTCGTACCTTAGTTTAAGAACTCAAAAAGTTGATGTTAACATTGTACTATCTACAGGATCACAGGGTCCATCACATTAGATTCAAAACTGCAATGGAACCCTCATATACAAATATGTCTGGATTCATAACGCAAGAATACTCGTCAAAAAAAATGATTTAGATAAGAAGATCTACCAGATTTGATCAGAAACAGATATTGCAGCATTATTAGGTGTCACGGAACAAGAGTAGTTTGAATACGCTCAAAAAGTAAGTTACAAAAATATAAGTTATACTCAAATACTGTACACTTCCCATGTCATCTAATATTGATCCACTACCACTGACACAAGATATTGAATTTACGAGGTATGATGAAATAAAAATGTGGTCAAGTCATATTAATACACAAAAGAAATCGTTACATTTTATACACATTAATGTATGTTCGCTAAAAAAACACTATTGCGAGTTTCTGACACTAATAAAGGACTGCGTTGAAAATATAGATATAATCTGTCTCACGGAAGTGAACATAAAGGAAGAAGGGTTGTCACTATTTAATATAGATAATTTTAATTTATTTTCAAAAACAAGAAAATGTAAAAGAGGGGGTGGTATAGTAATATACGCCAGGAAACATCTACGCGTCGAGATTAACAACACGCAATCATCGTTTTGCGAGCTTCTACATTTCAACCTGAAAATAAATGCGTACGAAGTGGATGTGATCTCTGGATATAGACCACCCCATATGAATAAATTGATGTTTATAACAGAGTTAGACCAAATACTTAAAAAACTGCCTCCTGCCAAAAACCTGATTATCATCGGTGATTATAATATTAATATCTTAGAAAATGAACTCAACATCTTATCAAACAGATATCTAAACATGTTGTCATCGTGGGGATTGCAGTGTGGAGTGCAGGACGTTACACGCGAGGCTGTGATGGCGGAGCGGCGCACGGCGTCCTGCATCGACCATGTCTTCGTGCGGACTGAGAAGGCGAGCGAGATACATGCGTATATCCTCACAAGCAAGGTCGCTGACCATTATCTAACGGGACTCACCGTATCTATTGATAAACAAATATCTTCTACGACGGCCAGGATGGTATTGGATAATAAAATAATCAAACAGAAATTAACCGAATACAACTGGATGGACTTAATGAATATTGACGATCCTATAAAGCTTTATACTAAAATAAAAGAAGTATTTAATGAAATTTACAGCGTGTCATTGATTAACCTACAAAAAAAGGAAGGGAAAACAAACCATGGATGAGTGACGGATTAAATAATATGATTAGTATGAAAGACAACTTGTTTAGAAAATGGAAAAATAATCCCACTAATAACAATCTAAGATTACTCATTATTATTATTAGCTCCTCTTCACACTCTTTCTCTAATGCCTTCACTGATTTCATTCGGCAAAATTTGCTAAAGTGATTGAATTTCTTGCAATTGTGACACTGGACTCCTTTCGCAGGGCATCTATATTGGTGTAACTGCCCACAACGACCACATTCCTTCCTGTTTGGAGGCTCGATTTGTTGACTGCCCCAAGCTTTGTTTGATCGGCTGACATTATAGTTCCGATTGTCTTTGACATGTCCTACGAAGTTAGTTGACTCTTCTAAAACTTTTGATTGTTTTCTTGTTTCTTCAAGATGTTTGGCTAGGCATAAGGCTTTATCTAATGATTTGGGACATTCTACAAGGATTTTTTCTTTTATGTATAGATTCTCGTTATGTAGGTTTAGACTGAAAATGTCTCTAAGCAAATCCTCTCGAAGTGTTCCTAGTTCGCACTGATAGCTGATGTTCTTCAGATCCGTGATGTAATCATCAATGGTTTCGTTCACACCCTGTCGACGATTGAACAGTTTGTGCCTCTCCATCGTAACATTGATTTTAGGCATAAAATACGACTCGAACCTTGACAGCAAATCTGCGTAACTTACTTCATCCAGGTCTATGTCAAATGAGTAAAATATGCCCAGCGCTTCGGGACCAATAAATTGTAGTAAAATTGCTACCTTTCTTTTGTCGTCCTCCTGTTCCAATTTGTTAGCCCTTAGATATATTTTCAGTCTATTTGCCCAATTACTCTACGTGAGGGGCATGTTATTGCTTTTCAGATCGAGTTTTTCCATTATGCTGAAACGACTGCTAGAACTAAAATCTTCAAATATATTAGCTTTCCTATCCTGATCCTGAGACATTGGTTGGACTTACTTTTGTTGATTAATCTTGATATTTATTCAGCGCAACGCACTGGTTTGCACAAAATGACGACACGACGTACAGTTATTATCTTCATTACCTACTTATTGTTGTTGACGAATGTCGACTTGACACGGACCTGACGATGAAGTGCTTTACTTCTGACACCATGTTAGGACATGGGTAATTAATCAAAACACGCGTAGTCTGTTTTCATCTCCTGTTTATTGATTACTGTTATATTATAATCTCTGTGCTCCGGCTGCCATGCCCAAGAGACACACACGTGACAAATCCAGTGTTGCCAATTCTTACTCTATATAACATCTCCCTTTTTAACTTTTTGCTTTTATACTAGATTACTTAGATATGACAACCCTAGTAATTTAAAAGTAACTAAGAACTAAGAGGCCAAGGCCATTACACGTTATGTTTTACCACTATTTATTATCTATATCTCTACTTTGACATAAGCTAACATTGACAGCTGTCATTGTCATTACAATACAATTGTTTACACCACGAAAACCAAATAACCTCACTCGGTTTACAAATAAAACATTTTATAATCTTAAACTTAAACATCTTTATGTTAATCTTAACTAACTTAATTTATAAGTTCCAAACAAATGTGTTTCAAGCTAGCTACGGTTCAAGCTCAAGCGTCAGCAGCCGCAGTGAGAGGAAAAAGGAGAAGAAAAAAGTCAGGAAGCTTCTAAGGGACAGCCTGTTTGCAACAGCATCTAGCTCCCAGTCCACTGAGAAAGTGTCAGCTAGTGACTTCTTCTCACCGCTAACTTCCCCCACTCCTTCGACCATGGATTCGGAGACAAGGATGCAGAACCTGGAGACAGGGCTTCTTGACCTGAAAAATGCGTCCACCTCAAACATCCATGAGAGCATCACAGAGTTTCTGTCAGCTCACAAAGACACACTAAGAGACTGGGTCAACCATACCATAGCTTTTGCAGGATTTAATGCCGAGGTCATGCGGGCCCACATTCTAAAGAAAACATCTCTGGATAACATTACGCTGCTGTGCTTGATAGGTCTTGTTAGAGGAAATAATATTGATAGGATCAAGACTACCATGAAAAGCAAGAATTTGACAAAATCTTTCACTGCAGCTTGCACGCTGCTTAAGGTTAGGAAGGCAGTATCTGGGGACTAAGATGCCATAACGCTATCCAGAATGATAGCCTGCTTCCCTGATATAGTACTGAGTTTCTTAAACTGCTCCCAGATCCCCATGGCTGTGGAGTACTCTGAACTAATGGCCATTCATGCTGAATATCCCACTTCTGACACCATGTTAGGACATGGGTAATTAATCAAAACACGCGTAGTCTGTTTTCATCTCCTGTTTATTGATTACTGTTATATTATAATCTCTGTGCTCCGGCTGCCATGCCCAAGAGACACACACGTGACAAATCCAGTGTTGCCAATTCTTACTCTATATAACATATAGATATGTTATGTTATATAGAGTAAGAATTGGCAACACATGTTATATAACATATATATGTTATATAGAGTAAGAATTGGCAACACTGGATTTGTCACGTGTGTGTCTCTTGGGCATGGCAGCCGGAGCACAGAGATTATAATATATAAAACAAGAAAACAATCAAAAGTTTTAGAAGAGTCAACTAACTTCGTAGGACAAGTCAAAGACAATCGGAACTATAATGTCAGCCGATCAAACAAAGCTTGGGGCAGTCAACAAATCGAGCCTCCAAACAGGAAGGAATGTGGTCGTTGTGGGCAGTTACACCAATAGAGATGCCCTGCGAAAGGAGTCCAGTGTCACAATTGCAAGAAATTCAATCACTTTAGCAAATTTTGCCGAATGAAATCAGTGAAGGCATTAGAGAAAGAGTGTGAAGAGGAGCTGGTGACTACCAACACTTTGTTTATAGGTGCTCTTGACTGTGTCAATAATGTCTGCTCAAATGTTTGTGATGACCAACCATGGCAGGTAGATTTGTTAATTTATGGTAAAAAAGTAATTTTTTTGTTAGACTCTGGGGCTGACACTAACATAATATCATACCAAACCTTTAAAAATATTAATATTCCAACCTCCAGCTTAACAAAAAGTGTGTTTACTATATCTACATTTAGTGGGGAGGTTATACCAACTGTAGGCCAATGTAATTTACATGTCAGTTACAAAAATAATAAATATGACATTAAGTTTCACATAGTAGATTTAAATTGTCAAAACATAATAGGCAGAGAAACTAGTAAACACATGAATTTGATACAAAAGGTTAACTCAGTAAACAGTGACAGTTCTACTCAAAATATTTTAAAAAAGTACAGTAATTTGATTGAGGGTCTGGGTTGTCTAACTAATTTTGAGTGTGATTTTAGCCTGAAACCAGATGTGACTCCGAAGATTAGTGCCTGCAGGCGTGTTCCATTCCAATTGCAAAGTGTATTAAAGAAGGAACTAAGTAACTTAGAAAAAGGTGGTGTTATTTGTCGTGTGGAGGAACCAACCTCATGGGTAAGTCCATTAGTAATTGTATCTAAAAAGAATGGACAAATTAGACTTTGTATTGACCCAAGACAACTTAATCAGGCTATAATGAGACCTCATTATCAATTTCCTACAATGAATGAGATTAGGACTGCTCTTGTAGGTGCTAAGTATTTCTCTACACTAGATGCTAACAAAGGATACTGGATGCTAAAGTTGTCAGAAGCATCTTCAAAATTGTGTACCTTTATAACCCCTTTTGGCAGATATAGATTTAAGCGCTTACCGTTCGGAATAAATGCAGCACCTGAAATATTTCATAGTGAGATGGTAAAAAGATTTGGTGATATAGATGGAGTCAAAATAATGCTCGATGATTTTTCGATATATGGTAGGACACAATCCGAACATAATGAACGATTAGATAAGGTTTTACAAAGAGCATCAGAATGTAATTTAAAATTCAACAAAGAAAAGTCTAAGATTGGTCTACCAGAGGTGAGATATCTCGGTCACATATTTAGTGCTAGTGGTGTTAAAGTTGAGGAATCAAAAGTGGAGGCTATATGTAAGATGCCTAGTCCAAATACAGTCACTGAATTACAGAGGTTCATGGGGATGGTGAACTATTTAGGTCCTTTCATAAAGAATTTATCACAAGAGTCAAGTAATTTACGTTCACTTTTGTCTAAAAATGTAATTTGGGAATGGACTGAACAGCATGAGTCAGAGTTTAAAAAAATAAAATGTTTGATCTGTTCTGCACCCGTTCTTACATATTATGATCCCGACAAAGAGATAATATTGTCAGTTGATGCATCTAAAGATGCCATGGGATCAGTCTTGGCTCATGGTAAACAACCAATTGCATATGCATCAGCGTCTCTTAATAAATGTCAGCAAAATTATTCACAAATAGAGAAAGAATTGTTAGCAGTACTGTTTGGATGTACTAAATTCCATCAGTATGTATATGGGAAGCAATTTATGGTAGAAACTGATCACAAACCATTAATTACCCTATTCAAGAGGGTATTACATGATATACCACCTAGGTTACAGCGTATTATGCTAAGACTTCAACCTTATGATATAAAAATCACATACAAACCTGGTCGTTACCTCTATATCGCTGATACTTTGTCTCGAATGGCCTTGCCTGAAAAATCACTAGAAGATCTAGACCATGAGTTGGATTTGCATGTTAATCTAATTCTATCAAATTTGTCAGTCAGCCCTGAAAAACTGAAAGAAATTCAGGACTTGACGCTTAAAGATAAAACATTATGTCAATTAATTCAGTACTGCCATAAGGGTTGGCCTGAACACAAAAGGTCAGTAAGTGAAGATGTTAAACCTTATTTTATGTTTAAAACTGAAATCCATGTCATTAATAATGTTGTTTTCATGTCAAATAACATAATTATTCCAGAGTCTTTTAGAAGTACCATTCTAAGTATTATTCACAAAGGACATCAAGGAATAACAAGCTGCATCCGTTTGGCTAAAACTGCAGTGTATTGGCCAAAAATTGATAATGACATAGAAAAGTATGTAGGTCAATGTAGAATATGTCTCTCATTTCGGAAAAACAATTGTAAAGAACCATTGCTGCATCATGACTACAAGTTGTTACCTTGGAATAAAGTTGGTATAGATCTCTTTGATTTCAATTGTCAGAAATATCTCATTGTTGTAGATTATTATTCTAAATTTGTAGAGATAGCGATTTTGAAAGGTGGATTCACTGCAAGTTTGGTCATTACTCAATTAAAGTCTATATTTGCTCGTCATGGGATACCAAACATTGTTATTTCTGATAATGGCCCACCTTTTAACAGTAAAGATTTTAACAGTTTTGCTAAAAGTTGGGATTTTCAACACATCACATCTAGTCCCTACCTGAGTCGTTCTAATGGACAGGTTGAAAGAACTATAGGAACGATAAAGACTATGTTAAAAAAATGTCAGGTGGATAATTCAGACCCCTATCTTATCCGTTGTTATCATATCGAAATACACCTAAATTCAGTCATTACTCTCCTTCAGAACTATGTATGTCTAGAAGCTTGAGATCTTTAGTCCCTATATGTAAAAACAAATTGAATTTTAAAAATATTGATAATGAAAAGGTTAAGAAAGCCATTGAAAAACAAAAGTCAAATTCATCTTTTTATTATAACAAAAACAGCAAAAAATTAAAGTCCTTGGAAGTTGGTGATAATATTATGTTCAAACATAAACCCAATGGGACATGGGTTCCTGGTATTGTTTCTCAAGCAGGCCCTGAACCTAGAAGCTACGTGGTTAACAGCCCTGAGGGTTCATTTCGTAGAAATAGACAACACATTTTAAAGTCAACGCATCCAGTTGATTTTTCAGAGAATCTTCAATCTAATCTTTCTGGTGATAATGACACAACCTGTCCAACTTTAAATGTACCTGAGTCTGTGCCTGAATTACCAATTGTTGAGGAAACTGCTCGTAGATCTAGATACGGGCGTTTGTATAAAACACCTGCTAGGTACCTGTAAATAATTGTAACAAACCCATAGCTTTGTTCAATCTTATGGATTTTTGATTAACACATTTGTTTGGAACTTATAAATTAAGTTAGTTAAGATTAACATAAAGATGTTTAAGTTTAAGATTATAAAATGTTTTATTTGTAAACCGAGTGAGGTTATTTGGTTTTCGTGGTGTAAACAATTGTATTGTAATGACAATGACAGCTGTCAATGTTAGCTTATGTCAAAGTAGAGATATAGATAATAAATAGTGGTAAAACAAACGTGTAATGGCCTTGGCCTCTTAGTTCTTAGTTACTTTTAAATTACTAGGGTTGTCATATCTAAGTAATCTAGTATAAAAGCAAAATGTTAAAAAGGGAGATGTTATATAGAGTAAGAATTGGCAACACTGGATTTGTCACGTGTATGTCTCTTGGGCATGGCAGCCGGAGCACAGAGATTATAATATAACAGTAATCAATAAACAGGAGATGAAAACAGACTACGCGTGTTTTGATTAATTACCCATGTCCTAACAGGAATACACAAAATATAGAAATAAAGTACAAAAACTAATAACTAAAGCGCGAAATATATATAGAAGACAGGAAATAAGCAGCTGTAAAGGAGATATGCGAAAAGTTTGGGGTAAAATTAATAACTGGTTAGGCAGAAATAAGACATCAGTAGATGCTGTTATAGGAAAACATTTATTACAGGAGCAGAGCCCGATAGCCATATGCAATAAATTTTGCGAAACCTTCACCAATGAGATTGATGCCATCAAGCACAAATGTAATAAAACCTTCCTCAACAGAAAATAATATGTAAATGAAACTAATGTTACTTTAGATATATGCCAATATCAGCCAATGATGTATTAAAAACGATAGAAAGGTTAGACTGCAATAAATCACCGGGATCTGATGGAATAAGAGTTAAAGATCTTAAATTCGTAAAAATAAACCTAAGCCCACTCATAGCTAAGTTCATAAACACGTGTCTTAAAAAAGGTACTTATCCAGCTGAATTAAAAAAATCGATCATAAGGCCAATTCACAAACAGGGATCGCATCAGGACTACACGAATTATAGACCTATTGCCGTAGCAAATGTAATAGACAAAATAACTGAAAAACTTATAGTGGCACAATTATCAAAGTTTCTCGAACAACAAAATATTTTGACAGAAGTACAGTTTGGATTTCGGCTTAAAAGAAGTACGGCAATGGTCCTGTCACGATTCACTGATGATGTCAATAACGCACTCAATGAGAAAAACATTGTGATGGTCATCTTTATCGACTTCAAAAAGGCATTTGACACATTGGATCACGATGGTTTATTGCAGTCAATGGACGATTGCGGTGTTCGTGGACCCGTCAAGTCCTGGTTCCGAAACTATCTTGAAAACAGAACGATAGAAGTCAGCGTTGTGGGGGCAAAAAGTGAAATAGGCTTAGTAAAGTCCGGTGTTCCGACTGGATCCGTATACGGGCCAGTTGGATTCATAATACATGTGAATAGTATGGTAAATGTAATTAAGTCTTGTAACACATATATGCATGCTGATGACACTTGCCTGATGTACTGTAGCAAAGATCAGAGCTCCATACAAAATGCTTTGCAATGCGATTTTGACAACATTACTAAATGGGCTCACGATAACGGAATCATAATCAACTTAGAAAAAACTAAATGCCTACTTATAACATCCCCTTATAGTCATCAAAAACAAATTAGCATTAAAATCAAAGGTCACTCGTATGAATGCCTACATAGTGAAAGTGTCAACTGTAATTGTCAAGACCTGGGCCATGTCATCTCGTATAAATACCTGGGGCTAGCCATTGACAGACATTTTGTATGGAACCTACATGTTGACCGTGTATGTGCAAAGCTGCGGAGTGTAATGGGTAAATTGTATTATCTACGATTTATGGTAAATAGAGGTATATTATACTTGCTGTATCACGCTCTTGTGGAGGCGACTATAGCCTACGGATTGGGTAGTTATGGTCTTACATTTCCTACATATATAAATAAAATTAAATCACTTCAAACAAGAATATTAAAACTATTAATAGATGAAACTGCAAAAAAACAATGCAATAGTGAATATGAAAAACTATATAAGGTATGTAATATCGTACCAATTGAGAAAAAAATAAAAATGCAGTTAATAATTGAGCAATTTGGTAAAAGCGAATTTAAAATGGAACTTAAATATAACCACCCAACCCGGCAGTCGAAAATTAAGAAGTTAAAAATACCTAGAGTTAAAAACTATTATGGTAAGCGAACGAGAAGATGGATTATTCCAACAATCCACAACCAACTACCACAGAACCTGCTTAATAATGTTATATCCAAGAAACATCTTAAAAGCATACTTACTAAACATTACCTCTCAATGTGCCCGTGATCGAAATAAATAGCCTTATATAGCCGTAGTAAATAGCTGTAGTAAATAGCCATAGTATATATTTATAATAAATAAAAAACCAAAAAAATGTGTGCTAAGTGACTAACAAACAACAAATATGTAACGAAACATTATGTAAATTTTTAGTTTTTTAATAACTATCAAACGGTCACTAATGTTGTCAATGTATTTTTTTTATACATCGTTTTATTTTGTTCTTAGAAAAAAGTATTAATTATTGATACCTAAAGCAAAATTGCGTATAGAGTAATAATCTAGAGAACTACTGCCGACAAACTGCTGCGCAGTTTGGCAGACGAGAATTCCCGGTACGAATTGTGTTTTTTTTGGAAGAAAAAAAAAATATAGCAGCTCTCTTAGGCAGACTTAGTTCGGCTGCATTTACAGTGAGAAAAATTAGGTTATTAATAGATGTTGCTACTGCTCGTTCGGTTTATTTTAGTTATTTTCACAGTGTAATGTCTTACGGCATTGTACTTTGGGGTCAATTAATTAGTGAAGTTCAAATGGTCATCATATAAATTTTTAGGGAAACGATTTTAATTTCACGAATCACGATATTAAAAAGACAAAATTTGAACTTTTCAAACTAATTTATTTGAAAATCAACGTCAGTCGACATTTAAATTCTTTAGTTTTTGCACATTTGCAACTTTGACATGTGATGAATGTGCTCTTAATTCCATATTGCGACTTACTCTTGGGTCAACTAGTTCGGTAAGAAGGCAGTTATTGTAGAAGGAAACTAATTTGCTTTCCATTTTGTCTTTCCAAAATTTATCATCCCTGGCAATTGATTCGTACTTCATTTTTCCGGGCCCTGTCCAAATTGCAAATATGCAATATTCTTGGCCAGTAACATGAAGTTGGCCTTGGACTTGGAAGGACCATTTGTGGTTTTTATTTACAATTAACTGATGTTTATTATCTTGTTGCCAAAAGCTAACTTTTTTTTGTTTAATGGCTTCGTCTGGTTCCATCCCAAAGGCTGACGAAGGGCATTTTATTTCAACAATGCCCTGTTTACATTTTCCATCAGGACTGGCACCAATAAAGTATAATTCTTTATCAATCGTTAAGCCACATGGATTTATTTTGTCATTTAGAGCTTTCTCTAACTCTCGCAAAGCTGTTTGCTCGTAGTTCTTTCCATGTTTTATTGATGGAACATGGCCTAGGTCTGTGCCGTAAAGTATTTGCTTAACCCATTGGTTAAGCGACGAGGAACTACGAACTGCGCCCCATTGGGCGCAGTTCGTAGTTCCTCGTCGCTTACATACTATCCCGAACCAAGATGCAGTCAATAACTTTCTTCGGGTTTCCAACCACAAAGGACTGGCACTTTGTAAATGAGTATTTTTTTCTACAAAGTCTTTTTGTTCGTTTGTTATGTTTAATTTTTGTAAAAAGCTTATTTTAGCCCGTTCAAATTGGGTCTTGTCCATGTCAACCTTTTGACATTCTTCGCCATAATGCGCATCCTTTCTTTTCTGTTAAGTATATGTCTTATTCTTTTTTACTTTTTTGTTTTTGTCGAACGCTATTCGCTGTAGGCGTTGGTTTTCTAATCGCGTGATTTGAGGATTAGCTTCTATGCCAAATATGAATTTATGTACTTGACTATGTAATCTACCAGAATTAAAACTTATCACTGCAGCGGCGCAGCGACCAGCATAAGATTGCCTTTGGGAGTAATTTACTCTTTTCCCACCAATGAATTTAGCCACCCTTGCACTGAAGCTTTCAACTAAATTATTTGTTTCATCATAAACAAAACTGTAGGCGTGTGAAGCAAGGCGATGCGCTAAGTCCTCAATTTTTTGGAATACACCATGCACCATCATTTCCATGACTCTATTTTCCGCTCCGTTTTTAATTTCAGGAGTGCAAAAATAGTCCGCACATTTAGAATGGTCACCGAAAATATGAAATAGAAATAGAAATAGAAATAGAAATTTATTTGCAAAACCAAGTGTTACAAGGGGTCTTAAATAAAATGGGTACTTACAACTTAGTTACCTTGTACAGGTGTAGCAAGTGTTCATTTGAACATTTGCTTATAAACTAATAATAACAGTGGCTAAATCAAATGTTCTTACATATAGCAATAAAATTAATGGAGATAGTTTTAGTTTATATTATCTTAGATATTGTAGTTTATGTAAAGTAAAGGACCATTTATGATATCGTTTCTGATGTTTTCCATCTTTTGCGCAAACGGAATGTTTTTCTTAGTCCAGTATTTGACACTGCTATCAACTCCCCATCTTATTAGAAGATAGTTTTCCTTCAAACATTTTCTAGATCTTATAGGATAAGAAGTGTTACTAGATATCGATAGTAATCCTTTGCAGTAATTTCGTAATAGATGGTTTACCATTCTATTTTACCAACTGTGACGTTTTTGTAAGGTCTTGAATTGCGGATACTATTATAAGTGCTCGAGTCTCCATCGGCAACGTACTGATTATAAATCAATCCGTGATCTTTTTCTGATCTTTTAAAGCCCTCGGTTATAATAGTGGCCTCCATCGCTGTAGACGGACCATCAATGTTTCTATAACACTCATGATTTGGCGGTTCTATTTTGTTTTTTTCTGCTCTGAAACAAATTCTGCAAACCTTGTTTTTAACGCCATAGAAAAGGACTTTCTTCGAATGGACTCCTACAATGGCAGCTGCCCCAGATGATGCTGAATAATTCGTTCCGTATGAACGTTTTGACCAGCACCCATCACCAGTCACCGATATCATTGGAATCCCATCTTCATTTATGTTTCCTATGGACAACGCATGTTCTTTTTCTTCATTTCCAGCTTCAAGCATGCAGTTCATAGCTGTTTTTATCCACCAATCTCAAGTTTTATCGTGTGATGTTTGGTAAAGCCGCAGGGACATTGGCGGAATGTTAACACTACACAGAATTGTGTTAAGCTGAGTATACCCAGCTCCAGTTGACATGATTCCGCCTACAATTTCATCATTGATGTTCATTTGGTTACTCGGTTCTTCCAAAGTTTTTAATTCAAATTGTTTTCCACACATGTCACATAGTTAATTAATTACAGAATCTAAGCCAGTTTTGTGTTCTTTGGTTATTCGCACACTATTCAAATTGCAATTAAACAGGGATGAGCGATTTCCGATATTTTGGAGCTGCTCAAATACGAATAAAAATTGCACAATTCGTCTTCCCTCCATCAAGTGTGATTTTTTACTTGTTTCATTAAGTTCCTGAAAAATTAAAATGTATTGATGTATAGTTGCAAAACAATTAAATTAAGTGTTGATATAAAAATACACGACGTGTTTTCGAATAAACGCATTATGAGAAATTAATGTTTTCTGCATAAAATATTACATAAATGCCACTTTTTGTAAAAAAAAGTTCTAGCTAGATTTTTGTTTTGTTTTTTCATTCAAACTTATTTTTGTTTTAAAACTGTGTTTTAATTTGCGTTAATTTAAAACACGTAGGTAACTACTACCTAGAACAATCACTTAATTACATTCGTTATTTCAAGGCTTGAACTGTCGCCTTGGTCCGTTTCCTGAATACCAGTATTCACACTATTGAGTGTTTTAGCCGCTGCATTCTTTCTGAAATATTAAATTAGCAAAACGCTATAATAACTTTTTGACAATGAAACATAGTGACCTATTTAGGATAAAATAAAAACAAAATAAACTTACAAATGAGCTTTTTGTAAATTCAGTCTATTTGCAGCAAGTTTCTTGCGAGACTTTCCGAATGTTTTGAATGGCGGCATCTGAATTAAAATATTACTGTAAAAAAATTGCATAAAATAACCAATACCAACAAAATGAGCCCAAACTCGGGATACCTAACTCTGACAGTTTCCAAGTTCCGTGGGGTGTCTCCGGAGTCCATCATCAGGTCAGCCAAGTCATCCAGCATGTAAGTACTCACAAAGACCTATAAAACGAGCCCAAACTCGGAAGACCTAACTCTGACAGTTCCCGAGTTCCGTGGGGTGTCTCCGGAGTCCATCATCAGGTCAGCTAAGTCATCCAGCATGTAAGTACTCATAAAAACCTACAAAACGAGCCCAAACTTGGGATACCTAACTCTGACAGTTTCCGAGTTCCTTGGGGTGTTTCCGGAGTCCATCATCAGGTCAGCCAAGTCATCCAGCATGTAAGTACTCATAAAGACCTACAAAACGAGCCCAAACTCGGGATACCTAACTCTGACAGTTTCCGAGTTCCTTGGGGTGTCTCCGGAGTCCATCATCAGGTCAGCCAAGTCATCCAGCATGTAAGTACTCACAAAGATCTATAAAACGAGCCCAAACTCGGAAGACCTAACTCTGACAGTTTCCGAGTTACGTGGGGTGTCTCCGGAGTCCATCATCAGGTCAGCTAAGTCATCCAGCATGTAAGTACTCATAAAAACCTACAAAATGAGCCCAAAGTTGGGATACCTAACTCTGACAGTTTCCGAGTTCCTTGGGGTGTCTCCGGAGTCCATCATCAGGTCAGCCAAGTCATCCAGCATGTAAGTACTCATAAAGACCTACAAAACGAGCCCAAACTCGGGATACCTAACTCTGACAGTTTCCGAGTTCCGTGGGGTATCTCCGGAGTCCATCATCAGGTCAGCTAAGTCATCCAGCATGTAAGTACTCACAAAGACCTACAAAACGAGCCCAAACTCGGGATACCTAACTCTGACAGTTTCCGAGTTCCATGGGGTGACTCCGGGGTTCATCATCAGGTCAGCCAAGTCATTTAGCATGTAAGTACTCACAAAGGCCTATAAAACGAGCCCAAACTCGGGATACCTAACTCTGGCAGTTTCCGAATTCCGTGGGGTGTCTTCGGAGTCCATCATCAAGTCAGCCAAAACATCCAGCATGTAAGTACTCACAAAGACCTTCAAAACGAGCCCAAACTCGGGACACCTAACTCTGACAGTTTCCGAGTTCCATGGGGTGTCTCCGGAGTCCATCATCAGGTCAGCCAAGTCATCCAGCATGTAAGGACTCACGAAAACCAACAAAATGAGCAGGTCAGCCAAGTCAAAATATGAAATAGATATCTCTTGACAATAATGTACTTTACTAGTTACTTGTATTGCTTATACCTACCTTATTTTGCGCAAGTATCAAATGCTCTTAGAGGAATATTTTGTATCCGAATAGATAGAGTCAATCGTGAACAAAGTCCAGACAGAGCGACACACGTCCGACCTCGAGGGCGCTCCGGCGCAGACTGAGATAGGTGTTCGAAAACGCAAACCTAATACAGCGAGCGATTTTGACCCTCGTTCTATTGTAATAAGGCTAATATAAATTGAGTTTTTTACCATAATTATTTTATTTTTTTCACGACTTTTAAGGCCTTTTTTGTAATATTTTGCAAACACAAATTAAAATTCACTATGTAGGCCGTCCATAAATATTTTTATTGATTCTTCAAATTTTATAATTAACCAGATTAACTTACCGAAACTGACAGTATTTTAGCCGTTTACGCAAAAATGCTTTTGGTAAATCAATCACAGAAAAGAGGGCATAACTTTTTCTAATTTTTTTATTCCCATGAACTGTAGATAAAGGATCTAATAACCCCTTAAAATTTAAAACTTGCTTTTATTAGTGCCAAATAACCCAATAAATGAACCGCAAGACCGTGGTTTTTCTTACAGAACGTATAGGCGTCCTTAAAAAAAAAAACATCACGGCTGTCAACCTGGTTAAAATACATGAATGTCGTTTTAAAATCGAGAATCCACCCTACAAGCATGACAACCGCACTCATTTTTACCATAGCTTGAGAAGTGTCTCTCAAATTGAAGTGGTGGCTGTATCAAGATCTTTTCTCATCGAAATATTCCGAAGAATTCATGTGATTGTGTATGACATAATATTTTACTATGACAGGACGCCGTTCATTTCGTCGCTAGGCGTCGTAGTTCGTGCATGAAACGTCGTCGCCATCGGTTGTCATAGCGACGACATGCGTCGCTAGGTCTCTTTCTCTGCAGCGTCCAATTACAAGACGATCCTGTGACTGTGACACACCTACGACGCATGCGTCTTGTTACCAACACAAGCAGCCTTCATATTTTGACTTTGACTTTTTTATGTTTTCAGTGTACATTTTAAGTTTCTTTAATGTGTTTTTAAAATTTGTTTTAAGTTATTATTTTTTGTGGAATTATTTAACTGTTGTGAATGCAATCCGTGAACCAATCTTGTGATGGCACGTCGAACGCGACCCATACATGTACCCTGTGCAACAAGTCATTCAAATCTTTGAAAGGCCTCAACATACACGCTACAAAAACACACAGGAAATGTATTAGCCAAAACAGTTCACCCTTAGACATCCATCCCATCATTCCGAGTGCGCCTACTTATGTAGCCAATCAACCAACTCCTTTCCACACATATCTTAGCCATTTGAAAAATAGTATACCCATAGTTAAAAGAATCCCTCGAGGAGCTCGAATAACCGTTGGTACTTATTTGTCAAAATTAATCCAGAAATGTTACATAAGCAATTGTAGTCAAGACTGGCAGAACCTATTTTTATTTTTATACAGCACACTACATATAATTAAATCTGATGAACCGAATTTATCCTTGACCCAAAAGATTAAGAATAACTATGTTGTGAGCTCGTTGCCTTCTCCCGCTACTCTAATCAAACATGATGCTCCTCGTAATCGCAACAAACTGATCGAAAATAAAATCTGTGACGGAGATCTCAAAGGTGCCGCTCGCCTTCTGTTCTCCAACGACGTGCTATCACCAGATACCCCTGACACCCTTCAGGCCTTACGGACAAAACATCCTACAGCTCCAGAAAACCCTCATTTTCTCGACCCACCAACCCAAAAGGCAAGCATGCCTTCAAATTCAAAACCAAGATGTTGAGGATGCCATTTTATCTTTTAAACAAGGTTCAGCTGCAGGTTTGGATGGAATCTCACCCCAACATTTTAAAGACTTAACACAACATCAGAACAAACCGCTACTCAGCCACCCGCGCCAGTGCGCGCTGAGCCAGTGAGCGCAGCGCCCGTACAGCGGGCCTTACAGTCGGACGAGCAGTCCGACACATTAATTAAAATGCTGTCGGCGCAACATTATTGTTAAAAATATATTGCCTCCTTTCTCTTATTTACTCAACAATGATCATGGTAAGCACCATGCATGCATCATGAACCAGTAACCGATACGGAAAGAGATATACCGGATATAATTGATTTTTATAATTTATCGAAACGTTGTGTAGATTAATTAGATGAAAAATGTGCTAAGTATTCTTGCTCCAGTCGCTCCAGACGATGGCCTTTGGTAATTTCTTTACAGAATAATGGATATTTCTGCTGTGAACGCCTTTATACTTTCAAATTATAAACTGGAAGACCGATATTTATTATATAACGTTGCGAAAAGTTCGCCCGCAGCTCAAACGGCGTATAACGATTCCGCAACTCTCTTTGGAACTAAAGGCGCTCCTCACTCGTATTCTTGGTATAACTGCAAAATCTCAGGCCCAAATAGAAACTGAAGATAGTCGCCACCAAATCCGTAGAAAATGTTTTTTATGTGAAGTTTACAACGCGAGAAGCGCGACAAACGCGAGAAGCGCAAAAAGAGTAAGGCGCAGACTACAACATCAGAACAAACCGCTACTCAGCCACCCGCGCCGGTGCGCGCTGAGCCAGTGAGCGCAGCGCCCGTACAGCGGGCCTTACAGTCGGACGAGCAGTCCGACACATTAATTAAAATGTTGTCGGCGCAACATTATTGTTAAAAATATATTGCCTCCTTTCTCTTATTTACTCAACAATGATCATGGTAAGCACCATGCATGCATCATGAACCAGTAACCGATACGGAAAGAGATGTACCGGATATAATTGATTTTTATAATTCATCGAAAGGTTGTGTAGATTCATTAGATGAAAAATGTGCTAAGTATTCTTGCTCCAGTCGCTCCAGACGATGGCCTTTGGTAATTTTTTACAGAATAATGGATATCTCTGCTGTGAACGCCTTTATACTCTCAAATTATAAACCGGAAGACCGATATTTATTATATAACGTTGCGAAACGTGCGCCCGCAGCTCGAACGGCGTATAACGATTCCGCAACTCTCTTTGGAACTAAAAGCGCTCTTCACTCGTATTCTTAGTATAACTGCAAAATCTCAGGCCCTAATAGAAACTGAAGATAGTCGCCTCCAAATCCGTAGAAAATGTTTTTTATGTGAAGTTTACAACGCGAGAAGCGCGACAAACGCGAGAAGCGCGAAAAGAGTAAGGCGCAGACTACAACATCAGAACAAACCGCTACTCAGCCACCCGCGCCGGTGCGCGCTGAGCCAGTGAGCGCAGCGCCCGTACAGCGGGCCTTACAGTCGGACAAGCAGTCCGACACATTAATTAAAATGTTGTCGGCGCAACATTATTGTTAAAAATATATTGCCTCCTTTCTCTCATTTACTCAACAATGATCATGGTAAGCACCATGCATGCATCATGAACCAGTAACCGATACGGAAAGAGATATACCGGATATAATTGATTTTTATAATTCATCGAAAGGTTGTGTAGATTCATTAGATGAAAAATGTGCTAAGTATTCTTGCTCCAGTCGCTCCAGACAATGGCCTTTGGTATTTTTTTACAGAATAATAGATATTTCTGCTGTGAACGCCTTTATACTTTCAAATTATAAACCGGAAGACCGATATTTATTATATAACGTTGCGAAAAGTTCGCCCGCAGCTCGAACGGCGTATAACGATTCCGCAACTCTCTTTGGAACTAAAGGCGCTCCTCACTCGTATTCTTGGTATAATTGCAAAATCTCAGGCCCAAATAGAAACTGAAGATAGTCGCCTCCAAATCCGTAGAAAATGTTTTTTATGTGAAGTTTACAACGCGAGAAGCGCGACAAACGCGAGAAGCGCGAAAAGAGTAAAGCGCAGACCACAACATCAGAACAAACCGCTACTCAGCCACCCGCGCCGGTGCGCGCTGAGCCAGTGAGCGCAGCGCCCGTACAGCGGGCCTTACAGTCGGACGAGCAGTCCGACACATTAATTAAAATTTTGTCGGCGCAACATTATTGTTAAAAATATATTGCCTCCTTTCTCTCATTTACTCAACAATGATCATGGTAAGCACCATGCATGCATCATGAACCAGTAACCGATACGGAAAGAGATATACCGGATATAATTGATTTTTATAATTCATCGAAAGGTTGTGTAGATTCATTAGATGAAAAATGTGCTAAGTATTCTTGCTCCAGTCGCTCCAGACGATGGCCTTTGGTATTTTTTTACAGAATAATGGATATTTCTGCTGTGAACGCCTTTATACTATCAAATTATAAACCGGAAGACCGATATTTATCATATAACGTTGCGAAAAGTTCGCCCGCAGCTCGAACGGCGTATAACGATTCCGCAACTCTCTTTGGAACTAAAGGCGCTCCTCACTCGTATTCTTGGTATAACTGCAAAATCTCAGGCCCAAATAGAAACTGAAAATAGTTTCCTCCAAATCCTTAGAAAATGTTTTTTATGTGAAGTTTACAACGCGAGAAGCGCGACAAACACGAGAAGCGCGAGAAAAGTAAGGCGCAGACCACAACATCAGAACAAACCGCTACTCAGACACCCGCGCCGGTGCGCGCTGAGTCAGTGAGCGCAGCGCCCGTACAGCGGGCCTTACAGTCGGACGAGCAGTCCGACACATTAATCAAAATGTTGTCGGCGCAACATTATTGTTAAAAATATATTGCCTCCTTTCTCTCATTTACTCAACAATGATCATGGTAAGCACCATGCATGCATCATGAACCAGTAACCGATACGGAAAGAGATATACCGGATATAATTGATTTTTATAATTCATCGAAAGGTTGTGTAGATTCATTAGGTGAAAAATGTGCTAAGTATTCTTGCTCCAGTCGCTCCAGACGATGGCCTTTGGTAATTTTTTACAGAATAATGAATATTTCTGCTGTGAACGCCTTTATACTTTCTAATTATAAACCGGAAGACCGATATTTATTATATAACGTTGCGAAAAGTTCGCCCGCAGCTCGAACGGCGTATAACGATTCCGCAACTCTCTTTGGAACTAAAGGCGCTCCTCACTCGTATTCTTGGTATAACTGCAAAATCTCAGGCCCAAATAGAAACTGAAAATAGTCGCCTCCAAATCCTTAGAAAATGTTTTTTAAGTGAAGTTTACAACGCGAGAAGCGCGAGAAAAGTAAGGCGCAGACCACAACATCAGAACAAACCGCTACTCAGCCACCCGCGCCGGTGCGCGCTGAGCCAGTGAGCGCAGCGCCCGTACAGCGGGCCTTACAGTCGGACGAGCAGTCCGACACATTAATCAAAATGTTGTCGGCGCAACATTATTGTTAAAAATATATTGCCTCCTTTCTCTCATTTACTCAACAATGATCATGGTAAGCACCATGCATGCATCATGAACCAGTAACCGATACGGAAAGAGATATACCGGATATAATTGATTTTTATAATTCATCGAAAGGTTGTGTAGATTCATTAGATGAAAAATGTGCTAAGTATTCTTGCTCCAGTCGCTCCAGACGATGGCCTTTGGTAATTTTTTACAGAATAATGGATATTTCTGCTGTAAACGCCTTTATACTATCAAATTATAAACCGGAAGACCGATATTTATCATATAACGTTGCGAAAAGTTCGCCCGCAGCTCGAACGGCGTATAACGATTCCGCAACTCTCTTTGGAACTAAAGGCGCTCCTCACTCGTATTCTTGGTATAACTGCAAAATCTCAGGCCCAAATAGACACTGAAGATAGTCGCCTCCAAATCCGTAGAAAATGTTTTTTATGTGAAGTTTACAACGCGAGAAGCGCGACAAACGCGAGAAGCGCGAAAAGAGTAAAGCGCAGACCACAACATCAGAACAAACCGCTACTCAGCCACCCGCGCCGGTGCGCGCTGAGCCAGTGAGCGCAGCGCCCGTACAGCGGGCCTTACAGTCGGACGAGCAGTCCGACACATTAATTAAAATTTTGTCGGCGCAACATTATTGTTAAAAATATATTGCCTCCTTTCTCTCATTTACTCAACAATGATCATGGTAAGCACCATGCATGCATCATGAACCAGTAACCGATACGGAAAGAGATATACCGGATATAATTGATTTTTATAATTCATCGAAAGGTTGTGTAGATTCATTAGATGAAAAATGTGCTAAGTATTCTTGCTCCAATCGCTCCAGACGATGGCCTTTGGTAATTTTTTACAGAATAATGGATATTTCTCCTGTGAACGCCTTTATACTTTCAAATTATAAACCGGAAGACCGATATTTATTATATAAAGTTGCGAAAAGTTCGCCCGCAGCTCGAACGGCGTATAACGATTCCGCAACTCTCTTTGGAACTAAAGGCGCTCCTCACTCGTATTCTTGGTATAACTGCAAAATCTCAGGCCCAAATAGAAACTGAAGATAGTCGCCTCCAAATCCGTAGAAAATGTTTTTTATGTGAAGTTTACAACGCGAGAAGCGCGAAATAAGTAAGGCGCAGACCACAACATCAGATCAAACCGCTACTCAGCCACCCGCGCCAGTGCGCGCTGAGCCAGTGAGCGCAGCGCCCGTACAGCGGGCCTTACAGTCGGACGAGCAGTCCGACACATTAATTAAAATGTTGTCGGCGCAACATTATTGTTAAAAATATATTGCCTCCTTTCTCTCATTTACTCCACAATGATCATGGTAAGCACCATGCATGCATCATGAACCAGTAACCGATACGGAAAGAGATATACCGGATATAATTGATTTTTATAATTCATCGAAAGGTTGTGTAGATTCATTAGATGAAAAATGTGCTAAGTATTCTTGCTCCAATCGCTCCAGACGATGGCCTTTGGTAATTTTTTACAGAATAATGGATATTTCTGCTGTGAACGCCTTTATACTTTCAAATTATAAACCGGAAGACCGATATTTATTATATAAAGTTGCGAAAAGTTCGCCCGCAGCTCGAACGGCGTATAACGATTCCGCTACTCTCTTTGGAACTAAAGGCGCTCCTCACTCGTATTCTTGGTATAACTGCAAAATCTCAGGCCCAAATAGAAACTGAAAATAGTCGCCTCCAAATCCGTAGAAAATGTTTTTTATGTGAAGTTTACAACGCGAGAAGCGCGAAAAAAGTAAGGCACAGACCACAACATCAGAACAAACCGCTACTCAGCCACCCGCGCCGGTGTTTCCGATAGTACGGATAGCACGCCGCTGCAACCTGTCAAGAGCTTCGAGTAGGTACTTGGCGGAACCGTCCCAGAGATGAGAGCAGTATTCCACACACGAGCGAACTTGTGTCTTACACAAGAGACAGAGCTGCCCAGGCGTGAAGAATCGTCTCACTCTGTTCAGGACTCCGAGTTTACGGGATGCAGTTCTAATGACGCTCTCAATGTAGTCCCGCTGGTTTAGGTTGCTACGAACATCCATGCCAAGGATGTTTAGGCTATCCTTAATCGGTAGCGGGGTGCTCTGAAGAGTGGGATGGGAAAGGGACGGCGACGCCTTTGCTGTGAATGCACACACCTGCGTTTTCTTGGCATTGAACTCGACAAGAATGCATGCACCCCATTTTGAAATGCGGTCCAACACTCCGTCAAGCTCAACAACAAGACTTCGTCTCTTCTCCTCGTTGTCAGTCTGCTTTGCCCCAGGGCGCTCGAAATAACGCGCGTGGACCGTGCTATTATCCGCCTAGCAATGAATATTACCAAGAGATAAGATGTCATTGATATGCAGAAGAAAAAACGTCGGCGACAAGACGGAGCCCTGCGGCACTCCGGCATTAATCTGGAGAAAGCGTGATTTTTGACCATCGCAAAGGACACGAATTCTACGTCCCTCCAGAAATCTGGCGACCCAGTCGCATTGGCGAGGTGGCAGACCATATGCCGGAAGCACGGAAAGAAGCGAACGATGCCATACATGGTCGAAAGTTTTGGCAATGTCAAGGCTGACGGCCAAAGATTCCCCATGCTTATCCATAGCCTCCCCCCAGATGTGTGTTACGTACGCTAGAAGATCACCCGTAGACCATTTTGGTCGGAAGCCGTACTGACGGTCGTGAATGAGAGAGTGATCCTCTAGGTAGCGGATGAGCTGCGTATTTATGATCCGCTCAAACACTTTAGCTAAAACTGAGGTTACGGCTATTGGACGGTAATTGGCAGGGTCAGACCGGTCTCCTTTTTTGGGAACTGGTTGAACGTTCGCCTCCTTCCAAGACAGCGGCACAAGACCCGAATTGTAGGAGAGGCGATACAGGCTAGTGAACACTGGAGACAACTCCGCTACACATTTCTTCAGCACCACAGCTGGAATTCCATCAGGACTGCAGTTCAGCACGAACATCACACTGCCTGATACGAATATCAGGCATTGTGGAGCCGCAATGTGGAATTTCGGGCTGCGCAGCACCGCAGTCATCGATGCAAGAGTTTGGGACAAAGAAGTTAGCCAGTAAATCGGCTTTCTCTTGCGGTTGATGAGCCAACGATCCATCAGGAAATCTCAGTGGGGGCAGCGAAGGCACGCATAAGTTAGATTGCACGTGTTTAGCCAGTCGCCAGTAGGAGCGGCTACCCGTATGAGTTCTTGGCCAACACGTGCATTTCGCTGGGCGTCTGCTCTAATGCAAGCCCTCTTCGTGGCCTTGGTGGCTTTATTAAAGTCTGCTTTCAGGGAGGCAAGGTCGAATGATCATTAGAGTGCCTGGGCCCTAGACCAAGCACGGTACGCCGCCTGTTTTTGTTCAACAGCTGCGGCACACTCGCGATTGAACCAGGGACCAGTTTTGCTAGCACTGAAGGTACTGATCTCGTCAGCGATAGCAGATGCACTCTCTGAAGCATCCCTTTCTCCGAAGCAGCACTGCCGCCAAGGGACGTAGGCAAAGTATTCTCGCAATCCGTCCCAATCTACCGACGAGTAGTGCCATAACCGCCGCGTCACCTCCACAGGTTGTGGGGGAGCTGCACAAGGCACTGTAGCGCCAACCAGACAGTGATCGGAGGAGCCCAATGGAGCACCAACCGAAACTTTATACCCGGCTGGGTGACTCGTCAGCAGAAGGTCCAAGAAGGAGGGTGTATGACCGACAATATCTGGTACCCGGGTGGGCTGGTGTACCAGTTGCGTCAGGTCTTGCGTGAGAGCAAAGGCATGGGCAGTTCTCGGCATCTTTTATTTAACAGTGACATCATCACCAAACCGCCGCCCATGTGTAATGGTTGAGCCGGCAGAGCTTTGTGTTGGTAAGATAGTTATTTTTTTGGTATTTCAGTAATTTATGTTACTTTTTTCTATTCATAAAATTTTTATTTGTTCAGTAATTAAGTTTAAGAAAGCAGCCTTCCGAACCTCAGGTTACATTTATATTACTTTGATTGTCGATTTGTTAATGCTATTTGAAGCGTATGTAAATTAAACTTTTGATTTATATCTATGGTAACGAAGTAAGCTACATTTTATTATATTGAATACAGAACGCTGCCCCGGCACGACCTACTTAACCGGGGCCTTCCACACGAAGATAGTGCTTGTTTCAGGCGGTAATATTTAACAATATCGCCTAAAGTCCTTTGTTATGTTTAACGGAGGTGACATCTTATCATGTTTGTTACAGAACCCTGCACCGCAGAACCTGCTGAACCGGGGCCTTCCACACGAAGAGAAGTGCCTGTTTCAGGCGGTAATATGGCTATTTAACGGTAAAGTCTAAGCCCTAAGAGCTTTGGAGCTAATCCTATTATTCCCAAGCTCAAGCGCCAGAGCGTGCACTGCAGACCTTATGCAGCCGCTTTACTGCCTATTGTGATCTTAACAAAATAATCTATAAATACGAAATATTTAGCGACGCTTCCTTAACGGGCTGGGGCGCTATATGCAATACAAATAAAATAAATGGAAAATGAAAGGTGACTGAGAAGGAATACCATATTAACCAACTAGAATTGCTAGCTGCATTCTTAGGTCTCAGAAGTTTTGTAAACAATGAATCTAATTGTGCAATATTTTTACTATTTTTACCATTTTTTCTTGAAAAACCAAATATCTGCCCTGCTTCCGTCCTCAAGGATTATATTTTTAGAACTAAAAATTTGAGAACTGAGAACGCAGGTAAACTATTATTGACCACAAAATACCCACACAGAGCGGCTACGGCCCAGTCTATAAGTCGGTGGATTAAGGCAGTGTTGTCGGAAAGTGGCGTGGACACGCGCACGTTCAGCGCGCACAGCACGCGGCACGCCGCCACGTCCGCCGCTCGCTCCGCGGGGCTCAGCATAGACGTTATTAGGAAGACAGCCGACTGCCAACTCTAATGTTTTCGCGCAGTTTTACAACAGGCCAATTCTCAATACTGATAGTGATTTTGCAATGTCTGTTTCAAACAAACAGAATTAAAAATCTTTTTGAAATTAGAATCAAAACTGTTAAAAAAAAAATTTTTTGTCAAGAAGACTGTTAAAATAATATTTTTATTTAATGTTTAGTTCAAAGTTAACATAATTTGTTAAGAAGTACTTCATCATACCTATACAAATAAACAAGAATGATTAAGAAATATGTTTTATTGAATCCATGATCAATGAACATTAATAACATATAATAAGCAACAAAACTTTATCTCTAAATGTCTACCTGTT
Organism: Udea olivalis; assembly: GCA_947369235.1. Classification (NCBI taxonomy): domain Eukaryota; kingdom Metazoa; phylum Arthropoda; class Insecta; order Lepidoptera; family Crambidae; genus Udea; species Udea olivalis. The sequence goes on from OX376355.1 coordinate 17,078,545, forward strand.
AATATACTATATCTGAAGAATTAAGTGACGTAATATAATATATGATCAAACGAACTTCCAAGTGAAGTTCGATCATTATTATATGAGTCACTTAATTCGAAGATATAATCACCCAGAACCCACCCGAGAAAAACAGCAGAAAACCTGTGATTGTGCCCTTTAGTTTTGTTTTGAATGAGCTCTAAAGAATGACGAGAAAAATATGGCCGACCTAGGAAGGCGGTGACCAGTTGACAGCTCAAATCGATTGAATTTTCGATTATCGATGTACTCTAAAAAACGTGCGAAGTTGCCTGTAGGATAAAGGGACTACCTGTTAATATACTATATCTTCGAATTAAGTGACTCATATAATAATGATCGAACTTCACTTGGAAGTTCGTTTGATCATATATTATATCGCATACCTACACGATATTGAAATTATATACTTGACTACATTTGTATTTAGTAAGTTGCTTGTTCTATATTTTCTTATATTTTACATATTGTGATAAAAACCTAAAAATTTTTCAAGTAATGATAAATAAATTGTCTTGTAAATATGGCGTCTATGAGAAGCACATTTAACTTGCAACTTCAACCTTAATACTTCCTATCTGCGCGTCAAAGCGTTAAGTTTCACTCTTCTGAAGGTCCAAGTAATATCTGTACCACTAATGCAGTTCAAGTCTTTACAATCACTTTTATTTAGTACTTACTGCAGGTATTGAATCACACTAATGGTTATTTGTTTAGAGATCCGTAGAACAAAAACCTTAAAATACGATGATCGTTTGTAGCTGCTTCTATATTTTTCGCTCTTTCAACTGTTTAACACTTACCTACTGTGTCTTATCATGTTTTCAGAATGCCTTTTAAAATAATTCAAATTTATAATGAACAACAAAATAAACAAGAACTTTGCATCTGTCCATCTACGTGGGAAAAACATAGAATGTTTCACTGGCCGAACAAAAAAAGTAAAAAATTATGTAAAATAGAAGATTCAACCAAACTGGACTAAAAAAAACTGCATTGTTAAAAGGAAAAATATTATGTCGTACGAAATTGCTGACAAGCAGTTGACTGAAATGTTAGATTGTTCGACAACAGAGTGCCGAGTGCGAGTGGCAGTGAGAGAAGTGAATGACTTCACCATCGCGTTTTGCGAGCACGTAAATGTCAATTAGTATGGAATCGAGTCAGCGCCATCTAGCGGCGAATTCGGGCAACATTAAGGCCGCTAGATGTCGTTGACTCGATACCATACAAATTCGCGTTTTTTTTCTCGCAAACGCGATGGTTAAGTTATTCACTTCTCTCACTGCAACTCGCACTCGGCACTCAGAACAAGAAGCCACAGAACTCTTACCAGCGCTCTCGCTACACCTTGGCTGGACTTATACTAAGTAGGTAGGTATGACAGTAAGTGTGTATGTAAATTAAGTAGTATTAAGAACATGTGGGTAGACCCTTTAGATTGCTGATGTTTAGCGGCTGTTGCAAAAACTCAATTGTTTGTAGGACAGTGAAATCAAATCATGAAAAATAAATACTACCTAAGGTAGGTAGCGGAACAACCAACTAACTTGAAAATTTCAACATTGTAGCCCAACCGCCCAACTAGCACAAATCGATTGCATATAGGCTTTGGAGCGTATCTAATTGTAACTCATAGTTGCGAAAGGCAAGGTCTTTATCCTGCTCTAGACCCCTAAATTAACCGATATGGCACTAAGTGGGCACATCGCATAACAAGTCTGGAGCGTATCCAGTTGTGCCTAAAGGTGCAAATAGCAGCTCTCATAGCCCTTATTTGGCACTTTAAACAATGAACGGTTGAGTGAACGAGATTAAATTCGTTCATTTCAAATGTCATTTTTTGACGCTCTGTTACATAGTTTTTATAACCTACGAGTTACGAGCAATGGTGAACGTGTGACAGTTAAGTGACATCTAGGAAACAATAAAATGTAAGTGCTTAAAACTTTCATTATGCATTTTTACATTATCTGCACTGTTAAATTAAGTGGGAACATAATTTTACTGAAAAAGGTGTATGTGTTTTACAAGTGAATTTTCACGCGCCATCATTTTAATGAGTATTTTGACCAAAAATAATCTAAATAAAAAACATTGCCTACTATCTGTCAAGAAAAACTGGTCAAATACAGGGTGTAAAAAGACCCTTAACGTATTTTGCACATCATCAGGACCTTTTTTTTTTTTAATATTTGACATCCTTAAGGCTTACATTATCAGCAAAATCAGTCATAAGTTGTCATCATTTAGAGGGAGATTGGAATAGTTTTGACAAAATTTGATAAGGAGAAAAGTGGTATTACAAGTATTTATTATACTTTGACTTAGCAAAGTTTCAAAATTTGTTTATCAGTTATCAAATCAAACGTAGTTGGTAAAAAATATGTAAACAAACATTCGTTTTTATCAAACCTTCCCGTTAAAAGATGGCGAGACGAAAAGTACTTTTTGGTTATAATTTTAACCAGTTTGCTTCCTCTCTAGAGACCAAAGTGCTAAAAATTACCTTTTATTACTATGTGTTTCAAACAAGGGCCATTTAAGTGAAATTTATAAACTTAAGTTACAATTTGCTTTCTTTGATAAGGGATCAGTTGGCAATAACAAAAACCCTTGTTTTAAATACAACTCAGAAAATTACCGGAAAAGTACAATTTGGGATTCATTTTTGTTCGTAAATCCCGATATTTAGGTATTGAGTGATACTTACAAAGTTAAAAAAAGTTTTTTAAAAATGTTACCTACTTACATAGTGAATAAATAAAAATCTTATTCATTTTCGTCTCGAGACTTGAACGACATCCGAACAAGTCCGAGTCGAGCCGAGCGTACATTTGCCTGCCGCCCGCGTGTTTTCTTCCCCGCAAAAAGATTCGTACGTTCGTTAGATTCATGCTCTCAAATCAATAAATGGGACACATATTTTAAAGTACTGATTCGGTAGGTACTTCGAATCAGGTGGTGTACTTGTTACTAATAAGTAACGTATACCCTCATAAAGTTCGCTACATGCCACAGCTCTAGTTTCTTTCATTGTCTCCTCGCCCTCAGTCGGCGCACTCTCGCACCACTCGCCGCTAGACAGTTGTGCACACTGCACATTTTTGATCGTATGATCTTACGGATCGACGTGTGAGTTAGTTATTAATCATTCGCTGGAGTGGGTGATTCAAATCGTTCATAAATACTGAAACTATACATATACAGGGTGTCCGGAAGTTTTGTTGAAATTTTCGCTGAATGATTTTCTCATCACCTACAGTGGTGAATAAAAAATGTATGTAAGAGTTTTGTACAACATGCTTAAAAAATAGCTTATTTAATGGTGATTTTGAAAAGATACAACACCAGTGTGTTTTCATTAAAATTAAGTAAAAATGGTGTTGTAGTCCCAGAGGAACCGATTTTGTTGAAAAAATTACAGACCATTTTTGCATTCTAGTGTCGCACTTTACTGCCACAACTTCTTTTTTAATAATTTAAGTAAATTTTCAGCTATTACTTACTCTCATAATAGATTTGTCAAAAATTTAGTAAGTTACGTTTTTAACGAAATCGGTTCCTCTGGGACTAGAATACCATTTTTTTCTTAGTTTTTAATGAAACCGCTTTAGTCTTGTATCTTTCCAAAATCATTATTAAATAAGAATGTTGTACAAGACTTACATTTTTTTTTTATTCACCACTTTTGTAGGTTAAAGTTAAGTAATAAGAAAAACATTCAGGTAAAATTTCAACATTTTTTTTTCTTGAAAAAGTTCTGTTTTTTGCCAAAAAAAGACTTATCAAGTAACTATTCACGACTTATTTGATGTAAAAAAAATACTGGAAAAGGAATTTTTCATTGAGATATGCTAAAAAATCTGTTTCAAGGTAGAGATTTTTCGATATTTCGGAAAATTTCGTATAACTTTAAAACCGTAAAATTTCGCTGAACATATATTGAGTTATTTTGGTAGGCGTTAATCCCAGCTATCACCCCCTGCAGTATGTCTTACTAATTCCTGGACACCCTCTATGTGCAATATCAGATATAAGTGAGATGTTTTTTATTATATTTTTGCCAGCAGAACTAGTGTAACTTTTTGTATCGCCTGGTAGCCACCCGCTTAACGTTAAGTTTCAGGACACTCTATAAATGCATTAAATCCAACATTAACTATCGATATAATGTAATTTTGATTCGATATTGGGAAACGGCGATATTACTCACCACTATCATTTTGCAATATTCGAGAATATCCTTTATTTTTTACAGAATGCCATTTAAAATCGTGCAAACGATCGAATACGAAAAGCCACAGCTTTCGATTTGTCCTTCGCAATGGGAATCAGGAGGGCTACTAAGTTGGCCAAAAAAAAAGGCTGCAAAGAAATCCAGAATCGTAGACTTACCGCCTCAACCAGACTGGCCACAGATGAATTGTATCTTGAAAAGAGTCAATCTGATGAGCTATGCTGCTGCAGAGGAGGAGCTTCAGGCAATGCTGGAAAATACAGATACAAAGCTCGAGCAGGACAAAAACCAAGCCAGCTGCAAAAGATATGTAATTGAAGACTTCAACAATCAAGCTGGACAGGTACCTATATTAACTTTGGCTTGTTTTTTTTTGATTATAGTCATTCGGCCAGCTTCGTGTCTTGCCATTAAATGTTTAAATCTTTGCAGATCTGTAAAATCTATGTGTAAACATCTTATTTCAACTTATCTTTGTATTTTTTTTGTTAAATAAGACGTTATTATAATTACTTGTCGAAAGAATTTCTGAGAATATGCTAAATTTACATTAGTTCTTCAAAATAATATTAGTACAGCAGCATATTCTACAAATTAATTAAAGTCATATTTATATTGGCTGATCCTATGGATACTGCAATAAGTCCTATTAGGTACTACATTTACAACCAATGATGCATTTGCAACACATAATTCTGCAACTTTTTTGCCCCATTTTGAAAATCAGGCAAGCACCGACGAATACGTTATCATTGGAGAAAACACAAAGAATACCGCTAATGTTGATGCTTCTGACGAAGTATTATTGTTATTAGCAAATATTACGAACAATCAGAAAGTTCTATCTGAATCTCTGAATACTGTTATGGAAAATCAAAAAAAATATATAATGACGATGGCAGACTTTTCTGTCAAACTTGAAACACTTTTAAAGAACAATCAAAGTCACAGTTTAGCATCAGTCACACCCTTGAAGGACATTACAAACAGCCCGTCAAATAATGCATTCTGTCTAAAGCCAATACAAAACCTAAATCAATTACAAAGCCTTGAAGAGGAATTGAATTTTGATAAAGCCAAAAAAGACTACAAAAATAAATTTTCCATAGTGTGTTCGCCTGGTAAGGGTATTAATTGTGCGTATCAACTAGCAGACGTATTTTTAATAGAGAATTCTTAACTAAGTGCTCATGGTCAGGATCAGCAAGAGGAGAGGGCACGAAAATAAGTTTCAAAACTTTCACTAACGTTCTCCATTTGTTTTTTGAACTTGTACATGTTCGGAATCAAACAACTCTTATGGGTATTTAACTCCTTTTATTTCACAGCACAACACTTTTACACTGATACTTAACAATATAACTCAGCACTGACAATTTCTCTGAAATATCTATTACTTAAAGGTACTGCGACGTGTACACTGTTCGCCGACTCACGACCAAGTGTCCCCCGTCACGGCGTTGCCACATTACGTGCCCTCCCCTCTCCGCTACTGCTGTCACGCTATTGGTCGAGCGCTCGGGCCAATAGTAAAGCAACGCCGCGACGGAGTAGTCATATTCACTACTTAATTTCAAAAGCAAAGTAACATACTAAATCAAACAATTAGAAACAGAATAAAATAATCAACAATAATAATCATCAATAATAATTCGAAATATAATTAATGTGTTTTCTAAGCTAGGTATTTAACAGCTCGGCCATCCTATTTCTTTGCAAGTCCTCTTGCTAGTTACGAAGGATAAATATAATTTCGATGTCGTAAACAATCAAAAACAAAAGAAAATAATTAATAAATTTCATTACTTACAATTTATTATTAATAAATGTATATTCATCTTCCTTCAAAAATTTACTAAACCAAATTAATTTATCACGCTCAACGCTAAAATATTTCAAATTATGAATATGTATATTAATCTCTATATAAATCTATTTCTTTGGGTGAAGGCATGATTGAAAATATATTTACCTCATACCAATTTAATTAATTGTTATCGCCTACATGTACAATTTCATTAACTGTTATCGCCTACATTTACTTCTTGGTTATGTCATTTACACTACCATAAATTTCAATGTCATTATGAGTGTTACTATCAGTTTCGCTACTATCAATATTCACATCGTTGGTATTTTTATTACTTATATTGTCATTACTTTCACAACATTTGTCACAGTCTATGTCGGATTCGCTGCTCGTTGTGCTATCATAATTGGTACAGTAACTTAACCAAGGTTGAATCTTGTCTATTGCCACGATATTCTCATAACGACGGTTGTTTTTTCTAGTCAGGGGGGTGTCTTCTATAACAAATCTATCATTTGGGAGAATTTTAGAAATTCGGTACGGTCCTTGATATTTAGGTATCAATTTTTTTGATTTTCCGTCATTATGATTTATAATCCTTTCTACACGTACTAATTGACCTTTTTCGTATGAACTACCTGTTTTTCTGTTTTTATTAAACCTCTTTCTGTCCTTTTCTTGTTGTTCCCTAATCCTATCTCCCGTTTCTTGTCGTAATTCCGACAGCTCATCAGGTGACGCCACATTAAGAGTATCATTTATTACTTCACTGAGAATTGCCTCTGATGCGTTGATCAGTTTGTAACCAAACAAAAGTTCAGTAGGACTCTTCTTAGTGGTGCTGTGCACAGTTGTATTTAAACCAATTTGTATGTCTGGGATATGCTCGTCCCAGCTTCTATCGTCTTGTCCATGCGATTTAGTAGATAGTGCGTTCAGTATTGTTCTATTAAATCGCTCCACCTGGCCATTGGCTCTAGGTGAAGCAACTGCATTTAATATATGCTTTATTCCAGCTGATTTGATGAACTTCTTGAAAATGTGAGACGTAAAGCATGAGCCTTGATCGGTGATGAGACGTGTAGGGGTACCAAAGTAACTCATATGCTCCCTAAACACCCTTACTGTAGTTGTTGCTTTGGTATTGCGAACAGGACTGATGTTTATAAACTTAGTGAACCCATCGATAATGACTAGCAAGTAGGAATTACCTCTTTTACTACGCACAAAAGGGCCCAAATGGTCAGCATGAATAGTGTGAAAGGGGATTTCAACTTTCGGAATTGGGTGCAACTCACCAGGCCTAGGCCCACCTTGAGTTTTATGGTATGCGCACTCTAAACAGGCCGCTACGTATTTTTTTACGAAGCGGCGTAGCTTAGGGAACCAATAAGTGTCTTTTATACGAGATAACGTTTTTTCGAAGCCAAAATGACCCACGTCATCGTGGTTCATTTTGAGAACTTGCCATCTGACTGATTTCGGTACAACCCAACGAAGCTCATTGTTAACTTTGCGGTAAACGCGGTCATTTTTCAAACAATAGTTATTACAGATGTCTACTATCTTTTCGGATTCCGAATTAGCAAGTACATTTTTAATGGAATTGATTTCGTCATCGGCTAATTGAACAGTACTAATCCAGTTGTCTGTTTCTATAGCCAGCACTTCCAAGACGTGGTCTTCAGGTATGGCAGGCGCAACTGGATTTCGACTCAATGCGTCCACATGTGCCATTCGGACTCCTGGCCGATATTCAAAGCTACAATCGAACTCTTGCAGTTGCACCCACCACCTGGCTATTCTTGGTACTAAGTCGCGCTTTGTCATGGCGGTTCTCAAAGCATTACAGTCTGTGTAAATCTTAAAAGGTATTCCTAGTAAGTAAACTCGCAATCTTCCCAGGGAAGCTATTACTGCCAGAGTTTCGAGCTCAAAGGAATGCATCTTTTGCTCGTCCGACGTAGTCTTTCGGCTATAAAAGGATACTGGTTTAAGCAAGCCTTCTGCATTTCTTTGAAACAGTATGCCAGCTACACCAATTTTGCTTGCATCAGTGTGCAGCTCTGTTTCTAAAGTTGGATCGTATAATGCTAGAATAGGACGTTCAGTTAGGGCTTTTTTGAGAATCTCGAAAGAGTCCCCCTGTTTTTCTGACCATACCCATGGAGAGTTTTTCTTCAGCAAGTCTGTTAGCGGGCTTGCTATTATCGCAAAATTTTTAACAAATCGCCTGAAAAAGCTCGCCAGGCCAAGAAATTGGCGAACTTCATGTTGGTTTTTAGGTAGAGGAAAATTACTAACTGCTTCCGTTTTTCGGGAGCCCGGGCGTATTCCATCAGCCCCCACTTCAAAACCAAGATAGTCGATCTTATCGTAAAAGAAAAAACATTTGGATAATTTAAGTGTAAGTCCCCCTGAGCGTAGTAAGCCAAGAACTTCCCGGAGACGAGATATTCCTTCTGAAATACTGTGAGCGGGTATTAGTACGTCATCCATATATACCATAGCGTATTTTACTTTTGCTTCGGCTAGGATCTTATTGATGGTACGTTGAAAGACAGAAGGCGCGTTAACCAAACCAAAAGGCATTCTTAAATATTCATATTGCCCATCCGGCGTAACGAATGCGGTCTTTTGTCTTGAATCCTCTTTAATTGGTATCTGATAATACCCAGAGGCAAGGTCAAGCGTTATAAAGAAAGTATGTCCAGCAAGTAGGTCCAATTGGTCGTCAACTCTTGGCAGTGGGTAGTGATCTTTGGCGGTTTTTCGGTTTAAAGCCCTATAATCTATGCAAAGACGTTTTTCCCCAGTCTTTTTCTTTACCAAAACTACTGGGCTGGCGTAGGGGGAAGAAGATTCGTGGACTATATTCGCATCTAACATCTCTTGGACCATATCCCTAACCAAATGCCTTTCACTTAAGGCCATTCTATAAGGTCTGTATACTATGGGATTTGTATCTGTTAATCATATTTCCATTTCATTTACTGTAGTGAAGCCCAAGTCTTTTAAATTGCTTGAAAAACAGTCGCTATATTCGTCTAGTAAACTTAGTAGTTCTTGTTTTTCGGACTCTGTTATAACCTTTCCACAATTAATGTCACCGACATTAATATCCATTTCTAGACGTAGAACTTCTTTCGAAAGTGTAACTGGCGCCGATCGGGTCAATAGTGAATTGGCTAAGAATTTGATAGGACCTGCTGCCACATTTTGTACCAACAACCGTCCTTTTCCCGCACTGACTTCGTATTTACCGGGCAAAAGATAATATTCGCTGCCCACTTTGCCTCTTACAGAGCCATTGACATATATTTTGCCAGAGTACGGTTTGCTACATATTACCGGTACGCACTTAATATCATTTTGGTCAATAGTCACTGATTCCTGAATAGTAAGACATAATTTTCTTGTACTTCCAGAGTCTTCAAATATTAATTGGGCGGGTGTTTTAGTTATCGTTATACTAGGGTGTTCAGTAAAATTTTGTCCTAATAATACTGGCTGTTTAATGGCATTGTCATCAACAACGTACATTTCAATAGGTAGGGTTATGCCCTGTACGTTAACATTTGCCCCAATCCGAGATTTAGCCTGGACACAATTATCGCCTATCCCTTTAAGCATTGGTAGGTTGTCATACGTGGTAGTGTGACCAACATTCAGTGCCAACGCATCCGAACATCTAATGAGAGAGCATTCACTACCTAAATCTACGTAGCATTTCGTCGGCTTACAATTCACTTCAATGGTCATAAAGTATTTGTCTCTACCATGCTCGGTGACGTTTTTATCTTTTGTGAGCACATCTTTACACACGTAGCTATCATTTATACGAACTCTTAGCACCTGTTTTTCAGTACGATTTTGCCTCTCGTTAGTACTTTGCTGTTTATTCGACTGTACGTATGGGCAAGATGTGATCTTGTGGCCTATCTTATGGCAGCTGCTACATTTTTCAATAGGTTTTGTACACAAAAAACTAGGATGACCTTCCACCCCACAATTAAAGCATTTAATAGGAGGCTTATTGGAATTTGGAAAATGTCTATTGGAACTAAATGCATTCATCGATCTCTTATCTTGTCGGTTCTTATTAGAGCTATTAATATTTTCCCTAGAGTTGCCTACTTTCACGGTCTTCAAATACTTTAGGACCTGCTCCGGAATGTCAAACTGAGCAGCCTGTGCACCTAACCGTATACTCCTATCCTCGATACCATATAGGATACAATCTACCGCCTGTCGTCCAGTTATTTTACAACGGTTCAGCAAATTAAGTTTGGAATAAAAGTACTGTTCTAACGGTTCACCAAATCGCGCTTTCAGGGCAAGCATGTCTGTTAGTAATTCTGCGTAATTTTCGCGAGATGGAAATGATTCAACTAACCTAGCCTTCCACTGAGCCCAGGAATATTTAACACTAGGTAAGCTTTGGTACCATGACTTGGCAAGCCCTGAGAGTTTAGGCAGAGCATAATGAATGATTTCCCGTTCGTCCCAATTATAAATTTCGGCACACTCTTCAACCTTGGTTAACCAGCTGGTAATATCCTGATTTTTTGACATAGGGTCGAATTCCGGAATGACATTATTAACTGTAGTGAGCCTATGATTACCTGACTTAACAATGTCTTTAAGAGCACTTACAAAATGACTTAAGATGTTAACATCGGGATTAATCGCAGCATGTTGGGGAACTTCATACCCGACACGTTGTAATGGGGAAGAATGAAACCGTGGAGAAGATTCTCGAAACTTTCTTGTCGACGTCATGGACTCAGGGGTACGGCTTCTTGTTCGTTTCCTTCCTCGAAGTTGGTCTTTATTCGCATAATTCATCGTCTGGTGATCAAAACGACGTCTAAGTTCTTCATTAAGTTGGTCAAATGAAAAGCTTGCTAGTCTAGAAGACTGATGTTGCTCTAGCTCATCATCATATCTACTAAGACTCTTTACATTTGACCTTGGAGAGTGTCGCTCTAGCTCATCACTCATCATTCGTCGCGACCCAGAACGTTGCTCAAGCTCACCGTTCAAGGTCATTCGTCTAGACATATCAGTATCTAATGATCGTCTGTATTGTGAACGTCGCTCTAGCTCACCGTTCAACAATCTCTGTCGTAATAAAATCTCATCGTCGTCATCACAATCATATTCTCGATTCAATGTAGAGGGCAATGGCAGCACAGGTGACGCAACTATATCTTGTTTTCTCCAATACCCTCTGGCCTCATCTTCCACACCGCCAGCACCGGAGTCATCCATTCTGAAACTCAAGGCAAAGTATTAAAAACTGTTGTTTAATATCCAACTAGACTTTTTTAATGTTGGTAGGATTGGCTAACAAATCCTTAGTTTAATGAGAGATCGGGTCAATCAATATGTATTTAGAGTTACATCAACTGTTCCTTATTTCATTACCTTAATATAACAGGGATTAAGTTTGTAATACTATGCCACTTGTAACCTTAAATGTATTTAGTACTTGTACCTATTATAACTGATAATTGAAATGCATTTTAAACTCTCCTACTATAAGTGAATTTTGATTTTTAGCATTTAACAATGCACTGGTTTCTACACTAAACTCGCGGGTTTGAGTCCCTAGGATCTGGTCGAATCTTTCTAGTTTCTATCATTGTCAACTACTATAATTTACAGCTGCAAATCACTATCAATAATTAATAACGTATTTTAGCAGTTATCAATTATAGTTATTTGGTAAAAACTTAAGCACGCTCTAAGCGAAGGGGCTATATGAAGTTAAGTATGCACCCATATGTTTTACTACAGATATTAATACTATACAAATATGAGAAATAACTACTACTTGGTCTATAGCCTAATCTAGCCTTGCATAGTTACCGACGACAGTAATGATTATTATCAACAATTTAAACGATAGCTTAGCTTTCAGGTAGTCCATAACACTTCCAGAGAGTTGCTCTGGCAAAGTGCTAGAGTTCACCGGCCACCTATTGTTATTTTCAGAGAGTAGCCCTGACAAAATGCAACAGGTGATCGAGTCCTAGTTGAGCAATAAGCATGCAATCATTTACTGGTTCACATTCCACCACCCCAGAGAGTAGCCCTGGCAAAGTGTTGGAAATAAAGCCGATTACCGTTTGCCATCTCTAGAGTGTAGCCCTAGCAAGATTGCAAACCATAATCAACTTGTGCCTACAACTACATTTAAAAAAAATCGTATTAAGAGGATAGAGAGAGAGAAAAAAAAAAAACACTTGTCAGTCTAAATAATATTAACATACACTTTTTGTGAGATTTGTACTTACGTGGACGTAGTGCCAAGAAGCTTTTAACGTTTAAAAAGTTCTTGGTAATCCCACTTCTGAGTTGTTCGGAATCAAACAACTCTTATGGGTATTTAACTCCTTTTATTTCACAGCACAACACTTTTACACTGATACTTAACAATATAACTCAGCACTGACAATTTCTCTGAAATATCTATTACTTAAAGGTACTGCGACGTGTACACTGTTCGCCGACTCACGACCAAGTGTCCCCCGTCACGGCGTTGCCACATTACGTGCCCTCCCCTCTCCGCTACTGCTGTCACGCTATTGGTCGAGCGCTCGGGCCAATAGTAAAGCAACGCCGCGACGGAGTAGTCATATTCACTACTTAATTTCAAAAGCAAAGTAACATACTAAATCAAACAATTAGAAACAGAATAAAATAATCAACAATAATAATCATCAATAATAATTCGAAATATAATTAATGTGTTTTCTAAGCTAGGTATTTAACATACATGACTGTGATCCTTTGTACAGCCTCAAGGAGAACAATATTTTTTTAAAGCCATTTTAAAAAAGCTGTTAAGCGACAACATTCCAAATTACAGCGTACACCTACAGCCAGAAACACCCCTAAAAGACAAAAGGTGATGTCTGATCGGATTTAATCTAGCACAGATGCAGTAGGTGTAGTCGCTGCTGCTGATACAGATGTTGTAAACAGCGATGAAACCAATGTGCCAAACAACGACTGCAACCACTCAGAGGAAATAAAAGTAAATGATATAATCGTAGATACCGGAGACATGGAAGCTGCAGTGCCTGCAGTCATATACAGTGACGATGCCAACGAAATAATGGTAAAAACATTATAAAAAGTTTTATATGCGTTTATTGTTAGATAGACTTTTGATTTGATGGGAATGAAGGGAATGATTGTTTACCAAAAATCACTAGAGGAGAAAAACGGTATTATTAGATAATATGCCTATATTATATTTTAATGAAACCTTGTTTTATTTAGAGAACTTTTTGATTAATTTGTGTTTTGCTATTTGTATGTGACACCGAAATTAATTTCATGACGTAATATTATTAAAATAGCTTTAATAATAGCAAGCACGTATGATTATTATGGTTAGCTATTTGTAGTAAAATAACTTTCCCCAAAACGATGATAATTAAGTGTGTTAATTTTTTACTTTACTTTTAAATAAAAGTCATATAGATATTAAAACTGTATTTAATTTCCAACTCGCCTAAAAATTATACCGTGTGCAGTAATGGTAATAAATATAAATATGATTGGTACTCAATGCCAAAAAATTTACACTTTTAAAATGTTCTCTTTGTTGGTAATCTGAATGCAATTTATACGAATCTTATCTTCCTGGGTTGTGATGGATTTGATTCTCATTATTTCTTTACAATTAGTCAAAAAATATCTGTCAGTGGATTTAGCAGATAATACGAAACCCTTTAAATGCAAAACAAACATTTGATTGTTCTTATTTTTTTTAAATATGGATATTTTTCATTAGATATTGCATCAATTTCATGTAGTTCTATATCATCAAACTCGCCTAGTCTTTTAGCAACCTGTGAAAGTGGCCTATTGCCTTGCCGTAACATTCTTTTTATAACATGCAGTTTATTTTCGTACTGATAAGCATCAAAACTTTGCAATTGGCCAAACCGCCGTACTTCATCGACAACGTGACTTAAGTTATGTATGTTGCTCGTGATATGATCGGCACCATAGAATACTTTATAATTTTTAATAAAATGTATTAATAAATTCTTAGACAACGGCAGCAATTCGAAATAACTATCGTTTGAACATATCGTTATAGCGCAGAACAATGTTAAAAAATGACTCATCACATCTTGTTTCAGTACCTTCTGCAAGATAACCCCACTTAAGTACAAAAAAAATGTTCTAAATTCCGAGCAAGGGTTCAATTTGAAGGCCAAGGACTCAGGTGATCAAGATTTCTTACGGATCTATGTATCTCTTGAGGGGTTTTACATGCATTTAAAAAAATATTTACGATTTCAATATCACTTGAGCGCCATTTCGAGTCTTTTTTGATAAAATTTCCATCCCGCCAACCTATAAGTAATCTCTTCATTATTCCTAAATCTACTAAATGTAAGGCATCAGCAACTGGGAAGGCTTCAATCATATCGATTGGAAGGTTCAACAAAACTGAATCAAATTTATGGTGAGCCCCATATATCTTTTTTCGGAAATCTTCATTATTCCTTAGAGGGCGCTCAATATCGGGAAATGTTACAGTGTGGGATATAAGAGAATATACTCCTACAGTGGTACATTTGTTACATCCGTGCTTTCCATTAAAGTTGCATATTCCTGTAAATAACACAAGACGTCATTAAAATGAATGCATAATACAAATATTTATTGAAAATGGTGTAAAGTACGTACAAGCTTGAATATAATGACCTATTAAATGTAGAGTGAGCCCGAGCTTAGTTAAAAACTAGCCATCGTTCTTTTAGGTTCATGTTTGAAACCTTCAGAGGAATCTCTACACCAATAAAATATCTAAAATTGTCTCAGAATATTTTTACTCAAAATACTTTACATTCACTTTTGCAAAATCACACAGTTAAACAGAGTTACACTTCCACTACTTCCAGCCAGGTTTATTTCTCAAACGGACAGAGTTTCTGCTTGCTAAGTGACTCTAATGCTGCTTCGACGACGAATGCCCCTTCGAGCCGAATGACCGACCTTTTATGTCCCTTTCGACAATGACACTGACAAGTGTTGCCAGAAAATAAAATTATAATAAATATGGGGTAATTGAGAAATCGATATTAATATGTCGCAGTATTATCACCGGTGTAATGAAAGTATCTGTTACAGTCGGCCATCCTTCTCCGAACGAGACCCCTCGTTCCAGTCTCGCGATCAAAATTACATTCTAAATAAATTCTTAGTTCCGTAACAAAGTAACAATATAATCTTTTTATTTACAAGCCATCACTTTAACATTATCAATCATGTGAATATAATTATGTTGCATCATTCACTATATAGCCATCTCAAATGGCAAGCACGATATCTCACTTTATTCACTTCAAATCACTTGTCACTTTAAATCACTGTGTTAGTCATCTCTAATGACAGTGTTAGTCATCTCTAATGACATTTATGTTCATCTCTAATGACATTGTTGTTCATCTCTAATGACATTGTTGTTCATCTCTAATGACAGTGTTGTTCATCTCTAATGACAGTGTTGTTCATCTCTAATGACAGTGTTGTTCATCTCTAATGACAGTGTTGTTCATCTCTAATGACAACTGAAAATATGGTATGATATCCTCGACTACCTTTGTTACAACTAAGCATCAACTTTCATGTAAAAGAGCCAAGCAGGCGGATACGAAATCAGAAATCGTGACAATTATCGTAAGTGACCCAACATGCCTATTCTTGGTCGCTGCCATCACTGGAGGAGTATTCGGCATTATAGCTCAACCAGGGAAATATTTTGTCTAGTGACACCACGCCTTCGTAGGGCCTTCCTTTCCTAGTAAGAGGTGTGTCTACTACTACAAACCTATCATGCGGCAAAATTTTCTTAATTTTGTAAGGACCCTGACACTTTGGTTCTAACTTTTTCGATTGTCCTGAACCAGAGGCAACAGTTTTAATTATTCTGACAAGATCCCCTTCGCTGTATTTGGTAGGGACTTTTCTCCGTTGATCAAATCTATTTTTGTTTGTTTCTTGGTTTTTTTTAATACGCTCACTTGCTTCATTTCTAACCTGATCCAAAGTGTTTGCAGAAGTATTATCTTCCGTTCCATCAAACACTTCATTCAACACTCCTTGTGCAGCATTGGGCATTTTTCTTCCAAACAAGAGTTCAGTGGGGGTTTTTTTTGTAACCTCATGTACTGTTGTATTGATCCCTATCTGAATTTCAGGAATGAAAGTGTCCCAGATATCTGTGCCTTTGTCGTGATTCATGGCCCCTAGAGCAGAGAGGATGGTACGATTATATCTCTCCACCTGACCGTTTGCACGAGGAGTAGCAACTGAATTTAATATGTGTTTTATGCCTAAAGAGGATACATATGACTTAAATCTCTTACTAGTGAAACTAGTGCCACGATCTGTGATCAGACGAGTTGGTACACCTAATAGGCTAAAGTAGTGACGAAACACTTTTATACTCGCTTTTGATTTGGTGCTTCGCACAGGAGCTAAGTGGACGTATTTTGTAAATGCGTCGACGATGACCAAGAGATACGTATTTTTTTTCTTACTTCGTATAAATGGACCTAGGTGGTCGGCGTGTATCGTATGAAAGGGGATCTCTATTTTGGGTATAGGATGAAGCTCTCCTTCCTTCGCACCAGAGGGGATCTTATGGTGAGCACACTCTAAACATGCGGATACGTATTTTTTTATGAACTTCCTCATTTTAGGGAACCAGTAAGAAGCACGAATCCTCTCAAGAGTTTTGTCGAACCCAAAGTGACCAACATTGTCATGGTTGGCTTTTAATACTTGCCAACGGACTCCCCTTGGCACGACCCACCTTTCAGTTTTGTCATCGATCACGCGAAATACACGACCTTTCTTAACCCTGTACTCTTTTTGTATGGATGCAATTTTGACAGTCTCCGGATCCTCAAGAATTTCCTTGATACGCCTAATCTCCGAATCTCCAGACTGCACCGTAGTGATCCAATCATTTACGTCAATTTTTAGGACATCTAAACAGTGTTGTTCTTCGCTATCAGCCTGTATCGGGTTTCGACTAAGGCAGTCAACGTGAGCCATTTTATCTCCGGGACGATATTCAATTGCACAGTTGTATTCCAGAAATTGGATCCACCACCGGGAAATGCGGGGGATAAGATCCCTTTTTGTGAATGTTGTTCTGAGAGCGTGGCAATCTGTAAAGATAGTAAATTTTATCCCCAAAAGGTAAGTTCTAAATTTATTGAGTGAACTTACGACTGCTAATGTTTCTAACTCAAATGAGTGCAGTTTTTGTTCCTCCGCGGTAGTCCGGCGACTAAAATACGCCACAGGTCTAAAAGGTTCCTTGCCCTTTCTCTGTAGCAATATACCTGCTAAACCGATCTGGCTAGCGTCGGTGTGCAATTGTGTTTCCGCATTATGATCGTACAATGCTAGAATAGGTCGCTTTGTCAAAATTTCCTTAAGTTGTTCGAAAGCGTAAGCTTCGACGTTGGTCCATCGCCAAGGTACGTCTTTCCTCAAAAGATCTGTAAGAGGTCTTGCTATTGACGCGAAATCCTTCACAAAACGTCTGAAGAAGCTAGCTAGCCCTAAGAATCTTCTGACTTCGTGCTGATTAGTTGGTGCTGTGAATTTAGCCACTGCTTGAGTGTTTTGTGAACCCGGTCTAATCTCTCCCTTAGAAATTTCAAAACCAAGAAAGTCTATAGACTCCTTGAAGAAATGACATTTTTCCATCTTTAGGGTTAACCCGCTGTCTCTTAAAGCTTCCAGGACTTCCTCTAAACGCTTCAAGCCTTCATGGATGGAATTTGATGGTATTAGTATATCATCCATGTATACAATCGTATGTTTGATTTTCGCCCTATCTAAGACTTTGTGAATCAACCGCTGAAAAACCGCAGGCGCGTTAGCTAGACCAAACGGCATACGTGTATATTCGTACTGGCCGTCTGGTGTCACGAATGCGGTCTTTTCCACCGAATCTTTTTCTATAGGTATTTAGTGATAGCCTGATGCCAGATCAAGAGTGGTGAATAAGGATTGACCCGACAGTTGGTCAAGTAGGTCATTTATTCTTGGCAGCGGATAATGATCTTTTTTTGTCTTATTATTAAGTGCGCGGTAGTCAACGCAAAGCCCTAAATCGCCAGTTTTTTTCTTAATCAGAACTATTGGGCTGGCGTAGGGTGAACATGACTCGCGTACTATTCCACACTCCATCATCTCATTAACCATGGCTTGCACCTTTCTGCGTTCACTGAATGACAGCCTATATGTTCGATAAACAATAGGATCAGCGTCCTTAAGTTTAATAACCATTTCGGTTTCAGTTGTGTAGCCTAGGTCATGCATACCAGAAGAAAAGCAGTCTTTGAATGTCGATAACAACTTCTCTAGCCTGTGTTTATCTTCTAGGGGAATTTGAGTACCATAGTTCACAACAATTGGCTCCTCAATGTCCTTTTGAGTTACAACATCTACTTTAAGTACATTACTCATGACTGTTGCTCGAGTAATCAAGGTATCTTTGGAGATTGTAACGGGTGTGGACCCTAGACCATGTACCAATAAATTGCATTCACCGTTATTGATTTGGTATTCACCCGGTAGTAAATAATATTCTTGACCTGAACCTCCTCTGACAGAACCAGGAACGTAAATTGCACCATTAGCACAATTTAACTTTGACTTCACATGTATGGCCCTAAATGCATTTACAGGAATTTGTAGTTCACAACTTGATATTAATTGAACCTTTGATTCACCGTCTTGCACTTTATCGAAAATCAACTCTGTTGATGTCTTTGTAACGCGTACATTAGGGCGCTCCGAGAAACTGTGACCCAGCAGAATAGGGTAGTTAATTAAGTGATCATCCACGATAAACACTTCTACATCCTTTTCCACTACGCCTTGCACCTCTACTGTTGCGAGTGCTTTCCCTTTTGGTAGGTAGGGTATGTTACCAAGACCACGTAGGTATATTCCCTCAACTGGTTCCCATTTTAGTCCCACCCTTAGCGCATCAGAATCTCTCAACAAGGTTGCCTCACTGCCTAAATCGACTACCATCGTCCGATTATTAATGCGTATCGGTAAATTATATTTATTATTAGGTGCCGTAACATCCGAAATGTTATTAAAATCTAAAGAGGAATATAAAGTTTCATTTGACTCATCCCTTAAGATCTTTAAAACCGTTTTATCCTTGGTGTTAGAGCTTATGGAATTCTTCTTACGACACTCTGATTCTATATGACCTATTAAATTACAGTAATTACATTTTATCAACGGTTTAGGACATTTAAAGCTGGGGTGACCCCTTTGTTTACAATTGAAACAGATGAGGTTTTGGGGTGTTACAGTTTCTTGTTTAGAAGAGTTTGAGCGATCGTCAAATCGAGGTCTTGTGTGTGGATTGAGATGAGGTTTTTCTCGCCTATCGTTATTAACACGCATAGTTTAAAAAAACTCAAGAAAACTTTCTGGTTTTTCAAATTTAGCCGCCTGAGCGCCTACTCTAACACCTCTATCGTCTACCCCATGAATGAGGCAGTCCACTGCCTGGCGACCAAAAATTTTGCAGCGATTTAGTAGATTTATTTTTGTATAATAATATATTTCTAATGATTCACCAAAACGCACTCGCTTACTGAGCATTTCTGCCAACAGTTCTGCGTAATTTTCAGTAGAGGGAAATGATTCCTTCAGTAGCTGTTTCCACTCTGACCATGTGCGTTTCAGTGACGGTAATCCCTGATACCACAACTTGGCGTGACCAGCTAATTTAGGCAGGGCATAATAAGCGATTGGCTTGTCAGATCAACAGTAGATTTCGGCACACTCGTCAATTTTGTCTAACCAAACGTTAACTGTCTGTTGTTTTAACAGTGGGTCAAATTCGGGTATTACATTATTCATTTGAGACGGATAATTATCACGATCACCGGGCCTGCCCCGCAGAATCTTGGCAAACTCTTCAAAGAAATTAGATGCAGAGTCATACCTTGCTTGGTCCATGGTCTCTGGTCTGCTTCTAGAGTGTCGCGCTTCACATCCTTCTAAACGGCTTTTTCTTTCTCTTCCTAGTTGGCTCTCCAGGGCTGTTAATCTTTCTTTTTGAATTTCATACCTCTCACGAAGGCTTCTCAACTGACTGCGATCGCGGCTTTGACTGCGACTGGCCCTGTTACTCGCGGGCTCGGATCTATGTTGTTCTTCACATATATTGGGTGTTTCATTATCTTCACGCAATCTTGATCGACTGCGGCTGCGTACTGGTCGATTAATGCGCCGGGGCCTCTCCATCCCATCTTGATCAATGCGGCTAGATCTTGACCTATTTCGCTCCGGCGTTCGTAGGCGTCGCTCATATCTTCTTCCAATAATGGGGCTTCTACTACGACTTCGACTCTGATGCCCATCATTGTTTCCATCACGTTCCATTTTCTGAAACTTTTACAAAAGGCTGTAATTGGAACAATCAGGCGGAGATTGCCACGAAATCTAGTCAAGTTATTCATTTTCATGCTATGTATATTGCTAATAAATTGTTCAACTGAAAATGTACCAAGTTACTAAATAATTATTATATACCTTTAATATACGTGTTATTTAATTTCTTTTATATGCTTATTATGTATTTATTATGTACGTATTATGTACTTATTATGTTCTAATTATGTACTAGTTATGTTTCAGATATGTACTAGTTATATACATTTATTGGATGTCATTTAGATTCAGTATTTGAATAAGCATTGCGGGAGTATGTGCAAGTGTGATTATGGGTAAATGGCGGCTCAAGAGTGTACGACTGCACAAGCGGCACTGACAAAGCATATGTGATTGGTAGGTCTATGCGTAACTAAAGCTCCCAGTATTAGAACAGTCTTTGTAAACGCAATACCATATTGTATTCTGTCAAAAAGTAGGTCACTAATAATACCCGTTTGAACGTACTTCATAAATGTTCATATGTATTTTGGGTCTTCAATAATAACCCATATGTACTCTCTCTGCTCTGTTACTATTGATTTGTTAAAAGACGTCTTGCTTTCTCTTATAATTAAAATCGCTGCAAATCGTGGTTGTTGTTTGGATTTCTGGCCATAACCCATCAGGTTATGGGCCCAGGCGACGAAATAAGTGGAGATACGTAGATATTTCGCGAAATTCGAAAGAAATTAGAAATTATCGTATCATTAACCTCAATTCGCTTCGTCCACGCTATGGCCGGAAATGCTTCTCCGCTTCAAAATATCGAAAAACTCCGAGGTATTGAAAATTACTCCACTTGGAAATTTTGCATGAAGATGATTTTAATTCATGAGGACCTCTGGGAGACTATCGACGGTGAACCCAAAACGACACCAAGCGAAGAAGATCGCAAGAAAACGTTAAAAGCACTGGCTAGAATATGCCTGTCTGTGCAAAACAGTGCTTTCCCTCATGTCAGGAACGCAAAAGATGCACGCGAAGCGTGGTACAACTTGAGCAAGGCCTATGAGGATAAAGGCCTCTGCCGAAGACTAGGTCTGTTAAGAACACTGTTCAGCACGAAGCTAGCAGAGCATGGTAACATGGAAAACTATCTGACCAAACTTCAAGAGTTGTCACAACAATTGCAGGACATAAATTCACCATTGGATGATGACTTCATGGCTGTTATAATGCTTAGCGGATTACCAACCAACTATGACCCTCTTATAATGGCACTTGAAAATTCTAATCAGAAACTATCTAGTGATTTGGTGAAAGGTAAACTTTTGCAAGAGTATGACCGCAGAGGTAAAAACGAAGAGGTCACAGCCTTGACAACTACTAGAAAGGTGCTGAAATGCTACAGATGTAAGAAAATTGGTCATTTTATCAAGGATTGCCCGAAGAAAGACAACAGGAAGCCTGAAAACGATAAGAAGCTTGACAAAGAAAAAACAGGACAACACTCATCGAAGGCTCTGTTGGTGGCGCTTTCAGCAGGTATCCAGCATGATGTGTGGTATGTGGACAGTGGAGCATCGAATCACATGTGCAACAATAGAACATTATTCTGTGTTTATAATGAGAATCAGTCGTCTCAAGTAAGTGTTGCTAATGGTGAAAAGTTGGTAACAGCTGGACAAGGTAATGTGCGTGTTACATTGAAAGACTGTACGAGAACAATTAGAGATGTACATTATGTGCCTCATCTTACAGCGAATTTACTTTCTGTTAGTTCTTTAGTTAAAAAAGGATATGAAGTAGTTTTTAGTAAACAGAAGTGTATTATATCTGATATTGATGAGATTTTGGCAACTGCCACACTAAGGAATGGTATCTATCAACTCGATGTCATTGATCAGCCTTTGTGTGTGGGGGGGAGCACTAGTAATTCTGTTTTCAATGTAGTTGATGCAGTTGAAGGAGGAAAACTTCAATGTAATGATAAAACTGTTGAAACTGTTTTACCAAGCCCTTCGAAAGGTGCAGTTGCAGAAGTGTCTCAAGAAATGTGGCACCGCCGACTCGGCCACTTGAACTCTAGGAGCATGGCACTTATGAACAAAGGTATGGTCACAGGTATTAAATATAATTCTAATATTTTTAATCCTTGTGTTGCATGTATACAGGGTAAACAAACTCGTGTCCCTTTTCCGAAGAAGTCATTCACAAGAGCAACTCAGGTGCTTGGATTAGTTCATACAGATTTATGTGGACCAATGCCAATAGTATCCCTCGGTGGGGCAAGATATTTTCTAGTTTTCATAGATGATTTTACACGAAAAACATTCGTTTATTTTTTGCATAACAAAGATGAAGTATATGAAAATTTTGAAAATTTTAAAGCAATGGTAGAAAATGAGACTAATTGTAAAATAAAAATTCTGCGTAGTGACAATGGTGGTGAATTTGTTAATTCTAAATTACAGGACTACTTGAAGGAAAGCGGTATCAAGCATCAGACAACAGTGCCGTATTCTCCGCAGCAAAATGGTGTTGCAGAAAGAGCAAACCGGACCATTGTGGAGAAAACCAGGTGCATGTTGAGAGATGCAGGCCTAAATAATAAATTTTGGGCAGAAGCCGTCAATACAGCTGTTTACCTGAAAAATAGGACACCAACTAAGGCTGTAATTGGACAAGTACCTGAAGAAAAATGGAGTAATAAAAAGGTAGATGTCAGTCATTTACATGTTTTTGGTTGTATTGCTTATGCTGTTACCCAGAATCGAAAGAAATTAGATTCTAAATCGAAACAGCATATTTTCGTAGGATATTGTGAGGATACAAAAGGTTATAGATTGTTGGATCCTGAGAAATCATTCAAATGTGTCAAAGCGAGAGATGTGTTTTTCTTGGAGAATAAATTCTATGATAGTAATTCACATGATGAACATTTTGTTGTTCATGATTTAGAACCTGTTCTAATCAATGAACAACAGTCACAGACAGATGGCCCGCCTGAGCCTACTGTAAGAGCAGGGATTTCTGATGATCAACTAAGACCACGGTCAAGCATAATTACAGTAAATGACTCTAGTAGTGCAGACGATTCTTTAGAAACCGATAGTTTTGCGGATGCAACTTACGTTCCAGGTGAAACAACAATGGAACAATCCTCAACAGAGTCATCGGAATGTGAAGACTTTGACATGTCAGTCATGTTGGTGAACAGTTTGTGCAGCATTGAAGATGAACCTGAAACAGTACAGGAAGCTTTGGCCAGCACAGAAGCAGCTGAATGGAGAAAAGCAATGTCAGATGAGTATAATTCATTTATAAAAAACAAATGTTGGACTCTGACAGAGAAACCTAAATACCAAAAGCCTATTAAGTGTAAATGGGTTTTCAAAAGGAAAAGAGGTCTTGACAATGAACTCTTGAACTACAAAGCCCGGCTGGTAGCAAAAGGTTATTCACAAAAGTATGGTGTGGATTATGAAGAGACCTTCTCGCCAGTGGTAAGACACTCAACTATTAGAACCTTACTTGCTATTGCTGCTGAATATGACATGGACATTGATCATCTCGATGTAAAGACTGCATTTTTGAACGGAAATCTTAAAGAAAATGTGTATATGGAACAACCAGAAGGTTTCATCAATAAAGGGCAAGAGCATTTGGTATATAAATTAAATAAAGCCATTTATGGCTTAAAACAAGCATCCAGAATGTGGTATGAGAAAATAAATGAAGTTTTATTACAGAAAATGAACTTCAAAAGAACTTCTTCAGAACCATGTGTGTTTTATATGAAAACACAAAGTGAATTTATAATAATTGCTTTATATGTCGATGATATTTTATTATTTACTTTAAAGAACTCAATTCTAAAGGCTAAGGTGAAGAATGACCTTATGAACACTTTCGAAATGAAAGATCTAGGTCCCGTACATCATATTTTGGGTATGAGAGTAATTAAAAGTAAAAATAAAATTACTCTTGATCAATCTGGATACATAAAGAAAGTTTTAGAGAAGTTTAACATGGCTGATTGTAAACCTGCAAAAACTCCACTAGAAAAAGGGATCAAACTACAAAAATGTGATAGAAATAATGAAAATTTACATTACAGGAACTTAGTTGGCTGTCTTATGTATATAGCAGTATGCAGCCGACCGGATATTGCTCATGCTGTGAGTGTACTCAGCCAATTTAATGAATCTCACTCTGATATTCATTGGAAAGCACTTAAACGCGTCCTTCGTTATTTAAAAGGTACGTTAAACTGTGGATTAATTTTTCAGAAAGGTGGTTTAAAAGTTACTGCTTATGTTGATGCTGATTGGGGCGGTAACGAAATTGATCGTAAATCTTTTACAGGCTTTATCTTTAAGTTAGGTAATTAATTAATTTCTTGGGAAAGTAGGAAACAGAAAACTGTTGCTCTCTCCAGCACAGAGGCTGAATATATGGCATTATCGGATGCATGTAAAGAGGCTCTTTTTGTAAGAAGTTTCCTACAAGAATTACTTAATATATCTTTTAAAATTGTATTATTCAATGATAACCAATCTGCTCAGAAGTTAACTACAAATTGTATGTATCATAGTAGAACAAAGCATATTGATGTAAGACATCATTTCATTAGAGATAATATAAAAAACAACATTGTTAGTGTTAGCTATTTGTCAACTGATTTGATGATTGCAGATGTATTAACTAAACCTTTGACTAAAGAGAAACATGATCTGTTCATGAAGGGTTTATGTTTGTGTAACATATAGGTCTAGTTTAAATATATATTTTTTGTAACACTTAAAGAATTTTAAAATTGAAATTTTGTTCTCTATGTATCTAAATGTAAACAGTTAAGTACCTACTTATGTATTATGGTATTGGTTTAAGGGATAGTATTAGAACAGTCTTTGTAAACGCAATACCATATTGTATTCTGTCAAAAAGTAGGTCACTAATAATACCCGTTTGAACGTACTTCATAAATGTTCATATGTATTTTGGGTCTTCAATAATAACCCATATGTACTCTCTCTGCTCTGTTACTATTGATTTGTTAAAAGACGTCTTGCTTTCTCTTATAATTAAAATCGCTGCAAATCGTGGTTGTTGTTTGGATTTCTGGCCATAACCCATCACCCAGAAGTGTGTATAAATGACGCCTCCAGAGAGTTGCCCTGGCAAAGCGCGTGCAATGTAATGTATGTGGGTATAACTGACGCCTCCAGAGAGTTGCCCTGGCAAAGCGCGTGCAATGTAATGTATGTGGGTATAACTGACGCCTCCAGAGAGTTGCCCTGGCAAAGCGCGTGCATTGTGATGTATGTGTGTATAAATGACGCCTCCAGAGAGTTGCCCTGGCAAAGCGCGTGCAATGTGATGTTTGTGTGTATAAATGACGCCTCCAGAGAGTTGCCCTGGCAAAGCGCGTGCAATGTAATGTATGTGGGTATAACCGACGCCTCCAGAGAGTTGCCCTGGCAAAGCGCGTGCAATGTAATGTATGTGCGTATAACTGACGCCTCCAGAGAGTTGCCCTGGCAAAGCGCGTGCAATGTAATGTATGTGTGTATACGCCTTCAGAGAGTTGCCCTGGCAAAGCGCGTGCAACGTGATGTATGTGTGTATAACTGACGCCTCCAGAGAGTTGCCCTGGCAAAGCGCGTGCAATGTGATGTATGTGTGTATAACTGACGCCTCCAGAGAGTCACCCTGGATAAGCGCGTGCAATGTAATGTATGTGGGTATAACTGACGCCTCCAGAGAGTAGCCCTGGCAAAGCGCATGTAGCAGTATTCGAATTCTCACTTTTTCATGCATTGATAGAACAGCAAATAGATGAAAAATGGAAAAGAAAAAGAAAAAAAAAAATCACGTACCGTGTTCTTTGTTTGTGGGCGCTTGTATCCCACTTCTGAAGGTTGAAACCTTCAGAGGAATCTCTACACCAATAAAAGATCTAAAATTGTCTCAGAATATTTTTACTCAAAATACTTTACATTCACTTTTGCAAAATCACACAGTTAAACAGAGTTACACTTCCACTACTTCCAGCCAGGTTTATTTCTCAAACGGACAGAGTTTCTGCTTGCTAAGTGACTCTAATGCTGCTTCGACGACGAATGCCCCTTCGAGCCGAATGACCGACCTTTTATGTCCCTTTCGACAATGACACTGACAAGTGTTGCCAGAAAATAAAATTATAATAAATATGGGGTAATTGAGAAATCATAAGCATCGATATTAATATGTCGCAGTATTATCACCGGTGTAATGAAAGTATCTGTTACATGTTATTAATTCAAAATTGTTGATTTGCCGTGCCAACTCAACAAACATTTCATAATTCTTACAAATAATATGATTGATTTTTTATTTATATTATATATATATTTATATTTAGGGTCGACAACACGCGAGTGATACCCCTGGTGTTGAACGTGCCCATAGGCTGCGATACCACCACTTACCATCAGGCGGTCCGCATGCTTGATTGTCACCGACGTGGTATAAAAAAAAAATTTTTTAGTAGAGACTGTGAAACTTGTATCTACCTTTTATCATAGCTCGTGTTGGAGAGTCACAAATGAAGCATCTTACTGTTATCAGATTTTTTTTTATTCCAATATTTAGGCCAATTTCTAATAGTGTCTTCAATTCTTCAACAAATGGAGATAAAAATTGTTTCACATCTTTAGGTTTTCCAAGTCCAGCATAAATTCCAACATTAAAGGGTTTGATTTCAGGTTTTTCAAAAACACTACATAATATGGGCCAAAATTGTTGTTTCGAACTATTACATACTGGTAAACCGTCTATATTAAAACTAAGGGACAATTTATCTTGACCTTCACAGCTTTTTAAAAGTTTTGTAAGAGGTCGAATAAGTCCATTGTGCCAATAATTTCCGGGGTCAACAACAGTGGTAATAATATTTCTAGGTGTATTCATAATTGCTCTTGGATCATTAAGAAGTAAATTTTCTGTTCTTTCATTTATTAGAAGAGCTAGCGATCTCAGAGCCATATGATTAATGTTATACTGTTGCGCCCAAGACTTTATTTTGTATCTAAAGTCAACAATATTTGTACTATTTGCCACATTATTATCATTTTTTTCTGCTCCTTGAATACTGTTGTTCTCTTCACCAAAATTGCAGGACCTGTAGTAGCACAAAATAATTTATGGACATTTGATAACATATAATAATTAAACTAGTAAAAACACTTAAAAAAAACACATGTATTAAGATAAAAAGTTGCGCTTAGTTTAATCTTTTATCATAAATTGATTAATAAATGATTGATAATATTTACACAAAAATTGCAACATTTTAAATCTAAGTAAATAATTATTATAGTTTTTTATGACGAAACAAGCTCATTATTATATTATATGTATATAACCTTTCATAGTTGAAATCAGGTGTAACGTCTTTAATATTTAATTTAGTATTTTCTACGGAACCCTCCTTTTCATCCTCTAAAACTTGTATTGACGTTGGTTCATCAGTTGGCTTACTGTAACAGGTCAACATACGCCACATTAAGAAAAAGGTTATTAATTTTTATCAGAACTTTTGTATGCTTCATATTCAATTAAAATATGATTTACTTATCAGGGTTGACATCTCGTGCAGAATTGGTATCAGAGACATCAAGATGATCAATTCTTTTGTAAGCTTTTGAAACCTTCCGCCGATAGCCACCACTCCGTGTAAGGTTTGTCCACTGGCAAATATCCATATTTGACGTTACGAATAATTAAAAAGTAATGAACTGACGCAATTCAACACGAGTACAAAGCTATTATGATACAAACACAAACTCTTTTACACTTCACACTACTACTCTTTTGCGATAGTTAGATAAAAAAAGGGAGAATTAGATTTCTTTAATTACCTATAGTGGCACATACATTTCTTTTTTCACCCATATACATACTCCAGTAGTCAAATAGTTGATTTTGCGTCCTTCAGGCAATGTTTGCATAATAGTAATTACTGCTTCTCCTCTGCGGCTATTAGATATATAACAGGTATATTAAAACATTGTTTACTATTAGAAGTAGCATGTTAAACTCTAATGCGGCTTTGAGTACTAAAATGGCTGCAAAATTCACGGCTTCATTCCTCTTAGTGTTTTTAAATTAAAATAAACAACCAAGAGTTCATTTTGTACACTTAACTTATATTTGCCACTCCAAAGCAGCAGAACGCTGCTTTTGTCGCCCTTAAAGCGTCTTTAAAGACCTTTTAGTTATAAACTTAGCTACAATTATCCCTAATGTGCTAGTTGGGCGGGTACAAACTTGAAATACATTTAAATTTATAGAAGATTCAACTCCACAACCAACCTGGACTAAAACCAACTGCATTGTTAAAAGGAAAAATATTATGTCGTACGAAATTGCTGACAAGCAGTTAACTGAAATGTTAGATTGTTCGACAACAGAACAAGAAGCCACAGAACTCTTACCAGCGCCCTCGCCACACCTTGGCTGGACTTATACTAAGTAGGTAGGTATGACAGTAAGTGTGTATGTAAATTAAGTAGTATTAAGAACATGTGGGTAGATCCTCTAGATTGCTGATGTTTAGGGGCTGTTGCTAAAACTCAATTGTTTGTAGGACAGTGAAATCCAATCATGAAAAATAAATACTACCTAATCGGAACAACCAACTAACTTGAAAATTTCAACATGATAGCCCAACAGGTACAAACTTGAAATAAATTTAAATTTATAGAAGATTTAACTCCACAACCAAACTAGACTAAAACAAACTAAATCAACATGCCTTAGCTTTTGGATGTCAAACTTTTGGTGGTCAAATTTTTCTTCTGTATGTAAGTATAAACTATCAAAGACTAAGATGTGTATCAAGTTCCCCATACATAATCGTGTATACCAATTCAGCAAACTCTTACTGTAAACGTAAACTTATTACAAAGGTAATGCTAGCTAGAACCTAAACCTAAACGGGATGCCATTACTTTAATATGCTTAAACTAAACAAGGCGGCTAAATAAAGGTACGGAGAAATACGACGCGTTATTGACACTGGTATCAGAACGCCTAAACATTAAGGCCCAGTCAAAGACAAAGTGGCCTTTGTTCCTTATGCAGATCATAGATTTAAAAAGATAGATAGTTTTGGTTTTACTTCTTAAGTTTTTTAGAGAACAATTTTTAATGCGCAGATAGTTTCGACGACACGGTTGGCGTAGTTCGCTGTAGCACGGGTTATCGCCTCGATTTCCGTAGTATCCCGGGTTCGATTCCCGGTCGGGTAAATTCACGAAACGATCTTTTCTAAATTGACTCGGATCTGGGTGTGCTGGGAGACGCCCCGGGCTTATTTCCTTGTGTGGTGCCTCGTAACACAGTGATAATAATCGAGACCATTACAAGAGGTGTGTTGTCTGGCGCATATCGCACGGTACTTATAAGACAGTGTACGTGTGAGAAATGCCGGGGTTGTGAGTTCGAGCCTCACCTGGACCATATTTTTGAGGGGCTTTTCGCAATCCTCAGTACTTCGGAGCTATTTAGGACCGTTTTTCTTCTCAATATGTTTTTGTTTGTCAAACGTTAACGTTATGTGCGCTCGTCATTCGATTGACGTAAGGCACATTTTGGCCAAAATGAGCTATGAGTGCTATCTTACTTTTTATTTTTTTCTCTTTTTTTCTGTCTAATCCACATAGCCATACGGCCAATAATGACGATTTTAGACACATTGAAAATGTAACGTAAAGAACTTATTCACTGTCTAATTGTACAACTTTAGGTAGTATGTGATATTCATAAATTAATGCATAATGTAAAGAACCTCAAAATTTTATTTTGTTTTTGACAGCCTAACCATTCTCTATAAATAATGCTAAATATGCTTTAAGTCAAAGTCTGTTAATCACCTCTGTTCACATAATAGGGCGTAAAGCACACTTTTTAAAATTATGTGCTTTACTGCCATTAGCATAGTAGACCTTGCTTAAATTCTGAGGGCATAAATATCTTTTAAAGTAGGTATTGTGTTTTACACCCTATTCAAGTGTAAATGTCAATACAATTGCCACCTTACAACTTAAACCCGTGACGAATAACATAATTTTGTTCCTTACGTATTAGGTAACAACATTATTTATTTTTTTACCGGACGACGTTCCGTGGGCAGGCCCTCTACAAGGTGGACCGACGATCTGGTCAAGGTCGCGGGAAGCCGCTGGATGCGGACAGCGCAGGACCGATCGTTGTGGAGATCCTTGGGGGAGGCCTATGCCCAGCAGTGGGCGTCGTACGGCTGAAATGATGATGATGATGATGATTTATTTTATTTCTCTAAACTATAAATCAAAATCACAATAATAAATGATTTGAACTCTATTGCAATTAAAAATAGCTCTACAATTTCTTGATAAACTTTGAATGTCAGTAAAGTAGTATCACATGGTTCGGCTGTTGCGGAGCTGTGGGCATGCAGGCAGCTCTGTTTAACCGACTCCTTTATTGTAACAAAAAGTTAAAAGGTGCTTTACGTCCATAGTATTAGAATAACTTATGAATTGCATTGATATACGATTTTGAAGAAGTTGATCAAAGTACCTAATTCGAACCTTTTCAAACAACAAAACACGTTGCACGGTGAAGAGAACTCATACTAAAAACAACAATCATTAAGTGATTTGTGTTATTATAATAGTGCAGTGTATGATACCGAACTCCAAATGGCTGATAAAGATAAATATTGTCCTTTGGCCAAGCGTCGAAGACAAATCAATTCACTAGATAAAAGACGTAATGAGATTAAAAGGTAAGAATTTTCCATAATGTTCTTTAAGCTAGTATCTTTATTGATATTGTTAATAGTAAACATTACATTTCTTAAAGTCTTTCTATTTCGAGTACATACCTATAGTTTACGAATATTTCTTAACCTACTTATAATTTTTTGTTTACCTACTTAAAATTAAACCGGGTGTAAATAGACTGTGTCAAAAGTCTCGCATTAACAAATCCAAAGAAATACTCCAATGCAAAAAAATATTGCTGGGAAACCATTGTTTTTGAAAAAACTGTAAATATTTTTTTTTATGTATAGGGCGCAAAATGTTTGTTCTTCTCTGTGACAAATGAATGCAAATATGAACAATATTTATTTCTTACGTTAAAACAAAATAGTTAAAGACGCGATTTGCAAAAATACATACTACTTACCAAAATCCCCGGAAAAGTGCGAATTAAACTCGCGTAGAGAGGGTTCCGTAAATACCGTAACGTACCGTAAATTCTTATAGGTTTATTAATATTTCTTTTTCAGGTCAGATTCGCCAGTAATTAAAGTCTCGAATGTCGATAAAGATGATGATACTTGTCGCCACAAAATGATTAAACCGTCAAAGAGGATTCAAGTTTTATCTGAAATCATAATTATGAAACCGGCCGGCCGAAACCCATCTGAGTCCCAAGCAGCAACGGAGCCCGTCTTGCTATCTGACCAGCGCGCCTCGTCGCCGACTCTCGCTTCAGCTCTTGTGGAAGCCTCGTCGTCTGCTGTTTGCAACCTACCTGCGTCCCAACCAGCAACTGAACACGTCTTGCCATCTGACCAGCGCGCCTCGTCGCCGGCTCTCACCCCTGCTCCTATGGAAGCCACGTCGTCTGCTGTGTGCAACCTACCTGAGTTCCAACCAGCAACTGAACACGTCTTGCCATCTTACCAGCTCACCTCGTCACCAGCTCTCGCTTCTGGTCCTATGGAAGCCACGTCGTCTGCTGTGTGCAACCTACCTGAGTCCCAGCTAGCTACTGAACACGTCTTGCCATCTGACCAGCGCGCCTTGTCGCCGGCTTACACCCCTGCTCCTGTGGAAGCCACGTCATCTGCTGTGTGCAACCTACCTGAGTCTCAGCCAGCTACTGAGCACGTCTTGAATGAATGGACACCCATTACTTCCGATTTAAAACACACGTCCAGTCAAAAGAGAAGAAGATGCAGAACAAAACTAAAGAAGGCATTTATCGATTTTGCTTCCGATACGGACGAACAAGACTTCTCCTCAGGAAGTTCAGATTTTTGGCATGGTAATGATGAATCTAGTCCTAGCGACGTCTCAGAAAAAGCAAATAAAAGAAAAAAGTTGCAAAAAAAGAACAGAAAAGTCAACAATCCAGCAGTAATAGAAGTAAAAAAAAAAACGAGTCAATAAAACTAAATTGCGTAAAGTTTTGAAAAACTCAGGTAAATCATATGCAACAAGAGACGGCATATTAAAAACAGACAAAAAAAATTAAAGAAAATCCATGTAATGCAGAGAAATGTCCAAGAAAGTGCTATGAAATAAATGAAGAAAGAAGGAGAAGTCTCTACGACCACTTTTGGAATCTAGACACTTTGCGTAGGCGAGACTGGATACTTAGATGCGCTCAAGCAGTTCCTATTTAACGTAGAAAGCGTTTGGCGGTGGACAATAATAACAGACAGACTACGTACGAATACAATATCAATCAAGGGGAAGGGCACAGTCAAGTGTGCCAGAAGTTTTTGTTAAGCACATTGTGTATTTCACAAAAATATTTATTATACACAATAAAAAATTCACATGAAAACATGGCTCAATGTGATAGAAGGGGACCCAATGTTACTGCAACGTACTCTGAAGAAAGCAAGCAGTATGTGAGAACCTACATTACGACCCTACCGGCGATACCATCCCATTATAACAGAAAAAGAAGTAACAAGACTTATCTTCCTCAAGAGTTTAAAAATGTGGCTAACCTTTACCGTCTCTATTCAGAACATTGCAAAAGTATGCGAAATAAGAACAATCCTGATCCTAAATATCAAATAGTAAGTGAGAGACTTTTCAGGAACATTTTCTGTGAATATAACATCAGTTTTCATGTCCCAAAAAAGGACAAATGTGTACAATGCACAAAGAATGAAAATAATGAGAATACAGATAATAATGATGACGTTAAAAACCACCTAACTGAGAAAATTGCCTCTTACAAGAGGTTTAAGTTTCATCAAAATCTTAGACCTCAATACAATGATACGGTTGTATGTAGTTTTGATTTGCAAAAAGTGCTCAACACGCCACATGGCGAAAGCATGTTATTATATTACTCGCGAAAATACTCAGTATACAATCTGACATTTTATGAAAGTGTTACGCAAAATGTTTTTTGCTTCACTTGGGGAGAAACGGATGCTAAGCGAGGAAGTAATGAGATAGCCACTGCTTTAACGAAATACTTGGAAAATGTTGATCAAAGGGGCATAAAAAATGTTATATTATATTGTGATTCATGCAGCGGTCAAAACAAAAGTAAGAATGTACTTACGGCTATAAATATTTTTTTACCAGTTTCAAAACATGTCGAAATTGTGCAAATCAACTTTTTACTTCCAGGCCATACCTACATGCCTGTTGATTCAGTGCATGCTGTGATAGAGAGAGAAGTAAGGAGGCTAATTGTGTGGAGTCCCTCACAATGGGCTACATATTTTGAATCTGCCCGAAAACATCCAAGACCTTACACAGTTATTGCTCTCGACTATACCGATTTTCTGAACTGTCAAACTTTGCTGCAGAATTATTTACTAAAAGTACTTTGAAAAATATTAAATTTAAAGACATACGTATCGCTACGATGAAAAAGAAGGCTACAAATAGAATTGTCATCAAGTATTCCATGAAAGAGCATGCAGAATGCCATGAAGTAAAATTGTGTGATAAGACGGATACGAAAAGAAAGGGTAAAGGCACCGGTAGGGGAAGAAAAACAGAAAATTTTAACCAAACTAACTCTAATGAAGATCCACTTACAACGATCAGCATAAAAAAGTTATACAACTCAAAACTCCCAATATCTGATGAAAAGTACAAAGATCTTATTTCACTATGTGAGGAAGGTATTATACCTAAAAGATTTCACAATGAGTATAGACAACTGCCTACACATTCAAGTGTTAAAGATAGATTAGCAGAAACTGATGAAGAAGATGATGAAGACGACGAATAAAAAACTTTTCAGGCAGGTTCAAAGGCAGACATGGAGAAGAGAAAAGTATAAAAATACAAGTAAAATTAAATACTTGCAGAATAATTATATAATAAGTTTTTTTTGTTGATTATGGGTTGTTTTATAGTTATAAAAACTGATTGACAAACCAAAAATTAGTACCTATGTAGAAACCTAGACAAAAGGTTTGTAACAAAAGTTTAATAATTTTTTGATTACTGACATACTTTTAATTTGAAGACTGATTGTTAACTATGCTTTTAAAATGACAATTTTAGAGCAAACGAGGGCTGTTCATTCTTTTGCCACTTTGTAAAATTTTCTAGAATACTTTCAATATTCACTGAGTTGGTATAGAATGAACATTCATACGTTTGGTGTAGGTGAATCCTAGGATAATGATATTTTACTGTTACGTACCCTGAGCTACAAATTAATGCTTGTGTTTTTTTTTAATTTGTAAAATTTAGTTTTTCTAGTAATAATCTTTCTTTGCTAAACTTAGCAAAAAATATGCAAATACCAAATACCTAGATAAAGTAATTAGTAAAACCTGTTTTGTCGATAATCTTCTGGTCTCTGTGATTATACCTAAATCTACTCGCATCTAAACATGAGAACATTGAAACATATATTTTCATACAATAGTGATTATATCGTACATACTCACATACTGTATATCTTAATATTACAGTAGTGTTGGTCTAACGCAAACATTCCTCTAATATTGAGACGTACAAGAAAAAAAACTTGATAAAACCTATGCTGATGATAAACTATTCTAGCATGTTTACGATATTTTGAAATAAAAGAAGCTTATTGTTACTTGATATTATTATTTTATTTGTTAGTTATCCTTTTTAAATGTCATAACATCACATGTTATTTAAAATGACTTGTAGGCTATGTATACAACACCGCCTTATCAACAAATAAAGTAAGTTCTTTAATTCAAAATTTAAGATTATATATTTTTTAAATTAGCTTTACACCCGAATAATATGTCTACATTTATTTGTGTTTTTAAGGCGTAGAGAATAAATTTTTCTCAAACGCGCTTTACGCCCAAAATTAATCCGAGCCTCATAATAAAAATGAACGTAAAGAACATTTTTATGAATTTTCTTAGACGTAAGGCACATCTATTTTTTAAAATAACAAACTAGACTGAAAACCAAATATTTCATCGTTTACATCTTAAAATTTTAGGTATATTTTGTATACATCACTTTTGTAGGGTATCTCAGAAATGAACACTCGGTTTCCTTGTTCAAAACTTATATTTCTCCTTCCAACAACCAAACTTATTGTAGCTCCAACCAAACTTATTATAACTCCACCCAAACGTATTAAATCTCCAACCAAACTTATTTAACTCCAACCAAACTTATTAAAACTGTAAATCAAAACTTATTAAACCTGTGAACCAAACTTATTAAAATCGTTAGCTAAACTTATTTTATCTTTAACCGAAATTATCGTGAAACCAGGAACACTTCCGTTCACCTCGGACGCTCGATCAAGAATGCCCCGCTCCACCAGGCAACGCGCTAGCCCCACCATGCTTCCGGTGTGGCCAGTGCAATAATTTAAATCTACCTCAGTTTTCAATAAATACTATAAAATATTAAAATAACAACGTTAAAACGGGCATATTTTAAAGCAACCTTAAACTCGACCATTCTGACAACGTGAATGCCCTCATACACGAATCTGGTGAAACCTTACACTTGGTACAGTATAGAGCATTCTTTATGACGTCTTAGTTAAGTAAATATCTTTACTTAGCAAAACTGATTTATTTTTATACAGGTGTATATTATACATAGAGATTTTTATATCATATCAACGTATTTGATAGTAAACATTTGTTAAAAAAAGACTAAACAAAACCTTTTCTTCAACCAAATTTACTTCTTAAACAAAACTGATTATAACTCATCTAACTAATCTAGCCGTTAATCTAACTAAACAATATCTTCATTATCTTTCAAGTTCCAGATCAGTAAGTATAGTGATAGTCCCAGGTCAAGACAGGAACCATTTCACGTTTTCTTGCTCTTGACCTGAAACAACACAAACAACAAATCAATGTAAAAATATTATCATACTACATTAAACACGAGAATAATAAATTGATATTGAGAGTAGAAAACTTTATTTTTAACCATCCCTGCGTCAATATCAATACAGATATAAAACATAAATAATCACATTATTCTAGCATATTATTCTCATCGCTTGCATCATTCTCGGCATCATTATCAGAATCAGTATTGTCATCGTTGATTTCTAAAGAGGCAATGTGGATCCATGGTTGCATCCTGTCTGCGGCTACGGTCGTCTTACGCTTTTTCTTCATTCGCTCGAACCCTGCGATGGGCGCTACTTTATAGCGGTCGGTACCTAAAACCCTAACTACTCTAAACGGGCCTTCGTAGGATGGCATAAGTTTTGTGCTTTTACCATTATTTTGGAAAGCAACCTTCGTAATTTTAACCAAATCACCTTTGCTGTAGGTACGCGCTGGTCGCCTCCCTTTATCGTAGTATCGCTTTTGTGCATCCTGAGCTTTGTCAATTTTGCGTTTAACTTCACTACGAATAGATGACAGGGAGGAGGTTACACGAGACTCCTCAGTTACTTGATTCAGAGCTGGATTGAATTCTCCATTCATTTCCATCCCAAACAAGACTTCAGCGGGTGATCTTCCTATCGTCTTTTGCACGGTGTTATTCAGTCCCCATTGAACTCTACCCAGCTTGTTATCACAATCTTTTTCATCCTCTCTTAGATTTTGAGCTGTCAATGAATCCAAAATGGTCCTGTTGTATCGTTCGACTTGACCATTTGATCTCGGGCTTGCGACTGCATTTAATATATGCTTCACTCCTCGGTCAAGACAGAACCTTTTAAAAGCATGGGAAGTAAAACAAGAACCCCTATCACTTACAAGTCTGTCTGGAGCTCTAAATAAATCAAAAATGTCATTTAGTACTTTTATTACATTTTGGGTATTAGTTTTCCTAACCGGTCTAATAAATATAAATTTCGTAAATGAGTCTACGACTGCTAATATATAGGTGTTACCCCTCTTGGATTTCACGAAGGGTCCAAGGTGGTCGATGTGCAATGTATGGAAGGGTCTTTCAACCTTTGCAATGGGATGTAATAGCCCTTCCCGTGAAGTATTACTCTTTTTGGCATACGCGCAGTCGATACAAGCCCCAACATACTTTTTCACAAACCGCTTCATTTTTGGAAACCAGAAGCTTTTTTTATCCGCTCTAGAGTTTTCTCGAAACCGACATGACCTATGTCATCGTGGTTTCTTCTGCACACTTGCCACCTTGCACCCTTGGGAACAACCCATCGTACACATTCTCTATCACCCCCCACACATCTGAATAATTTATTTTCCCTCAGGACGTAATTGTCCTTAATATAGTCTAAGCCCTTGGGATCTAGATTACTAGAGACTATATCACGAATCCGCAGTAACTCACGAGTCTCCTAGTTGTAGAGTGAGTAGCCAATCTTCGTCATTTATAGCCATCACTGAGGGGTATTGTACAGGAACGTGTGTTTCCGGGTCATAAATCGGATTTCTAGATAAAGCATCAACGTGGAACACTTTTTGCCTGCTCGATATTCCACCGAACAATCAAATTCCTGGAGTGCTAGCCACCAGCGCGCTATTCGTGGTATTAAGTCGCACTTTACAAAGGTAGAACGCAACGCGCTGCAGTCTGTGACAATTTTGAATGGCTTGCCTAAAAGATATACCCGAAGCTTTTTCAGAGCGCAAATTACAGCCAATGTCTCCAACTCGTAGGAGTGAAAGTTCTTTTCCTCCGGAGTTGTCTGACGACTGTAATTCGCCACCGGATGGAATGAACCATCACTCCCTTCAAGGCGCTGCAACAAAATTCCACCGACGCCTATTCTGCTTGCATCCGTGTGGAGTTCGGTTTCTGCCACGGGATTGTAAATTGTAAGAACGGGTCTGTCAACAAGTTTTGCCTTAAGGGCCTTAAAAGACTCCTCTTGTTCGTCCGACCACTCCCAGATTGCGTCCTTTTTCAGCAGTTTAGTAATAGGACAGGCCCAGTTGTGCAAATCCTTGAATGAATTTACGAAAATAGCTCACAAGTCCTAGAAATTGGCGAGCACCGTGCACATTTCCTGGACGAGGAAAATCTGCTACGCTCTGAATTTTTGTCTTTCCAGGTCGCATACACCCTGAGCTGATCTCAAAACCCAAGTAACTTATCGTATTTTGTAAAAAACTACATTTAGATAAGTTTAACTTAAGATTTGCCCCTTTTAACAAACCAAGAACTTCCTCTAATCGATCTATACATTCTTTTGGGGAGCTTCCAAAAATCAACAGGTCATCTATGTACACCGTTGCTTTATTAAATCGAGCTGCACCCAAGACATTTTTCATCATACGCTGGAATACCGCAGGTGCGTTTGCCAGGCCAAACGGCATACGGTTATACTCATATTGGCCGTCTGGCGTGACAAACGCAGTTAAGTGTTTGCTACTTTCAGCGATTGGCACCTGATAATATCCGGACATTAGATCGAGCGTGATGAACCACGCTTGACCGGATAGCCTAGCTATCTCATCCTCGATAACAGGAATGGGGTACCTTTCTTTTACCGTAATGGAATTAAGCAACCGGTAATCCACACATAAACGGACACCCCCGTCTTTTTTTCGAACGAGGATAATTGGGCTGGCATAGTTGGACACGGATTCCCTAATAACGCCAGCTTGTAACATTTCGTCTACCATTGCTCGAACCTTTTCTCGTTCGTGATATGATAGACGATATGGTCTATAAACTACTGGACGTTGGCTAGTCAGCTCAATTTTCATCTCTGTAGAATTTGTGCAACCCAAGTCTACTAAATCAAATGCGAAACACTCCTTATACCGTTGAAGAAGTTCTATAAGCTTATTCTTGTCGTCACCAGACACATTGTCTCCTAAACGTAATTGACTCGCATCAAACCGCTTGCCTGCGGTGAGCTCCGTTTGCTGGTTCGAATACAAAGGGGTATCTACTCCTACGACGGCCTGTACACGGCTTGTACCGTCTCAGCTCGAGAAAATACAAAATTTTCTTGAAGATTACAAGGTACTGCGCAAGGCTTTACCATTACGAAGAGAAAGCCACATTTTACCTCATAAGCTCCTCCACACACCACATACTGCTCATTTGATTTGCCCACTATTTTAGTATCTAATTTCACGCTACCAGTAAAAGCCGTCCCCGTTGTAGCCTTAACACTGACAGGTCCATAAATTTTGCTATATGCTACTAACCTTACTCGTTCTAAGCGTTCGTTATCATCGCACCCGTCGGGTAATTCAGTACCAATGTGTAGAAATTGCAATTTGTTTACGTCTTTGTAAACAACAATGTGCGGTTGTTCCGAGTACGTTTGTCCTACCAGCATAGGCTTCTCCAGCAAATGATCTTCAACAACTTTACACAAAACGGTAGCGGGTACATCATCTATTGACAAGGTTAACCTTGCAGACCCTTTGGATTGAACAAGGCTGTTACCTTTCATAATAGACGGAGTGTTATCATGACTTAGTTTGATGCCAGTAAAATTGGATTGTCTCATCAATGTGACTTCACTGCCTAGATCTACGAATGCCTATAACGGAGAACCATTAACATATACTTCCTTAATAAATTTGTTAAATGGAGTAGAATCTGAGATACGCATAGTACTTGCCACAGTGTCATTCTTGGAAGACCCTGCGTCTTGTTTAAACCTGCAAGACTTTGCCTTGTGTCCTACTTTATTGCATTGACTGCACTTGGTTAGAGGTCTAGGGCATCTTGAGAACGGATGTCCCTTCTCCCTGCAGTTATAGCAATATAAGTTTTGATTAGTCTTCATGTTGGTCCTATTATTTTGCCTATCGTCTCCTGTATTAGTATTTCTATCCCTGAATGGTGGTAAATGTGTGTTAAGCTCCTTATTGTTGCTCAGCAAAAACTTTAAGAGCTGTTCGGGTTCCTCGCAACGTAGGGCCAAGGCACTTGACCGCATAGTCCTATCCGTGATACCGTGAATGATACAGTCGACAGCGCGCCTAGCAGTAATCTCACATTGATTTAATAATGCAAGCTTTTCATAAAAATAAATTTCGATCAATTCGTTAGGCCTACTTTTCCGCTTCAACATGTCTTCTAATATTTGCCCATAATTTTGCTCAGAGGGGAAAGCATTAGTTAGTTTCTCTTGCCATTCTTGCCAAGTAAACATTATGGTATTGAGACTTTCAAACCAGGTCTTAGCTAAACCTGTAAGTTTTTGCATGGCAAAGAGTACTATAGTCTTTTCATCCCAGCCGTAAACTTTCGCACATTCATTGACCTTATTTAGCCAAACATCTATACGTTGGTTTTTCACTGAGGGATTAAACTCAGGAATTATATTTTTATGGTCTAAACTTCTAATGCTCGGTAAAGTGCTCTGGTTTACAGGCTGCGATGGTAAGACTTCTTTAATAGATGTGATTATCTGAACAACATCTTTAGAGGAAAATGTGGGAGTACATGACCTTTTTGAGTGATGTCCGAAGCTCACGTCGTCTCGATTCATTTTGTAGCGACGATCCGGCACTCTGCTGCGGCTACGACGCTCGTGGCTGGCCCTCGCACCAGCCTCCCTGCTACGACTGCGGCGCTCGCGACTCGTTGTACCAGCCAGCCTACTGCGGCTGCGTTGCTCCTTGCCAGCAGTAGTTGAGCCACGTCGTGCGCTGCGATGTCGGTGTCTATCTTCATCTAGCTCCTTTTGTAGGTCCATTTCTATCGTGCGGACCCGTTCCTGTTCTCGCCTTAGCGCGCGTTCACGCTCGAAGAGGCGGCGACTATGGCTGCGGCTGCGGCTTCTCCTGCGCACGCTTGATTCGCTTTGCTTGGAGCGCGAACGTGCTTGCCGTGGAGTCTCTAAACTCCGACGGGTTCTTTCTCCACCGTCCATTATGGATTTATCCCACTTCTGAGATGTAGGGTATCTCAGAAATGAACACTCGGTTTCCTTGTTCAAAACGTATATTTCTCCTTCCAACAACCAAACT
Organism: Udea olivalis; assembly: GCA_947369235.1. Classification (NCBI taxonomy): domain Eukaryota; kingdom Metazoa; phylum Arthropoda; class Insecta; order Lepidoptera; family Crambidae; genus Udea; species Udea olivalis. Next base: position 17,120,224 of record OX376355.1, read on the forward strand.
TATTGTAGCTCCAACCAAACTTATTATAACTCCACCCAAACTTATTATATCTCCACCCAAACTTATTAAATCTCCAACCAAACTTATTTAACTCCAACCAAACTTATTAAAACTGTAAATCAAAACTTATAAACCTGTGAACCAAACTTATTAAAATCGTTAGCTAAACTTATTTTATCTTTAACCGAAATTATCGTGAAACCAGGAACACTTCCGTTCACCTCGGACGCTCGATCAAGAATGCCCCGCTCCACCAAGCAACGCGCTAGCCCCACCATGCTTCCGGTGTGGCCAGTGCAATAATTTAAATCTACCTCAGTTTTCAATAAATACTATAAAATATTAAAATAACAACGTTAAAACGGGCATATTTTAAAGCAACCTTACACTTTTATATAACTTTAAAAACACAAGAGTAATGAATTTAAAACTTAAAAAAGAAAAACTTATTTTGGCTCTCCTGTAAAGTCGGGTTTTGTGCTTTACGTCAATTGAAATTACAAGTTATTTATTATTATTGTATTATACATACCATCACGCCTTTTTCCCAACGGGGTAGGCAGAGACCACATCTTTCCACTTGCTACGGTCCTGACACACCTCTGGCGCTTCTTCCACTCTCATTAATCCTTTCATACATGCCAGTCAATTATGGGTACTCCTGACCTGACCTTTTTTGAGCACGTCTTGGACTTGTCCTAAGTACGTCCGTCTAGGCCTTCCCCTTTCAACAGCTCCATCCACCCTCGCCTTGTAAATTATAATAAATAATATTTATTTATTATTTATTTATAATAAATAATATTTATTTATTATTTATTTATAATAAATACTATTTATTTATTATTTATTTACAATAAATAATATTTATTTATAATAAACAATATTTATTTAATAAGTAGTTTAATTGTAGAACAGCCATGTTTCTGATGTGCAATAAGTTTATTAGAGGTGATTGTTATGTTTGCATAATATTTTAACAGAGGTGCAATGAAAAATATCCCCCATTTAATGTTCCCGTGTAAACACGTTTAGGATTACTATCTAGTACAATACCATTTAACAAGTCTGCAATGTCTTATAATGATTGTAGTTTGTAGTGTTTTCCTAAAATAAATAAATTAAGGTACTATTTGGAACCAAGCTGCCGACTGCAACTGCCAACAGCATGTGCAGCGTCCCATTGTTATCTATGTCACTCACCATCAAGTGACAATGGGACGCTGCATGTGCTGTCGGCAATTGCAGTCGGTAGCTTGGTTCCAAATAGTACCCTAAACATAAACCGTTCCTCCGTCATTCATAAAATTAGTAATAATTTATTATTGACTTGTGTATTAGTGATTATGAGAAAACACGTGTAGGCAGCGATGGATTATTGCGAGTGATTATTATTCTGCGCCGTGAAGTGATTAGAAGCGTGTTCTATTCAATCGCACTAATCAAATTAAATACGGGCCTTTACCCGTATAGTTGAACTTGAGCGAATGAATTTGAAATTATTTTGATACATTCTACCGCGTGACTTCTTTCTTTGTTAAAACTGTCAAAGCCTATGTTATCAAAAATGAACCGAAGGAATCAATAACATTTCTTTTATTTAAAAAGGAGACGTAATTTGGAAGACAAGGTAGATACTTAAACAAAATTTGCGTACTAAAATCATTCCAAAGTTGCATAGTCAAAATAATAAGTTGCAAAAATTTGTTTGGCTACTGTGCACTGTGCGGAAGCGCCGGCAAAGACGCGACACCGCCCGTCGTCGGCTCTTCTTTGACTTTTATTTTCTCAGTTAGTCGTTCATATGCTTCGTGCGTGATCGGTGTGTTTTCCTACCTTCGAAAGATTTGTGTTTTGTGTTTTTTGCTAAAATGGCTGGAATTTACAACGGCCATGTCATCGGTCCTGTCATTTTACCCGCGCGCCTGAACGGGGATAATTACCTGTCGTTCTTACAAACAGACTTCGAGGATGCTATTGACGACATTCCAGTCATCGAAACTGAGTACTTCGAACAGCAGCGAGACATGGTATTCCAGCACGACGGCGCTCCCGCACATTTTGCTCGTAGTGTACGAGCGCATTTGGACTCAAGATTTCCAGGAGGCTGGATCGGGCGCGCTGGACCCGGTACCTTGGCCTACCCGTTCCCCTGATATTACCCCGTTGGACTTTTTTTGTGGGGTTTTGTGAGAGACAGAGTGTATTTTACGGATTGTTATACCGAGGAAATGGAACAGCGTGTAAGGTCTGTGTTTGCGACAATAACGCCTACCATGGTGCGAAATGCAACACAGGCCATATCAAGACGGGCAAAAATATGCGTGCAGCAAGGAGGACGTCATTTTGAGCCACTTTTGTAGGTATGTACCTAACCATAATTATGTGTGCTTGTTATTTTTTAATGACGTGCGTGTATTTTTTTCTTTGTAGGTATGATTTACTAGGCGCACAGAACGCTTTATTCGTTGCGGCTACTTGAAGTATTAGAAAATAAGATAGGTAGTAAAAATGAGGCGTGGCCGGGGGCGTCAACATAGGAGGTGGCTCCTGGTCACTCCTGGTAGGATAATGAACCCAAATTAGTGATGGGAATTTTTATAATCGATATTTTTATATAACATTAATTTAATCGAAATTAAAACACGATGCTATGATTGTAAGAAATTAACGAGGGACTCCTTATAGACGTTTATTAAACACCCTTCAGCTATAACGGGTTTTTTAAACACCCTGTATAATATTATTATCTATTAAAAGTCACTAATAATAATATTTTTTTGTGAGTTCAATTCATTTCATGCGTTTTTTTTAAAAATATTATTATATTTAGATAATAAAGCATACGGCTTTGGTGTTTTATTAGTACTTATTTGTTTAGCGTAAACGACTTTGGTGCCATTTTTCTTTATCACGAATGGACGTATCTAAATATTTATTAAAAACAATTTACTCAATAACTAGTGCATCTAAATTAAAAATAAATATAAGGATATCTAAAGAGTTAGTAACGTTCCTAAATAGTAACATCAAAACGTCTATAAAAGTTCAAAATTTTGATGAAGAGCCGCAAGTATGAACATATTTTTCTTAAAAAGGCTCTACTGTGAAATTAAATGAACTGAGATACGCCTCTTCGTGATTAGTCCGACGAATGTGACAAAAAAATGAAAGTAAACAAAAATAATATCACCTCAATACTCTAGATGATTTATGATTTTTTCAAACACCATTGGCACGTATGCCAATAAAAGATAAATTTCAGATAAATTATGACAGGATAAAATTATGCCTTATTTCTCTCGATATTGATTTAAGTTTCAAATATATATATTTTTTTTAAGTTTTACATACTCATTTCCAAATGTTGGCCCACTGCCAATACAATAAAAACCATTAATTAGCATGGGTGTCAATAATTGGTTCCAGAGGTGCCAATATCCAAATATTATTTTCTTTTCAGTCAGTTACATAATGAAACCTGGTCTAAAGTCTCGAAAAAAAGCAACTGTAAAGTGTTGCAAGCGGAAGCGTTACCTTGAAGAAAATGTACAAAAAGCACTCAAAGAAATAACGAAGGGCATGAGCAAAAAACTTGCTGCGAAGACCTTCGGCATACCACGGTCCACTTTACAATTCAGGCTCAAACATCCAGACTATGGCTCTAGGCCCGCTACACCTACTGTTTTAACTGCTATGGAGGAAGAACTGTTTGTTGACTGGATAACAGTCAGCAGCAGAAAAGTATTTCCCAAGAGGAAAGACGATTTAATAAAGAGTGTTTCAGACTTCTTAAATAAAACGGGGAGTGCTAGCAGCTTTAAGAATGGTGAAAAGTGGTTAAAGTTATTTTTTGCCAGACATCCAAATGTTACATTTCGGACACCAGAAGCTGTAACAGCTGCTAGCTCCGCAGTCTCTGAAGCTGATGTAAGAGGATGGTTTGAGCAAATTAGTAACTACATGACCAAAAATAATTACCTTGATATCGTAGTAGACCCATCAAGAGTATTTAATGAGCATGAAACAAATTTTGTGTTATGTACAAAAACAGGCCTTGTGTTAAGCTCTAAGGGCGAAAGAAATGTTTACGAAGTCGACCACGCCCAGGCTGAATCTTCGCTTACTGTAATGTTTACTTTTAGTGCAGATGGTCAACTAACTCCACCAATGGTAAATTTCCCATATAAAAGATTAACTGGGGAGATAACTTTTAAGTTTCCTGATGATTGGGGTGTCGGGCTAAGCGATAACGGATGGATGAATTCTGATATATTTTTTGAGTACATCAAAAACGTTTTACACCCTCACCTGGTCAAAACTGGCACACAATTTCCGATTATGCTTTTCGTAGATGGTCACAAATCGCACTTGACTTATGCTGTCGTGAACTCTGTACCAGTTTGAATATAATTTTGATAGCATTATATCCAAACTGTACTAGACTACTTCAACCTGCAGACGTAGCCGCATTTAAGCTTATCAAAACACAGGCAGAAAACTGTCTTAGAATGGCGTAGACTGAATCCATCTCAGGCGTTAACAAAAATTCAATTTGTACCATTACTTAAAGAAACTGTAGAAAAAAATCTGAAACCGTCAACCATTATAAACGGTTTAAGAGCAACTGGGCTATGCCCACGGCTGCTAATGTCGCCTTCAAAAATACTAGACGTGGGGGAAAATGATACATGACTTTTACCTCACCTCCCACTACCCTGTCGATTCAACGCCAACTTCGTTAATTTTTTAAAGATTTATTTATAGCTTGGTACCTAGTTTTTTAAGCGAAAGCTACCTTTTTCACAGAACTTTTGACGTTGCAAGAACTTCAGTCATACAAACTATAGCAAAAAAAAATTTTGACGTTTAGGATTTGACGTCGGTCGGTTCGGTCCCGCCCCGCTGTTTCCACCATTTTGCTGTATATTTGTTGACTTGACATGGAATGTTTGCTTTGATTCACTTTGACTAGTTAGATTTATTTCCGTGTTTCGTCATGTTCTGGTGTTAACTTCAGGTTACACTTCACGACGTATACAGTGAAGTATTCCAAGTGCTGTGTGCCGGGTTGCAAAGTATAGTTTATGACAAGAAGATATTTACAAAATCCCCAGAAAAGACTCCAGATGTAATTGATTTTTATATAAAGTTACTTTCTTCGACGTTTAAGTGCAGAAGAAGCTTTTCATTTTGATGGCCACTTACATCGATGTACATTTTAAACCAGGGAAGATAAAAATAATCAAGGTAATTTTTATGATAACTATGTACCTACGACTATACTGTTAGCGTTGTAACGATGCCGTTTCGTTTCAGTCTCGTAGACGTTAGAACCTCCACGATGGCTGGAAACTTCATAGTTTAACTTACTGGCCATCAATCGTATTCTGTACCTGTCCTTTCAAAATTTAATTTACTATCTATACTTTTACCATATTCAATTAACAAGTCACTGGATCGGCTGATCTTTTATTCATTATTCCACAACTACATCTACTCCTAAATATTGTGTGACGAATCCCGACGCTCCGGCTCCTGTATTGCTAGCCTGCAACTAAGATTTCGCCACAGCGTAACGGGTGGTGGCCCTGTCTACAAAACTGAGGGTCATTGGTTCAGGTAGTCAATATTAAAAAATAATATAAGAAATTATTTCTAACTGTATGCATAATGGGACAGTTAAATCATCTTACATATTGTAAAATAGCCTAAAATACACAGTATTTGTTTTATTTACAGGTTCAAAACCATCAACAAGTTTTTATTAAGACTGTGGCCTAGGACTGGTCTTGTTTTTCGTGTATCATTTATTGTTTTGTAAATTGTTACGGCAACCACAGTACATTTTTTTTACTACTAAATCTTTGGTGGAGTGCAATATCAGTTTTGAGAATTAAATTCACTTACATGAGAACATTCCATAAATTATTAACTTAAAAATATACAATTGTTGGGCAACCTAATTATAATGTAGTTATGTAGGTAAATCAAAATATTGTGACAAACACTCGCTTCGGAACCGTACAACAACAAAAAGTAGTGGGCGTACTTAGTAAAAGTCTTAGAGCTTTAAGTTTTTGTTTTATCATTTTATATATTTCTAAATATGATTTTAATTCAATTAATATAATTTTAATGCAATTAACTTATTCATAGGGTTTCAATTTAATTTAGACTTATAATTTCAATCATAGTATTTAACATTATCAATTATTATTTTTATTGCATAATTGTTATTTATTTGTTCAGTTAATTGAGTTTTCAGTCAGGCGCAGGTCGCCACCGCGTTTATACGTTTCCACGCAAACACCTCTCGCAAAACCAGTCACCTAGACCTCTTGCTTACGGCGCTTAACACAGAGTCCCCGGGTCTACAATACTGTACTACAATACGTTTCACATCGGTGCGTCAAAATTTGCAAGACCTCTGGCTTATTTATTTATTTATTTAGGTTTGCTTACAGCTAAACATGTACAGCATTTATATAGATCCACTTAATATCTAGGACATACATGTAAGCCTTTACAAGCATACACAACATTTTTGAAAATAAAGTGACAGGTATACCTACTAAAATTTACAGTTAAACATAAAATAATGAAAAAATGCTTTTACAATTTTATTTAAATATTAGCTTAAATGAGACTCGAGCACCTTCAACAAATTACTTTTAAAGACTTTACCAGAAACGCAGAAAACATCCAGGTCAGGTGACTTTAGATTAAAATTATTGTAAGTGTTACAAATTCTAGCCAAGGGATAATGAAGACCAAGATTCGTTCTGTGTGGATTCAAAGTAAAAGTTTTTGTGAGAGGCCTCCTAGGGCATCTACGTGGCACAGTCAAGTTGATAGAGGCAAGCAGATCTGGACACGAAACATTATGATTGATAATTTTATAGAGGAACATCAAGTCCAGCAATGTGCGACGGTTTTTTAGCGAAATCATGCCAAAGAACGATAAACGCACACTGTATGGTACCTTATGATAGATACCCGGAGTGTTATATGCAAGATGTCTTGTGAAAGCCCGTTGAATACTCTCAACCCTTTGTGATGAGTTAGCATAGACAGGGTTCCAAGCAACGGACGCAAACTCAAGTCTGCTTCGAACCAGACTGTTATATAGTATAATTCGTGTTTCGCGTTGATGGAATCCTTGTAAGTTGCGCTTTAGGAAGCCTAACATTTGAGCAGATTTTTTCACAATGGCGTCAATGTGAAAATTGAATTTTAATTTACTGTCTATGACAACTCCAAGATCCCTTACCTTATCTTATCTTATCCTTACCCTTTCGACCTTCGATAGGATCCTATCATTCAGCGTGTAAGCCGAGTCTAATTTATTGTTTTTTTTCGTAAAACTTATGTGAAAACATTTTACCGGGTTCATGGACATGCCATTGCTTGTGCACCAAAGCTTGACGCTATCGAGGTCTGACTGTAAAAGTGAGACATCGGCAACATCGCTAACAGACATGTACATTTTTAAATCATCAGCAAACAGCGAGATGTTACTGTGTTTGATGCATTTGGTTATATCATTAATAAATATCAAAAATAAAATTGGACCAAGGTGGGAGCCCTGCGGTACACCAGATCGAGCATAGTAGACTTTAGAGTCATATCCTGCAACAGACACAACCTGAGGTCTCTTGGCTAGGTATGAGTTAAACCAGAACAGCAGTGATCCGCCGATGCCATAGCTCTTTAATTTCGAAAGAAGGATGGCATGACTTACTTTATCAAATGCACTGCTGAAATCTGTGTATATCGCGTCAACCTGCCTGCCAGCATCAACATCTACAGAGATTTTAGAAATCATGGAAGCCAGATTCGTGTCCACCGAGCGTCCCATTCTGAACCCATGTTGCGATATTGATAAGCTACTTTCTACTAAGTTGCGAATATGTGGATAAACTAAGGACTCAAACATTTTAGAAAAACAGGACAGAATGGAAATAGGCCGATAGTTTTTTACTGAAGTTTGATCTCCCTTTTTGTGAATAGGCACTATTCTTGCCCTTTTCCATTCTTCCGGGAATACTCCTCTGCTTACCGAACTGTTGAATAATAACATCAAAGGTATTGCTAGGGCATGTCCACATAGTTTCACAAATAAGGGCGGAATATTATCCGGACCAGGACCTTTGTGTATGTTGAGGCGTTTTATAGCTTTCAATATATCGTTCTCGGTGAATTGGATGGATGCGATAGATTTATTGGACAGTGGGTCGATGTTCGAGGTAATCGAATTACTATTGCTATAGACCGAGGAAAACTCTTCTGCGAACATATTTACCACATCCTGACCCGATGATGCAATGGTATCATCTTTGGTCATAACGTTTGGAATAGAAGACCGACCATTCCGCTTATCTTTAATGTATCGCCAAAACAATTTAGGATTTTTGCAAATGTTAGATTCCATCTTTCGTTTGTAGTTGCTTTTACACAAATTAACAAGCTTATGGCAACGTACACGTAGTAAATCGAATTCAAATTTATCTCTTGGGTTACCAAATTTAAGATATCTTTTCCTAATCTTGTTTTTTTCATTTAAAAGTTTAGTTAGTGATTTATTAAACCAACTAGGATATTTGTTATAGTTAATTTTGCGCCTAGGAACAATTCCTTCTATGACACTGTACAATATATTATAAAAAGTTGAAACTGCTCGATCTACATCATCAACATCCTCAAATACATTAATCCAGTCAACACTTAGTAGCTCTCTTTTAATTAGATCATAATCCGCCTTGTAAAAATTAAAACCTTCTTGTTTTTTGGGTAAAAGACCTTGATCTGCACTTACAGACAGAGGAACTGTCAGCATAATACTGGGGTGATGATTGTCTAGTTTACTTAGCAAATCTAAAGGTTTAGAAACAGAAGCAGTTTTGACAGTGGTCAGAGCCAAATCAAGAATTCTTCCCGATTCGTTACAAATTTTGTTGCATTGATACAATTCATTCAGTGCCATAAAATCAACGAGAGAATAGCCTAAGCTCTTATCATAGTTTGTTGGCGTTAAACTAGTTTGGTCACCCTGAGATAGCCAATTTATGAAACCGAGATTAAAATCTCCAAGTATGACTACATAATCAGTATGAGACATCACTTCATCAACGCTGTCCAGAAATACTTGCTGCCTCTCCAAGCTGGCCGGCGGAGGCAAGTACACTGCACATATAGATAATGTTTTTTTTTGGCCATTAATTTCAGCTGTTACATTAACCCATAAGTCTTCACAACTAGATTCCCAGTTTTGGACGCGAGAAGACGAGAGTTCGCGAGATACGGCAATAAGTACTCCTCCACCGTCCTGCCTGGAGTTAGCTGAACAAACTCGATCTCGACGGTATACAATGTAGCGTGAGTCGATAAGCTCACTACTGGATATGTTACAATTTAGCCACGTTTCCGTAAAAACTATAATTTTATAGTCAGAATTAAGGATATTGGCAAAAACATCACTGACCTTAGTGCGGAGGCCTCTGACATTTTGATAATAAATATTGAAATTGGCGACAATACACCATCACTCTGAACAATACTAAAAAAACTAAATAACAATTTTTTGCAGATTTTCTTCAGACTGGATAAGCTTGCAATCACTAGATTCGTCTTTTCTAACAAAGATTCGCCCGTTTCGCACCCATACAAACTTGTAGGCAAATTCTTTTGCCCTTATACGCGTGGCGGCGTGAAGAGACTTGTTCACTGGTGATAGATGTTCGCTTACAAAAACGGGGCCGCATACACCACCGTAACCCAGCTGCTGCGAGTTTAGTTTATTTTTCGGGTGACTTTTATTAAATGTTGCAACAGCAGCGAGAATCGTGTCTCGGTGGCGTGGAGTCCGTAGTTTTGCAACCACAGTGCGCGGTCTTTTATCGTTTTGTCCGCTTTTGTTTAGTTTTGCAACTCTAGTCACAAACACGATGTCATCGTCAGTAATGGCCGCATCCACAACTTTAACAAGCTGTGCAACTGTGCTAGACAGATTTTCCGAGTTGTGTTCAGGGATGCCGTTAATTTCAATGTTACTCTCTCTCATGTTTTGCTCCAATGAATTCAATCTACACGAAAGATCCGACACCGTAGTCTTCAACTTCACATTATCACACTCTAAGCCGTGTATGACTGCACTCTTTTCTTCAAGCGCTGTTTTCATTTCCTCATACTTGTGGTTATAGAAATTCACTGCTTCACTTAGTTCAGAAAGAAGAATTTTACCGGTGTTTGGTGAAAACAATCATTAGATTCGCCGATACCTATAGACTTATAAAGTGCTATCTTTTTATTGTATTTTGTTATATCGTTTTTAAGTTTGGTGTTCTCAATGTTTAAGGTGTCTATTTCTGTGTTAGCAATTTGAAGTTCAATCTGTAATTTATTAATTTCGTCGGTTGCCAGTGTATTTCCATCCATATGCTCAAAGCTATTAGGGAGGCTTTGGTATGATACTTCCATATCGCATCCACTAAGATCATGGTTCAAATGACGCCTTCTTTGCGTATTTACATTCTCGAAGCTATCCATTGTATGTTACGTGAGTTAGTAGGACGAAGAATAAATGACAAAAAATTTTCGTTGTTGGAGAAACTTTACTTTTTGTTGTTACTCGCCGGTAGAATTTTTTACAATTCACTTTTGCCTCCACTTATTCACTCTTTCACTTTCACTGTAGCGTAGTTCCGTACGTGCGAAATGGAGCATCCGAGCCGCTGCTTGTATTGTTCTAAAGAATCCAGGCAAACGAGACACCGAGCGCACGGGGTAATGTCCGTAAGCCATAATAATGTAAAATATATTTATAAAACCTATAGTAAATTTCATGATAATTTAATTATATTTAATCATATGAATGTGATGCATCAAAATATTTATGGGCTACTTAACAAATCAGATTTGTTGAGTGTCCATCTATGGAATATGGTCCAGGAGGAGAGGATGATTGACATACTGTGCATAACTGAACATAATATGAAGGAGTGTGACGCTGAGCATTTTAGCATTCCAAATTACAAATTGGGTGCTATTTGTTGTCGCAGTAATCGCAGCGGTGGTTCCTGTATAATTGTTAGAAACGTACACACATACAAGCAGCTAAATTTTAAAGACTTCATGTAGCACTACAGCACATGTAGCGCTATTGAATGCTGTGGTATAGAATTGTCTAATCACAACATAGTTGTGATATGCATCTACCGTGCACCAAAAAACAATATAAATTTAATGATTTCTTTTTTCAGCATATTAAATGACATTTTAACGAGATACTGTTATAAGACCAATAAAAAGGTTATATTGTGTGGCGATTTTAACATTGACATTTTAAAAACTTCTAAATATTCGACAGAATTTCAGAACACGATGTTAAGTTAAAACCTAAAGTTAAGTGTACGTGAACCAACGCGCCTAACTAGTGGAACTTGCATCGACAACATTGCCCATAATATCCGTGGAAATAAAGCGGAAGCGAACCTTTCACACTGGTTCTCTGAAAAGCAGGACTACTCTAGGGAAAATCTAGACAAGTTCAAAGAATGCCTTCAGAGTCTTAGCTTCAGTGAAGTCTATGAGCAGTCAAATGCAGAGTCGGCATTTTCAGTATTTTACAACCTGTTCCTATTATTTTATAGCCTGTGTTCCCCAATCATCAGGCGTAAAAACTCAATTACTAAAAAGCCTAAATGGATATCTAGCGGTATTCGAAAATGTTGTAGACGTAAGCGAGACATGTTGTGGCAATACAGGTTATTTCCTAACGCAGAGAATAAAACAAAACTACAACAATATTCGAAAAAACTTAAAAAAATTATCTCACTTACAAAAAGTCACAAAATGTTTATTACATTAAAACTGCTAAAAATAAATCAAAGGCAATATGGACCACAATAAATAGTTCAAAAAAACTTTTTCCTAAAGAAAATATCTCGTCCCTTATACATGATGGTAAAGTGATAAGCGACCCCACAGCTATAGCACAAGCTTTCAACGATCATTTTATAGATAAAGTGGTCCCATTAAAAACTCCCAGTTCCGGTAGTGTTAACATAACTGAAAGATTGCCATCGGTCTGCAGAATGGGGCTCCCACGAGACCAAACCGGTGCAGGTACTCTCGACACCCACCGTGTCCGGTGAGCACCTGAGACCGGAGGTTTGTGTGGCAGGAGTCCCTGAGGGCTTTGTGGGCCAGGCGGACGTCGCTGAAAAACAGCTTCGTGGTCGACCCCGTTGCTGCAGCCGTATACCGCTCCTGCCAGGCGTCAATAGATGCCTCTCTGATGGCACGCCTTGCCGTGGAAGCTGGGAAGCAGTCGTAAGCTGGGGCTCTCTTATCTTTGAGCGCGGCTTTCTTTGCGAGCTCGTCCGCTCTTTCGTTGCCAGGGAGGCCGATGTGGGCGCGCACCCAATACCACCGGATCTCTCCACCTCTGTCTGTGAGTTTCTGGAGAGAGTCACGGATCTCGTTGGTAATTGGGTGGAGGGAGTTGGGGTCGCTCAGACTCTCAAGGGCCGAACGTGAGTCGCTGCATAAGCATGCCCTGGAGAAGTCCATCCGCTTGCTGGCCAGCTCTACCGCTCGCAGAATGGCTGCCGATTCGGCCTGATAAACAGAGCAGTAGTCCGCAAGACGGAAGATGTTGTGTTGGACTTCTCCGCCGTTTTTCCAAATGGATACAGCTGCCCCAACTTTCCCCTCTATTTTGCTTCCATCTGTGTAGATGTGCGCCCACCCCTCTTCCAGTTTGGATAAGTCGTCCTCTTTCTCTATTAGTCCAAAGCTGATGGGGTGTCTAAGCGCAGGATGCGGGAGGCTAAATGTGCTCACTCGCCGCTCCATTTCTCTCCCTGGCAAGGACGGCAGAGGCTTGCCTCTCTTGGCTTCATAATATTCCCTCTGCTCTGCCGCTCTTATATCAAGGGGCAGGATTCCAGATATTAGTACCACTGCTGCGAGGGATGTAGTTCGGTGCGATCTCGCGATGAAAATCGCGAACTGCCTAGTAACCCGGTCTAGCTTCGCATAAATAAACTTCCTCCGGCATGCCTCAGCCCATACGCTGGCAGCGTATAGCATGACCGGCTCAACAACTGCCCCGTAGAGCAGTTTGATGGTCTGGCTGTTGAGGCCCCACGTCGCCGCCGCCGCCCTCGTGATCATCTTGTAGATGTTCACGGCTCTGCGGTGCGTCTCCTCGATGTGGGGCAGAAAGTTCAAGTTGCGGTCAATTGTGAGCCCCAGGACTTTCAGGCAGTTCTGCAGCGGTACCTCCGTGCCCTCTACCACGACCTTCGGATCCCGGTATTTCAGTTTCCTGGTCACTAGCATGGCCTGGGTCTTGTGCGCTGCGAAGCGCATCTTGAAGGCTTTACCCCATTCTGAAACGCATGCTAGTGCCGCATCGAGATCCGCTTCTAGCTCTTCCGTGTTCTTGGCCGTGGCTATTATAAGGATGTCGTCGGCAAAGGCCTGTACATGGGCCCTGAGGGAGTCGGCCCTGCGCAGAAGGGGGTCCAGTTGGACGTTCCACAAAAGTGGTCCGCAGGTGGAGCCCTGGATACACCCCTTGTTGGTGTCGCGCCGGGTGGTTTCTCCGGCATATCTGAGCTCGACTGAGCGGCCCGACAGGTAGCTGATGATCAGCCTCAAAATGTCGGGCTCCACTCTACGAGCCTTAAGCTCGCTCAAGATAGCCGGCCACCACGCGTTGTCGAATGCCCCCTCGATGTCCATAGATACCACGACGACCATCCTTTTTAAAGAGATGCCCCGCCTAATGAGTTCCACGGCGTCATAAAGAGCGTCCTCCGTGCTGCGCTGCGGCATAAAGCCATACTGGCGCGGGCTAAGCTCCGCTCTGCTACCGAGACCCCAGAGGAGTCTCCTAGTAAACAACTTCTCTAGGGCCTTGCCCAGTACGGGTAGCAAGCCAATAGGTCTATATGCTTTCGGGACGGAATAGTTATCTTTACCCGGCTTTGGTATAACCTTGATAATGGCCCTTTTCCAGGGGCTGGGGAAGTGTCCTATACGAAGGCAGGTGTTGTATAACTCGACAAAGACGGCTGGCTCGGCACGCACTGCAACAGTGCAGATATCCGCCGTGAAGCCGTCCTCGCCGGGTGCCTTCTTAGGACTGATACCTTCCAGGACCGTTACCAGTTTGTCCAGGGTAAAGGGATTGGGGTCAATGGTGCGATCATCCGCGCGAAGCAAATCCACCGCAGTCCTGAGCTGTCTATGTTCCGGGCTGTCAGAAGCTTCATCGTCGCGAGGGTAAAAGGTGGCAGCCAGTAGCTCCGCAGACGCCTGAGGGGAGAGTGTGGTTCCAGATTCCGGGTCCTTCAGCAGCTGGTCCTCCTTGGTGCCACCGCAGACCTTGAGGACCCAGTAAATCTTCTGCCACACCGTCTCCTTATCCTCGTTGCTGCAGAATTCCTTCCAGCTGGCCGTCATGGCGTTCTGAATCGCCTCCTTATATGACGACCGAGCTTCCAGGTACTCCTGCAGCACTCCAGGTCTCCGGGTAGGGTTAGCGTTGCGAAGCCTCGAGCGAAGCCTTGCCACTTCCGCCTTACTCGCAGCCAGCTCGTCGCTCCACCACACAGCCACCTTAGGCCTGCCCTTGGGCTTTATGAGCGGGATTGCTTCGAGGCAAGCTCCAGAAATAGCCACCGCAACCCGTTCTGCCATGGCGTCTACCTCCGTGGGTGTAGAGAGCCCACGAAGGTCGGCGACGGTAATCGCGCCCTCCGTCAGGGTCCGGGTCAGGCTGGCCCTAAATAAAGCCCAGTCAGCCTTCTGGGTATTGAAGCGCCTGGTAGTTGGCGATGGGATGTCCGGCAGTGGCGCCCCAACGTCCACGGTGAAGAGGATAGGGCGGTGGTCTGAAAGGCAACAGTAATCCGGGTCGACCTTCCAAGTGGTGATCGACCTGTGAACATCAGGGGACGTCAGCGTAAGATCGACAATACTGGTCCTCGCCTCTCCCAGATGGTACGCATGGAAGGTGGCGGTTGTCCCCGAGTTCACTATACTGAGGCCTCTCTCCGCCACCCAGTCCACCACCGCAGCGCCGCGGTCATCCTCTGCCGGGCATCCCCATCAGGGGCTCTTGGCGTTGAAATCGCCACCCAGAAGGCTACTGTGGGCGCCCAGTCGGTCAAGGGCGGACTCCACTCTGCGCAGGGTGACCTCCACAAGCTCCGTCTCTTCCATATATACCGAGGCCAATGCCAACTTGCGGTTACCCAACTGGAGTCCCACAACCACGCAACCATGCGTCACGCAGTCGGGGTCCACGGTGATGGATAGCCTAGGATCTAAAACTACCAGGGCAGCCTTGACAGGAGACATCCCAGTCTCATTTTGTATCACTCGAAAGGGACATGAAACTAAGCCTTTGGAGCCTACGTAGGGCTCTTGGAGTAGCACCAAGGATACCCCCGTCTGCACGGCCGTGTTCAAAATGTCCCGCGTGGCGGCCCTACCCCTACCAGCATTAAATTGGACCACCCTCAGCCGGGGCGATCCCGAGTTCAGGCGCAATGAATGCGCAGCGGATGACCCAGCCTGGGAGCCCTTAGCAGTACGCCACCGCCATCCTGGCCATCCGGTCCCACTTTGCCCAGACCGGGCATTCCACAGAGTAGGCCGGATGAAGGGCGCGCGCTTCCTCGCCGCCAGCCTGCTTACAATTGGCGCAGCGCGGCGCCGCATCCCTGTTGGGGCACTCCCTGGAGTCGTGAGAACCCGCGCAGTAGGCGCAGGTGGGCGTCTCCTTGGGGCACTGAGCCGCTCGGTGACCAAAAGCCGTGCAACGGTAGCACTGGGTTACCGGGCTTTGGTCTACGCAGGGTACCATTTGGTACCCAATGCGGACTCGAGTGCCTGCAAGAGCCGCCCACAGGGCTGGACTGGTCTCCACGGTGACATTGGTCATCGTCCCGGTCCTGCCTCTTGTTCGACGCACCACTCTGACCCTAAGGTCGGGTTCCGCGACTCCTTTGAGCGCCCCAGCATTTTGGGCCGGCATCGCTTGGGCAATCTGGGCATCGGTGAGGTCCCGAGCAACACCAATAAGGCGCAGGAGGGGATCCCGCCGGGGGGCATTCTTAACGGAGAGGCCTGGTGCCGCCTTCTTAACCGCCTCTTGCAGCACCCTCCTGTCCCCCTCGGTGTCGCAGTCGACGGCAACCCTCTGGCTACGAAGCTTACGGAGCCCTGAGACCCCCACTCCCAGGGCGATGACGTCAACATCCCGCCTAAGCGATTTGATGACGTCATCTCCCGTGTGTCTAGGGTCCACGGACTCAACTATAAGCCCAAACCGCGGGCGCACGTCAGGGTCACGACCCTCAACCCTTGCCACTGATTCGCCCTCTAGGGCCCTGCGCTGCCTCTGTTGTTGTTGTGGCTGAGGAGGCGGCAGCGGGTCCGCGCGTGGTGGGGGCGGCGTAGCCAATATTTGAGCGTAAGACGCTACGGTCTTCTCTGCTGCGGCCACAACCGCCTCCATTCTGGCCCGCATGGGCTCCATAGCCTCCTCAAGCATGGCCTTGGTGTCGCTGGCCGTCAGCTCAGAGCCCAGACCGATGGCCTGTGCGATGGGTTGCGGCGTACTCAGGGCGATGTCCCTCACCTCCTGGAGTTCGCCCCGCACCGTTCTCAGTTGGCAGGAGATCAGCTCCACCGCCCTCCTCAGCTCTTCGGTCAGCTCCTCCCCGGTGATGGCAGGGTGCACCGAAGCTTCGCCGGCCGCCGCGCCAACGGCCCCCCCCAACCACGCCCGCCAAGCCCTGGATGGTGTTAGATATGGCGTCCAATTTGGACACCAAATCTGGGTCTGCCCCTGGCTCCGGCCCGCTCAGACGGTCGCTGCGAGCGCAGGAGCGCGCGAGGTCCGCGGTGTCGCAGCGGAGCTTCTCCACATCGACCCTAACGCTCCGCAGCAACTCAGCCATGGTGTCAATAGCTGACTTTACCGGGGCAAGGTCAACAGGCGGGGCTGCAGGGGCAACCGCCACAGGCGCAGTCGGTGGCTGGTCCACTGGAGGGGGGGCGATGGACAACCTCCTCACATCCTTCTGGATAGCGACAATCGCCTTTAACGGGCCATCAAGCTCGAAGTTAAGCCACGATTGGACGCTATCCGTGGTGCGCTGGTTGGCCCGAATGAGGTCCAGGATTTGGGCGAGCTTAGCATCATGGGATGCGCGCTGGGTCGATAGCTCTGCAGCATGCGCTCGCGAGATGCGCACCACCTCCCTAGCCGCCCTTGCCCTTTCCTGTTCCAGGGACACTCTGTGTCGGGAACGCGAGTCCGAGACCTTGAGAACGATCTCGTATAGTTCCTGTATGGACTCGAGCGCCTCCACCTTGCAGTCTCGCCTCATATTTGTGGCCCTCTCCAGGGCCGCTTTGCCGGAGAGCATCAAGGTATTGGCAGTTTGCGTTGCCAAGTCCATAGCGACCCCAATATGCCTACCACCAGACTTTGTGGGGAGAATACTCTCCCTTCTCTTGACTGGGGCGGCGCCGTAGTCGGAATCCAAATCTGAGAAATCAGTACAGCGGTCCGCGAATGACTCAGCGTCCTCCAGGATACTCGCTCCTGGGACAGTCTGGGGTTCGCCAGTGTGGCCCAACATTGGGTCATGCGAGAGCGGGCGGTCTCCCACCGCAGCCAGCTCCACTTCCGACAGTAGGTCGTGCTCAGGAATAGAGGGTTCGCGGGACGATGCTCGGCTACCAGGCGCCCGCATTGGTCGGGCCGGCGCAAGGGCTCCACTCAGCGGCCCTCTCCCAAGGTCCTCCCCCAGGTCATTCTTGTGGGCGGCGTCGATATCCAGCCGCTGGATTTCGAGGTCCAGCTCCGCCTCGGACAAAGCGGCAGGTCCAAAACTCTCGTCCAGGGTGTCCCGTTCAGGTAGAGTCGGCACCTTGGCAGCCTGCGTTGACCCCGGAGCAATCGCCGACCTGGACTGCGTCAGCACCCGCCTAACTAAACTCTTTTTCCCGCGGCCGGAGCCCGCGCTTGTCTTTGAAGTCTGGGACATTTTAAACCCGGTACAGTGCACTATAACTATAAGATGCCGGCAGACGGCGTGACAGCCAAAACTCACCCTAGTTACGACTATACAAATTGTGATAAAACAAAATTGATTCTAATAATTCCAATGAAGCAATAGCAAAATAAGCAAAATATTAATAAAATGTCAGTGCGTTAAAATTTTAAAATAAAATGCAATATAGAATGAGCTAAAATTTAAATCAATTAGATTGTCGGCTGTACAATGATTTTAAAATGGATTAAAATGAACACCATAAAAACAAGATTAAAATAATTAGGAATAAAATACAGTAAAGCTAAATAAAACCAGAATTAAGCCTAAATTCATGCACCTAAAATAAATTATTAAAAATGTCTGATGGTAAAAATAAAGCCTACACAGCCCCGTGACAGATATCCCGAAAACGTTTGTAATGTTCGTGACGTGTGTGAGCTTTTCTACCCCCGGCTCTATGTAGAGCCAACTCTGCTCAGCGTCGCAGCCCGTCAGGGGAACCCTCCTGATGGTATTCCGGCCCTGATCCGGTGGTCCGTTCCCGAGATATGACCAAAAACGTGAACCAGGCACTCTATGTAGAGTCTGGTGGTGTGAGGTTAAAGAGCCCGCCCTGGCAAAGCTCCTGATATGCGGCTCACCCTCCTGCGACGCTCGTAGGCCTAGCTATAATTTTTTAAAGTTTTTCAAGATGGCGGCCAAGATGGCCGCCAAAACTTCAAACTTGAATAGCTCCGGCCACAGGCACCGCAGGGCGCGCGGAAAACAGGTGCCAAGGGTATACCTCACCGAGCCCCACCTCACCACCGTGCCCGTCTCTTCCGGAAAACGGAACTCGCCAAATCCGGAAAACGGCAGCTGCCCAGGGGCACAGTCAGCTCCCGCGCCCACCCAAAGTAATCCCACTCCGCTAGCACCACAGCCAAGCGAGTTATAGACCAGCAAAGTTCCGGAGTCAGGGTTTTGCTGGTCCACAACTCCTGTTCCCAATGTCCTAGGAGGCTGCGGCTTTCTCCGCCCGAAGCGGCAGGTTGGGTTCTATACGGGCCGTTGACCGGCTCAACCAGGCCACACTCCAAAATGGGTTTTGGGGCGTGCGCCCCAAAGGGTGCCCCAAACAGTAAGCTATACGAGAGCGCGAGAGTTCTCGGTCAGCCACAAATTAAACCGTCAAGAATATTCAAAATGGAATTTCAAATTAAAATTAGGGGGGTAAATACTCTACCTAGGGCCCCAAGGTGTATAGACGAATGGGGCTCTCGCCGAATCGAGATGATACCAAAAAACCCCGCGCCCGTAGCTGTAATAGGGGCCAAGTGAGGGGGATCGGAAGAAATGAGTTTACGTAAAAAAAAACCGAAAATGACCCCCCCCAAATTTGGCCCTAGGGCGGATTTTTTGGTTTCACCCTCGAGAGCTCCAAGAAAAAATAGCTTCTGCGGAAAAATTACCGCTCCAGCCCCAGGGGGTGCCGAGCTACAAAGGGTGAAAGTTTCTTAAAATTTTTAAATTTCTCAGTCGCGGCGAATTCGGGCCCGGGTCCACTATTATCTGAAAATATTTGCCCCTATGGGGTCTAAAATTCTAATTTTTTGTGCAAACGTTGTGCAACTATATTGCACAACGTTTGAGACCCCTAAAATCCACGCGAAATTAGGGGGGGTACAAATTTTTTGGTGCCGAAAAAGTAGGTAATTAGATGCCAGACAAATATTTTAAAAAGGAAAATTTGGAAAAAAAAATTTTTTTGTTAATAATCAAAACTGGAAGGGTCCGTGACCCTTACCAACCCCCCGAAACGCAAATTCGCCGCAGACCCTCCCCCGACGAGATATTCACCCCTAAAGCCGAAGTCGCGGTAGGTATTTCGGACCGCGACTTTGGGGCCCTACACCAGGCGACAGAGAGCCTCAAAAAATACGGTGCTAGTGTCAAACTCTGTGCAACTTTACAGGCTGCTCACTAAAGTAAAAACGATATTCAATAAATAAAATGTTTAGACAGGGGGGACCAAAAACACAAAGTAAACAAACCGTCTTTGCCCAAGAATTTTAAAATGTAAAAAATCAGCTGTATATCGGCTGTTTACTAAAAATGTCAACAATAAAAATTCTTAAAATTAGTAAAATGAGAATGCCCGCCGAACCTGTTCCCGGAGATTTTCTGTAAGGGCGCTCCTTCCCAGAGTACGGGTACTTAAGCGAAGGGGGTGGTTTTCACCTATAGGTGTGTATCGTTTTGGATTAGGAAGCCAATCAACCCCGAGCGCTCAAACTGGTGTTAATATGCTCTCCGGGTATAAAGGTACGACAGGCACCCCACAAAATGGCGCCAGATTGCTAGAACTGTTCTATCTACATGAATCCAACTATTCCTGATGACATATTTGTAACAATCATGGCCTTAAAAAATTGATATACTAACTTGTTGGAAATTATCAGAACAAAAATGCTACGAAGGTCTTTCAAGAACACCCACACATACAGTGAAGGTGTCACTTGTGAAGAAAAAGACAAAAAATGGAGATATAAGGGTAATGAGTGTCTCTGTTCTATGTTTGGGCAAAATCCTTTAATCATGGATATCAAGCCATCGCTTACTGATAGTATGTGTCCTTTTTTTGCGTCAGATAATGCATTAGGGCATCTTAAGGCCTTGGGTTCGTGACACCTGGGATATGTTGGCCCCGGAACTTTTGGGAAAACAGAGACCCCTACCCACTAAAACCTGACGGTGGTCGTCTTCGGCGCAGAATGGAAGGGACCTGGGTTCTCCAAGAGACTCCTCACGGGACGTGTGCCTAAAGCGGGGTTGTGAACTGAAATACGGGACTCTTTTTAAATCAAATATCATTCATTCATTCACCAAGGGAATCCCTTTTTTTCTTTAAATGTATTTTGTGCAAAGGAGTAAATTCTTAACACTTTTAACAATCGAATTCCTATTTGTGCTTTTTATTTACATATTATAACAACAGAAGCTATTAAGTGTGTCGCGCCGATTATTGCCCCTGTTCTCAGTTACATCATAAATCTGTGCATAGTAGATGGCTACTTTCCCAATGAATTGAAAGTATCCATAATCAAACCACTTTTCAAAAAGGATAACAAAATGAATTTAAATAACTATAGACCTGTTGCTTTAATCCCAATCTTTTCAAAAATCATAGAAAAAATAATTTACAATAGTGAACTTCTTTGAAAGCAAAAATATCTTGGCCAAAGAACAATTTGGATTTAGAAAGAACAAAGACATTAATTTCGCAATTTATGGTTTAGTTCACAAGGTCCTTGAGTGCATTGATAGAAAAAAACCTGTTGCTGCACTATACATGGATATGACTAAGGCTTTTGATTACGTCAATCACACCAATCTTCTTAGTAAGTTATATTCCTATGGAATAAGGGGAAATGTGCTGAACCTCTTAGAATCCTATTTAACTGATAGGCAGCAAATAACATGTGTTAATAGAATATGTCCTAAGACACTCATTGACAGTTGTTATTACTCAACAAAGCGATACGTGAAGTATGGTGTGCCGCAAGGTAGTGTTCTCGGATCGCTGTTATTCTTGGTCTATGTTAATGACTTGCCGAAAGTAACTCAACACCCTATGACTCTATTTGCTGATGATAGTACGATTTTGTTTTGCGGAAATAATGACATGGTATCCTACGAATCTGACATTAATGAAACATTGAGCGACGTGGTGGATTGGTTATTGTTCAATAATATCAAAATTAATTTAGATAAAACAATTTTAATTACATTTAGGAAATATTCAAATGCTAATAACCTTGAAATACAATTTAATAATAAAAAAATTATACAATCTGACGTAACCAAATTCCTAGGAATCTGGCTGGACAAAAGCCTCAATTGGAAGACACATATTGACGCAGTCTGTAAAAAATTAAACCAGTTGTCCTATGCCCTGTATAAATTGACTGAAATTGTAAACCAGTCGACGGTGTTAGTTGCTTATCATGCGTATGTCTCATCGACTTTGAGGTATGGCATTATATTCTGGGGAAATGAAACGGACAGGGAATCAGCTTTCAGAGCCCAAAAGAAATGCATACGAGCCTTCTGTCAAATGAAACCAACGGATAGTTGCAAAGAAATTTGTATATTTCTAAAACTGCTTACTTTTCCATCAATTTACATTGAGGAGGTTTGTGTCTTTGTGTGGAAAAATGTTGGACTATTCAAGGCACATAAAAGTAAGCAGCACCAAAATAGAATTTGCGCGTATGACCACAGAACAGCACTCTTCTCCAAAAATTTACCGGGTATGGCCCCGCGTATCTTTAATAAATTGCAGCAGGCCATAGGGATAATGAGGATCTTTTTTCTTTTAAAAAGGCACTTCATGATTTTTTGATAAAAAAGGCATACTACTCTGTCAACGAGTTCCTCCTGGATAGATCCATTTGACTTGTTGCAAATATTGTGAATAGTAATATCATTAAGTGTTTATTTTTTATTGTATAGTAATGATCCTCAATTAATGTATTGTTATTGTTATTTAATTATTATTGAATGGAATTTGATGTAATAAAAGATATTTCATACCTAAACTAAAACAATGTTGCATGCCAAATTGGCTTAATGTAGCTGAACAACATCAACCACTTATCAACTTTGTAAACATACCTACCTACATTATGCAATAAAGATATTTTGATTTTGATTTTTTTTATAAATTGTCAAAATATGGATTTTACTATATGAAATATAGGTATCGAAACTTATGTGCTAAATATGTGATGTTTTAATAGTTTTTTAAAAGATACAAAAGATTTGGATGGCTTAATATACGAGTATTCAGGCAGCTGGTTATACATTTTGAATCCTTTATACATCATATTCCTTCTACCGTAATTTGTATGTAGTGTGTATAATTGTATGTCATCGCAACACCTGATTTTCATTTTATGTGTTTGAGGTTTTTTTTGTGAAACTTGTACTTATATGTATTTGTTTATTCAATATTTTACGAACTAGTATGCAGGTACAGTACTTGTAGATTCGAGCTATATTCAATAAATTGATTTCTGTATAAAGTTTACTAGTTGGTGTCATGTAATCAAAGTTAAGAAGTATTTTCAGTAGTTTGTAACATGTATAGACTTGTCTTAGCTGCTGTGCCCCATAGTTCTAGTAGGTAATCGAAGTGTGGTTTCACTACTGAATTCTAAATTGTATAACGGACACACCGTAGTAATGATTTAACAATTCAACGTACCATACCCGTTAATGATGATATTTTGCTTTTAATTTTATGAATAAGAATGTGGACGGACGCCAAGTCAATTTAGTATCTAAAGCTAAGTTATAAATTAAGAAAGACTACCAAAGAATGGGTCTGATATGTAGTTCCGAATGCCGTTGTTGCGACGCACGTTGCTGCGAAAAATATTTCAAGTGGTACGCCCCTGCGAAAAGCCGCTGCATCGAAAATCGCTAAATCGACTGACGGACTTGCGAACACGCTGTCGCGAAATACTTGTTTTAGGTGGTGGGTGGATCTACGAGCCGGCTCAAATTATATGTCCTACAGGTTTACTCCGTAACTATTAAGAAATCAATAATAATGAAACAGTCATTCGGTTCTAAAATAAGTAATGAAAAAGGTTTTTATACAAGTTACGAATTAAAATAAAGCATTACAAAGTAATTGGTAAAATACGCTCAAATATTGCGATTTTCGTTATGTCCGAAAACCACTACTGCTCGTTCAATTAATCATTTTAAATCATTATATCTGTATTAAGTCTAAATTTCCTAATTAATATCATGTACGTTTATAAAACTTCCGATTAATAATAATGAATAATAGCTAACGCACCGTTAAGTAAGCTAAATATTCGATCAAAAAAAGTTCACAAAATCATGTCATTGGTCAGAGCGGATCTTGTTTTCAAGATTATTCACATTTGAGACAGAAGATAGAGCATTTGTGTGTAAGCCGAACACGCCCGCCCTGCTCCCCAGTAGACATGCGCAAATCATGTCCTAAACTGGATTGAACCTGGAACGGTTCTTTTGCCTAGAGGAACTAGTACCAGGAAACATGTTCGCGGAACTATCTAGTTCCACTGGTTCGCTGGCACCTCTTAGTTATCATGAGCCCTGCATCGTGAGACCATTTAGTGACAGCATTAAAGTCTTCTTGCAGACTTTGTAATGCTATATTCCTGTCAGCAGACACGAGACAAGTGTCGTCTGCAAATTGATATTTTATGTATTTGTTTGGATATAACTTTCTCAACTATTTTATCGATAGTAGAAAGTATTGTTATTGGTCGGAAGTTATTATACTCATTGTGTGTACCACTCTTATAAATAGGTCTAACTATACCTGTTTTAAGCGCACTAGGGTAAGAACCCTGTTTTACAGATGTATTCATGAAATGTGCGATAACGTCTGCAATATCGCTAGCGATTATTTTCAAGTCTTGTGCCCTAATGCCATCAATACCCGGTGCCTTAAGATTGCTTAAGGATTGGATTTCATTCATTACCTCTTATGCAGATGTACGTTGAAACATACATGAAACATTAGCAGAATTAGCAAACGAGGCTTTGTCTAGCAATCTGACATTACATTTAGGAACAATATAATTGGCGCTGTTAGCAAAGTGGTCTGCAAAGTTATTAGCTGTGTCTTCGATATTTGTATTAATATTACAAAATGCACTAATAATAACATCATCTACTCTAGACTTAATCCTACCAGTGATCTCATTTAAAATCTGCCACAAAGCTCGCGGATTTTTTTAATTGTTATAAATCTGCTTTCTTAGTGTTTTACTTTTATTGTTAGCAATAAGTTTATTTGCATAGTTCCTAGCTGAGTTGTATTTTTGTTTAACTATCATATTGGAAACGTCAGAGATCCAATCCATAAACAATACATCTCTGTATTGACATGCCTTTAAGATTTTTTTATTTATCCATTTATTATGTACTTTTTTGCTACCTAATAATTTTACTTCAACTTTTGACTCGATATAACATTCTTTAAAATAATCCACTAATATCTCATAAATTCTATGTGGATCCACAATTTGTTTTAATGGTTGCCAATCCAGAGACTTTAACTTTTTTTTAAGTATATTATGGTCATAACGGGTGCTATAACGAAAATTCGCCCGTGTGTCTTCACAGCTCGTCTCAACACACGCCAGAGCGATGATGCGGTGGTCGGCTAGTACAGTACCGAGCGCCGCAGTGTACAGGTCCAGTGAGTGGGATCGTGCATAAATATGGTCAATGCAAGATCTACTTATTCTGCTGTTAGTTATTTCTATACGTGTATGGTCTGTGATCCCACACACTAGGCCGTTATCCTACATAGTGGTGTTGTAAATATGTTTTATAAGACAATTCGTGCTGAGATCAATATTGATATCACCGAGAAGATATAAATCTGAATGCATACCGATATTTTTAAGTACAGAGTCAAGTTCCTTAACAAATAGATGCTTGCTTTTACCAGGAGGGCGATAAATACAGCATAAAGTCGCCGAGTAGTTCCAACTTACAAGTGATCCGATAATACATTCAAAGTGTTGTGTTTTATAGTAACTTAACTTGAATTTGTGCTTATTTTTAATATAAATTATAATGCCACCCCCTCTTTGGTTGCTTCTTAGCATAGTGAACATATTGTAACCCTGGATTTTAAATAAGCTACTTAGTGTGTCAGTAATATTAACTTCTGTAAGCATAATAACATCTATGGTTTTTGTTATAGAGTGAATACATTGTTCCAAGGCAGCAAAGTTTTTTATGATTGATCTAATGTTCATGTGAATACAAAGAAGTGAAATTTTTTTCGGAATGTTGTCAATAAACGCTCTTAGATCATTACAATCGCTTATTTGGAATAGTTCATCTGGAAAAAAATCCATATTTAGAAATATATAAGAGAGAAAAATAAAACTTTGTTTTTAAAGAGAATAACTTAAGAACGACTAGTAGTGTTCGGCAGCGACTTAATTGTTTTAATATCGCTGGTAGAACGTATAACGATTGATTTCTGATTTTCACCGTCTTTCCGCACACGTAGCACACCTTTTTTGATCCAAATAAACTTGAATAAACCACTTAGTTCTTGCTTCAATTGGAATAAAAGTTGCTTGTTATACGGGGAAAGGGCTTTGTTAGGTACGTAGCAATGAGACAACGGTTGAATGCAAACTGGTTTATTATTCGCCCACCGCCGGGACGCGCACTATAGGTACATAACACTTTCCCTTCCTAAAACAAAGACTAGTAGTTTAGTTAGTTTAGTTCAAAAAGAATTGATTTTTCGTTGGGTTCCTGCAACTAACTTTATTATTATTGCTTTTCACACACACTGATTTTAAGTGGCCTCGTTGACCACATTCATCACAATTGTAGTACTTAAAACGACACTTGCCCTCCGAATGTCCCACTTTACCACACCCTGAGCATGCGCGCTGCGGCCAGGGCGCTCCTGCGCTCATCCTGGAGCCCCCGCCGCCGCCCGCGCCTATCCGGTGCAAGCCGTCGTCGTGCGCCCGTGCGCCTGCAGCTCCTGCGCCTGCGCCTGCACCTGCCGTGGCCGCGTGCCGCTCCGCCGCCTCCAGCGCCTGTGCGAGTTCCACGGCCCGCTTGTAGTCTACATTCTTCTCCGCGAAAATCCTTGATCTCATGTCCTCATTGTGCAGACCCGATACGTATTGGTCGCGCAAGTTATCCTCCAACTTATCTCCGAAATTACAGGTTTTTGCTAAATGTTTTAACGATTGCAGGTATTCGCGAACACTTTCTCCTTGACGTTGGGTTCGTTGTCTGAAGATATGTCTCTCTGCAATTTCAGATCTGTCTGGTTCCAAGTGCTCTTCTACCAGCTTAACTAAATCCACAAAAGATTTGGATTCCGGGGTATTCGGGGAACACAAGTCGCACATTAGTTCGTAACACTCTGCGCTTACAACCGTCACCAACGTGGCCACGTGTAGTGTGTCGGCGATGTTATTTAGTGCTATAAACTGCTTCACCCGGCGTACATACGCATCCCAGTTATTACTTCCAAAGTTATACGGTTCAATACTCCCGATAGGCATTTTATTTGTTAAAAATAATGCACACGCGTGGCAACTTAACCGCTCGTCGCCAGTATTAGGTACGTAGCAATGAGACAACGGTTGAATGCAAACTGGTTTATTATTCGCCCACCGCCGGGACGCGCACTATAGGTACATAACAGGCTTCACATACAAATATGGTTTCACTTGGATTGGAAGACCCCGGAATAATATCAGAGACGGTGATTTTAGAAGATTTAGACTTAAATGCAGTGACCCACGACGCTTGCTTTTGCTCACTTCTAAGCTCGATTTGAATCGCACCCGCGCGACTATTTCTGTCGGGTAGCCAGCTCACTTCTTTTATATCTTCGGGATTTTGATTAAGCTTTTCAGCGACCTCTCTGACCATCGTCATGGGGTTTTCATCATTCATGGTTGGTATGTTATGAATCGAAATATACTTATTCAAGTCATTCTGCTCCCTTTCTTGAATACGTTGTTCGAGCGCTCCTACCCTCACCTCCAAAAAGTTATTTCGGTTCGTTAGTGCGACATTCTTCTTCTGCAAATCATTGATCGTCCCTTTCAGAACATCCACGGTTTTAATCAGCTCATCCATTTTGTCAGAATTATATTGGATAGATTGATATATATCCTTCAAATCCTTCTTTAATACCTTCTCCACTTCCTTAGAAATGCTGCTACTCAACTTTCTGATATCCAGTTGAACAGCCGGCGACTCACTCAATTCATCTTCATGCTCTTCGTCATTGATAACGCCGAGAGAACGCCGCCTAGACGAGTTACTCTGACAGTCAGTACAAACCCAGTCCAAATTATCCGATGCTCGTAGTGCAGCGAGTTGTTTGTTGGATAGGCCAGTACATAGATTGGTTTGATGCACTACCTTTTCACACCTAGTACACTCCACTGCCGGCTTGGTTTTGGTAATGTTTTTGCTACAATTATCACATTTAGTCGACATTTTTTACACGAGAGCTAATGCGCACACGTCAATCGTTACCGAGCGAGCGAGACGAAATATTGCGACAATATTTAATCTTTTTAGTACATGTTGATACAAAATCGGATAGACGGACTTCCTGGAATGCCACCAAAGTAGGGGATCTTCCGACCTGTTGATCATGGGCTCCTGAATGTATTTATCTAGTTCTACAATCCCGGCTGCGGTGTTATTTTCTGGCACAAGTCTCGCCACTTCTTCGTCAAAGTCATTCCATATAAACGGTGCTTTAGATGATGATGATGGTTCAGTCGAACACGGTATCGCCGCAGGTTCCGGTATTCGTTGTCGTATAGTTCCGATCCTCAGTTTTAGGTTGGCTAACGCTTTTTTATAATTATTTTCGTCGCCGAAACCTTTGCCTTTGAACCTAGGGTCCAGTATGGTACATTCAGCGTATATCATATTAGTTTCTATAGAATTAAAGCGCCTATGTAACTGCTCATCCAGTTTTTTCAACAAGGTATGTATTTTACTACAGTCTTCTGTACCATCAGCGTGTGATAAACTGTAGCTTATTTTCCTCTTAAGCATCCGGCAATACACTATGACTTTGGAGAGACTGACTGCTTTTTCGGTCGATATTTCGACTGTCACTTCATGAAAGGGTTTTAAAATTGGGATTGCTTTCTCGATCAGTGTCCAATCATCGCTAGATAAGGCTAAGTCATTTCTAAGTAGAGCGAGTGTAGCAATTAGGGCGTCTTTTATTTTTAAAACTCTATCCAACATGTCATACGTGGAATTCCACCGCGTGCTAACGTCTTGTTTTAATTTAAGCTCGGGTGTACCCATTTGTTTTTGAATAGCTTTTAATTTATTTAGTCCTGTCGTGCTTCTTTGAAAATACTCCACTAGACGTTTTACTTTTGATAATTGTTCAGATATAGTATCGATACCAATTTGTACGATGAGATTCAGCGTATGTGCGAAACAACTAACTGACCGCCATTCTCCCAAGTGTACTGCTGCCAGGATATTTGCCGCGTTGTCACTTACGACGGCCCCCACTTTATATTCGACATCCCACTGATTCAGCTCGTCTTTCAAAAACGGACATAAATTAGCGGCTGTATGGCTTTCATTATACTGCACACAGCCAAGTAAATTAGAACACAGTCGGCCTGTTTCCGGGTCAATATAATGTGCCGTTATAGCAATAAAACTCTCATTGTTATCGGACGTCCAGGCGTCTGTGGTAATGCAGATGGCAAGAGCCTTCGACACATCATCTTTCACTTTCTGCTTCAACTGTAAATATTGTTGGGGTAGGAGACTTTCAGAAAGGGTTTTCCTAGTTGGTAAATTGTACGCATAGTAACAAATTTGTTAAATTGTACATCATTTACTAAGCTTAGTGGGTGGATACTCTTTGGCAATCATTAATATTAACTGTTGATCTAATTTTGTTTTTTTATTTGGAGGTAAGGGTCTTCGAGTAATCTGTCTATTTTGGGCTGCCCAGATCTTTTTTGTCCTGCATGGACTGGCGGCACCGTATCTAACCTTGCAAGAATTTGCTGGCGACTGTGCTGTTGCTCAGGTTCAGGTGGATTTTCAACATCTCCTTCATTTCTGACAGGAACCTGTCGTTCGCCTGGTGCAGTAGAAATAGTTGGATGTTTGCGTTGTAAATGCCTTCTTAAATTACCCAAGCTGCCGGACGTGAATGATATTAGTTGATAACAATAGTTACATTTTCCTTTATTTAAGGATTCCTCATTAAAATGATTCCAGAGTGTGCTGGTTTTTCTCCGCGATGCCATTTTTACAAAATTTATAGCGACACGGATTCAATACTCCACTAATTCAAGTAGGTACACGCTCTCTTTACTGTGAGTTTAAAGTTGTTTAAATGACTAAACTTCAATTGTTTACGTCACGCATGCACGCAATGCTATATTACGACACGAAACTAATTTTTGAACAATACATTTCAAAAGAAATAGGACTCGTGCAATTTTCAAGGTCACGACAAAAAAAAGAAGAAAAAGAGTTCAAAACTAAAATCAGATTTATTTTATTGATTTAATTTTCGACATTATGAATTGAGGCATTAATCATTTATTCCTATAACAATATTATCAAAGACCGCCAATTCGCAATCGCAACTATGGAAATATAACTATCGTACTCGCACTCATGCGAACGTAATTATAATATTCATTCTTACTTTATTCCACGTGGCGAGAAGCGCTCGGGCATCATCGGGTGAATTCGTATCGGACGGACTCGACTTGAATGGAACGGAAAGTAGAAACGATCGAACGGTCACTTCCACTCCGCTCCTCTAGTTCGTTCGATCTCGCGGACATGCGAACCTGTTTAACTGAACGCCTCGGAACGGAGCCATATCGTTCCAACAGAGGACATAGTTCCTGGAACTATCACGGTCCGGAACTACACATGTCTACTCCCCAGTCGACCGACGCTATTCATCCAGGAAGGACGCGCGTTGCTGGCTCTGGTATGTTTTTAAAGTTCATTCTACCAAATTTGTCATTTTCATAGTCATTGTAATTTATCTCTCTAAATTCAATTTATCCCCGTGCCTACTTTCTTTTGTAACGATTAAGAATAAAGGTAGAAGTGTTTATTAACGTTATCATAGTTTTATGTAGCTACCACGCCTTTAAAACGTGTTTCCACTTGTCTTTTTCAAATTCGTCATTTGTCTGAACGTCATTGTTCTGAATCTTGGTGAAGATGAAAATGACGCTGGTTGAGAATAATGATAAATGTTTTTTATGACAATGACTCACGTTGAGAATAATGATTTTATATCTTTTTACAGTAATATATCCTTAAGATCGCCATGAAACTAACTTATTACGTATTGGCCGTATATACGAACCGTAGTAATCCTAATATAAAACTATATAGACATATTTTACAACATTTTGAAGTAATATTTGCCACCTGCGAAGGTGGACAATGCAAAGCATTGTGTGAAGATTCAGCAAATATGAAAATATTTTATTCCTATCAGGAAAAATATGAAAATAATTACGAATACACAAACATTCTGAGCCAGGGAAGCAGACGGCAATTGTTGAACTTGTACGAACTTGTCAATGACGGTGGCGATGTCTTTATAAATAATATAAGCAAGTTTGATTTAACTGAATGAGACAAAGTTGTGCATTAAAAATGCAGTTAAAACATTAATTGTTTTCATATTGTTCAACGTGTAATAAAGGTATTTAAGTTCTTACTGTACAAAATCTAATATGTAGGAAATACCTAAGTTAAGTAGTAAATTGTAGCCAGATAGAAAAGTAGGTACGCACTTTAATGGTATGTAGTGTCAAGATTTTTTACGTATGTAGTAGTATAAATAATTAATTAAGTAAGGTATAATCCTTATTTGTGCCTTAAAGAATAATATATTAAATATAATGTGTAGTGTACCTATCAATAAACTATCTGGCTGCGTTTCTTAATTTTATTTATTAACTTTACTCTTTGTTTTAGGGTATTCCTTAGATGATTTCAATCTACAGAATTGGCTTTTTTTTATTTCAAAGATCAGTAATTTTTCACAAAACTAACTAATTTATGTAAGTTTGTTTGTATACTGGTTATAAATTACTAAACATTATTTATACAAGTCAGTACATGTATTTATACTAGTAATTTTTAACTTGCCATGTTGCTAGGTGTGAACATTTTACAAAATAAGTATTTTATTACAAATTTAGTTGAACTAAAAATGTATGGATTTATTTGTTAAATAGCTTTGAAATTTTTATTTCAGATCACTTAATATTCATTTTAAAATAAAGGCTGAATTTGAAGACTGATTGATAGGGTAAAAAATAATAATAATCATTGATCGTATCGATAAGATGGCGCTTTAATCAAAAAAATATAAAGAAGAAAGATTGGCTACACAAAGATTGTGCCAAAGGCGACGTTATGCAGAAATAAAAAATGATCCAGAACTACTAGCCTTACAAAAAGAAAAGAGAAGACAGAGGTACTTAAAAATAAAGAAAAAAATTCAGATAAAAGTCTACGCGCCCAAAGAGAGCAGCGGAAGAGATGGAGAGAGAATTCAAAAAGGTAACTAATGAGGGAATGTTTTAATATGTGTAGATTAATTTAAAAGAGAATCAATGCAACCAATTGTTGAACCAGTTCAAATCGAAGCAGTAGCATCACTAAGTGCTGATGTAGATGAGCTTAGTATTGATAGTTCTCTTGATCCCTTAATTAAGCAAGGCTGTGAAGAAGAAATAAAGAAAGTGAAATATCAAGAAATTAAGAAAAGGATACGACTACTACGCATTATCGCATCGTACAAAAATCAAAATCAAACGCAAGCAAGATAAATATTAAGGCTCCAGAAGAAAGTTAAAGAATTAAAAGAGAAGGGAAAAGAGGAATCACTAACAATTCTTACTGACGACTGCATTAAAACAGAGTTACCTGAACCTTCCAAAGATGTTGATAATAATTTTCCTACTGTCAGTGCTAGTGCTCAAAATACCGTAAAGAAATATATTCAAGACTTTTATTTAGAAGATGCTAACAGTGTTTTAAGTGCTGGTAAGAAAGAATATATTACTAAAAGTAAGGTCCAAATGCAAAAAAGGTACTTATGTCTGCCTTTAAAGGATTTATATAAAAAGTTCTGCGAGACAAGAATGAAAGTTAGTTATTCTGTTTTTTGCAGACATCGCCCATTTTGGGTTGTTTTTCCTAATAAAACAAAAAGAGAAACTTGTCAATGCCATGTGCATGCCAATATAATATTGCTGATCGAAAGTTTGAATAGGGCATCAGTAATTTCCGAGAAAACATACGAACAAGTTCTCTCTAAAATGTGTTGCGATTCAAAAAATATTCAATGCTTACAAAGAAGTTGTGATATTTGCAAAACGAATCGCCTTGAATACAATATTACCGCTAACAGAGATTTAACATTTTATGAATGGAAAAAAAATACTAAGGAAGTTACACTTATTAACGGAAATAAAAAGAAACAGGTGCTGACAGAGAAAGTTAAAGTTTCAGCAAAAATAGAAGTAGTAGTTATGAAATCTGAGAAAGATTTGATAAAATTCTTTAATTATACCTACAAAATCATCAATCAGTACAACACAATGAAAATACTAAAAGAAAACTTGACTTTCGAGGAAGCGTGTGTACATGTTGACTTCTCCGAAAATTATTCTTTAAAGTATGGAGCTGAAGTACAATCATTCCACTTTGGTGGGAGTAGGCAGCAGGTCACGTTGCATACAGCGGTTATATACACACATAATTTTTCAGCTGGAAAAGTCACCCCACAGTCTATGTGCACAATTAGTGATTGCCTACGGCATGATGCTGCAGCCGTGTGGGCCCATTTGGTGCCTTTGATTAAAGAGATTAATAAAATAAATCCTTTCGTCCACACCATACATTTTTTGTCTGATTCTCCAACGTCTCAGTACAGAAATAAGCACATTTTCTACATAATTACTCAACTTTGGAAAGATTTCCCACAAATAATCAGAATCATTTGGAATTACTCTGAAGCAGGACACGGGAAAGGAGCCCCTGATGGTGTTGGAGCTACTTTGAAGAGGACAGCAGATCGCATGGTAACGTTTGGTAAAGATGTAGGAACTTATGATCAATTCTGCGATTTGATTTCCAAATGTATCCAGGATGGCAATTTGAATGTGGTTCTCAGAAAAGTGGATGGTAAAGACGTAGCATTAAAAGACAGCTTACTTCCAAAAAAATTGAAACCATTTAGGGGCACCTTTTCCGTGTTCCAGGTTTTATGGAATAAATCTTCCTCTAAAATAACTGTTCGCAGTATGAGTTGCTTTGACTGTGATGATAAAGAAATTTGTGTACACGGCAAACATCTCGGGTATGTAGAAGATGAAAAAGAAAACAAACCAAATAAACCCGAAATGTTACCTTCACACAAAACAAAAACGAATCGCGTCGTAGTTCTTTCTGATATACTAATCAGTAAAGCAAATTTGATATTTCTAAAACCATCGACATCGAAATAGACTTTCTACTCAATAATTTAATTTCTTATTGTGATTAAAAAAAAATGATCTTTTTTTGTTTTGGGCAGGCCATTTAAATTGTGTTGATTTAGATTCTAAGATATCTTTCCCACTGTTATTGTGTTGAAATGTATGAGCAGGTGCTTACACGTCAAACGATTTTTGAATTTATTACATACATATTATAATATTATTGTTCCTAAGTTTAGGGTTTATGGGCAATCAACAATACCAAACATGAATACAAGAGTAAAACAAACTATTTTTGATATTATTACATTATTGTAAGTTCAGAGTTTATAGTCAATCAATGGCAAATGCATATCTAAATAAGTACAAATCAATATTTTTTTGATATTATTACGTTATATTGTAAGTTTAAGGTAAATCAATGCCAAATATTTCAATAAGTATAAAAGCTTACAGTATAGTTTTATGCCTACATGTTCAAATAAAAGTATTATGTTTTGCAATGACTGCTATTGTAGCTAAGTAAATTTACGAAATGATTGTTTTTTTTTATAAGATAAAAATCATGTTCCTTATTAATATGTGTTTTATTCCTGTTGAAACCAATTATGTTTATAGATGTGTCATTGTTATTAACATAGAGTCATTGTTCTTTACAGCAATATCACTTGCCTGATACAGTGTCATTATCCTGAACATATTATTTTCTTATTTTATCAAATAGGGGTCGGATTTGTGTGATTTTGGTACATATTTGCTTAGAACTATAAAAACTATGGATCCTACATAATATTGAAGCTTTGCACGCGGGTGGATAGAAAACCAAAAAAATTGAGTAAATTTAACATTCTACGTAGATTCACCCTGGTACGCTAGATCGATAGTCACGGTATCGAAATCCATTGTTGCGATTAGAGTGCCTATTCAAATCTATCGTATGGGAATCGAACTCACGACCTTTATGATTACTAAAAACTACTTACACTAACTAAAATAAAACTTAGACTGAATTGTTTAGACCTCAAGGCTATGATTAGGCTATGATACCTATTAGTCACGTAATTATTGTGATTTGTATAATACAAGTAGCTAGTATTTATGCTTCCCGTCATGATAAGCGTACAATATACAAGTTCTAAGCACACACTTTATCCATGCAATCACAACAATTCAAATAAATTAAAATACATAACGAAGGTTGACTAAAATTTATTTGTTCTTTCTATACGTCAACTTTTGTTAAACTACCCTCTAAATATACCATTATTTGCATTCCTATGTTCCTTCTTCAACTTAATTAGTTGATGTGCCAGCGTGTGACACACAACATATGAAATGAGTAATAATCGTTCTTTTCGGCCAATAGGTTCCCTCTATGGGAAAAGTGTAATAGTCGTTGATGGATTTATCATGCGGCAAAACAAGAAAGTAAATAATGTGCAATATTGGTGCTGTAGTAATAAAGCAAGCTTGTTCTGCAAAAGTACTGCAAGCAGTCATTTAGTCGGTGGTGAACATTTTTTAATTAGAGAGATGACCAATCACTCTCATGCACCAGAACCAGGTGAGTGTTTTAAAGTGATTTCGAAATTAAAATTTTAAATATTATTATGTTTCTTCGGCTTCTCTGGTCATAAGACCAGACCTTTTTTTAGGACTTTTCCAATTTGATCTTCGCAAGCCTCTCTTATTTTTTATTATTATTAATTAATATTATTGTTGTATTTTCTAGATCAAGTTGACGAACTCACGTTAAGAAATGCCTTGAAAACTGCAGCAAGTCAGAGTAATAACGCACCAGGCATCATAATTAGAGATAAATTGGCCGAAATACCTTCCAGTAGCACAAGTTTGATTCCAAATAAAAACGCTCTTAAGCAAATCATCAAGAGAGTAAGAAACAAAAATAAACCAAAGGAACCTACAAGCTTAAGCGAAATAGTGAATATACCAAATGAATATAAAGAAATAAATGGCACAAGATTTCTAGGTAAAAATGTTACATTTGGGGATGACAATGGGCGCTTATTATTATTTGCTACGGAAATGAACTTACAGAAGTTGAGTGAATCGTCAGTTTGGTTTGTGGATGGGACATTCCAAACCTGCCCCATAATATTTAAGCAATTATTTTCCGTTCATGGAATCGTTAGTTCCGGACATTGTAAACGAATATTACCCCTAGTATATGGATTTCTTCACAAAAAGACGGAAGAATGCTATGTAATTTTTTTTCGCCATTTAAAAGAATACGCTTCTGAATTCAATATTGATTCAAACCCAGAAAGAATAATGTCCGATTTTGAATGATCAATAATAAATGCAGTCAGAATAGAATTTCCTGCCACAGCCCATTGCGGTTGCTTATTCCATCTGGGGCAAAATATTTGGAGAAAGATTCAAGCAAGTGGCCTCAGTAACAGATATAGCACTGACAGTGAATTCGCTCTAAAAATGCGATCTTATGTAGCTTTGGCTTACTCGTGTCCGGGGGAAATACCTGATGTATTTAAACAACTAAAAGAGAGCGTTTTCCCAGAAGAAGCTTCTGCTGTAACTCAATATTTTGAAGAATATTACTTTCTGGGTCAATTACAGTCTCGTAGATCGGATGAAATAATTGTAATATCACGAATGCAACCGTGGTTTCCACCTAGTTTGTGGTCCGTTGAGAGAAACAATCATTTGCATCTTCCCCGCACCCAAAATAGCGTGGAAGCATGGCACCGGCGATGGAATAGTTTAATGGAAAATCGAAAACTTGGTTTGTACGCCTGTCTTCAAAAGCTCATTGATGAACAGAAAACAACAATACATAAAATTGAGAGAATTTTGGGTGATATTCCACAGACTCCGCCACCAAAGAAAATGGAAATGAAAGAAAATGCTATACAAGCTATTTTAAGAAAAAAAAATACAATGAGCACTTTGGACTTTATAAGAGCTGTAGCTCTACATACTCGCCTATACTGAGTTTATTTAGTTTTGATTTTTTTTTCTCAGATATCATTGTCATTTTTGTTACTCAATGAAAAAAGCAGTAGCTTTTAAGAGTATTTTTGTGTTTTTATTTTTTTAAAGGAAGTTGTAACTAATTTATCTTTTTTATGATATATTAATAGTTATTAATAACGGACAATAATTTTATCCACTACGGATCGTAGATATTATTGTTATTTATGTTACCCACAAGTTTGATTTGTTTTCTATACCTACATAATTAAAAAGTTAATTAAAAAAAATATTTTTTTTCATTTCTCTTCCTTCCAAACACTAATCAAGCCCATATAATAAAAGCATATATAATATTATGTTCTGTAGTATCTTTATTAATATTCTTATTGTATTTTCTATACCTATAGTACCTACATAATTAGAAAGTTATTCACAAATAATCATACATTACATTCCCATACGATAGATTTGAATAGGCACTCTAATCGCAACAATGGATTTCGATACCGTGACTATCGATCTAGCGTACACCTAAAACAAGTATTTCGCGACAGCGTGTTCGCAAGTCCGTCAGTCGATTTAGCGATTTTCGATGCAGCGGCTTTTCGCAGGGGCGTACCACTTGAAATATTTTTCGCAACAACGTGCGTCGCAACAACGGCATTCGGAACTACATATCAGACCCCCAAAGACTAAACCCATTTCATATGTGAAGAAACTTGTGCTACCTGAAAAGTTGAATACCGCGGTTATCTCGTTTAAACTACCCCGAACTGAAAATGTAGACTGTATTCCGAATGAAAAAAAAGGAGAATGACATTGACCATGCTGATTTAATACCTGACAGAAATAAGGACAGAAAACCAAACAAGCCATTATACACTGATGCTGAAATAGAGAAGTTTTTGACTGAATTGAAGACTAAGACATAGATATACAAGTATTCCAGTTACCATTGATCTCTTATGTTTAAGTTATTGTGTAGGTATAAGTTAAGTACCTACCTAGATATTATAATATTTGTTTTTGTCATTCTAAAAGTTTAACTGAATGTCGATTTTGTTACTGAAGGAACCAAATGTTTTACTAATGAGGCTACCCCGATCTATTGTTTTAATTTCTATGTGACTAAGTAAATAAGTGATTATTGACTTGGTAACTTTTATTTTCTTTGTCCTTGCTCTATATACCTAGGTAGATAGGTATATTATTTTTCTTATTATACTAGACAGTCCTGAATGTTAATAAATGGGACAAGTCCTATGCAGATAATTGGTTAAAGTTTGCCAATAACTGGGTAAAACATGTTATTTGGAAAAAATATATGTAAATACTTAAAAATTATGAAATAAGTTAAATTTTAAATTTTGGCAACACTTGATAAAGACAGTTTTCACGATTTAAGTGGATGGTGATCCTAAAATTGCCGATAATTGGGTATCTTACGGGTAAACCACCCAGTCATTGGCACTTCTCTAATTATTGGCACTTCAGAGTTTGAATCTAAAAAACACGGAAACCATAGATTTTCTGATTCAGATAAGAATTTAAAAGTAAAAAAGCATTATTTCTCTGTTAAAAATGGGCAACACTCTTTCAATAACCAATATGGCGATTTAGTAACAACAGCTGACGTTTTGTGCTAGTGATTTAGTGTGGTTATTTTCGTTTTTTCTTAAGGTGAGGGCTTTATTAATCATACAATATCGCAGTTATTCGTCAACGGATAATTTTAAATTATTTGATTCTACTTAATTACACATATAGGGAGTAGATTTAAACATTATTTATTGAATTTTTTTTAACCTTTAATTTATTTCGTGTGAATGGAATAACAATTTCATCAAAATCCCTTTATTGGCATGAGGGCCATTAACAGGATTTTTTAGAATATTATCAACAAGCGAGTTTATGATGTATTTCAAAACGATTTATATTCATGATTGTTTGCCCGTCGAATATTTTTTCTTTGGTAGCAATTTCCAAATGTTGCCACAGTGCCAATAGCAAAAGCTAATTATTGGCAGTAGTGCCAATAATTAAATATTGAGTGCTAAGAATAGGTTTTATCGTTCACTTAGATTACGTCGTAAACAATGAATAAACGAAATGAAAAAGAAGCTAAAGAGGAAAATGGAAAAAACTAGACTAAGATAATTATAGTGAGGAAAATACAGGGTGTCCGGTGGCAGAATTAGGATTCAAATTTCGAATTGTTCCAATACCATTGAGCGGGCGGGGGGTCGCGTTCGATTCGTTATTCGCGCGGGTCAGTGTTACTAACTTAACGGATTTCCCGTTATATCTAACGGATTGGAGGGAGAGTGAAACGGTAAAAAGTACATGTTGACGGATGACAATTTTTTAGCGGTATTGTCAGTTCAGGTTCAAAAGTTGAAAACCACAAACATGTTTTATTTTTTAATTACTTAATCTTGAACAATCTGAATTGATTTTGCCGTCACGTTGGCAATAACACATTTCATCAAAATGGCCGGCAGGGGCTTTCCCTATATTCCAACGTAAATAAACATTTGACATGCCAATAATGTGATATTACATAAATAGACCCACTAGTAAGTTCCTATAGATAGCTGTTTTTTTGTGTTGGTATTCATCGTGTTCTTGTAGTGCAAAAATGCACAAATGCAACAAAATCAAAGATGCCTAAAACACAATATAAACAAAAGTTTCGGAGTGAGTGGCTGGCAGATAAGTTATTTAAAGACTGGCTTGTAAGAAAAGATGATGGTTCTGGTGAATCCCTACCGGAATGCAGATTTTGTCACTGTATTGTAAGTAGTAGTAATAAATATACTGATTTAAAAAGTCATATGTCATCCAAGAAGCACCTGAAAAATGTCCAGATCTTGGCACCATCCAGACAAAAAACCATTGATTTTCCTAAGATAAAACCCGATAAAGCTAAATCGGAGCATACGCGTCTCTTGTTATTGCTGAACATTGCAGCATATTAACTGTAGACCATTTAGTGGGGATGATGAAAATAGTTGGCGATGGGTTTGAAGGCATTACAGATATGCAACTGCATCGCACAAAATGTTCTTACGTAATAAAAAATGTCCTCAGTCCACATTTTCTACGCGCTACAGTTGCCGAATCGCCGTTTTTGTAAAACTCTCGCACGCACAACGCGCGGTCTGCTACCTAGAAACGCTCCATAGCGAATGAATTCCCAAGAGCCAGGGCCCAGGCTACCGATTGACATAACCCCCGCGCCCCTCGGATACGTTGCGTTCACGCAGAAAGCTAAATAAATATAAAATTTCTTTTGAGACACCCTGTATAAAACCTTTTTAAATAACTTAAAAAGTACTGGCCTTACAAAAAAAACTATTAATGACAGATTATAAAAACATTATTAAGTTCCTTTTTTAAATTCAAATTTGTTTATAAAAGGTTTTGTTTTAAGAAGAAATTCGCATTCATTGAATTTCTTTCAAAGAAGTAAATCTTCACGAACTTCTAACTTGATCAAAACTCCATAAATTTCTATAAATCTTTGTCAAACGCATCTTCGGTGTTCATTTTATCATGCCACGTAGACACTTGACCAGGAACGAAATGTAAAGAGCAGTGGGCATGATTCAAGCTGGCGCTACCCAAATTTCGGTTTCTGAAGCCATGAGGACCAGTCAGAGCGTTATATCCAGGCTTTGGTCACGTTATCGTTTCACGGGGGAAGTGGTGGAACGGCACCGAGGACCTCAACGCATTACAACACATGTACAGGACCGATTCATAGTAAATGCTGCACGAAGTCAACCAAATGTGACGGCGATGCAATTGGTTCAAAGGCTACATAGA
Source organism: Udea olivalis (assembly GCA_947369235.1). Taxonomy (NCBI): domain Eukaryota; kingdom Metazoa; phylum Arthropoda; class Insecta; order Lepidoptera; family Crambidae; genus Udea; species Udea olivalis. The sequence goes on from OX376355.1 coordinate 17,161,169, forward strand.
GAGTATGGTTTGCTGGTAAGCGGTCAAACTTTGAGAAGACGACTGCATGAAGTCAACCTACGTGCTCGTAGGCCACTTCGGGTACAAGCGCTAAGGAGAGGCAATCGAGGAAGAAGATTACAATGGGCTATTGCACACGAAAACTGGAACCATTCTCAATGCTCACTTGTGCTTTTCACTGATTAATCCAGGTTTGGATTTCATCCTGATTCGCGAAGAGTACGCGTTTGGAGAGAACCTGGACGTTGGAATCGACTGCAGCACCCACAACAAGTTCATGCATATCAAGGTGGCACGATTATGGTTTGGGCAGGAATTCGGCTCGGCGGTAGAACGGACCTCGTTTGGATACAAGGCAATATGACTGCTCTAAAATACCGAGATGAGGTAGAGCTGAGAGAGAGGTAGGCTAGAGCCTGTAATCTTGCCCCACAGACAGCAAATGGGACAAAATTTCCAGCTAATGCATGACAATGCCCGTCCACATACGGTGCGTATTGTTACAAGTTGGTTACAACAGCATGATATCCAAGCTTTAGACTGGCCTGCACAATCCCCTGACTTAAATCCTATTGAGAATGCCTGGGATATGCTTCAGAGAAGAGCTCTTAGGAATTTCCCTGAAGATATTATGCATGAAAACCAGCTTTTCTTGCATCTTAGCAGGACTTGGGACAGTATTCCACAACAGGATATTGACACCCTTGTTTTGAGTATGCAGAACCGCTGCAGATGTGTCAGGAGAGTCTTAGGTGGATCCACGGTTTATTAATTTTAAGTTTTCAACAATTTTTATAAAAAATATAGTTGTTTTGTTTAGGTTTTGATGTTTCAACAATAAAGTTAAGATTGAAATTTTGTCTGAGTTTCCTCTTCTTCTAAGTTTTTTTAAAATTTAACTTCATCTAAAAGTTTATTTATCAGATTAGATAGGCTATTAAACAAGGTTTATTTTAATGTGTAGGGGTCTTAACAAAAAAGTTAATAGAATTTTAGTTATTTAGGTTTAATTGAAATATCCCTAGACCATGTTGATGTGTGTAGTTTTTAAGTATTTTATTGTTACTAACCCGTATGGACACTGTTGGTCTGAAATAAAAGTTTTTTTTTTATTACTGAATTGCGTATAGCTATAAAAAAAAGGAATGTTCAATGCCACATGCATGCATTTCCAAAGAAAACAGGGGTGGCAGTCGGAATGAAATTAATGCAAATATAATAACCGAACATATCATGTCGTTTTAGCCAACTGTAAGTCATTATCGCCGTCATAATGCTCCTCTCACTAAATATTTGCCAAGACATTTAACTTTAACTCCTGTTACAGGCTAACTTGTGCTTAAAAGGAGATACCAATCGTGTATATTTTAAGATACTCTGTAATATGAAAATAAAGATTTATTATTAATATTATTTAAAACAAGTGTTTTAAGACTTCAAGCAAAAACATCGAAATTTTAAATGTGGGATTGAAGTATATAGGCGAAAAATTTAAGGAGATATTTTAATATCATTCAACATGCCGAAGGGTGATAGGTGTGCAGAATGTTTATTGTATAAGAAGAGCTAAAAAAAATATTGTCAGATGAATTGTCTAATGAAATAAAAACCAAATACAAAAATCACAAGTTTGAAGCAGACTCAGCGATACAAAGATATAGAATGGATGGAACAAGCAATAACTCAAACATAGTTAAATATATAAATATGTATCGATGGAGTTGCAAAAAGTGATTATTTCACCAGATGCCCGACATTAAAGATGCGTTTTTCATGAGTCGATTGATCACTTTTAATTTAACCTTTGCTCCAATCGAAAAAAAATCAAACGATTTTGCAACATGCGTCCTTTGGCATGAAGCGCAATCTGGACGAGAGGGGAGTGATATCGTTAATGCCGTATAAAATGCTTTTATAGAGTCACTCTTTGAATAATCTTAAATCAGTCACGATCTGTTATTTAACGAAAGGACATACTCATGTCGGCGGATGCTGTTCATGGTAATATCAAGATGAAAATGAAGATACAAAAGAATGTTTACGATTTTAAGCACTTTAAAGACACGGTGATGCTATCAAGGAAAAACATTAAAACTATTGAAATCAATGACAGATATGAATGGCCAAAAAAGAGAGAGCGGCACGTCTTAGTGAACCATTAAAACAGTTTAATTTAAACTCTGTTGTACAAGTTGAATTTTTCACTGGCTCGAGAGATCTTCATTATAAGACAAGGTGTAAAATATTTTATTTTTATTTAAATTTGATTTTCAATGTTTTTTCTTTTTAAACTGACTTAATTAACTTTGATTTATGTTCCACAGATTTGATGCACCCCTCAAGGAATTGGACGTTCTAATGAAAAAAATCGATCACACTGTTCTGCCTAAAAATATTGTCAATCCAAGAGGTATAAAACAAAATAAAAAAGAAGAAATTATTAATAAATTGGTGTGTTTAATGCCTGAATTACGAAGATCATTTTGGTTAAATTTACCCGTCAATGACTCTTCAATAGATTTGACAAATCATGGGCAAATGTATGAAGCTGAATAGCTCTTTTATGGAATCTTAATATTCATTGTCTTTTTGCTTTGGTTGATTTTGTTACGAAGGACATTGTCTGCAAATATTACTTTTTATTAATATTATCAAATAAACTGAGTTTTTTTACATTCCCATGCTTACTACATTATTGTTTTATTTACACAGTAGGGTAAACTCATGCAAATAAGTTAGTGATAGTCCTAATTTCGTGATAGTCTGTTTCGAAGCTAGTATGTAGTTAAGTGAGACAAATACACATCTTTATTATGAACCTTAGGATAGAGTAATAAGTCTTATTTTTCTCTGAAAAAATTGGTTCAAATCGTGCGAGAGGGATAGTAACAAATGACAGATTTGTCCGCCCGCGCTCAGTTTTGTGCGCTGTACGGCCATAGAACATTTGTGTTTACGTAAATAATTAAAAATAAATACTAAATGTGCATAGATTGCCACAAAACTTATACAGTTTAGACTTAGACTAGTGCAGATTGTGATTTGTGGCTTGGTGTTAGCAAAGGGTGAGTGGCTTTAGTATAATTTCTTATTTTGACAATCCATAAAATTAACGAATTTTAATGATTTGAATTGGATCTCTGTCACGGATTTAACGTAGCAAATCTGATGAACTTAAGAAACTGGGTTAAGAACTATTAATTTTCGTGATATATTAAGTTAATGTGAACGTTTACGTCAAGTAAAACCAAATAAAAATATGTAATGCCTGTAGAAATAACTTTTCAGAATTATTATCACGGAATTATATGAGTTGAATTTTTATATTCTTACCTGACGTCTAGTGTTTTTTTTTACAGATGGTATAATGGAGGAACAAAAGGATAGTAAAAAAAATAGAAAATACAATGAAGCGACGCTGAGAACTGCAGTCGAAAATGTATTAGACAAAAATATGACTGTATACCGCGCATCTAAAGAATTCGGTATTCCATGGACTACTCTCAACGATAATGTTCGTCGTGCGAAAGAAGAAAGAGACAACGGAATCGAAACTCAATTTATTATGTCTAAAATTGGAAGACCGTTTTCACTACCGGTTGAATTAGAGCAAAAATTAGTTGCCTATATAATTGAAATGCAGGAGCTCGGGTTTGGCCTCACAGTAAATCAAATTCGAAAAATTGCCTTTTCGTTGGCAGAGGCAAAAAATCCTAAACATTGCTTTAGCTCAGACAAAGGTTTTGCAGGTTGGAACTGGTGGGTCGGTTTCAAACAGCGTTATGGCCTATCTTTGCGAACACCGGAGAATTTGTCTGCTGCCCGCGCTAGTTGTTACAATCCTGCTATCCTTGCTGACTTTTATGAAAAGTTAGAGAAGATCCTGATTGAGCACGATTTGTTACAATCCCCGGATAAAATATGGAATTGCGACGAGACAGGCTTAATGTTCGTTAACAAACCTTCTAAAATAGTGACAAGTATTGGAAAACAATATGTGTACAACCGTACATACGCTGAAAAAGGTACCACAACTACAGTACTAGCTGCCATCAATGCTTCTGGATGTTTTCTTCCACCGATGACGATTTTCAACTAAGTTCTGGTTCTCTTCCAAATAGCCTGACACGACTTTCTCCAAAAGGTTGGATCAATGCGGATCTGTTTTTGGAATAGCTGGAGTTTTTCTCCACAAAGATTCCTCCAGCAAGGCCGGTTTTGCTCATAATGGATTCACATGCCAGCCACGTTTCGCCAAATGTTTTAGCTTATGCTCAGTCTAACAAGATCATATTATTCACAATGCCTGCACATACAAGTCACATCTTGCAGCCACTTGACGTCGGGGTCTTTCGGCCGCTTAAAGCAGCTTGGCGTGCTGAATTACAAAAGTACAAAACGCAACATCCAAGTTTAGTGCCGACACGTTTTGACTTTCATAATTTTTTTACTCCAGCATATGAAAGAAGTTTTACTCCACCAAACATAAGAGCAGGATTTGAAAAGACAGGTATCTATCCATTAAACAAAACTGCAGTGTGTCCAGAAGCAATTGCGCCCAGCCGACTTACAGACAAACCCCTTCCCACAGAGCCAATACAAAACATTCTGATCGAAGAAGACTTTGAAGATTTGATCCCTAACACCGAAATTGAAACAACTAACAGCGACCCCCTCAATGATTCGACATCACAAGAACCAGAACAAGAATTTACCACCATATGCAAAACAGGCGCATGCGTAACGGAGGCAGACTCAAATATAGCAAATTCTTCCCCTCCTAAACCAAAGAAAATTGAAGTTCACGATATTCTGATCCTACCTAAATGGACACCTAAAGCGAAGAAGCAGAGTTCTAAAAGGACTGTTCCTAAAGCTATATGTTTAACACCCGTTCATCCGTCAACTTCATAACTGCAAACTAACCACACACCACAACTGCCAAAGCAAAAGCCTACAAGGAAAATGTCTGTGTCTGCAACAGTTAAGGGAAAATCAAAAACAACTACTCAAAAGAAGCGAAAACTGTCACAACTACAAGACGATTGGACATGTCACACGTGTGATGGACTGTACTCCAACGATGTGTCGTTAAAAAACGGAGCTGAATGGATAACTTGTTCTTTTTGCACGTTACCTTATCATGTTCATTGCCAAAGTCAAGATATACCAAAAGGAAGTCAACAACAAATGTTCATGTGTGACGCTTGCAGTGTGAATGATAGTGATGATGCTGATCAATAGCTTTAAATGTAGATAGTTGGGTTGGGCTTGGGACTTTTAAATTGATTATTAAGTACTTTTGTTGCACATTTATTCAATTACTCTGAAAACGTCGACCCATAACAAAAAGAATACTTATCGTGAAATATTTAACTCTTTAAGTGTAAGTCATATTTTCTAATTTCGTGATATAAAAAAATTAAAAGCTCGTGCAATTCCGTGATAACGTAATTAGGTGGGTATGTATCACGGACTTAAAGAGATTACCACGAAATTGTCTAAGTTAACAGAGGTTTCGATTATTAGCTGTAAGTCTTAAAATAGTAGTCCTAAGTAAGTTAACTATCCTAATTATTGTACAAGAAAGACTGTTTTATGTTCCTAATTGAAATAAAAAAGAAGATTTTATTAAATTGTCGAAATTTTATTACATATTTTGTTTTATCACGAAATTGGATGAGTTCACTACAGTTACTAGATTTGAATTACTGGGATTATACTAACTATAGCAAAACCTAGTAAAAGCTCCTACTATGTTTCAATCAGGTTTTAAGGTGTGCTAAACCACAGCATCTCAATTTTCAAAGTTACTAAGGGGTTTAAAATATGTCATATACACATAAATCAATATATTAATAATACTGCATGTTTAGTATTAAATATATTATACAACCAATAGATTTCTTCTTACCTAAGATAAATAGTTTTCAAAGGCTGACCTATTTTACGTTTTTACGCTCTCCTGTAAAAATTACTTTAAGGTCCTTACTAGGTTTTGAAATGGGGCAGCCGAACTGTTGTTGTCCTGTTGCTAAATATCGCAAAGTTATCGCAAGTCTCTCTTTTCTCCAGATTGCGTCACGCCGATGCGTATCCTCTTTCTTGATAAAAGGCTCAATCAAGCTATGTAAATGTTCAAATTCTTTCAAGTACACTCTTAAAAACTGGCGTGTTTTAAAATGAATTTCGTAATTAATTGATTCCAAATTCTGTGTCCTCCACTGGTTAAGTGATTTCATCCCGCATGTTCTTCTTTAAAATGTTTTTTTTTATTCTTCTCCGCAATTTTCGAATAATAAGCAGAGCTAAAACACTGATACACGTCTTCATTGTAGTATAGGTTCAAACTGACTGAATTCAAATGCGCGGCGTGTCTCGCATATTGCCGCGCAAACATTCGTCGGATTGTCCTAACTAGAGCGCGGCAGAATTGTGTCCTGCCTGGCCATGCCGCGTGTTGCTGCCGCGCTCTTGCCGCTCAATATTTGGACGCACCTTTCAAGCTGGCCCAAGTCAGCCTAGCGCTAGCTAGATTTTTTTTATTTACACAAGATTAATAGCAAATATATAGCACATATATATTTAAATGTAACAACCATAACCATTACTTTAATAAATGATTAATACTTTGAAAAAACTGTTTAATTTAAAAAAAAATGATTGTTTTTGAATCTCCGGGTCTACTTTTATTGAAAGGTGGCAGCCCTACTTATAAAGGAAATAAAACCTACTTTTAAAGATGAAGAATCTTTTAAGGAGAAGAAGAAATAATTATCAGAGGTTAGAAATAAATACAACTGATTGTTTCCAATACGAATATAAATTTAAAAACCAATTCTGAATATTCGTTAACTATACCAAGATCAGAAAACGTGTCAACAGACACTACACCGTCTACTTCTTCTGGTAGACCGTGTGTGTCAGATGGAGACTCTTCAGAAACGAGCAAAAAAGAAAAAACACCATTTTGCTAAATGAATATGGTTTGGAGCACATTCTAAGCGCATATCTTCAAGGATTACGTTCTATAGGAGAAGGAACTGAAGCAAAAGTTGTTAAAAAATTAAGGTTGGCTGATGCAGAGAAAAAGGTTTTCGTTATGAATCAATTAGATGATGCAAAAATAATTAAAGGGCTTACAGATGAAGACGCATTAAGTGTCTTCATCGACTTGGAACTAACAAAGGCACAATATCTGTATCTCAGGAACGTTACAGATGAAAGAAACTGTTCTTTATTTCCACCATACTACAACATACAAGAAATGAAACAGAGGTGCTATCCACCATCATCAACAATCGAAATCAAATTCAAATTTCCAAGATATAAATACACGGCAAAGTAAGTATTTTCTATTCTATGAAATAAGGTTTACAGCTAGTAGTTTGGGTCAGTCTAAATATAGAACGTATGCATCTTTTCTGCGCCTCACAAATACTAAGAGGATAAATATAAAAAAAATATATATTGAGAGTTCAAGATCTATTGGATCACACTGCAGCTCGAATTTTATCAATAGATACAGTTTACAAGAATGGACAAAAACATTCACTGTTGTATAGCAAATGGGGTTATGATGGGTCATTTGGACAAAGCCAGTACAAGCAAGCACTACCAGAGGAGTCTGAACTTATTTCCGATGCAAATTTATTTATTACTTCTTTTGTGCCTATCAGATTAACCGACGAAGAATCAGGCGCCATCATATGGCAAAATCCAGTACCTTCATCTGTTCGTTTCTGTCGGCCTATACCTATAGAATTTTGCAAAGAAAACCCAGAAAAAACTAAATCTGTTGTAGATGAAATAAAAAATCAAATACAAACTTTGCTTCCATCAATAATTAATAAAGAAGGCGTGGGAGTTCAAGTCAAGCATGAACTTTTTTGACAATGATAGACGGAAAAGTGACACTAGTGTTCTGCATATGCGAGCACCCTGGGGCAAAGCTGACTGACATCGAGGAGAAGAGGCGAAGTCTTATTGTTGAGCTTGACGGAGTGTTGGCCCGCATTTCAGAATGGGGTGTATGCAATAGTGTCGCCGCTTTTTTTGCGCTTGCCGCTTTCCATCAGGTGGAGTGAGGTCATCTTGACGAGCAATATAAAAAAAGCGATTTCGTGAAGAGTTGGGTCTAAATATCGATAAACCACGACAGGGGACGGGAGAAATGAGGAAGGAATTGCAGTACCCAGACAAAGCAGTAATGGTTTAGGGGTACGAAGCAAACCCCCCATACAGCCATTTGAAGTAGCGGTTACGTAATAAGACGACATCTAGTGTGTCGTAACGGAACTTCTTTGTAACATTGTTTCGTATCATAACGTTCTCGTGTCCACCTGGGTTTCGACGAAAAATATCTTCCTAATTGGGAGATAAAACGTAATGTTGCGTAATTGAACAATGTTCCGCAACTGTGTTGACAAGTGTCGTAATGTGTTGAGATACGTTACACTGCTACTGTTTTTACAAAATGAAGTTTTGTTATTTTTGTTTGCAGTGTGGTTCTCAACATGCCGTCCCGATTAATTTTAACAAAAAATGGGGCAAATGAGGAAGTATCTGTGGTGCCGGAAGGGTGGGTGGTAGGAACCTACCTTTACTGGTCTCGTACACTAAAAAAAAGTTAGATCGAATCGCTGAGGAGTAATGAAAATAGCATACCTGACAAATCGTGGAAAAAGATGAAATGCAGACTGAAATTAAATAATATTTCTTCATTCGAAGAAGCTCTCCGTTTAGAAGATTTGTATTCTAAATTTCAAGACACAGAAGATGAGGAATTGTAAGTTTTTGTTATTAAAGTAAGCGCAAGTTGTTTGTAGAGCCAGCGGTAATGCATTATAGTCCCCCAGTAGAACAACCCCAATAGAACAACCCCAATATTTGGTGTGACAAGGTACCTACTTAAATGTTGATATTTTTATACTGGACTATACTGGATAGTCTTGTCACTGAGCAGGTACAATTTTATCCAATTACCCATGACACGATAGTTGCGCTTTACGTACGAGCCGTAAGAATGGGTATACTTGTATTAGTGTCATTGGACAAGTGCAATAAAGTTGCATTTTTGAGCAAATTGACGTAAATTCATCATATCCGTAGTCAGTAAAAATAAGCAGAATATTTTGAATCTTATCAGAATCAAGAAAATTGTAGCGTTATGGGAACTCGCACAAGGTTGCGGTTTTTATAAGTATAGTATGTACACTAGATGGTCTTCTTTGCATTGCATTTTTTTAACTTAATTATGCTGCTACCTCCTAAGGTGCTATGCCGCATTTTAATTATTTTACTTAAATACACATAGACACACGTAGACATTATTTCTATCCTTCAAATAAATTCCCGGATTTGTTCTATTTTTCATTTTAATTTACGATCATTACTTAATAATTTACCCAATTTCAATCATAATTTTTAAATTACGAGGAATTGTGAGCGTTTTTAATAACTTGTGACATTATGCAGGTACCATGATGAACACAAAAACAAAAAAAACAGTTGTCGCACTGTCGAACCAGGTACTTGATGTGAATTCGAAATTTGATTTGGATGAAAATAATATTACACAAGATGGTATGGTAAAACCTGATAAAATTATTGCCGAAAATGTTAGCTATTCAGAGGTAATCAACAAACAGGTACTAAGCAGTGCCAATCAGGATAATGTACATGTAACACTGAACTATTTTCAGGGCACCAGTAGCGATGAAGTATTAACGATAACAACAAATGAGCTATTTAAAATCATCCAAGAAAATAACTCACTTCAAACTGAAAACAAAGTTCTGAAGGAAGAACTGCAACAATCAGTTGAAGGTAAGTATTAGGCGTTTTTTTTTTTAAATATATAATCGACTCACGTGTCCATCTATCACGTCGACCAATTTCTTCTATTTGACGTCATTAGTAATTATGGCTTTTATTTAATTTTTTATTAGGTATATTTGTTTCTTTCTATAATGTATTGATTACTGCAGTTGTAACTCATTATTATTTTTATTTTAGTCCGAAATGAAACAAAGATGAATTTAGCAATTTTGAAAACTCAAATGGATAAAACTATTGACCTACTTCAAAATGAAAATCAAGTCCGCAGCAGTTCGATTATTGCTAAAGATAGTCTTTTTAATTTCGGAGACGGCATTGATAAAATGAATATCGGAAATCTAAAGTTTCCTATCGAGACAAAGGAGCAATAAGATGATCTAGAATATAAGCTCCTTGAAAAAGATGTCATGACTGATTTGGTTTGTAATTTTTAAAATTATATATATATTTTTAAAGATTATGTCTGATTTACTGTTGTAGTGATTATTTTACTGACATTTGAATTTATTTTACAGATAAAAAAACTTTCTGAAACTTACCACAAGTTTCAGAAAGTTTTTTGGTGGAGTTGCTAATATTTCCAAAATCGGATTACCTTTAATGAAACGTTTCATTAAAGATGAACTCCTTAATCAGTTCACATGGAAGGGCATAAAAGGGAGCACGAAAATGGCATTTATTCAATATGTCAAAATAAGAAAGTTATTTTATAAGGTGGCGCATCTTGCTGATAACTCATGTTGCTTTAGCGATTCTGATTTATTTATACAAAATAGTGCAATTAAACACAGTGGACAATGTATTGAAAGACAACTTTTGTAAGTAACTATAGTACCAACAATATTCAGTAAAAGTCTGTACTTTAAGTGATGATTTATTTTCCTATTTAAATTTTAGATATTCTGAAAGCAAGAAGAATGTGAAGAGGATGAAAAAAGAATTAAGTAAAATTGAAAAAAAAAATAGCGAAAAAATTATACCAGATCCAGAAATGATAGACAATTTAGAAACAAAGGAGAAAGACAAATGTAACGGTGATAGTGTTATTGACAATGAGATGAACAAGGAAAATAGGGACATCAATGAGAGTAAGATAGATGAAGAAGAATTGTAATAAGGAATAAACAAATAAATAGTAATGATGGCAATACTGCTAGGAGATTTTTTTACAATGCTGCCTGTTCTGCTGATATCGCATTGACGTAATATAATGTAACGGTTATATATCATTTTGCAGGCTTTGTCATGTGGTATAGTGGTAGATACTAAGAAATTTAATTGTGCTCTGGAAACTGCACAATATTTTCAAATAATTTAATAAATCTCATTGACATTAATCCTATTATTAATAATAATATGTACCTGACAAAAGGTAGATTTCATTTATCTAATTATTATAAACGACAGATAGCTATGTCGCTATCTTATTTTTTTAACATTTCAGCCAATTATTTGGCTACACGCTCTGCTTTTATTGAGCAGAATGATACCATTGTACCACAGACTTTGGAACTTGTTCCAAATAATTTAAATTAGATTCAGAGACAATAGAGGTAAACTCTTGCACATTGTTGACAAAAGAGAAGCCCCAAAATAATTTTATAAACTTTGTGCATCAAAACATGCAAGGCTTCTCTGGCAAAGAATTAGAAGTAGGTTTATTTTTAGACTGTATGGATATACATGTCTTATGTTTAACTGAACACTGGCTGAAAAAAAATGAATGCATGATTAGCATTGATAATTATAGTATCATTAGTTCGTTCTTGAGAAGTTCCTCTATTCGCGGTGGGTCACTGATATTAATTCACAATAAGTTTAAATCTAGAGAGCGTAAAGACATAGTAGCACTCTCAATTGAGCGAACTATTGAACTTGCATGCGCAGAGTTAGAGCAGATTATTATTGTGTGTGTGTATAGACCCCCTTCTGCTGATTATTGTCAGTTCGAAGAGACCATGGAAGAAGTACTGAAAAAGGTTTGTAAATCAAACAAGAAGGTGGTTGTATGTGGGGATTTTAATGTTAACATTTTAGATTCTTCTCAGACCTCTGTAAGATTTTTAAATCTTTTTAAATCATTTGATTTACTTAATCTTTTTGATCAACCAACCAGGATCACCGAGTTAACAGCCACCTGCTTAGACAATATTTTTTGTGAAAATATCTCTATTGAGAAATCAATTATAAACTGTTTGAAATCAGATCACTGTGGTCTATTGACCAAATTTGAGCACCGTCATGTCTCTCAATCAGTGGATATTAGTTATAGACCAGTTACCAAGAGTCGAGTAAAAAAGTTTCAAACGAATATAAATAAAAATATTTCTAACCTACTGCCCCAAGGTCATCATAACATAGATGATCAGTATAGGCATCTCTTTGAGATAATATTGCATGAACATAACCATAGTTTTCCTACGAAGAAAGTAACTGTTGATAATTTTAAGTTTAAATTTAGTGATTGGGCCACTCCAGGCATCCATAAAAGTAGAAATAAATTATACGAATTATATGGATTAAAAGCTAACTCAAACTGTCAAAAACTAGTTGAGCATGTTAAATTATATTCAAAAACATTCAAGAAATCATGTCATATTGCAAAGTCCATTTTTTTGAGAGACAAAATAAAACTGGCTAAAAATAAAATCAAAGCCACTTGGAACATAATTAATAAAGAAACCTGTAAATCTAAACCTCGCGATCACTCATTCTCTCTCAAAATTCAAAATAATGTTATTGAGTCTGAGATTGAAATAGCAAATACATTTGAAACTTTTTTTTCTAATATACCTATTGTAACTACAAGCACGTTAAATTCTAGTCCACATATAGCTGAGTCCCTGCTAACATCTAGTGTTGATGGGTGCACAAATCAGTTCTGCTTTGATCATGTTGATTCTCATGACATCCTCAAGGTATTTAAGGAACTTAATATGAAAAATACAGAAGATTTGTGGGGTATTTCGATTAATCTACTCAAATCAATCATTAATACGATATTACCCCACTTAGCTAAACTTTTTAATAATTGCATAGACCAAGGTCAGTTTCCCAACTTGATGAAATTTAGTAAGGTCATCCCGCTTTTTAAATCTGGTAGCAAAAGTGACCCATCTAATTAAAGACCCATTTCTATACTACCAGCTCTCAGTAAAATCTTTGAAAAAATTATATTGAACCAGCTGCTTTCACACTTTGATTTAAATAACTTACTACATGAGAAACAATTTGGTTTTACTAAACACAAGAGCACAACTGATGCAGGTGTAGCACTTATCAAACACATATTTGATGCTTGGGAAAACAAGCAAGATGCAGTAGGAATATTTTGTGATCTTTCAAAAGCATTTGATTGCGTGGATCATGAAATATTACTGATTAAGCTAAGACATTACGGTGTTTCAGGTATCTCATCTCAATTAATACAATCCTATCTTACAGATAGAACTCAAAAAGTTAGTATCAACGGAACTGCATCTTCCGGTGCCACCATACGTATGGGAGTGCCCCAGGGATCTATATTAGGACCTTTGCTTTTTCTTATTTATATAAATGATCTTCCTACCTATGTCAAAGATATTTGTGAGATAGTATTATTTGCTGACGATACCTCGTTGATTTTTAAAGTCGACAGAGGTAAGCAAGCATTTGACGATGTAAATAATACTCTCTCAAAAGTACTATGTTGGTTCACTAGTAATAATTTATTACTTAATGCAAAAAAAACAAAGTGCATCAAATTCTCTATGCCCAATGTGAGACAGGTTGATACTATTGTAACTATGAATGACGAGCCATTAGAATTAACAAATTCTACTGTATTTTTAGGAATAACTTTAGATTCTAAGTTGCAATGGGGTCCGCATATAACGGCCCTGGCAGGGAGACTCAGTTCCGCTGCTTGTGCTGTTAGAAAAATACGACTCTTGACTGATATTGAAACAGCAAGACTAGTATATTTTAGCTACTTTCATAGTGTTATGTCGTATGGTCTACTGTTGTGGGGTTCAGCTGCAGACTTGAACACCATTTTTGTACTTCAAAAAAGAGCCATCCGCTCCATTTACAAACTTAGACCACGCGACTCGCTTAGGGAAGTATTTAAGAAGATCGATATTTTAACTGTGCATGCTCAGTATATTTTAGATAACATAATGTATGTGCGCAAAAACTTGCATCTGTTCAAAAAAAACAGTGACACTCATAAACATAATACCAGAAATAAAAACAAATTGAAAACTCCCAGTCTTAGGCTACACAAGGTGGGAAACTCATTTGTGGGTCAATCTGTAAAATACTTTAACAAAATACCTCAAAGTCTTGTTGATCTACCTCTTCACAAGTTTAAGTCTGCAATTAAAGCAAAGTTAATGAAACAAGGTTATTATAATGTAGAGGATTACTTGAACGACAAAAGTTTGTGGTCATAGTAGGAATAATCTGCTCCTCTGCTCAATATTGTGTTCTTTTTTCTACTCGCATTGACTGTACTCTGTTTTTATTTTTTGTAAAACAAACAAAGTTGAAAAGAGTAACTATCGAGTTTCTTGCCGGAGTCTTCTCGATAAGAAGCAACGTCCGAACCGGTGGTAGATTCACATTATGTATATTCACGATGTGTACTAATATTGTACTATTTTATTTACGTTTATTATTATTATTTCTGTATACTTTTTTTTGACATGTCATAAGTGCTTTGTACAAGCTTAAATGAATAAATGATTTTTTACTTTACTTTACTTTACTTTACTTTACTGCAAGAATATACGTGAGTAAATATAGTTGGTAATACATGCCACCATCTGTCCACAAAATTTTAATTCAGGGAGAGTATCATAAACCATTTCGCGGTATTACCAATTGGGCAACTTTCAAAAAATGCTCAAGAATCTCGCAATAAGGACTATAAAAAATTTCGCTTATACCATGCTCAGAAATGCTCTCGAATAGCTACAAAGATGTGTTTAATACACTACTTTACACTTCAGATTCATATATAACGAGCATAAGAAAACCATATGCAAAACATGTAAAGGAGCTCGATGAAGATACTTTACACCTTCTCAAGGTTAATGAACTTATTTCAGATCCTGAAGCTCACCGGGTGTAAGATGTCAATCTTGCTGAGCAAAAAAAAAGAAATAATATTGCGATAATATTGATTTATTTGTGTATGTTAGCGTAGTGTTAAAAGGTATTTTACCATTTTTAACTTTATATTATCATTATAATATGATAGTTATCTTAATAGAGTAATTAGGATTGAGAAATACACATACAATATGTTTCTAAAAAAAAAATTCAATAAATAAATACTATTTTAGTATATAAAAAAAAAACAGGTAGACAGAAGTAAACAAGTAAAAAATTTCACTCTTACATTTTTATAAAGATAAAATATTTACAGTCCTAAACTAATGTTATAATAAGGCAATTACCTAAGTACACTCTGTCTCCTAATTAGTACACTAATTTTCCTTACCTCAAACATCCCTAAAGTGAAACTGTGCATGCAACATGGACCTCTATAGTAAGCTGTCCAAAAACATGGCGGATCTTGGTGAATTATTCACTACACAAATGGAGGAACACAAGCAAAAGTTGCAGCAGGCACAGTCAAGTTCTCCAATTACAACTCATACTATGTATACACTGACACAGGAGTTTGAAGGTTTTAAAACTCTCATGTGGAAGTCTCTATCTGTTCTCAAGGCCCAAATGGAGCTGTTGACTGTTGCGCTGGATCGACATGATATGGCTGCACGTAGAAAGGTGCTACTGTTCCATGGAGTAGCTGAGGCAAGTAATGAGAATGTGGCAGAAGTTATCACAGGCATCTTAACCGGCAAAATGGAATTGTCCCCGGATGTTTCCAATCAGATCGCTGTATGTCATCGTTTGGGGGCTAAAATAGGCAATAAGGCAAGGCCTATCCTCGTGCGGCTAGCCAAATATGAAGCACGCAGGGAAGTGTGGAACTACAAAACCTCTTTGAAGGGTACTGGCATCACAA
This sequence comes from Udea olivalis, assembly GCA_947369235.1. NCBI lineage: Eukaryota > Metazoa > Arthropoda > Insecta > Lepidoptera > Crambidae > Udea > Udea olivalis. Next base: position 17,177,025 of record OX376355.1, read on the forward strand.
TCTCAGAGTTCCTCACTAAAGCCAGACATGATGCCTTCATGAAAGCACGGGACCACTTCGGGATAGGAAATTGTTGGACTATGGATGGCCAAATCATTCTTCTTCTCCCCGACAACTCTCGCCGTAAGATCGAATGTCTTCGTGATTTGACCCCGCTTTTTAGCAAGTTCCCCAAGCTTCCCACAAGTCCGTCGAGCAAGTCTCCACAGAAGGCACTCGCTGGCGGTTCCGGCAAGCTGAATAAAAAGGTATCTGAGGTCCAGAATACCATCAAAGCTCAGCCGCAGATGCAGACTCGGCGAAAGCAACAACAACAACAGGGAAGTTCTATGAAGAAATGATAGCTGGGTGCCTACTTTATTTATCCGTGTTTTACGTATTTTCGAACAATGGTAGGTAGTACAATCTTTTCATAAAAACCGTGATTACCTTTCCCTTTTTAGCTTTTACTAACCCGCACTTTGTGTAATAAAATTAATGCCGGTGTGTGTTGATAAATTTAGTAATTATCTGTTGTCAAATCTTTACCTTGTCAATGTCACGTCGATGTCTCAGTCTCAGTGACATTTTGTTTTTTTTTTCTTTGTTCTTTTGCCTACTAATAAGTTTACGCACTAGGCTAGTTTAGCATGGGTGCGTTCGAAAATGATTGTTAACTGCAGTAACGTAGTATTTTGTTTTTTCTTTTATTGTTTAATTTTCTTTTATTTTTAATTGCTTTGTTTTTAAGTGTGGTTTTAATGAAAACTATAGTGTCTTTGAGATACAAAGTATTCTTTCTGATTCTTAATTACACAGGATTTCTGACACTAGTATGGCTGACAGAGTGTAATTAAGCTGTATTTGTAACCGAACAGGTTATGCGCTATTGAACTATAGCGGGATAGTTTATATTTTTGTTATTACTATTGTTTAAGTTAATTGCATAAAAATAGTGAATTGTAAGCCAGCCACGAAGAACAACTCATCTCAGTGAAAAAAGCTAAGTACCATTAAGTTTGTCATCCCCCCGCTAGATGGAGTTATACTCCTTTAGCTCGCGATATAACTATTTAACGCTAGAAGGATAAGGACTTGTAAAATGCACGCCCAGCCAGGTTCATGCACCATTGCTTGACAACCTCAATCTACGCTTGTAAAATAAATAGCGTTCTTTCATTACTACTCGCCCGCCGGACCTTGTACATGGTCCTTCGAGCCGGATGTACGAATATTAACGTACTTTTTGACATTTTCAGGGTTTCCGGGCGAAACTCAGAACCGTACTCAAGGGCGGCGGATAGTCGTCAAGGACGGTTTCAACGGCGACTGCAATAGGCGCAGTCACACTTCGGGTTTCTGTCACACCGGGCGGCGGCGTCTACGAGGAGGCGCAGCGGCATCAGCAGAACAGTCGGCGAGGCGACTGACTGCAGCGGCACAATCAGTGTGCGGCATCGGGAAGGTGTGCGGAGCGGGGTGAGGTGTAAGCGGTGAAGTGGTGGTCACGTGCGGGTGACGTAGTGATGAGTGCGGAAAACTGTGAGTTATTTGAATCTTATTTCAAGGGGAACTTTAACTTAGAAGAAATTTGAAGGGAATTGGGACTTAAAATAATTCGTGGAAAAACGACCAGACGGGGAACCTATGCCCAATTTTCTGTAGAACTATAAAGTGCAAAACACTTAGAATAATTTTCAAGAATTCGTTAATCTGTGACTTAGAATAAATTTCAAGAAATTTGTTAGTGTAATTTCGGACTTATAACAAATTAAGACTTTTATTTTTGTGAACTGTTGTTAATAATTTCAAAATGGATGAACTGATAAGTTTGCAAATTAGTCTCAGGTCTCAGATAATTAGAGGCTATGATAATTATAAAAAGTCTCCTAAAGACAGGATAACTGAGGCATACATTGAGACAAGGTTGGAAAATCTTCAGGACCTGTGGAAGTTGTTTGGATCGACTCACGTATCCATAGTCTCCCATTCGGACTTTGATGCGAGTGACAGCACATATGTAGACGATCAGGTTTATGAAAGCACAGAGGACACTTATTTAGATTATAAGAGTGATTTGCGGTCCGGTTTAAAGAAATGTGCTCCATTCGCTGTAGAGGAAAGTAAAAGCAATAGTCCAAACAACAATAATCACAACATTCATTTGCCCAAAATTAGTATCCCAATGTTCTCCGGGAAATATTCAGAGTGGCCCACCTTCAAAGATCTGTTCGTCTCATTGATACACAGTAATGCAACTTTAGACCGGGTACAAAAATTACACTACCTTAAAGGATATGTAACTGGAGAGGCTGAACAACTTTTACGGCAAATACCTGTTTCAGCTGACAATTATCAGCGATCCTGGCGCTTGTTAAAGGAGCGATTTGAAAATAAAAAATACATGTCACATTGTATTATAAAGCGGTTATTGAGTCAACGAAACGTAATCAGTGAAAATTCAGTAGGCTTAAAAGAGTTAATGGACACAACAACTGATTGTCTCGACGCTTTAACTAATTTGGGAATAGATGTATCTACGTGGGACATTCTGATTATCCATATTTTGGCGCTTAAACTGGACCCTGAAACAAAAAAACAATGGGAATTACATGTTAGTAGCTCAATGGACAGCGAAAGTTTGCCAACATATGGACAATTTAGAAATTTCATATCAAATAGGTATAGGGCTTTAGAGTTCGTAGAACCTAATAAGTATTCAAAGAGGGTTGATAACCAGGTTAGTAAAATAAAAGCACTCCATATTACTAAATTCAATTGTACTTTTTGTGACGGTGAACATAAAATAAGTTACTGTAAAAATTTCATACAGCAAAACGTAAGCGATCAATTGTTTAGGGCTGGATCACTCCGCACGGGAGTGTAAGAATACAACTCATTGCAAAGTTTGTGGAAAATTGCATCATACTTTGTTGCATCTGAAGGGTTCCGCTGGAACAAAATATAAGACAGTGGAAAGGCCACATGAGGCCACGGAACAAAGTTCATCAGCAGTAGTTGGTTGCTCTATTGCTGAAGCAGCATCAGCTGCAAAGGAAAACATAACTTCGTGTTTTTCTACGGGTAAAACAGGACATCAAGTGTTGTTAGCCACCGCTTTATTGAAAGCAGAATCAAAGAATGGAACTAGGATGCTGGTACGGGCTCTACTTGACCAAGGATCGCAGGCTTCTTTTGTAAACGAGTCCACGGTGCAATTCTTGGGATTAAAGAAGATACCGGCAAAAAATGTAATTTCAGGTTTAGGAGAGAACAAAAATATCACTGCTACATCAACGGTTGTCATCAAACTGCAATCTCGGCTAGATCCTAACATCAAACTAACAGTGGAAAAACCTTACGTTGAAGGTTCTTTGGATATAGCTAAGAAAAGATTTGAATTACTAGAGAGGCGGTTAAACAAAAATGAACAATTTAAATTGAAATTTACAGAAGTAATGGATGATTACTTGTCGTCAGGACATATGGAGCTAGTCAAAGAAGAAGAAGTTAATAATAAAGATGCTGTTTATGTTCCTGTTCTTGCTGTAATAAGAGAAGACAAGGACACTACACAGGTACGGGTTGTATGTGACAGTTCTTGTAAGGGTAAGGGAGGTATTTCAATCAATGACTTAATGATGAAAGGTCCAGTACTTCAAGATGATCTAAGACATTTGTTACTGCGTTGGAGAAGTCATGTTTGTTGCCTGGTAGCAGACATTGCTAAAATGTACCGGCAAATAAAAGTATCAGAGCTGGATAAGGACTATCAAAGATTACTGTGGAGACCAGACTCAGGTTCCGATGTACAAAGTTACCGAATGCTGAGAGTTTCTTTCGGTTCGGCTTCTGCACCATATCTAGCAGTACGTACATTGCAGCAAGTCGCATACGATGAAGGAGACAAATACCCAATGGCAAAGGAGCGTACTCTCAAGGATTTCTACATGGATGACATGATGTCGGGCTGTGACACGGTGAAGGAGGCGCTGGAAATATATAAACAGATGAACGAAATGCTAAACAAAGGAGGATTTGTATTAAGAAAATGGACAAGTAACAACGAAGAAGTGTTGAAGGGAATTCAAAACGGGCAAGAAAACGAAGGAAGAGAAAATGAAGATTCGGAAAAGGGAACACTAAAAATAAAATTGGACGCAGTTATGAAAATACTCGGACTTACCTGGAACAGAAGGGAAGATGAATTCCAATACTCGGTAAACGTCTCGGAGCTCACGGAACCTGTAACAAAAAGAAGTATACTATCGGAAGTAGCAAGACTCTTTGACCCCCTTGGGTGGCTTTCACCATGTATAGTAGTAGGCAAGATACTAATACAAAAGTTGTGGTTGAAAGGATTAGACTGGGATGAACAAGTACCAGCGGAAATATATAATCAATGGGTTACTTACCGAGAACAATATATCATTGTTGAAGGAGTTTCACATGCCACGTTGGTTGGGAACCACAAAGGGTTGTTCCCTAGAATTACACGGGTTTTCAGACGCGTCAAACGTCGCATATGCCGCGGTGGTATATGCTAGGATAATTGACGATAAACATAACATTCGGGTTGTGTTGCTGTCTGCTAAAACAAAAGTATGTCCCATTAAAATTGTGTCAATTCCTAGGTTGGAATTATGCGGTGCAATGCTTCTCGCAAAACTGTTACGAGAACTTGCACAGGTTTTCACGGTAGACAAAAATAATATATTTGCATGGACTGACTCAACTGTGGTATTGGCGTGGCTCAATAGTCATCCACGTCGATGGAAACCATTCGTTGCCAATAGGGTATCGGACATACTTACTCTAATGGAACCGTCTCAATGGAATCATGTCAAGTCGAAAGAAAATGCAGCAGACGTAGCAAAAATAAAAAATAAAATTTACAATCTGGAAACACGGACCTGAATTCTTAAAAAACAAGGAAATTAAGGAGAAACACAGTACTCAAGTAGATACAGACCTCGAAGAAATAAGAGTACACGCTGCAACTGAAGAAGAAGACAGTACATGGGAACGGTTTTCATCGTTAAACAGAATGGTCAGGGTCCTAGCGTACTGTAAACGGTTCATTCAATTGGTTAAAACAAAAAAAGAAAATAGATCTTCCACACCATATCTTACAACTGAGGAAATAAATGAAACCTTAAATGTATTAATTAAAAAATGTCAGTTGCAATATTTCAAAGAAGAATTGATAGATTTAGAAAATAGAGGGGAAGTGAGAAAGAATAGTAAGATTTCAAAGTTAAATCCATTTTTAGACGGAAACAAAATGTTGAGAGCAGGAGGACGATTGGAACAATCCAGTAGTTTGTCGCATGATACCAAACATCCTGTTATATTACCAAAAAAATCTCACTTGTCGAAACTCATAGCGGAAGATGCGCATAAAAAGCTCTTGCATGGGGGACAACAATTAGTACTGGGGTATCTGCGTAATAAATATTGGATTGTTGGGGCAAAACTGCTAGTAAAAGAAATCATTCATAAATGCATTACCTGTATCAGACATTCTAATGTAACTAGAAATCAGTTGATGGGCCAACTTCCTGAGGCTAGGGTTACACCCGCTAGGGCCTTTTTACATAGTGGGGTTGATTTCGCGGGACCCATCAATGTTAGGACTTCAAAAGGTCGAGGTCACCATGCATATAAAGGGTATATTTGTCTCTTTATCTGCATGGTTACCCGCGCCGTACATTTAGAGGCAGTGAGCGACCTTACTACTCAGGGTTTTCTAGCTGCGTTTCGTCGGTTTGTGTCGCGCAGAGGACATTGTTCACAAATGTGGAGCGACAATGTCACAAATTTCCTAGGCGCTTCCAAAGAATTGCATAGATTGTTCGCAAGCGAACAATCGAAAATATCGGTAGAAATTAGGGAGAGTTTGTCTAACAACCAAACTACTTGGCATTTTATTCCACCATACTCGCCAAATTTCGGGGGTCTGGAGTAAAATCTAGTAAATTTCATCTAAAACGGGTCATAGGAGATAGTACATTGACCTATGAAGAATTGTCTACTGTCCTATCGCAGGTCGAAGCGTGTCTCAACTCCAGACCATTATCAAGAATTGACACGGATGGCGACACGTATACAGTTCTGACACCTGATCATTTCGTCATAGGAGAGCCATTGGTAACAATTCCGGATCAAAATTACGAAAATTCCACATTTAGTTCCTTGAAGCGTTGGCAGGTAACCCAAAGGATGCTGCAAAGCTTTTGGCGTAGGTGGGCTACAGAGTATTTGCATCAATTCCTGCAACGGAACAAGTGGTCCAGGCAAATACCTAAGCCGCAAGTAGGAGACGTGGTTCTGGTAAAAGAGTTGGACTTGCCTCCTGCGCGGTGGTTGATCGGTAAAATTGTGATGAAACATCCTGGAGCTGACGGAATCACGAGGGTAGTCACGTTAAAAGCTAAAGATAATGTTTTCAAACGACCGATTTCAAAGTTGTGTCTTCTACCCATAGCAAAATAAGTTAATAGTAAAGATAATAAGTTTAAATTAAGTGGTTTGTTTATTTTGTACAAGAATTGCGTTTATTTTGTGCAACCTTTGTTAAAGTTTTTTTTGTTATGACTTGAAGAAGTAATTTAAGTTATTCTCATTTTGCTACGGCATCAGCCAGTTGTGTAATATCTACTTAAGATCTATTGAAAGCATCTGAAATTGTATTGTATTATCACGGTGGGCGGCATTAGAATATATATGTTGTAGTTCTATGTATCACGTCAAGGTAAAAGCATTCGTTGTCAACTAATATCGGTAAAGAACAATTCCTAGTAATTGTTCTTGGTGGGCGGCATGTTTAAGTTAATTGCATAAAAATAGTGAATTGTAAGCCAGCCACGAAGAACAACTCATCTCAGTGAAAAAAGCTAAGTACCATTAAGTTTGTCATCCCCCCGCTAGATGGAGTTATACTCCTTTAGCTCGCGATATAACTATTTAACGCTAGAAGGATAAGGACTTGTAAAATGCACGCCCAGCCAGGTTCATGCACCATTGCTTGACAACCTCAATATACGCTTGTAAAATAAATAGCGTTCCTTCATTACTACTCGCCCGCCGGACCTTGTACACTATAATTATATATTATTTATTTTATTGTAGTATTATGGATCCAATGTGCAATTTAAATAGTAGCTTTATCTCCTGTTCTTCTGATGAAGAATATCTCAGTGCAAGTGACGGGTCTTTTGATTCGCTATCACTGCCAAATCAACTATCTGTAACTTTTCAAAATCATGTTCCCAACTTCAATATCGTCCACATCAATGCCCAAAGCTTGTTAAGTCATCATGCAGATCTATTGTCTTCCTTTAGTGACCAACGCATTGATGCCATATTGGTATCCGAAACTTTCCTCAAACCTTCCTTGCCAGCAATCATGTGTAACATACCATCATTCAAACTAATTCGTAATGACCGTTGGTAGGTAAAGATTTGTTATTTGTACGTAGCTACAGTGACAATCATAAATATTAAAAAATATGTAGGTAGAATCACATTCCCTCCTAACCCTACCCATCCAAAAAGGAATGTGTGACAGACGGTTGGTTGCATCGGATCCGCGGGTCAAGCAAGACGCCTCCGGAAGCTTCCTGCGTGGATTTCCATAACCTGCCCAAACCAACAAAAAGTCGATAATAATCCGCGGCCGCGGTCTTCGCGCGCGTTCAAACCTAACATCCGACAAAATAACGACAATCAGCAGAACATCAGCGAGAGGCGTGGCCCCACACCGAGGTGAGTCCACATTTCTTCCCTTCCATAATGCGAATCATCTTTCTATATACATTCCGTATCTTAAAATATCTGTTCCAAAAGTAGTTTTAGTGTACTGGCAACATTGCCATAATCAATCGTTCTTATTTCCGTAGTCTATAGTTCAGAAAAAAGTAACTTGTCAGTTGTCACTGTCACTTCTGACTTAGCGTAAATTGTAAAGTAAACAAGTAAAATCAGGAAACTTTTCATTGTTTTTTAGCAAGAATGGCTGATTAAGGTACACGGTCCAATTCAACGTTGCTGCGCGTAATATTCAGGATTTATACACGTTGTCATCAAAGTTATCACAAGAAAAGTCTGTTGCGGAGTTGGATAAACAACGATTTCTTGTTCGATACAAAGACTTAACTGGTAATAAACATTCGTTGGACACTTTTACGCATATTATAGCAATGTTAGACACGGATGAGAAACAAAGGAATGATTACGACTCTAAATACGTACAATTGCAGGACATGTTTTACAGTATTCAGGTTTTGCATTCTGCAATATGTAAGGACATCAACAGAGGAGGTTCCAGTGGCTTTTCTAAATCTAATGACTTCCATTTACCTAAAATCAACCTTCCGAATTTTAGTGGTTTACATATTGAATGGCCTAACTTTATATCTAATTACAACAGTTTCATTCATAACAACAAAAACTTAGATTTCGTTGAAAAAATGCATTATTTATTGAGTGTGTTAGAAAAGGAGCCTTTATCTTTGGTGAAACATCTGGTGATCGCCTCGGACAATTATTAGGTCGCTTACAAACTTTTATCTGATCGCTATGAGAATAGAAGGATGATCGCTGATAAACATGTTGAAGCATTATTGAACTTGCCAAATTTAAACCAGGTTAATTCTAAAACATTACGTAAGTTTGTCAATACTTTAAAGGAGAACACACAAGCTTTAAAGTCTTTTGAAATTAATGTTGATCAGTGGTGTTTCCTTTTACTACACATTGTACTAAAAAAGTTATCTATTGAACTACGTACAAAATTTGAATCAACTGTAGATCCGGTTGCCATTCCCACTTTTAATTCTTTATTAAATTTTTTAGAAAATAAACTTCGTATTATTAACAATGTATCAGGTTGTCATTTTACTAATAGGTTATAATAAAAGTGTAATTTTTTAATGTGCTTACTAACTTTTAAATAATGTATCTTTTTTTTTTTTGAGTTTTGGTCCTGAAAATATAAGAGTGGGGGAAGGGCTACACTTAGTAGACGAGACAATAAGGCCTCAATTCAGCGGCCGCAATCTTTTTCCTGCAGAGGATGAATATGATGAATCGGTAAGCATGGTTTTATATAAAATTTTATTTATTCTAATTTACTTCTTTTAATGAACTCAGACAGATGGACTTTAATTGTCGCGCTATACAAACATGTCGGTTAATACAGCTCGAAGATGATTTATTTAGTTGATTTTTGTTGGTTTGTGAAAAGGGGATGGCCCTGACCCATACACTAAAAACCCAGAATCGACGGCAAATGTTTACCAACGGGTTGACTAGAATGGACCTGAAATCCGTGGTGTATAGGACATATAACACTGGTTGGCAAGATTTTTGCCCAAGCACTAAAAATAGTGCTTATGAAGGACTCGTGCATTGCTACTCGTATTAAGTAAAAAAGTTTTTGCATTGTAGAAAAAACGAAATCCTAGTTTTTGGAGTAATTAACAACATTTTTTAAAGAGCACAATAAGATCAGTGAGACCGTACATAAGTTTTTGACGACAGGTTTTTCGGGCCATCTGTTTTGCTGCTGGCTGCTGGATTGGCGTTAACAAGATATAAATAAAGGTTTTGGCCAGCAATGTGATGGCGCTTCTTAACGAAAAAAACTACTAATGAATCATCATTATGTGGAATATGTGCTAATAAAGGTTTTGGCCAGCAATGTGATGGCGCTTGCAACCTAAAAAAACTAGTAATAAATCATTATTTTGTGGAATATGTGCTAATAGGTTTTGGCCAGCAATGTGATGGCGCTTTTTAACCTAAAAAAACTAGTAATAAATCATTATTTTGTGTAATATGTGCTGATAAAGGTTTTGGCCAGCAATGTGATGGCGCTTCTTAACTAAAAAAACAACTAATAAATCATCATTTTGTATAATAACTGTGGTTTAAGTGCTTTTGCATGACTATATTTTGCATGTTTTCATAGGACGGGAACAATATCTTTGATCCGCCTCTTGCCGAGGCCCTTGCAGTGGATTCTGGGAGTGAGGCGGAGGATGAAGAGGAGCTCACTCTTGAAGAGCTGCAGGAGGTTCTGGAGGCTGATAGTGGGGAGACTATCAAACAAAACGATCGGTCTGAAGACGTTTTTAGCTGGGAAGAAGATTATTCTCGTTTTCAAGGCTCACGAGAGGAGTTCCATGAGATCGTTAACCCCAAAATTACTGGAACTACTCCTTTCGGAGTATTCAGTCAAATTTGTGACCAACCTCTCATGGAGCTCATTGTGACTGAAACTAACCGGTACGCCTAGGAGAGTATAGCTCCCTCTTTTGAAACAGCCGAAGGATTACCTGCACACAGCAGGATAGGTCAATGGGTGGAAACATGTGTAGCTGAGCTGAGCTGTATAGGTTATTAGCAATTACAATTTTAATGGGCATGTGTGTGGGCCGCATTGACGAATATTGGAGCACCAGCTTCCTAGGCATACCTGGATTCCGGCGGATTATGCCTAAGGACCGTTTCATACTCCTTATGCGATTTCTTCATTTTATAAATAATGCCGAAATTGACTCTCACAGACCCGAGCGCAAACTAGCTAAAATAAAACCTTTAATTGATTACTTAAATCTTAAATTTAAAACCTTTCATACGCCCCGTAGGGAAGTAAGTATTGACGAATCGTTGCTGCTCTGGAAGGGCCGTTTGAGCTGGATACAATGTATACGGTCCAAAGCAGCACGATTCAGTATAAAAACTTACGAACTCTGTGAGGCGGTTTCTGGGTACGTAGTTTGTTTTATGGTCTATACCGGGAAAGGGACATTGCCGGGATCTGCAATCTTCGGATTCACATCCTCGACAGCCAAGGTAGTCCTTCAGCTTTTCAAGGACTATCTTGGTAAAGGTTGCACGTTATTCATGGATAACTTTTATAATTCTACTACATTGGCAAGATTAAAAAAAAAAACTGACGCTGTGGGCACACTCAACAGAAGCCGCACTGATTGCCCTCGAGAAATTGAGGCCATAAATGACAAGAGGATGCCAAGAGGTGCCGTGTTAAGCCGACACTGTGGTGACGTTTCTGTCATGGCGTGGAAGGATGTGAAACTAGTCACCACATTGTGGACTTAGCATGGCTCCTGGCGCCTGCCAGCAGGTGGGCCAAGCTGTAGAAAAACCGGTGTGTGTGCTTGACTACAATAAATTTATGGGTGGTGTTGATCTCAAGGATCAAAAATTATCTATGTATTTATTAGAACGAAAAAGAGGCCTTAAGTGGTACATTAAGGTCTTCCGCCGATTATTAAATATATCAATTTTAAATGCATACGTAATATATTCTTCCAACAATGGCCAGCACAAAGAATTGACTCACAGGCAATTCAGGTACAGGCTTTCAGAGGAGCTTTGCGCGCAAATCGGCGCAAACGTGTCGATTCGACCGCAGCGCCAGGGTCTCCCTGGGGTTATTTCTGGAAATGCTGACTCTGACATTGCCACATTCACTGCATGCTATCACCGCAATAGTGAATCAGTCCCTAGCAGAAGGTACTATCCCCAAATGATTGGAAGACGGCTGTGGTGAGGCTGTGGTGAGGCCTTTGCCTAAGTCTAGCCAGCCAGCTACAGTGCAGGATATCCGACCAATTAGCTTGCTGCCTTGCGTTTCAAAGGTGTTAGAAAGAATAGTGTGCGACCAACTCACCCAGTTTCTCGAGGCGCACAGTATGCTGCCACAATGTCAGTCTGGTTTCCGCAAAGGCTATGGCACAGCAACTGCTCTTGCAGATGTGGTTGACGGTCTGTTGGTGGCCCAGGATCGAGGTCTAATGAGCTTCCTGCTGCTATTGGATCAAATAAACGGATCTCATAATTTTTCTAGAATCGATACTGCTCGATTCATTACATCAGTTTTCTCTCTGTTCGCCTTTGTTGTGAAATCATTGAAAAACAAACGCAAAGCGTCCCACTGTTCCAGTATTCTAGACACAACTACCGATAGTGACAGCCATCTGGTTTGCGATGGTTTAAGAATTTTGTGTGGTTCAATATTCACAAAATCTTGGAAGGCACGAAGACTAAAGAGTCGTTTGTCACTGTGTTTGAAAAAATTGTAAATGTCTCTTGCAACTTGTTCAATAGATTCTGGAAGTTTCTTGCAAGCTTCGCTCACAACGCATTTAACGATCGTGATTTCTGGTAACTCACGTTGGAGTCGGGTTTTCACCGAGTTATTATCTCCCATCATGACATTACAGCCATCAGATGCAAAGCCGATCATATTTTTTAGAGGGACATCACGACTTGTAAATGACTGAATCAGTGCAGTATATAGCGTCTCTGCGTTAGCTAATTGAATCACATCAGTTTGATTTTGAATAAATAAGTTATGAAGCTCCCAAAACACGCTACAAATTCTTTGAGCATCTTCATCGAAATATCGCACGACTATGCAAGCAGTTTTTATTGTAGATATGTCGGTGGTCTCGTCAGTTAATAGAGAAAAAAACTGTTTCTTTAATTTTTCAGTTATGCTGGCTTTCTTAGTTTTGCCAATTACATTTTTTGTTATTGCTGTGATTTTTGTCCGTTAAAGCTCTATTTCTTTTACAATAGAAGAATCTGTAATGCATTCTTTGAGAAGGTCGGAGAAGTGATCAGCGACAGAAAAAGGTATATTATGCTCAGCAAAAAAGGCACAAAATTTGATTTCTGCTCTTTTTTTTCTAGACGGTAAAAATAATACGGGCAGTTCAATATTATTTTGTTACATAGATGACGTAATAATCGCAACGACCGATGACGTCATCTTACACAAAGAACACGTAAAGAAAGTGATCGAGAAGTTCAATGAGTTTGGAATAACAATTAACTTAGATAAATGTAATTTTGGTGAACCTATGATTAATTTTTTAGGCTACGAAGTTCATAAAAATGGTATCAGACCAATACAAGAGAAAATAGAAGCTTCAAAATCAAGTAAATATATTCAGTATGGTGTTAATAATAATGGCAATAGTATTGAGCATTGGAACATTGTACGCAATCCGTAGAGGATGCGTCGGTAATATTAGAAAATGGATAAAGAAAGAGGCATCCAAAGCAGCGATACCAGAGGCAACACACATACCTCGTAGCGCTGCCCAAACTAATACCGGGAGAGCAGGAATAGTGTAATAGTGAATATAAGTAAAGTGTAAAGTGGTTCATAAAATTAGTGTAATCGCTTAAATTTAGTGGGTATCATAATGTTTGTGTAATGAGAGTAGAGTACGTAATTCTGTGTTAATTCATGCGTGGCGTTGCTGTAAAGGGAGTTGCCGAGCACAAAGCAGTTAATTTATCTTTTTATTGCAGAACTTGCCTTTACAGTAGTTACTGTAAAGGCAAGTTCTGTTAGGTAGTTACCTAGGACATGTTTATTAAGTTATGTTTCTTATAAAACATTTTAAAGTCGACCCTGAAAGCAGGTGTTCGCAAATGTATGTGTAGTGTAGATATATGCAGATAATGATAAATGTAAAAGTGAGTTAAAATAAAACTAATTCAGTTAATAAAATGTTTAATAAAAATTGATGTAATGTAACTTCGCCTTAAAAAAAAATCTGTTCTATAAATATAATAACATGTATTCGCCTTAAGAGTCGCCGAGTGACGATAGCGATAAGAGTTCACAGTCCAAACATTGTATCGCAAATTGAAACATTGCAATGTAAGTAGAATCAATGAATAGTAAGCATAGTTGATTAGAGTTGTTTCATTGTAATAGGGTTCCGTATGTAGATCCATATTTTTGTCTTGTAATGTATTTTCAGTTTACAATTTTTTTTTAAAAAAGGTGGGGTGTGATGTGGCGATACACATTGTATGCAAAAATGCTGATAATACATGAAAGCAGCGGCTGCGCCATATCGCAAGTCCGGGACGGCAGTCGCACACCGCACCCTCGCCTGTTAAGTCATATACATGTTAAAAGTGTTTTTTCGTATGGTATGCTTCCATAACGTAATTCATTATAAATTATGTATAGCAACACTCTCTTCCCTTACCATCAAGCTGTCAAGCTATCCACACTGCATTTAAAGTAGCTCCGTATCTTTTGTTATATTTAAATAGAAAACATCATCCACTGTATATTTCGTTGGTAAATAAAACTCTGGTATGTACCTTTATATTATATATTGGCTGTTTAATTGCAAAGTACCACCTTGACTTTTCCCATGCTTCGCACACGCGGCGCTCTCCGATCCTAGACCCCTAACAATACATAGTAATCGTTCCGCATTCCAAATTATTTAATAAGATTGGTTAAGAGTCAGATATTGTATGAACAGTTTACCGACGTGAGAGACAATATACTGCAGTGATACCCATACACGTTTTGATCATTTAACTTCCCTCGAACCCAAGGACAGTAACAGAAGTAGGTTCTGGCCCAGTAGAGACGCAAATACTAAATTACTAAAGCTGTTAAAATACTCTTTCACAGTTGAGTATGTACCAGGTAAACTAATGTTTGTATCAGATTTTTTATCAAGAAATTATTTAAAAGTTCAAGTGGTAGATGATGTTGACATGCAAGATGTTGTTCACACCTTAGAGTTAGAAGATTATCTGCCCATCAGTAAAGAAAAGTTAAACCTGTTTAAAACAGAAAGTAGTAAAGATACAGTTTTGTCTAAAGTAATTGAATATACTAAAAAAGGTTGGGAAAAGTATGTTAAAGATTCAGATATTAATCATTTTTTTAACTTAAAAAGATTCTTTAGTGGTAAAAGAAGACATATTGTTTTATAAGGACAAAGTTGTGGTGCCAAGAAGTATGTATAATGAGATGTTGAAACAGATACATGGAAATGCTCATTTAGGAATAGATAAAAGCAAACGGAGGGCAAGATCTTTAATTTACTGGCCTAAAATTAATAATATGATTGAAATGTTTGTAAGTAAAATGTACAATGTGTGAACGACATTATCCTGGAAATAAAAAAGAAGTGTTAGTTAGCCATGAGATCCCTAAATTACCGTTTATGAAATTAGGAATGGATATTGCAGAATATGCAGGAAAATACTATTTAGTTACTGTTGACTATTTTTCAAAGTGGTTTGATGTTATGCTGTTGTGCAACAAATCCATAGATGTCATTATTTTGAAATTGTGAAAGTTATTTTCTAACCATGGCATACCGAAGCAAATTATTTGTGACAACAGTCCCTTTAATGCTAAGAAGTTACATGATTTTTGTAAACAACATAATGTTGAAATGAGTCATTCTTCGCCTTATCATCCTAAGTCGAATGGTTTGGCAGAGAAGGCGGTTGGCATAGCCAAAAAGATTCTTAAAAAATGCAATTCTGAGTCTGAGTTGTATTCAGCTTTATTAGAGTATAGAGTGACCCCCGTAGCGGGAACTGATTTTTCTCCATCTCAAATGTTAATGGGAAGATTGTTACGCTCAAAGTTACCTATGGTTAGAAATCACTTAAAGCCAAAAATTATAACAAAAGATGCTTATGATCAGCAAACGGTTGTAGGCAAAGGGATAAGAAGACACAATATTATAATCGCACTGCTTCAGTCGGCTCTGAGTTTAGGGTAGGGAAGAGTGTAACTATTAGAAATCCTATAACACTCTTATGGGAACCTGGAACTGTGGTTGAAAAATTAGGCAGACCTAGATCTTATAAAGTAGTTAATAGTAAAGGAAAAGGATAGGGGAGAAAAACAATTCATATGCGACATTCCCATAATAGTGATAGAGGTGTTCCAAATAGAAGTTATTTTGATGAAAATGAGGATGAAACACAATCATCTTCATCTAGTGTTGTAAGTTGTGATTTAAATACGAGTAGTAGCAATCAGGCTATACGTGAGGATGTTCAAACACAGTCACCTCATAGTCAAAGAACTAGAAGTGGCAGAGTTGTTAAAAGGCCAAGGTGGCTAGATGATTATGTAACTTAATTAAGTTTAGTTATAACATTTGTTTTCAGGGAGTGATGTGGTATGTTCTAAGCGGAAACGTTAAAATAAGTAAGACGTTAAAATAAGGTTTTGGTACACAGCTAGCTTGTCTTTAATTTGGAGCAAGCGACGCTTAGAAGAAGTAATAAATGGCGGTTCGTAAAATTCCTAATTAACTGTTTTATTAATGTTACAACTCCTTGTTATCTAAATTACACATATTGTTTCTTTTTTTATCAGAAGGTATTTCTACCTAAATTAATAATGATTAAGAAAGATTGGTTTTGTTTAAAAGTTTAAATAAGATTTTAGTAAAGAACTATATTTATTTGTTTAGATGGTTTGATCATCTCCAGCAATATCCAAAGTTTAATAATTATGATTGTTAAGAGTTTTACTTGGCTATGTGTCATCAATTATAAGACTAAAAAAGTGATTTAATTTCAGAATAAACCTTATAGCAAATAAATAAATAACAATTACTTCCTATAGTCAGGATTATTATTCAATTTAACTGTGAATTTAACCCTAATTGTCTGCATATCGTCATTTGGAGAACACACGCATCATTTGATGAACGCCCTCATCATTTCGGGGAACACCATTAAAATCAAAGAAATGCCATTACAACATAAGGTATTTAGGAATAAAGCCTGATAATATTGGAAACAGGCGGAATCCCTGTAGCTACCGCAGATTGATTTGTATGCAAGTGAGCTATATTCACTTATTTAGTAGTTTAAGAACATGAACTAGTCATATAGCTTAATTTACAGCGACATTGTCCTTAAAAACGTTTTAATTTCAAATTTTGTGAAAGTTTTTTAATTTCGTAGGTACTATTGGCGACATATCTCCGCTATCGTAAAGGGTAAAAATTATATATACATATATATATTTTATATAATTATAAACCTCCGAATAACGTTCCCCGAATGATTAATTTTAGTGAAAGCACACTTAAAAATTGAAATTTCAAGAAAAGTATTTAATTCTATGCTCTGCCAAGGTAAATATAGTTTAAACACAAGTTTAGTTATGATTTAGAGTAATTATCAATATATTTAGCTCTACTCTATAGCATCATAAAACAGAATTCTGAATTTTCCACCTTGGTGATTTTGAGCCACCTATGCTTAATTGCTTGACAACCAAACTTAACAGCATAATACCCAGCTTAAATATTGTAAGGGAACATAAGGATGATTTGAAACTAGAGCTTAAAAAAAGGTATGGTTTGATTGAGTTCGATGACCATGCAGCTATAGCTACACTATTGGACCCTAGGTTCAAAAACGTACATTTCAAAGACCCTGCTGCATGTGGAAGAGCCATACAGAAACTTAAAAATATGGTTCAGGAACAACAAAGCAGCCCATGCTAATCCGAGGAAGACAGTGCGTCCAATGCTCCTCCAGAATATGACTTATGGAAACACCATAAGGAGTTGGCACACGGCCACAAAAAGAAAACACACCAGGGAGACAAAGTTTCTCTTTATCTGTCAAATCCGGTTGTCCCTCTGAGTTTTTTTTCGAAAGCGAGTTCCAAGCGAGTGCCTTTTTTCGAAAGCCAGAGTAACGATGTTGCAAACAAGGAACAGATTGTCCTCAAAATATTTGGAACAATTATTGTTTTTGGACAGCGTGGATGCAAAAGAGTTTTTTGTTTAACAATTCATTGTCACTTTTCTGATTTAATTATTAATAATAAATCCGTGCCTGGCGTGAATACATTGATAAGTCGAGATGTATGTTTTTTGTTTTATTAGCTTAATGGCTTCCTATGCCCAAGACCCTTCACTGAAAAAAAATACAACAAAAAATATACAAAAATGTCAGAAGAGTTACTGTTGTTCCTAAATGAATAACTCACATAATACCCGGCTTCCTTAGACAAGTTGACTTAAACAGTTAAATATTTACATGCTACTGTGAATAAACTCTTTTTACAATCGCCGTTTGCAGCGCCACCATGATGATGGCAGGTCGCACAGCCCGCTATGTCACTGTGACATTGCTGGATTACTGTCAATGGTCACTTTTTGGCTAGAGCGCTTGGCTGTGACGGACGTTCACTCGGCTAAGGGATTTGTGACCTAGGGATTTTAGTATCCTAGTTCTTGTTATTTTGGGTTTCGTTGTTGTAATCTGTAGCAGTTACATTTTTCATTAATAATTCGTTATCGTTACCAGTTAATTTGTGCTACCTTTTTATTTTTAATCTATTACACCTATGATCTATAAGATCAGAAGTGGGATAACCACGCGCTTCGCTCGCTTAAATCATCTTTTCTATATAAGTAGCTCTAATTCAAGTGATAGTGTTAAATGTTGTTTGTTTGTGTTTTTTTTTTCCTGTGATTAAAAATGTCTGGTAGTTCATAGTAGGACTCTACACCGTCGAAAATATTGTGGGGAGTTCAGAACAATATAACGAAGCTAGGTCACTTAAGCGTTGTGCTCGTGAAAGTTGCACTAGATCTGTAAACGCCGCGATCGTTCCTGTGGTTCTCGTTATGAGGCTTTGAGAAAAATATTAGTGAGGTTAAATTAAATTGACGGTCGGCTTTATTCGTCATTAGTATCAACATCAACTTCGTTGTCACACCCTACCCGTGAGTGGGTCTTTGGCGCCGTTGTTGGTGTCTTATCAGTGTTAATATAAACAAGGTCAGGTACGGCAGCCACATAAATACGGCATTGTAAACTGTTTCAGCCTGCAGCAAGACGTCGCAGCAGAGTACTGGAAACCTAGATTCCGGTATGCGCCGTTCGTACAAAATTCTACAAGCTTTGGCGCATGACCGTTACGAGCTGGAGCTACTAGCTGGATCGTACGGCAAGAAGACACAAGCAGCCGCCGAGCACACGGTTTTGTGGTTTGGCGAGTGGACTCCAGAGACCTGCGAGGCGTTCTTTGAGGGTGTTGAGTCCTAACTTGACATGCAAATACGGCCTGTCATTTTCTGGTGTAGTCCAGGCAGACGCTACGGGTTTATACCCCAAGCGTATCGTATGTTAGCAAGCAAATACGGCCTCTGCTACACCGATGGTAAGGTCAGTAAGCACATTAAGCAAACTTTGGGCCTCTATTGTGCGTACTGTTATTAATTTTTCTATGAATGCTAGCAATCCGGATCTAGCGTTTATAGGAAGTTATTTGTTCTTTACATATTTCAGTTTCTTAATTACAAGTAATTTTCCACATAAGGATCCTATTTTCACTCCTATTTCTCGGCTGCAATCACATGAGTGCACGCGTGTGAGTGCTGCCGGGATAACCTGAGCATGATTTTTAATAGAATATAAAGCGCTGCCCGTCATGTAAACTTTGGCTCTGTGTATAATAAATTGTTTAAAAATATAAAAACTTTGTTAAAGTGAGTGACTTTGTGAAGATAATATACAGTGTTGTGTAATGCACTTGTACAAGTGTTATCCCTGAAAAAAAACAAGACGTTTTCTCATAAAACGACGATAAAACTGTGTGTGACTGTTTGTAAATAAGTGACTTATTACTTAAATGATTTGAAAAAGGACAATTGATATTGCTTCCTAAACGGGAAATAGTCGGTGCGGTGCAAATCAATTGAAAATAATTACTGATCTGACTTTAAATCTAAAAGATACCAAGTGATTCCACCGTTTTTATTCGAATCGACTGACAAGTTACAGAACATTGACCCGTATAGCGTTAACGACAACAACCACATTGCAATACAATCCTGCAACAACGCCATCTTTCCGCCTCGAACTTATCAAACACGCACGCATCGAACGAAAACGGTTGTTTGCTATTACCAATAAACAACTAGCGACATATGTTGGTAACTGATGTAACTAGTTGAAATTCAACAAACCTACAACTGCTGATCAAATTCGTCGCAGATACTGTAGCACACGTAGCTGAGTGAGTGGTCACAGCTACGGACTCAATTACTCTTTCACAAAAAGTTGTAGGTTCGGAACTCACAACCGCCATATATTTTTTTCTTTTTCTGTAATCACGTGAGCAGGAAATATCATAATGTCAACATCAAAGAACGCAATGATTCAAAACAAGCCTGTAAAAATTAAATGTGACAAATGCAAAAAAGACATTCCTAGGCGAGAATATTTAATTTGTCAACAGTGCAAAATCGTACTTGATCTGGGATGCGCCAACGTACCATTTGTGAGATTTCATATCATGGAAGCAGACCGGAAAAGGAAATGGAAATGTGATAGGTGCCTGACTAGGCCCGCAACTAAACAAAAATCACCATCCTCCAGCTATGCCACACCTTCATCATCGCCTCATGATAGGGACGTTGATAACGATAAGTTGCAGAAAAATGTAACAACCCGTCAAAGATATAAGCTAAGCTACACGCCTCTTCAGTAGAGCTACTAGATACAACAGACGATCAATCCATTATTGATGATTTCTCGACCCTACTTGAAAACACGCGCCTTAGCCTGCCAGATTTGAATATTGATGATAGTAGAGAGCTTCAAGAGGAAATAAACATTCTCAAAACTAAATTAGCAAGTGCGCACTTGGAGATCGATAGACTGAACATGCAAGTCACAGCCCTACAGAGGAAAGTAGATGAACAACAAAGAAAAAGTCAAATCTTGAGTCAGCTTCTTAAGGAACCCACATTACGGAAAGCAACTCCCCGAAAACAAAACTATCACAAGGGGTCAATAGCTAGTTCACCCGAAAAACAATCGTTGCCCTACCCAGTAACCCGCGGAAGCCCTACGGAACTGAACTCTAAAAGAGTAGAACCGTATGAAGACAAATCGCACTCAAAGTCCCCAAGATCAACACTCGATAGTACACAGATCTCAGACTCCACTGCCTTATCATCAGGAGTAATCTACATCATCGGTAGTCAACAATGCGTCAGCCTGGGTACTCAACTTCACCAATCTAGATACGGAAGCAAACTCGGAAATTACTCAGTGCGTGCTCTAACCAAACCAAACGCTTCAGCGGCAGAGATCCTTAAGGGATGTAAAAGTGATGTAGAAGACTCTTCCCAAAACTTTATAATACTCTGCGCAGGTGATAATGATGACAACCCGACGAAAATTCTCATAGAATATGCATCGGCTCTGAAAAGATTCCGATTTATTGATATTATTGTACTAAGTGTGATCAATAATAAATACTTAAATACTATCAAATTAAATAAATGCATAGAAAACGTATGTAGAAATATATCCAATTGTAATTTTATTAAACTGTATAATGACCAATCTCAATATTGTAATAGTTTTTATGAGTATTTACAACTGACATGTAAAAAAATTAATTTTGTAATTGACTGTCACAACTATTGTTAAATTGACTAATTGCAACACTGAAGTTAATACGTCACTTATCGTAGATTATCTGTTCTACCTTTTTCCTCTGTCTGTCCGCCTGTACAGTCTGTGGCCTGTACTGTAATGGTGAAAATAAATAGTCTGCTTTGCTCAGTTTTGCGTATTTCATTTTATAGTCACAAATTCATTTAAATTCTTTCACAAACTAAGAGGTTATGGGCATAAATTTGTTCGAAAGTATTTATAAAAGTAATTTGCCACAAAAGTGCTGTGATTCAATTAGATTCAAAAACATAGCCTTGAAACCACTCATTGCCGGCGTGGTCATTATTCTATTTCAGCATATTTTTGACGAAAAGTACGACAACAATGGTATCCCAAATATCAATGGGCACGATTGAAAAGCTAATTGGAAGAGAAAACTACCAAAGTTGGAAATTCGCCGTTAAAAACTATCTGGAACATGAAGAATTATGGCAGGAGATTGAACCCGACTCGGGTTATGTATCCGACAGCAAGAAAAATACGAAAGCAAGGTCGAAAATAATACTGTTGGTAGATCCAGTTAACTATGTCCATGTTCAGGAGGCTACAACAGCAAAACAGGTTTGGACAAAACTCGAAAAAGTATTTGATGACTCAGGGCTCAGTAGAAAAGTAGTTTTATTAAGAGATCTGATTACCACTAACTTAGACAATTGCTCGAGTGTCGAGGAATATGTTAATAAGGTAATGTCAACAGCTCATAAGTTACGGAATATCAATTTTGTGGTAGGAGACGAGTGACTTGGTACGTTGCTGCTCGCTGGCCTCCCTGATTACTACAAACCGATGATAATGGCTTTAGAGAGCTCTGGTGTGAATATTAGTGCAGATTATGTTAAAACCAAGTTATTACAAGAGGTCAAGGTATCAGATTCTGTTGCTTATTATGCCAAGTCATATAATAAACATAATATGTCAAAGTCAACACCGAAAAATTCACATAATCAATCACATGAAAAAAGGCAGTCCAAAGGCCCACGGTGCTTTGTTTGTAATAAGTATGGGCACATGAGTAGGGATTGCTATTTCAAAGATAAAAAGAAAGGTTCCTGGAATGATAATTCAAAAAATAACAATAATAATAATGGTTATTATCGTATCCCTCAGAGTTGGTATTATTTAGTGTCATAATTACTTTTTGCACATATTCTTTGTCAATAGGCGTAAGATAAATTGAATTATTTAATGAAATAATAATATTTTTGTAATTAATGTTAGTTTGTTGATTCATGTTATATGTCAAATTAATAAAGAAATCATTAAACATATTAGCAATTTTATTAGGGTCAGTTACAATATTGTAGGAGATGAATAGAATATGGTGTGGGTAGTGTCCTCGCAACCTTATATAAAGGGCTGCAGACCTGCTTAGCTCTCTTTCTGCTGCTAGCCGTCGGACGATAAGGACCTCACTCTGGTGTATCGGGTGCCCATATTATTTTTCGTGCCTTGCTGATAGTTGATTGTGTTAACGTTAGAGTCATAATTATTTTGCTAATTTAATTGTTATTTTTGGCCTAGGTTAAATAAATTGTCTTTTTAAAAAAGCTGTTTCACTTCTGATTTCTAATATCAGAAGTGGGATACGCAATTTACTCCCACACTCATTTTCGTTTTGTTTGAATCTAAAGTTAAGTTCCTACAACTGATCAATGTTTGATTGAGATCAACAACTACCCGCAAGTGCACTTATTTTTCCTGTTGTTTTACAACTTTTAATTTCGCTGGTGATTTAAGCATAAAAGTGTTAATCGTATTTGTTTACGTGCTATTTTGGTTTTGCTAAAGTGAAATATTACGTTCCGTTTTGCGTTTAATCGTTGTGAAAGTGTGAGGTTAGACGATGGATAGACCTAGTCGTTCGGATTATCGCAGAAGTGATAAACAGCGTCGTAAAACTCGTAAGCGACGTTCTTCTTCGCGTCAGTGTTCTCGCAATAGGTATTCTCGGTCTCATAGCCGGTCTAGACCTCGGACACCACCAATGATGCGCAGTCGTAGGGCTCGTAGGACTCGTAGTCGTAGCTGTAGCCTACGGACTCGCCAGGATTCTATTAGTGAACATCGGCATATAAATAAGGTGCAAAGCACGCCGGTGTGCAGTAACTCAGAATCTTTTGAGACAATCCTGTCGCGTCTGGAGGCTTTAGAGAGACGTTCTCACTTACCTACCTCGCCTACCAGTCGAGGAACGGAACAAATAGTCGAAGCTATTCAGTCGCTAAAATCTGTGAGCTCGCAAAGCTATTACGTGTCAAATTTCGACCCTAGTATTCACGATGTTGACGTGTGGTTTTCTGAAGTCGACCGGGCTAAAATTTTGAATCGTTGGGACGACGCTGAGTGCTTATCGCGTATAGGTAATTGCCTTAGGGGTGATGCGAGGTCTTGGATGAATGAGTGGGTGTCCGGTGATCGTTCGTGGACCAATTTTAAGAACGATTTTAAGCCGTTGTGTGTGAAACGTATTGATTCGGCGGGTATTCTGTACGATGTCATGTCGACCAATTCTGATAACTTTGTCACGTACGCAGAGTATGCGAGAAAATCCCTGTTGCGGTTACGGATAGTTAGGGGTCTCAGTGACGATTTAATAACCGAAATAGTTTTAAGAGGTATTGTCGATCCACATGTTAAGGCTACTGCCACGAATGCAAACTTAAAGTCCAATGATTTAGTGAATTTCTTATCCACCTTTACGAAACCGCTTAAACCTTCTATTGCTGATCCACGCGTGTCTCGCCCCTTTACGCATAGCAAGTACAGTGACAAACGAAGTGCTAAGGTGTCGTCCCGGTTTAGTAACTCTAAGTGTTTTAACTGTGGTGATCCGGGACATAAACGAGATGAATGTCCTAAGAAATCCAAATTTGACAGCCGCGATAAGAATAATAAGAACGAAAATAAGCTCGTCGGAAAAACGGTTCCTTGCACTTATTGTAAGAAAGTTGGTCATGACATAACGTCATGTTTTGCGAAACAACGTGTTGATCAGCAACGGAGTCAGCCAAACAAAGTGAATTTTTGTTCGCCTATGTCTGAGGGTCGTAATGACATCGTGGTAGGAGTAATACAAGGAATTCCAGTAGATATTTTGATAGATACGGGTGCGATAGATGTGTCATTAATATCGTCTGACGTGGTTAAATATTTTTCTTGTTCTCATAAGCCAACCGAATCTCAAATAAAAGGCGTTGGCGAGTCGGTAACAATGATTGATTCCTATGTTACTCTAACCATTGAATTAGATGGGTTATCGTTAGAAGTTGACTTGTTGGTGGTACCTAGCGAGTGTATGAACGCCCCTGTCATTATAGGAACGGACGTTTTAAACAGAGACGGAATCACGTTTGTTCGCACAAAAAATTTACAACGTATTGTACGTAGTTTGGAACCTAAGGTAGTTTCTGCTGTGGAGTCGAAAGTGAAATCAGCTATAAATACAAATTTAACCGGTAATGATTTGTTGCAACTAGAAACTATTTTAAGAAAGTACGCGCCATTTATGATTTCGGGTACAGCTACGTCCACAGTGACCACTGGCAACATGTACATTCGGCTCAACGACAGTACTCCTATTTACTACCGCCCTTACAGGATGTCCCATGACGAGAAGCTAAGGGTTCGGGATATCATTAACGACCTTATGTCGAAGGGTATTGTGCGAGAATCTGAGTCTCCCTATTCGAGTCCAGTACTCTTAGTGAAGAAAAAGGACGGTTCCGACCGTATGTGTGTGGATTTTCGGGCGTTAAATAAGGTCACAGTAAAAGACAGGTATCCATTGCCTCTCATCGATGATCACATTGATCGCCTAGGTAAAAGTCAGTATTTTACGACGCTAGATATGGCCACAGGCTTCCACCAAATCAAACTAGATGATGAGTCAATACCTCTTACTGGTTTTGTGACGCCCGAGGGGCATTAATGCCATACGGCTTAGCAAATGCTCCTATTGTTTTTCAACGTCTAATAAGTAAAACGCTACATGAATTCCTTGTTAATGGTAAAGTTTTAATTTATATCGATGACTGCTTGATTTTACATGATAACATTGAGTCTGGCCTCAAAGATCTTGATAAAGTATTAGCCACATTAACTACCGCGGGATTCTCCATTAACCTTCGTAAATGTTCATTCATGTGTAGTGAAATCGAATATCTAGGGCGCGTAATAACTAATGGTGAAGTTAGACCATCTAAAACTAAAGTTCAGGCCCTTGCTAATTCCCCGGCTCCTCAAAACGTAAAACAGGTCCGGCAATTTCTTGGTTTGGCGGGGTATTTTCGCAAATATATAGCTAACTATTCCACTCGTACTGCGTGCATTGCCCGTTTTACACGTAAAGACCTTCCTTTTTTGTGGGAACCTGAACATGAGTCTGTGCGACAAGAAATAATAGCTGATTTAACTAGCGAACCGGTTTTGGCTATTTGCAACCCTGACTTACGAACAGAAGTCCATACGCTATGGCGCCAGTAGTGTAGGTTATGGCGCAGTCTTACTGCAAGTTCATGATAATGGGGACAAGCGGGTTGTAGCTTATTACAGTCAAGTTACCAAGGGAGCTGAAGGGAAATACCATTCCTATGAATTGGAAACTTTAGCTGTTGTTAAAGCTTTACGCCATTTTCGGCATTACCTAATAGGGACTTCCTTTACCGTAGTAACTGACTGTAATGCCCTTAAGGCAACTCAGAATAAAAAAGATCTTTTGCCACGTGTGGCAAGATGGTGGATTTATCTCCAAGACTTTAATTTCGGAATTTCATATAGAAAGGGGGCAATGATGCCACACGCGGACTATCTAAGCCGCAATCCTTGTAAAACAGTAAATAATATCGAAAGGCCTCGTAATTGGGCGCAGATCGCACAGTCAGGGGATGAAGAGACCCGTAACTTAATCCTAGCTATTGATCAGGGTGAATTAGATTCATCGCGCTACGTCAAACATAATGAAATGCTCTACTATAGGTACAGTCAAGTAGGTGAGGAACCCAGACTTCTCTGTTTCATACCGAAGGGCTACAGACTGAGCCTTCTTCGTATTTTTCATGATGAACATTGCCATATTAACACCGACAAAACAGTTGCCCTAATATTGAGACACTTTTGGTTCCCTGGCCTTAGGGTTTTCGTCAAAAAATATATAGCGCACTGTTTGACCTGCATCTCACATAAAAGAGTCCCTCGAGCACCCCTTCAGAATATCACTTCTTGGCCAAAGCCGAGTGTTCCGTACATTGCACGCTGATGTGCTAGGGCCTCTCCCTATTTCCAAAGGTTTCAAATTTATCATGATAGTGGTTGACGCCTTTACCAAGTTTTGTTTACTTAAACCCATTTCCCGACAAGATCTTGAGGAATTAAAACGTGTCATTGAGACCGTTATCTCTTTATTTGGTACTCCCCGTATGATAGTGTCCGATCGAGGACGCATGTTCGAATCAAGTGGCTTCACGTCCTGAATGCAGGTGTTGGGGATTGAACTGCACCATATAACACCAGAGATGCATCACTCCAACGGGCAAGTGGAACGATACGTCCGTACAGTACTCAATATGCTTAGAATTGAGGTAAACCACAAGAAGAGCGAGTGGGCTGCAGAGTTGTGGCAGCTGCAGTTGATCCTGAATCTCACAAAACAGAAGACCACCCAGTTGTCACCTTTAAATCTCTTAGTGGGCCACGAGAGCGCCACCCCAGCTATCCGGAGCCTTGTGCGAGACGTGGCTTTGTACCCTGCTGTTGAAAATCGTGAAGGGCGAAGAGAATTGCTCAGACAAAGGACGACCGAGCGGTTAGAGAAAAATCGAGAACAACAAGACTCTTATGTTAACAAGGACAGGTGTTCTCCTCGTGTGTTTCAGAAAGATGAGCTGGTGTACGTCATCAAGTATTCTCAGTCCCGAGGCAAACTGGACCACGGCATGCGCGGGCCCTACCGAGTCTTGCGGGTTCTGCCCAATGGTCGGTATGAGCTCCGTTTGGTGGCTGGCGCGTATGGGAAAACCACATACGCTGCTGCTCAGTTTATGGTACCGTGGAGGCGCGAGTGGACCCCTGAATCCTGCTCTGCCTTTTTTGAGGGTGAGTTGGGCGTGATAAGATCTGCCATATTTGGCCTCAGTTTGTGAGTGTACTGAACGTACCTCCCTCTTGGTCTGGAGTGCATAGTGGATGCCTCCCTCTGTCTGATCGATTGAGGTTTCGACCTCTCTTGATCCTCTTATGCATGATAGCGCTGGTTTCAGAGTGATGGTTGATCTAGTCTTGGAATAGTGAATTGAGAAAATCACTAGTGGCTCTCTCTAGACATAAGTTGATGGAAAAGTTCCATACCCTAATGTCTCTCGCATGAATCTTATGGTATTTTGGCGATGCTTGTGGTCTGGAATTGTTTCTTGGATTTGCCATGTAATGCAATCCTTGAAATTTCTAGTACACAAGTGTTACGCTTTGGTTATGGTTATTAATAAGGCTAACAATAACTAATATCTAACCTTTTGACAGTGTATTTTCGTAATAATAATTGCGGTGCCTATTATGTATTCTACAGTGAGCTAACATGAGGACGAGAACACCTTGGAATCGCCTGAACAAGATGTTGCGGTCTCTGAGGAAACTTGTACCGTCCCGTGCCGGGACATGCCTGCTTTGGACTCGCCTGGGCCATCAGGAAGCCAGGTCCCACAACCCAGTTCGAAGCCCTATCTTTCTGCGTTGGAGCTAAGCGAAGAGGATAGCGAAGCCTGACGAGGTCGTCAGGATGTCAGGAGAGGCCGTGTAGGAGATGAATAGAATATGGTGTGGGTAGTGTCCTCGCAACCTTATATAAAGGGCTGCAGACCTGCTTAGCTCTCTTTCTGCTGCTAGCCGTCGGACGATAAGGACCTCACTCTGGTGCCCATATTATTTTTCGTGCCTTGCTGATAGTTGATTGTGTTAACGTTAGAGTCATAATTATTTTGCTAATTTAATTGTTATTTTTGGCCTAGGTTAAATAAATTGTCTTTTTAAAAAAGCTGTTTCACTTCTGATTTCTAATAATATGTCCATTAAGTTGAATTTCGCCAATGTGGTTATTTATGTCTAAGGTGCCACATGCCTCGCTTTGTATTACTCTCCATGCTGCCCTGCAAATATTCTTGCTTTTTAGTACGAATTTAGTGTTAGTATTTATTTTTGCTTGAAATATGCATTTTTTTAATAATCTAGAGTATTTGCGATATTTGTGTTTATCATCTCGGTTTTTTCTAGTGTAATATTTATGTCGTAAACTCCTATTCGTTGCACAACTCATTTTTAAACCCTTAGATATCCATAACAAGTGTGGTTTTGTGTTGTATTTTGTCTTAATAGTAGGAAAGCAAAATTCGTATAGTAAACAAAACCAATCATAAAAACAATTAAAAGCTAGGGTTAATGTTCTACTCGTCGACCACGTCCCAACAGTCGACCAAAATGTAAAAAAGTTCCAAATTAAGAATTAAGCGCCACATCGATTAGCAGTTTTTACGTCATTTGAAATGGCAACACTATATATGTCACATGATCTTGACGGCCGCCTCCTATTGGTCGGAATTTTTGAAGTTTTTTCGAGGTAAAGATGGCTCCCGGTAAGTGCTTGCTTATTTTACTAAGATTTCGTTTTGTTGATATCTTGCGTAATCTGTTTTGATCTAGGAGGTATTATTCAAATTTGTTTTTTTTACATAACAGTGGTAATAGGGATAAACTAATTGACTATCTGAAAGCATTATTTCTGCATTTTAAATAACCGCATGGTTTTGGGGAGCTGGTCGACACTTTGGAACTAAATTTTGGATCGTTTCCCTAACTCCGACCAATGTGGTCGACTATTGGCTATGATACATAATGGCAAAGACGCAATTTTTCTTTGATTTTAAGCAAGAGTTATTGTGTGATTGTTTATTATTAAGACTTAAAACTATGTATCTGGCAGTTTTCCAATAGTCGACCAAGGTGGTCAACCATTGGCACTAAGAAAAAAGTTGTTGACCCATTGCCTGAACACGTAGCTTTGGTGACTGGCATTTCAATGATTGCTCTTTTTATACACAGTCAAGAAGAAAACCGAAAATGTCCGAAATCTGCGCTACCCAGAGTCGTCTATGCAATCAGCTATAAAAGCAGTCCGCGAAGGTCGTTTTAAATTACGAGAAGCAGGACGACATTATGGTGTGCCACATAACACACTTAGCAACAAATTAAAAGGCGTTGTGCCTGAAACAAGAAAAATGGGTCGAGCTACGTACTTAACTAAAGAAGAGGAAAAGCTCTTAGTTTCATACATAATTGCAAATGCTAAAAAGGGCATACCACTAAAACGACAAACGTTAGTTGAAACGGTAAAAAAAATACTCGAAGAAGATGGACGAAAAACGCCATTCAAAAATAACCTTCCAGGGAGAAAATGGGTCGATTTGTTTAAAAAGCGGCACCCTCAGATATGTGAAAAGAAAGCCGAGGGTATATCGACAGCACGAGCAAATGTTTCTGAGTCTGACTTAAGGCAATGGTCTGAGACTCTTAAGCAATATTTAGAAGATGAAGGTGCATTGGACATCCTTGATGACCCAAAAAGAATTTATAACGCTGATGAATCCGGATTTCGAACCTGTCCTGATTCAGGAAGGGGATTAGGGCCTGTTGGAATGAAAAACTTTTTCGAGGTAAAATCTGGAAAAGAAAAAGAGCAGCTTACTGTCATGGCCTGCATAAACGCCGCCGGCCAAACCATAT
This sequence comes from Udea olivalis, assembly GCA_947369235.1. Classification (NCBI taxonomy): domain Eukaryota; kingdom Metazoa; phylum Arthropoda; class Insecta; order Lepidoptera; family Crambidae; genus Udea; species Udea olivalis. The sequence continues at coordinate 17,207,094 of OX376355.1, forward strand.
CACCCATGATAGTATATCCATTAGTCCGGATTTCAAAGGATATAGCATGCAATGTCCCAACAGATTGGTCTATAGGAAGATCACCTAAAGGGTGGATGACAGGTCCATTGTACTATGACTATGTTGCAAATGTGTTTGATCCCTGGCTGAAACAACAAAACATAAAGAAACCTGTATTACCTTTAGTTGATGGTCACCGCTCACACATGACTTTGCAAGTATCTGAGTACTGTGCAGAAAATCAAATACTTATGCACGCGCTTTACCCAAACTCGACTCACATAACACCGCCCGCAGACGTATCACTTTTCAAGTGTCTGAAAAGTGGTTGGCAAAATACTGTGTTCGATTACAAACAAAGCACTGGAAATAAACACATTACTCGCGCTGGATTTGCACCCCTGCTATCAAAAGTATTTTTAGATAGAGTCACTCCAGAAATAATTTCCAACGGATTTAAGCGATGTGGAATCTACCCGTTTGATCCTTCAGCTGTAGACTATACTAAATGTATGGATGATGAAGTGCGAAAAGTTATACCAAGTGGTGTGGAATTCGGGGTTGAAACAGTTCTTCTCATGGAGTCCTTCATGAGGCGAAATCGGGCGACACAATTCAGAAACGCTGAGAATGGAGAATGGCAAGGAGATGAATCTGCGAAAGAGCTGTTTCATGTGTGGAAGAAGTTCCGTCGGCAATGCTCTGCGCAAGAATGTGCTGCTGAAGATATGATGCAAAAACAAGTTCCCCGAAATACGATTCCTGTAGCAAATGAACAAGAAAGTAGCTGTACCCGACAAGATAATAATAATATGCCTCTGTCTTCTTCCATTATGAGAACACCCTCACCACGAGCTTCTTTAACGGACTCCACTAGGTGCAGTTCAGTGACGTCTCCTTTAATGCACAATCAAGTTCCTTCAAATACGAATTTAGACGTATATGAACAAGAAGGTAATTGGTTCAGACAAGATCACATGCCTCCGTCTCCTTCCATCATGAGAACACCACCGCTACGAGCTTCTTCAACGGACTCCACTAGGTGCAGTTTAGTGACGTCACCTATAAGGCATAAGCAAGTTCCTCCAAATACGATTCCTAACGTAAATGAACTAGAAGGTTACTCGTTCAGACAAGATCTTATGTCGCCGTCTACTTTAAAAGATTCCCCCGTGTCACAAGCTTCTATGTTGAAAAACAGAAGTGACGAAAACGATGATCCGAATATATCTTTAACCTCACAAATAATCGATCGGACAAAAACCACCCCTAATACGAAATAATTACAAATCATGGGCCAGAAACAGAAACTGGTAAGTCCTGCTTTCGGGAATCACCTTTTGTTTTCATCTGATTCACCGATAAAGAAAAACACCACCAAAGACCGTTTGCCTTAAGCAGTTTCATCATCAGCGTTCCGGACATATTTTCGACAAAAGGAAAAAGAAAAGGAGAGTAAAACTGAAGAGATAGAAAGGAGAAGAAGATTACGTGAAGAAATCAAAAACAAAAAAGAGAAAAAGGCATCGAAACCGAAAAATTTTAAACAAACCTGTGGTGGAAAACTACCAAAAAAGATGAAGAAAACTAAACCAAAGAGACAAGTTTTGAGGAGTGATAGCGAAACTGAAAACGATGTGAGTGATGAAGTAGAACAAGTACAAGGAGAAGAAAGCGACGAATCATCTAATTCTGATGTCGAAAATATACCTCTTAGCAGGATTTCTAGTAAGAAAAAACGTTTTTCTAAGGGAGATTACGTAATAATAAGGTATGAAGGGGAGTACTTTCCGGGAGAAGTGACAAACGCTGACGAGTGCAATTTTAAAGTAAGCACAATGACATTTTCCACAGGCAATACGTTTAGATGGCCCGAGAAGCCAGACAAAATCTGGTACTCCGAAAAAGATTTAATATAACATATAGATCCACCAGTGTTAACGAACAAAAGAGGTTTTTATGTAGTGAAAGAGATGGCAAAATCCTTGTCCTTTACTGTTTAGATGATAGTGTTTTATGTTACTGACTGTTTTTTAGATGTCGCTTTCATAATTTTTTGGTCATTCTGTATCCTTAATGTTGCTAATGTAAAATTTCGTAAGACTTTTGTATTGTTATTAAAAGCAGCATAACAAACCGAACCGAACAGCTGACAAAAAAAAACGCTCCCTCGTAACATAATTGTAATGTCTGATCTCTCTAAAAGCTAGTCATTCTGAGGAAACTGCGGTTAATTTGTTTTTGTTTTTAAATAAAGGATGAATAAGTTAAACATAGAAATGATAGATTTGTATTTTAATAAATAAGTGGTAATTTATTTGTACATCAACCTTCAATTTAAGTTTTTGTTAGTGGTCAGCTAATGGAGCACTGCCTGGTCAGGTAATGGTTTAGGATGGTCGAGAGCTGGTACATTTCAATTTTTAAATTTTAATTGTGTTTGTACTGATAAATTATTTTTCAAAACAATGCCATAATGTATTATTTTACAGAGTAAAACCCAATTATTCATTAGTAACGCCTTAATCTTGATTTGGGATACTAATATGTCCACTACTAAGTTTAAGAAGTAAAAATGCTTTTAACTGGTCCACGAGTGGAACATTGACCCTATATTTGCGTCAGTCTCGTTATAAACGTCAATAAAAGACAAACTGCCCAAGTAATCCTTGAACTTTTCTATATTTTCCGGAGAGTAACATTTCTTATAATTAAATATAGCCTTCGGCATAGCTGGTGTCAATTTTACATTAAAACACAATAATTGCGCTGTGTTATGGTCGGACAAGCAAAGAGACAACAACGATCCAAAAGCACTTCTGATTTTACTAATAATATGGTCTAGGCAAGATGAATTTCTAGTAGCTTCCGTTATGTGCTGTTTCATATTATAGTTTTTTAGTAAATCTGTGAAATGCCTTGTACAGCCATTGTCCCTTAGAGTATTTATATTAAGGTCCCCTACAATAATATTTTTTTGCTTGCTGTATTTTTGTAGATATAGCGCTCTAAAGTATCGAGAAAGCGATCAAAGTGTCGCCGCTTTGTAGCCGCAGAGGACCTGTACACACACACAATTATAACATTATGTGCAGGAATTATTATATATTATTTGTACATTATGTACATTATTCATGATCTACAAAACACGATACAAAAGGAAATCAACAAAGCAATCCTAAAACTTAAGGAGGATATTACAATACAAACTAGCACCCTGTACCAACAAAACGAAAAACTGAACAGTGACATAGAACACATAAATACTCAAATAGAAAACCTTAAAAAAGAGAATAGAATTCTAAAAAATGAAATACAAGACCTTGAACTGAAAATTACAACACCGGAAAAATACACAAAATCTGAATAAAACAATAGAAAAATAGTAATTTATGGATTTGGAGAACGTTACAGGGAAACTGAAAATGACTTGCACAACAGGCTTATTAATATGTTCAACGAAATATATAATATAAATATACTCAGTTTTATTGAGGACGTTTACTGGATAGGAAAATATAATAACAAGAACAGGCAATGGCCTGTTCTTGTTATTATATTTTCCTATCCTAGCAATTCTATTACTAATGAGTAATAGAATTGCTAAGTAAAAGAATGATTAAATTCATAATAAAAAATACCCACTATTTACATGGCACGAGACTGTCAATCTCTAAATACCTAGATAAGACAGAGTTGAAAGACAAAAGAGCAATGCAAGAACAAATGATGGATGCACGCAGAAATGGACTACACGCTGTGATACGCAATAATCAGCTGTTCATTGAAGGCAAGCTAATAAACTGGAAACACAATATGACAAATATAACCCTTAACTACTCAGCAAACAACACCACGGCAGCCAGCGAAGCACCCTGCAAGGAAATTGGATCTACTACCAACCATCATCAACTATCACAAAGAAATAACCATCCCTTTCGGGGTAAAGAAAATACCATTTCAAATAATGTACCAAAACCTTCAGAGTCTTCATAATAAACAGCATGTATTGGAGGCATCCATCTTACCAAGCTTTCTGTATAACAGAAACTTGGTTAACACCAGCTAAATTGGAACTAATCAAGATTAGCGGATATAAAATCGCAGCTTCTTACTGCCGAAAAACCAGATGTGGTGGTGGAGTCTGCATACTATTGCAAGAAAATGTTGAATGCGTCAACCGAACTGAGATAGCAGATATGTCTGTAGAATACGTATTGGAAGTGTGCGCAACTGAATTACCAAAGATAAATGTTTTGTTGATTGTTATGTATTGGAATAAGAGAGAGGAAGACTTATTTTACATACAAATCCAAAAAATACTTACTTATATAAACAAAAAATATTCTAAATATAAGATTGTCTTGGGTGGAGACTTCAATATAAATATTCTAAAAAATAATCCAAAAACTAACAGACTTTTAGATGTGATGTCAGAATATAACCTAACTCAAAACATAAAAGACCCAACTCATATAACACCAACGTCGTCAACATGTTTAGATCTTATTTTCACTAAGATAGACGGAGAACAATTTACTACAAAAGTTGAAGAATTAGGCTTTTCCGATCACGCCGCAACAATAATTATTCTTGAGTCAATTCCATATAATAATCTTATAACCTGGAATTCTAAAAAAAGATTTTACAACCCTGTTAACGTTCACAAGTTCAAGTCAAATTTAAAAAATATACCGTGGCATAACATACTATCTCAAAATAAAAATCTGAACGAAAATTATGAAATATTCTTTAATATAATATTAGATAATTTAAATAAATGTATACCAAAAAGAAAAATAAAGTTAACAACTAATAACAAAAAATATTGGTTGACGGTTGATATAAAAATTTCATCCCAAAATAAGCGATTGTTGACAATGCTTACATTAAAATCTAAAAACCCGATCCTATTAGAACACTATAAAAAATACGAAAAATGGTTAAAAAAAGTTGTAAATATTTCGAAAAAAAATTACTTCATAAATAAACTCAAAATGTCATCAAATAAATATAAAACAATGTGGAGTACAATAAAAGAGCGGACGAACCAAAATAGTAGAAAGGAAAAAAATATCATAAAATTAGTAATTGATAATAATACAATCACAGAACCCTTACAAATTGCAAACACATTTAATGATTTCTTTTCATCAATTGGCGAGAACCCTCCACCTACAGCTGTCGGACATTCTGTTATCTCTCCCAGTGAAAATACGATGTTCCTTTGGCCAGTAGACTGTAAAGAAATAAATAAAACCATAAAACAATTAAAAAATAAAAACAGTTGTGGTATAGACGAATTCCCCCCTAGCCTGATTAAACAATGTGCCGCTGAACTCACCTTGCCACTTAGCCTACTCATCAATCAATCCTTCGACGAAGGAAGTTTCCCCAACCAATTGAAAGTCACCTTAATAAAACCTTTACATAAAAAAATAGCAAATCAGGTCCGAATAACTATCGGCCGATAGCCCTCTTGCCATCGATTTCTAAAGTTTTTGAAAAAATTGTGTGTAATCGCATCTTTAGTTTCTGTGAAAGGTACCAAATATTTGACGATTGCCAGAATGGTTTTTGTAAAAAACGATCAACCGTTTTGGCAGTCTTTAAATACATTCAAGAAATCCTCAAAATAGTAAATAATAAAGAATATGCAATTGGTGTCTTGTTAGACATGACTAAAGCATACCATAAAGTTCAATACAGTATATTACTTAAAAAATTATATGGAATAGGTATCCGAGGTAAAACATATGATTGGCTCGCATCATATTTACAAAATCGAGAACAATTTGTCGATATTGAATATTATGACCATGATTTAAGAGAGAGAAGAGAAAGAGAGCATGCTTCATAGCTTCATGCTTGGATAGTACCTTCTTCAGTTCAGAATTTTCTAAATGCAAGTTGTCAATTTCACTCTCGGCTATTAGTAATTTTTCCTGCAAGTCTCTGTTTCTCTTTTCTAATTCTTCAATCCTTTCCTCCAAGTTCACTCTTCCAACATCCGGACAGCTACTATTCAGCCTGCTAACTGTAGTGGACAGTGTTTCGTCATACAGTTCTTCGTCAGACTAGGAGTGAAAGGAATTATTTGTCGAAACATTTACCCTATAATCACACTTCCAGCCTGGTTTGTTTACTCGTTCGACAACTAAGGTTAAGTATTCGCTTGACTTCTCCTCATATTTTTGCTTTGTTACGGGGACTTTCTTTGGTGAAATAAGTTTCTTACTCGTGGATGCGATAGGAGAAGCTGAAGTACTTGGTGTCGAAATCAAGTGTACCTTTTGTTTATCGCATTTTTTTACAACGCCAGTTCTTTCTTAAAGTAGCATTCTTAAGCATGTGAAGTTTTTCCGAACACCCAATGCAGTCGTATTCGAAATTATTTCTGCATAAACTACATATTAATGTGTTCTTTGCATCGACTTTTTGTTTACATTTGTAGCATGTGACCATAAGCACATTTTTATGCGAGTGAGCTGGGTTTTTGGTTTTTGGCTTCGACATATTGTTCGAATAAATAGCGAAAAAATGGACCGAAAGGGAGCAAAACAAAAGTAAACCATACAAAAAGAAACCTCAAAATCATAGGTTTGAACTACGCACTTTGTAATATGAGCGTACACTCGTATGGAGATCACGACGAAATAGTGCATATATCATCCGTTGCGCGGTACTAGATTTTTCACCAATATATTATTTTCTTGATTTGGAGAAGCCGCCGCAGAATCTTTCCGAGAGATGGCGCTCTGTGACAATAGTAGCGATAAGCGACCTTATTACTGTTGTAGCAGAAACTATATTTATGCAACACTTCGATTTATTTAAATAAAATTAACGAATTGCTATCTTGATCTCTCACTCATTTACATTTTAAGCACCGATTTTGAGCATTTTCCCGTGTCATCTAATTATTTTCAACTTCCTGGGAAATGTTCAGCGTGAAGTTAGTCTATATTTGCACTTATTTAATGAAAAATAGCTTCAAAACACACAGTTCACTTAGGATAGTTTTTTCCACACTGAAGCCACAATGCTTGGCATAGATAACACTTGCACTATAGAAGCAGTATATAATCAGTGGTTTGCACACAGTTTACGAAGAAATAACTAACTTTGGAAATATTAAATAATTTTTCTGTACGGAGCCGATTGTTATTGTGGCAACTAGCGCCATCTACAATAACGCCATCTACAATAACAGAACTCTCTGCCAGCATAGGTCGTATAGACTTTATATGCCTGTCTGAAACATTTATAAAAAAAGGATCAGAGTGTAATTTGCAACTTTCGGGCTATAAAATGGCGTCCTGCTATTGTAGGAAAGACATGAGACGAGGAGGCACATGTATACTGATTAAAAATGAATTAGATTACACACCTTTAAATATCACTACTCAATTAGCTTGCTCTTATAGCTTCGAATGTTGTGGTGTTGAACTGACAAGTTGCAATCTTATTATAATATGTGTCTATAGGATTCCGAATTCGAATGTAGTTATATTTTTTGATAAATTGACAAGGCTCCTAAATTATGTTACCAAAACTAATAATATAATCCCTCACATAAACGCGCCTACGCGGAAAACTTCAAATAAAGACCAAATAGCCACTAATTTAAACATCTCAGACGTTACAGTTAACATACATCACTTAGCTTTGTCAGACCACGATACAGGACAGACAATAACATTTTCTGTTTCCAAAACGCATACTACTGCCAAATCTACGAAACAGTGGTTTGAAAATCGTCGAGACCTAAGTAAAGAAAACATTCTAAAATTCTATGAATGTTTATCATCTCTATCATTCAGTGACGTTTATGAAGAGAAGGATTGCAACAAATCTTTTGTGATACTGCATGAAGAGCTCAAATTATTTTATAATCTTTGTTTTCTATTAATATGTGTAAAGGTAGGAAAAATGTTCCGAATTTATAGCCCCTCCCTTAACGCATCTATTGAACAGTTCCTTCGAACAAGGCATCTTTCCCAGCCGCCTAAAAATATCTGTTGTTAAGCCCATATTTAAAAAAGGTAATCCTACTGAAATGGGAAATTACAGACCAATCACTCTTATACCCATTCTAGCCAAAATTTTCGAGAAGGCCATGCTTGAGAGAATGGAAAGTTTGCTAGTAAAAAACGACACTCTAGTGTCGAACCAGTTTGGGTTCAGAAAGGGTATGTCAACCACCCAGGCATGCTTTTCTTTAGTCAAAGAAATAACTAAATCTCTGGATAAAAAACTAACAGTAATGGGTATTTTTCTCGACATGAGCAAAGCATTCGACTACGTTTGCCATTCCCAGCTGCTTCAAAAACTCCATAGATATGGTATGAGAGGCAAAGCCAACGAATGGCTACAAAGTTATTTATCCGAGCGATACTATTTGACGGAAATATCTGAAATTATTGACGGTAAGAAAATCATCACACAATCTTCCCTAAAAATTATTGAGTCAGGCGTACCACAGGGCAGCATCCTTGGACCCTTACTCTGTTTAATGTATATAAACGACTTGCCTAAAGCACTCAAATATGAATGTATTTTATTCGCGGATGATACGACACTAGTTATCAAGTGTAAAGACAAAAATACCCTAGAAACCTCAGCCAACGAAGAGCTCAGAAGGGTTATAGAGTGGCTAGAACAAAATAAATTGAAGGTTAATATTGATAAAACCACCGCCATACACTTTAGGCCGAAGAACCAGACAGATTCGTGTATCAATATCAACTACAACAACATGCCCATACACAATACCAGCTCTACTACTTTTTTGGGCATAGCTATAGATAGCAATTTGAACTGGAAGGAACATGTTGACAAAGTTTGTATGAAATTGGACAGATTTGTGTTCGCCCTCCGTCGCTTGAGATTAGTGGCCTCTGAGAAGACTGCCTTGTCGGCTTATCACGGATATGTCTCTTCAGTCTTGCGGTACTGATTAATTATATGGGCGCACTCAGTGGATATAGACAGGGCATTAAAAGTGCAAAAAAAATGTATTAGAGCCATAAGCGGTGCTGATTACCTAGATCACTGTAAACCTATATTCAAACGCTTAAAAATATTGCCTTTACCCAGTCAGTACATTCTGAAACTCTGCATTTTTGTCAAAAAACAACCACATCTCTTTCGTTTACATGACAAGGTGCTTAAAAGGACCAGAAGCAGGGACACGTGCAAACTATATGTACCACCCCAAAGACTAAAAATGTACTCTAACAATGTGTACTGTAATGCAATTAGATTGTATAATAAGCTTCCCGCTAGGGTTAGAGCAATGCCAGTCAACAAATTTAAATACATATTAAATAATTGGCTTTTACAAGAGAGCTTCTACTCCATTTAGGAATATATAGATATAAAAATTATTGAATCCATGTTTGATTTTTAAATATTTTGACATTTAGTACCTATTCGATAATTTTCAATTTGTAATTTAATTTAATTTGTACTTGTATTTTACTATGTTTATTATTTCTACGCCAACAAACAATGGCAGAATTTGTCGAATTTGATTTTAGTATAAGAACCTTTGTACCATATTCTGGGAAATAAATTCTATTCTATTCTATTCTATTCTATTCTATTCTATTCTAATATTTTCTTCACATGTACTATTTTTGTTCCTGTTACAAAACTTTTTTTTTATGGTTCTAAATTTGAGCAGTTCGGTGTGTATTTTGTGTTTAAAGTGCACTCATATCACTCATATTTCAGATACCAATTCGCGATGATGACACAGTATCCGAGCCTAACTGCCCAGGGAGACGGGATAGCAAGGCCAGCCTCTAGTAGGCCCAGGCCGCGCGCTGCAGCCTGCTTAGATGAGCGATCTGGGGACAATCATGACATTGGGCAAGCAGCGGTCGAGGACGCCGCGTTTTCAGGAACGGCCGTTTTACAATCGCCGATTGCAGCGCCACCATGATGTCTTTTTTCTGTAATCTATGATGATGGCAGGTCGCACAACCCGCTATGTCACTGTGACATTGCTGTCAATGGTCACTTTTTGGCTAGAGCGCTTGGCTGTGACGGACGTTCACTCGGCTAAGGGATTTGTAACCTAGGGATTTTAGTATTCTAGTTCTTGTTATTTTGGGTTTCGTTGTTGTAATCTGTAGCAGTTATATTTTTCATTAATAATTGGTTATCGTTACCAGTTAATTTGTGCTACCTTTTTATTTTTAATCTATAAGACTCTCATATTTCGATTTATTAACTTAATGTCAATTCACATTAAAATACTTACATGAAAGTTTACAACTGAACTTATCCATTTAAACATTTCTAAAACAAATTAACATAGCCAGTCATCAAGTTCTGATCAGTTAAAGTATATTATTCAAAGTTTGATAAGTTAAGTTAACAAGTTAACAACCGCGTAATGCCTGAAGCTTCAAATGTGATATCTGTAGTTGTTGAAATAGATACAGTGTTGAGATTTCTGAATTATTGAATATGTTTACTTGTTCAGTTTGGATTATTATGTAAATTAACTAGTGAATCTACTGTAGAATAGTTAAAGCTCAAGCTTCTATAGTTTGAAAAATAAGGCATAAAATTAACTTGCATAAAATCAACACAAAAAATTGTTTTTAAGAATTTGTATTGTCCGTTTGTCATTATTTTTCAGTACCCACTGCAAAAGTTATGTAAAAAATCGGTTCTTACAAATAAGACCCAATTTTTTACTTAACTTTTTTCGTAAATTAACGATCAAACTGTTATTTATAATGTTTTTACCGTTCAATATAAATAAATATAAATATAAATATGCGCCAGACAACACACCTCTTGTCATGGTCTTGTCTTGGCTAAATATCCCTGTGTTACGAGGTACCAGACAAGGAATAAAGCCAGGGGCGTCTCCCAGCACACCCAATATAAATATAAAATAAATAAATATAAATATGCGCCAGACAACACACCTCTTGTAATGGTCTCGAAGTAGGGATTATTATATCCCTGTGTTACGAGGTACCACACAAGGAAATAAGCTAGGGGCGTCTCCTAGCACACCCAGACCCGAGTCAATTCAGAAAAGATCGTTTTCTGAATTGACCCGACCGGGAATCGAACCCGGGACACTACGGAAGTCGAGGCGAGAAACCGTGCTACAGCACACTACGCCAATCGTGTCGTCATATAATATATTATCAATGTCGGTTGATTTTTGTTGGTTTGTGAAAAGGGGATGGCCCTGACCTATACACTAAAAACCCAGAATCGACGGCAAATGTTTACCAACGGGTTGACTAGAATGGACCTGAAATCCGTGGTGTATAGGACATATAACACTGGTTGGCAAGATTTTTGCCCAAGCACTAAAAATAGTGCTTATGAAGGACTCGTGCATTGCTACTCGTATTAAGTAAAAAAAATTTTGCATTGTAAAAAAAACGAAATCCTAGTTTTTGGAGTAATTAACAACATTTTTTAAAGAGCACAATAAGATCAGTGAGACCGTACATAAGTTTTTGACGACAGGTTTTTCGGGCCATCTGTTTTGCTGCTGGCTGCTGGATTGGCGTTAACAAGGTATAAATAAAGGTTTTGGCCAGCAATGTGATGGCGCTTCTTAACGAAAAAAACTACTAATAAATCATCATTATGTGGAATATGTGCTAATAAAGGTTTTGGCCAGCAATGTGATGGCGCTTGCAACCTAAAAAAACTAGTAATAAATCATTATTTTGTGGTATATGTGCTAATAGGTTTTGGCCAGCAATGTGATGGCGCTTTTTAACCTAAAAAAACTAGTAATAAATCATATTTTGTGTAATATGTGCTAATAAAGGTTTTGGCCAGCAATGTGATGGCGCTTCTTAACTAAAAAACAACTAATAAATCATCATTTTGTATAATAACTGTGGTTTAGGTGCTTTTGCATGACTATATTTTGCATGTTTTTATAGGACGGGAACAATATCTTTGATCCGCCTCTTGCCGAGGCCCTTGCGGTGGATTCTGGGAGTGAGGCGGAGGATGACGAGGAGCTCACTCTTGAAGAGCTGCAGGAGGTTCTGGAGGCTGATAGTGGGGAGACTATCAAACAAAACGATCGGTCTGAAGACCTTTTTAGCTGGGAAGAAGATTATTCTCGTTTTCAAGGCTCACAAGAGGAGTTCCATGAGATCGTTAGCCCCAAAATTACTGGAACTACTCCTTTCGGATTTCAGTCAAATTTGTGACCAATCTCTCATGGAGCTCATTGTGACTGAAACTAACCGGTACGCCTAGGAGAGTATAGCTCCCTCTTTTGAAACAGCCGAAGGATTACCTGCACACAGCAGGATAGGTCAATGGGTGGAAACATGTGTAGCTGAGCTGAGCTGTATAGGTTATTAGCAATTACAATTTTAATGGGCATGTGTGTTAGGGGCCGCATTGACGAATATTGGAGCACCGGCGTCCTAGGCATACCTGGATTCTGGCGGATTATGCCTAAGGACCGTTTCATACTCCTTATGCGATTTCTTCATTTTATAAATAGTGCCGTAATTAACTCTCACAGACCCGAGCGCAAACTAGCTAAAATAAAACCTTTAATTGATTACTTAAATCTTAAATTTAAAACCATTCATACGCCCCGTAGGGAAGTAAATATTGACGAATCGTTGCTGCTCTGGAAGGGCCGTTTGAGCTGGATACAATGTATACGGTCCAAAGCAGCACGATTCAGTATAAAAACTTACGAACTCTGTGAGGCGGTTTCTGGGTACGTAGTTTGTTTTATGGTCTATACCGGGAAAGGGACATTGCCGGGATCTGCAATTTTCGGATTCACATCCTCGATAGCCAAGGTAGTCCTTCTGCTTTTCATGGACTATCTTGGTAAAGGTTACACGTTATTTATGGATAACTTTTATAATTCAACTACATTGGCAAGATTTAAAAAAAAAAACTGACTTTGTGGGCACACTCAACAGAAGCCGCACTGATTGCCCTCGAGAAATTGAGGCCATAAATGACAAGAGGATGCCAAGAGGTGCCGTGTTAAGCCGACACTGTGGTGACGTTTCTGTCATGGCGTGGAAGGATGTGAAACTAGTCACCACATTGTGGACTTAGCATGGCTCCTGGCGCCTGCCAGCAGGTGGGCCAAGCTGTAGAAAAACCGGTGTGTGTGCTTGACTACAATAAATTTATGGGTGGTGTTGATCTCAAGGATCAAAAATTATCTATGTATTTATTAGAACGAAAAAGAGGCCTTAAGTGGTACATTAAGGTCTTCCGCCGATTATTAAATATATCAATTTTAAATGCATACGTAATATATTCTTCCAACAATGGCCAGCACAAAGAATTGACTCACAGGCAATTCAGGTACAGGCTTTCAGAGGAGCTTTGCGCGCAAATCGGCGCAAACGTGTCGATTCGACCGCAGCGCCAGGGTCTCCCTGGGGTTATTTCTGGAAATGCTGACTCTGACATTGCCACATTCACTGCATGCTATCACCGTAATAGTGAATCAGTCCCTTGCAGAAGGTACTATCTCCAAATGATTGGAAGACGGCTGTGGTGAGGCCTTTGCCTAAGTCTAGCCAGCCAGCTACAGCGCAGGATATCCGACCAATTAGCTTGCTGCCTTGCGTTTCAAAGGTGTTAGAAAGAATAGTGTGCGACCAACTCACCCAGTTTCTCGAGGCGCACAGTATGCTGCCACAATGTCAGTCTGGTTTCCGCAAAGGCTATGGCACAGCAACTGCTCTTGCAGATGTGGTTGACGGTCTGTTGGTGGCCCAGGATCGAGGTCTAATGAGCTTCCTGCTGCTATTGGATCAAATAAACGGATCTCATAATTTTTCTAGAATCGATACTGCTCGATTCATTACATCAGTTTTCTCTCTGTTCGCCTTTGTTGTGAAATCATTGAAAAACAAACGCAAAGCGTCCCACTGTTCCAGTATTCTAGACACAACTGCCGATAGTGACAGCCATCTGGTTTGCGATGGTTTAAGAATTTTGTGTGGTTGTGTGTCTAATGAGCTTCCTGCTGCTATTGGATTTTTCTAGAGCGTTTGATTCAATAAATATTGCTTTCCTGTTGGCAAAGTTGGTATACTATGGCCTTGATGCGCGGGCCATAAAATGGTTCAACAGCTACTTGACGAAGAGGATGCAGTATGTGAAACTGATAGATGGATCCAGTGTACAGTCAGCTACGCAACACGTCACGCGCGGTGTTCCTCAGGGATCTAGGGCTTACTATGGACAGCGATCTTAATTTTGAGCTACATATTGCCGAATGTGTTAGAAACTGTTTTGATAAATTGAAACTGCTGTACAGAGTAAGACCGTAAGGTACGTAAGTAAGCCAGGAAATTAGAAACACTTTATGGGAGTCCATAATACTCTCCAAACTAAATTATTGCGACACAGTGTACGGACCATGCCCCTTGACCCGATCAGTTAAGCTAATACAGCGGGTGCAGAATGCATGTGCTCGTTTTTGCTTTCACATTCCTCTTAGAACGAATGTCACTCCGTTTCTCAACTCTGCTAACTGGCTGAAGATGGAGGCACGTAGGACACTTCATCTGGCAACTATGTTGTTCGAGGTGATTAATTCTCGGAAGCCCAAATACTTGTGGGACAAGTTAATATTGGCTCAGAGACGAGATGGATGTGCCAGGAGAGCATGTACACACATGTTTGTAACTCAAAAACATCGTTCAATGGCTTCTCGCGGGTCTTTCAGATTCGCCGCTACGGTGTTGGAATGACCTCCCCCCACCGATGCGTGACCTACAAACAATTACTACATTTAGAAAATCCCTGAAAGGGCATCTCATGTCAAAACAAATTTCCGACCCACAGTACAGTAAATGTCTTACCTCTGGGCTGTCCGCGACACGAGGGCTTGCGCTCAGGGGATCTATGCATTGAAATAGTAGGTTTTTTCATTAATTTGGTTCAGTACCGTCAATGCACACAACATGAGACTTGAATATAATTTAAGACAAAACTTCCGCGGCATATATTATTGCATGTGGTATCATTACTGCTATAGCAACACTGACAGTTTCTTTCCAATGTTGTTAAGTGGAGGTGCCCGTGGCTAAG
This sequence comes from Udea olivalis, assembly GCA_947369235.1. Lineage (NCBI taxonomy): Eukaryota > Metazoa > Arthropoda > Insecta > Lepidoptera > Crambidae > Udea > Udea olivalis. The sequence continues at coordinate 17,222,181 of OX376355.1, forward strand.
TGACGGCAGCGGATCGGCAACGATCCGATGTTAAGCAACGCCAGACAGGTCGGGTTATGGATGGGTGACCATCCCGACCGAAATTAAGTGATGCGTTTTTCGGGCATCTCCGTGCTTCGGAAGGCACGTTAAACAGTTGGTCCCGGCTGACGTCGCAAGATATCAGTCGTGAAGCCTAGTCAGAGGCTTAAAAAGGCGGCTTGATAACATCTGACGGTAAGGTTTATCACTGGCCTTACATTCACCTCTCCAACAATCCGCACTGAGCCCGCGTGTTGGAGTATGGCTTGTACTACCTCATAGTTGAGGTGAGGCCTGTGCCCAGCAGTGGGACGTATATGGCTGTATTTGTTGTTGTTTGTTGTTGTTGTTAAGTGTGGACGTAATTTTGCTGTCGAAAAGAAATTTAGACAAAGTAAGTGGTATTTATTGAGAAATTAACGCTGAATTTATATTCCAATATATTTGTGAATTAGATACGCCTCAAAACTCTGGATATTGTTAAAAAACCATAACGATTCATATCGATTAATTAATCCGATCTTGTGAGACACTTTTCCATAGATAATTTGATGGCACGTTTGATACTTTTGGCATAGTGTTAACAGATTGAAATAAAATTTTCTCAAAGATAGTAAGTATTTTTTTCATTGGAAGGTAAATTGAGACTGTGTCTCAAATTAGGTGCATAGTCTCAATTAGATGACGTAAGTTTATTTATGTTCATAATAATAAAACTTAAGCTTTAATGGATGTCGATCTCAAAGCAAGCATATAATACTAGGTTTAGGACTAGGAAGTGTCAAAATGAGAGATTTTTTATAGAAATATAATAAGTAGATTAAAGTCAATTGTTCAGTTAGTGCTAAAAATATAGAATTATCGAAAAAAAAACTTAAATAGCTATCTCAAAACTATGTTGTTATGAAAACTGAGAATGAGGGCACAAAAATGTGGTTAATTTGAGACATGTCTCAAATTACCAGCATTCTCTATTTAAGTTATATTGTTTTATGTTTTTCTGTAAAGTTTTGGAATATTATGTTTGATTATAATTTTTTTTTGTTTTTATTTGACATATTCTAACCATTTAAAATTATAAACCAAGTTTTAAAGATGAAAATGTGTTTTATTTTATTTTTCGAGTTGTATGCAACATATTTACAAAATTATTAGTGGAAATTCAATATTTCGTTTATTTTTACTGTCTCATGTTAAAAGCAGTGATCTGTTACATGAGATACTATGATTTTCAGATACTGTCTCGTGTTTGCAACAATTGAAGGTAAATTGAGACAACAACAAAAAACCTAGCATACTGTTTATTTCCACGCGTGTGTGTTCTTCTTCATCCTGAACCATAGACTCAAAATTATATTATACTTTGATACCATAGAATCAAAAATTAAAAGAGATATAATCAATTAAAGCTGTTGACTGTCTCATTTTGTATGCATTGACGGTATATAGTTTTTTGTTATTCACTTTGTAAAATTTGTATTTTTCTTTTTTTGTGGCCTCAACATGTATTTGTAAAACATTAATAAACGTGGCAGCACGAGGCAGAGGTATCTTTCTGTCAGTGAGACAGCTGATTGGCCACAGACCAACCACAGACAAAAAACTTCTGCATTTTATTTTTATTTATTTTTTATTCTTTTCTAGCCTTAAGAACACTTCACACTAACACATTTTGTTTTTTTTCTTTAATATTATATAAATATAAAAATCTATCTCCAATTCAAGCACGCGTACACTTCACATTTTAATTACTCACTACTTAAACTGTCTGTACGACAGACGATTACCAAAATAATAGGCCCTGCCAGTATACCAGCGTCTCTGTAGTGCTAGCGCTACAGTGACACATGCTGTGGCAGGGACCTGATTAGCCCATTGTTTATGTCATTGGTATAGTTTTTAGATAAGTTATTTGTATACTTTAGTTTTATTAGTGTCAATTTCTGTATGGCAAGCTTGGGCTAATAAATATTTTTGCTTTCATTCTTTCTTTCAATATACAAAAAAATAGCAACAACATTTTTTAAAAATTCGATTGGACCTGCAATAAAATAAGCATAGGCTATTGCTTGTTTACATTTTTATACAATGGTGGTTCGATTTTATATATTTTACAGTTTTTACATTTATTTTGTTACTCGTCACCCAGAAATATCTAGCGATCTAAATCAGTTAAAGGCTGGCCCAATACCTACTAGCAGTGCCGATACATACCAGCAGAGAACAAGTGAAGAAATCATTCATGAAGTCCTGGAACGAAAAAAAAGAGAAAGTAATGTAATTGTGACAGGCATACCTGAACGAAACTCCACAAACACTCAAGAGAGAATCTCCAAGGATGAAGCTGAAATACTTAGCATTATCTCGACTATCAGCGATAAGATCCCCAACCCTACTAAAATGTACAGAATTGGCAAATACAACCCAGACAAAACTCGCAGAATTAAGGTATGTTTCGAGACCCCGCAACCAGCTATGCTGTTGCTTAAAAATAAGGGCAAACTACCAGATAAAATAAAAATATATTCTGACCAAACGCCAAACCAATATAAGTACTTTATAAGTGTTAAAGAGGAACTGGCTCGACGAATTGATAATGGGGAAACAAATATTACCAATATTCAAAACGGCAAGTAACATGTATCCAAGAAACACCAGAAATTCTAATAGACTTGTTTGTTGTAACAAAGTTCCATGTAAGTTTAAGATGGGATCTGTGAATTTAGGGATTAGAAGCTTTCAAGAGTGGCTTATTGATTGCTGTTTCTACAGTCTCAATGAGCTTCTCACTGGAAATTTTGCATACTAGAATTGAGCAGAATAGTGAACTATAAACATATTATGTATGTTATGACCTTATGTACACCTATTCTTAGCAAATAAACGCTTTGTATTTGATTTGTACCATTAAATTCGTTCATGGCGTGCCAAGCATCATAAATGTGCCTCCAAAAAACTTGAATCACAAGCAACAAACAAATTCCCCTCCTTAGACACGAACATTACATATCAAATAGTCAATGATTATAAACAAATTGATACTGAAAAAGCCCGCCTTTCGTTCTTCTATTTAAATGCAAAAAGCATCTGCAAGAAGGGTAAGCTTGATGAAATAAAATGCGTTATAAAATCTTTCCAATGTACTATTCATATCATTTTGGTGACCGAAACCTGGATAAGAAATGATAACCAAGCTGCTCAACTACAAATTCAAAACTATTTGCATTATTATAACTTGAGGACCGATAAAAGGGGGGAGGAGTATCAGCTTATATACACAACGATCTCGAACATAATCTAATGGAATCAACGTACAGAGACGTAAACAACTACCTGTGGATACACATTGAAAAATTTGCACTGGCCGTTGGCATTGTTTACAATCCTGGTGACAATAACCTTGAAAAGTTTCTAGAAGAATATGAATCGCAATTACAGCAACGAAAAAAGGCCATAGTTTTTGGTGATTTTAATATTGACCTGCTAACAAAGGATAAGAATCTTACGAAATATATGCAAACAAATGAGGAATCAGGGTTTAGACTACTTAACAAGATCAATAGAGCATACTGTACTAGAGACTCTGCTACAAAAAAGTCAATCCTGGATCACGTCAGCACGAATCTTAAAAACCAACATTTTAAATTCACAATCATAAGCTTATCAATGTCTGATCACAACCAAATTTATACACCAATAACTAAATTCAAAACTCCAAAAAAAGGTCGAGTGGATTACGAAGCATTAGATTACAAAAAGCTTCATACGAATGCATCTACGCATAACTGGGAAAATTCATGTGAAGATTACAAGGAATTAGAATTACAAATAAAAGAGCATGTAAAGGACAGTAAACTCACAAAAATGAAAATATTTAACCTGCCCCAGAGCGACTGGATCAATGACAACAGCATTGCTGGAATTCGGAAAAAGAACTACCTATGGAAGCAGCACAAGAGTAATCAAGACGATGACAAGGCCGAGATGGAATTTAAACAAAAAAGGAAGGAAGTAGCAAAATTGATGAAATTGGCTAAATTATTAGGGGTCTGCGTGCAAATTCTGGTAGTGGTACCGATAAAATAAATACTAAAGTCATTAAATGTTTGGAAAACCAAATTTCATCTAGTCTAGCAAAATGTTTTAACAAACTTATGAGTGAAGGGGAATTCCCGGAAACAATGAAAGTTGCAAAAGTAACACCGATCCATAAATCAGGACCAAAATCTGACCCAGGTAACTATAGGCCCATCTCGGTGTTGCCAGTTACATCCAAAATCTTTGAGAAAGTCATTCGTAATCGTTTAACAGAATATTTGAATTCATCAAATCTTTTATCTGATAGGCAATATGGTTTTAGAGCTCAAAGTAATACTACCACAGCTACAATTGATCCAGTGACGAAAGTAAAAGAGAACATTGATAAGCGACATGTTGTTTTGGGAATTTTCATTGATCTTAAAAAAGCTTTCGATACCGTAAGTCATAATTTACTACTAAAAAAGTTACTACATATTGGTATCAAGGGTGATGTCCTTAAAATTCTGAAATCTTATTTGACATCTAGGTCTCAGGTGGTTAAGATCGGAGATACTGAAAGTCAGCCTTTGCCTGTCACAATCGGTGTCCCTCAAGGTTCCGTCCTGGGACCTCTCCTATTTTTGATTTACGTAAATAGTATTGCCCATTTGGAACTACATGGTCATCTAACTTTGTACCCGGATGATACATGTTTGTGTTATTTTGGATCTAATATACACGATATTATTTCGGAAGCACAGGAGGATATGGATGTCTTGTCTGAATGGTTCAAATTCAATTTATTAACTGTAAACACCTCAAAAACATGTTACACTTTATTCAGGCCCAGAAATAAAATTATCGAACCTCATGATCCACTAATACTAAACAATGCTGCACTGGAACATACAACGTGTGAAAAGTACCTAGGGTTAAGACTAGATAGCCATCTTACATGGAATAAACAAATCGAGCATATTAAAAGTAAATTATCGTCGCTTATGGGATCACTTTATGGCATGAGCCAATGTATTCCTAGAAAGCTGCGTTTCTCAATCTATAATTCTTTAGTAAAATCTCATCTTCTTTACTTAATTGAAACATGGGGCACGGCTGCCAAAACCAGGCTTGAGCAACTTCAAAGAATGCAAAATAAAGTCATTAAAATTCTTTTCTGCTACCCTCACTTTACACCAACCAATAAAATCTTTAGTGAAACGAAATTAATGAACATTAAACAACTTTACAATTTCAACATCTGCCTAGTAATTAGAAAAATAGTCGATAGAAGCATTCACACTAACTTATCTTTTATTAGGGAAGGTGAATTGAAACATACACGTAGTCTTCGACGGCCGAGTCTGTTAGTTTTACCTAAAGTTCGCACTCATTACGCTAAGAAGAGCATCACTTTCGAAGGAGCTCAAATTTATAACAGATTACCGTCAAACTTTAAATTAGGATTATCACAATATATTTTAAACGAATAATTGTTAAACTTAAGATAAACTACACTCTACTGAAATACCTACTTAGGTACCTGCACTAAACTTATAAACACTTTTATTTACCTCTAAACAAGATAAAATCTTGTGAAATTTCTACTCTTATTTGCCGACCGATGTAAAACATAATTAATGATTAAACGAACTTACCAAGTGAAGTTCTATCATAATTATACGAAGCACCTCGTCCGAAGAGATAAGTATTCTGAAATAATTATTAATATTTATAACAACATGTAGTAACGCATATTAGTCACCGTTCTTGCACTATGGTTGAGAGTAAAAAATAATAAAAGAAATTTTTAGTGGACATCCCCGTTCAGCAAGCAGCCATTTTGTATCGTCATTTTGTTTAGAGCTACCAGGAATGTAATATTACCAAAATCCTATTTGGGTCGGGATCAGGGAGGGTTTTACTTATCTCTTCGGACGAGGTGCTTCGTATAATTATGATAGAACTTCACTTGGTAAGTTCGTTTAATCATTAATTATACTCGCACCTCGTCCTCGAGATAAATATTCTGAAATAATTATTAATATTTATAACAACATGTAGAGGTTGAGAGTTATTGGCTTTTGGTAATATCACAGAGATTGGTTTTGTATAATAATAAAATATTTTTAATATTAATATTGTCTTTTATTCACTGTCTTAGTGATCATGACTTCACTCTTAATTATCTAATACAATCAGTAGGAAATCATTTTGAAATAAAAATATTCTCATAATGAAATAAAACAAAGTAATTCAATCTTCATTAAATACTGCACTAGCTAGAGTAGTTTGATTTACAGAATCACTTATTATTATTCTATTGTAGAATTTACCGAAAGTAGCGGAGGTACCGCTCCATCCTGCGGTTTTCCGGATAACATCAATATTGACACCTTTATGGTATGCCCTAGAAGTGGAAGCGTGTCGGGTGCTGTGTGCCGTGAACATTGTGACATGCACTCCACAATCTTTAAGAGTGCTCTTAATCCATCTACTAATACTTTGTGTGGTCACTGCTTTATGCGGTTTTTTAAAGGCTATGAAAAGATTTTCATCGTGTCGAAGTGATGCAGTTTTACTAATGTAGTACAATACGGTTGTAGCTGGGCAAATATTAGGTTTATTACTAAAGAATGGAATACGAAGCATAGGTTGATTATGGCCAGCTCTGGAAGTTTTAATGAGATCTGGTATTTTAATAGTAATTTGGGATGAATGCGACTCTATATTGCATATAAGAATTTTATTAAGTGTTTGTACTCTATGAGCTGTTGCTAGGGCCAGCAAGGTAGCACATTTTCTGGTAAGTTTTTCTAAAGAAAGTGTATCGTTTGGATACCATTCATTCAGAGCATCTAATACTTTGTTCGTGTCCCACGTAACCTCGTATTTAGGTGTTGGCGGCCTCAGTCTAAAAACACCTTTAAAAAATCTTTTTATTCTATCATCGGTGGAGATGTGTGAACCCAGAATGAGAGAAAGAGCACTCCTATAACTGTTCAATGAGCCATAATGAGCTCCTGAGTGAAAGAGTTGCGTTAAAAAGTAAATAATTGTTGGAATTGAGGCCGCAAATATGTCACGGTTATTTTGAAGACAGAAGCTATGCCATCGTTTTAAGCAAACATTATATTGTTTGATGGAGTTGTCACTTAGTGATGCCAACATAATTTCTATGGACGATGGTGGTATTCTTCGGTTCAACAACGCTGTCCGCACAAGATTCCGGCAGCCAGGGTAAGGTTCTTGTGGATTTGCCCATTGCTGGAATGAGAGATAATAACATTATCGTTAGGCTTGAAAATTAGTAATTCAGATACAAGAAGCCGTCTGAATATTGGGTACCAGGGTTGTGTGGGCCATACAGGTACTACCACAATACCTTTAGCTCCATCTTGATATTATCTTACGGAGGGTTTTAAGGATAATAGCAAAAGGAGGAAATGCATAGAAAAAAAAATCTTTCCAGTTTATAGTAAAGGCGTCAATAGTAAATGCATCCGGATCTCTTTTCCACGACACATATAACTCACATTTCCTATTTATGCGACTAGAGAAAAGATCAATTTGTGGGAAGCCTAAGTTATCGGTAATTGCCTTAAAGGCGGAATCCTTCAATTCCCATTCAATGTCTGGGTGAGAACGTCTTGACTCCCCATCTGCCACGTCATTGTCAATGGATTTTATATATGAAGCAACTACAAAGATTCTACCATTTGTTGTTCGCACCATTGCCAAATGGCTTTTGTTATTTCTGTTAAATGGGGAAACTGTATGCCCCCCATACGATTGATGTAGCTTATCGCTGTCGAGTTATCAATACGCATCAAAATTTTGCAATCGGTACATTCTTTAGCGAAAGTTTTGAGAGCTATGAACGCAGCTAAGAGCTCCAAGTAATTTATATGGTATTCACGCTCTTCGTTGGACCACGGACCACTGGCGGTTTCAGTACCACATGCAGCCCCCCACCCCGTAGTTGAGGCGTCAGAAAAAATCTCTAACTTGTGGCTGTCATCTCTGATTTGTTTTACAGAGTAAGGAACTGCCTGCAGCCACCATTTAAGGTCTTGCTGTAAGGAGGGAGGAATAGACATGATTCTATCATAATCTCCGTGTCCATGAAGATTAAGGTATTTACAGCGTTCGAGTTGCTTGGTGTAAAGCCAACCATATTCTATGGCGGGACAAGCGGATACCAGTAGTCCAACAAATTGTGCGAAGTACCTAATTTTACAATTCTGAAGTTTCATGACTTTTTTGGTTTCATTAGTTATTCTTATTCTTTTGTCAGGGGGTAGTTGAATGTTAAGCTCATTCGTATCAATGACATAACCAAGATATCTACACTTTTTTGAGGGAGTCAAAACGCTCTTGTTTAGATTTATTACGAACCCTAAGCTAGTAAGAAAAGTTTCAGTTATTTCGATGTTATCGCGACAGCCTTCGTACGAGTCAGCAATTAGACATAAATCGTCCAAATATATTGATGATAAGTAACCTGCTGATCGTAACAATTTTACCACAGGTTTCATCACTTTGGTGAAAATGTAGGGTGCCGTATTAAGACCAAATGGGAGGGCGTTAAATTCGTAAAGAACATTATTAAAAGTAAATCTCAAGTACTTGCGGGACTCTTTATCTATTTTTATTAAAAAATAAGCGTCTTTCAAATCTAAAGTTGCCATTAGTGAGTCTTTCGAAATTAGTTTAAGAACTGTACGTATGTCTTCTAACTTGAAATGACTGGTTTTCTTGAAATGAATGAAATATGTTTATTTAGGTTTTTAAGGTTTAGTATTAAGCGCGCCTTGCCATTTGGTTTTGGTCTTAAAAATATGCTAGAAATAAACTGTTTTTTACAGGGTTTGCATGTGGAAACAGCTTCGATACTGATAAGTTCTGATATGGCTTCATCAAATTGAGAAAACTCCTTGGGCGGAAGAATAGGAGGTGTGGGTATTGAATTTTGTTGAACATTGCTATTGAATGCAATTTTGTAGCCCTTGATCCAGGATAAGATAGTTTTATCGTCAGTGATGCGTAGCCATTGGTTGTAAAACTTTGACAAGCGACCAGCGTAATTTACCTCTACTGACGGCGATAGTTGGTTGTCTTCTGCTGTGGATATGACGTCTTCGATGCTCCGCCGGGCCGATTCTGGTGAAACGCAGGTTGAGTCCTCCGGGCTGGCACAGGTGGTCTCCGAGCTGGGGCCACCTGTGCTTTCGAGTTTAAATGACCGGCTTTTGATGTCGATGGTTGTGGTTGAGGTCTTTTATCCTTTCTAGGAGCAGTGTTTTTAATTTCAGCACTAGATTTAGATACGGCCTTAGCAGTTTTAAGTGTATCTACTAAATTCTCCCCAAATAGGAATCGGTCAATCTTAGAGTTCATTATTTGGGATTTTACATATTTTTCAGTACTGATGTACTGAACATTCTCCTAGTGACCGAATCGGAGTGTTGTATGTCACATAGCAATTTGTTTGCATCCATTAACTTCTTTAACAACTCTTTGTTTTGGTTATTGGGTTCCAATAGAGATGAAGTAGCTGAAGCTATACAGGAAATAGCGGAAGCTAGAAGTTTTTGTTTCGCTTCTATTGCTTTATCACGAGTCTCTGGTAAGGCAGCTTTTATTTCCAGATTTATTGCAGGCGCACCTAAAAGGATCCCATTTGAAGGGAGTAAATATTTGTGGCTCAACTCTTTCCTGACTTCTTTTGTTAATCCGTTAACTGTTATATGTTGCAGCCGGGTTGCAAGTTCCTTATGAATTTCCTCCTCGTACTGTACAGTGCTAGAAGGATCGACACCAAGCAGCTCTAGGATGTCTTTATCCAATTCTTTATTATTAAGCTCGTCAGGCGTTTGCTCTGAACCAGTTATGTCATAATCCTGGGTATTTTCTGTATTTGACAGAATTGGGTCAGTATTGGAGGCTTCCGGCTCCAATGGCTGAACGTTATCGATATCAAGGTCAATTATAGGTTCTTCTAATAGCCCACCTGGAAAGAGTTATGACAAAATTTGTACCTATGGACGCTTGTTATAGTTGTCTGCTATTCCATAATTATGTTGCTTTTAAGTTTATATTATAATGTAGTGGAACAGTCCAAAGATCAGTCCGATTACATTATTATTCTTAATGCGTTGAGACAGTCCATAGATCGGCTCGAGTTGCATTTTAGATTAATATTTTCTTTGGAGTGAAAAATTAAGCAATATATTATTTAATGATGGCGCAACTGCGGCAGAATATGCCTACGACACATTCAAATGCGGCGAGACAGTCCGATGATCAGCTCGATTGCATTTTGCGTCGATTAAATGCAGTGAGACAGTCCATAGATCAGCTCGAATTGCAATTAATGTCTTCTTTAAAGTGAAAAAACAAGTATTATACTATTATGTGACGGCGCAGCGGCGGCCTACGACACATTAATGCGGTGAGACCGATGATCAGCTCGATTGCATTTTGTCGTAATTGGATACATTATAAGTGACAAAGTTCACTAAAACCATTTGTTAAAAATATTAAGGTAGTTTAATATTATCATATCATAGCCAGCGCGGCTGATTAGGTTTTTTCGTTGAAAAGAAACTCCTCATTCGGTTTGACTGTTTATGTACAGTAGGAATATAATGTAGGTACTTACCATCTGAGCCATTTTTAGATTCCGTATCACTATCGGAAGACACAGTTTGTTTACGCGCCCGTTTTAATTTCTTTTTCAACTTTTTAAGTTGTTCACTGATATGATCATAATCGTTATTGTGTTTACGTTTCGGCATTATAACGATCCGTTCAAATTTCAAGTGAAGAAGAAAGGTTTTTATTTGAATTTAAATAGTAGAACTGTGTGCAACGGTGGCGCACTAAAATGCGAATGACGATACAAAATGGCTGCTTGCTGAACGGGGATGTCCACTAAAAATTTCTTTTATTATTTTTTACTCTCAACCATAGTGCAAGAACGGTGACTAATATGCGTTACTACATGTTGTTATAAATATTAATAATTATTTCAGAATACTTATCTCGAGGACGAGGTGCGAGTATAATATACATTTACCAGTTGTACTGTACGGGCGCGTTTCACGTCAACCTTTACAAAAAATTGCAAAATGGGCCTCATGTCAGCAACAAAAGGTGCCTTTATACGGGACTTGACGTGAATGCGTTTGTGCTGCGATATAATTATGGTAAATATTTAGAAATAATTAGCTTTCCGCCCGCGTGGACTAATCGATATATATTGTGGCCGAATTGCAGGTCTTTATAAAATGTACCCTATGTGTTATTCTGATGTCTAAGCGGTTTTACTTTTAGTGTAGGATCTCTTCTAAATCCGTTTAAGGTTAACCTCTGGAATGCTTTATCTCAGATCTAATCAACCACCCCTAACTGCTTTGTCTTAGATCTGAGACAAGGTCAGATGAACCCAAAAATAAACCTCATTACAACTGGATAATGTGTTTTATTCAAAGTACGTTTACAATTACGGTTCGTCATGAAATAATCTACCATAAACAACTTTCGCCCGTTCAAAGAACAACGGTCAGTTGGCAAAAATCACTTTTCAAATCAAAACTCCCGGGTCGGTTGAAGTGCGATTTTAGTGCTCCGAGTAAACGCAGTTTTTTGTGAGAAATTGATTGGAAAGATAAGTAAACGTTACTTTTTATTATTGTCCATTTAATTTATAACCTGTAAAGTAAATATCACTCGAGATTTCTCAAAAATATTGATGTCAATGACAAAAATCGCATTGATAGTAAAGCCGCATATCCACTAGGCAACATTTGGCGCGCAACCCATGACGCTCAACATGTACGGCAACGCCGCACAACAGCGCGCCACGTTAACAGCTGCCGCGCAACATGACGCCCGTCTTGTTGTTTGTTGAGAGAATAGTTAGTTGAGCATCAATTGTTGTCGAGTAGAGACGTGACGCGCAACTATGTCCGTAGTGTGGTGTAACGAACGCGTGCTCAAATTAATCGAATTGTACCAAAACTATTAATGTTCATGGGATACTGGTCACAGAGACTATAAAAATAAATTAAAAAAACCAGATGCATGCGAAAGAGGTTGAAAGCAAGGTACATACTCTTCGATCGAAATTCACTCGCTAGAGGAAGAAATTTAAATGTTCAAAAAAAAACAGGAAGTGGCAGTGAAGATCTTTTTAGCAGTAAATGGTTTGCATATTATGAACCTTTGCTGTTTCTGATAAAAGGTGAAACAACAACCGGAAATAAAGACACAATTGAGAATCATGTAAGTTTTTTTTATTATTATAATATACTAACTTAGCTACTAAATTGTATTATTAAGCACGTTCATTTTGCCAAGATACCCTCCCTTCTTCGCTAATGAAATAGTTAGAAAAATTATCTCTTAAAATGGATGATACCAGAGACGTGTCTACATTTTCATTCTCATCTTCTAAAGGGTGTAGATTATTTCGTGTTACTTCATTACGCCAAGTGCCGTTAATCGCACCTTTAATAATAAACCGAAATAAGTAAAAAAATCAGTCTGCTGGCAGAAACCCTTAGTCGCCTCTTACGACACCCATGGGAAGATATGGGGCTGTGGAAAGTATAATCGCGCCTTTAATAATAAACCGAAATAAGTAAAAAAATCTGGGTTTTGACTTTTTATCATAAAACGCATTAAAACCGGTGAATAATCACGATCAGTCTTACAGGCGCTCGATTTGCACAAATAGAAGTGAAATAAGTGATCGTCCGTCTCTTTCGTTTTTACGGAGCGAGCCAATAAGCTAGTCGAAATGTGGCGCCATTCAGTGTTACGCCGACAGAGTTTCGCGAAGGACACGTACGGGGCTGTGTAAAACCTATTATTGCGTTTTAACATTAACAGGTAAGCGCTTGCTTTGCTTGGATTTAAATATTAGAGTGAATATTTTCGAACTATTGCATTTTCTTTTTAAATATTGTTAATTTAATACGCAAAAGTTAGACTTAGTCCATTTTATGATTAAAGTATATGCCATGCTGTTCGTATTTGTATGATTTGTTCCGTTTTATTATTAATCAGGTTTAGTTCAGTTTGCTACCAAAAATTTTTTACATTCATATTTAAATTAAGAGTTTTTGCATTTTATTGTAAATTTAAAGGTAACTTTTTGTTTGACTTGCTATAATTACATAATACTTTTTTTGATTAATCGGATACCACGTTTGATTAGTTATGACATCGTCGTGGAGAGGTCGAAAGATTGTTGAGCTAATAACAAAGGATGATGCGTCAAAAATAATGGAATTCATTGATGCGCCATCTATTTCGGATGCATTGTACAGGACACCAATGACGCTGTAAGTAAAATTATTAATTATCATAGAGATTATTTTGGTAAGGTATTAAATTTCACCACGCGAATTCACCATTATAATTATTATTGATTGATGATGAATTCAGAAATAGTTTTACCAATAGATTATCATTATCACTAAGAACTTTAGGCCATTTTATTAACCCTTGCACCATTCTTACCTTTCAACCCTTTTTACCGTGCGAAGCCAGAGCGGGACAGTAGTGAAGAATATCTATTCTATTACAGGATGAACAAAATACTGTGATTGAAACTAAAATTAGTCTTGTGCCGAACTATGATAGCGAAAGTATCTCTGATGCTGATGAAGGTAACACAAATGCACCAGTAAGCCGAAAATCGTCTTCATCCTCGAATTCATCAAGCCGAAGGCCGAGCTGCGTCCAGTGAGGCCGAAGGCCGAACTCCGCGTAGGGCGAAGCCCGGAGCAGCCATCGTCGGATCCTAGTAACTTCGCGAAGCCGCAGGCTGAGCGCCCGTACACAGTTTACTCTGAAGCCAACCGCCACCACTAACATCAGCGAGGCCGAAGGCCGAGCTGCGTCTGTGTGGCCAAAGGCCGAACACCGCGAAGGGCGAAGCCCGAAGCGTCCATCGCCGGATCCAAGTCACTTCGCGAAGCCGCAGGCTGAGCGCCCGCACTAGGCTGTACGCAAAACAAATCACTCCATGTTTCTTCAGTGAGGCCAAAGGCCAAACGCCCCCATAGGGCAGAGCCCGACACCGCCTACCCCGCTCTTCAACTTTTTTGCAAAGTCCAAACTCCCCCCCCCCCTCCCCCAACCCCTACCTCCGCCCCCTACCCAGAAAAGCCCAAGTATAAGCGCTAAGCAATATAACCCAGTTGTCCAATTTTAGCGAGGCCGAAGGCCGAGCTGCGTTTCGCAAGGCCGCAGGCCGAGCTGCGGCCGCGGAGGGCGAAGCCCGCAGCGGCGCCCCTCAGTGTCGCAGACCTAGCTTTAGGGCCGCGAGTCGGCCGTAGGCCGGCGGCCCGAAAGCTAGTTTATTATATAACGTTGCGAAAAGTTCGCCCGCAGCTCGAACGGCGTATAACGATTCCGCAACTCTCTTTGGAACTAAAGGCGCTCCTCACTCGTATTCTTGGTATAACTGCAAAATCTCAGGCCCAAATAGAAACTGAAAATAGTCGCCTCCAAATCCGTAGAAAATGTTTTTTATATGAAGTTTACAACGCGAGAAGCGCGACAAACGCGAGAAACTCGAAAAAAGTAAGGCGCAGACCACAACATCAGAACAAACCGCTACTCAGCCACCCGCGCCGGTGCGCGCTGAGCCAGTGAGCGCAGCGCCCGTACAGCGGGCCTTACAGTCGGACGAGCAGTCCGACACATTAATTAAAATGCTGTCGGCGCAACATTATTGTTAAAAATATATTGCCTCCTTTCTCTTATTTACTCAACAATGATCATGGTAAGCACCATGCATGCATCATGAACCAGTTATCGATACGGAAAGAGATATACCGGATATAATTGATTTTTATAATTCATCGAAAGGTTGTGTAGATTCATTAGATGAAAAATGTGCTAAGTATTCTTGCTCCAGTCGCTCCAGACGATGGCCTTTGGTAATTTTTTACATAATAATGGATATTTCTGCTGTGAACGCCTTTATACTTTCAAATTATAAACCGGAAGACCGATATTTATTATATAACGTTGCGAAAAGTTCGCCCGCAGCTCGAACGGCGTATAACGATTCCGCAACTCTCTTTGGAACTAAAGGCGCTCCTCACTCGTATTCTTGGTATAACTGCAAAATCTCAGGCCCAAATAGAAACTGAAAATAGTCGCCTCCAAATCCTTAGAAAATGTTTTTTATGTGAAGTTTACAACGCGAGAAGCGCGACAAACGCGAGATGCGCGAGAAAAGTAAGGCGCAGACCACAGCATCAGAACAAACCGCTACTCAGCCACCCGCGCCGGTGCGCGCTGAGCCAGTGAGCGCAACGCCCGTACAGCGGGCCTTACAGTCGGACGAGCAGTCCGACACATTAATTAAAATGCTGTCGGCGCAACATTATTGTTAAAAATATATTGCCTCCTTTTCTTATTTACTCAACAATGATCATGGTAAGCATCATGAACCAGTAACCGATACGGAAAGAGATATACCAGATATAATTGATTTTTATAATTCATCGAAAGGTTGTGTAGATTCATTAGATGAAAAATGTGCTAAGTATTCTTGTTCCAGTCGCTCCAGACCATGGCCTTTGGTAATTTTTTACAAAATAATGGATATTTCTGCTGTGAACGCCTTTATACTTTCAAATTATAAACCGGAAGACCGATATTTATTATATAACGTTGCGAAAAGTTCGCCCGCAGCTCGAACGGCGTATAACGATTCCGCAACTCTCTTTGGAACTAAAGGCGCTCCTCACTCGTATTCTTGGTATAACTGCAAAATCTCAGGCCCAAATAGAAACTGAAAATAGTCGCCTCCAAATCCTTAGAAAATGTTTTTTATGTGAAGTTTACAACGCGAGAAGCGCGACAAACGCGAGATGCGCGAGAAAAGTAAGGCGCAGACCACAGCATCAGAACAAACCGCTACTCAGCCACCCGCGCCGGTGCGCGCTGAGCCAGTGAGCGCAACGCCCGTACAGCGGGCCTTACAGTCGGACGAGCAGTCCGACACATTAATTAAAATGCTGTCGGCGCAACATTATTGTTAAAAATATATTGCCTCCTTTTCTTATTTACTCAACAATGATCATGGTAAGCATCATGAACCAGTAACCGATACGGAAAGAGATATACCAGATATAATTGATTTTTATAATTCATCGAAAGGTTGTGTAGATTCATTAGATGAAAAATGTGCTAAGTATTCTTGCTCCAGTCGCTCCAGACGATGGCCTTTGGTAATTTTTTACAGAATAATGGATATTTCTGCTGTGAACGCCTTTATACTTTCAAATTATAAACCGGAAAACCGATATTTATTATATAACGTTGCGAAAAGTTCGCCCGCAGCTCGAACCATCCGCAGTCGATCTAATGCTGGCGTCATTATCCGACAACACTATCAAACAATACAGCGTTTCACTGAAACTCTGGTGGGAGTATTGTAAGGTTAAGAACGTAGATGTCTTCAGTAACACAATTTCTTCTGTGATGTCTTTTTTAACTGTCCGGTTTAGCAAAGGCTGTTCATATGGATCTCTTAACAATCACCGCTCAGCTTTATCTCTTTTCTTAGGACAAAATATTGGCTCCGATGATCGTATTAAGCGTATTCTCAAAGGAGCTTATAAAATAAAACCAAATAGCCCGAAGTATACGTCTACTTGGGATCCTCAAATAGTATTAAATTTTATTTCTAATTGGCATCCAAATTTAGATTTACTTCTCGATAAAATTACAAAAAAATTAACCACTCTTCTAGCTTTGTGCACTGCGCACAGAGTTCAAACTTTTTCACTGATAAGGCTAGAAAACATAACCATAACAGACAATGGTGTTAAGATATCCATCACGGACACAATCAAGACATCCGCACCCGGACGAGATCAACCGATACTATTTTTACCATTTTTGCTTGAAAAACCAAATATCTGCCCTGCTTCCGTCCTCAAGAATTATATTTTTAGAACTAAAAATTTGAGAACTGAGAACGCAGGTAAACTATTATTGACCACAAAATACCCACACAGAGCGGCTACGGCCCAGTCTATAAGTCGGTGGATTAAGGCAGTGTTGTCGGAAAGTGGCGTGGACACGCGCACGTTCAGCGCGCACAGCACGCGGCACGCCGCCACGTCCGCCGCTCGCTCCGCGGGGCTCATTATAGACGTTATTAGGAAGACAGCCGACTGCCAACTCTAATGTTTTCGCGCAGTTTTACAACAGGCCAATTCTCAATACTGATAGTGATTTTGCAATGTCTGTTTTAAACAAACAGAATTAAAAATCTTTTTGAAATTAGAATCAAAACTGTTAAAAAAAAAATTTTTTGTCAAGAAGACTGTTAAAATAATATTTTTATTTAATGTTTAGTTTAAAGTTAACATAATTTGTTAAGAAGTACTTCATCATACCTATACAAATAAACAAGAATGATTAAGAAAGTGAATATGTTTTATTGAATCCATGATCAATGAACATTAATAACATATAATAAGCAACAAAACTTTATCTTTGAATGTCTACCTGTTAATATACTATATCTGAAGAATTAAGTGACGTAATATAATTGAAAATCAAACGAACTTACCAAAGTGAAGTTCGATTACAATTAAGTGAACAGCTTCATTCGACGCGATTTATTGTTTACATGTTGTAGTGGCGCCCTCTAGCCTGAGCCTTGCACGTATTTTTAGAGTGGGTATACTTTTTTTTTTTGTATAATTTTTCACTACCCTCAACTCTAGTTCTCCTGAGCGCCTCCATTACGGATTACAAGTCATTCGTTTAGAGCAATTATTTCACATTTTAAATATTTGGGCTGGGTGAACAAACAATCTGTTTTAGGGAGGGTTATTGTAAATCGCGTCGAATGAAGCTGTTCACATAATTGTAATCGAACTTCACTTTGGTAAGTTCGTTTGATTTTCAATTATGTTTCACAGCTTCATTCGACGCGATTTATTGTTTACATGTTGTAGATGTTCAGAGGAAGGAAAATGTGAAATGTAAATAAATAATCATGGAAGTATAATCAACTCGTTTTTATTAAATAATAAAATAACATAAATTATTATGTACTTAAATCAATGTACTTAATCAAAAAATAATGTTTTTGTTACAGATTACACACTGGATGGCAAAATCGTTATCGCAAAGTGATTGGGATCACTAACAACCTGCCTGTTATAAAATTTTGCAAAAACTGACGAAGAGTCAGTCCAACCCGCAGTCTTTCGTATGAGATCTATGCTTACCCCTAACCTGTTGGCTGTGGATGTGGATGCATGGCGCGTACTGTGAGCACTAAAGACGGAAGTATTTACTCCACTATTATGAAGGGTTGTTTCTATCCATTTACCTATCGTTTGAGAAGATACTTTTGAGTGGGGCTTTTTATAACTTATTATTAAAGATTTCTTGTTTTTATCATTACGAATTATCTGTGTTTTATTTATGTAAGTTTCCAAACATCTGGCAGGGCAAATTTCAGGGCGACTATTGAAAAAGGGCAATCTTAAAATTGGCTGAAAAGAATTAGGTTTTGAGGTTTTTATTAATTCTGTTATTGTTATTGTGATTTCTTGTGTAGAATGTATTTTAATGTCTTCAAGTTTCATTAAGGAAAAGGTTTGGACGCGATGCGCTGTCACCAAAGCTAACAAGGTTACAAGTTTTTTAGAAAGAGTTTCCAAATCAAGATCTGTATTAGGCCATTTATTTGATAAGTACTCGAGAACTATGCCTGGATTCCATGTGAAATTGTATTTTGGTGCAGTAGGTCTCGATCTGAAAACCCCTTTTATAAAGCGTTTAATTCTTTTATCATCTAAGTTATCAAGCAACAAAGATAAAGCAGACTTATTTAAGTTGATAGTGCCAAATTTGGCGCCCTTATGAAAAATATCCGTAAGAAAGTTAAGAACTATAGGAACTGAAGCTGATGTGTAATCATAGTTGTGGATATTACAATAATGAATCCATGACTTAATGCAACCATTGTATTGCTTATATTTAGATTCAGATAATGATGTTAACATAATTTCTACAGTATTTGGTGACAAACATTTCTTCAATAAAGCTTGCCTGAGAGCTTCGCGGCAACTAATCTCAACGTTTGGTGCAAGTTGTGACTCAATCTGAAAGGAGACGTGAGTAAATTAATATTAGGGCCAAAATATAAAGGTTCTGAGGTAACAATTTTCTTGAATAAGGGGAACCAAGGTTGTGTCGGCCAGTATGGAAATACAACAATGACTTCAGCTTTTTCTTTTATTATTTTTTGTAAGACTTTGGTAATTAGCGAAAATGGTGGTGTACCGTTTCCCTTTAGTTGGGGAAGGTAACAAATAAAAGTTAAGTTATAACAAAAAAATAAGACCTTAGTTACAATATTTAATTTTAAGTAATGTTACACAAAATAGTCACGGGGAAGTGAGTCCTAAAAATGTACGCAATCACAACCGATCCGCTACTAGAGTCTATGATCAAACCGCACTGTCCTTAGTAGTGGTGTGGTGATCGTGTCCGGAAGTTGCTCAGGGTAGATGTGACGTAGGGTAGGGGCAAGTCTTCATACCCAGGCGTCGCGCTTCTTTGCATCCACTATGCACGTGAACAGAAAATCACAGCCGGAAGAAGGACCCTGGAATCCGGAAACCGGACATTTTAGAAAATGTCGACTTTCTAATTCTGACTGCAGCATCAATTCTACCAAGCAGCATAAGCGAAGCAGTTGGAATGATCACTGGCAAAAATAGTGATTAATGATGTGGCAGTCAGACAGAATCAAATTTACAGTTAACAGTTTATCTTAGAATAGGTAATTAAAATTAATAAGTACAAGCTTAAAGCTTTGTCTCAAAATAAAAGAACATATAAGAAAAATAACTCGAACAGAAGAAGGAACAGCACGAATGATTATACACGCTAGTGGGTGACCCTTGAAGGTCATTGAACAACCCGTGCGTATGAAAGTCGTGTTTACATCCAAATGATTAATAACTTAGATTCACAATTAACAAAAGCTTACCAGCAGGGAGATAGCTCAAGAGTTTAATGATTAGCACTAAAACTTAATAACATGCATGGCACTACATTTTACTTTGCCTATTTAATAGGTACTTACGTCTACAAAGCACTAAAATGTATATGCAACACTCACCCTATATCGGGGTAACACAATTAATCGTTGGAACTTTGGAAACAGATTCGAACAATCTACTGTTCAACAGCCAAAACACAATCACGAACAGAGTAGCTCACGTTCGCTGATATTTATAAGTAGGTAGTACGTCTATGCGTTAGGACAACGACGCTTAGATTGTCCGGCTGCGTCCACCTGCCGTAGCCTAATCTTTCGTTCGCTCACTCACCGAAACCGGTCGGCCGGCCCAAGCGCTTCGCCGTGCCGATATATTTGCGACAATAATTAAGTACAATTTGCTTATAATGATTAGGTATGTTTTAGTGTTAATTTTACTAAGATTTTATTGATGTTAGGTTTAGTTCTAGTTATGTAGGTTTGATGTTATTGTTTTATATTAATTATTAGAATAGTTTATAAGTAGTCTGGTTTATTTATAGAAACGAATGAAATCGTTACAGTGGGAAAGCGTAAAATAACGTGTCTTTCCAGGAAATAGTGAACGCATCAACTGCAAATGCTTCTGGATCATTTTGCCAGGTTGTATAAGTGGGACACTTAGCGTTACATCTGCTTGCAAAAAGATCTACTGTGGGATGCCCGAAAGAACATATTATTTGATTATATATAGCATCATTTCACTCCCATTCAGTATCCTGAAACTTTTTTCTTGATAAAAGGTCTGCTTCGTAGTTATTTTTAGTATTAATATATGATGCAAACACCATTATTTTTCGCTGTTCGCACCACTGCCAGATTTCTCTTGAAATTATATTTAAATGTTCATATTGAACGCTGCCCATTCTATTAATGCATGAAATTGCTGTAACATTATCAATACGTAAAAGTATTTGTGAATTGTTTATATTTCTTGCAAAACATTTAAGTGCGAGAAAGGCTGCTTTAAGTTCTAATTCATTGATATGCAAGGATTGCTCACATTTTTTCCAGTATCCAAAACACTCATTATGGTTACTATAGGCACCCCCAACCACTTAAAGATGCGTCAGAAAATATTTCTAAATGAAATTCACTGGGACTCAAAGGATTATACCCAGCATTAACATGATTAAGCCACCATGTCATGTCAAGTTTAAGTTTTTCTGAAATGTGTACAATTTGCTCATAACTATG
Organism: Udea olivalis; assembly: GCA_947369235.1. NCBI lineage: Eukaryota > Metazoa > Arthropoda > Insecta > Lepidoptera > Crambidae > Udea > Udea olivalis. The sequence continues at coordinate 17,243,521 of OX376355.1, forward strand.
GTTATTAAAGTAAGCAGGTGTACTTAAATTGCTCAAAATACTTGGTATATAGCCATGAATATTGAATTGCCGGACAAGCAGAGATTAGAAGGCCAACAAATCGTGCGTATTCCCGTAATTTACACTGATTAATTTTCAAAAACTTCAATATATAATCCCTTATTTTTGTTATTTTGTTAGCAGGTAATTTAAGTAACATATTTTTAGAGTCAAATATAAAACCTAAGAACTTGCATTGTGTATTTGGTAATAAGCAACTTTTTTCTGTATTTATCAGGAAGCCTAGCTTTTCAAGTAAATCTTTTGTTATATTAACGTTATTCTCACATTCTAAGAGACTCCTCCCAATGCAAAATATGTCATCAAGATATATGACTGAGATTAGCTGATACGTTTTTCTAAGCATTTCCATAACTGGTTTAAGTAATTTGGTGAAAACGAAAGGAGCTGTGCATAAACCAAACGGGAGACAGTTAAATTCGTACAAAACATTGTCATATTTAAACCGGAGATACTTTCGGTCTGATTTACGAACTGAGACGAAAAAGTAAGCGTCTTTTAAGTCGACTGACGCCATGAAACAGTTTTCTGTTATGAATTTAGAAGCTGTACGGTAATCTTCCATTTTGAAATGGTTTGTATTAATGAATTTATTGAGACATTTTAAATTGAGAATAAATCTCTGGCCTCCGTTTGGCTTTGGCACTAGAAATACAGAAAATAAAAATTCACCAGGTTCATGATCACACTGGGTTATGGCATTAATTTTCAATAGTGTTTTTATGGCACAATCATAATTATTTCTTTCTTCTAAAGATTTAGGATAAACACGAGGTTGATCTAATCTATAAGGAATAGACTTAAAGGGTATAGAATAACCTTCTATCCATGAAAGAATATTTATATCATTGGTAATCTTTGCCCAGTTGTGAATAAAGTGCTGAAGTCTTCCAGCATATTGTACCTGATTATCACTTATCTGCGATGTGCAGGCTGTGACTTCAAAGGGAACGAGCGTTCGGCTAGGCGCCTCGCCTAAGTCGCCTGGCTGCTCTGTGGCTGGCGATATGCTGCGATCGGGGCTCGCCGACCGGCTTCGTGTGTCTTGTTGTCCATCTTGCGATGTTGAGGCACGTAGTTTAAACGCCCCTTATTTGCAGTGGCTGGGCCATTATTCGACCGTTGAAATCTTGTCCTTTGAGCATTTTTTAGAGCATCGCCAGACTGTTGTATTGCTTTCGCAGTTTTCAATTTATCAGCAATATTTTCGCCGAACAAAAACTTATCTCTGCTGGATTCAATCAAAGCATCTTTTAATTTCGCATTGATTGATGATATCACAAAATTTCGACGAATCTTTGTGTCAGCGTGGTGGCTATCACAAAGAATACGACAGGCATCGCTTAGCGGTTTCAGAAGCTTTTGTTTGGAAGTTTCGTCAGATATAATCATCTCTGTGACTGAAGCCAGAGCGGACAATGCAATACCAAACTGTTTTTGCTTATAAGACAGTGACGAGTCTCTTTTTACTAGGATGTCTGGTAGGGCCGCTTTAACTTCCGGGTTGAGAGTTGGAGCTAACAAGAAATCGCAGTTGCTAGGGACTAAATAGTCTTTTAGCAGTGATTCCTTAGTGTCTTTTGACAAACCTTTGGAGAGGATGTCTTGCCATCTTTGAGCAATATCCTTATGTATGGACGGTCCTAAAGAGGCCTCATCCTTAGGAGCGTCGCCAAGTAATTTTAGAATTTCTTCTCCCAGTTGCTGTTCATGCGTTGCTTCTTTTTCCACTGAAGGTCCAGGTTGCGGCGACGGTGGCGGCAGCGGTGATATTGGTTGCGCCGGCTGGTCTGGCTGTGGTGAAACCGGGCGCTGTGTGGTCAGACCCGGCACAAAAAGTTCGTATTCTTCATGCTGTGCCAGCGGTGACGCGTAGGCGGACTCGCCGTAAAGCGACTGACCATAAGGTATATCCAGTGGAGAGCCTAGAGACAAACATTTTCGTAAGAAAACGTTATATAATAACCAAGTGACAGTATCAGCCCAGTTTTTGGCAGTACGCATGACGTAACGTGACAGAGGTAACCCAGGTACGGTATCCTCGCATCACTAGCGGTAGTCAATAATTGTGAAAGTAACGGCTCGACTTTTCAGAATAACTTATCACGTATTGACCAAAACCACGGAATATTTTCTAAAAAACACTTACTGTCTGGTGTCTGCTCGACCACAGTGCATTCCTCGGCATCTTTATTTGTAGCGTTCGCTAACTTTTTTGTAAGTTTTTTGATTTTTCGCCGAATTTCTTCCTCACTATAATCGTGTTTTCTTTTTCCAATTTTATTTATTTTAAATTCAAAATAAATTTGGACTACTTCAGGAGACGTGCGAAGGCTTGAGCACGAAGACGACGAATGACTTGTAATCCGTAATGGAGGCGCTCAGGAGAACTAGAGTTGAGGGTAGTGAAAAATTATACAAGAAAAAAAGTATACCCACTCTAAAAATACGTGCAAGGCTCAGGCTAGAGGGCGCCACTACAACATGTAAACAATAAATCGCGTCGAATGAAGCTGTGAAACATAATATATGATCAAACGAACTTCCAAGTGAAGTTCGATCATTATTATATGAGTCACTTTATTCGAAGATCTAATCACCCAGAACCCACCCGAGAAAAACAGCAGAAAACCTGTGTTTTTGTGCCCTTTAGTTTTGTTTTGAATGAGCTCTAAAGAATGACGAGAAAAATATGGCCGACCTAGGAAGGGGGTGACCAGTTGACAGCTCAACTCTAAAAAACGTGCGAAGTTGCCTGTAGGATAAAGGGACTACCTGTTAATATACTATATCTTCGAATTAAGTGACTCATATAATAATGATCGAACTTCACTTGGAAGTTCGTTTGATCATATATTATATCGCATACCTACACGATATTGAAATTATATACTCGACTACATTTGTATTTAGTAAGTTGCTTGTTCTATATTTTCTTATATTTTACATATTGTGATAAAAACCTATAAATTTTTCAAGTAATGATAAATAAATTGTCTTGTAAATATGGCGTCTATGAGAAGCACATTTAACTTGCAACTTCAACCTTAATACTTCCTATCTGCGCGTCAAAGCGTTAAGTTTCACTCTTCTGAAGGTCCAAGTAATATCTGTACCACTAATGCAGTTCAAGTAAATCACTTTTATTTAGTACTTACTGCAGGTATTGAATCACACTATGGTTATTTGTTTAGAGATCCGTAGAACTTGTTAAAAACCTTAAAATACGATGGTCGTTTGTAGCTGCTTCTATATTTTTCGCTCTTTCAACTGTTTAACACTTACCTACTGTGTCTTATCATGTTTTCAAAATGCCTTTTGAAATAATTCAAACTTATAATGAACAACAAAATAAACAAGAACTTTGCATCTGTCCATCTACGTGGGAAAAACATAGAATGTTTCACTGGCCGAACAAAAAAAGTAAAAAATTATGTAAAATAGAAGATTCAACCAAACTGGACTAAAACAAACTGCATTGTTAAAAGGAAAAATATTATGTCATACGAAACCACTGACAAGCAGTTGACTGAAATGTTAGATTGTTCGACAACAGAACAAGAAGCCACAAAACTCTTACCAGCGCTCTCGCCACACCTTGGCTGGACTTATACTAAGTAGGTAGGTATGACAGTAAGGCCGCTTCCTGACTTGGCGGTGCGGTATCGGTACGACTTCGTTTCGGTATACCGCATCGGTACCGAAAGCTTACCGAGCGCCTATATTTGAATGCACGCTTCCTGATTGGCGCGGGCTGCGCGGGAGCGGGGCGGTAAGCGAGCGGCATACCGCGTCGCGGGTCGGACAGCCAGTAAGAGCGTGCATGCCGAGCGCACACCGCGTGTGTATTTGGTAAACAAAATGGCGGCGGAAAGAACCACGTGTATTACTTTGGTGACCAAAGTGGAAAAATATCCACTTTTATATAACTATAAGTTACCTGAATACGCAAGAAAGGATCTAACAGAAAAAGCGTAGGCAGAAATTGCTCATAAAATAAAATTGACTGGTGAGTAGGTATTCATTAGGCAACATTTGGCGCGCAACCCATGACGCTCAACATGTACGGCAACGCCGCACAACAGCGCGCCACGTTGCCAGCTGCCGCGCAACATGACGCCCGTCTTGTTGTTTGTTGAGAGAATAGTTAGTTGAGCATCAATTGTTGTCGAGTAGAGACGTGACGCGCAACTATGTCCGTAGTGTGGTGTAACGAACGCGTGCTCAAATTAATCGAATTGTACCAAAACTATTAATGTTCATGGGAAACTGGTCACAGAGACTATAAAAATAAATTAAAAAAACCAGATGCATGCGAAAGAGGTTGAAAGCAAGGTACATACTCTTCGATCGAAATTCACTCGCTAGAGGAAGAAATTTAAATGTTCAAAAAAAAAACAGGAAGTGGCAGTGAAGATCTTTTTAGCAGTAAATGGTTTGCTTAATATGAACCTTTGCTGTTTGTGATAAAAGGTGAAACAACAACCGGAAATAAAAACACAATTGAGAATCATGTAATTTTTTTTTAATTATTATAATATACTAACTTAGCTACTTAATTGTTTTATTAAGCACGTTCATTTTGCCAAGATACCCTCCCTTCTTCGCTAATGAAATAGTTAGAAAAATTATCTCTTATAATGGATGATACCAGAGACGTGTCTACATTTTCATTCTCATCTTCTAAAGGGTGTAGATTATTTCGTGTTACTTCATGACGCCAAGTGCCGTTAATCGCACCTTTAATGATAAACCGAAATAAGTAAAAACATCAGTCTGCTGGCAGAAACCCTTAGTCGCCTCTTACGACACCCATGGGAAGATATGGGGCTGTGGAAAGTATAATTCTTTTAAAGTGCCGCCACCAGCACGGCACGAATAAGTGATCGTCCGTCTTTTGTTTTTATTAGAGCGGGCTAATAAGCTAGTCGAAATGTGGCGCCATTCAGTGTTACGCCGACAAAGTTTCGAGCAGTACACGTACGTGGCTGTGTAAAACCTATTAGTGCGTTTTATCATTAACAGGTAAGATTGCTTGGATTTAAATATTAAAGTGAATATTTTCGAAATATTGCATTTTCTTTTTAAATGTTTTATTGTATTTATTTATTTCTTTATGTTGTTAATTTCAATACGCAAAAGTTGGACTTAGTTCATTTTATGTTAAATAATATAGCATGTTGTTCGTATTTGTATGATTTGTTACGTTTTATTATTAAAATTTAACAAACATTCATAATATATTCGGGCTTAGTTCAGTTTGTTACTGTTCAGTTTGTTGCTATATATCATATTTAAATTAAGCTTTATTGCATTTTCTTATAAATTTAAAGGTAACTTTTTGTTTGACTTGTTGAAATTAGTTCTTTTTTAGATTAATCGGATACCACTTTCGATTAGTTCTGACGTCGTCGTGGCGAGGTCGAAGGATTGTTGAGCTAATTACAAAGGATGATGCGTCAAAAAGAAAGGAAACAATGGATGCGCCAGATGTAGGTAGGACGCGTCGGAGGCTAGGTACAACCATGAACATCGATACAGAACGTGTAATAATTGAGGTGCAATTTCGGCCAGTATTATGGGACATGGCTAATGAATTATACAGGATGTCCCAAAAAGAAGTGTCAAGCGGAAGCCCACAGATAGAGCACCCCTTGGGGTACCCGAATCACCACCATGTATGTTACGCGATTGTTCATAGTTTTCGAGTTATGATTTTTTTTCTGAATTTCTGAGAATTTCGGTCCTAAAAGTTTAAATTTTTTTATTTTTTTAAAAGTAGAAGACATTTTAAATTTTTTCTTTGCCCAACTGAATCATCCTTAATTGTACTTTGATGCATAAAATAATCAGTTTCATAACTTTGACCGAAATGATGAAAATGTTGGTATAAAACCAAAAATGTACGGTTGATGAATAAAGACTTAAATTTTTAACTTTAAATTAAAAATCTAAGCGGGTGACTGTATGGTTTCTAAGTAAAGCTCAAAAATTCTCCAGAATCTCAGCTTTCTTAATCATTACAAAACAGAAGTACTTAATGGGCTACTTTGGCTAAAATCAACCTTCAAAGACAGCGAGGTGGAAAATTCTTGAAATTAGCCATCAGATTAATAAATGTTTTTTGGCCATGTTATCATTCCTGAAGTTCATTAATTTATTAAATAACCAAAAATTACTGCAGGAAGGCTAAGGAAATAATAGAAAGATTAAACATTTGAAAGTTTAATTAATAGAACAAAAATAAATAGTTATTAATTATTATTATGACTGGCCTGTTGGCGCGATGGCAGCGATCCTGCCTTTAGCGCCGGAGGTCGTGGGCTCGATCCCCACCCATGACAAATATTTGTGTGACGAACATATGTATTTGTTGTGTGTCTGGGTGGTATTATCTATTTAAGTATGAATTACATACCCCTACATATACCTAATGTACAAGCTCGCATTAGAGTATTTCAACATAGCAACGGTGACCCCATTCGCCGCGCTTGCACGAGGCGCAGCTCAGCACAACGTGCCCGTCGTGACGTCGGCGCATCGAATTCCGTCTCCACAATTAATACATTTTTAGGACACTTTTGATCTTACTTCAAACATCGTCGCATCTTAGTTTTAGGCTAGATTTATTTATTTATTTATTTAGAATAGGTACACAGACACATTACCATCGTTACATGGCTTCATATAATATTTTGTACACAATAGGCTAGACAACAATCCAAAAAGTGTGTACACAGCATGATTAATTGTTATTTCCTAAGGACGGTTTTAAAATACAGCTAAAAGATAATAATAAAAAGTAAAAAGGTAAAAACTAAAAGTAAAAAGGAAAAATTTGAAGAGTTACGAAAGAAGTGAGGAGAATTCCTGGCCACTAAGAAAGTCAGATATGACCTTTTTATATTTTGTGAACCTGTGGTTAAATATGTCTACGTCAATATCTTTGCTACTGCGAACCAGCTCATTATAAGTGCGGCACATTCTAACCAGAGGGCTATAAAACGACGTGTTATTCTTATATACTTGTATTGCGAAGGTATTTGGACAACGCGACCGGTGCCGGATGTTAATTTTCAATTCCGAAAGTAAATTTGGTGCATCGATGGATGCATGAAGTAGTTTGTGCAGATACAGAAGGTCGTATCTTCTTCGTCGCGTCGCCAGGGAAATCACGCCAAACTTCGACAGCCTATGACCGTAGTTTCTGAGGGATCGTCCTAAGTTATGTTTAAAAGAAAGGTACTTTAAGCATTTTCTCTGAACTCTTTCCAGGCTATCGACGTGTACTTTATAGTAAGGAGACCAAACTGGACTGCAGTATTCTAGGACACTTCTCACCAGGCTAACGAAGAGACACAGAGTGCTTTGTGGGTTTTTGAAATCTTTTGTTGTCCTCAATATGAATCCAAGCAGGCGTCGACTTCTTTTAACAACGTGCTCATAATGGGGACGGAAAGACAGCTGTTCGTCGAAAATGACACCCAGGTCTTTGACAATGTGTTTTCTCGTCAGTAGGTTATTGTCTATATAGTACGATTGTACGTTTTTATTTTTCCTTCTGGTAAAAGAGATAACACAACACTTATCAACGTTGAGTTTCATATTATTCGAAGCACACCATTCCGAAATGACGTTGACATCACCCTGAAGTGCTTTCGTGTTTTCAATATCTGTGAATATCTTCAGGTCATCGGTGTACAAGAGCGACGGGCATGTTAAGTGATAAGTTAAATCATTAATAAAAACAACAAATAGGAGCGGTCCAAGATGTGTCCCCTGGGGAACCCCTGATGGAACAGATATGGGAGAAGAGGTATAACCCTTGACCGTAACAAGTTGCGATCGATTGCTTAAATACGACTCCAGCCATCTCAGTAGACAACCGTGAATCCCATAATGTGCAAGTTTGAGACACAACAAGGAGTGGTCAACTTTGTCAAAGGCTTTACTGAAATCCAGATATACAGCATCAACTTGGCTCCCGGAAGCAAAAGCCTTACAGAGATAGGTTTTATACTCCAGCAAATTACTGAGCGTCGACCTTTTTTTAATAAATCCATGCTGCTTGTCGGATATAAATTTAGTAAAGTGGTTATAAAGATGACTATATAGCAGTGACTCGAAGATTTTTGCCAAGCAGGAGAGTATACTAATTGGCCGATAATTCGTGCATGAGTTCTTGGCTCCAGCTTTAAAGATGGGTATAATATAAGCGATTATAGTCAATCATTGTAATACTTTTAATAAAATTAGTTAAATAAATTAGTTTTTTTTACATCCTCCAGCTGCAGCTTCCGTAATTGGCGCAGTCGGTAGGATACTCGCGGGCCGGTTCGCGATAGTTTTCTCACATCGAATTCGGTAATCGCGGGTCGCCCGGGCGGCTATCGAGCACCAGTACGAGTATCCAGAATCTACGCGATCTGCAGCCACACGAGGACAGCCCAGTATCCAGCCTTCGATCCTTTAGAGATATGAAATTGTAAGTGCACAGATTTCATTCTTGTGTTGCTTTCCCTTATCTCCTTTTAGATTAGATTCCTTTTAACCTTTAATCATTTTTCGTCAAAGTAATTTAGGTCCTAGCGAGTCTGCGCTCAGGCAGTCTCGTCGACAGATAGAGTTAGATCAGAATAGGAATATAGATTTGAATAGTAGTTTAGAATTCGATAGTTTATTCAGAATAATGCCTTACGATCAAGACACTATTTTCAAGGCCTTACGCCCAGTACCAGATTTTGATGGTAACCCAAATGTGCTAACTAGATTTATAAATATTATGCTTATTAAATGGAATTTTAGATAAAATCACGGGACCAGCCGCTAGTATAATAAATTCAAATGGTATCCCTGATAATTGGCTAGCTATTAGAAACACTTTAATTAATAATTTTGCTGATCAGAGAGACGAGACCGCTCTCTATAATGACCTCTCTTTGGCTACCCAAGGCCAAAGATCCCCTCAGGAATTTTACGATCATTGCCAACATTTATTTAGTACGATCATGACATACGTTTCGCTTAACGAAACCTTATCTACCACAATCGAAGCTAAACGTGCATTATATCGTAAGTCAACCTTACAGGCTTACATTAGAGGCCTACAGGAACCTCTCGGTTTTCGCATTAGATGCATGAGTCCCGATAGTTTAGAAAAGGCATTGGAATTTGTACAGGAGGAACTGAATACCGAATACTTACAAAGGCGTAATGACACCGTAACTAAAACCCAGCCGGCCTATAAGGGTCCAACAGCGCCTTTACACATACCAAAATCTTTCCATTCGCAACCACTAGCACCATTATGGCCTGCATCAGCTATGCAGAGGCCGTTGCCACCAGCTCCGCAACCATTTAGGTTCGCTCCGCAGCAAGGATTTAGACCTTATCCTATGCAAGGTCACCACCAGCCTCAGGTACGTGCCATGCCGTCACGAACCCAGCAGATGTTTAGTGCTAGACCCCCTAACTATAACCCTCAGAGTAATTTGTTCCGCATTCCACCTAGGAATCAGCCAGGCCAGTCGTTTGTGCCTAAGCCTATGAGCGGTGTCCAACATTTTGTACCTAAAGCGTTGCCGCCATCGGGTGGAATTCGAGGTCATGATTGGCGCGCACACGGTAACCCGCCGCCGACCAACTACTTCAAGTCTCGCGAAGTAAATGCGAATGAGTGCTACGACTTAAACTACTACGCGGACTACGAAACTGACTACGACCAATACTATCGCTACGACACTGATTACTCTTATTACTCGCCACAGTAGTGACGATGCAGTGCCTTATGACTGTACAGACTACGCGTACTACGATAATCCAAGTGAGTCTTTACGAAATGACAACGCCCAAAACCATAGCAATGGTGGCGATGCTGATGATTACCATGTAGCAAATAAAGAAGAAAATTTTCGGAAGAGTTCACTCTTAAAAAAGCCAAAATATAAATAAATTTACAAACGCAAAGACAGTTACCGTATATTCAGATTCATAATCCACCTCTTAAACTTTTAATTGATACCGGCGCTAATCAATCTTTTATTAGCCCCGCAGGCAGTTGAAAATAATTTTTCTAATATTCCATTAACTTATGATCCCTTTGAAGTAACTAATGTTCATGCTACTAGTAGGAAAAATAAATAATAATAATAAATATTGGTAAAAACTGATGGCACACAAAGCAACAACAGCAGCAAACTCAACGTCTTCATCCATCCTCTCGGCGTTCACAATTGCGACTGACTACGCGAAAGTGTACAGGGTCGCTCTCGCGCATGGGGCTGTCGCGCGAGACATTCGGGAGAGTCTGGGCGAGTGCTCTCTGTCGAGAATGTACTGCCGCCATAACGCAGTTTCGGCCCTTAGAGTCTGTAAAGCTTTCTTCAAAGCTAGCTTGAACATTTCGGATCGAATGATATTCACCACACAGCAGAAAACAAACAGCAATAACTTTATAGAAGATGACTTACGTGGAAAACATGGTAATTATTTAAAAAAAACCTGATTTAAAAAAAGATATCGAAGAGCACATAAACTCTATCCCGCGAATGGAATCACATTACGTAAGAGCTACTACCTTAAAAGAATACATAGATGGGGGAGAGACAATCAAAGACCTTTATGATGATTTTAAAGAAATACAAACACGAAACAAGAAAGAGACAGGGAGTCACATGACTTATTACAACAAATTTACAAAGGAGTTCAATATAGTTATCTTTCTTTCGACCTAAAAAAGATATGTGCAATCTTTGTTTGTACGAAAATTCAACTGCGGACCAAAAACAAGAGCTTAAAGAAAAATATGACCAACATCATGAGGAAAAGATACAGAGTAGAAATGAGAAAAAGCTAGACCGAAAAAATATTACTGAAAATAACAAAGTCGCAATTTACGACTTACAAGCTGTTTTACAATGCCCACGTGGTGACTTGTCAGCGTTCTACTAAAAGTCCAAACTCAATAAGGCTTGTATTCACTTTGATTAGTAATAGGTGCAGGTGATTAGTGCAGGTACTTAGTGATTATGAGAAAACACGTGTGGACAGTGATTGATTAGTGCGATTGATTAGAACACGCTTCTAATCACTTCAGCACGATACTAATCACTCGCAATTGAAATTGAAAAAAAAATTATTTCGTATAGTTCCATAGATGTTAGTATGCACTTGCTTACTGACTATGTTAGTAATCCATCGCTGTCTACACGTGTTTTCTCATAATCACTAATCACCTGCGCTCGCACTAATCAAAGTGAATACAGGCCTATAGTTACAACTGGACAGTAACTGAGTTGTCCCAAACAGATAAAAAAGGCGCATTTGAATCTGTACATTGTATAGTTTTTTTTGGACGGAATCGGATGCGAAGCGTGGTGCGATCGAAATTGGTACATGCGTTTGGAAATACCTGGAGGAAATCAGTAAGAACGCACAGGATCGATTGAACTTGACTTTTTATTCTGATAATTGAGCGGGTCAGAATAAAAATAAGCTTATAATGACGATGTATACGTATGCAGTTTATATTTTGCACAAATATAAAGGTGTTTTGCGAAATATTTCTGTATTTTTATTTCCGTTTCACTTTTAAAGTGTAATAGGTGCTTTACATCTAAATAGATTATATTATTATTTATTCATTCCTCTTCCCCCGGACCCCCGTGGAGAACAGACGTGTTTAAGGCTGAAGTTCCGTTTTATTATTTATAGAATCTAATTGTGAATTTGCAAAAATAATTCAAGTAAAATAATAGGAGTGCATAAAATTGAAGATTTAGCTGCCCGAAACCACCTTGTACGCAAGCTACAGACCGCTTTGAGTCACCCACTGCGTCACCGTCACCTCCCATTGCCGATTGCTGCGCGCCCCAGGAGGCGTAACGTCACCCGACCAAGTACACTGCGTGCCGCACGTGTTCTGCTCTGCGCCTGGTACTTTTGTGAGTCATCGCCACACCCCATTTACACCTGATTTGACGCGTGCATCATTAGGGACGTAAGTCTCGCTCTCACTGGTTTACTTCGTCATAGCGGCTGGCTTACCTCTTGCGCATCTCTGTGACCTTGGTACATCATGAGTACCAAGCATAATTCCGGCAGCGAGGACGACTGTGACATGTTAGTTTGCTTCGGGGTGGAGAATTCTCCACCCAACTTTGTTACTCAACGAGGCGTAATTCAGAGGCCTGATCTAGACAAAGTATCAAACGATGCGCTGGATGATCAATTTAATACCTTTGATGGGGAAATGAGAAAACTAATGTCATACTTTACTTCTTCGCAAAAGCAAGAGCTTGCGGATATTAATTCCACGCTAAAAGAGGTGAACGAGTCAAATCAAGACTTAGTAAGATCGATGGCTTACCTCACAGCCCAAAATGAAGAGTTTAGGCAAAGAATCGAGTCTTTGGAGAGCAATGCCAAGAAGGATACACAATACATTTCGTATCTAGAGGGAAAATTAGAAGATTTGCTAACTGGTAGCCGGAAAACTAAATTTGAAGTGAGAAATGTGACAAGAAAGGAAAAGGAAAGCAAACAAGACTTGATAGACATGGTGGTGTGTCTTTCGGAAACGATAAACTGTAAAATCAGTAAAAGTGAAATCAAGGACATTTACCGCTTGAGAAGTAAGAAGCCGGACCACCAGAATCCATCCATAATAGTTGAAACTACCTCGGCCCTACTTAAAGCTGATATATTAAAAATGACCAAGTCTTATAATTTCAGAAATAAGACAAAAATACACACATCAAAAGTGTCTAGGGATCAAGCATTTTTATGCGGATTTCTTGAGATTGAGATGTGGCTTTGTAATAAATTTACGATTTTATAAATTTATATGGATCCTTTTTGGTGCATTTCATAATTTAAAACAGGAACTGTCAATCAAATTCGAGTAAAAGATGAAAATCAGCTGTCAATATTTTCCCAATAAAAACATACAACGCATTGAAGACATTATTAGTGCTACTGTTTCCCTACTACTGATTAAAACCAAAGTTATTATGGAGCGGCGACGTCATTTAAGCAGGGAAGAAATGCTCAGAGCCGTGGGAATGATAGAAGCTGGTTCCCGGCAACGTACTGTGGCTTTAGCTCTGAATACAAGTCAGAGTGTTATCAGTCGACTTTGGACACGTTACCGAAGCACTGGTACCGCGGCTGAGCGCCATGGAGAACGGTATCGCTGCACCACACGGAGACAAGACCGATACATTCAAATCACAACTCGAAGAGCTCCAACAATAACCGCCATGATGTTAGCCGTGAGGCTTCATCACTCTTCAGGGAACTTAATTAGCGACCAAACAGTCAGAAACCGCTTGCATGAAGTGAACCTTCATTCCCGAAGACCGCTAAGGGTACCACCTATAGCAATGCACAATCGTAGGATTCGATATCAATGGGCTCTTGAACACAGAAATTGGGCAGAAGAACAATGGCGTTTCGTGTGCTTTTCTGATGAGTCTCGTTTTGGTATGAGACCGGATACAAGACGTATACGACACTGGAGAACCCCTGGACGCCAACAGCGATTAAAATCCTGCCAGGAAGTCCATCCTTATAGTGGTGGAACCATCATGGTATGGGCGGGTATTTGGATCGGCGGAAGAACTGAGTTGATTTGGATCAGAGGCAACCTCAACGCTCAAATGTATGCTGAGACGATTGTCATCGTTCCTCTACAAGTGCAAATCGGTCCCTTATTTCAGTTAATGCATGATAATGCACGACCGCACACCGCAAGAGTTGTAAGACAGACTCTCGCCGCAGCTAACATCAATGTCCTGCCCTGGCCTGCTCAGTCGCCAGACTTGAACCCGATTGAGCATGCATGGGATATGCTACAGAGAAGAGCTCTGCTGAATATGGAGGGTATCCAGTCGCAAGAAGACCTTTTTTTGTTGTTGCAACGAACATGGGCGGCCATTCCACAGCGTGATTTGGATGAACTCATTTTGAGTATGCCAAACCGATGTTCTTGTGTTGTTAGTGTTCGCGGTAGAAACACGGATTATTAATTGTTTAAGTTACCCAATAAAATTTTAAAGAAAACTGTTATTTCAGTCTTTTTTTCGAACTTGAATGTTAGTGGTTCAAATGTCAAAAATCCCTTTATTAGGAAAATGGCAAATTTCTTTATTAATGCAAAGGTGACTTGGTTTATCGTTACTGTAGTCAAACGAAAACACTTTATTTGATGAATCCTTAAAGAAAATTTTAATTAATATCAATCAGGAGAAAAGTTATTGCAAAAATATATGTTGATCCCTAGACACTTTGATGTGTGTATGTGCATAACACCTTGGATTCAAAACCCAGGAGGACACACCAGTCTCCCTCTAAGCCTCCATTACCTAGCGCGAGACTTGGCAAAGACAAAAAAATACACCTTTTGCTGGACTGCTTATGGGAAAGTCTACGTAAGAAGAAATGAACAGTCGCCCACCATCGCAATCAGAAGTGAAGAACAGGTGCACGCTCTACTATTACAGGACTGACTATCTGTGAGCTGCGGAGGTAACAACAGTCTATTATTTAAATGTTACTATTCTACCATGGGCCTATTTTCTGTATTTGTTGTTCTACGAGTATTATTCAATTTGCAGATAGTAACGAATAACCCTGTATGTTCCCTGTGTAACATTTTAGTAGCTTTTTTATTATTGCCAAACAGTATTAGCCAAAGGTCCAACTTGGGATTTCGGTCTCGGAAGCATTTTCGGTCCCGGGACCAGTCACGAAAGTCTTCAGTTGGTCCCGGGACTCCCGGGAAATTCGAGTCTCAGATTTTTTTCTGATTTTTTGAACTTTGCGGCAAAGCAGGCTGAAGCAACAAATTTTAGCTGCGACATTAAATATTCTCGATTCATCTAAAATTGAGTTACTATAGAGGTGATCGTGTATTTTTCTGTCCCTTAAAAACCAAGGGGCATTACTTAAACGAAGAACCCTGTTTAGGAAAATTTAGAGAATTTCCAGGTTTGAGTTATTGCTATGGATCCAGATGGGTTTATGACGAAAGCGTATATTGCAAGTTAGTTGAAAAAAAAATTCTAAACAACGAGGTTGCTTCTGTTCTTTCAATTATTATGTAATTTCTCCAAGTCTATCTTCGGCCCAAATGAATCCCAAGGCATTTAATTATATAACAGATCTATTCGTTGCGAGCAACAGTCCTCTTTTAAGGTAATCGTGAAGTGTGCTGATTACTATAAGCTTCATTTATTTCCCTATTTGTTTACCTTGTTCAGTTGGCTTTGCAGTCTCTGTGATGCCGTGCTCGGATTGGTATCGCTCCAGAAACAAGCTGTCACATCGACGGATACAGCTTGCTCATCCTCGCTTGTTGGTAAATCTCTAGTGTATAATAAACAAAAGGATGCAACACAGGTCCAAGCACTGATTCCTGAGGGGCAGATGCTTTGATGTCATAGAATTCAAATTTTCTTATCCAAACATCACTTGGAATATTATCTCATGTCAGATAGGTTTAAGTTAATATGTCTTAGATGTAGTTTTAGCTTTTGAAGTAATCCCTTGTGCTATACTTTACTAAAAGCCTTTCTAATATTTATGAATACAGCTGATCTTTATTCCTTTCCTTCCAAAGTATCCCCTATCTTTTAACCACCCGGTGGGTTTGTGCAACTGTCAGGTGGCTCTCTCTCAATTCGAATTGGTGGTCAGGTATTATGTTATTCTCTTATGTTATTCGTCGAACCGAAGGAATCTCAATCGGTAGTTTACCAGGCTTGATGATCATGCACTTCTATGATTCTTCAATAGAAAGAGGTGGTTTTTCAATCTGAGTTCACAACCGCTATTCTGGGTACTTTGTTGAACACCTTTCACATAATCAGATAAAAGGCAGTGGTTTTGTTTCTTTTCGCTTGCATAGTTATAGCCTTGATTCTACGGCTGTGTAAAACTGTGGTATTCCTTTTAGAATAAAGGAATCTAGCGGATTTAGTGAACTTTTCAGGTCTTTTTAATCGATTCATACTTTTCTCAAGTTCCTGGTCGTCAGTTCTGGTTGTTGTTAAATCCCGTTACCCCATTCATACCTAAATGACGCTAATTTAGAACTATTCCAGAATTTCTGAATATAGAATATGCTAGTTAGTTATTGTAAATTGTGATTTTAAGAATATTTCATTGCTTAAATTTCTACCAAAACAACGAAATATATGTCTTGAAATTTTCGAGATCGTCCATCAAAATCTCGATCTCAGTCTCGATTTCGAGACTCGAGACTCCCGGGACGAAATCCCTTTTTTTTTTTTTTTTGCGTCAGGAAATGCATTTAGGCATTCCCAAGGCCCTGGGTTCGGGACACCTGGGCTATGTGGGACTCGGAACTCCTGGGAAAACAGAGACCCCTACCCACTAAAACCTGACGGTGGTCATCTTCGGCGCAGAATGGAAGGGACCCGGGATCCCCAACGAGGGAGAGACTCCTCGCAGGACCCTTCGGCGCGCAAGGCCGCCTGGCAGCCAGCCTCGGGAGGAGCAAGCTCAACTCCAGTGCACGATAACACAGACCACTGTGTCCGAAGACACGCGTTACCGTCATCCTCGGGATCGCAAACCGAAACACACGCAGGCCTCCCCGCGTGCGCTTCGCGACCCCAAGGGCCCTTTTAGTCGCCTCTTACGACAGGCAGGGATACCTCGGTAGTATTCTCGTCCCCTAACCGCAGGGAACGGGGACGAAATCCCTAGT
Source organism: Udea olivalis (assembly GCA_947369235.1). Taxonomy (NCBI): domain Eukaryota; kingdom Metazoa; phylum Arthropoda; class Insecta; order Lepidoptera; family Crambidae; genus Udea; species Udea olivalis. Next base: position 17,260,313 of record OX376355.1, read on the forward strand.
CCAACCTATATGCTCTGTACGGTCATACCCAAACACATAATTTTTACATAGATAAGCAAACAAACACACACGCAAACATTCACATATACCTAAACACTCACCAAAATCATAAACTCATACATGCTTCTGTAGACAAACAAACTATCAATCGACGTTATATTCTCTCATCCAGCTACAAATCCGGCCAATTTGAAAGGCTACGGATCAATCGATCCACTCCATGTTTACCTCAATATGAAACAATCCCCTAAATCAAGTAACTTGCTACAGCCCACTGTTAATTTCGCCTACTTAAATATCATACTCCGATGTGAGTGACACAATTCAAACAATTAATGAATTAGATGCATTAGAAGTAGCCCGTCTTGAATGTGACATCACAGAGCTTAAAAACGATATTAATATAAAGAAAACTGACTTCACGATGATCTCTCAAAATATACGAAGTATTTATAAAAATCTTGACGATTTCATATATCGAGCATGGAAGTAATAAGTACTTACGTACAACTGGAATGTGCAATCTGTATAACTGGGTATACAAAAATACACTTTATGGTCTAGAAAAGAAGGTTTATATTTCAAATGATAAGGTCAGCGGGCCAACTGAGATAGCGGATACAAGGTGAGGGTGTCCCTTTCCTTAGCATTGCCAGCGCTCGTTAATATCATGTTTAGTAGATTTAATAGTACAACACGTTCGTTACTGAATTTAAATAAAGCAAAATTACCGCTTTGTTTTTAGACAACAACGTTAGATTAATTTATTATATATGAAAATATATTAAAATCAAGGCTTCAAAACAAAAACAAAACAAAAAATATCTTTATTTAAATAGACCTGTAACAAGTACTTTTAAATCGTCATTACAAGAAAAACAATATATACTTAGTAATAGACTTAAATACTATAATAATATGAACACATAAATACACTGTATACAAACATAATGTGACTCTACCACCGCATCGGAAGTTGATCTTATACTGAGAAGACCGGGCGAGAAACTCAGTACTTACTCTTTTAAACTTGGTTCGGTTTCACAAAAAGAGTTAGTAAAGTACAAAGAGTATTTGAAAAAATGCTTACGTTCTAACATTTCCTTAAAATATGGACCTAAAAGTACATCTAAACTACTGGATAAAAAGCAAAAACATTGTACAAAGTTTATACAATTCAAGCCTAGAAATTGTTAGATTTTTGTTAGTCAGTACAAACTAGTTATATAAATATTACAAGAGTTAACTAATCATGTACCGAGTAAAGAGCTTAAACCCAGGCCTTTTTATCCAAAACGTAATCATTTGTAGTGTAATAGCCCTTTTTTGATAATACTGTCTTAATGTGGTTTTTGAATTTGTTTAGTGGTAGCTCACATATTGCCTTTGGGACTTTATTGTAAAAGTGTACACCTTGCCCCATAAATGAACCTAACACTTTTTGTAACCTGAAGGATGGGAGCGCAATTTTATCTCTATTCCTGGTATTTTTGCCATGTATATCACTGTGTTTAGTATACAGGCTGATATTTTTCCTTACCAAAACAATACAGTTGTAAATGTATTGAGAAGCTACTGTAAGGATCTCAATTTCCTTAAAAAGCTCCCTAAGCGAGGCCCGTCCGCGAAGCTTATATATGAATCTAATAGCTCGCTCCTGAAGAATGAAAATCGTCTGTATATCTGCTGCCTTACCCCAGAATACAATGCCGTAAGACATAATACTATGAAAGTAGCTGAAATAAACAGAACGAGCAGTGTCTACATCTTTTAGAGACCTTTTTTTTTTAATAGCAAATGCAGCCGAACTGAGCCTGCCTGAAACGATATTTATATGAGGGTTCCATTGTAATTTTGAATCAAGTGTAACCCCAAAAAAAACTATTGAATCTACAAGCTCCATGTTATTACCATCTACCTTTAAATCAATGAGATTATTTTTAACGTTAGGCAATTTGAAATTAATACATTTGGTATTTTTTGCGTTTAGCTGTAGGTTATTGACATTAAACCATTGTAAAACTTTAGAAAGCGCGTCATTAACGTCGTCAAAAAGGTTTTTATTCCTGTCAATATTAAAAACTAAGGATGTGTCAACTGCAAATAAAACAATATTACAAAGGTCTTTAACGTAAAAAGGTAAGTCATTTATATATACTAGGAATAAAAAAGGACCCAGAATAGATCCCTGTGGAACCCCCATTTTAACTGGTGAGCCAGACGACAGTACAACATTTACATCTACTTTTTGTGTTCTAAAACTAAGGTACGAAAAAATAAGATCCAACGCAGTATCTTTCACACAATAAAAATCAAGCTTGCGAATGAGAGTCTCGTGATCGACGCAATCAAACGCTTTGGATAAGTCACAGATAACCCCAAGAGCATTCTGTGAATTCTCCCAAGCCTTGAAGATGTGCTTTAGGAGCGTAATACCAGCATCAGTAGTCGAACGACCCCTAGTGAAACCATATTGTTCACTGTGTAGGAGTCCGTTCTTGTGAAAGTGGTTCAGAAGTTGATCTTGTATAATTTTTTCGAAGATCTTACTTAAAGCTGGCAGGATTGACATGGGCCTAAAGTTACCTGGGACCTGTTTATTGCCTGATTTAAAAAGAGGTACAACTTTGCTGTGTTTCATTAAGTCTGGAAACACACCATTATCAATACTATCTTTAAAGATTACGGCTAAGAAAGGAGCAATTACATCTATTATATGGCTGATGATATTTACTGAGATACCCCAGAGATCAGTGGTATTCTTTAAAGCAATTCGTTTAAACGATTTTAATATGTCAAGCGTATCTATGTGTTTAAATGTAAACAGAGTATTACAACTAGGGACATTGTCTTTCAGCAACTGTTCTGCTCCAGTTGGTGAAGAATTCAGTGAGGCTGTAGTGATTAGGGGTATATTACCAAAATATGTTACAAAAGCTTCAGCGACTTCTCTTTCTGATTTAACAATTTTATCGTTAATATTAAGAGAAAATGAGGCATTGTGTTGCTTGGATTTACCCGTTTCGTGATTTATGACGTCCCAAGTGGTTTTAACTTTGTTAGTGGATTTCGATATTTTATCACGAATGTGTAATGCCTTAGCCGCCACGCATGCCTTTTTGAAAGTTTTAGAGTACTTTTTGACGTACTCAACAAAAACTGGTTCAAAGTTGTATTTTTTCATGCCGTACAGTTCGTACATCTTATTTCTGTTTTTATAAATTACAGGCGTAGCCCATTCACTAAATTTAGACAGGGTTTTACAGGTAACTTGTTTGGTTGGAAAACTGAAAAAAATCAAACAAATTCCTATAGAGATCATCTGGCGCACCTTGTTGGTACGGAATATGGAATACCTTGGACTTTACGCTACTTTTAAAAGCATTTATGCGAGATGCTGTCTTTGGTCTACATGTAAATTTCCTATTTTTATTATTAATGTTACTTTTACCTAAAACTGAAATCTTTTGTCCGCAATGATCAGATGTTATTTGAGATATTATGAACTTATCAATAGGATCGCAGTTGCAAAATACATTATCTAGACATGTAGCGGTGGTTGCGGTTATCCTAGTTGGTTCATAAAATTGATTGATTAATCCAAAAGATTTAAACAATGACACTAATCTATTACGCACTAATGAGCTTGTACAGCTTAGTCTGTTATGTCAAAATATTATGATAGAATTTAGAATTTCATAGTGGCAACAATACTGTAATGGCGACATGGCTTTGCATGGTTTTCCTTCTTCAAGAACGCGTGCGTCGGCTGAAATATTTGCTAATTTAGGTGTTTTCTAGCAAAATGGTGAGAAGGTGTTGTGTTATGGGCTGCGGAAATGAAACATTTGCTGGTTGCAATATTTCTTTTCACAGTTATGATAGAATTTTATGACAATTACACAAATTATTGTTGTGGAAAAATTAGGGTGACAATGAATTCATTTTTTCCCTTTCATTGGAATCAATAAAACATTGAGAAACCTTATAGTTTTCAAACTAAGAAGGGCTTGTCAGGTAACAAAACTGTCAGTCACAAAAAAGTATCTTACTTTTTTGTGATTATTAATTCCCGACAAACTTCGGTGGTAGGTTTTTGTTTTGTTTGCATGAGCAAAGAAGCACGTCCCATTGGCATCTTTGAAGATTGGGAGGCTTTTATTGAACTGATGAGTAGTGGTTGCTGATAAGAAGTTACTGTTTAGCGTAGAGAACCCAACATTTCATCAACGGTCAACGATCGTCGTAAACGTGATAGCAACTCATGGTAGACATACTGCGATCTGTGTTAAGCGCGTCCGGGGACATCGACAGCGACTTCAGAGCCCGAATTTCCGCGACTTTGGCCTAATAGCGTGAGGTGAATGGTGTCATTTGTGACCGCAAAATGCCGATCAAGCTGAAGGGGCAAAGCAGGAGCTGCGCGTCACGGAAATGAAGATGCTGTGGTGGATGTGTGGAGTGTCACGAAAAGATCGCGTGTGGAACACCGCCGCGGATGTGCGGCAGCCTTCGTATTCGTGACATCGCAGACATGCTGCAGGAGTGCCGCCTTCGTTGGTATGGTCATGTCTCACGGAGATCGGCAAACTACGTGGGCAAAAAATGTCTGGCCATGCAACCCCCAATACCCCCGCCAATACCGGTAGAAGAGGTCGACTCAAGAAGCGCTGGCTCGAGGTAGTTAAGAGTGTCATTCGTGCCAACAGACTCACCTCTGAGGATACGAGTCCGTACGAAATGGGCCAAGAACATAAGAAAGGCGGACCTTGGGAGCCTATACACCAGTGTTGGTTCACAGCCGGAATAAACGGACGGATGATGATGATAGGATAATGCGACAACTGTGATACCTAACTAAAAACTATAAAACACTTGAAGCTCGTAAAAATGTGTGCCAAATTAAAGAATGTATTGTTTTTTTTTTCCCCAATCCAACCTTATAACGAAAAATGTGCAATTCATAACAAACATGTACAATTCCGATATTGCGGTCTAATATCGCAAATCAGTATCGGAATTGGAAATCCTCCGATAATACATGCCCTAATGGTAATAAGTGATTCAGAAGCTCTGGCTACTGAAGTGCTAGAGTTTTAAATCGTGTCTTTCAAGCAAAAATTTAAATGCCCTATTGGCAATTTTTTTATCAATAAAACTTCAGCTAATGTCCAAGCACAAATAATTCTGACTGTCGTAAGAATCTTACATGATATAAATACTATTACAAATCGTAAATGCCGTCTAATTTTCTATAACTAAACGCAGGCATTTTTACATTTTATTTGAGGGTATTTACAAAAATCGCTGACAGAAAAATGCAAACTAGGGTAGGCACTTAATTAATTATCTTAACGTCACGTTTGTAGAACACGTAATACTTTACATATAGTTAAAACGAGGAAATATATTATTATTGTTTGTTTATTTTAAAATACTTAGGTACCTACCTAGAAGTGCGTAGTGTGGATATGTTTAAAGCAAGTAACAATGAACCAAGAGTTTGCATTCATTGAAAATCAGAAGGGAAAGTTGAGTTTGGTTCGCAATGATGGCCACCGGTATAATCTTAATTGGACAAATACTAATAATACGACATTGTGGCGGTGCATTAATCGTAAAATATGTTCTGCTTCAATTACACTGGATCAAGACAAAAAAGCGATTTTACGTGAATCGTGCCATGTTTGTGTACCAAGCAAAATTTCAAATCAAGTTTTAAAGGGAAAAGTAGACTTGAACAGGGCAGTTTGTGAAAATTTAGGTCCGTCACGAAAAATAGTTGAAGAAAATGAATCATTGACGAAGGCAAACACAGCAAACTGAAGATGATGATTATACAGTACCTCAATTTCAATCCATAAAAGATACACTTTATAAGGGCCCGACGAAAATATTTAAATATTGATTCACTTAGTCATAGCGATACAAGCACTGTCACTATCCCAGAGGCTTTGGCAAGAGATTTCTTAGGCCCGTATTCTAGAATCGTACTCAAGCACTGATCTGTACATGAGTAGAGATTTCAAAACGTCAGTTCATACAAAAACGTCACTCAGATCTATACTCAAGTACAGATTTTGTTTTAGAATACGGGCCTAAATTTGTAAAGATGGGGAACAAGAGAAGATTTTTATTTTTTCTACAAAAACGGCCCGAAAATTTGTAAAAAAACATAGGTCATTTCGCTGATGGTACGTTTAGAGTATGTCCTAAGCCGTTTTACCAAATGTATGTTATGCATATTGATTGTAATTCAAACAGCAAGTCGACCAACATTGTCCCTGTAATATTTGCAGTACTACCAAATAAAAAAGAAAAGACTTATAGGCGATTATTTACCCTCATAAAACAAAAATTTAACATCGAAATAACAGTTTCGTATATATTTTGAGAAACAGTGGTATCCGCAATTACCACCAACCATTCTCAGCTGTGCAAATCAGAGACATCGTATCACAAATGCTCTGGAAGGGTGGCACCGGCGCATCAACGGACGTATTTTGAAAAATCCGAATTTGTATCATTTTCTTTTTAAGCTATTAAAAGAAGCCAAGTATTGTGATAATCGCCTTCAGGATTCTTTATTCAAAACGGAAAGAAATAGAAGAAAATTAAGAGATATTACATTTGATAAAGAGTACAAAAAATATTTGATCGAACTGCAAGAAGGTAATCTTAGTCTTAAAAGTTTTTTCACAAAGATTATATTTCTTCGTCTTACGTTGTTTAAGCGTTGATGTTAAAATTATGTACCCATCTAAGTTAAAATTATTACAGTACGTGATTTTTGATGATGATGATTGATGTGATGATAATTTTTGTTCCTATTTAATAGCGATTATGATGGACCAGAACCAGCCTCAAATTGTTTATACAGATGTGTATTTTTTCTAATAAAAGTGTTGATTATAAATTATTTATTCTTTTCACTCTCCAGTTTGGTGTTTACCGCCCTTATGTATAATATTGACCACCCCCTAATTGCCTGGACCAATCGCGAATTGGACTAATTGCGAACTGGACCAATTGCGAACTGGACAATTGGACATTTCGCGAATTGGACATAATGCGCCCAACCGGCAATTTTCACCTTCCAAATATAGTATAAAGTTTCAAACATCCGTTGCAGGGCACTTATATACATTGTATATTTGTCCCACCCCACATGATTAAATTGACTAGAAATATTTTTGCTGAGACAGAATTAACTTCCGAGGTTGGAAAAATTGATTTTAATTTTGTTAAACAATTACACAATTTGCAAGAAAACGAAGGTTTGTGACTGGGGAACAAGATCGAACTAGCGACGCAACTAATAAGTGCATCTGTAGCAGATTCCCTAGACTTTTTGAGACAAAGTGGCAGTCCCATTTTTTTTTTGTGGCCTTTTCTAGCAGATTGATTTCGCCAATGTCAAGTAGAGTCAAAACTTTTATATTGATTGGCCAGTAAGACTATTTTTTTCGTTTCTTCCGTCAAATCTAATGTTTTAAGAGACACAGAAGCGGTAGGCCGGTTAAAATAAAATTGCGAGTTCTGTCTGACTTCTGTGTCTGTGCTCAGTGTTAATTGAGTTCTTTACCAGCACCATCTAAAAAAAAAGCAACATAGACACGAGACGTCACAATCAATTTTTAAGGGGAGACGCTGGGAATAAAAAGAGGGGAGGTTATTTACATAGATATTTTAAATAGGAGACAGAAGTCAGAAGGAAGTTTAAGTTGAGGGGTCGAGGAATTTTAGGAGGAAGGGTATCGTATAGAGAGGTGGGGAATCTTTGGCAATTAAAAAATATATGATCCGGAGTACCCTCATCCAAGCCGCATTCACATAGTGCGATATCTTTCACGCGTATTTTGAGTCCCATTTTCCAAAACAGCGAAGCTACTGTGGAATACATTCGATGGCTAGACAGGTTATTTGATATATTAAACATATCAGAGAAGAAAATGTTGGTATTTGTGGTACAACATTTAAAAAAAAAAAAAATTATCTATTTAAACATGAAGAGCGCAGCGCAAGAAGAATCACATGAAATTCTTCTTGAAAAATTATTGTCTGATTCGTATTTCACGTTGCGAATATTTCATCACGCAAAGTTGAAGTCTATGGCTTGTTTAGTAAATCGTGTTGGTATGCGCCATAAATTGCACAAGACGATCTTATTTAGTAATGTGTAATCCTGCTATGTAAAATAGGTACTTACCTATATTAGTTTCTGTAAGATCTGCGTAATAATAAAACAAAGTATTATAATACATTATCTTCTTTATTTACTGCCACCTATTTCCTGGCATCCCCAGTAGATCCTACTAAGGAATCTTACGCTAGTTTTCACTATACAAAACATGATCATCTTACTGTTTTTTTTCTAGTCTGTTATTTTATTACAGTCGTATAAGTAGGTGAATATTCCAATGCCATCGATTTTTTTTATAAAATTGCCTAGGTTCAAACTTAGGGCCAGCTATCCCTGAATCACTTTTTCATCAAAACTAACAAACGCTTCCGCATTTATCCTCCTCCTCGCATCGGTCTCAATGCTGAGGGTCGTAATCATCCTTTTGGAGTATCTTGTCGCGAATTATTTGTCGCCATATGCCTCTGTCGGAAGCAGAGTGAAGGGCATCGTGCAAGGTGGTTTCAAGCGTGATGCGAGTCTGGTCGCGCCATCGCATTTATAAGTTTTTTTAATTTAACTAATAATAAAACAAGAAATTATTTTTTTCTTTTCATACATTATGGTCACCTTATTAGTGTGAGATAAACTGACCTCGTACCTACTGTCTCACTAGGACCGTTTTTTAGTAGCAGTGCACATTCCAGTTGTACGTGAGTACTTATTACTTCCATGATATCGAGCCTCGCATTTGACGCTGACGTTCTCTCGTTGACTGAATGTAGACTAGATTATAATAAACCAATACCCCAACTGATAATTGGGAAGTTGGGGTCCCCAACTTCCCAATTATCAGTCATATTTCACCAAATCACAATTACACAAAACGATAGAGTTGTTATTTACGTTAAAAATACTTTAAAGCACAAAGTCAGTGAAATAAAACTTTCGGGGACATCCTATCTCCAACTTAACGTACTGGAAAATACTATCTTATGTATCTATCGATCACCCTCTAACGTCAATGCGGATAGTTTTATTGACTCCCTTAGCAGTCACCTCGACACTCCCGAATTTTGGGAGTGTGGTAGTTTCTGCTGGTATCAATATAAATATTATACTCAATTCTGCAGAACTACCTCATGAACAAAAAAACCGCATCATTTATTTGAATATGCAATCTTTTTACGGTATACTAGCTGGACATACAATCCCTACCAGGGAAAAAAATTGCCTGGATCACATCATGCTTAAAATAAACAAGCTAAAATTAAAAGCAACAATAGCTGTACTACAAACAAGTGTTACCGATCACTTTACTACTTTTCTCGCAATTGGTAAAATGAAAACCAACTTTAAAGCATGTAAAAATAAAACAACTCTAAATTTTGAAACTGCTTTCACGACTCTGAAGACCAAAAAACTCTCTAAATTTCTTTACTGCCATAATCCAAACCTAGTAATTGATGGTATGATTTCTGGTTTAATAGAGACACTCAGAGAAAAAATACAGTTTTTACAACAATACCAAGTAAAAATCACACTATTAAGCCGTGGATTACGCCTGGGATTCTAAGCTGCATTCGAAAGCGGAACAAATTACAAATTAAAGTCAAAAAAGATCCATTAAATGAAGCAAATAAATTAACAAACATTCGATATAGGAACTATTGCAACAAACTTATTAAAAAAAAAAACTATAATATCGAATTATTGGCTTCGTCTGTAAAAAATAATCGTCTGTAATGGAAGAACATTAAAAACATTACTCGTACTACTAAAAGCAGTTGTACTAATTCGGAGCTCCTGAATCTTAAATAATCTCCAGCTGCCTCTGCAGATTATGCTAACAACTTCTTTGCAAATAACGGTAAGGAACTTGCTCAACAAATACAACCTTCTACTGAGGACTGCGAAAACTACCTGCGTAGCTTACCAAGTCGATCCAATTCCTTTGTCCTACTGGACCAGTGTCCATAAGTACGCTGCATACTTCACCTTGATCAGTATCAAGGTGAAGTATGCAGCGTACTTATGTCACTTAAAACTAGTAGCGCCTCTGGCTGGGATAACATTCCTACAGCTTTCCTCAAACATGTGAGGGCAGAAATTGTGCCGATTCTAACACACTTAGTAAACCTCTGCTTTAGTGAGTGTGTTTTCCCATCCTCACTTAAGCAGTCGATTATAACTCCAGTGTACAAGACAGGAGATACTCGTAGATACAATGTTAGTAATTGTGTCAATGTCACCCTCTCAATATGGTTTCCGACAAGGTATGTCTACGGAAGATGCTGTGTCTGCATTAAGTTCGCTAGTAGTTGAGCAAGTTGACAAATACAAAAAAGCATATCAGTTTTCCTTGATTTGAGAAAAGCATTCGATACTGTCTCTGTTCCTATCCTTGTACGCAAACTTAAAGCAATAGGGTTAAATGGAGTGCCCCTTAATTTGTTTAAGGATAATCTATCTAATAGGCGCCAACGAGTCAAATTAGATTCTGTCACTAGTGGAGACACGGTGGTGTCATACGGCGTGCCACAAGGAAGCGTTCTTGGCCCCACGCTATTCCTTATTTATATCAACGACCTTTGTGCCATGAATATTAAAAACGCATCAATTTTTTCCTATGCCTGTAACACTTGAAATTAATTAATAAACTAATAAGAAAAAATTAAATAACAAAATCTCAGAAGCTACAATTGAATCTATAATTGTAAATAAATCTACGCTGCTCCAAGCTGAAATCAATCGAACATCGACCGCTTCTCACGTTAGGTAATTAGAAAAAACCGGGCGCATGACGTCAGAATATGATATGCGTGTATACACAACATATGTACGATATGTGAGACACTTGCCATCTCGACGCGCTTGTATCGAGTCTATTTGTTTACTCATCTGAAATACACTATACATCTACCTAAGTTGGCTGCGCTAATCGCAGTACCATACTTCCATATTTAATCATTTAAACCTGTGAGTTATTGTGTCCCCGTATCGGGTAAGTGTTGTGTATATCTGTTTAACTGTAAGTAGTCGCTTATAGATGCTTTTTGCCGTGTATTAATTGTAGATTCTAATAGTCACTATTTGACCACATTTATGTGAAAATTTCCCTTAAATCACTTCTTAATCCAAAGTGGTATATACTGTTGAATTAAAGAATTATTCCCTTTTAAGCGGAATCATATTTGAACTCAGATTTTGATATTTATAAACCCTACTTATATTTTTAAAAACTGATCTTTCGTCGTTTGTTAAATTATTTTCTATAATTAATTACGTAATTAAAAACATACATTAATTACGGAATTAAACTGTTTATATTGTTTAAAGCTTCCGCTGTTGCGTGATTACCTGTACCTAGTTCAGAGATTTGAGATGATAGTTAAATGGCAATATCAAGTAAAATTGTCTTATATGCCTGTTTAAATAATAAGTACCTGCCTTTATATAAACCCGCTTAGATCGCAACAACTTTGATCACCAAATTATAATGCTTCGCCACCCTCCACGCACGCAATGCTGCGAGCTAGACACGAAATGTCGCAGTCCGTAACGTCATATCGGACAAATCTTAAAGTGCCTATTATGATGTTTCCAGGGTTTAACTACCGGAAATTGTGTGCCAGTGCTGTTGTGCAAGAAATCATCCGCCTTTATCGTTACCACCCTCATCCGTGCAACATCGTGTGACCTGGACTTCACCGTGCAAGGGGAGTGGTTAAGGGAAAAACTGATTGGGGTTTCCAAGTGCTATTTTTATATTTCGGAAGAACCTGCGACCTCGTTATTTTAAATATAAGTACTTACCTGTTAGAAAAAATAGTTTTATTTTATAGACAGGCTATCTACCTAGTGACAAACGTCACATGCCGACGACGCCGCCGTAGTTTTCAGTGCTGAATCCTGGGATGCTGTTAAGGAATGTGCTGAGTTTGGCCTGCAACAAATAGGCAAATCTAATTATATTTGGTTTGGAATTTACAACAACTCACAGCCTAACAGTGACTTCAATATCCAGTTACACAGCTGTAACTCTAACGGAACTAAAAGAAACTGCACCTGCCCTATTATTCAGAGATTTGAACAGACGAAATACTTGGGTGTTTACTTGGACCAGCGGTTGTTTGGTATCCACACCTGGAACATGTTATAGCGAGACGCTTTAAGACGCTTAGGCATGTGGTTCCGAGGATAGTCACTACGTCACACAACTCAGGTAGGGACCTACTAAAAGACATTTATAGAGGAAAGGATGCAAATTTGGAATACTGCTGGTAATTTGGAATACTGCATTATAAAATATATGGAACAGTGCCATCTATTAACGAATGCCAGTTGATACTGGCATTCGAATTCCGATGTGTGTGGACATTGGAGGTGGATAAGCAGCAGCCATGTTGACAGTTCCGTGACAAAGTGCATCGGAGTGAAAGTGCTGTGGAGGAAAAAATCAAAGTAAGTAATAAATTGGCTTGCATCTTGGATGTGACTTATGAGTATTTACATGTTTATATTTGTACAAATTTACAGTTTAGTGTATCAGTTGTAGAAATCAGTGCTTATTTTAGAACTTATTGTAAAAACAAATTCGTAAAAATGTTTTAGGTTAGAAATGGTTATGTTGTTAATTTTAAATACGATAAGTGAAGTTAATTTGGAATATTCCAATTATGTGACATTAGTATGACCTCCTGTTTCTATTCCTATTGAAAGGCTTCTTCCGAGTTACTTATGGTAGTCTTTTAAATATTTTTTTTTTTAATTTTGTTCTAGAAATGTCTACTGTTCGAGATAGGAAAATAGGCTATTTGAAGGCAGCACAGATTTATAATGTACCGAGAACTACTTTATTTCGACTTGCGAAAGAAAAGGAGACTTCGCTAGAAGAAGCTCTGACCAAAAAGATAGGTCGTAGACCAGTATTTGATAAAGTTTTTGAGAATATGCTGGTGAAATATGCCCTTGCTATGGAACAAAAATTATAGGGTTTGACTCGAATGGATATGAGGATCAGCTTGCGGTTAAAAATAATGTTCCCCATCCATTTCATAACGAAAGAGCTGGCAGATACTGGCTCAAGGGAGTTCTTGCAGGGCACAAACATATTTTATCAATACGCAGGCCTACTAGAACATCTCTTGCTAGAGCCAACGGATTTACGAAAGAAAGAATGGACGAGTTTTACAAAAATCTTGAAACAGTTTATGAAGAAAAAAGGTTAGCGGCGAATAGGATTTTCAATGTCGATGAAACTGGTTTGTCTATTGTACAAAGCAAATATCCCAAAGTGATTGGTCGCCGAGGAAAAAAACAAATTTGAGCCATGTCGTCTGCTGAAAGAGGATCTCTCATAACGGTCGTGACCTGCATGAGTCCAGCTGGCATATTTGTGCCGCCAATAATGATATTTCCGCGCAAAAATATGACCGCAATTTTAATGAAAGGCGCTCCTGTAGGATCTATTGGCCGAGCACATCCTTCTGGCTGGATGCAGATACATTTGTTTACATAGTGGTTTGAACATTTCATCGATTTTGTAAAGCCATCCGAAGTCTTACCTGTACTTCTCTTATTTGAAGGCCATTTCAGTCATACAAACAATATCGAGCTCGTAGATAAAGCTAGAGAAAATCATGTGACTTTGATTTCCATACCCTCACATTGCACACATAAGGTTCAGCCCATGGATAGAGCATTTATGGGCCCACTGAAGTGCTCTACTACAGTGAAGAGATTCGTATGTGGTTGCGCGAAAACAATAGTCATACAATAATTTAGTAATACAATAACAATAATTTCGGAGTTATTTGGCAGAGCCTATCGAAAATGCCAGACTGGTGAAATTGCAGCGAAAGGGTGTTGGTTTCATTTACCTATTAAATAACAATATTTCCACGGAGTGTGATTACTTTGCAGCAGCTCAAGAATTAGCGGACGGTGTACAAAAGCAAAGCTCTTATATAGGATAATGATGTTGACTTATTATCATCTATAGTAATAAATATATTTTGCAGATATCCCACTACATTGCTTTCCAAATCCAGAAAAAGACATCGAACGTTTCCGTTCCTGGGTGATGAATGTTGGAGGTGAAATTGTCGGACTTGAAACAATTTCATATTTAAAAACAGAAGAGTTTGTCGTAAACACTTTGTTGAGCAATGGCACTACACTAAGAATCGTTTATGTCCTATTGCTGTTTCAACACTATACTCGTATCTTAGAGGTAAGATTTACTTCGTTATCTGTTTTAGTTGGTTTGAAGACCTGATTGGCGCAGTGGCTAGCAACTCCACCTAACACGCAAGTTTTGCGGGATCAAGACCCGCATCGGGATTAACAGCTGTTGATTAAAGTGTTTGTTTTCTCTTATGTCTGATCATTGTGTGATTTCCATTACACCGACCTCCGTAGCTAAGAGGCAAGGTTCGATTCAGTTCATGTCGAAACCTAACTTTTCTACATTACATCATTGTCTTATATTTTTTTTTAATAATAAATGTTTTTGTAGACTAGAATAATTGTAATGTGTAAATAAGCTATTAATTTGAATTTATATATTATAATATCATGCTAACGGCCCAAAGCTGCCGTAATGACAATTTCATCTGAGGATCAAATTTCATTTTTATAAACGAATTGTAAATTTATATTCTTTCAAAAATCTTATTAATAGGTTTCGGTATAACCTATTAATAAGATTTTTGTAAATGGCTATTGAAGAGCGGATCTCCTAACACAAGCAAATTGTTTGCTTAAAAGGAGACTCCCAACCTTGTAACAAACAAGTATATTGTAAGATACTGAAATAAATATTTTGTATTTGTATTTTGTATTTCAGGTGCTACAACAAATGTGCTGAAACCAATACCAAGCTCATCTACCTGTGTTGGCCCAGTTCCACTGCCATGTCATAGGGCGTCAGCAACACTTTTAAATCAGACCCAAAATCATGGTAATTATATTACAATATTTGTTGGCATAGTAGTTAGCAGTTTATGTGCAAGGTTGTCATTGGAGAGCAGCTGTATTAGTAACCAGCAGTGCATGTTTTATGGCAGAAATGATGATGAATGATTGTATATATACATAACATATAGTTATCTTTTGTTTGAAAAAGTTTTTATTTGTTCATTACCTTTCTACTGGCAAAAATGGAGATAATAGAATAACAATAGCCAGCCGCCTATTGCGATCTCTTGACACAGGAAGGATTATGTTCATAGCTTTATGTTAAAACAAATTTTGTTAATATATTTTCAGATAATAAAATGACAAAAGAAGAGGCCCAAATGAGTTTGACCATCAAGAAGTTAAGAAGGAAAATTCAAAATAACCGGACTCTGCAAAAATCATTTAAAAAGCGACTAATGTTAGCTAAAAATGCAGCAAAAAATTTAGATTGTCTAACAAAAAACCTGTCAAAATCAGCTGCAGCTTTTGTAAAGATGCAAATTTCACAAGCTGAGAAGGACAAAAAGGGAAGGCGATTCACACAGGAGCAAAAGATTTTGGCACTATCACTGTATAAAGGCAGCCCAAAACAATACAAAGTACTCAGTCAAATATGTACCTTGCCTCAGCGTAGCACTTTGCAGAAATTATTGAAGAAGGTGGATGTTAAACCTGGCATAAATAATTTTATGTTCGAGAATTTGAAAAAAAGAGTAGCAAAACTACCAGAGAATCATAAATACTGTGTAGTACTTTTCGACGAAATGGCAATTGCACCTCATTTGGATGTGATAAACGAAAAAATTGAAGGGTTTGTGGATGATGGTGAAATAAGAAAACCACAGTTGGCAGATCATGCCTTAGTCTTTATGGTAAGGGGGGTTATTAAAAAGTTCAAACAACCAGTGCAGTACACTTTTTGTTCGGGAAGTACTAGTACTATTGATTTAAAAAAATATATTAAAAATGTAATTAAAAACGTACAGTCTTGTGGACTGAAGGTTGTGGCCACTGTATGTGACCAGGGTGCTACCAATATGGCTGCAATAAATGCTTTATTGAGAGACACTAGAGAAATGTGCATTAGAAAAGGAGAAGAATTCACGGGTGGATATATTAATATTGAAAATGAAAAAAATTACCCTTTATATGACACTTTTGATGTGTGTAGTTTTCGTAGCACCTAACTCAGGTCTTCTTAAAATCCATGGTCTCGTCCAAATGCGGGATTTCTCTTGAGCCAACAATTCTGTTAATTCTTCTACCAGTAGAGGTATAAGTAACTTAGTGGATTTTCTAACTATTTTTTTTTTGATCCATATCGAGCCACTTGTCGTTGTACTTGTCCAAAGAGAATGTATACGTCTTGTCCTAAACTGAACTGACTGTCTGTCTCGCCACAACATTAAAAATACCGTGTGAACACTCACTCGGCCACAGCACTGTCTCGACCGAGTGACATTTTACTGACTCGTGACTCTACTCGGTAGGTGTAATCAAGCTATAAGAGTTAGACATTTACAATCACGGTCTTTTTTGTAAACCTTTTTAAGGTGTACAACACTGTAGTACATTATTTAGATCTATCTCGTAGGGTTCAGCCAAAGTTTTCAATGTAAGCGCAAATAAATGTGTTTATTTACGACATCACATTAGAAGCGAGGAGCTGGCGAACAAAACGCGTTAATTACCATCTGGTCAAAATTCAATCAAATTCATTCTGGTCCGGAATGTATTTTTAGGTTTTGGGCCCGCTGAATTTGAATCTCAACTCATTTTCCATCGAAACTGCCTAAAACAGTGTGAAAATTGCATCCAAAGTTCATGGTTTCGAACATAACGGCATAATTACAATAAAGTTTCAACAGCATTGAATAAGCGAGCGCGTTTTCGTTCAAAACGAAATAATTTTCATACAAATTTACAAGATGTCAATCAAAATGGATTAAGTGACAACCTTTTTTATTGTAGGCAACTCCGTAAGAGTAACAAATTTACCCTACAAAAAGAGAGTGTACGGCGTTTTATTGCTGCGTTACCTGCAAAGGAATCTCATTATAACGGCAAAATCGAAGGGGGTTTACTTAAGCCACGAACTCAATGTCAAAAAATTGCATGAGATGTACAATAATACGTGTGATACAGATAAACGCGTTAATACAACGATGTTTAGGCGAGTATTTGATTCAGATTTCAACATTGGATTTTCGTCTCCGGCCGCAGACGTCTGCAGCACTTGTACTTTTATGGAAAATAAGCTAAGAGTACAAGTGACCTCAGAAGAAAAAGAGAATGCCAAGATAGAGCTTAAAATCCACAAGTTACGCTCTAAAGCGTTTTACGAACTGACAAAGCAGAGGCCAGACAAATCTTTATCTATCTGCTTCGACATGCAACAAATTCAGCCTCTTCCAAAAACTCCCATCCAAGAGGCTTATTACTTTCGACAGATTGGGGTGTACAATCTTTGCTTTGTGGACATGGATGGTGAATCGCCGACATTTTATTTATGGAATGAAAATCAAGCACGCAAAGGTGCAACGGCAGTAGAATCGGCATTGATTAATTACTTGAACTCTTTGGACTTTACGGACATAACGAATTTGCGTCTTTTCGCAGACGGCTGTTGAGGCCAAAATAAAAATTCGCACATTATTCACGCAATAATGTTCTGGTTGCGAAACCAAACCTCCACAAGCCTGAAGGATGTGACTATCACTTTTCCCGTTCGAGGTCATAGCTACTTGCCGGCAGATCGAGTTTTCGGCAGAGTGGAATAAGAAATACGCGAACACTCATTGTTGTTTACCAAAGAAAAATACTTTGATTTATACAGAAAATTTGGAAACATAAAATTGTTGGGAGAAGACTGGGTACTGTACGACATCAAAAGATTGTGTGATGTATACAATACTTTGACAGGGATAAGAGAGCTCAAGCGTTTAAAAATATATAAACTGTAGTCGAGGAGTTGCAGAAGAAAAAAACCACAAAGAAAGGTAAAAAAGTTGTCACATCAACAATGGTGACAAAGATCATCCCATGTGGCATAAGAACCTCAAAATTGTACAATGACGATATTGAACAGGAAGCTGTCATTACTTTATTAAAGAGTAGAAAACTCAAACTCAAACTCAAACTCAAATAACTTTATTCAAATAGACTGTATCAGTACTTTCAAATCGTCAAATTTACAGCAAAATATACTAAATAATAGACATAAATACCATAATAATATGGATATGTAAATAAACAGTATACAGACATAATGCGACTCTACCACCGCGTCGGAGTTGTTTCTTACTGAGAAGACCCGGCGAGAAACTCAGCAGTTACTCTTTTAAACTTGTTTTGGGTTTACAACAGGCGTTAGTAAAGTACAAGCAGTGTGTCATTTTGATACAAATAAACCTAAAAGAATGTAAAACAAAGAGAAAAAACCAACCATAAAAGAATATAATAAAAAGAATTCATTTAAACAATTCAAAAACAAAAATTGTTAGTCAGTACATACATACTAGGTACCTATTAACTCTTACAATGAAACATCTGTTACAATAGAGCTATTTAATCCCGCATCGAGCAGAGCGCTTATACCCAGGCATTTTTATCTATAAGGTAGTCTTTTGTAGTATAATAGCCCTTTTTTAATAAAGCCGTTTTGATGTGATTTTTAAATCTATGTAAAGGTAACTCACAAATTGTTTTTGGAATTTTGTTGTAATAATGTATACCTTGCCCCATAAAGGATCCTAAAACTTTTTGTAACCTAAAGAAAAGAACCTACACCACTTGGAAATGACTCGTTTTTAGGAAATCGTTTTTAGGAAATTGCGTGCCACTAGAGGACATTCCTGTGTTGGTAATTACATCGAACGACGAGAATATGAACTCATACGTAGAACAAAATCAAATCTGAAAGGAAACTGATGACACTCAAACAATTTATGAAAATGTGGAGGTGCTTTCAACTCTATTAAATCGAGAAAGTGTCAAAGATACCGAAAGCTTATTAAATCACTTAAATGTGATGAATGTAGTAACTGCCTGCTCTCTGCCACAAAACAGTGGTTTCACAAATTAATTGTCATTAAAAATATGGGCGGACTATGTTTCCCAAGTGAGGATGTATTTCAAATTTGCCAAAAATCGGAAGCGATTATCAAAAAACATATTAAAGAACGAGGCCATTCCCGTCAGTCCAATTCCGTCCCACGGAATGTCAAAAATACCCCTATCTGTCCAATTCCGTGCCACGGAAATTATTTTGACGTACCACAGAGGTTCCCGGTTTTGTTTATGGCGATTGAGTTTCGTTGCCGAGTAGTTGTAAGTTGAATTTAATCGTGGGATGACGAAACAGGCTGTATGTGTATTGTTTCCCTAACACACTTTTAGTGTAAAAAAGTTTCGTAATTTGTCTTTGAAAATTGTGCCGGAAATCGGCCATTACGTTTTTCTTGCGCGCTGGTGTCAACAGTAATTAAAACGTTATAAAAGTGAATAGTGACTATCCCGCCTATTTAAACGATGGAAACGTAAGTACTGGTGCATTTTATAACTTTATCTAACGTTTTATTTTAGTAATTTGAGAAATCTAGCTTTGTTAACTACGACCCAGGAGCCTCACATGGCCCATTCATGACTTTGTCTTTGTTGTAATTTAATCAATTCATCATTATTGTTGAGTCCAACAGTAGATTAAACACTCTTATCTAACTAACTTTTAACTAATTACAAAGTTTTACGTATCCATTTGTTTCAAAAGTGTAAATTCTGGAATTAATAAAGCATTGTCATTTTCTGCCGTCCGACGGCATTGGGACGGACGCGGGTTGACAGGTGGTAAGTGTGTAATGGCGGCTGGGTTTCAGACTATGGAGACTGTTTGAAATTTTGTTTGTTTTAAATAAATAAATAAATATCTGGGACAATGTACACCAATATAAAAAATAAATGTAAATGTAAATAATAAATAAAAATAAATAATGTAAATAGTTAATGTAAATAGGTAATGTAAATAATAAATAATAATATTAAATTTAAATAGATTAATTAATATGGACATCATATATTTCGACAAGTTGCACTTTATTAGCCGTGAGCCAAGAATTGCTCCACTGTTGATTTGTCCGCAATACAATACAACGGTTTTCCGTGGAAGTATCCGCTACTCTTCAACAAAGTGCTGGAAACTTATTTTATTCTTATTCTTATTCTTAAGATCATCTGATGTGATGACCATGACCATCATCATAAATAAATAAATAAATAAATAATAAATGAATAAATATCTCAGCACACCCAGACCCGAGTCAATTTAGAAAAGATTAAGATCATCTAGTGTGATGACCATGACCACCATCATCATAAATAAATAAATAAATGATAAATGAATAAATATCTCAGCACACCCAGACCCGAGTCAATTTAGAAAAGATTAAGATCATCTGATGTGATAACCATGACCACCATCATCATAAATAAATAAATAAATGATAAATGAATAAATATCTCAGCACACCCAGACCCGAGTCAATTTAGAAAAGATCGTTTCCTGAGCACTACAGATTCCGAGGCGAGAAACCGTGGTACAGCGCACTACGCCAACCGTGCCGTCAAATCAAATCATCATCATCATCATCATTTTATTTGTGGTTTTTATTGCGATATTTTGGCCAGTACTAGTATTAGTATTTTCTTTCGATTTTATTATTTACATTTGGATTTTTGAATTTAATGTGCTTTTTGTTTTATACTAATTAGAGCTGAGAATAATGTGCGCGGACGAGGTGGGCGCGGTCGAGGCGGCCGCGGACGAGGTGGGCGCGGACGGGGTGGGCAAGGTGGCCCTCCGCAACTTCCTAGTGAGCAGAGCGTGCGGCCGCGTGGAAGGGCATTGCGGACGCGTGGGGGGGGTTGTGGACGGGGCAATGAAAGGCCCTTGGCGCTTGATCCGTAATAATATTTTTATAATTAAATTAACGTACAGATGATGTTACTATGCTTAAATTATCTAGTGTTATCATTTTTGTTAACAATGATTTTAAATTTTAGAGTCTTTTGTGGAATGGTCGAGGACCTCCCCGTAGGCCAGCCCCTCGAAACGGGGGTGACGAAGACGACTAAGAGGATGCTACCGAAAGTAACGCCGTATAATGCAGAGTAAGGTTTTGATACATATCTTGATTTGAACTTATTTATTGTAGAAGCAATTTAAAAAAAAAAAAAATTCAGATCGGTATGGGCTTCGCAGCCAGAGGGGGGGGGGGGACGCAGTGCCAGCCCCCATCATGATGTCGGGGCTGGATGAAGAGCCAGAGGGGGGGGACGCAGTGCCAGCCCCCATCATGATGTCGGGGCTGGATGAAGAGACAGAGGGGGGGGAAGCCTTCTCGGTGCCGGCAGCTGAGAAGATCATCGCAGCGCCATCGCCCGTGATGTAATTATCCACATTAGTTTAATTTATATTTGTTGTTTTTAATTATTTTGCTAATATAAATTTTTTGCTTTTGCAGGTACGTAGAGTGTGGCGGCAGTGGGGCGTCCACGCCCTGCACGCCCAGGATGGCCCAAAAGCGAGTCGCGTAAGTATTTATTTGTAATATCCGTGGACAGTCGATGCATTGAGTAATTATATAGGTTTTATATGTGGTTTTCATATTTGTTTTGACAGGCCTGAACCGCAGGCGAGTGGGAGCGGGCTGTCCAAGCGGCGCCTGTGAGTATATTTAATTACTGGTCTTATCAAAAGGTTATTTGTTTGGAATAATAAACTTATGTATTAATTTTAATTGATCTTACGACGTAAGAAAGTTGTATAATCCACGTGTTACCGCAGGAAATTTTCCGATTTCAACGGAAAAAGTGAAGGCCTCAACGTTATGTAGATCTTTTACAACAAGAATAGCAAATAAATGTGTATGATCTGATGATTTATTGTAAGTTTTGGTTTTGCGCTGATTTAATTCAATTTAATTTTTTTATTTAAGGATACCTTCGTCAAGTCGGCCTTTCGGGATGCTGAAATAAGCGCCTTCCTCAACTATGGTAAGTTTTTTATTTTTATCGTAGATGTATCGGCTAGTAATGAGTCAACTATGATGGAGTGTGGACTTCTTAGTGCATTGCATAAAATAATTTGACTTAATATTGTTTGCTGCCGACATTATTCCGTTAATGTTTCATAAACAGGCAGCGAGGATGATTCCGGAGAGGACGACGAGGACGACGAGGTTGAGCCACTTCACTTAACCATCCCGCATGTGGCGCGCCC
The DNA here is from genome assembly GCA_947369235.1 of Udea olivalis. NCBI lineage: Eukaryota > Metazoa > Arthropoda > Insecta > Lepidoptera > Crambidae > Udea > Udea olivalis. The sequence continues at coordinate 17,282,674 of OX376355.1, forward strand.
GTATTTGGGCTTAGACTCCGAGGACGAAGCGGATGGAGCACCACGTGATGCCTCCCTTTCCCTTTCCTGGCCCCCCCTTCCATCTACTCCTGTCATACCTTCCTCTCCCTCTTTTCCAGCGCCTCTTTCCCCAACCCCCCTACCATCACCTCCTCCGTCTTCTGCAGCGCACTCGCCCTTCGAATGGAGAGCTTTCCCGCAGCCTCAGATTGCACCTGAACTGAGGAGGGAAAGTTTTTCCAACATTAATTGCGGACCCGCTGTTCCATTCGCGAGCCCATATGACGCATTTACTGCCATATGGGATCGCGATATTATGGAATACATTGCACAGGAGACCAACTGATTTGCGCAGCAGCTGTCCGTGGTCATGCTGGAGGGCGGCACCATGCTGCCTCAAAGTAGGATCACGCGATGGCAAGACGTCGACGCAGAAGAACTCTACGTATATTTCGCTATAGTCTCATCAATTGGGATTGTAGTGAAATCACGTCTTGAGGAGTATGGAACAAGTCGCAAGACATGTTCAGTACTTCAGGTTTTTCTGCGTCGATGAGCTACAATCGGTTTTTCCTGCTGAGCAAGTGCCTGCATTTTGCAGACAACAGTACATGCCACCCAGAGACATTGACACGGCCTCAAGCTAAACTCTTCAAATTGCAAAAAATATTAGACCATTTGAACGAAAAGTTTTCATCACTGTACACGCTCTCGCAAAATATTGCACTAGACGAGAGTTTAACCATGTGGAAGGGATGGTTGGATATTAGGCAGTTCATTAGCAATAAGGCGGCTTCTGTAGGGATCAAAACTTACGAAGTATGCGAGTCCCACACGGGGTACCTGTGGAGGTTCGAAGTTTACGCAGGCCATGACGCTGCGGCAATGGTTACCGACGGTCCACTTTCCGGAGTTGTGTCGGCCATTGTGCTCAGACTCCTTGATGGTCTGGAGCATAAAGGCCACACTGTCTGGATGGACAATTATTACAACTCTCCCGCTCTGGCGCGAGAGTTAAAATCAAATGGTTTTGAGTGCGTGGGGACGCTGCGCACGGATCGTCAGTTTGTTCCTGTAGAACTGACGAACCTGAAGAAAACCGACATGGCAGTGGGTCAGGTGAGTGGCTGCACATCGGGAGTTGTGGATCTCCTGGTATGGCGACACAAAAACCGCGTGGCTTTTGTGTCGACATACCATGGGCTAGCCACGACGATGTGTGGTGACACGCTAAAGCCCACTGTTGTCCATGATTATAACATCTGCATGGGCGGGGTCGACCGGAAAGACCAGATGCTGTCTATGTACCCCATCGAACGGAGGCGCAACCGCATCTGGTACAAAAAGTTTTTCAGGCGGCTTTTGAATGCCAGTATCTTAAATGCATACATACTTTACAAACACAACGCCACAACACAACTGACACACCGGGAGTTTAGGAGGTCCCTGGTATGCGAGCTGGTTGCTCGCCACGGCAAACCTCCTGCACCGGCTACACCTTTAGCTTCCACCGCACAACATTTCCCAGGACAGTACGAGATTATTCCAAACAGGGGCACACGGGAGCACAGCCGCCATGTATGCGTTGTGTGCAGAAAACGCACCAGCGTATACTGCATGGCATGCCGTGTGCCACTGTGCGTATTTACATGCTTTCTGCCGCACCACAGGCAATAATGTCGTACCCTACATCACACACACATCACACATCATCATACATACATCGTGTCATTTACATTTACATTTATTACACATTACATTTCCACTTGTCAATAATACTACACAAAAAACACTTTTTATTCAGTCATTGCATTTAGGTATTAGAATTTAAGAGCCGTCTGAAAAACAAATGTACTTGGTAACATTTATTGCTATGCATATTTCATGTCTTCGTAAGTTTTGATCCAAATCAATGACATTTTATTACTTGGTAACATTTATTGCTATGCATATTTCATGTCTTCGTAAGTTTTGATCCAAATCAATGACATTTTATAACTTGGTAACATTTATTGCAATGCACATTTCATGTGTATTTGTATGTTTCGATCCAAATCAATGACATTTTATTACTTGGTAACATTTATTGCTATGCACATTTCATGTGTGTTTATATGTTTTGATCCAAATCAATGACATTTTATTACTTGGTAACATTTATTGCTATGCACATTTCATGTGTGTTTATATGTTTTGATCCAAATCAATGACATTTTATTACTTGGTAACATTTATTGCTATGCACATTTCATGTGTGTTTATATGTTTTGATCCAAATCAATGACATTTTATTACTTGGTAACATTTATTGCTATGCACATTTCATGTGTGTTTATATGTTTTGATCCAAATCAATGACATTTTAGCAACATTCATTTTCATTCGTATCGCCTTTTCAATTAATTCCAACCACTCTTCCACATCAATGACATTTTATTACTTGGTAACATTTATTGCAATGCACATTTCATGTGTATTTGTATGTTTCGATCCAAATCAATGACATTTTATTACTTGGTAACATTTATTGCAATGCACATTTCATGTGTATTTGTATGTTTCGATCCAAATCAATGACATTTTATTACTTGGTAACATTTATTGCTATGCACATTTCATGTGTATTTGTATGTTTCGATTAAAATCATTGACATTTCATCACTTGGTAACATGCATTTCTATGCACATTCCGTCACAACTTGAGCCGTGTCATTGACTCCTTCCTCACCCTTCCACTTCCGTACCACGCGTGTCTTCATCCTCCTCCACACACTGGTGGCCCGCGCTAAAAATGTTCGGTGATTTATTTCTTTTCTGTCAATCCGAACGTAGATTGCAATTTATCCAATTGAAATTTTTTATTAATTTTTTTTATGTAATAGGTAGCAAACGAGCTGGGAGGTCTCCTGATGGAAAGTGATTACCTCCGCCCATGGACAACTGCAACACCTGAGGTATCACCGTGTCTTCTAAATGGGAATAACGCTCTCTTCTTGAAGGCTCCGATGTCATATCACTTTGGAAATACCTCCGCAGGAAGATCATTCTATATCTTGGGCTGTACGCGGAAAAATCACATCCAAAAATCTACCTCCAAACTTGCTCTGAAGTGGTCGTTGCGTGATCAGCTCACAAGTGAGCCGCTGATGCATCCTGTCTTAGTCAACTATGTCATTGAGTTCAGATGCTGTTTAACTTTCTTTAGGGCAATATGATGTATAAAAAATAATATAGTATATTTATTTCGATTAAATTATTTTTAATATATATATATAAGTATTAATATCTAGTATTTGTTCTCCTCGCTGCCATTGTTAAATGTTGCACAGCCGAAAATTCCAACTTGCCACTTTAATTTTACGTTATCATTCGCGTAAAACAAATGTATTGTGATTTGACATTGTCGTAAATATAAATAAATTTAATGATAACGTACATTTAAAGTAGCAACTCGTGGTAGACGTACTGATTTCGTATAACGGAGTTGCTAGGGGGGGGGGGGGCGAATGCTCAGGTATAGAGGGAAACAGGTACAGGGGGAAAAGTCAGGTATAAACACTAGTTTCAGCCAGCTTTGATGAAGTCAAGTGAATGCTGTAAGTGAAGCCAAGTAACTAGCTGGTACACAAATTCGTTGTAAAATGTAGTCTTGGAAAATAAAAAAAAATAATTCAAACTGTAACACCACTACTAAGCAAACACTAACGTAACATGACTTAGTACGGTTGCCTGTCACTAGATGGCGCTGGGAGTACTTTAGATCGCGCAAGCAAAATGTTACTTGGAATCATATGGGTAAAATCGAATGTCGTCGACGGGTATGAAGTAGTACTAGAGTATTTAGTTAGCTTCTACTTTGTGGAACTATTAGAATACTGTAATATAACTAGGGAACACGTAATTGCTTCCACATTGTGGAACGATCTGTGGAGTAACTCTAATACTTACTTACGTAATTAATTGTAACTCGTACCTATAAATAAATTTACGTATAACTACGGAGTTATATTTTAATTTGCTACCAGAGACCCAACCATCGTTAAACTGGCGCTCCAACTCGTGGCCTTTAGGCAAAGAATCCACTCTGGCAAGCAAACGAAGCTCCAATCCTCCGAAGTTCTACGTGACACGTTCAGGACGAGTTACAACTCTTCGCGTGAAAACAAAAACAACTACTGCAACAAACATGGCAATGACGCATGATCAGTTCGAGGTTTGGATGGAGAATCAGCGTCAACACCAAGCGGCTATGTTAGCTACTCTTACTAGCACGAAGAAGAAGACACTCGTCGACTGTACAGCCCGATTTGGTGGAAACAAAGATTCGCTTGAGTCATTTCTGTCTGCTCTTAGACTATTCAAAGAGCTAGAGACCTTGTCTGACAGTGACGTCATCAAAGGACTTCCTTTATTGCTTACCGATGACGCAAGCGACTGGTGGCAAGGCATCAAGGATTCGGTTACTACCTACGCCGACTTTGAAGATGTCATACGTCAAAAATACTCGCCGAAGCAACCTCCATTCTTGTTGTATTACGATATTTACAGTACAAAGCAAAAAGCTAACGAAACGACAGAGAATTTTATAGCTAAGAAACGCTTACTCTTTTCTAAGCTACCAGCTCCGAAACATCCTGAAACTCAACAGATGGACATGATATATATGTTGTTAAGGTTAGGGATTCGTGATAAGATTCCCCGAAATAATGTAACCACCTTCGATAGTCTAATCGAGAGTGCTCGAGGAGTAGAGAAAGTTATAGAAGAGCGAATCGGAACCAAGGTCCCTGCGCCTCCGAAGTCACCATTAATTGATGCTGAGCAAACTAAATTGCGCCGCTTTTCAAAGGTCAAGTGCGGTTTTTGTAAAATCTTGGGCCACACGTCTGAAGTATGCCGGAAAAGAATAAAGGCTGAAAAATCTGAAAATTTTAATACAGACGCCACTCTAAGTAAGGAGCAGGTTCCAACTACTACTCCCGCTCCAAAGGTGTCATGCTACGGTTGCGGCGCGCCTGGTGTCGTGCGCTCTAACTGCTCAAACTGTGCGGCGAAGACTTCACATAAACTTAAAGCCGAAAACATCAGCTTTTGTGCACTCAACGTCAGAGCATGCGTTCAAGCGCGACCCGTCCTTTTCATCGAGATTGGCGGAGAAAATGGATACGCATATGTAGATACCTGCGCCAAAGCAAGCATAGCTTCCTATTCACTATACCAAAGACTGGTAGAAAAGGGCTTTACGTTCAAGAAGGAACAAGTAAATCTTAGTCTTGCAGATGGATTCACCAAAGTACAAACGGTCTTAGTTGTTCAGGTTACTGTTAGGTTAAACGGACGCGCTATACCTACCACTTTCCTTGTGTTACCAGAGTCCAGGGCCAACAAGACTCTTTTGGGTATAGGATTCCTGCAACAAGCTGGATTAATCCTAGATTTGGCTCAGTTTACTTGGCGATTCTACGATGACCCTACAGTGCAAGAACTATATAGTGAAGAATTTGCAAAGTTCGATGAAAAAACATCTCGAATTCAACCGAAAGCTATCAATAATTCAGAAAATGCAGCGACACCGATTTCTATAGCATCCTTGTAACAGTATTCCGGATGAAACGTTTCCTGCGGAACCAGAAAGCGCAGCAAGATATCCAAAACTACGACGCTTGGAAATGGGCACATCGTCTAACCAAGACACTATTTTTGATGGATATTCGCCTAGACTTGATTTCATATTCAGAGATGCGCAGATGAATATACACCTCCAAGAGGCAAACCTGTCTCCAAACAAATGTCTGCTATTCCCAGATACCCGTTATCAAGATATCGAAATAAACTCTCTCGATATCGCTCTACCTTCAAATGACATGCTTGATCCGAATCAGCAGTCCCAGCTCAAGTCATTGCTGAAGAATCATGAAGAAGTTTTTATGGATAACGGTCAACCAGCAAAAGGAATAGAGCACAGGATTGATACTGGTACGAAGGGTCCCGTCGCTGTCCCGCCTTACCGCCTATTACCACCTCGCAGAGAAATTTTAGAAAAAGAGATACAGAAGATGTTAAAAGAAAATGTCATTGAAGCTTGTCCAACTCCATGGGCTGCTCCTGCTGTCCTTGTCCCGAAACCAAATGGCCAAGTTAGAGTCTGCGTTGATTACCGACAGCTAAATGCTATAACGATTGCTGATACTTACCCAATCCCAAGGATAGATGACCTGCTGCATGAGGCTAAGCCAACGCCATGTATGTCAAGTTTAGATCTAAAGGCAGGCTATTGGCAAATCCGCATCAGGGAACAGGATAAGGAGAAAACTGGGTTCATCACTCCATTCGGTATATATATCTTCAATCGAATGCCCTTCGGGTTACGCAATGCACCCGCTACATTCCAACGTCTGATCGACCGAATTCGTGTAAGCTTGGATAGCGTTAAACTACTAGCTTACCTTGATGACCTGATCGTGATCATGATGATGACATCACCGCACCAATCCTTCGTCAAGCAGATCAATCAAAACCCTACGTTATTAAGACAGATGCTAGTGGATATGCTTTGGGAGCAGTTTTGATCCAGGGGGAGGGCGACGACGAACATGCAGTGGAATACGCTAGTCGCCTATTAACCCCAGCCGAAAGAAATTATTCGACAACGGAGCGAGAGGCTCTAGCAGTCGTTTGGGCAGCAAATAAGTTCAGAGGCTATATAGAAGGACTTTCAACAGTCCTTATGACGGACCACCAAGCATTGAAGTGGCTGATGTCATTAAAATCTCCTACAGGGAGACTAGCCAGATGAGCACTTCAACTTCAGGCACTGGACATTACTATTAAGTATACACCCGGACGGACGAACGTTGTAGCTGATATGCTCTCCCGGCCACCATGTACAGAATCATCTCGAACATGCTGTGATTTATGCTCAGTGACAATTAACTTGCCAACTCGAAGCACCAAAGAAGTAAGAGAAGAGCAACTCAAGGATGGTTTCATTGCTAATGTTGTAGAGACACTTGAAAGTTCAGAAAACTCGGCCAATATGACGTACTGGAATAATAAAGGTTATTACCTGAACAATGGACTCCTGTACAGACTTCCTCCAGACTCAGACTTGGAGGAAGCACAATTAGTAGTCCCCGAGCACGAATGGCGGAATGTTTTAGCTTCCTATCATGATGACCCCTTAGCTGGGCATAATGGAGTAGATAAAACATATGCACGGATCTCACGTAGATATTTTCGGAAGGGAATGAGGAGATACATAGAGTCATACATAAAAAACTGTCTCGCCTGTCAGCGTTATAAGCCGTCAAACCTGAAGCCAGCCGGTCTGCTACAGACTAGCGCTATGAACCAGCGCTTCGAAGCCATATCGTTTGACCTTTTCGGTCCATTGCCAGCCTCGCCTGATGGAAAGACATGGATACTAATAGCAGAAGATTGCGCTACTCGTTGGCTTACTTTTTGCTCTCGAGAACGCTACTGCTGAGAAATGCGCAGAAATTTTAGTAAATGAGATTTTCTTGCGGTTTGGAGTCCCAAAGAAAATGACTAGCGACAATGGGGCACAGTTTAATAGCTCAATAATGCAGCAAGTTTGTTTTTGTTTCGGAATAAAGCATTATTTTACTCCAATATACCACCCTGAGGCGAATCCCGTAGAGCGCAGGAATCGCGACTTAAAACCGCAGCTGGCAATCCTAGTTGGAAACGACCATCGCAGTTGGCCTGAGAAAATACCAAGCATTCGTTTTGCCATGAATACGGCCGTGTGCTCATCAACAAACTACAGTCCGGCATATCTCACCTTTGGGAGGGAGTTGAGAACACCCGATGACGTCGAACATGATTTTAGGGAGGTAGTGATTTCTGAAAATTTTATACCAGAGATTACACCGAAATTGTTACAAATCGCTAACACCATGCAAAAGGCTAAAGAGGTCCACGAAATGAAGGAGGAGAAGCGTAAAGAATATGTGGATCGACAACGCAGAGAGAGTCCCATTTATAAACCCGGCGATTTAGTGTTAGCCGACGTTCATGCATTGAGCAATGCAACTAGAGGACTTAGCTCAAAATTTGCACCTCGACGAGATGGCCCGTACTTAATAACAGAGAAAAACGGTCCTTCGTCGTACAAGATAGCAAACGCGAACGAGCCAAATACAGTTATTGGTACGTACCACGTGTCTGCCTTGCGACCGTTCCACAGTACCGACCCGGAACTACCTTTACCTAATCAACCTTTACGTCGAAGAGGACGACCACGAATAGAACAACAGTCTACAGCGCCGGAAAAGCCCGGTAAGCGCGGCCGCGGGAGACCGCGAAAGAATCTTTGATTTACTTTACCGCAACAGCTTCTTCGCCGGGCCGTCGTCAGAACCTGAGGGGGAGGCTGTAACACCACTACTAAGCAAACACTAACGTAACATGACTTAGTACGGTTGCCTGTCACTAGATGGCGCTGGGAGTACTTTAGATCGCGCAAGCAAAATGTTACTTGGAATCATATGGGTAAAATCGAATGTCGTCGACGGGTATGAAGTAGTACTAGAGTATTTAGTTAGCTTCTACTTTGTGGAACTATTAGAATACTGTAATATAACTAGGGAACACGGAATTGCTTCCACATTGTGGAACGATCTGTGGAGTAACTCTAAAACTTACTTGCGTAATTAATTGTAACTCGTACCTATAAATAAATTTACGTATAACTACGGAGTTATATTTTAATTTGCTACCAGAGACCCAACCATCGTTAAATAAAATATTAATTTAATAAAAAATGTTAAATAAATATATTTACATAAACATTTTGTACTACGCTGTTATTATATGAGACCCAGTTTATACCAAAAATAATGTATATTGATAGTGTAGAATTTAAATTTAATCGCTGTATTCGAAGCCCTATCCATACTTTTTTAGCCCAAATGGGGCCAAATGTGTTGAAAATTACTGTTTTTGTAGACTTGCTGCATAAAATATTTCTATGAAACTGATTGTGTTTTAATTAATAGTTTATTCAATATATATCTTGGAAAATGTATTTTTGTTTCCTATAGGAGTAGATATTACGCAAAAATCAAAGGTTCTTAAAAGTACTGATTTTGGCAACAAATGAAGTACCATATTTGTTTAATCATAAGTCAACTTTTAATGTATGTAACATTGTACCTGTGTTTTATTTGAGTAGTATATGTCCTCAAGTTACTGTTTACATACAATCATAGCCACTAACGCTGTGCAATCACAAATTATAACAAGAAACATATGTACATTTTTTTTTTTTATTAGAATAAAAAAAATTGGACATACTATAAATTTGTAATAATGTACACAAAAATAGCTGAAGAAATAGGTAGAAACAATCTTTACACCAAATTCTTTCCTAAGAAGGTTAATTGATAAACAGATATTTGACATGAGAACATCAGAAAAACCAGTAAGATGTCCTAATTAGAAAAATAAAGCAGTTTTCAATGAGTCCCTTTTTTTGATGACATTAGTTGTGATGTTTTTTTTGCCAATATTGTAAACAAGTGTTGTGAGAATAAAATGTATGGGGGCATCAAGGGTTTGGATTCTATTCAATGTATAAACATTCTAAGGTATGAATAAAAGGCATTACAAGTACCAACAATACTTTTATTTCATTTTTATTGAAGAATTGTAGTAAAATTATAGGTACCCTCCACTAAACTTATCATTTTAAAGTAACAAATCATTTGAATGGCAGAATTAATGTACAGAAATAGCTAGATAATTTCATTACGCATGTTATCGTACTATTACAAATACGCTAGTCCAATTAGTTTAGGAGAAAATCCAATTCTAGCAAACCCTTAGTTGGCTCAAACCCCTGTCAGTCCGGATTCCGTGGGACGGCTTGACAGATAGGGATATTCGCGAAAAAAGGCCGGACTGACGATTATACTTCCTGATCCCAAGGAGATTGCAATTATAAAGAGTCTAATCTTAAACTGTTTTCTAACCCATGATGACGTGTTTTCGTCTTTAAATTCTCATTCCCTAGAGGAATATCCGACTTATAATCACAGGCTACACCTTATATGCGCTATTATAGAGAAGTTCACTAATATACGCATACATTTCGCGCATAAAAAAACAATAATTTGAAAAATGACTACAAAAGACAAAAACGGAATAAGTTAAGCTTGTTTGAGGGAATATAATACGTATCCTCAGTTCACTGAATCGATATTTTTTCATAACTTGATTGTTATCAATTCATATTTTGAATAAAATTGTTTTGTTCCTAATTGGTGTCATTATTCATCTAACCACTAGTGTGTTGACTTTGACGTCCGGAACACTCACTATTGTCTCAAGTGGCCAGTGGGGTGACAAGGAAATCCATCTCTCAAATACTCCGTATCCGTGTAGGATGATCTCTGACAGCTTCACAGGCAAACAGCGTTTTTATACATCAAGAAAACATTTTGCTGATAAGATAAAATCGATTCAGCACAAAAATCGATCAAATTTGTATCCAATTAAAACGTTCCCATCTCTTGTTTTATTAAAAATGACATCGCAATCCAGAGTTCAATTTTTCCCTATTCTCCTCCGTATCGGTAAGTCACGCGCTCGCGCCAATGAGCGCTCAGCAGGAATCAATACGTAACTAATGATGTATATTCATCTCCTTCTGACGACAGGTATGCCCTATCATGTATCTCATCTTGTAAGCACAACATGTCAGAATAAATAACTATACGTATATAAGTACTACTTGCGCCACTTTATGATGCATTATTGCTAGCGTATAACCTGTCTATCCTTTTTTATAAGTCTTTGTTAGCATTATGATTTTTAGGCATAATAGGACTATGGTTGATGTAAAAAAAGGTATGTTGGTATTTTGGTCAAACTATTATAGGGAATGAGAATGATTCAGAACTAACAATTTACATGAAAACTTAAAATCTGTAAATATAAATTACCTTAACATAAGAGTAGGTAGAGTAAGCTAGAGCGGTAGCAGAGCAAGTAACTGCCCTTACTGCCCTTTTTGCAACTGAAATTTGTAAAGCCATTTCGCACATAACTTTCTAGAAACTCTTGAGTCTAAGCGCGGTTTGCACTCACAACCCTCTACATGAGAGGGGGTTGCCCTACAACCAGTTACTGCGTAAATAAATAAAGAGTCTTATACGAGTATAATTTAAGTTATGTATAAGCTATTGTTATTACTTCAGTCAAGTTGTAAGGGAACTGGACCTAAAGAATAGACATCTGTTCTAAATACCCTAGTGTGTAACAGGCTGATGAAATACAGTAATTTTACATGTTATATTACAGGCATGCAGCAATCAATCATCACTATTGTAGAGACTGACCACAGTTACTGCCGACCCCGAAGAGAATATCTTCCGTCTAGAACCTTGATGGATATCACAAACATGCCTGGAACTTCATCAGCAGTTATTAGCAGCATTAGTACAAGTGTATTTCCAATACCATCGGGATCTTCCTCAACTACTTGTTTAACTGCATCAGAAAAGAGCCCCACTCGAACTAGAGGGACAAAATTGAATGCAGGTAATGGTGTGTTTACACGCTTGCCAAGCCTTGGCAAGCCTCGACAATCACAAGCGTGTAAAGAGGACGTTTGGCTTGGCTTGGCTTCGCTTGCGTGAGCTTGTGGGCGCTTGCTTCGGATCCAGTCGAGTGTCGGTTTTTTGACGCAGATCAAAGGGCGTTTACGGCAAGCGTTTGCGACGCATTTACACGCTGCGCCATGAATCAGGGGTTACCATATTTCCACTACTGTCATATACGTCAAACGAACAAAGAGGAGTATATCGATTTATAGAACTTTTACTTGTTCTCAAAAAGTTATGTAGTAATACACTAGTCATCGTTAATTCCGTCACAGTTTGTGGTTCTAAATCGATAGGGCGTCTAAATATTCTGAAAAATGAGGTTAAAATTCCAAACGTATTTTCAACTACAACTCGGGATCTAGATAAGTTTTGGTTAAATAACCTTTTTGGTGAGCCTGCTCCATGGTTTTCAGGGTAGGGCTTCATTACGTGTTGACTCAATGCAAAAGCACCGTCAGCTAAAAACACGTATGGAACATTAATATTCGACGCTGGAAGTGGACATGGCGGTGGACATGGCGGTGGAAAATCTATCTCGTTTCTACATATTCTTTGCCATAGTAAACAATTATTAAAGACGCCACCGTCACTTATTCTTCCTTGACTCCCTATGTCTGCGAATACAAATTTGTATTTGCTATCCACTAACGCTAATAGCACAATGCTAAAAGTTTTTTTATAATTGAATTACTCTGTTCCACTATGAATTGGGCTTTCAATGACTACATGCTTGCCGTCCAATGAACCTAGGCAATGTGGAAATTTTGCCCTGAATCCTTCTTCTATATTAAGCCATCCTTGTGCTGTGGTGGGCATCTGTAAAAGAAAGTAAATGATGTGTATGTAACAGTGTATAACTTTTTGCAGCAACCGCAACAAATAGAAGAAGATACAGAACAGACAGAGGATGATCCTCTGATAAGAGACCGAACAAGTACGGTTACCACACAATCCAGACCATCATCCAGACCAGCATCCAGACCACCATCTAGATCATCATCCAGACCAGCATCCATACAGGCAGTTACTAATAAAAGTCGTCGCCCCGCTTCTGAAACGGCTGAAAAGCAAATGGCAGTGGCTTTTGGACATTTAACAAATGTTTTAGGTCAAAAACAGAATGAGAATAGACCTGCTCACAAAGACGACGATTGCGATCTATATGCTAAATTGTTGGCCATAAAGCTACGTGAACTCCCAACTGATGAACGAAAAATTATGATGTACCAAATAGATGGGTTGTTTATAAACAGAATCAGTCAAAAATCAAATGAGCGCTATGCACCATACCCTCAATATTATTCTCGACCGTCGTCAATGGCCTTTCGGACCATATAGTTGAATTCTCATAAAGTTGAATTCTTAAAATGTTGAATTTCTCATAATGTTGATTTTTTAAAGTTTCGCAAAATGGTGAATTCCCGTGAAGTTGAATTCCCAAAACGTTTAATTTCCCTGAATGTTGATTTTTTTTAGTTTCGCAAAATGTTGAATTCTCATGAAGTAGAATTCACATAGGGCCTTATCAGACTTGTGATTTGCGAGCGAGTTTTGTATGAGGGCGATTACGCAGCGAGTTCGCCGCGACATATATTTGTATAGAAACTCGCAAGTGTGATAATGATAACCCTCATATTAATTTCATATTTTTGCTAAATGTTGAATGTGTGCGGGTCCGATAACTATTTCTCAGATTATTAATTTTCATTTTTATGCTGTTAGAACCTTTTTCGTGGAATATAAATACTCTTTTCTGTTATACACGTAAACCACTTTAGATAACAAATTAACAATAACTGTCAATGTTAGTCAATGTCATTTCAGAATAATTTAATCGTTGGATTAATACGTATAGAAATATAATGAATCCCTTTATAACAATTTTCGCGCGCGCGGCGCCCAACAGAGCAGACGCGTTACAGTTCGTTCTCTGCATTTTAACTCAGAAACAGTGTAAAAAGTTATTATTTTGAGAAGTACGTGATACTTTTGTGTAGATATTGTTCCGAACTTTACGCTAGTGAAAACAGTGTTATGATAAATGTTCTGGCTCCAAAGTTATGAGAAGAAACATTTCAAAATTATAAACTAACGTATTATTTACATTACGCATCGCGCTCGCTACGAATTGACCACGGAACCGGTCGGCCGCGGCTGGACGCTGAGTCATCCGCACCGCATCGAGACACCGAGCAACCGAACGGACCATTGGCACTTGAGCAAAGCGGACAATTTTAGTGCACAGTAGCAAAACGGACATATTTCGCGGCGAAAATGGCACCCAATTGTATGAAATGCAAAAAAGTCATTACAAATAAACAGCTATTAATATGCTCATTGTGCAATAAATATTTTCATTTAGACTGCACAAATATAACGTTTCAACGTTTTAAAATCATGACACCAGGTAACAAAAAAGGATTTAAATGCAATTCATGCTTCCTGGCAGATAGAAAATCTATATCCCAGCCAGTAAGTACTGCTACTCATACTCATGGTTTCAGCGATGAAAGTGAAAATATTACACAACGCCAAAAGAGTAAAATTAATATATACCTACAGAACAATCAGCAAAACATGAGCCAAGAGGTACTCAAATATAATGATAACTTAAACGAAAATATGTCTGCAGAGGCTATGACTTGTAGTTCTCAATCAATTCATTTAAATCTATCGGATGCGGACACCATTGTAGATGACACCGCAAAAGAAAAGTTTTCACGAAGTTTAGAATTTGGATGTCCAACTTTTGAGACTCAAGATTTAAAAGAGGAAGTAAAGAATCTTACTACTGACCTAATGAGCACACAAAACGAATTAGAGAATACGCTTTGCGAAAACAATAGTTTGAAAAAGACTATAAACAAACTCACACAAGAAATTTTTGTACTAAAAAACGTATGTCAAAGTCCAATTACTTCAACTTCTAAGCTTTCAAGTGCTAGGAAGTCAAAAAGCAATGTTGTGCAACTTGAAAATATGACACTAAAGTCTTCTGCGCATGTTAAAACAAAACACGACATTGTTAAATTAACAATGCCTAATAGTTTACATATTGAGAAGCAATTAGAACTAGAATCATTAATAGCTGAGCTACAAATTTTTTTATTGAAGGCTAACATGGAAGTACAAAATTTGCAGCAGCAACTAAAGACACTAGAACTGAACATTTAACAAACTCAATCGAGTGCATTACCATGTGTAACTTCCAACAGCACTATCAAGATGGATTGGAAAGTACCAAAAAGACTAAAATTACACAATACAGAGTCTTTACCCACTATAAGGATATACGGGGCCCAACAAATTATAGGCCTCGCTTCTACTCTTATAAATTCGAGAAAAAACAAAAATTACCAAGTGCTAAGTCAATTAAAATCAAATGCACTCTCGGCTGACATACTCCGAGATTGTTACGGTAACAAGCCTAGTGCAAACGATATTATTGTAGTAAATGTTGGTGAAAATGACAAAAACCCTTGTAATGTATTATCTGAACTAGGCAAATTGTTAAAGACATTCCAGAACCTTACTGTTATTGTAATGAGTGTGACATGTAATCAATTTATAAATGAAGACTATTGAACAATGAAATTGATAATCTATGTAAATATTATAAAAATAGCTATTTTGTGAAACTTAGTCGTAATGCTAGTTCCCTTAATGACATGTGTGACAAAATCAATTTTATTATTGAGTGCATCGATTATAATCGTGAATATCTAGATGTTAAGAAAATAAAGAACTTCGTCTTGCGTGAAGGATCGAATACAGTTAATAGTCATAAACAATACAAAAAAGGGACTTTACCCTATTATTTTAATCTAAATACTGAAAAAGTTACCAATCTAAGCGAACTCGGGGGCTCAAATAATAATAAAAATATAAAAGGAACCATCCCCTTTTATTTTCCGGTTCAAATAAAAGAAAAAAAACACGTTTTTTCGTGCCTAATCAAGAGAGTTATACTCACTATCCTGTATCGTCAGACTATGAAGAAAACCTATCAAACATTGCAGTCCTTTATCAGAACACTCAGGGGTTGCTGAGTAAATTGGAGGTATTAGAAGTTTGCATTGATGAATTCCAGAATAAGAAAACAAATCTAGATGTATTATGTTTTTCTGAAACCTTTCTAAAATTAGGAACTGAAACTAACGCTAAATTAAAAAATTACAATATGGCTTCGTCTTTTTGCCGAACTAACAAGGGTCGAGGAGGTGTCTGTATCTTTGTAAGAAAACACATGGATTTTAAACCTCTTCCCATTTGTAAGAACTTTGCAATCGAAAAATGCTTCGAGGTTTGTGGAGTGGAACTGTTACCTCACAAATGCGTTATGTTGTGTCTTTATAGGATACCTAATAGAGGTAATCTTAATGTGTTTTTTAATCAATTGGAACTACTTCTGCATAAATTGGCAATTAAAAACAAAAAACTGGTCATAACTGGAGATTTAAACATAAACACCTTAAAAAAAGACGAAACATCTGAATGCCTTGCGAATCTGCTACATGGTTTTGATTTGGAACTGCACATCAATGAGCCTACGCGTGCGCTTTCGTGCATTGATCATATAGCCAGCAATATAAAAGATGCTAAAAGTAACATTTATGAAGTGTATCTTTCTGACCATGAAACCAGCCAAACCCTAACATTCCAAACTAGTTTACATAAGCCTAAGCCACGTTTCTGGTACAGGCGTCGAAGAGACATTAACAATGATAACATAGGCAAATTCATAGATTGTATAAAAGCTTTATCTTGGCAGGACGTCCTTGACGACAATAACCTCGATGCGGCATTTACAAAGTTTCATGGTGAACTATGTCTATTTTACGACTTATGCTTTCCGGAGAAACGTATTAAAATTAATGGAAATAACTTGAGACCAAAGTGGATCACTAAAGGCATTCGACTTTCTTGCACTGTTAAACGCAAACTGAGGTCATCCTATTATAGAACTGGCTCTGACAAAACTAAATTGGCCTTTAAAAAGTATAGTAAAATTCTAAGGAAATGTATATTTACCTCACAAAAAAATCACAACGTTAATTTAGTAAAAAAAGCCAAAAATAAATGCAAAGCATCGTGGGACGTTATTAAAGATAAATCGGATTGTGTAAGGGAAAATGTGGAAATAGAATCTCTCTGTATAAAACGGACTAGAAATCAAAGATCCTTACATAATAGCTCAACATTTCAATAATAATTATATAAATTTATGTGATCATCATACCACACATCATAAACCAGAATATAATCTAATTGATAGACTGAGTACAAGTATATTTTTAAAGCCATGCACGGAATTCAAAATAATAAAGATAATAAGATCCTTAAATAACACAATGTCAGTAGGAGTGGATCTCCTTTCAACACCTGTACTGAAAGCATGTGCCGAATACTTAGCACCTATTCTTGCACATTTTATAAATCTATCATTTACGCAAGGTGTATTTCCCGAGTCACTTAAACATTCTATTGTGAAACCACTATATAAGAAAAACAACAGACAAGACTTAAGTAACTACCGGCCTATAAAACTCGTCCCCATTCTCTCAAAAATCTTTGGACGGGCTATGAAGACAAGAATCTTACAGTTTCTAGAAAAGCATAATATTATAGCCGTTGAACAGAACGGATTCCAAAAAAATAAAATAATAGATACAGATTGATGTGTAATGTTACTAATAATATAGATAATAGAGTCCCAGTTACAGTTATATTTTTTGATCTTAGTAAGGCATTTGATCTCGTCGATCATAAAATTCTCCTTAACAAATGTGAAATTTACGGTATTAGAGGACCTGCCCATGACTGGATCAGGAGCTACCTAACCAAAAAAAAAAAAAAAAGAAGATGTAATGGAAGAAGATGAAGAGTTATTGTAGGAATATTAAACCCAGGATCGGAGAGAGAATGGTATGTTAATTTAATGGTAAACAAGATACGTCAAATTAAATTTAAAATAGATACAGGGTCTCAAGCAAATATAATTACATTTAACATTGCAAAACAGTTGGGACTGACTCTTCAAAAATGTAAAACTAAATTAAAGAATTTTGATGGATCTGTGATTGAATACAATGGCGTGTGCAGAGGAAACATAGCTTTAAAATGATAAGGAAATCAACTGCTGTTTTTATGTAGTCAATTTTGACACTGTATGTATTATTGGGTTAGAGTCAGCTGTGCAACTAGGTCTTATTAATAGTGTCAACACTATTAAAAATAATAAAAAATGTGATGTTAATAAGATAGTTAGTAAATTTCAGGATTTATTTACAGGCTTAGTAAAAAATGACCATACCTATAAGATTAAAATACAAGAACATTCCATACCTGTTGCAGAAAGACCAAGAAAGTTACCATTTAGCCTTCTAGATAAAGTAAAACAAGAATTGGATAGACTGGAAAAACTTGGGGTTGTTCGCCGTGTTTGTGAACCGACTCAATGGGTGTCATCTATGGTAGTAGTAAGCCATAATGAAAATAAGGTACGTGTCTGTTTAGATCCTCAAAACTTAAACAAGGCTATAATTAGAGAAAGATATATGATGCCTACTTTTGAAGAATTAGTTTCTGAAATGCCAAATGCGAAATTATTTTCTGTTCTTGATGCTCATAAAGGATTATATCATATCAGTTTAGCACCAGAGAGCCAATTACTAACAACATTTAATGCAGGGCATTTAGGACGTTATTGCTACTTAAGATACCATTTGGTTTAAGTTCGGCACCAGAAGTGTTCAGTAAATGCTTTCCAGACATATTTAAAGATGTAGAAGGTGTACAACTGTATGTTGATGAACTAATTATTTGGGGGGAAAATATGGAACAACACAATAGTAGACTTGAGAGTGTTGACGAAAGCACAAGAAGCAGGTGTGAAATTTAATAAAGAAAAATGTCAATTCGCAGTGCAGCAGGTAAAATATGTGGGCCATATTTTAACAAGTGATGGCTTAAAACCAGACCCAGAAAAAATTCGAGCTATTTTAGATATGGGAGAACCAAAAGATAAAAAACAATTACAGAATATATTGGGTATGATTACATATGTTACAAAATTTATACCAAATGCTTCGGATATTACTCATTCGTTTCGAGATTTACTTAAAAAAGACTCAGTTTTTAGATGGGGTGACAAACAAAAACAAGATTACCAAAAACTTAAAAAATTTCTTACTTCAGAAACAGTTTTTAAGTATTACGATCCAAAATTACCTATAACATTGTCAGTAGATAGCAGTAGCACAGGTTTAGGGGCAGTATTGTTGCAAAACAATATGCCAGTAGCATATGCATCAAAAGCATTGACTGAAACACAAACCAAATGGGCACAAATTAAGAAGGAAATGTTGGCTATTGTTTATGCTTGTGAAAAATTTCACCAGTATGTTTATGGCAAAAGCATAATAGTTGAGTCGGATCATAAACCACTGAAACATATTTTTCAGAAAAATATGAATGAAACACCTTTGAGGTTACAAAGATTAAGACTTAGGTTACAACCTTATAACTTAGAAATAAAATACACACATCAAAAGTGTCTAGGGATCAAGCATTTTTATGCGGATTTCTTGAGATTGAGATGTGGCTTTGTAATAAATTTATGATTTTATAAATTTATGTGGATCCTTTTTGGTGCATTTCATAATTTGAAACAGGAACTGTCAATCAAATTCGAGTAAAAGATGAAAATCAGCTGTCAATATTTTCCCTATAAAAACATACAACGCATTGAAGACATTATTAGTGCTACTGTTTCCCTACTACTGATTAAAACCAACGTTATTATGGAGCGGCGACGTCATTTAAGCAGGAAAGAAATGCTCAGAGCCGTGGGAATGATAGAAGCTGGTTCCCGGCAACGTACTGTGGCTTTAGCTCTAAATACAAGTCAGAGTGTTATCAGTCGACTTTCGACACGTTACCGAAGCACTGGTACTGTGGCTGAGCGCCATGGAGGACGGTATCGCTGCACCACACGGAGACAAGACCGATACATTCAAATCACAACTAGAAGAGCTCCAACAATAATCGCCATGATGTTAGCCGTGAGGCTTCATCACTCTTCAGGGAACTTAATTAGCGACCAAACAGTCAGAAACCGCTTGCATGAAGTGAACCTTCATTCCCGAAGACCGCTAAGGGTACCACCTATAGCAATGCGCAATCGTAGGATTCGATATCAATGGGCTCTTGAACACAGAAATTGGGCAGAAGAACAATGGCGTTTCGTGTGCTTTTCTGATGAGTCTCGTTTTGGTATGAGACCGGATACAAGACGTATACGACACTGGAGAACCCCTGGACGCCAACAGCGATTAAAATCCTGCCAGGAAGTCCATCCTTATAGTGGTGGAACCATCATGGTATGGGCGGGTATTTGGATCGGCGGAAGAACTGAGTTGATTTGGATCAGAGGCAACCTCAACGCTCAAATTTATGCTGAGACGATTGTATCAGACGTCATCGTTCCTCTACAAGTGCAAATCGGTCCCTTATTTCAGTTAATGCATGATAATGCACGACCGCACACCGCAAGAGTTGTAAGACAGACTCTCGCCGCAGCTAACATCAATGTCCTGCCATGGCCTGCTCAGTCGCCAGACTTGAACCCGATTGAGCATGCATGGGATATGCTACAGAGAAGAGCTCTGCCGAATATGGAGGGTATCCAGTCGCAAGAAGACCTTTTTTTGTTGTTGCAACGAACATGGGCGGCCATTCCACAGCGTGATTTGGATGAACTCATTTTGAGTATGCCAAACCGATGTTCTTGTGTTGTTAGTGTTCGCGGTAGAAACACGGATTATTAATTGTTTAAGTTACCCAATAAAATTCTAAAGAAAACTGTTATTTCAGTCTTTTTTTCGAACTTTAATGTTAGTGGTTCAAATGTCAAAAATCCCTTTATTAGGAAAATGGCAAATTTCTTTATTAATGCAAAGGTGACTTGGTTTATCGTTACTGTAGACAAACGAAAACACTTTATTTGATGAATCCTTAAAGAAAATTTTAATTAATATCAATCAGGAGAAAAGTTATTGCAAAAATATATGTTATTCCCTAGACACTTTTGATGTGTGTATTTAAATGATTATGAGACTTAAGATAATTAGATAATAAGTTTAATTTCAAAGTTAAGAGAATGTTATGTCAGCAGAATAATTGTGTAAGTTATGTAAACTTAAAGAAACATTTATAAACTTAAAATAATAAAAATAGTTAAGTAAATATAAGAAAGGAGATGTCAGATGAGTTACATCACTAATGCCTTATCTATACATCACTAATGTATGTCTATGGCAGAAGAATTAAGATGGCGCAGAGTGCTAGATTAAACTTTGTGTTTTAATTAACTAAACCAGATTTACAGTCGCGCCCTCGAGAGCGTGTCGGCCTTGCTTTACACGGCCGAGGGACCTGATGAAGTATTACAGATGCTGGAGCAAACCTTCGCATTTCCAGAGGTGATCGTTCTCAACGAAATTTCTATAGTGCGGAACCTACCGAAAATAAACTACGATCAAAGAGACCTGAACACTTTCGCATGCAAGTTACGAAACTGCATTGCAGTTATTAACAGTTTAGGCCAAAAAGAGTACCTTTATTCCATCGAAATTTTTCATACAGTTCTGAGTAAACTAACACCCATTCTATATAGCCAATGGAAGGACTTTGCCTACCGAAGCGACAGAACCATTCCAAAGCTGCAACTCATGTCACAGTTTTTAGATGTCGAGGCCGTTAAACACAATCGATTTGGACTGGTTCCCGATTTTGCTTACTTTGGACGGCCAGGTACTTTTAACAAAAATAATGTGCGTCGTGAAAATGTCAATGCAACTTCTACTAATAAAAACCAAAACACTAGTGAGCCTTGTAGTTATTGCAAAGGCAAACATAAGCTTACTGAGTGCAATGAACTTTATATGGAGCTGTTCACATTGGATGAGACGCGATTTTTAGTCTAATACGACTCAAAAAACCATCTGACGGGCCAGCGCCCGTTGTAAGACTAAAAATCGCGTCGAATCGTGCTCGCATAGGTGCCTGCTTGTTGCTGTTCACACCAGTCGTGCATCTAATCGACTTGAGCGCGTTGTTAACCTCTCTCCCCGCCCCGCTTCCTAGATCGCTACACATTGCTTACTCACTCCATTCGTGTTTTATTCGTCGTGTTGGTAGCGCGCGCGCTGTTTTTGTTTGTTGTGTGAAAATGGAGAAAGCAATAAAACCCGAAGAACTAATTCCATTAGTTCACGAAAGAGCAGTCCTTTGGGATAAAACTTAAGATGACTACAAAAATAATAATCTGAAACTATTGGCCTGGCGCGAAATTTGTACCATACTAATACCTAATTTTAAAAACATGGAAGAAAAAGAAAGACAACATTTCGGTAAGTGCCAGTAAAGTTTATTAACTATCATACTACATAGTTATGTATTTACAGTTGTATTATTAATTTTTAACTCATTTATATTATGCGTATCGCGCATTAGTTTGCCAAGGCAGCGAACCAATCGGGGAAGTAAAATAGTCTGCAAAGTCCGATCGTATAACATTTGCAATCGGACCACCACGAGGATTATGTACTCTCTGTTGTTGATCTTGTTCTTGTATCGATTGTTCTAGTGCGAGTTGAATATCTTCAAAGTTTAGACCATCCCTTTCTCTTAAATAATTATGCAATACTGCACAGGCTTTCACAATATGGATAGCGGTGTCTGGGTGGACATCCAATGGTCGATGCAGTATACTCCATTTATTAGCTAAAATTCCAAAAGCACACTCAACAAATCTTCTTGCACGGCATAATCGATGTTTAAATATTCTTTTCGTATCATCCAAATGATTGCCTCTGAAAGGTCTCATTAAATTTGTCGTCAGGGGGAAAGCTTCATCGCCAACTAGTACATAGGGCATATCCTTTTCGATTGTTTCATGAAGAGGCCTTGGCTTTGGTATGTTTAAACTACCATCATTCAGTTTCTTCCAAAAGGTAGTCTCCTTGAATATGGAAGAATCGCATTCTTTCCCATTTGAACCAACACTTATATAAATGAAACGGTATTCTGCATCAACAACAGCTAGTAAAACAAATGAAAAATAACCTTTGTAATTGAAATACATCGAGCCGCTTTGATTTGGTTTCACTACTCTAATATGCTTGCCGTCGACGGCTCCAATACAGTGTGGGAAGTTAGCTTTGATATCAAAACCATTTGCGATGTTTTCCCATTTATTTTCATTGTCGGGCAACTTTATAAACTCTTCTTTTAATGTATCCCAGATAATGCAACTCATTTCTTTGATAATTTTACTAACAGTTGATACCCCGACTCTGAAATTGTAGTGCAGGTCTTTGAAGGAACATCCTGACGCACAATATCTGAAAATAATGTTGCAATATAATTTCAGGTAAATTAGTATTGACCAAGTGGACGAACTTACGGAATGTCTGGATCCGAACAATCAAAAATGATAAAAAAATCAGGATCAGGGGCAAAGTCGTCAA
The DNA here is from genome assembly GCA_947369235.1 of Udea olivalis. NCBI lineage: Eukaryota > Metazoa > Arthropoda > Insecta > Lepidoptera > Crambidae > Udea > Udea olivalis. The sequence continues at coordinate 17,305,835 of OX376355.1, forward strand.
AGCCATATGTATATAAAGAGCAAATGGATTTTTTGCGTAAAGTTGCTAGACCTAATCCTCCTCAAGAGTCTGTTGCGTCGCGTATATCTCAAGCAGGGACAGAAGGCAGTACTCAGTTGTCTGAGAATTCGCAACCAAGCACTTCTAAAAGACAAAAGACCATGCCTCCAGAGCAACATATAATGGACTTAGATGTCAAAATGAGGTGAGTATTTAGACAGCAGGCTATCACAACAAACTGATCCCCCAATTTTATCATTTTTCAAAGGTATCCTACCCTCTGTTGTCTTTCGACGATGACGAAACGTTGGAGCTTCAATCAGGTGTATTATCACTGATACAACAAATCAAAAAGAAACGTGAAAACAGACTTTATGCAAATAATTATAATTACGCGCGTGATAGCACACGGCGATCGGGGTATTCAACACAGAACTATAATTATTTATCTACCGATGAACCCGGATATTCCTCTCAAAACCAGGCTGTTCTTACCCCACATGGGTCTGGATATGCAAGACGTCAAACGTATGAGGAAGGATCGCCTGCTGCATCTACTTGGTCGGAAAGTACTGACTTAAATTTCTCCGATTTTTGAATTATTGTAATATGTTGCGCTGTTTTCCTACTTAAAATAAACATGTTAAAATAACTTTTGTTTCAATTTCAATATACCTCAGAAATCACACTACAACTGCTACAATCAGACTACTATACTACAAATACAATCTGAATATTTGTAGCAGTTGTAGTGTGATTCTAAAAAAAACACTTACCTAAGAAATATCGACAGTCTTTCTTCAGGACAAATGCAGTCTCTAAATGTCGTATTCTGATACGTGATGCTCGCAGAAACTCTTGACAGTAGGTCGTTGAAAGTTGCTTGTGACATTCTAAAATAATTAAAGAATTTTCGTTGGTCATTTTTTAATTCATGTATTAAATTTTTATAACTTCCCAAAGTCGATCTTTCTGTTAGGATTGGGTGCATCCAGTATTTTCTTGGAATTGACTTTTTTTTCAACTTTTTTAATTTTCTTCGTAAGTAGTAGAGCACAACAAGTTCTTCGTCGGCGTTCATCTCGCGAGTTCGCTACGTACCGAATGGCGCGAAACTACGCCCTATACGACTCGCGACGCAGTGTGAACAGGTACATCAGACTTTCGACTTTTAGTAATATGCGACTTACGACTAGTGTGAACGGGCTGTGAGGCTAAAATGTGCTTCAAATGCTTAAAAACTAAAACACATCGCTGGAAGACATGCAAGATAGGTGTATATGTGGTGTCAACGGCTGCGAACGTTTTCATAACCCGCTTTTACATCCAGGGGAGACACCGCTCGTTTCTTACACCGTTGAAGAGCCGCTGATATCTACTGATATCTTAATAGCAACTTGATTCCAAACCAGGCTCGAGTATTTTTTTAAATTGTTCCTGTTGAAGTTAGAGGCCCCGGTGGTAAATTTAACACTTTTGCATTGTTGGACGACGAGTCCACGGCAACTTTAATTGATTCTGAGGTACTGTACCAAACTTGTTTCGTCATTTCCACACATGATCACAAAATATAGATAACACCACAATGTCTCAAGCCATATCATTCTCCGGCAGAGATGATAGAGAGAGGGGAGAAAAAATCCGCATATCGACGGGTGCTGTAGGGATCGCATCCCAACTTCTTACCAAAACTCTAGAGGGACTGGCCAGCGCTCTGAACACGAACTTCGTCATCTCCTGTAGTTACTGGGTGATGAACATCACCCGTTCAAACCTGGTAACATATGTGGAGATACCAGCTACAACCTCTAAACCAGAAGAAACCTCGGAAGGAAAACAACTAGCAGCCTTCATAGGCTCCAGGCTTGATGGGGCTTGTTAGCCACTCGCTTGCTTCTGGCAACGATCTTTTCCAATACTGTATCTTGCTCGCTTGCTTTTGGCAACAATCGTTGCCAAAATCCATTTCTATTAAGCGACTTTAAACTCTATAATATAGTGAATAGAGTCCTTTCAAAACGTTATTAACCATAGACAAACATATTTTCTGACACCTGAACGCAAGTTTGCAACATTAAACAACCAATTTTTATTTTTAATTGAGACGAAAAGTTTGAAGACGCCATGTTGTGATTACGTGTACTCAGTGACATACTGTACTGGAAGAAAAAATGCCGTGTGTATTCTATTTCAATGGTTTGTACTAAAGTTAAGGTACTAAATTAAACTAGAGAACCCGCTCAATGATATTTCAATATTTTATTAAAGATACGGTGAAATGTGCTAAAATTGTAAGATTCTGAAGCTACTTTGTTGACGTTGTTTGTTAATTTTGTTTTATTTTTTTATTATTTATTTATTTAAAACAATTACAAAAGTTTCTTAAACTAACTTAAATTAAAAAGCACGCTATAAACCATGTATGGTTTTTCTGCGCACTACTGATTCGCATCGCTAGTAGAAACGCTTGTACGTGTGCGTTAGCAAAACTGGAACTTTTCAGAAAGTGAAAACATACTGGCGCCAAATGCGCCGAACATTATTAAAAATAATATGAACAATGGCAATGAAATTATGAGATGTGTGTATGTACATAAATATAGTAACACTACATTGTATGATTAAGATTACTTAAAAAAAAATGTTTTTAATTTAAATTTAAAATTAGTTTCATTAATTTCTTTTTTAATGCTTATCGGAAGTTCATTCATATTAAAGTGGTAATTTATCGTTTTTACTTAAAACTGACGGTAACCATGTGCCCAATAACAAAGTTTATTATAGATGTGCTGGATTACGTGAATATTGATGATACGTAAGTACATTGTTACAAAATATTGCTCTGGCAGCAATCGTTTCCAGAAGCAAGGTAAGTTTAATGCGCAGGGTTGGCACATTGGCGGCTAATTTCACGTTTTCTTTTTTGTTTGCTTGTTCGTGTTGCAACATAAAACAGGTGTTGGCTGTTGATTTGCTTTTGACAGAATTCAATTTTTTTAGTTTTTTAGGTACATTAAACGGAAAGTCAACCTATCCAAAATTTATTTTTTATTCTTTTCCTTCTCATTTGTAACAAATAAAACCGATTAATTATGAAGTAACTGGATAAATGTTTTACTGCACCTATCTACAGGAGTTAACAAAAAATTTAAATAATATTTTAGAGGCTGATTCTGTTGCTAAACTATAGTTAAAATCCGAACATTTATTTTTATTTAAAAAAAAATCACTCGTCCTTACTAACTAGGTCGTTTACCTTTTTCATTCCCTTTAAAATCATTTCACTTTCTTGTTTCACCCTGTATTTCTTGCTAGTGCGTTGCATATTGTTTTATAAATGTTATTTTTAGGCAATTACTAACAATATTGTATGGATCTTTGTCCGGAATAAACGTTTCATAATTATTATTATTATTGCACTAGCTAGATTGTTCTACTTATTTTCACTAGAAGGTTTTCTGTCCTAAATATTTTATGGATCTTTGATGTCCGAAATAAACGATTTATTATTATTATTATTATTTTATATTTAAAACTGTAAGTACATTGTAAAAATTAAATAACGTAACATTTAAAAAAAATATACTTATTAATATGCAGTTTCATTCAAAAGTGGTGTTATGAAAATTACTCAGTCAGACGCAACCCTAGCGCCTACAACCGCCATCTTGCTTTTCATGGGGCTCTTTCAAGTCTATTACGAGTTTTGGACTGAAAGTCGGCGTAAGTAATAGTTTTTAATTCAGTATAAATCAAACATTATTCTATAGTTTTTTGTCATAAATATAAAGTACAGGAGTAGATGTAATTTTATTTTAATTCAAACTGGTTAAATGTGCACATAATATCGTCGGAATTTTCATTTGAAATTAATACCTTTTTCTATTCTAAAAAATCCAACTTTGTGTTTTTGTCACTTATTTTAAGAATTTATTGACTTTTTGAAAATTTTGAATTTTTCAATTGAAGCTAATGAACTGGCCATTCACAACATATTCATATTTTTGATCTAGGTTCTGTAGTTTTTGTGTAAATCGCCTATGATTGCCTGTCTAGTTCTAGTGGTGAATTGTGAAACTGAATTTAGATTATTTTTATGAAGATTTTATCACACAATCTTTATTGTTCTTCCTCAATAGTACCAATAACTAATCTAGTTTTCAAAAATGAATTTTGCTTTATTTGACTGAAACTGGAAAAAAATGTTCGACCCTATTTTTGGTATTTTATATAATATTCCATACCCAACTTGTGTCAAAATAGCTAACGTTTCTTTATTTCTCATCTTATCGTCTTTAAGAGACTGTAAACAAATCCACTCTAGGCCACTTGGTTCCATAATAAATCAAGTTTTAATGACGGCGGCCGCGCCGAGTGTACGATGACAAAATCTATGAGAAAAGTTAGACCATTTTTTACCGATCGTAAGCAAGCGAGCGGTTAAAGACCCTACCACGGAGAACAAGCCCGCATGCCTAAGGAGATGGGCCGCCGGTCTGGCTGGAGTCCAGAGGGGGAACCTAATGGCGGAGCCTGTTCAAGGGGCAGTTGGGAAGTTTGGGGACAACAAGGGGCCCCTATACAGCCACTATGATGTTCGCAAGGAACTACTCCAAACGTACCTTAAGCTGAGATTGGCCAGAGAGGAGGAGCCGGCGCTAGAAAGGGCCATTCTGACACACCTGGATGTTATCTATACTGATGCCTATCTCAAGTCTGTAAACTTAATGAGCATGTTCACCACATCGGGGAGCAGGGCGCTGGAGATTCCCAGTGTGGTGGGGGAGGCTATTGGATGGCCATCTAACTCGCATCCGTGCACAAGAATGGGAGGAATATTCATTATGCAGGATAATTGACAATAACAAGCACCCTGACCTGAACCACGCCGACTACCCAAACCTCTGTGCTGCCACACTGGAATGGGCTAGGAGAAGTAAGAAGGTCCAAAAGAACTATTTAGGCAGTAAGACCTTAATTGACCAAGCCCTGCACCTCGATGTGGTGAAGAGGGTACTGAAGATGTCTAGTGTGGAGGTAGGAACTGCTGACTTGAGCGATGTTCAGCGAGCGTGGTTAGAAGCAAAGGGGTATCGCGTGCCAACCACCCCCTTATCCGAGCTGTTAAGAAAAGATGAACCCACTACTCGCAAGAGGCAGCGGCAAGGCACCGACACGGAGGACGAAAGCTCAAGCGAGGAGGATGAGCCTTCGAGGAGACACAGGAAGAGGAGATAAGAGCACAACCCTCACACGCCTGAAAGCTCCAGCATATACACTCTTTATAAAAAAAAAAACAATGTTGAAATTGGAAACTAGAGAGGAGAGGACTGTAATCTAATAAGAGGAAACTAGGAGGAGAGCAAAGGGATGGACACAAGGAAACACTAGGATAAAAGAACAGAAAACTATAATGAAGGAACACAACACTCAGCACTGGGTATTCACATAGAAGAACGACAACACAACTGCACAACTGACAAGATCAGCTTATCAAAAACGAAACAATAATACGTCATAAAAATACTTGGATCTAAATTTAAAAGGTTTAAAAAATAAATAATCAAAATATACAAAGAGTCTTCGACATCATCCCCCCCCCCCCCCCCGTGTAGCGAGCTACACGAGGACAACCATATAAAAGCAGTTTCAAGACTCTGTTCTTTTTGTGTGAAGCAGAAGGCAGTGCCACGCGTACCGCCACTAGGAGACCTACCAAGTTCCCGCCTTGACCATCACCTTCGCCCTTTCACTAACGTAGGGCTAGACTACTTCGGGCCACTGGAAGTTACCGTCGGCCGTCATCGAGAGAAGCGGTACCCTTTACACGTGCATGACGACACGTGCAGTCCACCTTATAATCGTCGCATCCCTGTTGGCTGACTCCGCCACTTCAAGCCTAAGACGATTTATCGCCCGACGTGGAGTACCAAGTAAAATTCTATCAGATAACGGCACGGCCTTCGTTGGCGCTAATCGACAGCTGGGTGAAATCTATAGCGCAGCCTTGCCAGACTAAAATTGAATGGTGCTTTATTCCACCAGCATCGCCATTCATGGGGGGCTGCTGGGAGCGCCTAGTAAGGCCAACAAGACTGCTCTTTCGGCTACCCTCAAAGACAGAGCACCAAAGGAAGAATTGCTTTCAACCCTCCTTCTCGAGGCCGAGGCTTTGGTGAACTCCAGACCATTGACCTACGTCACACAAAACGACGAAGACCAAAGCCTCACACCCTTTCATTTCCTGATAGGAGCATCTTCAAACACCCAGACCCCAGCACCTTTAGATGATGGCGTGTTTTCATTGAGAAAAGATTGGCAGACGGTCCTGCGCCTTTCAGAGCTATTTTGGAGCAGGTGGCTTAAGGAATATTTACCCTGCCTCAGACCTCGATCACCACAGAGCAAAAAATTCGAAAACCTGAATATTGGTGATGTCGTTTTGGTGGTGGACCCAGACTTACCCCGTGGAGTTTGGCCTATGGGGCGGATTGCTTAAGTTTATCCAGGGGCGGATGGAGTCGTGCGTGTGGCAGACGTGATAACTAAGGGAGGAAAGCTGGCCATCCTCCAGAATGTTGTGTAGCTCGCTATAGGGGGGGTGATGTCGAAGACTCTTTTCATACTTTGATTATTTATTTATAAACAAACCTTTTAAATTTAGATCTAAGTATTTTTTGACGTATTATTGTTTTGTTTTCGATAAGCTGATCTTGTCAGTTGTGCAGTTGTGTTGTCGTTCTTCTATGTGAATACCCAGTGCTGAGTGTTGTGTTCCTTCATTATAGTTTTCTGTTCTTTTATCCTAGTGTTTCCTTGTGTCCATCCCTTTGCTCTCCTCCTAGTTTCCTCTTATTAGATTACAGTCCTCTCCTCTCTAGTTTCCAATTTCAACAGCCACCTTCCGTCTCCCATCATCAGATCCGCACCACCATGGAACTAGAATATTGTATTGACATCTGACTTACTTGAGCAAAATTTCAGCTCAATGAGTTAAGTATACTGCTTCAAATTCAGTTGCAAGATTTGACCCGAACATACATCCATACATACATTACAGGGCAAGTTGTTTAAAAGCTTGTTAAAATGTCTTTATTTTTCAAAATTTTAATAAGTACCTAATACCACAACATTTTTCTGTCATTGAGATCACATTGTACCTACATTTAGCAGTTTTTGCAATTTAAGGCTGGCAACCTTCATCACGTGACACGATGCGCGGCGGACACCTCCCTCTTCTCTTTGCTTCGCTTGCGCTCGGTTTGGTCGCCTTAATTGCGTTCGTTGGAGTCGGAGTATAAAATAGATATCATTTTATTGCAAACTGCAATTTAGTTTTACATAAAATAGGTAGTTAATGATTCGAAATGGATCACTATGAAAATGAAACAAGAATGTTACTGGAAAACTGGAATGTTTCCGAAGAGATTATCCAAAATTTAATTGGTAAGTACTAAATCAGTTATCTATGTGTTAGCTTTATATAGTACACCTAGAAGGATAGTTCCATACAAAAAGGCGCGCTATTTGTGATGCCAAAATAAACTGTCAAAATAACAACTCTATAAGTTTTTTTTACACATGTAATCACAAGTTTCAGTATTTAGCATGTATGAATACCTACTACTTGTGCTTTTATGTTGTGTTGTTTAAACCATTTATTGCTGCACAAATAAACATTTTGAAGATGCTCTTACCTCGAGATATTGACATCGGTAAGTTCAGATCCAGACAAAACGTCCGGATATTTGTGGCATCAAAACGGGTGCCCCGACTCGCCTTTTATGCGTAATTATTTTAAGTGTGGTAGAAACAAAAATTGTTGTTGCGTGGTTATTTCGGCATGATTTTCCGTACATATGTACATAATCATTTTACCTTACATTCTAAAAGCTTGCGTGGACACTAAAATGTAATAACTATAGGTCGCGTCATGTAAACAGAACGCTGCCTGCCATTCAATTTGTATGGTGACCAGCGTTCTTTTTACATGACGCGACCTATAGTTATTAATACTCTTATAGTTACAAATACTCGTAGGTTATACCTACGAGTATTTGTATTGTATTAAAGACAGCAGCGTCGAGATGCCGAAGAGTCGAGACGGCGGGCGCGAAATGTGTCATGTCATTTCATCTTGTTTCCTCTGATGATGATGAACAAAACCAAGCTTAGATTTAAATATTTTTTTTTTGTATTTTTATAGATACTGACATTACTATAGAAAAATTTAAAGACATATACGTTAAGGAGCTCCGTCCTCACATTGGACAAAGAATTACACTTAAAACTCATAAACATGAGTTTCTCGACTCTGTTGCTGACACAGAATCAAATGATGGAGCTAGGTCATCGCAAGCAAGTCAAGCAACTAATGTAGAAGACGCTAGTTTGAATCTTAATACAAGCTGTCCAAATCTCAGTGATTTAACCAATATTCTACAAGATTTGAACAGCCTGAATTTGACATAAATACTTTATTGCAAACAACTGCACACGGCAACAGTGTACTTAATTATTATAAGAAAAACAAAACACTGAATGCGAAAAAGCGCAATATATTGGTCGACGTTGTTGTGAAACACATGTATCCATCGCTCATTTGCGACAAGAACGTGTTAACGCAAATATGTATCGCTATGGAATAATGATACAGTAGAATCCGGCGCATCGCGCTCTACATGCTGCTAAAACGCGAAATATCGCGATAATAGAAATATCTAGCGCCGAAAATGACCGAGTAATGAGGGAAAAGGTCCGCGACTATCGGTTTAGCGCCATCTCTTTCCGCACCTAAGTTTAATGCAAGATCGGTTTACGTCAGTTGTCGCCGCTCGCTTGAGGAGGAAAGTTCTGCCCGATTGCAGCAAAAACGTGACAGCTCATGGTGTCACGGTTTTGATGAAAAGATAAATACAGCTTTTTGTTTTTTTAGTGATTTCTTTTTGCAGCTATAACGGGACATTTGTATGTGGGTCATTATTGTAGTAAAAATAGTAATCGCATGCTACGAGTATGGTTTACATAGGATTGTACCGTTGTTGCTGAAATAAACAATGTTTTTTGTTGGTTAATTTAAAATGTTACGTTTTCAATTATACGCTCTTTGATAAGGGGTTGAAGAGAGTCGATGAGGTGAGGGACCTGGGAGTTCAGCTGGATAGTGGATTATATTTTGAATCGCATATAAATAAAATTACTGCTAAGGCATTTAGGTTGCTTGGTTTTATATTTCGCCAAAGTACGGACTTCAAAAATGTCAATACATTGTTAATACTGTATAATGCTTATGTGAGGTCTCAGCTTGAGTATGCTTCCACTGTGTGGAATCCTATGTATGCAAAGTATATTCAACAGTTGGAAAGTATACAAAATAAGTTTAAAAAACGTTTGAAGTACCGGTTCAAAGATTTTGATACCAATAAAATTGAGAATTTGGTAACTCGACGAGAGCACAGGGATCAATTTCTACTTTACAAAATCATTAACAACGTAGTCGACTCTCCATATTTGTTGAGTAAAGTTTTTTATAAATGTCCTAGGCCTAGCGCACGGCACCGTAACGCTTTCAGTACACCGTCTTACAAGTCCAATTATAGGAAAAATAGTTTCTTAATAAGAGTCTGCAACAAGTACAACAGCACTTACAGTAACATCGACATATTTCATGAAAGAATAGAACGATTCCGTGGCCTATTGAAAAGGCCAGCGGATCTTATCTAGTAAATCTTGCCTCACTAGTAATAGCATGCAAACTAACATATACGTACTTAGTTAATGTCTTCATGTGTTGTTTTGATAGCCTTTTTCTTTTTGATCGCAGTGTTTTCTAGATCACTACGTTATGTATTGCTTAACAGTGAGAACATTAAATGCTAATGTACTATTTTAGTTAAACTGAGCAAATGTATTAGAAATAGCTGTTTGTTTCCCTTAATAAAGAAAATAAAAAAAATAAAAATACAGTTAATAATAAAAGTACAAAAGGTTTGGTCTTAATTTTGGTTATCTCAAGTTAACACATTCTTAATAAAAAATAATAATTTTTACAACGAATAGCTTACATGTTGCATTATAAATGATAAAAACATTGTCTAATTACAGTTTATTTTTCAGATGGGATCACGGTCTAGGAAGATTGTAAATCTTGTCCGAGGAATTAATAAACATTCACGTAAGTTAGAAAAATTAAAAGATAATAGGTACCGATCCTCGAAATACAAATGAATTAAACAATCAATTTATTTTTTAGCATGTGAATCAGCACCGGAAGAACATCAACTGCAAGATAACCGGCCTCGTTGCGACTCGACTAGTTCTTTGAGCAGCAGCACTTCTTCATCATCTACACCATCAATTATTGAAGGTATGTTCACTTATAATAACAATATAGTAGTATTTTTATTTACAGTGCACACAAATAAGTTTCATTTAATAAATCACGAAGTATAGTATTTTTTTTCAAAGAGTAGGTTTGTGGGAATCACAATGAGCAACAATATTATTATTTACTAGGAATGCATCAAAAAAAATAGGAAACTTATGAAATTTAAGAACGAGTATGATGTATGATGATTTCCTGGTGTATACAATAAATTGTTTTTTCTCTCTCTCTCTCTATGATGATAATGTTAGTTTCTGTATTTTAATGATAGCGCTATGCCCAGTATTGTAATAATAGAAATTTTAAATAAACTTTTGCTGCAGACTAGGATGACTCAGTGAAGGATCCTGACTACCAATTCGTTCAAGATCAACGAAGAATTGAGAGTTCTAGTGAAAGTGAAGATGAAGATATAATTATGGAAGACAATGAAAATCTTATTAAGACTGATATAAGTACTATACAGACTGATGACAAACAAAAAAATGAGAACACAAAAAATAAAATACAAAATACGATTTTAAATGAAGAAATAGATCACACAGCTAAACAAATGATGACAGGAAATGACGATAGAATGAGACAAGAAATGCTGGATGCCATTGCAAGCATCGTGCCCACAGTAAAAGAAACACAAACATTTGTAGATGAAAATAGATATCCAACAGCAGACTTACAGATGAGCACAACAGCAAATAATGTAGAAACAACACCTGCTAAAAAAGGAAAACAGAACCGTTGATTGAAGAAATTGAACCTATAAATCAACTACCGCCTGCAGATGTACAGAAAAGCACTAATGGAGAAACAACACCCGCAAAAAAAGTAAAAAAAAGACCATTTAATGTAGCAATTTCACCTAAAAATCAACTACCGCCTACATACATACAGATTAGCACAAATGAAGACCCTACCTACACCTACAAAAAAAGGAAAAAAAAACCACTCAATAAAGAAAAATGGCAAAAAAAATATTCCTAAACAGTTAAGAAATGCAGGACAGTCCTACGAATCAAAAGCATCACAAAAAACCGTGAAATACTGAAAGATTACTGGAATTTAGGAGAGATCGAGAAGCAATGGAGTTTCATTGCTGCATCCGTTGAAGAAGCCATTCCAGCAAATCGTTATGTCAAACTCGATGATGAAGGACAAGTTATTGAACCAAAGCGAACTAATAATGCTTTTTATGTGATTTCTAAGGGGAAAAAATATAGTGTGCAAGGTGTTTTTCAAAAATACGCTTTGTATCAATAATCGCCCAATAACAACTGCATTAAGCAAAAAAAATAAAAAAACAAATATTTCATTGATGAGAGATAACCGTGGACGACATGGAAAGCAACCAAAAATTGACGAGAATAAAAAAGCAATAATAATAATAATGTTATGTTCCGAATATTTTAAGATTAGAGGATAATCTTTGTACTGAATAATGTAAAATTGGATGAATAGGGACGCGGGTGTGAATAGGGACGAAACTGAGAAAATTAGTTAAAAGTAGATCCTAAGTTAGAGTAATAAGGTCTAAATTATTGTGTGGTTTTAAAATATAGTAGAATTATTATCCTACAAAATGGCAACACTCAATCACCGTGAAGTTAACTAAAAGTCATCGAAATGTCAGTTCAAAGAGTGCAATCAACGAACGCTGAATTTGTGCTCTCAAAACTTGCCAAATAAATTTGTAGATTTTGTTGTTCTCAATGGTTTCAGTGGAATTTACTGTGTTCTGTATATCCAAGAATACATAGGCATCAAGTAAGTACTGGTTTTAAACTTATTGTAGCTAAAAAGCACACATTTTGAGGGGTCCTATATTTTTATCATGAGTCGTAGAAAATGGGGACGATAATTGGGTGAATAGGGATCAGTACTGGGCTCAATAGGGACGCCATGTTTAAAAATGGGGACGAGAAAGAGATGTATGTAGACGATAAATGTGTGAATTGTAACAACTTCATGAGGGCTGTCACAAACATTGAATTGACTTAGTTTATTTAAATAAATACTTATGTATTAAGAATTTCATTAAAACCATTTAGTATTTTGCTATGAAGTTGATATAAAAATATATATTATTAAAAAAAATCTTAGGTACGTACCTACCTACCTACCTACTTGTTTTTTAACAAATTTTACGTTGGTAGGTAGTGAGCTACTCACGGTTATATTTGAGAAACATTTGTAATTATTACTTTATTCTTATTTCAGATATGTCACACAATCCTATATTAAAACGCAAGAAATACTATCAGAAATATGAAACAGATGTTATAGAAGCAGCCCTTATAGAATATGAGGAATGTAAACTATCTTTTAAATTAATCGCAGATAAACACAATATACCTAAATCAGTGTTACATAGACACTACACAAGATTTATGAAAAAACAAGGTGGTCAAACTGCTCTCAATCAAGAAACAGAAGAGTATATCATTAAATATTTGAATATTTGTTCTGAATGGGGATACCCACTAGACACCTATGATTTACGCCTCCTTGTAAAAGGTTATTTAGACAGAGTAGGCACTGTTATAAAAAAATTCAAAGATAATATGCCCGGTCCAGATTTTATAAGAAGTTTTTTAACAAGACACAAACAGAACATATCTCTTCGATTGAGTCAAAATATTAAACGTGTACGAGCAGCAGTATCCCCTGAAAAAATAAACCAATATTTCGACGAATTGGGTTTATCTGTGGATGGCGTACCATTGTGCAACTTAGTAAACTTCGACGAAACTAACTTGAGTGATGACCCTGGAAGAAGAAAAATTATTTGCAAAAGAGGGACGAAATACCCAGAAAGGGTGATGAACCATAGTAAAGGATCTACTTCACTAATGATAGCAGCAGCTGCCGATGGGACGCTGCTAGCACCTTATGTTGTATACAAATCGCAGCACCTGTATGACACATGGACCACTGGTGGCCCTAAAGGTTGTAGATACAACAGAACTGCCTCAGGGTGGTTTGACGGAAATACCTTTGAGGAATGGGTACGAACAGTCATATATAGTTACTTCAAAGACAAACCAGGAAAAAAGATATTAATTGGTGACAATTTATCGTCACATTTATCGATTGATCTCCTCCGAGAGTGTAAAGAAAGGGATATCCGTTTTGTTTTTCTCCCTGCAAATTCTACGCATATAACGCAGCCGCTCGACGTGGCATTTTTCAGGCCAATGAAAATGTCCTGGAGAGATATCCTATTTCATTGGAAAAAAACAGATGGACGAGTACAGGCCACAGTGCCAAAAACTTGCTTTCCACAACTTTTAAAAAAAATACTCCAACGACTTGATGACAACGCGAAACAAAATATATTATCTGGTTTTTCAAAAGCTGGCATAAGCCCATTGGACCGAAAAAGAGTTCTAGATAGACTACCAAACAATGACGAAAGAGATGATTCCATCTTCAGTAAAGAAAGCGTGGATGACACAGTATTGGCCGTGTGGAGAGAAATGCGTTATGGAACAGGAACCATTAAAGTCTGCAACAAAAAAAAGAAACTTAATGTTATACCGGGCAAGAGTGTCGGCTCAGAAAGCGATTATGTTTGTACAGACTCGTCGGAATCACACAATGAAATAGCTCCTACGAACTTTGAAGAAAACATATCTGTCAAAATATCAAAAAAAATAAAAGTTGCAATAAACGCAAAAAACGACGATGATGAAAATACCAACATAAAAGGAAAGATATGTACAACTAAGAAAACAAAGAAGGTTTTAAAAGCTCAAATTGTAAAAGAAACCCAAAATGTCGAAGATGAGTGCTATCCAACTGAAGCTAAGAAAAAATCAAAGGAAAGGGTATAGGAAAGAAAAGTGTAAAAAAGCGTGAAGAACAGAAAGAAAATGACAGAAATATTAAAAATAACGTTGAAGAGATTAACTTAAATGTAAATCAATTACAAAATTTTAATGAAAATAGATTGCAGTCCAGTGTCAGTAAAGATTTAGATATTCAGAAGATGCCTGTATATCTTGATGACGGTACCATACAATTGCCTGAAGTAATCATTGATAACTTGGAAACCAAAAATAATAATCAAGGCTGCAAAATTAAAATATTATCAAATGAAATAGTTTCACCAGTTTGAAAAAAGTTTCTCTAACTGAACCAATTATGAACCAATGTCCACTCAAAAATAAAAAAAAGAATTATCATTACAAAAACGATGAAGAAATTTTACGTGATTTGATGGACCTTGACGTTGATGTTGACGTGATTTGATTTTAATTTTAGTACTTACCTATTAGTTACCTACATTTTGAGTTTAATAAAAAAAAGGGTTTTTTTTGAGTAAAAGTTTTTAGCTTTATGCGTAATTAATTATCACTTTTATTTGATTTTCAATTTGATTTATTTTAATTTAATACAATTTTGTTTTTATTGGAATTCCAATATAAAATGGAGAAGGTTAGGTACTATCGAGTTCATTTATTAAAAAAAATGTTTTTTTTGGTTTTCGATTAAAAGTTTACTTAAATGAAAGTCTAAATATTCATTCCTACCTATTAAGTAGTACGCATTTAACCTAATAATGTTGTAACCTATTGATTAACATTAAAGAAATAACTCATATTTTTTTGTTTGTTTTGACAACCCTGACAGATTTTCCTATTAACTCTCAAGCCGTCCCTATTGACACGAATTTGTAGTATGAATAGGGACGACCTTATTTTCACAAAAATAACAAGAATAGTAGGGAGTAAACAGGTTTTTACGATATTATAGGTTAAATTACGAGTTGACTCAAAGTTTAAATTGGTGCACAATAGCTAGTCATTTCAGAGTTGCAAGTATTTTTAGTACAAAATTGGAACCCATCCCTATTCACCCAGTTTTACGGTACCTATCTGTGATTTGTTTTGCTAAGATGTTTATTTGATTTATGTGTGTTAATATTACTGAGATAAGCAGAGGCTTGTGATGTTTATGCTAATATGACATTCCTAAATATTAAATAACGTTATAATTGCTAACGGTTGTGAGTAAAAGTAATACTACAGAGTGTGGTTATAATTATAATATTTTTTAAAATGTGATTATTACTTGTATTTCAGCGAAAGCTACACAATAACTTCGCTAAAATATATTTCATTTTGTAAAACAAAATACAAAAATAAAGAGATTTCTACGACAGCAACATGACGTCTTTTAAAATATTCCATACATTTAGATTAAAGTTATTCAAATTTTTTTCAAGAAAAACGGTACATATTTGTTTGTTTTGCAATACTGCAAATTTTTTACAAGAATAACGCAACAAGGAGGACCCTTTTTTAAATAAATAATCAGAAAATGTAATAACTGACTTAAAGGTCTGAATGCAATTTGATCCAAGAAAACGAAAACCTTGAAGTTATGTTGTATTGAGCTGAATAGTCTAAACTCTAAACAAAAAGTTACAGAAATTTTGAACTTTCAAATCACAAATTGAGATTTTTACTTTGTCACGTTCTTGTCGCAAATGAGCGACAAACAGGGTGTCCCAAAAAGAAGTGTCAAGCGGAAGCCCACAGAAAGAGCACCCTTTGGGGTACCCGAATCACCCCCATGTATGTTCCGCGATTGTTCATAGTTTTCGAGTTATGATTTTTTTTCTGATTTTCTGAGAATTTCGGACCTAAAAGTTGAAATTTTTTATTATTTAAAAAGTAGAAGACTTTTCAAATTTTTTCTTTGCCCAACTGAATCATCCTTAATTGTACTTTGATGCATAAAATAATCAGTTTCATAACTTTGACCAAAATGATGAAAATGTTGGTATAAAACCAAAAATGTACGGTTGATGAATAAAGACTTAAATTTTCAACTTTAAATTAAAAACCTAAGCGGGTGACTGTATGGTTTCTAAGTAAAGCTGAAAAATGCTCCAGAATCTCAGCTTTCATAATCATTACAAAAAAGAAGTACTTAATGGGCTACTTTGGCTAAAATCAGCCTTCAAAGACAGCGAAGTGGAAAATTCTTGAAATTAGCCATCAGATTAATAACTGTTTTTTTGCCATTTTATCATTCCTGAAGTTCATGAATTTGTTATCTAACCAAAAATTACTGCAGGAAGGCTAAGGAAATAACAGAAAGAATAAACATTTGAAAGTTTAATTAATAGAACAAAAAGAAATAGTTATTAATTATTTATTTACAAGAAATGTTCAAAATGTCTACCTTCGTTCTCGATACAAATTCTACATCGTCTAAAAAAGTTGTCTTTTAGTTTCATAAAGGCAATTCTGTTGTTTTTTATCGTCTCTTCTGCTTGCCTCAATTTTATTCGTAATTCGGCTACGTTGCTGATGTCCTTGGCGTAAACCAATTCCTTGTAATATCCCCAGACGAAGAAATCAATTGGGTTCAAGTCGGGGGACCGTGGCGGCCACGGAATGGGCCCTCCACGGCCGATCCACCTGTCTGGAAATCTTTCAGACAAATATTGTCTGACGATTTTCGCAAAATGGCATGGGGCGCCGTCATTTTGAAAAATCATATTTCTATAAAGCGTTAACACGTCAACATCTCCTAACAAGTCGGTGAGATTATGTTGTAGAAAATGCAAATAGGCCTCGCCGTTTAGTCGGTCAGGTAGCTCGAACGGACCAATCAGCTGTCCGTTTAAGATGCCTGACCAAAGATTGACACTGAATTGTTCTTGGAAATTAGATTCCCGGGTCAAGTGTGGATTTTCAATGTTCCAAGAATGATAGTTGTGTATGTTAAAAATTCCACATCTCTTAAACTCTGCTAAGTGACCTTGAGCTTTTAATAAAGGCTATTCAGAAACCCATAATTTCATTGGTAAACTATGTTATGACGTTCGATGTCTCTATTAGCGTTACTGTATACATTAGTCTTTGCGTGTTTAAGAGAACGGCTACTATTTCCATTAACAGTTAGATACCAGGCTACTGATAAAATTATTTTACAGCCTGCGTTTATGCAAATAAGCTATAACATAGGTTCTACAATCATTTACGATTGAGTTATTTTGCGCAAGTCATGTAAGGTGGTCAGAAAATTTGAAAGTAAGTTTACTATAGGAAGCTGATTACGTTAAGGTCGACAGGCAACCTGTTTCGACCAATTAGGTGTCACTTCTGTATAATTTGAATTTGCGTTTGATACTTTAATAGAAAGTGGGAACTGGTTCACTGTGTACTGCACAAGAATATTTGATTGCGTATTATTATCGTTGTGTTACGTATGTGGAGATAAACTGATGTACGTCTACTTGAATAGTAGTAAAGATCACGATGAGCGACACCTTAAATATCGCAATAGTTTTTGAGTGATGGCTATTTAGCGTAACTTCTTCATCAATAGCAGCCGCAATTCTTCTACTGCTCTAAATACATGCCTTAGAAACATGTCCAGAGTAGCCGATTGTAGGCGTACTGGATCTACTAATACCTGCATCCCCGATCAGAAGGTCTCTCGTTTGCTTCAAGACCATGTAGCGTTGCTACATTCATTGTATGAGTTTGTGAGAAAACTGTTATTCTTTGGGCGTTCTAAAACTAAAAACACTGGTTCATATCCGGAAGTATTTAATAAGCTTAAAGGCACAAAAGTATGGGAGAATTGTTGGAACAGAGAATACTTTTACACCTTTTTTGGTGGTAATATGTACTCGTATATTGATTAGACTCACAGTTTATTGTAGACTATTGACAGCCGTGGGCAATCGTGTCCCAAGTAATATCTTGGTCAGAGAACCTTCATAGGCCCCAAGTCTTCGCCCCAAACACAAAGCAGTTTTTTGGGCTTAATTCACGACTAACGCTTGAGTTCCTAACAGCAGAAGTTACACTAGTTGTCATTAAACTATTCTTGGTTTTTTTTGGTGGGAATTATATCTATTCTGGTCTCAAAATACTCTGTTAATGTTGTAAACACGTTTGACAGCTGTCATTCCAAACGGCACCGTCTCTGTTCAGGATAACATTTTCTCCAAAACAAGCTGATGTTCATTCCACGTAGTTTTTTCCATTCTTTTTGATTGACCGTCTGGACGATCTATGTGCACGTTACACGTTTTGTGGGCGGGCACAAAACGTGTAAACATGACTTTACTTATACCGATCCATGTGGGCCGGCCCACATGGCGCACGGGATTTTGAAACGTATATTTTTGTAGTATAGAGGTGAATATTGCCTGGTAAACTTTTCCAGAGACAAATAAATTCACTTACGTATATAATCTGTCCATTCCTTTTTTTTTTGTGAAATGGTAGCATTATATCGTCGCAGGAAAGGCAACTTTACTAAAGCGCCAAATGACCATTTCGAGAAAAAGCCGTTTAAAGTTTTTTTTTTTCGTTTTTAATTCACAACTTTTTTTCCAGCACACGAATTTCGATGACGTCAAGGTATACTTTTATTAATTTGTCATTTTCTATGTCCAGAAGTACAAACCATAATAATTTGACTGCTGGTTTGCGATATAGTGGCGCTTAAGTAAAAATGACTTCAATTTACAGTAAAGCAAAATTTCTCAACCGCCATTTGATTCAAATATTTATAGCGATCAAAATTACTTATAACTCTTACGTATATAAATTGGAAAACGACAAATTTTCTGGAACTATAACAATAATGTAATGTTTGTTATCCTAAATTACTGAAAGGACTTTTACAAGTCTGGTGTCATCATGTCAAAACAACTTATAAAGTGATCGGCTCATTATGTTGAATCACTAAAAATCCTCAACAGTAGGTTATTGTTTTAGTTTTTTCGAGTAAAAAGACGTAAGAGATAATTACTTTTGTCTAATCACACCTTTAAAACTACTTATAACTTCAGTTAATACACATTAAGAGCTACTTAAATACTGAAGTGCCAAAATTAAAGTTACTTGAACCATAAATAATAACGTATACTCCATTACCAATATGTAAGAGTAAAGTCTTAATTGCATAAGATTATGAAAAATCCTATCTTTTTTTAAATATTACGTATATTAGTAGGGCAATGAGATGGGTTTGAGCTGGGCTGCCTCCTCTGATAAGAGCTCAGCTCTTAAATTGGATAGATAGCTGGGCAAAGGCCTCCTATTTGAGTTAAGAAGGAAATAGTTTCGAGAAATAATTAAAATACAGCTGTTAATTCGTATATTTTTTTTATTCATGAATTGTTTGGTTTGTACCTTTTAAGTAATTAACTTTATAATTTTACTCCATTTAAACAAAAAGCCTTTTACCTCTTCGGCAAAAATAATAAACTTACATTGAGTAACAGAGCCTTTAACTTCTTTGGCAATAACAATTACTTAACAATTTTAGAATCACAGAGATTGGTATCTAAGTACCTATTACAAAAAATTATCAACTACTGAAATTAAAAAATGAGAATCAACGTTTCTTTCAGTCTTTGACAATTAAAATAAAAATAAAATTATCTTCTAATCAAAACAATCTTGATTAACTAATAAACCTTTTCGACTTTATAATTTTACTCCTTTGAAACAAAAAGCCGTTTACCTCTTCGGCAAAAATAATAAACTTACATTGAGTAACAGAGCCTTAACCAGAGTAACTGAAATAATAAAAGTGAGAATCAATGTTTCTTTCAGTCTTTGACATTTAAAATAAGAATAAAATTAACTTCTAATCAAAACAATCTTCATTAACTAATAAACTTTTTCGGCGGTATTTAAGAAAAAAAGGGAGAATAAAATAGCAAAAGGTGAGTTGGATCCATTTCAATCTTGGGCCAATACTTCATCTTCCTCGTCTGTTTCAGCCAAACAGTCTTGAACTTTGGGATCATTATTCATACTTCGATATTCCGTATGATACACAGTTGGTATCACATTATTCGAACACAATTTGTTCAGATCCGTGTACTTCTTTTTGCAAATGGGCAGCATCGCTTTGTAGCATGGTTTAAGCTGTAGGTTATTTTTCTTCACTATCTCGATTTGTTCTGTTTGCGCATCCGGATTCATAGAGTATTCCACAAAAGTCATATTTGCCACCGATTTCTTAAATGTTACCGTCCTTAATTTGCTTATTCTTCCGGTTAAATTACCTTTGAAATATTTTTCAGCAACTGTGTCCCATTTGTTAAAATCGGCATAACGAAGGACCTCTACTTCATATGGTCTTGGTGACTTCCTAGACATCGTGGAGCTTTTTATTTTTTTATGTATTCATCATGATCATTTTTTGTAACATTTTCATGCTTCTTTTGGTTACTATCTTTATCATTGTCAGTTCTTATCTCTTCTTTTTCATCTCCACTCATCTTATTATCCAAAATGGCGTTTTCGCTTATATGCGATTCATTTTGTACTGTTTCACTTATTTCATTTATTTCAGGTATTTTCTTATCTTTACAAATCTCTCCTTCATAGCTTTTTTGGTCTTCCTGTATATTCATTCCTGTTTTCATAAAATTCTTTTCAGTGGTTACTTTTTCATTTTCCTGTAAATTATTATCTATTTTTTTGAAATCTTCCATGCATTTAGGATCTGTGTCGTTGTTGTGCTCCACGCTGTTTCGAAGACATAACAACATGCCGTCTATAGCATCATTTTCTGATTCTATAGTTTCATTAGTAACTTTTACAATATCTCCTTTGTTTTGTTCTGTCTCGAAAAACTGCTTACTATCACATCTCTTCAGTATATTGTCTGGTACTATCTCAGGTGTTTCAGTGTTGTAATCTTCTATTTTTAATGTCTGTCAGTTCAGGTTGCTTAGATTCAATTTGTACAAATTTTGGTCCCGTGTTCATCTCATCAAAGCAAACCTCCTCAATGTCCATAACATCATTTTCAGATTCTTTATTTTCATTTTTAACTTTAATTATTTCTGCGTTGTTTTCTTCTGTCTCCAAAAACTGCTTACTATCACATCGCTTCAGTATGTTGTCTGGTACTATCTCAGATGTTTCAATATTGCAATCGTCTTTCAAAATTTTTGTGACTGTCATTTCAGGTTGTTTAGTTTCATTTGTACAATTTTTGATCCTATGTTCATCCCTTCAAAGTGTTCTCGTCGGATTTGTTCACAAGCTGCCTCAATTTCGTGTTGTCGTTCAATTTCTCTGAAGATGTCTATTTCTTTTTGTAATACGTCGTAACTTGCTTTTTCTGTAAGATTTTGTTCCTGGTATGGTTCTTTTGTGTCATCTGCCAAATCGCAAACTGTAAAATCAATGCATGGTGGTTCAGCTTCTGTATTTGCACTGCGCATAACAACTGGTTTTGGTATCGATAGTTACTTGTTCAAGTTATTTGAGATTTGTTCTTCTGTCTTTTTTTTTAGGTGTTTTAAATATCAGTCTTTTAACTACTGCTGGCTTTGAGACTGTTTCCATCAGTGGTGTCTTTAATGTTCCAGCTACAGGTTCCTGTTCATCCTTCAGTCTTGCTGCGTACGCTTTGTAAAAACTCTGTTTCTTACTTTCCATTAAGAGCTGAAAAAATCGAAAGGAATAGTAAATTAAAAAAAGGTTTAATATACCATCTAGTTTTTTTATAATGAGTAAAGTCTTCGACACCGTCCTTGAAGACTAGCCGGATTGTTCACTAGATCGTAAAGAGTGGATGAATTTAGGGGAGACCTTTGCCCAGCAGTGGCACATTATAGGTTAAAAATAAGTCTTGCCCGCAATTTTGCCCAAAGGAATCAACTGAGGTTGGCAATAACCACACGGCCAGTTTTGTAAATGGGGTGGTATTATATCTCGACCGACACCACATGGTAACAAGCCATTGTCGACACCGAAACCAACATTACACACTCTTAAAAAATAAACTCAACATTAGCTGGGTAATCTTAAGTTAACCTTCACACCTATCAGTAACATAATTATACAACGAATAGAACCAGCGTCAAATGACAATTCGGCATATTTCATAAATTAAAATTGAAATTCGGCATATTTCATAAATTATTAGGTATTTAGGTACTTACCGAAGGTGACTTTACTAATAATTATTTTTTCAGTGAATTATTACAATTTTTATGTTAATAAATAGCTAACTTACCGATTAAGGCGTTCGTTTTTGCATTATTATCACCAATATTCCCTTGTTTTCTCGATCTATTTGAGCGGCAAGAAATACCGACACACGTGTACTCTCAGTGGCTCTGTCGAGCAGACTGACTGATACGCGGCGTACGCGCGGGTTATAATCAGGTTTTTAAGTATTGTAGCTCCATATTTTTTACTTTAGCGACGTAAATTAGGTATTGACCAGCTTTCTATTTTTACTTGTATAACTTTTGCTAAAATATTACTTCACAGTAAAGATACTGAAAGTCAAAAACTTGCTCAATAACAGTAAGGCAAAATTACTTATACGCCACTTCCTGCATAAAAATTTAAAGACTAATATTCTTACAAGCCTTACTTAGTATAAATACTTCAATTCAAAATTACTTATACCAACTTTTATGTTTGTTTAGAGTAGTCCAAAAATGTTAAAAAAACATTAGCTTTTAAATTGCCGGATGCCGAATTTACTTAAAATTTACTTGTAAATTATTGCAGGAAAACAAAATTACTTTGGTGACAGGCACGAATAAAATGCCAAAAAAGTGTCGCTTAAGGACTCGGGCTGATGAAAAATCCCCCTTTTTTCCATTTACTGAAACGCCAAAAAAGTGCTCGTATCGCTATGGGACCCAGACTGATCGACGCAGAAAAAAACGCTGATTCCGAATATATATCTAACTCAATATGCCTATTTTGGCGCTTCAGTAATTCTACCTTTCCTGCGACTTTTGGTCTTTCAAAGCCCGCCATATTCTGATAGGTGTGAAACTGACAGCGATTTGTGTTTTGATAAAAGTGTTTTCCTGACGTTAAGTGCTGTTATTTTCTTGTAAAGTAGCGTTATATCCTTTGTTTGACTAATTGTTAGGAACATAAACTATTAGGATTCTAAAATTTCATCATGTGTATATACGTTTTATAGTGATAAAATCGGCCACTAGGTATAGCTTTTTCGAGCGTTTTGCGAATCAATTTACAGAACAATCGTTGCAATTAGCTGTGTTAACGTATTGGTAGCAATAATGCAATCATAAATAGTGTTTTTACATCAAACTAAATTCATTTTTGTAAAAATAGATTACGTAAATATCAAGTGGCCGTTAGAAAAAATCATGACGCAATCTGTCATGCGATTGTGAGATGAGATGAGATGATGCGCTATCCCGTAGTAGCGATGGTCCATTATGGCTTGCGCGTTAGGCAAAAAAGTTCAAGTGACAGGTGTCGATAGTGATGTGGGCAAGGTCGACATGTAGTACCGTTTTGTCGATGTATTTTTGTTATATGACTAGAATGTTGTTATTATTATTATTATTTCGACTGGGGACGCTGGCAGTGGGCCGGGTGATCGGTCCGCTGGTTATGGGCCATTTCACCCATTTCCCCGGGCCCCCTCCCTAGCAGGGGGTCTTTAGGTTGTCCCATTTTCACGGCGTCCCTTCGAATCTTCCTGTTGCTTTGCAGAATCTTACTATCTGGTCCACCGTCAGTTCTTTCAGATTTCCTTCATCTAACGAGTCTGACCCCATGAGCTCCCACCGTATGTGTGAGTACATCGGGCATTCGGCGAGTAGGTGGAAACTCGTTTCCTCGCTGTCCATGCACTCCATGCATGTGGGGTTGTCTTTGATGCCTATTACTGTTAGGTGCCTGTTTAGTCTAGAGTGTCCTGTGGCGATTTCTGTGACCATACGTACACTGTTCCTTGACAGCTTCAGTAGATGACCTGTCTTCTTCGTGTCCATTCCGTTTATGAACATTTTAGACTGTCGCATGCCTGTTGCAGCCTTCCATCGTCTGTTTGTTGCTGCTGTGGTTAACCTTTTGATTACTCCCTTGGTGATGTTGTGTGCTATTGGCAGCCTGGGTTCCGGACCCACTAAGCCTTCGGCCGCACCACCCCTGGCTAGTTCGTCTGCTAACTCGTTGCCGACATTTCCCTCGTGTCCAGGAACCCATGCAATCACTACAACTATTTTGTTTGCGAGTTTCCCTAGAGCTTTTTTGCATTCTTTGACAGTTACCGATGTCGTCTCTGCTTTACTAAGCGCTTTCAGCGATGCCTGGCTGTCACTGTAGATAGTGGCCTTGGTGACGCTGTCCTGATTGTCTAATATATCTGCGCATTCCATGATAGCGTATATTTCTGTTTGGAATACGCTGGCGAACCTGCCTAGGCAGATTGATCTGTTTATCACTGTACCGTCCTCGCACCTTATGTGCACACCCGCGCCAGATAGCTTCAGTGACTCAATTCTGGAGCCATCTGTGTAGCAAACTGTTCCGCTTGTGTCTATGTTCCATTCATCTCTTTGTCCTATATGTACTTTGTATTTCTTGTCAAAGATCTTTTCTTTCCTTGTTAGGTCGTTGTTGGTAAAGATCATTGACATGTTGCTCTCGATTTCACTTCCAATGCGTAGATGCCCTCTGTCCGTGTGGTTACCGATCCAGAGGTTCGTTCTACTTAGTTTGAACCATTGTTCGGTCGCTTTTCCTTTGATCGCTAGGTCTAGCGGATCCAGCCCGAGCATGATCTCTAGCGCTGATGTGGGTGTTGTTCTCATTGCACCTGTGATCATCAGTGCCACTATATACTACTACTATACTACACTATATCAGTGGTCTTTGGACCTTGTCTAGCTCTAGTTTGTTGGTCCTTAGTGCCGCCTTATGCCACCATACCAGTGATCCGCGGAGGATTCGTGGCAGGATGATTGCTTTGTATATCCATAGTACAGTCGCCGGTTTGATTCCCCATGTGCGTCCTATGGCTCTCTTACATTGCATCATGGCCATTTTGGCCTTAGAGCAGGTGGTACTTATGTGTGCTTTGAAAGTTAGTTTGCTGTCCAGCATAACTCCTAGGTATTTGATCTCCTTGACCATTTCTAGTTCGGAGTTGTCTATCTGCACTATTTCTTTTCTACCAATTTTACGTTTATTGGTGAATAGGACTAGTTTCGTCTTTTCGGGATTGAGGTTGAGTCCCTTACTTTTGCACCATGATAGCGCCGCTTTCAGTCCTCTGTTCATGATGTTGCACATGACGCTGAGGACCTTTCCCGTTACTAGCAATACCCCGTCGTCAGAGTACACCTGTGTGTATATGTGTATCTTGTTTATCTCGTGTACTAGTTCATCTATTAGAATGCACCATAGTAGAGGGGATAGGCATCCCCCTTGCGCGAATCCTCTTCTCGCCCTGACCGTGTGTGTAACCCCTGCTAGCTCAGCCTTTATCAGGCGTTGCTGAAGCATATTCTTCACCCATCCTGATATATCTTTGTGAATGCCTTCGCGGTCTAAGGCGGCTTCTATCGACTTAGGGCTGGCCTTGTCGAATGCCCCTTCTACGTCGAAGAAGCAGCCCAGTGCGTATTCCTTGTTGCTCAGAGACCTTTGTACTCTGGTAACTAGGTTGTGGAGGGCTGTTTCTGTGGACTTACCCTCCATGTATGCATGTTGGTTCTCATGTAGCGGGGATCCACTGTTCTCTATCTGGGCTCTTATAGTTCTGTCAAGGATCTTTTCCATTGTCTTCAATAGAAACGAGGATAGGCTGATACATCTGAAGGCCTTCGCCTCCTGATATGTGGCCTTGCTAGGTTTCGGTAGGAAAACTACCTTGACTTCCCTCCACTGAATGAATGTTGTTAGTAAACTGAAAATATTTTTCAATATTTACAACTCAAAAAAGAAAAATTCGAACAATGCATGAAATTTACAAGTGAATGAGAGAACATGGTTAATTTTGTTTTTAACATACTTTTTCAACTTTAGTCGAAATTTTTAACCCTTTTGGATATTCCATCCCTCCCCATCACTCATCATGTCATTTATGTGCTTTGATAAGCTTGACTTTTTTGGGCGAATGTTGATGTAGGTAGCACTTTAATTATTCGATTTTAGATATTCTATAATAAGTACTTTTTTTTAGAATTTATAATGTCCAATGTCTGGCACGTATCGAGAGAAAACGACCCGCCCCAGGAGTTCTACGATGAACTGTTTGGAAGCGAAGAGAGTGACGATGAAGGCGAGGAGTTAGGTGACGGTGAAGAGATGTACGAAGATGGGCATGAGGTAATTACTATTGTTGGGAATTTAACGTGCTGCGCGTTTTAGATTCAACAACTATATTTCTTGTATATTTTGCTGTCAGGTTTTAAGTTAAAATGTTTTTATTTCTAGGATAACATCAACTTCGCTCTTTTTAATAATATCACAGGAAATCAGTGAGGTAAATTAGTCTCAAGTTAAGTTTGAGGGGATGTGTGCTGTTTTGTTGGTTGGCCTTGATAAGTGTATGCAATTTTTTTTGTGATGTGTGTTCTTTTACTTGATGAAGCTGGATCAAAGCTAATTAACATTGCTCTTAGCTTTAGATACCATAAGTGTGCAGAGTTTTTTTTTGTTAGACTTTGTATGTTTTGGTGATATGTCATATGGTGTGGTTACTAACCCCATATTGTTTAACTTTTCCTTTCACAAACTAATTTACCAACTTCGTGAAAAATGATTCGTAATTGTATGGGCATGTTTCATCTGTATGGGCACAGTTTTTATTTTTACGCAAAAAATTCATAAAGTTATCTGTTTTATTTAGGATGAGGGAGAGCCTGGTCCATCGAGTCTCAGACTCGAAGAAGATGACCAATCTGATGAGGTTAATATATATTTGCATTTAAAATAATTTATAATGTAAAAGTAGAGTTCAAATCCCTCAAGTTCTTCTGATCATATTTTTATACTTTCTTATCATTTCCAAAAAGGATGATAGGCGAACTCCCTCTCCTCCTGCGTACTCACCGCTCACCTCGCCGGAAACGTCGCCACGTCGCTCTCGGTCGCCCCTGGGAAGACACGGGTTAGAAAGTGATGCCGCGTAAGTGTTTGGATTTTTCAAAACTATAAATTAGCAAGCGCCAATTGAATCCAATCCTAACATGAGTGCATCTATTTTAGGGAATCACCAGCACCTGACGCCAACGCCGCCGCCGATGGCATTATAATCGGAATTTTTGATGAAGATGGCGTGGAGGTTCCAATGGATGTAGATTCGTAAGTATTTTTGCACTTTTATATGGATAATTATCGTTTTGGTTCGTTGTGATATGTGCAGCATAGTCAACGTAAATGGAACTTAAAAACCTAACAAGGGGCCATCTATTTCAGCCAAGAATTCTTTGATCCTGATGCCCACGCCCTCTTCATCCCGGAGGAAGTTGCGCCAGCACGACCTTCAGGTGGCAGACGTGCGAGCGTCCGCCGGGCACGTGCTCGTGGCCTTGGCCGTGGCCGTGGTGCCAGGACCACAGGCAGGACCCGATGGGAGAACGGCATGCCGTTAGAGGAAATTTTTCTCACGGATGCCGACGTCCCACCGGAGCTAGTGGCGCTGGCACGCCAAGTCGTCCGGGGCCGGGCAGCAGTAAGAGAGAGGGTGAGAGAGCACCCTGCCAATTCGGGCAGTGGTGAGGAGCAGCACTTTAACGCTAATGGGGAAGCTGCTCAGGAAGAAAAGTTTGAATGGCTTCCTACGGATTCCTTCACGGGAACCCAGGAGCCATTCACTCCGGAGCATACTGGTTCAGTTGGGACCCACTCAACCGCGTACGGAGCATTCCGTACGTATTGGTCCGACGATTTCCTGCAGGAAATCGTCGGACCAAAACGAACCAGTACGCCACCCGCATTAGGTCTGCCACCTTCCAGGCCGAGTGGTTCCCCACCAACTTGCATGAGATCCTGTGCTTGTTTGCATTTTGGATGATGCTTGGCATCATCCGAATGCCGACAATAAAGTGCTGCTTCTCGGAAGACGGCATTCTAAAAACCGGGGTTTTTAAAATGCTGTTTGGACCTAGGCGGTACATAAATTTAACCAGGGCCCTTCATTTTGCTGACGAACGAGACGAAGTGGTGAAAAGTGATAGGTTAGGTCTTTTCCGACCTATTATAACAAGTTTGAACGAAAGCTTCAAAAAAGAGTACGATTTGTCACAAAAAATTTCACTGATGAAAGTTTGTGTCTGTGGAAAGGCCGGCTGAACATCAAACAGTATCTGCCACTCAAGGCGGCCAAATTCGGAATCAAGACGTTCGAAATATGTGAGAGCACCACGGGCTACTTATGGTCATTCATTGTCTATACGGGCAAGCAGCGGAGTCTAGATGTCATAAATAGCTCAAGCGTACTGAAGAGTACAGCGATTGTAAAGATCCTCATCCGTCCCCTTCTAAACAAAGGCTACCAGTTGTTTATGGACAACTGGTACAACTGCCCATCTCTCACACGCTGGCTCAAGCGTCACCACACAGATTGTGTGGGTACCCTTCGACCTTCTCGTTCTCATGTATTAAAACTTGTGCAAATCGCTCCGCTCAAACGAGGTCAGCTCATAGCTCGACACTCGGGCGACGTCTGTGTCTTGTCTTGGCAAGATAAGAAACGCGTCACCATGATCTCGACCTGCCATGGGTCGGCTACCGCCATGTCGACTGTACAGTCCAACCCTAACCCAAATTGGCCGTTATCACACAAGCCACAGATGGTGTTGGACTACAACAAGTACATGGGCGGTGTTGACCTAAAAGATCAGATGCTCGAGCCTTACTTGCTTGAGCGGAAACGATGTGCCAAGTGGTACATGAAACTTTTCAAACGCCTGTTAAATGTTTACATTCTCAACGCCCGCATATACTTCTCGAGTCTTCTACTCATCGTCAGAACCACCTGGCCATCCGCCTTGCTTTGGTAAATTCTATTATAGATAACCACCTATTTATTTATTTATTTATTTATTCTTCATTGCACAAAATTAATGATACAATTGGCGGACTTAATGCCAAAGGGCATTCTCTACCAGTCAACCACACGATTAAACAGATAAATTAAACACGGTGCACGAGATTAAACTAAATAAATTACTTTTGAAAACAACAACAGATGCTAATTATTATAAATAACAAAACAACAAAATAAATTATATATAAATTCAATATAAATCGATAAAAATAAACATACATAAATATAAGTCATAATTTAAATAGAACCAACCAAACCAAGAATTGCTTGCCACAAAAAAAAAAAATTACATAATAATAGCCATATAAACCCCTCAGAATAACCTCGTATTAACTTTGAACCACATTCACCTAACAGTGACTCAAGGACCCATCCCTAATGCGTGACCACCGATCCGTAATGCTTTCGAACAGCTACTTTAAACCTGTATTTACTAATAGATTTTCTTATTGGAACAGGAAGTTTGTTCCAAAGACGAATCGCAGATACAGCGAAAGAACTAGACATGAAACCGGAAGAATGAGAGGGCGAAAGAAGGGAAAGAGTATCTTCAGAACGCAACTGACGACAATGTGAAGAATGAAGAAACTGAAATTTACTTTTTAAATAAGATGGAGAATTCGGATCAAAAAGAATAGAAAAGAGAACATTTAAAATTCGAATGGACCTACGCTGCCGGATAGGCATCCAGTTAAGTTTAGAGCGGAAAATGGAGACGTGGTCATATTTGCGCAGTCCGAAAATGAAACGTATACAATTATTTAGAAGTCGATCCATTTTGTTCAAAAGCTCCTGTGAAACGTTACTGAGACAGACATCACCATAATCAATCAACGGCAAGATAAGGGCTTGCACTAGCAGTGTCTTTGTAGATGACGGCAGAAAGTTCTTCAGGCGATAGAGAGCGCGAAGAGTCCCAGTTACTTTCCTGCTCACTTCACTAATATGCTTGGTCCAGCTGAGAGAGCAGTCCATATGAATGCCAAGATTTTTCACACAAGGGGAGTAAGGAACAACGATACCGTCCATAACAATAGGTGAAACTGCACTCATATCAAGCTTCGCCAGTTGTCGTGAGCCACCGATGATTATGGCTTGGCATTTGATAGGATTAACCTTGACTCCGAATTTGGCAGACCACTCAACAACGCACTCCAGATCACGGTTAACTTGTCCAATAGCCCTGTTAATCTCAACAGTCTTTCCCTGCTTGTAGATCTGTAGATCATCTGCGTAAAAATGGTGGGGGCATCCAAGTTCGCCAGCCAGAACGTTTATAAAAATTGAGAATAGCATAGGTGACAATATGCCACCCTGAGGGACACCAGTATCCAAACCTGACCAATCAGAGAGAGATTGTCCCACTCGAACAGCTTGGTGGCGATCACGGAGATACGAAGAAAACCAATCAAGCGCTGAAGGGGAAATTCGAAGGTAAGAGAGCACAGCAAGGAGAATGTCGTGATTAACGGTATTAAAGGCGTTAGAGAAATCAATAAGAACAAGTACCGTTAGGCACGACTCCTCCATGCCGGCTCTGATGTCATCAGTGACCTTTATGAGAGCAGTGGTGGTGCTGTGACTGGGGCGAAAACCAGACTGGTAGGGACTAAGGAGGTTATTAGCGTAAATAAAGGAGGATAATTGTTTGTGAGCAGCAGCTTCTAAGACTTTGGACAAAAAAGGTAAAATTGAAATTGGGCGAAACTGATTGAGCGAGTCAGGGCTAGAGACTTTGGGAAGTGGAATGACAAAGGCTTTACGCCATGCAGAGGGAAAACACCCACGATCAAGAGAGAAATTAACAATATGTGTTATCACAGGAAGTATTTGGGCCAAAATTAGAACTATCATTGTTCTACTAACATCGTCATACCCGACAGCCTTTGATTTTATGGACAATATAATCTTGTGAACCTCTGACTCTGACACCGGTGAGAAGGAAAAGGTTTCTATTGGCAAGGGAGTTAAAGATTTTATAATAGATAAGGTGGAGTTTAACGTAGTAAAATCGAGAGAAGTGGAATGGGAGAAGTGAGTATTAAGCTCATTTGGAGAAAAAGAAGATAGCGTAAGATGAGATGACGATTTGCCGAAACCAAGAGATTTAAGAAATTTCCAGATATCAGAGGAGGACGAAGACAGCACCTATTTCTTTGCCCAGTTACTCGTCCCCCACCCCAGCCTCCAGCTCTTTGTCCCGTCACTAATAAGCACTGGCTTATCACCATACTTTCCACAGAAGCCCATCAAGCGCGAAACCGCCAGTCACGGAAACGGTGTTTTCAATGTTACCGCCAGTCTAGGCCCACTACTACACCATACATCTGTGAAGAGTGTAATATACCGCTGTGTGTGATGTGTATGAAAACATATCACACACAATGATTTAAAACATTGCCAACCTTTTTTTTTACTTCCATTTACGCTTCTTCCATTCCATTTACGATTTTTCTATCTCTATCTAGCAGAAATAAACTATTAGTGTGGTGTTCTGTGGGGGAGGCCTATTTTCAGCAGTGAACTTCTAAAGGCTGATGATACTCCGTATAATTCTCACATATTTCGAATGTCTTGTTTCCAAACAAAGTTTATTGTATGTGAATTTTTATTTTTAGCATTTACCAATGCACTATTTTGTACACAAAGATAGTTTTTTTTTGTGTTTTTGGTGGATTGGTAGTTTATTGACTGCAAAATACTAAATCCTTTAGTATGTACCAGTTTTTAACTCAAAACAGTAACCTTGCTCCTAAACTATCAAGTTTTTCAAAATTCATGAGTAATGGGTTTGAGTAATTTTCAAACTTTAGAAAAAGTATTATATGGTTTTGCAGACTTCAATAGTGATACATCATTATATTTCACATAACCTGTACCTATAAATCTTCGGAGCTTTAGCAACATACTGAATTCAGAAGGTTGTTGCAGACGGCCTTTCCACTTTGGTAAACTTTTATTTTCACA
Organism: Udea olivalis; assembly: GCA_947369235.1. Lineage (NCBI taxonomy): Eukaryota > Metazoa > Arthropoda > Insecta > Lepidoptera > Crambidae > Udea > Udea olivalis. Next base: position 17,338,023 of record OX376355.1, read on the forward strand.
AATAGTAATCTTACTCTCTCTCTCACTTAATTTCCACATAGTGAATACTTGTTAGCTATAAAATTCAGTATCCAATATATAACTAATATTTTCATCTAAACTAGAAAAAAACCTACTTTATCTCATCAACATTCTTAATACTAATTCTTATATCTGAAATATTGTTATTTTGTATCAAGAGAGAAATAAATCAAATCTAATCTAACAGCTCAGTTGCTTATGCGTCAAAATACGCAAAACTTCAAATAAACGTTTGAGATACTGCTGAACATCCGAAATGAATATTTTTACAAATATTTAACTTTCGGTAGAGATGAAATTTGCTATTTCATTATCATTATTTACTGCTTCTCTCGTTCGTCATTCACCGCTGTGAAGTAAGTTGAAGTAGCAGCCGACAGGGCAATCTGTGGGGGAGGTATATGTTCAGCAGTGAACGACGTATGGTTGCAAATGTTGTGTAGGACTGTGATTGTTCATATAATACACGGCCCATGTGGGTCTCCACCTCTCTCTCTCTCTCTCTCTTGTATACTCGGCAGGTGTTGTAGCAACAGCAAGATTAGTGTACTAAAGCTAAATCCCAAATGTTATGTCGTGTATTCTACTGTTGTGGGCCATTTATATAGTAGACCTTGCGACTTCATAGGTAAGATAGATATTTTAGTAGTTAGATGGTATTATTCCTGTAATAACTTTGGTTTGTTTTTTGACTAGTTATTAATGCTTGTAAAAACTTACATAAATAAAGATTATTCTTACTTTGATGGGGCGATAATGCTTCAACAGAATACATGTTTCCATACACGCAAATGTTTCTAATTACATCTTTTTTCAGATACTTGTATTGTAACTATGATTCAGACTATCTATAATAATTGTAATGTCACGTTAATTGTTCCTCAATAAGCGTTTTTACCCGCTTGTACGTAGCTTTTCAAATTTTTCACCCTGTATACAGTCGTATACCAAAAGAATATTTTTATTTCAGTTACTTGTAACTTAGTTGCTGACTGTCAAAAATAACTTGATTTTCATGTTCATTGTTTATCTAATACCATTTGTTGCCAGAGAATAAATTACTTAGCTTTTCAAACTTTTCATCCTGTATACAGGGTTACAGGAAAAATCGTGCTAGATCCGTTAAGGGCGTGGAGTACCCATCATTTGTGACTTATTTCACTATGAAACACCCTACCCCAAACATAACCCATTTCGAGATATTCGACTTTTAATTTTATTATTGAAAATTGCCGATTTTTACCTTAATCCTTCCTAAATAACCTTCTCGCCGGGTCTCCTTCTTCAATAGCGTGTACCGGCGTATAATGGTACGGGTACAGGCCAGCAGTATGCACTGTAAACCACACTCTCCATTGCGAAAGTCCCAGATCACGGGCAACAATATTAGTGGAAGTAGTCGGATCCGCTCGAAAGCGTTGCACAATCTCATTGTCATGTTCTTCGTCGTCATTAATTCGTGGTCTTCCCATGTCTGTATTTCGTCTCAAAACAGAGCCAGTTTCTCGAAGTCTTCGATACACTCTGTCAAAAACGGCCACATCCGGCACTCGACGTCCGGGGAAGCGAGTTATGTATTCGTTGCGAGCTCGCGCAGACACACAACCGCAGAATCCGTAACAAATAAGCATATCAGCATATTCCTCAGGCGTGTAGGACGTCATCTTCAACACTTCCGAATCACAAGTACAAATCAGAGTCCGGTTAACAAGCACAGTAGTCACAAATCAAAAGAAATAGTCCAGAATCACAGCCAAGTCGAGAAAAAAGAGCAAAACGATATCACATCTACTATGTACGAAGCACAAAAGCAGACTGACAACCAAAACAATATCCCTTGTATTCCCAGCCCTAACCGGTTTTTTTTCTTTCATTCGCACCTACATAAATCGTCACTTGTCTCGCTCGCACGGTGCGTCTTAACTTGAAGGACAATAGGCGCGGGACTGTTAGAACTGCTACCTGGAGCGTCCCAACTACTTTTTTTCCACGAAATGTAATAAAAACCCTAGATTGTTATACATCGTTGGATAGCTGATGAAACGTAGATATTTTTAAACACATCTGCCGAACAACTGCTATACTATTTTTTTGTAATATCCCTTAGAGAAAAATGAACTTTCTAATATTTGTTTTCATTTCTTAACTTTAACTTGTCTACTACGGCCTGTTCAATTAACTTATGCACTATTTTAATAATTGACGTCCTATAGCATCTTATTACACATGTAAACATGCAATAATAATAATAATAAGACCCACAAAATAAACAAAATTTAATTTAGAAGCCTAAAAATCGGCAATAAAAGTCGAATATTTCGAAATGGGTTAAGTTTAGGATAGGGTGTTTCATAGTGAAATAAGTCACAAATGATGGGTACTCCACGCCCTTAACGGATCTAGCACGATTTTTCCTGTAACCCTGTATAAGTTTATTTCAGTAATTTTATTATGTTGCTGACTGTCCAAATAACTGAATAATTTCAATATTTATTGTTCATATAATATTTCTATATAAAACTAATTTTAAAAAAAAAATTGTTATTTATTTATAATTGTTTGTAAATTACAATGTACAATGTAAATATCTATAAAATAAAACCAAATATTGCAGAAACATAAATTTTTATTTATTTCCTCATTACCAATGTACAGTAGTAACTACAAAATGTATTCGAGGTCGTTATCGATAAGTCGCTGCGTAAGCTATGCGGCGCCGCACTATGACATGAGCAATCTTTTAGAGTAAATTCTTAGTTTTCTCAACATGATAAAATATTCGCTTTATTTATTCAGATACATTAGTGAGATACTACTTTATTGTAAGAAACAGGTTTTCATGAACGGTTTCATACCATTTTTATGGCAAAAAACGCCATATTTATCTTCTAAAATCGGGAATAGAAGAAGGCTGTCCAATTGTAATTTCTTTCCTAAAAACCTAATAGGATTCATTTGCCTTATGCGCAAGTAAAAAAAACTAATTGAAATCATTATTGGATTATCTAACAAGATTATCAACATCAATTTATAGAACAATGATGTCCTTATCACAAAAACACGTCGGCACTTGAAGTCGTTATCGCCCGCTCGGGTTACCGACTCTGCTTTGTGTAAACATTGTGCTCGTAAGTGCCTCATAAGTTATGGCTACTGCCTCTTTGGTTCTCAAACTTGATATTATGATTGCTTTTTATGACTGAACGTCTTTCTTTATTGTAACTGCTCGATAAAAGCCATGTCATAGCTACTGGAAGTTCAAATGCGTGGGAGAAATGCTAGGATGCGTAATTTTGTAAACGTTTTTCACTCAAAATGAAGAAAAACTATTCATTAACACAAAATCAGCTCCCAAATGAAAATAGGGAGAATAGTTTTTTTGTAATGATTTATTACGTCAAAAGTGAGGATGCGCCAACCGGAAATGCTTCCGGTTTGTCACATGCTCAATATAAATTGATTTGAGCTGTCAAATCTGATTGAGGGGGGGGGGGGGGCATGACGAAGGGGTTAAATTCTTTTTTGCGATAAATGAGTATTTCGATAAATATTTTTTGCTTTCCTTTCATTTGACAACTTACGTTCCGTTCTCACTTAATATCGAAGAATATTTCCAATCACCTCACAACTATATTTATTAGTATCAATACGATTTAATGTATTTTGTTTTGTTGCGCATTTATAGTCATAAATAAGCACAGTTATAGCTACCTAAAATAGATTAGTTCTCACAATTTATAATCCCGTCATAAGCGAAATATCCGACAATAAGGTAAATAGTCGTTTTTCACGGTCGCCTGCAAAGAAACGTCACGTTTTTTTACCAGTTTTCTAAGTACACGAAGTAGACATGCGCAAATCATGTCCTAAACTGGATTGAACCTGGAACGGTTCTTTTGCCTAGAGGAACTAGTACCAGGAAACATGATCGCGGAACTATCTAGTTCCACTGGTTCGCTGGCACCTCTTAGTTATCATGAGCCAGTCATTCATAGAACTATGAGGGCTCTATTCAGTCCAGTTCGTCGGACATGTAAGACAGCGCAGTGTGGGAACGAGTTTTATTTATTTTAAAACTTTTTAACCAAATTCAATTGATTTACCTTCATACTTTTCAGGCTTAGGACTGTCAACCAGTAGTAATTGATTACTAAGTACTCTAAGCGGTAACTCAGAGTAATAGGTGATCGATTAAATGTATACTAACAAAATTAAATAGTTCTTTATGTCACGTAAGTCTAATAAATTTAAAGATAACATTTTTTTTTGGTTGGCGTATTTATAAATCGATTGATTGTATATAAGTACACGATTTTTATGACTAATTTACTATTTATATATTTTTTTTTACTTTTTTGGTTTTCTTTTGTATTTTTTTTTTAGGTTTTTCTTTTCTTATTTACCTTGTTTATACTCTTTGCACAACATTCATAAATATTTACACTTTACAGGTATTTTTGTACATTTTTTTCAACTTTTTACTTATTTACATATTGCTTGCTATAAACAGTAATTCTGACACTTTTGTTGCCTTAAGGCGTCTTCGCCGGTTGGTGAAAGTGAGCCCTGCTTTCGAAAAGATGCGCTCGCAGGGCACAGATGTTGCGACAATATTTAATCTCTTTAGTACATGTTGATACAAAATCGGATAGACGGACTTCCTGGAATGCCAACAAAGTAGGGGATCTTCCGACCTGTTGATCATGGGCTCCTGAATGTATTTATCTAGTTCTACAATCCCGGCTGCGGTGTTATTTTCTGGCACAAGTCTCGCCACTTCTTCGTCAAAGTCATTCCATATGGACGGTGCTTTAGATGATGATGATGGTTCAGTCGAACACGGTATCGCCGCAGGTTCCGGTATTCGTTGTCGTATAGTTCCGACCCTCAGTTTTAGGTTGGCTAACGCTTTTTTATAATTATTTTCGTCGCCGAAACCTTTGCCTTTGATCCTAGGGTCCAGTATGGTACATTCAGCGTATATCATATTAGTTTCTATAGAATTAAAGCGCCTATGTAACTGCTCATCCAGTTTTTTCAACAAGGTATGTATTTTGCTACAGTCTTCTGTACCATCAGCGTGTGATAAACTGTAGCTTATTTTTCTCTTAAGCATCCGGCAATACACTATGACTTTGGAGAGACTGACTGCTTTTTCGGTCGATATTTCGACTGTCACTTCATGAAAAGGTTTTAAAATTGGGATTGCTTTCTCGATCAGTGTCCAATCATCGCTAGATAAGGCTAAGTCATTTCTAAGTAGAGCGAGTGTAGCAATTAGGGCGTCTTTTATTTTTAAAACTCTATCCAACATGTCATACGTGGAATTCCACCGCGTGCTAACGTCTTGTTTTAATTTAAGCTCGGGTGTACCCATTTGTTTTTGAATAGCTTTCAATTTATTTAGTCCTGTCGTGCTTCTTTGAAAATACTCCACTATACGTTTTACTTTTGATAATTGTTCAGATATAGTGTCGATACCATTTTGTACGATGAGATTCAGCGTATGTGCGAAACAACTAACTGACCGCCATTCTCCCAAGTGTACTGCTGCCAGGATATTTGCCGCATTGTCACTTACGACGGCCCCCACTTTATATTCGACATCCCACTGATTCAGCTCGTCTTTCAAAAACGGACATAAATTAGCGGCTGTATGGCTTTCGTTATACTGCACACAGCCAAGTAAATTAGAACACAGTCGGCCTGTTTCCGGGTCAATATAATGTGCCGTTATAGCAATAAAACTCTCATTGTTATCGGACGTTCAGGCGTCTGTGGTAATGCAGATGGCAAGAGCCTTCGACACATCATCTTTCACTTTCTGCTTCAACTGTAAATATTGTTGGGGTAGGAGACTTTCAGAAAGGGTTTTCCTAGTTGGTAAATTGTACGATGGATTAAGCATAGTAACAAATTTGTTAAATTGTACATCATTTACTAAGCTTAGAGGGTGATACTCTTTGGCAATCATTAATATTAACTGTTGATCTAATTTTGTTTTTTTATTTGGAGGTAAGGGTCTTTGAGTAAATCTGTCTATTTTGGGCTGCCCAGATCTTTTTTGTCCTGCATGGACTGGCGGCACCGTATCTAACCTTGCAAGAATTTGCTGGCGACTGTGCTGTTGCTCAGGTTCAGGTGGATTTTCAACATCTCCTTCATCTCTGACAGGAACCTGTCGTTCGCCTGGTGCAGTAGAAATAGTTGGATGTTTGCGTTGTAAATGCCTTCTTAAATTACCCAAGCTGCCGGACGTGAATGATATTAGTTGATAACAATAGTTACATTTTCCTTTATTTAAGGATTCCTCATTAAAATGATTCCAGAGTGTGCTGGTTTTTCTCCGCGATGCCATTTTTACAAAATTTATAGCGACACGGATTCAATACTCCACTTATTCAAGTAGGTACACGCTCTCTTTACTGTGAGTTTAAAGTTGTTTAAATGCACTTAAACTTCAATTGTTTACGTCACGCATGCACGCAATGCTAAATTACGACACGAAACTAATTTTTGAACAATACATTTCAAAAGAAATAGGACTCGTGCAATTTTCAAGGTCACGACAAAAAAAAAGAAGAGAAAGAGTTCAAAACTAAAATCAGATTTATTTTATTGATTTAATTTTCGGCATTATGAATTGAGGCATTAATCATTTATTCCTATAACAATATTATCAAAGACCGCCAATTCGCAATCGCAACTATGGAAATATAACTATCGTACTCGCACTCATGCGAACGTAATTATAATATTCATTCTTACTTTATTCCACGTGGCGAGAAGCGCTCGGGCATCATCGGGTGAATTCGTATCGGACGGACTCGACTTGAATGGAACGGGAAGTAGATACGATCGAACGGTCACTTCCACTCCGCTCCTCTATATTATAGTTCGTTCGATCTCGCGGACATGCGAACCTGTTTAACTGAACGCCTCGGCACGGAGCCATATCGTTCCAACAGAGGACATTATTATTATTATTATTTCGACTGGGGACGCTGGCAGTGGGCCGGGTGATCGGTCCGCTGGTTATGGGCCCTTTCACCCATTTCCCCGGGCCCCCTAGCAGGGGGTCTTTAGGTTGTCCCATTTTCACGGCGTCCCGTCGAATCTTCCTGTTGCTTTGCAGAATCTTACTATCTGGTCCACCGTCAGTTCTTTCAGATTTCCTTCATCTAACGAGTCTGACCGCATGAGCTCCCACCGTATGTGTGAGTACATCGGGCATTCGGCGAGTAGGTGGAAACTCGTTTCCTCGCTGTCCATGCACTCCATGCATGTGGGGTTGTCTTTGATGCCTATTACTGTTAGGTGCCTGTTTAGTCTAGAGTGTCCTGTGGCGATTTCTGTGACCATGCGTACACTGTTCCTTGAGAGGACATAGTTCCTGGAACTATTACGGTCCGGAACTACACATGTCTAACACGAAGGTTTGACCCGTATGGTGTGTACTAATCAATCATTTTTTCCATGCTAAAGCATAAAGGGCCCCAAAAGGGTATATAAGCGAGAGGAAGCCTACCCCGCTCTCTCTTTTGGCGTTGAAAATTCAAAACGAAACGTTGCTCGATATTGTAGTTTTTGTGCAAGTCACCATGAGGGTGACAAACATGGTAGTTGGCGGAACCTAGTGTGCGCGGTGGCGGGCTCAAATGCCCTAGTAATAGATTAATACAACGAACAAAACCACGGGATAACGTACTTGTAGCCAAATTCCTAATCACAATGTAAAGTTGAATCGACATCTTCGACGGTTACGGCGTGGGTTCATGCGGACTGGGGGTCCCTATACCCAGTCACCACCTCCGGCCTAAGCGTACGCGGAGCAGCGGCCTATGCAGACGTGAATCCACCTCCATCTTCGGCGATGACAACAGCGACGTTACACCTACCAACTTCTACGGCGTTCATGACGTAACTTCAGTGCGCGATTTCCGTCGGAATTCCTAGACTTTCTTGCGGCTAAACAGACCGGTATTTATTCATATGCGTCACCATGGTGTACGGCCCGAGGTATTGTAAATTTTCTCTTACTACTTTTCGTAATAATGAAGCTTCTTAGGGTAATTCTGTAACGGTTGCAACACAACACAGCATGTTGTCTGTATCTATACTCAATAAGTATTCTGTAAGGTCAGTAGTTTTCTAAATTCATATTCTTTGTAAACAAAGTTTTATCTATACTCAATGAGTATTCTGTAAGATCAGTAGTTTTCTAAATTCATATTTTTTGTAAACAAAGTTTTATAGTAACTGATTGTCAAGGGATGATCTTGGTATTTCCTCAAAGTTTTCCTGTATGAAGTCAAATTTATTAACTGTATATTTTATCGCATGTGACTAAAATCTTTTTGGAAAGGCTCAAAATTTTGTATATCTAGGCGAGCCTCCGCTCACCTTTATGATTGTGTCCTAATCCTGCAGTGTGTAATTAAAGAGTAAACCATATTTTGTCCTATGTGACTTATGCCGTTCTTAAAACTTTGGAATGCTTCCGTAACACTGAATTTATTAAGAGCCTCGGCTCGTTTCTGTGCTTTCATTACACACTTGCAGTGAACGATTAAATTCTCATGTACCTTTTTACCTTATGTGACTTACGCCCTTTTGTACTCAAATAATGTTTTTGCAAATAACTTACATTATACCGTTTCCCGTTGGTAAATACTGTGTATAATTTCTCTCCCAACCAAGCAAACCCCAAGATAGGCGGGAACTGGCCCTCTTCAAAGGCCTGATGCTCCAACTGGCCGAGTAATCTAGGCACTCTTGTATCATTTATTCATTTAAATGATTTTTCCTGTTTTTTTAACTTTTCTCTTTCATTTTTTTGTAACGTACACTTATCTTTGAACATTACAATTCCATTATCACGTTACAACCAAAGATTTAACATGTACCTACAGTTCAAACAATCCTATGGTATGCAAAGCTGGTGAGAACAATATACAGATAGACGGATGTCAAAGAGGTCTACTACGGTGCTAAATGCATGAATGTTGCAGTAGAAACGATTGTGATGTTAATAGGCTCTCTTCCAGACAGGCACAGAACGCTGCATTTGCCTTAAAATGATTACATTCTTATAGCCTAGCCTAATTTAACCCGTTCACTGTGACTCCATTTGTAGCCGCAAATTGACTTCAGTCAGTCAATTTCCACGCTCTCATATCACAAATTATCTACATACATTCACGAGTAAATTAAAAAATATTGGATTGGAGTTGTGAATTGGGGTTGGATTTTGGTTAAGACTTCTGAATTTGTAAGTTTTAAATGTCTGCATTTTTAGCAATGTTTATACCACGACAGTTAGTAAACATACGAATTTTCTTAATAACCTAAAATACAAGTGGACTTGACAGGAAGAAAAAGACCCTTGTGTGGGGGACAGTGAACGTGTGAGACATCAGCTTTGTGCACATGTTCCTTGCTCACTTGCCATGACTAAACAACTGAGCTCTTGCAATACTCATCGGTCCATAAAATATTTAAAAAAAAATTCGTTTTCAGCTTGACGCCGCAACATTTCCTGACAAAACGCTACTCTTCTCGGGGCTTAAGCTGCTGAACTTTTTGAATAATATATGGGTAAAAACCCTCTTGTTGGAGTATGCGATGTGCCAGTGATTTTTGAATTCCGGTTCGAAGTTGTATTGTTCTCACACTTACTGATGAATCTCTTGCCACTTCTTCGAGCACTGATTCGACACTATCTGGGTCATGCATTTGAGATACACGGCCTGGTCTTCTACCTGGTGGGTGTCCTCCAATGTGAGAGTTATGCACTCTTAAAATCATGCGATGATCAGGCCAAGTTTCGGGTTGAGGTCCACCTCAATTTTGTACTTGCTCCCTGTACAATCTGGCTGCTGCAGAAGCGTTTCCTCTTGCAAAGCCATAAAAGTAATGCATAAGAGCTATACCTCGCTGTCTTTGAAGGTTGATTTTAGCCAAAGTAGCCCATTAAGTACTTCTGTTTTGTAATGATTATGAAAGCTGAGATTCTGGAGCATTTTTGAGCTTTACTTAGAAACCATACAGTCACCCGCTTAGATAGTTAAAAATTGAAGTCTTTATTCATCAACCGTACATTTTTGGTTTTATACCAACATTTTCATCATTTTGGTCAAAGTTATAAAACTGATTATTTTATGCATTAAAGTACAATTAAGAATGATTCAGTTGGGCAAAGAATAAATTTGAACAAGTAAAAATCAATATTTTTTTTGTATGAAGTGGTTTGTTTTAGAACAAAATAATGTGACTTAAGAGGAAATACGGTGCGAGCTTTCTCCATACAAACATATTAATTACCCTGTTTCCTCTCTGGGTAACTACATTATTTACAGCAATTTTTTTTTACCATACTATATATATATAGATATGTTTATCGTGACTTTGTTCCTATGTTTTCCTTTTTGCCGTAATTCAATTAGAAGGGTTCTAGTTTTTAAATTAATTGAATTATGGAAAAAAGGAAAAAATAGGAACATGGTCACGATGAATATATTATAGTATGTTTGTATGGAGAAAGCCCACACCGTATTTCCCCATAAGGGCTGCTTATTATTGTACTTGTATGTATAAATAAATATAAATATGCACCAGACAACACACCTCTTGTAATGGTCTCGAAGTAGGGATTAATATCCCTGTGTTACGAGGTACCACACAAGGAAATAAGCCAGGAGCGTCTCCCAGCACACCCACACCAGAGTCAATTCAGAAAAGATCGTTTCCTAAATTGACTCGACCGTTAATCGAACCCGGGACACTACGGAAATCGAGGCGAAAAACCGTGCTACAGCGCACTGCGCCAATCGTGTCGTGTCGTGCATAATATACATGGTTTAATGTAGTTGTATTAGAGTAAATAGTTGTAGAAGGTAGTTTATTTGTTTAGTGTCACTGGCACCAATATCTGACACAGCCAAGGGCGCTAAAATGTCTGACACAACTTCATTTCCATTACCCTTTGGAAGTGTCAGCTATTTTTGCGCCCTCTGCTGTATCAGATATTGGTGCTTATTTATTTATTTATATTGCATAGTCACATTACAATTGAATAGGTCTTAATTAAAAAGTTTAAGTAATAAATGTAACGCCCTGCAAGGCATAGCAATTAAGTAGGAGGGCTTTTTATAGCTCATACACTGTATGACACATTCATTTACAGTGCATGGGTACACATTCATATTATTCAATACAATTATATTTCCAGAAATAAACTCAACATAAAAGCATAACACTCAAGTAGGTATTTAATTCAAGTTAAGAAACTAAGCCTAGATAGATATTCGAGGCACCGATTCACCCAAGTACAGCCAATCATTTGTCATGAAAAAATTCTTGTAGATTATAATAGGATTTTTCAATAAGGAACGTTTTTAATTTTTTGTTAAAAAGTGAGGGCGTTTCTAGATTTTTTATGTTGTTTGGTATGTGGTTATAAATTTTTATTACCATGTTTTGAGGACTGTGATACTAATTTTAGTTTGGAGAAAGGTACCCTAAGCTTATATAGGTTTCTATCGTTTCTTTTAGTGTTTTTTATTGGGGAGTATAGATGCATGTGCTTTCTAACAAACTTACAGGACTCGAAGATGTATAAGGACGTGAGTGTCAGTATTTGATGTTTGACGAAGTGAGACCTGCAGGATTCCATCCGATCAATATTTGTCAGTATTCTGATACATTTTTTTTGTGATATGAAAACCTTATCTCCCACAAAATAATGCCATAGGAGAGCCTTGAATGCGCATAAGCGTAATAGGCCGTAAGGGCAGTTTTGAAATCTGTCACTCTTTTTAGGTGTTGGAGAGCGTAGATGAAGAAGGACATTTTGTTTAATAGCTTTTGAATATGACATTACCAATTCAAGTGAGTATCCAACTCCAATCCTAACAGGGTTGCAGAGTCAACAGTTTGTAATGTTGTGTTGTTAAAGTTGTATGATATTGTAACTACCCCCAGAATAAATTCAACTATTAGTAGGAATACTCACAAATAAAGCCATAAAATACCACTGATAATAAGTTTATTTTACACAACTACAATACTTTCACAACTAAAATTAGGTAGGTAGGTATACAGAATAATAATTGAGACCGAAGTAACTAACCGAACATCACTTTCTCCACCGATTGATTTTAAACTAAATTAATAAAACCACTATGGCAAATCACAATTTAACTTTACGAAAGCTGATTAATGATTTATCTTGCTCATTTATCAAACGTTATTTTATATTTATAAAGGATAAGGTAGGTAATCAAAACTATTCTAGAATCTAGATCAAATGAGACTAGCGATAGGCTGACGGGCAGGGATTCGGCTAGCCGTGCGTCCTGGAGCAAAAGTGAAGCGAAAAGTGCTGCGCTGCCCTTTTAAGTGGCCGCCGGAACAGGTCAGGTCGCCGGTGATGCCAGGCTGGACGGTGTGGCCAGCTTTGGCGTAACAATATTTTTAACGCAGATTTTTGGTGCTGGTATTGTCCTATATCAGTATCACTGTCATTGCCTGCTTCACAGCAAGCAGCATTAACATATTTTTCTATTTAATCTGTCACAAATAAATCTCATGTGTTGCTAACAAATATTAATAATTTTGTTTTTATCTCACTTCATAAAAGGGTAGGTGTGTGTTTATGAGAAAAAAATTGTATAATTGTGAAGTGAAAGTTATGGTTATGATATTGATATATGATTGAATTGTAGTTGTATTAGTAATAATTATATCTCTATGCATATATTCTAGTGCATCATATAAATTTGTTAAAATATTTTATTATTTTCAGCAAACTAATGAAGACTACAATTTGATTGCGGCAAAAATTGTCACATTGTTCCCATCAGAAAATACCTTATGTAAAAGCAGTTCCTACATCCAAGTCTCCAACTGGAAAGTACATCCCCGCAAAAGGCAAACTGGTTGATAAAGTACGAAACCTGCTTTAAATCTCAGGAGAGAGACATCGCACGACATCACAGTCCTCCTGCGCCAGTAAAGACTCACCGGAAGATGATACCTTACAAGGTTTGATATTCATTTAGTATCTCATTGTCATATTTCAAATAGCCCTGAAGTCCTTATAAAAACGGTACTCTTATAAGGTCACTTGTATGTCTGTCCTTCTGTCATAGCCAATTTGCTACTAAACCAATGGAGTGGAAAATTGGTGATGGCATTAAATTTTTTGTTACAAAATAACTATACCCTAATTAATAGATTTGTCACTAAGACAGGGTGACAGACAGACAGAGAGGCTGACAGGCAGACAGCCAGGCTGACAGACCGACTGACAGACAGGCTGACAGACCGATTGACAGACAGGCTGACAGACCGACTGATAGACAGGCCGGTAGACTTTATTTTCCATTTTGTTTTTAAACTACAAATAAATAGATTTGATTTGTTTGTACTATATAATAATTATTGCAGATATAGCACTGGACGATGACATACTGTGGCTGCAAACACAATGATCCATGGGATCAGGTCTTAGACAAATGGAATAAAACCCTGCCACAGAGAGTTAGGCTGAACAAAGTCGCCATTGAAACTGTTGACGAGGTGCTCCAGAAATGGCCTATACTCAATCTATAATACTATTGTATTGTATACTATTAGTATTAGTTTCTGTTTTGTATCAATATCAATATATTGCCTTATCAGAACACCCAGACCCGAGTCAATTTAGAAAAGTTCGTTTCCTAATTTCACCCGACCGGGAATCGAACCCGGGAGTTTCCGCGCTTGAGCCAATTACTCTTACAATTGCGCCGTCGAGCTTTTTTGTTTTCTTCTGTCTATTGCAAATTGTGATAAAAAGACCTTTTACATGCTGATTGCAAGCATCCAATGTATGTATGCACGAGTATGACTAGGTTAATGGCTAATGTAGTAGTTCATTCGCCTCTGATAATAGAGTTCAGTAAAATAATTAGTAAACATGGCGTAATAAAAATATTTAATTTTAACCCCATTTTTTTTTGTGGAATAGATTCTACTCTCCATTCTAAATAACTAATTTCAGGTTTTGTGCTTTTTCATTAACACGTCGCGTAGAAGCTTAGATTGAAACATTTAATTTAATCTAAATAATAAATGATATATAGATTATTGGCTAACTAAAGACTATACCCACTTAGTTACGATTATTTGTAACGCTGTTGGCTTTCTCAATAGCCAAAATGAATTTTAAAAAAACCCAATTGCGGTTCTAAATAAATATACACATGAAAAAATACCTAAAGGATTATAAAATTTTAGTTAAGTTAAAAGTAACTTGCCGAAAAACGAGTACACCTGCAAAAGGTAATGACCTCGTCATAAAACAGTCGGTGCCCTATTGTTATTAACCGGTGGGATACGGGATGCTTTAAGCGACCCAATGTACGATCAACTTTAGTGTTAGTTTTGCTTAAAATCATTTTTTTTGAAAAGCGCCGCTTAGCTGCCCTGACTTTAACGGGTTGTTTTTTAAGTTCATTTTGTTCTTTATTCTTGTTTGGTAATTTTGTAAAAAAAAATACTTCTGTTTGCTTTTCCGAAGTGATCAGACGTGCTCGCCTACTTCAAAATTACTTACTTTTTGTACTGACGACCTACGCTCTAAAACCTGGACACCGATATCGTGTATTCCTGAAGACATTGGCTTTTGAACCCGGACTTTTGTTATTAGTATTTGTGACGACATTGTTTTCTGAACCTGGACTTTTGTGATTGCATTGGATTTGTGACAACTGTGGCCTGTTTTCCTGAATTTGCCTCTACAAATTTACGTTACCCGCCTACTCGAAAGGTAAGTTTTGTATTATTATTTTTGACTAGTGACTTTTTTGATGTTTCACTTATTATAATCAAAACAATTATTTTAATGGATAACAATTTACCACAAACACAGGCGTAGTGTATGTCTAATAATAGGGACTTTAATTAGGTAATAATGAATGACAAAACTGAATTGCAATGTACCGTTTGTGATCAGATGCATCAGATAAGAACGTTCACCGCGAAAGAAACTATTTCGCTGTTCTATTTTTCATCTGATATAACGCTAGATGTAATAAAAAAACTGTACTTATAAGTAATATCATGTGAAATTCATTAATTCAGACGTAGATTGTGAATCATGTCAGCACTAATTAAATAAATTATTTTTAACAATTTCGGGAATAACAATGTTAGTTACTATTTATTATGTCAACATAATCGAAAAACTACTACTTTACTGCTTAGTTATAAATAGGATTTTACAAAATTTTATTTCTATTACAGATATTTGAATAGTAGGTACCTTCCTAGTTTTATTTCGGTTCCGGTAACTTACTTATATTACGGTTAATTGATTTATAGGTAGGAAATGCTTGACTTGTCTTTAAGAAATCCTGTCCTATAAGAATTAATGTATGATTCTTAGTCAAATTTCCTATAAAATAGTCTAATATTCACTATCTATGCATTCATAATTTAATGCAATGCATCAAAATTAATGTCTTTGTCACAGTCAGTCAGTCAGCTACTGCAATCAGACCTAGATTCGCTATTACGTTGGTGTCATGATTCAGGTTTAGTACTTAACAGTGACAAAACAAAACTCATGGTAATTCAATCTCCGTACTTAAAACGTGTACCCATTGACTGCTTAGTAGCCCATAACCACAACTGTCTACATAGTTCGTATAATGGCACATGTCAGTGTCCACGTATAGAGGTAGTAAAGAGTGTAAAATATCTTGGTTTGACTATTGATGATAAATTTAATTGGGAGAAGCATGTAGACCACGTCTGTACCAAGCTGAGACAATTTTTAGCAAATATTATAATTCTGAAAAATCGCATACCGTTCAAGGTCAAATTAATGCTTTATAATGCTCTGGCGGAATCATACGTTCAATATGGTTTAGGCAGTTATGGTCGTACTTTCAAGACTTATCTTAATAAAATTTATACACTACAACATAGAATCCTTAAACATATAGTCTCCGCTAAAATTAAAGATAAATTCCACAATAATGAAGTTGGCCTTTTTGAGCATTGTAAAATTTTACCAATCCACTTGCAAATTAAACAAGTTTTTCTAAAACAATACTTTTTTGATGATGCATTAAAAAAAACACGCAGTCACTCTGTATATAATCGGGCTGTAGCGGCTGGGCGGCTCGTCACCAACCGCGCAAACAACACGTACGGTGAGCGCACCGCGGCCTACCTAGCTCCGCGACTTATTAACGAACTACCCGCAGATCTCCGTGATAACATCACACCCAGTAACATTAAAAATAAATTGAAAATGTACTTTTTGGCTCAACTTAAACCATCCGTTAATGACTAGGTATTCACTTGAAGATCTCTTCAAGTGAATGCCTAGTTATTAACGGTTCGCTTTTTGGAATGTAATGTACTATGTAAAGTAAGAAATATCAATGATATACCATGTACTAGTTATTTTATTTCGATGCAAAAACCAACCAGTATCATTAAAAACCTCAGTGGTTTTCGAATACTGGAAATTATTAATGTTAAGTGTTTTTTTTTTAAACAATAAATGAAAAAAAAAAAAAAAAGAAGTAGTAGGAATAAATTAATTTTGATTATTTATTTTTAATGCAAGGTATTCCGTGCAATGACGCTGTCATTAGTTTTTTATTAATTAAGATGAATTTTGGCCAATCACCACCAGTGACTGCTATGGCATATTATAGTGATGTTATAATTTCTTATAAGATTACATTGAAACAGTGAATATGCTGGATGAAGGTATACTTTTACAGTGGCTTATAATAATTTAAATTGTATCATAAAATTATTAAGAATGTATTTTTTCCCTTTTAGTTACTGACGAAATGGATTCCAGTCCCACAAGTTCACCTCAACCTGGACCATCATCCCGAAGCCATGATATGTGTAAGTATAATTGTCTGCAACAATATATTTTCATCCGAAAAATTCATCACATTACAGCGCCACTGGACGGAATACCTCGCCATAACTCTGTTTCATAGTGGCTTACTATGGGATGTTTGAATAGTAAGATAAAATTATTAATACTTGTATTTCTTATCCCTTTCAGTTTTAGACCAAATGGCTTACAGCCCCCCACGTTCTCCTCAACCTGGATCATCATCCCAAGGCGATTACATATGTGAGCAATTGTCTGCATTCATATCTCCACGTTATATTGACATGTCAGCTCCTGAATTAGATATTGGCGATGAAGAACTTTTTGGGATTTTGACCGGGACCGCGGACACCGTTATTGATGAGTGGGCGAACGTTCCTCAAGACGAAGCATACTTTATGGCTGAAGAATTACCACCGAACGTTGAGCAAGGCGAAGACGCAATACAAACGGACCAAGATCCAATTAGTACTGATTCACCCGATGAAAATACGACAGGATGGTATCCAGGTAATTCTTCAAGCTTACCTCATATTCCTTTTATGGGTGTTCCAGGCATATTGCCGCCTCATGTCATGGATGGAAAAAGTCCATTAGACCTTCTTTTTTATTTTTAAATCAACGGATAGTGCATTTAATTTTGGAGTGACCCAATAAATATGGTAACAAATTAAAAGCTGCAGCACGCTCTTCACGAGCTCGATTCAATAACTGGAAGGATGTAACAATTGCTGAATTCCAAACATTTTTAGGTATAATTTTTCTAATGGGAACCATTAAATTAAATAGAATGAATGAATACTGGTCAACTCACTATTTATTACGTTTGAGTCCACGATTTTTTATGTCAAGAGATCGTTTTTATTTGATATTAAGAGCGCTAAACGTGCAAGAACACGATAAAACCGAAAGCATTTTCAAAATAAAATCTCTGATTGATTTATTCAATCAAACTACAAATTCAGTGTATTATCCCGAAAAACAAATTGCCATAGATGAATCTTTGATTTAATGGAAAGGGCGGCTTTCATTTCGCCAATACATTAAGGGAAAAACCCATAGATACGGAATTAAATTATATATTTTGGGCGATTCAAGTGGAATCATTTTAAAAATACATTTATATGCTGGTTCTCGCGGTACAGCAGTAGGTGGTAGAATCCACGTCAAAAAAGTCGTCATGTTATTAATGGAAAAATACATGCAAAAAGGCCATTCATTATATATTGATAATTTTTATACGAGCGTGGGGTTAGCTGAAGAATTAATAGAAAAAAACACTTATGTAACCGGTACTCTCAGAGCAAATCGCGTTGGAAACCCGTTGCAACTTATCAAAACTAAATTGAAACAGGGAGCAGCATGCATAATGCACAATAAAAACAATATAATTGTTACCGAATGGCAAGATAAAAGGGAAGTGTTTCTTGTAAGCTCAGAGCATAAAAGTGTCTACAAAGCAACTACCAGTCGCCGCAGTCGCACCCTGAAATATAAACCGGCTGTCCAAATAGAATACAATAAATATATGCGGGCAGTCGATAAGCACGACCAGCTTTTAAGCTATTATTGCTGCGAGCATAAAACTATACGCTGGTATAAAAAAGTGATAATACATATTATTCAGATATGTCTGATAAATGGTTACTCGTTGTATAACAAACAAAATCAAGCTAAAGTAGCGTTACATGATTTCAGAAAATCAATTATAGAAAGTTTACTGCCGCAGCCAGATATTTTAGAACTTGCAAGACCTATATCTCATGAGAAAATCCATTTGCCAAAGATGTTTCCGCTCAAAGGTAGAAGGACTACACGAAAAAGATGTTAAGTTTGCTACAGTAACGGAAGAAGAGTCGATGTAACATATTATGGCTGTCCTGATTGCCCGGGATTCCCGGGGTTATGTATAGACCCATGCTTTCGCCAATTCCATAAATATTAAGTTTGATTAAAAACACTTTTTCAAATTTAATAATATAAAAGCCACCACCCTACCACATCACCATACCACATGCGTGTGTGATGTAACGGAGAAAAAAATTATACATATCTTGCTCTGCTACTCGGGCAAAGCCGACTACAATGAATCAACCGATCTCCATTGTTGTACATTCCTAAATTATTAAAAATAATACTCAAATTACTTATTAAAAAACGTGTAATTTTTACTGCAAATAACATTTTAAGCTTAATTTTATTGAAAAAACAATGTAATCACTTCCATTTATATCCAAAAGGTATCCCATGTCACGATTATTATCTTTTAAAACATTGGTTTATTAATAATGAAACTTTGTATTTTTGGTTAATAGCTGACGAAAAGATATATTTGCTTATTGCATTGTTAAACTGTAACCTTTGTTACTTTTCGAGGGACCCCGAGGCTTCCACCCCCGTGGCTCTTAGCGCCCAGGTTCCGTCCCTCGGCTCCACCGCTGAGGCCCCTGTGGCCAATCTGGCACCTCAGGTGCCGATGGAGGAGGATGTGCTTCTCCCGTCGACGACCCTAGCCAATGAAGGCTGGAACAAGGTCGTCGGCCGGAAGGCCAAGGCCAGAAAGGCGCAGGACCCCAAGGTGTCGGCCCCTGCGACCACTTCAGGGGCAAACAAGAAAGGGCAGGGGAAGAAGAGGGCGGGCGAGTCCTCCTCTGCCCCAGCGGCCAGTAAAGCCGCCAAGAAAAAACTGGTGTCCCCCCGATCCGCAGCTGTCGTCGTGACCTTGACGGACGAGGCAGTAAAAAAAGGGGGAGACATATGAGACTGTCCTCAAACGGGCTCGAGAGGCCATCGGCGACGCCTCTGCCTTAGGTATCACGCCGAGAAGGTGCCGCACCACTCAAACGGGCGCTCGATTATTTGAGTTCCTGGTAGCGCAGAGCGGCACCCAGGCGGACACCTTCGCAGAGAAGCTGCGTCAGGTGGTGACGGGTGCGGCCAATGTGGCCCGCCCAATCAAATGCACCTCCTTGCAAGTGGCGGATCTAGATGACTCCGTCACTAAGCAGGAGGTGGCTATGAAGGTAGCAGAAACTGGCGGCTGTCCGTTGGAACAGGTTAAGGTCGGTGAAATACGCACCGGCCGCGGAGGTGTTGGGACAATGCGCCTCCAGTGCCCCACCACAGCTGCCAAATCCGTGCTCAGCGCTGGCCGACTGGTGATCGGCTGGAGCTCGGCATCCGTTCGCGCACTTGAGGACGAACCCCTCAGGTGCTTCAAGTGCTTGGGCACCGGCCATACCAGGCCGCGCTGCCCCTCCTCTGAAGACCGCACGGAACTCTGTTTCCGGTGCGGAGTCGAGGGACACAAGGCGAACAGCTGCACAGCCGAACCCTAGTGCGCCGTTTGCGCCGCTGGCGGCCGGCCAGCTGGGCACGTCATGAGGGGGAGCAAGTGCAATCCCCCTCCCACGAAGGGTAAACAGCCGGCGCTGACCAAGGCCGCCGCGCCGCTACTGTTGGTGCCGGTCCTTCAACGGCGCAAGATGGTGCAATGTCCGAATAATGAATCAGGTCGGACATTGCACATTCTTACAGGGTAACCTGAACCACTGCCGCTCGGCCCAGGACCTAATGTCCCAGACCCTGGCTGAGTGGCAGGTGAACATCGCCGTTGTGGCCGAGCCCTACTTCATCCAAGATCGCTGGTTCGGCGATCTGGATGGAGTAGTGGCCATACTCACCCGGCCTGCTCCGAATTTTCCCCCCCTTTCCTTATTGGAAAGGGGGTCAGGCTATATTGCCGTCTCCGGGGAGGATTTCGCCGTGGTGGGAGTCTATTTCTCCCCCACCCGGCCCTACAGGGAATTTGAGGACTTCCTCGACTCCCTGTCCGCGGTTTTGGGCCGATTGGCACCGCGGCAGCTGCTCCTCGCCGGAGACTTCAATGCGAAGTCGACGGCGTGGGGTAACCCGACCACGGAAGGCCGTGGTAGGGCCCTACAGACGTGGGCAGTGTCACGCGGCCTGTCCCTACTCAACAGGGGGCAGGACGCACACGTGTGTCCGCTATAATGGTGGGTCGGTGGTCGATATCACCTTCGCCACTCCTGCACTGGCCGCCCTCATCACGGACTGGCGCGTGGACCCGGTGGAGACTCTTTCGGACCACAAATTCATCAGGTTCGAGATCTCCAACCGGGGTCCACAAGGAAGGGCTCCAAAGCCGGCGTCCCCATTCCCACGCTGGGCACTATCGCGGCTCCACCGACAAATGGCGAGGGAGGCTGCGTTCGTCCAGGGGTGGTTCTGCCCACCCCGACCCAAGGTCAACGTAGAGGTGGCCGCGTCCCAGCTTCGGGACTCTCTGACCGAGGTATGTGACTTCTCCATGCCTCGGTCTCGCCGCCCCGATCCCCGACACGCCGTATATTGGTGGTCGGAGGAGATCGCGGGTCTTTGGGATGCCTGCACTGCGGCCCGGAGAGCGTATACGTATTGTAGACGCCGGCGGAGGAGGGTCGACCCGTATGAGGAAACCAACCTCTACGAGGTGTACAGGGCGGCACGGGCCACGTTAAAACACGCCATTGGCCAGGCCAAAGACCGGGCCAGAGCCGAAATGCTTGAGAGTCTCGACCAAGACCCGTGGGGAAGGCCATATAAAGCGGCACGTGCCCAGCTGCGTCCCATTGCCCCCCCCCTTGACCGAGACTCTCAACTCGGCTCTCCTGGAGCAGGTGGTCCGGGTTCTTTTTCCGGCCCGCCGCGAGGACTTTGTTCCTCCGGCAATGCCTCCGCACCGTGGCGCGGCCCGACTGCCTGAGGAAATTCCCGGTGTCTCCGCGGAGGAGTTCGGAGCGGTGGAGTTCCGGTTGCGGGGAAAAAAGACGGCTCCAGGCCCGGATGGTCTGCCAGCCAAGGTCGTGGCCATAGCGGCTAGCCGAATGGGGGGAAATTTTAGGGACCTCTTCGACCGGTGTCTCCGGGAGAGGAGGTTTCCCAAGATCTGGAAGGTGGGTCAGCTTTGCCTCATTCAAAAGGCGGGGCGCCCAGCTGACTCACCTTCGACCTACCGACCGATCATCCCGTTGGAGGAAGTGGGGAAGATGTTCGAGAAGGTGGTCTCTTCCCGCCTTCTCGAACACCTACGAGAGGTCGGTCCAGACTTGGCGGACACCCATTTCGGGTTTCGGGCTCGGCGCTCCACCATCGATGCCCTAACCCGTCTCCGGGAAATCATCGTGGAGGCTGAAGAGAGTGAGGAGGGAGTGATTGCGATATCGTTTGATATCAAGAATGCTTTCAACTCCCTTCCTCACACTACAATATTGGAGTCCCTGAGGTATTTCCGGGTACCCCTGTACTTGCAGGGACTCGTTGAAAGTTACCTCAGGGACCGAGTGATAGCCTACTCGGACAGTCTTGGCGCGATAGAGCGCCACACCGTTGAGTCCGGGGTTCCACAGGGATCGGTGCTGGGGCCGCTCCTGTGGAACATAGGCTACGATTGGCTTCTCCGCGGCGAACTTAGCGTAATCTGTTACTCTGATGATACGCTCGTGACTGCCCGGGGGAGGTCCTACAGGGATGCGGCCCTAATAGCCGAAATCGAAGGAGACCTCGTAGCCGACCGGATCGGCCGTCTCGGACTCACGGTGGCGCTTGAAAAGACCGAGGTCATTTGGTTTCATGGGCCTCGGCAAACTCCGGCGCCACCTGACGCACGTATTGTGCTTGGGGGCATCAGGACGCCGGTGAAGACCGAGTTAAAGTATCTCGGTCTGATCCTTAACTCTAGGTGGCAATTCCTACCCCATTTCCGTGAATTGTCACCTAGGCTGCTCAAGGCAGCCAATAGTTTCAGTTGGCTGATGCCGAACACTGGCGGTCCGGGGTCGAAATGCCGGAGGCTTTACTCCGGCATTTTAAGGAGCATGGCCCTTTATGGCACCCCCATTTGGGCAGCGGCCCTCTCCAAAAAGAGGAACGCCTGCCTCCTCCGAGCGCCCCAACGGGCGATTGCGCAACGGGCCGTAAGAGCTTACCGCACCGTAAGCTTCTCTGCGGCCTGTGCGCTGGCAGGCACCGCTCCCTGGGAGCTGGAGGCGGGCGTGTTGGCGGCCGTGTACCTCTGGACGGCCGCCAAGAGGGCCGCGGGCGAACCCTTTTGCCCTGAAGAGCGGGAGGCCGTCCGCAAGGAGGCGTATGAAAGCCTGGTTCGGTTGTGGACGGCGGACCTGAGAGGTGCGGAGTCTGGCCGTCGAACCCTGGAGGCGCTCGCTCCGGTCCTTGACCGGTGGCTCGAGCGGCCGCATGGCTCCCTCTCCTACAGGATGGTGCAAGTGATGACCGGGCATGGATGCTTTGGCTCTCACTTGCACCGCATCCGTCGAGAGGGAGCACCACTCTGCCATGAGTGCGGCGCTGTGGAGGACACGGCGCACCACACACTAGCGGTGTGCCAAAAGTGGGCCCCACAGCGCAGTGCGCTTATCGCAAAGGTGGGCCAGGACCTCACTCTGCCCAGCATAGTGCTTGCACTGCTGGCAGATAAAGAGGCCTGGAGAGCTTTCGGCACCTTCTGTGAGGAGGTTGTGACTGCCAAGGAAGCCGCGGAGCGCGCGCGGGAAGAAGATCCCGACGCTGATACGCTCCGCAGGGCGAGGAGGGGGAGGAGACGGCGACCACCTGTTCGTCGCCTCCAACCTCTCCGTGGGGAGGCCAGCTGGCGCGCGGTACGGGGGTCCCCGCGCCGGCATTGCACAGGTCTCCACCATCGCCTGGTAGGGACGGCTCGACACCCTCGGCTGTCCCTATCGACCCCTCCTCTAGAAGGGGGGGTCGCTTCCGGCCCGCCGTGTAGGCGGGCCCCGTCCGGGGGAACGCGTAGAAGGCTTCGTGCTACTTACCGTGCTCCCCCACTATGGACGATGAGAGGGAGTAGTAGGGTTTTAAAAAGATCACTTTAGACCCAGAATATGTCAACTGCTTCGAAAAATGTAACTCTTCTTACAAACGATCCGATCCTTCAATGCCCAGATTTCACGAAAGAATTTCTTCTCACTACCGACGCTTCTAATGTGGCAATTGGAGCCATACTATCCCAAGGTCCCATAGGTTGTGACAAACCAGTGTGCTATGCTTCAAGGACTCTCAATGAAAGTGAATTGAACTATAGCACAACCGAGAAAGAGTTCTTGGCAATCGTATGGGCTACCAAATACTTCAGGCCGTATCTTTTTGGACGAAACTTTAAAGTTTTAACGGACCATAAGCCTCTTGAATTGATGATGAAGTTGAAGGAATCGAACCCACGATTGACTAGGTGGCGCTTAAGATTGAGTGAATATACCTTCAAGACGGAATACAAGAAGGGCTAAATGAACACCAATGCTGACGCCTTATCTCGAGTAGAAATTCATCTAGGTGACACTAAATCTCTGATGGATGAGATAGATGATCTTAACTCTCTATTAGGTAATCCCTCTGAGACCTTAAATGCTAAGCCAAACTCTTCTACCGCAACAGCTCATACCAGCTACGAAAATCCCATATTAGAGGTCCCAATCACTGACGAACCTTTGAACAAGTTCAACAGACAAATATGTTTTAACGTAGTTAATGATATCAGGAGAAAACCCACAGTAACTAAGCCTTTCGACACCCACACTCGCATAAACATTCAACTTTCAGAATCAAATTTAGAACAAAATTTAGTAAATGCCGTTAAAGAATACACCAGTCCAAAAGTTAAGACAGCTCTTCTTATTAATCCACCGCTAGCAATGTATTCTATTATACCTATCCTACAAGACAAGTTCAAATGTTCCTCAATGAATTTAGTACTTACCAAATTCGAAATTAAGAATGTGAAGGAATATCTCCGCCAGCAGGAGACTATACGTCTTTATCACGAGGGTAAAACTAACCATCGTGGTATTACTGAATGCCACTTAGCTCTATCACGTAAATATTTCTGGCCAAAAATGAAAGATCATATTGCTAAATTCATTAATGAATGTACCATCTGTGGTCAAGGAATGTATCATAGAAACCCTATCAGACTCCAATTTAACGTAGTACCACCTGCTACGAAGCCATTTGAAATAATTCACATGGATCTATTCACGGTGCAAAGTGAAAAATATGTCACTTTTATAGATGGCTTCACCAAGTATGGTCAAGCTTATCATCTGCGTGATGGTACAGCCCTCAGTATTCTGCAGGCCCTTTTAAACTTCTGCACTCACCATGGTGTGCCCTTGACTATAATCACCGACAGTGGAACAGAATTCACCAACCAACTATTTCTAGAATTCAGTAGGTTGCACAAGATTAATCACCATAGAATCTTAGCTCACTCTCCGAATGAAAACGGTAACATCGAACGATTTCACTCAACTCTTCTTGAACACCTCAGACTCCTAAAGCTACAGCACAAAGAGGAGCCGAGCCTATAGATAATCTCATGCCCTACGCGTTGATAGCCTATAATAGTTCCATCCATAGCTTCACTAAGTGCAGACCATTTGAATTACTGACTGGACACTTCGACCCAAGAGACTGTTTAGATATCGACATGACCCAACACCTGTTGCAACAGTACGTTCAAAATCATCGAGAGCAAGTGCAAAAGGTATACGAGATAGTGAATAGTACATCCTTAGCTAATCGGACTGACATTATAGACAATAGGAATAAAGATAGGGAACTCGAACAACAGTACGCCCCTGAACAACAAATCTTCATCAAAAACCCGCTTGCTAGTCGTCAAAAGACAGCTGCTCGCTATATGCAAGATACAGTTTTAGCAAACCTACCAATACATATCTATACATCTAAAAAACGTGGCACCGTGGCCAAGTCACGTCTGAAACGAGTGCCTAAAGCAGTTAATTTGTTGCAGGATACTGTTAGTAGCGATCCTCAGGATCGTCCACCCTCAAGAGATAAAACTTGAGAGCCTAGCTGACGGACCAGGACTATTACCTCACAAACTTGGAGCCATGCGACTGACTACTCATCATCATACCTTCATACAGTACGTTCAGATTGACGACATTAAGGACAAAGTCGACTCATTACAGACTCAATTAAAAGGCTACAAGTTACAACTTACTAACGACACCTTTCTTTTGTACGAGACGCAAATCGACTATTTAACTGACAAGCTTGGCAAGGTATTACAGCAGTTAAAATCATTAGAGCCAAATAGAGTTAAAAGAGGTATTGTAGATGGCCTAGGCTCAGTTATTAAAAGTATAACGGGTAACTTGGATCATACGGATGCCGTAAAATACGACAAAACAATTAAGATTCTCAAAAGCAATCAAGATAAGATAACTTCTGAATTTAATAATCATATAAGTATCAGCAAGGAATTGATATCTAAACATAACAGCATTTTAACTCAGCTATTAGATACCCAAAATAAGATTAATAGTACAATTGAACTAATTTTAAACAGTGATGCTTACAGGGAAAATAGTCTTATTAAATATGCCAGATTTGCTCAGCTACTAATAATAGTAAATGAGAACATTGAGGATCTTGCTCAAGAACTAACTAGGTTAGAAAATTGTTTAGCTTTTATTCGTGCATCTAGCACTCACCATTCTATGATAGATATAGATATTTTAAGTTCCATGATAGAAAAGCTTAAGGATATTTATGGAGAGGATCAAATATTAAATCTCGAATAAGACAGTATTATGAGATCATAAAACCAGGGTCATACTATTCTAGGAATCAACTAGTTTTTATATTTAAATTCCCGATTATCTCCAGAGATTCATATAGCTTATATCATTTATCAGTAGTACCAAATAAAAAAGCACAGGCTTTAGTCCCCACCTATCCTTTCATTGCAACAAACGAGATTTCATTCATGTACATAGAGACAGAATGTCCGAAGTTAAACGACTGGTTTCTGTGTGAGACCACTCCAAATCATCAGCTGCTTACTAAATTTGACTGTATTCACGAGCTTATAGTTAATCAAAAGCTGAAGGACCGCTGCGAGTACGCAACAGTCACGCTGAAGAAAGAAGCCCTGGAAAAATTGGACGACCAACACTACGTCATCTCTTTCCCGCACCCCAGCAAAATTCAACTCACCTGTGGAAGACAAGACGACAACACTCTCCAGGGAAGTTATCTCGTCACTATTCCCGTCGGCTGCCGTCTGAAATCTTCAGAATTCACAATCACCAACGACAACGATGAAATCAAGGGGCAGCCGCTCATGCTTACCAAGATACC
This sequence comes from Udea olivalis, assembly GCA_947369235.1. NCBI lineage: Eukaryota > Metazoa > Arthropoda > Insecta > Lepidoptera > Crambidae > Udea > Udea olivalis. The sequence goes on from OX376355.1 coordinate 17,365,159, forward strand.
ATACGACGTCACTAGGCAGACCAGGATAGCATCTCACATCAAACTGAACTCCATCAACTTGCGAGAGTTACACAGCATCCAAGATAAGATCATGGTAAAAGATCCCATCAAGATTGACAGCATCCCAGTTAAAACTTTATATCATACGACACTACCATTTTATGTCGTAACGATCAGCTGTTGCACATTCTTCATCTTCTTCTTACGCCGGCGCTGCGGATCCTGGAACTGCAAGAAAGAAAAAGGAAACGAGAAGGAGTCATCACCCTCGGAGGAACAGGAAGACCCTACGACTATTCCGGCAACATTTTCACTCAACGTGCTAAAATAGTTGCCGTTCTAATGGGGGAGGAATTACGATACGGTACCCTAAGAAGATCGCTGAGGCTGCAGTTTGCACTTTATTGATTATTGGCTAGGTGTCGACGGTGCAATTCGATGCATTGACGTCAAACCCACTTTTCTTTATATTAATCTTTAATTATAATTGTATTCCATAATCATACTTCGATTAGGTTTCATCTCTTAAAACATAAGTCTTTATTGTAATATTTTATTTTCTTAATAAATTAGTTAAATAGATTTGTTTTTTTTTCGATCCTCCGGCAGCAACTAACGTAATTTGCTCAAATATACCACATAAAGCACATAAACATTGACCATTAGCCAGCGACATAATGCAGTAGAGCTTCTCCACTCTGAAGTCGCGCATCATTTTACAGTGGATAATCTCTACCGAGTTCTACCCTTAAAATTATGGTAATAAAATAATGCTGGTAGGTGCTATACTTTTAAAGTACTAGGCAATCTTGATCTTGAAAAATATTTATTACATTTATATGGTTTTTGCAAGTGACCCCAATAATTTTTACGGACCAAAATGAAAGACATTACTAATATTGCGTTTACAATATTTCATACGTAGGTACGCGTCCACATAGAAACTATATTTTATTATTACGTGGGTTAAAAACTGATTGAGATTGACTCTAAAGAAGTCTCTGGACAGGTTTATTTTTTAACTTTTCTTTTTTCTGTCCGAATAAAATTGCATAGAACTTTCATAGTTTGAAAGCATAATATTAATTTATATTCCTAGCCCTGATTTCTAAATCATTTCAGTTGTCCATAATACAATGCTTTCATCGCACTCGCTGGGATTTTCAAGTAATTGTGGCAATTGGGTATTTGACTTTAACTTTAGGGGTAATTTTTTTTGGGAGTTAGTAACCCTGGAACGCTGGCTCATGCTAACGGGTAACGGTTGCTTCGTGCGTTGCGGTGCAAAACTGCGAGCGAAGTTAGCTGGGTTCGCATCAAATGCGATGATGATTTGAATTTTGAAGGCCAACTGCAACTAGTAGACATAATTATTGACTTAAGGCCATTTCATTTCCAATAACTGTATTGTGAAGTGTTCAGTGTCTCAAGTTTTTTGAAGGAAGTTTATCAAAAGTGAGTAAGCATTGAAGTCTAGTACAAAGTTGTTAGTAGGTAAAGGTACCCAATCGATATGTTTGTTTATCTCATCATCATGCTCATCTCAGCTTTTTCAATGTGTAGTATACAGTAGACAGTGGTCTGCTAGTACTTAACCTTGACTGTATAGTACTTAACCACCTGTAAATTTATTTTTCAGACAAGCAAGAAGATTAAATTGCATTCTTAAGAAACCGTTGCGAACCTTGGGCTCAAGTTATTGAGTACTGGCTTTCAACCTATCCTCTCTAAGAGAATGCTACAGCAAACCAGGTGTGGCAGAATTTTTAGAAGAATGAAATATTCTAAACGACCCAAGGGATGAGCTGTTGCTAAGTATTCTGCATTAGTAAACATTTTAGAAGAGGCTTATTACATTTACTTTGGTTCACTTAATATAGATCAGGATTCAGTATTTTATTTATAATTGAATTTTAGTTAGAGGTATCTTCATTTTCAACCGACTTCAAAAAAGGAGGAGGTTCTCAATTCGACTGTATGCCTTTTTGTTTTATTTTATTTTTTTATGTTTGTTACCTCATAACTTTCGACTGGGTGAACCGATTTTGATCGTTCTTTTTTTATTTGAAAGCTGGTGCTTCCCGAAATCCCTGAGTCCCATTTTAATTTGGTCTAGTTCTGACATTGGCATCCATGAGAAAACCATATACGAGTAAGTCTTAAATCTAGATAGACAAAATGCGCGACAAATGGACGACAAATGGACGATTAACTTAATATTAAGTTAACCGATTTTGATAATTCTTTATTTATTTGAAAGCTGATGGTGCCCGTGTAGTCCCATTTTAATTTGGTCCAGTTCTGACAGTGGCATCCATGGGAAATCCATAAAGTCTTAAATCTAGATAGACAAAATGCGCGACCAATGGACGGGTAACTCAATATTACGCCAACCGATTTTGATAATTATTTTTATTTGAAAGCTGATGCTGCCCGTGTGGTCTCATTTTAATTTCGTCAAGTTCTGACAGTGGCATCCATGGGAAATCCATATAAGTCTTAAATCTAGATAAACCATATGCGCGACAAATGGACGAATAACTCATTATCACGCCAACCGATTTGAATGCTTCTTTTTTATTGGAAAGGATATACTTCAAGGGTAGTTTGCTGAGTGTTAGGTTCTGATTATGGGATCCATGACAAAATAACGGAACTCTTGAATTCTTAGGAGCAATTGAACGATACTTTTTCGATGTATAAAATAAATAAGAACTATTCACTGAAAATTAAGAAATAAACAAAAATTTTAACAAAAAAAAACAACTTCAAAAAAAACTATTCCAAAACAAAGCACTAAAAAGTAAATAAAAATAATTGCGTATTCTTCTAAAACTTATACGATAATATAATGTAGGTACAGTTATTGTTATTGTTGGAGTCGGTGTCAGCCAATGTAGGTTTGTAACTACCTACATACATACGTAAACGTGATATGTAGGAAATAGGTATATTGCTAGGTACATTTTAGTGTTTCCTTGGCTGACACCGACTCCAACAATAACAATAACTGTACCTACATTATATTATCGTATAAGTTTTAGAAGAATACGCAATTATTATCTTGAGTATTCAATGAATTTAAGATTTCGAAGCTAGATTGAATTTTAATGGTTTAAATTAAACAATTTACTTATTGCATGCCGATTTAGTATCTTGTTAAAGTGTGTTAAGTTGTAAACTTTGATACATTTGTCGCGGTACGCGATGTAAGTCGTCATAAACAATGGGGTAAGTGCCTGAATTTTGAGTGTGAATATAATTTTTGTGTTATGCAACACTAGATTTGACAGCTAATTTGAGCGATGGCAATTTTTGGTTAGAAGATGGCGCGATGATGGCGGAAACGACACTCGAGAAAGGAAGGTTATAATTACTTTGAAGGGTTAACGGTTATGCTGAAGTGTGAAATGAGACGAGCCGGGACACGGGATAGTGGGTAAGTGATAATGCTAATAGATATATATATATATATATATATATATAATAGATAATCACTTAAAGACCGTACGTAACGATGAGGCATGTAATAATGAGGAAACCGTGTAATTATGGTAGGTTTTCCTTAAACATGAGAATATTCGTTCAAATGGTTAAACTAATTACCCAGGCGATCACAAAAGCTAACCTCGCACTGCTTAGCGAGGGGTGGAGTAAAGTATCACAAGTGAAATTAGTAAGTGTGCTTTTGTACCAGTGTGATCGGGTGGTAAGGATACGGTAGTTTGGGAGGTTGGAGCAACCCTGGGCAGGACTAAAGGGGATGGTGGAGGTCCTCGTGGGGGCATAGCCCTCACGTCCGGCAGGTGTCAAGAAAGGGTATAACCCACAGTAGCAAAATAAGTTACAAGATTAATATTGAGACACCTAGGCACAGATACTGTGTCCCGACCGGAGAACCCAGTCGACCGAGGGGTAACTCTGGATTGGCCAGGCCCCAGGAATTGACTATAGTTTTGCGAAGCTAGAAATAATTGAACAGTTGGTCGACTCATTATTACATTCTCATGGTATGTTTATTGAACGATAAAACATTTGTTGCACATGCTATCCCATACTAAGACCTGGGCGAATACGCCGGAAGTACGGAAGGGGCGACAAAATGGTGGAGATGCTGGGATTTGAATCCAGCTTTTATGACAGATTTATTCTGGCTTTCCTCTAACTAGCAATGCAGATTGATTGCTGGTCGCTCGCAACTTGACTTTTTGTCGGCCGGTGATAATGCGGTGTTCGGCCACGAGGGGCAGTAGTTGCTGTCAGTGTCGCGATTTTCTTGCGACCGAGGTTGGTGAATGGCCTTACAGAATAACGTTTTAATATTATTATATTATAGTAAAAAGTTACATCCTTGCTATAGTGCTATATTTTCCCGGGTAAAATCGGCACTGTTATAGGAAGGTAAACCTATTCCTAACCTAACCTATGAAAACCAAGGATTCTAAGGATCTAGATAGGTGAGTTTTGGGTCGAATTATGCGTTACGTATATTTTATAATAGAATTATGATGCAAATAGACCGTATTTGAGTTCCAATTCTAAGTTAGTGAATTTAGATGAGTGGGATCACCCCACTGGAGTGGTAGGGTTAATTGAGTAACATGCATCGAGCAACCAACAGGTTAATACAATGTGAACCCCGTTCCTGTTCCACAGAGTACTGAATATCCAGGTATAGTTTATAACAGCGCCATCTGGGAAAAGATAAGGAAGATAAAAAAAACTCATAATCGGATCTTTTATATTTACGAGTATTATCGACCCATGATTTAAAAGAATCTGGATCTCTTTAATAGATATAAGTTTTGGAGTCAGTTCAATGGTAATTTTAACTATGATTTCGTGGAAAAAGGAATAAACAGTGGAAGTGGTATGGGGCCAAAAGCAGAGGTGGCGTTACAAACGCTCCCGTAATTGGGATCTTATTAATTTAATAATTGAAGAAATTTCCCTGTATCGTGTCTAACTGTGGTGATAATCTGTGATCATTCAAGATAGCGTCCAATTCCGTTCTGTGCATTTGGTTACGTCTGTGACAAAGTATCTATAACTGCGATAAAAAATAATATCCAGTAAAATTGTAAATTCATGAGCGGAGCCAAATGCATTAATGTTAAATGCAAGTAGCTTTTATTTTAAGTACCCCACTTGATAACCTGATAATCTTTCAATTGAGTCTTAACTTGCCCCGCATAAAAAAGCTTTAAATGAATTTCGTTTAAAAAAGGTTCACACAAAAATAAATAAGAATTCATCTTAAGTTATTGTGTTTTTTATCTTTTCTATAGTCTTTTCTTTAAATTAATTCAAAAAATTATAAGGAATCAATTTAAGGAAAATTTATGGCTCTAGACATCCTAACCCTTTAACTTTTTAAAAACTTAAATGCCTTGGTGCGAGCGTGCTCCATTTTGGCTGCAAATGGAGAATATCTTTGCCTGGCATTTGCCATTAAGGAAAAAAAGTAAAACGTTATGTATCATTTTCACCCAGCCAATCAGCGATGATCCTCTACGTCCAGTCCAATTTGTATGGAAAATTGCCGTCTGGACTTGTTTGTTCCCTAGTTAGTCTGTTTCCGATTTAGTGGGTTTAGGTATTTGTGTGTGCTGAATAGTAAAATAAGTGTTCTTAGTTGAGTGTAACGGATATATTACAGATAAGTTACGAAACAAACGAAGTATTCGTACCAGGAAAACAATCTGTAAGTATAAAAACGCATTTTGCCGGCCGTCCATTTTATTTAAGGTTAACACTGGGCACAATTTATTTCAGATCGGGATTACTATATAGAATTTTGGAATTAGTGAAAGGGGAATATCTCGGGAAATAGAAGATATCTTATGGCGATTACTTGAGCTGCGTCAACAGCGACTCGAAGCATGTGTTCAAGATGTTAACAACACGCTTGGACCGGATGGACGCATTAGCATCGAGACAGCGAAAGCCAAAATGTCGCAGCTCAAGACCCTTATCTCCAAATTAGACAGCGAGATAAAAAACTATACATCCAAATCCATCGAGCCTGCGTTGCTGGTGGTGGAGAAGGCAATGCAAATCCAGTTACGAGCTGAAGACCTCATGGCCGACATGGAAATAGCCATGAGTGACGCCGAAGCCGTAAAGGAAAAGTTCTCGACCAAGTTGCCTCAACTCGAGTTGTGCAGGTTCGATGGAAATAAATTAAAGTGGAACGAGTTTTGGGACAAATTTACAAGCAGTGTGCATGCGAGAGATATCGCGAATGTCGACAAAATGTCGTATCTCCTGAGCTGCTTGGAGGGAGCCGCCGCAGATGCTCTTGCAGGATTACCTACCTCCACGGCTAACTACCCGATCGCTATAGAAACGCTGCAATGGAGATTCGGAGCAAACGACCTACTGATCGACTCTCACTATATGGCACTCAATGGGTTACCAAGAGCCGCGTATACAAGTGGCAGCTGCCGTGCCACACACAAAATCGAGCAACATACGAGTATAAGGGTACTGGAAACTTTAGGGGAAGAGCCAAATGGAAATGATCTAAGATCAGTTGTTTTGGCAAAGTTTCCAGACCCGATAGTTCATGAAATGCATGTGGTACAGCCAGAGTCAACATGGCCGAAATGAGAAGCCATCTCAACGTTATAATCACAGCCATGGAGAGAACCGCGCTCTCCCATGACGCGGTTCGGGACGGAGTAACGGATCTTGTGTGGATATTCAGCTACGAACTAGCAACTTTTCACCTTCTGGTGTCTTCTGCTGTCAAGTGACTGCTACAAGCATGTTTATTTCGGACGGCATGGTAACAATCCTAATGATATTTTTTTGTTTTAGATGACGTGGTACCAAATTTTGGATTTAGTTGGAATAATAACCTCGTTATTAGCGCTTTCATCAGCGCAATATTTCTTATCACATCTCAGGTTAGTGACATATTTTTATAATTTGGCTATTATTCTCAAAAACAAAACTTCCGAGTATAACCAACCAATCCAGTTCGCACGCGGCAGCGATCGCGGTCGGTTGTCACGTGAGCATAACCGAGATGTCGAATTTAGTGAAATGTACGAAGTGCAATATTGTCATAAACGAAGTGCTTGCATTTGTGTGCAATAAAATGGACGTGATGGACGAGGAAAGCATTAGTTTAATATGTGCGAGTGCTTTTACTGAAGGGTGAAATTACAACAGCAAAAAATCTGTTATATGATTCTATTTCAACCGCTGGGAAGAAGAAAATTCGCAAGAAAGAAGGTAAAACGCAAAGAGAAATTGAAGATATAATCTGCCTACTGAAGGATACGGACCCAGAAAATATACCAGTCTTTGTGGCCAGAGAACTACAAAGACTGCCGCCGGTTACGTTCGACCACATTGATGTGACCAGTCTGCTTAAAAATATTGTGAAAATGCAAGCCGAAATAAGACAAATAAAAGATAATTATGTGTCTAATAAACAGATGCAATCATTAAAACAAGAAATTGAAACTCTAAAAGAGCCTGCGAGTGTCAAGAATTTTCTTCATAACGTTCAAACGAAAAGAGGTGCGTGTTTAATGTCTAGTTTTGACTATGATAGTGGTCCAATGGGATTACCACCAATTTCTTCTAACACATCGCCACAATTGAACCCAACCGATATTATAACGGAGGTTAGGAAGACGCCGAAAAGTTGTTTACAACGGTTATCAGCGCGCAATAACTCGAGCAGGCCAATCGAAAGCAACGAAGATAAGCCGCCTGTGAGAAACAATGCTCCGTCTAATGCAATGACTCACGCGCTTACCATACCGGTCGAAGCGGCCGCGGCAAGCTGCCACAGTGCAGCCGAGATGGGCCGTAAGTCAATGGTTGATGTTGTTCGCCAAGGTGAATGGAAAACACCAACGCATAGTGAGGAATGGAAACTAGTGCAACGAAGGAAATCGAGAAATCGTTTTATTGGACAAACAGGAAAAGCAGCTGTAGAGATGGGCGAACACTTTAAAGCGGCTGATATAAATATCCCTATCTATATTTATAACGTATCCAAAGAAGTGACTTTAGATCAGATCGCAGATTACATAGAAAAGAAATCCAATATTCGAGTGAAGTTAGAAAAAATAAATATGAAGACTGAAAAAAATTATGACTCGTACAAGATTTATATTCCTAAATATAAATTGGATATGTTTATGTGCGATGAATTTTGGCCAAGTGGAGTTGCGTACAACTTCTTCAACTTAGGGTATAAGAAGTATGTCAACAAATCCAAGAATGGTGATAAATAGTAATAAATAAATAAATATAAATAAATATGCGCCAGACAACACACCTCTTGTAATGGTCTCGAAATAGGGATTAATATCCCTGTGTTACGAGGTACCACACAAGCAAATAAGCTAGGGGCGTCTCCCAGCACACCCAGACCCGAGGCAATTCAGAAAAGGTCGTTTCCTGAATTGACCCGACCGGGAATCGAACCCGGGACACTGTGGTAATCGAGGCGAGAAACCGTGCTATAGCGCACTACGCCAATCGTGTCGTCAAATAGAAAATAATAGAAGTTCTATAAGTAATAATTTAACTAGCTTCAACTGCAAATCTCTAAAGAGATCGATAGAAGGAGTTCGTATACTATGTCAGTCAAGTGACATTTCAGCTCTTCAAGAGACCTGGTTGTTACCACATGACCTGCCGCCTCTTAACCCCGTGGATACGTCGACGGGCTTGTTGCGAGGGCCGACCTTACGGTGGAGTGGCTATACTGTGGCGCAAAAGTTCGTTCGATGCGGTAACAGTGTTAAATTGTGATAACGTTCGAGTCGCTGCCATAAGAGCTTCTGAGAGTAATAGGTCTATAGTGTTTTTCAGTGTTTATATGCCTACTAACTGTCAAGAAAACCTACCTATATTCACGGAATGTTTCAGTGTGGTTAGATCTATCATTGAGACCGAGGAGAATGCTGGGGTGGAAGCCTTCTATGTGCTCGGTGATTTTAATTCTCACCCAAAAGAACTATTTTTTAATGAGTTGGTCGAATTCTGTAATGAACAAAACTGGTTATGTGCAGATGTAAATGCTTTGGGATTGCACTCGGGTACATACACTTTTGTGAGTGAAGTACATAATAGTGAGAGATGGTTGGACCATTGCATCGTTACTGAGGCAGCTAGTCAGACCATAAATAACATACACGTAAAACATGATGTATACTGGTCTGACCATTTCCCACTAATAATTGAATGTAATTTATTTAATGTCACGCCTAAAGTCGTTATGTCTAGCTGTCAACAAAATGCCTTAAAAAGGGTAGGTTGGGGACAAAGACAACCTGCTCAAATAGAAAAATATCATGAGATTTGTCATAACAAACTTAGAAATATTGCTTTCCCAAAAGGGCTTACTGAATGTGGTGACGGTTTTTGTAATAACTTGGACCACAATGTAATAATTACTGAGATGTATAGTGAAGTAGTAAGAATTCTTTCCGAAGCTGCGTCGGTCACATTTCGTATAAAGTGCGCTAGAAGGGGTTACATATCAGGGTGGGATAGGTATTGCGCAGGCTTACATAAAGAGCCGCGACATAGGTTCCACACATGGGTTACTGCGGGGAAGCCGCTCACCGGTGAAATATATCATGAAATGTGTGAAAGTAGGAGAAAGTTTAAAAGAAAGTTGAAGTGGTGTCAAAATCGACAAGATCAGATTAGGATGGATACACTAGCATCGGATTTAGAGGGGAAAAATTTTAGTAAATTTTGGAAAAATACGAACGAATTGAATGTCAAACCAAGTATACCGGTAAGCGTGGGGGGAGAACATGATCACAAAAGTATTGCCAATAATTTCAAAGACCACTTAACTGTGAAGTCACCCTTAGCCTCAGTGTCGGGACCAATGAATAATGGTGGGAGCGTCGTGTCTGGGAGATCAATTTATTTTTCTGCTAAGGAAGTAGCTAAGGTTATTAAAAGCATGAAGAAGGGTAAGTCTCCCGGGCACGATGGTCATAGCATTGAACATTTTAAATATGTTGGTGTTAATTTACCCCGTGTACTCGCTATGTTGTTTAATTTTAGTCTGTGTCATAGTTTTTTGCCGGAAGCACTAATGCGTACTATTGTTGCACCAATTGTGAAAAACAAGACAGGTGACACATCTGACAAGGGTAACTACCGGCCCATCTCGCTTGCCACCACGACGGCGAAGATACTTGACAGTATGCTTAATGCCTGCCTTGCAAAGTATGTGGATTTACACGATGCTCAGTTTGGATTTAGGCCGGGTCTGTCCACAGAAAGTGCCATCCTTTGCCTAAAGCACACTGTCGGGTACTATACGAGAAAGAAAACGCCGGTGTATGCATGCTTTCTCGAATTATCCAGGGCTTTTTCGACCTTGTTAATTATGAGTTGCTATGGGAAAAGTTGGGAAAAATTGGTATACCGTCGGAATGTACTTTTCTGTTCAGATTTTGGTACAATAACCAAAAGAACCAGGTGAGATGGGCGGGTACGCTGTCGGATGAGTACTCACTTGGGTGCGGGGTGAGGCAGGGGGGGTTAAGCTCTTCTTTACTTTTTAGTATTTATGTCAATCAGCTGATTGAGCGGCTTAGCGGTACCCACATCGGCTGTTATATAGACGGACAGTGTGTTAATAACTTAAGCTACGCCGATGATATGGTGCTGCTAAGCCCCTCGGTTGGTGGGCTCAGAAAACTGTTGGCAATTTGTGAAACGTATGCGGAGGCACATGGTTTGGTGTATAATGAAAAAAAGAGCGAACTCATGATTTTTACTGCCGGGAAACGCGCACCTAACCATGTGCCGCAAGTGTTACTGAATGGAATGACACTAAACCATGTATGTAAATTTAAGTACTTGGGTCACGTCATCACTGCAGACCTTTGTGATGACGAAGACATAGAGAGGTAGCGTAGGGCATTGGCGGTAAAAAGCAATATGCTTGCTCGCAGGTTTGCTCGATGTACGGGAGAGGTAAAACTAACCTAACCTAACCTAACCCTATTCAGGGCTTTTTGTCAATCCTTTTACTCGAGCGGTCTGTGGGTGACGTATACGCGACGAGCCTACAATGCACTTCGCGTGCAATACAACAACGCTTTCAGGGCCCTGTTGCGGCTGCCGAGGTAGGTACTGTAGTGCTTCGGGAATGTTTGCGGAAGTGCATGTTGATGGCTTTCATGCTATCATCCGCAAAAAAGCCGCCTCTTTAATGCAGCGCCTGAGGGGCAGCGGCAACAGGATTCTGAAAGTGATTGCTGCGCGCCCTGACTGTCCTATTCAAACCCACTGGATAGGACTTGTGACTGGGCAAATCAAGTAATAATCTCTTGTACACACTAACACTACTAATATAGTATAAGTATTCAATTGTTACTAACAACTATTAACCAATCTATGGATAATTATATCTGAAAATAAATATTTTTATTATTATTACTATAACAGGGTCTTTTGATAATCACCCGGTATAAAAAAGTACGGGTGATAATCATATAGGATATATACAAAAGTATACAATTTACAATAAACAAAAATAAAAATAGTAATAAAAAGACCAAAGTCATAAAGGTTAAGATTTTTACCGTCTGCTTTTGTTACTGTCGCAAGTTTCCGTGTTGTGTTATTCAAAGTTTTATTTACGAAATGAGTAGTGACAGTGAATCGTCGTCCCAAAAAAATACCCAAAAAGGGAGGATGGACTGCAAAGAAAAAAGGTGAGACAGTTTTTGAACATCGAACACAAACATTTCGGGATGAGTGGTTAAAGCATCCAATATTTAGAGACTGGTTAGAGCCAGACCCAAAAGATCCAAAGAAAGCGAAGTGTGCATTCTGTCCATCAAGCTCCTTGGTTTCTGAAATTACAAATCTTAAATCTCATGCCGAATCGAAAAAACATTTGAAAAACAAACCTGGTTCATCGGGTCTACAATCCCAAAAGTTGATTTCGTTTGGTTTCAAGATGGGCCCCACTCCAAAAAACAAACAAAAGGATCGAGCTGAAATTGAACTACCTAGCTGCGTTTTTTGCAGAACACAATATTGCTTTTTCTGTAGCTGACCATCTGACGGATTTACTTAAAGATATAGATTCAAAATTAGTTCAAGAAATTGAACTAAAGCGCATAAAAATGACAGCAATAATAAAAAATTCAATTGGAGATGGTCATAAAGCAGACTTAGCGAAGAAATTGACGACCACAAAGTTTTCTGCGCTTACTGACGAAACTACTGACGTATCAACAATTAAGACAGCTTGTGTGGTGGTTCGTTATTTTGACAATGATGCTCAGAAAATCTGCAGTGTGTTCTGGGAACTATACCGACATCTGAGAGAAAATATTCAACCAACTCGTTCCTTGTATCTTCATGACACAGATTTGTATTGACCTCTCTTGGCAAGGCAACAAAACAATCATTTTCAGGAGTTACTGTGCGCCATTCACCTGGTATGATTTCTCCGTTATCATTTTCAGAATCATATTCGTTTCGCTGTATATTTTTTTTAAATAATTAAACAAATGTACACAGGCCAATGTCACAATAGCAGTTTTTTGAGGACATAGCTGAATAGGTCTCTTGAATATTTGAAATTTGCTGTTTAACTGCCCAAACACATTTTCAACTACTCTTCGTCCTCGACATATACGATAATTGAAAACTCTTTTGGGAGATCTTTTTGTGTGATTACCATCGTAAGGTTTTATAATGTGGGTTTGTAATGCAAAAGCATCATCACCCAAAAAAAAATAGGGCACTGGTACATTCCTCCCAGGTAGAGGTTTGTTGTCCGGCAAATTTAAAGAATTGTTATTTAACATTCTACATAACGAAGAGTTATTAAAAACACCGCCATCTGAAATGCGACCCTGACATCCCACATTAGCGTATAAAAACTTGTAATCTGCATCCACTAATGCAAATAGTACAATACTGAAATAAGTTTTATAGTTAAAATATTCACTTCCACTTCTTGGTGGACATTGCATTTTTACGTGTTTTCCGTCCATTGATCCAAGGCAATTAGGAACATTCCATCTATCCAGGTATCTATCTGCAACGTTTTTCCATTCGTTTGAAGTTCTCGGAATCTAAAATAAGAACATTAACTAAATTATACTTCGAACTAAATCAAACAGCACAAAAAATATACATCTATTTAAAATTTACATTTATATTTATTAACATTTAGATTTATTTACAAGAGATAAACATTTAATTTTACCTTTACATACTCTGAAAGGCCATCGATTTTAGCTTGGCATACTTCTGGGATAATGTATGAAATAATTTGAGGAGATACTTTAAACACTGATGATTCGCCCGTACTCAGGTATTTTAATGTTATTGCTAATCTGTCTTGTGGCGAAATTGCAATTCTGCAATTTGTATCTTTTTTAACTATTCTCGGCCCAACAATATTCAATAAATATTCAAAGTCGGTATTAGTTAATTTCATGAATGTTTTAAAATGTATGGGATTTTGTACAGGGTGGGCCAAGAATTCGTTAACATTTAAACCTAACACCCCGCGCTAACGCAAGCCGCGCGGGGAGCGGGGAGTGGCCTGACCACTAGCTCGCTTCTCGGAAATTTAGTCGCAATGGATCGCTTCACGGGGCCGCAGCGCGCTTATTGTGTGAAACAATTTTATTTAAATAACAGTTCGCTCATTACTGTGAGACGCTTATTTCGCGTTGAATACGATTTACACGATTTAAATCAGTGTCCGAGTGCTCCATTAATAAAGAAATGGGTTAAGAAGTTCGAAGAGACGGGATCAACACTAAACGTGAAGCAAACCGGCGGCCCACGGACTTCTCGGAGCGAAGAGAACGTGCAGCGAGTTTCCGCATCAGTTCGACGTGATCCAGATTTATCGACGCGCAAACGTTCGGCTGAATTAGGATTATCCCGTACATCATTGCGCCGTATTTTGAAATTAGATTTGAAATTACATCCATATAAGAACCAGTTAGTACAGGAATTAAAACCTAATGATTTAAATTTGCGCAAGTCGTATGCCGAAACAATGTTAGATCGATTCAATAATTTTGACAACATCTTATTTTCCGACGAAGCCCATTTTCACCTCAACGGACACGTAAACAAACAGAATTGCAGGTATTGTAGCAGCGAAAATCCCAAATCTAAACACGAGAGGCCACTTCATTCTCCCAAGGTAACGGTATGGGCTGCAATTTCGGCAAAAGGAATCATTGGGCCCTACTTTTTCGAAGATTCTCGCGGCCGTTCGGTTACTGTGAATTCTGCTGAGTATGTGAAAATGTTACGGGACTTCTTGGCACCGAAGCTACTGGAATTTGCTGGCTACAATCGTAACACATGGTTTCAGCAAGATGGAGCCACTTGTCACACATCCAACGAGTCCCTGCCGTTGGTCAAAGAAATTTTTCCGGAAAAACTGATTTCCAGACGAGGCGACTTCCCATGACCACCTAGGAGTTCAGATTTAACCCCAGCAGACTTCTTTTAATGGGGTTATTTGAAAAGTCGTGTGTACATCCATAAACCAAAAACATTACTTGAACTAAAGGAAAAAAATTGCGAAGAAATGTCGGCGATCTCGCGGTCTCTTTTTCGACGAGTATTCAAAATGTCGGTGTTCGCTTAGAAGAGTGCAAACTTCGAAACGGTGGTCATTTAGATGATGTTATTTTTAAAAAGTAAATTCCAAATAATTAACTTTCACGTAAATAAACAATTTTTAAAATATGTCAAATGGTTTTTTTTATACATTTTTTTCAATTGTTAACTAATTCATGGCCCACCCTGTACAATCAAGTCATCTGCTTTCAAATCTCTTAATCTGTCATAATTGCTATAACAATTGCGACTCAGTAAACTAGGTCTAACCCAACAGCTTCGTTCCCTTTGGAGCGATCCAGCAATAAACATTCCACAAGCTGCTATCAACAGATCACTGCCATCGTCCATTTTTAAGATTATTTCTATTTGCTGAATTATGGAAGATACACCACCAAAATTATAACACAACCACATAACCTTTATCGACACGCGGCAATCACTGACTGCCAAATAAATTTCTCATCTCAAGCCGCCGACATGCCGCCGACCAAATTTTCCGACTTGTAATAAGTGAAGCCGCCAACTAGACCGCCGACATGCGTCGGCGGCCCGGCGGGCTCAATGTGTATTGCGCTTCACATGTAGTAGTGTATAAATTGCTCATTGTTTAACTTGTTTCACAATCGTTATGCATAAATATCTAAATGGTCAATTTTTGTTACATTTACAGTATGCCAAAGACACCAAAAGTTCAATATAGCAAAGAAAATTTGCAAAAAGCGATCGAAGCTTTACAAGATGTTTCCATCAATTTATCTACAAGACAAATTGCTGAAAAGTACGGTGTTCCGAGGTCCAGTCTCCGATACCACATTAAAAATCCGGGACATAAAACCAGCTTAGGGCCATCTCCCATATTAACTGTATCTGAAGAAAGTCGTTTAGAGGATTGGATAATAATTTAGGCAAGAAAAGGATTTCCCCGAAATAAAGAAGACATTTTAGACACCGTGCAAAAATTTCTAGTGCAAAACCCGCGCCCTAATTCATTTTCAGATAATAGGCCAGGTGATGGTTGGTGGAAGGCATTTTTAAAGAGACATCCAAAGTTAGCAATTAGAACATCAGAAGGCGTGACAAAAGCAAGTTCTTGTGTTTCGGAAAAAGATATAAGGTAGGGTTTATAAGATATAGGGTGGTTTACTGAAATTCAAAATTATGCTACCGAAAAAGACTTGACTCCCATTTTAAGTGCACCACATCGCATCTTTAATGCAGATGAAACAAATTTCCAAATTTGCGTTAAAAGTGGTCAAGTATTAGCAGAAAAAGGCGCAAAAAATGTCTACAATATTGAAAAATCTCAAGCAAAAGAGTATATTACAGTTTTATTCACCTTTTCAGCTGCAGGAAAAATCTGCTGTCCATTCATTGTTTATCCATATCAAAGATTGCCTGAAAACTTTTTTGATTCTGTACCTGATGGATGGGGGATTGGAAAATCCGACACTGGTTGGATGACTACAGAAGTTTTCTACGAGTTCATTGCCAATGTATTTTACCCCTATCTCCTCAGCAATAACATTGAACTACCAGTGATACTCTATGTGGACGGTCACAAAACTCATTTAAATTTTCACTTGAGCCAGCTTTGTACTCATCTTCAAATTGAGTTAATTGCACTGTATCCAAATGCCACGAGAATCCTCCAGCCTGCTGATGTAGCTGCATTCCGACATCTTAAAATAGGATGGAGGAAAACTTTAAGAAAGTGGCAAAATGAACATAATAATCAAAGTGTCACAAAATTGAATTTTGCTCCTGTATTTAATGAAGCTGTTATGATGAGTCTAAAACCTGAAATATTAGTAAACGGTTTTAAAGCCTGTGGCCTTTATCCATTCAACCCGGACGCGATTAATTATAATAAATGCCTTGGTGCTACGAGCAATAATGTACACATGCAAAATAAGAGACTAGTTTCTGATTTAACAACGATAAATTACTCAACCGCTGTAAATATCATTGGACCATCTATTAACAATGATTTCGAAAATCGTCATCGAAATATGCCCTACCAAAAGGATAATGAACACTTGGATATGTTATATAAAGTGTGGAAAGCATTTCATGACGCTGAAACTTTGAATATTACAGACCATGAAGTAGATTTACTAGTCGTAACACCGCAAAAACAAGATCAAGATTCAATTAAAAAAGTTAATGACCTAAAATCTGCACAGGCACAAGAAACATTAAGGATTCATCACTTGATTTTACCTCGTCAGTGCCTGAAGCTTCTTCATCTAAACAAGTCACATCAACTGTTGAGTCACTCGTCAGCTGCCAAGTCCAATAATTTTTAAAAAGAAATGTTCTTTGGGAGAATACTTAGCTTACCCAGAAACGCCAATAAGGAAAGGAAAAAGACAAACTGAACGACAGCCTTATGCCATCAGCTCCCAAAATTTCAAGGCAGCATTACATACAAAACAAAAAGAGGAAGAAAATCTGTTAAAAGATAAAGAAGAGAAGAAGTTGATTAAAGAAAAGAAAAAGACTGAAAATGCAATTAAGAAGACTAAAAAGACTGATAAAAGTTCAAAGGGAAATACAAAAGATGAAAATACTTCACTGAATTTTAATAGCGAGACTGTTAATTCTAAGGAAGTTGATACAACTTTAGTGAAAAATAACCAACAACTGATTGAACATTCTGAGCAACCACTTGTACCAATCCCAAAGAAGATAAAAAAAGAAATAGACGTGAAAAATAAGGAAAAGCGAGAAATACCAACATCTAAAAAGATAACTGTTTTAATTAACATTGTAATAGAACCTGGTAACATTGTAACAAAGCCTACTTGTGGAGTGTGTCGTTTCAATGTGATAAAAAATGAATTGACTTGCAGTGCTTGTTCAAAAATCTTTCATGTGCGTTGCATTCCACCAAAACATAAGGAACATATACCCGACAGCTCCGATTTACATTAATTTTTATGCCATCTTTGTTTTGAAGTAGATGATTCTTTCTCTGGCGATTCTGACTCATCAACATCAGCTAAAGAATTATTTGAGACAGTTAATAGAGCCAAACGCAATTTATTTTGAAATATTGAAGACTTTCCTATGACATTTAAGTTTGATGTTTTGTTTTGATTATTTATTAACGTTTAAAGTTTAATTTATCATTTTAAGTTACTGGGCAATGACTGTGCTCTGATGTGGGCAATTAGTAGAGGAATTGGGCAATGACTGTACTTTTTAGATGATTTTAAATTTATTTAATTATTTTCTAAGTTATGTAAGTTTTAACTAAAAACTGTTAATACTCTGCTGGAGAGTTTATTAGATTACAAGGAAAAAGTAATAAATTGTTGATAGTTATAATACTTTTTTTTTTTTTGATGTCAATGTGTTTGAAGTCCTTAAGTGGGCAATGGCTTTACGGTTTACCCTACCTAAAATTAGTCATTTATTAGTATACACAGTAAAGATTTTAGTTAAGTCTTTCATTATTTTGAATTTCTATTGTTTAAGTTGAAAATTATTTGTATGGTTAGTGAATGCGAGAAATCAGCCATACCTACTATTGAAAATTATCTACGTAAAGTTAGGAATGTTATCTGAAGTTTTTTGTTGTCCTTGATTTTTTTTTAAGTTATTATTTATCCTTTTGGAACTATTTATTGTTATAGAAAGAAATTACTTATTCTGTTGTTAATTACGCTTGGTTTATCTTCAAATCTGTGATATTAGCAGCGTTTTTTCCTAAAATAAAAACGCATATTATTTGAAACTATAGCTTGAGATAGGCACATGTGTGCTACCTGTCGTTTGTCTCTCTTTACAGCAATATCTAGCCTACTCGCTTGCACATCTGACGTCACATCAACTCCGCCTTCCACCGGGCAGGCATTGCGAGAGCGATGCGCGCTTATCTCAAACTGCCTACATAAAAAGTTACAAAAACGGTCAAGTACGAGTATTTAATATTGATTATTAAATAGGTTCTTAAGTATTAAAATTTAATAAAGTTAATAACTTTTTCATGTGTATTAACAGATATTTATGTAATAAAGTACTTACTTTCAGGGCAAAATTACATTGTATTTTGTAAAATTTTGTTTCAATTACCTACTTAAAGTGCAGTTACAAATTGATTATTGATTATTAATAAACATAAATATTATTAATAAAGAGTGCTATTTTGTATACTTAAGTATTTTATTTATTAACACAGGCGGCGGATAGGACCTGAAAAGCTGAAAGTAAAACTTTCACACAAGCCAATTAGTATAGAAAGTTTGAGAAACATAATTTCTTCATTTTTCGTTATGCGGGGAAAGATCGGACTATAAATCTTAAAAAAATAATGTTGTGAATGTTCTACCTAAACTACTATTTTTCCTTTAGTATATTCATAATAGGGATAAAACCGGATATTTCTCTAATGAAAACCTGATGTTTTAAGCCACACAGTCGCTTTTAGATAGTAGTCCGAACTTACCCCGCTATGGTCCGATCTTTTCCTGGTATTTGCATTAGCAAACCTATTTTTTACAAAGGTATAACTTGGCAATCTCTTAAGTAAAGAAACTAACAAAAATACTGATTGACAATAAATTTATTCCAGAGCAACGAAGGCTCAAATAAATTTGAAAATCTTATATAGGAAAAGGGGGAAAAAAAATTGCTGCAGCCTCTTCAACTAACCGAAAAACAGTCCGGCCTTACCCCAACGTACCTTAACATAATGTATTTTCCCATTAGAAGTCCAAAAAGAAATTAAAAGTACTGATATGAGTAAGTATTGAGGGCTTGCTTGCTTTAGGGCTACTCATATTAGTATCAAAAAATGATTTGAGTACTACTCATATTATATAGGTATTGATACCTTGGGGGTTCCGAAACATCCCTATTTAAGCACACTGATGCTCTTCTCTCTGTATGTCTACAATAAACTTGTATGTAAGACGCGCCCAGCATTTTCTAAAGATCTAGATATCAAGTTCTAAACAGAGAATAGGTTGCTCAGTAAAATTTGCCTGTTGCTAGTTACCACATTAGTAATGCGAAGGACGAAATAAGTCATTAGCACACAAATTTATAAGTTTATTAACCCATTAACGCCCTCTGTACACACGTGTGTACACTACTTGAAACCTATTTTTTGAATGCAGCCACAAGTGTCAAAATAAATTGTTTCTCACAACTTAATCCAGATGTCACTAGAAGCTATAAAAAATAAAAAAGTTGGCAGGTCGCGCGAAAATAAATGTCAAACTGACAACTTTTCTCTGGTTAATCTATAAGTGGTGGACACCGTCTGTTCAATCTTTTTTGTTACAGCAAAAAAGATTCAACCTTAAAATCTGTTGTGAATGTTTAACAAAGAGAGTGACAAGAGCTGCACAGATTACCGGGGAAGGTACCTGAGCATGTTCTGGAGTGGAGACCACGTATCAGCAAACATAATGTAGGACGCCCTCCGGCCAGGTGATAACATGCGAAAGGTTGCAAGCAGAAACTGGATAAATCTGATTTTAAAAATTTAACCTCTGAATTGGTCTAATTCTACGTTCAAAGGTAAGTTTACATTGTTAATTATTATATAATTACAAAATAATAACAAATAGTATCATATCAGATAGCAAAAACTTTTTGTCAATGTTGGTGTACACGCTCGTGTACAGTGGGCGAAAGTATACTCAGAAAAATATTTTTGCAGGACCCGGTTGATCATTGATGATGTCGCGGAAATATTGTTTATCTTCTCATAACGCTTTCCTAAGACTGGAGGAAGCCGTCGAGTCAATTATGGCAGCGGAGCATGATGACACGGAAGTCGACTTGATCGTAATACCACCTGATCCGGCAGTTGTCAGTGATGAAGAAGAAGGTGCAGAAGACGATTTAACAACTTCTGCATTTCCTCGCGACATACCAGGTACGATCGAGTTATCACACCGCCAATCTTCGGATCAAGAGTCAGAGTGGAACATGAGCGACGAAGAACCGCTATCGAGCCTTGGTCCGTCCCGAAAACGAGTTTGTAGCGAAGTTCCTGAAAACCCTACCTGGAGAAAAATATTACCCATTTACACTATGTCTTATGAAATCACACAGGTAGTTTAGGAACGGCAACAGTGTTTGATCGATAGTTTAGGAACTTCAAACCCTACTATGCTGTTTGAAACATTTTTCGATGACGAGGTTTTGGAAATGATTATAAGCAATAGTATTTTATACGCTGGACAGAATAATAGACATAGTTTTGAAGTAACAATACAGGAAATGAAAAGCTTTCTTGGCATATTGCTGCTTTCGGGCTACCATAAATTACCAACAGAAAGAGCATATTGTAGTCTTGATGAAGATCTCGGTGTTGCTATAGTGAACAATTGTATGTCAAGAAATCGCTTTCTCGAAATAAAAAGAAACTTGCACTTTGCTGATAACACTTTCGTTCAAGGGAGTAATGACAAAATGTACAAACTGAGACCATTGTGTAATTTGTTACAAAAAAAAGCATGCCAATGGGGAGTATTCCATGAGGATTTATCTATAGATGAATCGATGATAAAACATTACGGACATCATCCTGCCAAACAATTCATAAGAGGAAAACCTGTACGCTTTGGATATAAAAACTGGGCCATCACTAGTTCAGATGGATATTGTTATGGGTTTGACGTTTATTGCGGAAAATCAGTGGAACAATCAACTGATCCATTGGGAGCTAGAGTGGTTAAATCTTTACTGCAAAAGTTGCCTATTTCTAATCCTCAGGATCACATAGTTTATTTTGACAATTTTTTCACAAATTACAGTTTACTTCATGATTTGCGAGTCTTAGGTTACAGAGGGTCTACGGGTACTGTGAGGGAAAACCGTACTAAAAAATGCCCACTGAGTTCGGTGAAAGAAATGAATAAGAAAATGAATAGAGGAATGGGTGGTGTGGATCAAATGGATCAGTCCATAAGCCTCTATCGTGTCAGCATCAGAGGAAAAAAATGGTGGTGGGTTATTTTCACTCATCTAGTGGATATGGCGATATCAAACACATGGCACTTACACATACTAGCTGGAAAAAAAAATAACACAACGTGCCTAGACCAATTCGCTTTTAGATGATCTATTGCCAGATCGTATTTGCCTAACAACAAGGTGAAGACACGGCCTTCCTCATCATCATCAAATGTGCTCCAGAAATGATGGGCATAACCCAGAACGCATCATAAACCCCTTGCGGTGTGGTATTTGCCATAACAGGGGCCGTTGGCGTTGCGCTAAATGTATAAAAACACTTTGTGTTGGAGACCCTGTTTTGGAAAATTTCACGCCTAATACGCCCGTTGTACACGCCCGTGTACAGGCCAATATCTCTATTGTTATTTAAAAAAAAAAAGTTTTTCTGTTTAGTTTACTATTTTACCTCATTGTATCCCAATAATAAAAAAATAATTCAAAGATATACCGTAGTTTTAATATGGGCGTTAATGGGTTAATGCAGAATATGAGGAATTTCTTAAAATACTTACCACGATTCGAAATATTGACTAAAAATACGCTAAAGACAATTCAATAACAAGAACTGAAGTTCAACCTAGTATTTGCTAAAAAGCTCAAACACGCACCACAGATGTGTTTAATAATATCACTGAATTTTTGTTTGAGGTTAAGAAAATTAACAACTTCACCTCAAACTTGGAGAAAAGGTTAGAGAACCCAGTAGGCCTATAGACAAATCAGTTGCATACTGATCAAAATATACAACAATTTTAAATTCACAACAACCAACACAAATTCGGTAATGATTAATGCGAAAGATCCTATGAATAAGGCTGGATGAAAATAAATAGTATTTTACACAGTAGGGCAAAATAAGACCAAACACTTTACTTATAGGGTGAAAGATAATCAATAGCTACAACAATTACTAAAAACACAGTAAAATAAATAAACTGGCGAGTTTCAGAACATCTACAGCAGTAGCAGCAAAAACAAACGATGGAAGCCTACATTTGGTTTTTGGACTCAATAACACATCTAAATAAATTTATGCACACGCCTATGCCATGATTCTGCGTTTCTCAAAAATGGCTTTTGATTTTTGATACACTAAATAACATGTTTCAAACCTCTCTCTCATGGCTAATATGCTGTTACAATACATTACAGCCAGCTCAGTCATTTATTTCTTATTTTCGTAACAATCACAGAATAACTAGTGAACAGTAACAATGAATGAACCACAAACCACAAAGTGAATGAACCCACAACCATCACCTTTCACTTTTTTCTGAAACGTTTTTTTCATGGCTTGGAAACTAGTCCTTTAGCCGAAGACAGTACAAAAAATACACCGTTTACAAAAACAAAATGTCATTTCACAACACTGTCATTGCACTGAAAAAAAGAGCGGGAACTTTCGAGGCGGGAAGTTGAGTTTTTTCAATTTAATTTCAAATTATTTATTTTCTTTAGTAGATTTCCTTTTTTGTAGTGCAAAAAGGCTACAATGGCCTCCGATAACGGAGGTAATGTTGGCAAGCATGGTAAGAAACGAAAAGCTGCTGTAGACTTATCATCCACCACTTCTGATGAAGAAGAAGAAAATATGCATGCACCTTTCTTCAAAAAGAATTATATTAGAAGCTACCCAGAAAATTCTCCAGGTACTGTCTTTCCAGTCTTTATTCAGAGTACAAATGAAAACATCAAGTTTGGAAACAAAGATCCAATTTATTTGAACAATATCTTTAGCAGATATAACAAACAAAGGGGTTAAAGAAATAAAACGAGTAAATGCTCTAAAATATGCGATTATATTTGACAACCCAAAAAATGCAAATTCACTGTTTCAAAATACATCCTTCTTAACCTCACATGAAATAAAGGCTTTCATTCCGGCTTCCAATTCTGAATGCACAGGGGTTATCAAATTCATCCCAACAGATTTAACTTGCAAGCATCTGTTTGATAAATTGATCAGTTCTCAGTAAGAAGATTCATCAAGAAGACTTCCGAAGGCATCATCCCATTGTTGACAGTGTCTTTGACATTCGCTGGTAATGCAAGTTATGGTCTATGTATACTTCCTGTGGAAGCATATATTAAACCTGTTTTACAATGCTACAAATGTATGGGTTTTGGCCATACAACTAAATTTTGCAAAAGGAATGTTGTGTGTTCAATCTGTTCTGAAGAACATTCATTTAAAGATTGTACAAATATCAATAAGCTTTTGTGTGCCAACTGTAAATGAGAACATATTGCTGTAGACAGAAACTGCCCTGTCAAACTACAAAAAATTCGTGAAAATAAAGCAAAAATTACAAACCGACACTCATTGGGTTCCTATTTCCCAACTATAAATGAAATTTTTGCAAAAACAGTGAGCTCTTCTCCATCACAAAAACTAAACAAACCCAAAAAAGCACCAAAAGACCACAAAGACTTATTGAGTAATGTTATAAATAATGAAAAAATACTAAACGCCATTGTTAGCACACTGTTATTTTTGTCCAACAAGGATATCAACTTACCTATTAATTCATCTACAATAATATTTGTGAGATAGATTGGTGCGGGCCCAGGGGCGTGTTGGTGGGTGTTCCAGAAGGGCGTGCACTCATATTTTTGTTACCCCTAAACATCGCACTATGGCTTTTCGTCGGTCTTTTAGATTTGCCGCTTCAAGGTGTTGGAACGACCTCTTAAAGGAACTTTTATCAGAAACATAAGTGATCTTAATGGATAGTGACGGTCATCTAAGGATTGTACAACACAATATAGAAAGTTTAAAACCTAAAAAGGTCCTTTTTATCCAGCAAAAATCAATTTTAGAGGTTTAAAATTGTTTCGTAAAAACAGCAGTACTGGCACCGGGCACGGAGGTGTTGCCATCTTATGTAAAAATGTAATTAACTGTCCAGAGATCCCTACTTTAAGTACGGACCGAATTCAAACATTAGCTGTAAAAATTAAAACAACAGACAACTCATTTACAATTTTAGGAGTGTACTGCAATGGCCGTTTCCCAATAAACGTCTTTAGAAATATTTCAAACTCGTTACCTATGCCTATTTTAGTAATGGGAGATTTAAATGCACATCACACTGCTTTTGGTTCTAGAACAAATAAGCACAGAGGAATTCAAATATATGAAATAATGGATGATTTAAATATGTGCATATTAAATACTGGTGAGCCTACCACAGTCAATCGTCCAAACCAATCACCTTCAGCTATTGATATTTCTTTTTGTTCTTCTACTTTATCATCCTCAGTAGAATGGTCGGTGTATTCTGATGATACCTTAGGCAGTTACCACTATCCCACAATGATCGATCTTAATGTTACGGCTGATCTTTATGAGTATTCACGAAATACGGAAAAATGTGTTTAACAAGAAAGCTAATTGGGTAGGATACACTAATAAATCACAAAGTATTTTCAATGATTTACCACAAGAAGAAAGCGCTCTTGCAAATTATGATAAGTTTTGTATGAAATTGAATGAATTAAGAAAAGAATTTATCCCTATTCATAAAGTAGAAAACGGTGGACAAAAAATACGTAAACCAGTCCCATGGTGGAGTGAAATTTGTTCTAATGCAGTAAAGCAAAGTAAGTTAGCACTTTACAACTATAGAAGATATCCTACTATAGAGAATTATGTTATTTATAAGAAATTAGACGCCTTTAAAAAACTTACCACTAAAAAGGAAAAAACAGCTAGTTGGAAAAGGTTCTGTTCTAGTTTTGATCGTAATACCCCTATTAGTGAAGTTTGGAATATAGTTAAAGTTTTTGACCGAAAAAAGAAAAGAAAAACAGTCCCTATATTAAAGCCAGGAAAAGATCGAAATCTAGCTGAATCTTATCGTCCTGTATCGTTATCTTCATGTATGGGATTTTTGTTTGAAAATATGTTAAAACATAGGTTAGAATTGTAAGTAGAATCTAGGTTTATAATTCCCCCTGATCAATTCGGTTTCCGCAAAGGCCGTAGTACTGTAGATAGTTTAATGAAGTTTGGTGGTGATTTTCAAAAAGCATTCGATGAATATAGCTACTTGGTAAGTGTGTTTTTAGACGTAAGTGGAGATTTCGATAACGTAGACTTGAATATTTTGGTTAAAATTTTACATAGTTATAATATTCCTGGTAAAATATGTGAGTGGATTTTTAATTTCTTTTATGGTCGGATTGTTAATGTATAATTTAACGAAACTTTGAATGGCCCGAAAACGGCATTTAAAGGTGTAATGCAAGGAGCAACTTTATCTCCTTTAATTTTTGTACTGTATAATGCCCAAATACATCAATTTCTTAAGTTAAATAATTTATCAGTGTTGCAATACGCTGATGATATTGTGTTGTACACTTCTAGTAGACATTTAGCTCAAGCAGTTAACACTATTAATGAAGCTCTGAATTCAATGTACCAATTTTATAAATTAAACCTTAAATTAGATGTGAATCCTCATAAAAGTTCTGCTATGATATTTAGCAAGACACATGATTTTAGTTCTGCTAATATGGCTGTAAGATATTGCTCTGTAAATATTAGTATAGTTGAGGAACATAAATTTTTAGGAGTAATATTTGATTCAAAAATGCAAGATGGCAGGCATCTTTACTCCATAATACGGAAATTTACTTTTTAATCTACAGTTAAATAGTGGACACCATTGGAGACTTATGAAAATAAGACATTTTTGAACCAAGTGCAACACAAATTACAACCCAATAAGAAAGCGAAGATATAATTAACTCTGCCCAAAACAACCGAGGAAGAAGATAGAAATTGAAGAATAGGCTTGATGGATTTCATTCGGAGCCGTAAAACCATACACAAAAAAAAAATATGTCATTGCACTGTCATTTGAAAATCGTGACCAAATTTTAAACTTTTCCTACTGTACTATCTATGAACTTAAAAGAGGGGCTGGTAAAATTCTGAGGTAGCGAGTAGTTCTTCAACGCTGCGGGGAACACTTCTTAAATGAGCTTTAGCATCAGTTATTTCCTGGAGTTCACAAACAAGTAACAAGCGCTGCTTATTGAATGCTGGACAACTATTCACAATGTGGTCAATATCTGCTTGAGGAGCTCTACAATGCGAGCAGTTATCATCGGGCAAAATTTTAATCTTATGCAGGTGAGCTGGAACGAAGCAGTCTATCTATAGTTGTTATGAATTTTCTTGAATTACAGTACTTTGAATAGTAGCATACCATACCATCTGCCTTTAATGACACTTTCGCCAGCCCAGTATTCGGCCCACAGTTTCTTTGCATTTTCCTTAATTGTGCTATAATAATCCGAAAACTGAGTTTTGAGGGATTCTCTGTGGTCTTCGTGATGACTATTAACTAAGGCTTTATCAATCCTTTCGTTTCCTGCAATACCTCTGTGAGAGGGCACCCAGAGGAATTCCACTGTCTTCATATTGTGATGTTGTAGTTCATAAATTATTTCTCTAAGCATGAATATAATGTAATTTTTATCTTAAAGTCTAACCTATTCCCTTTTATAGCTAGCATAACACTTTTTGAATCAGTTATGATTATAAAATTACTATTAACAGATTTTTTTATATATAACATGGCCTGCAACATGGCATATGCTTCAGCTGTAAAAATGCTTGCACAACCATCAAGTTCAAAAACTTGAGTATACTCCGTTTGAGGATCAAAATAACCACACCTTACAATATCATTACATTTTAAACCATCAGTATAAATTTTATAAAAATCTTTTTTGTTTTGAATTAATTTCGAAAGTCTGTATTGTCTTTAATATCAGAAATGATTTTTTTGAACCCAGAATTAATAATTGCTTCATATTTACATTTACACAATGGCCACACATTATCATTACATTTATACATATTTACAAAGTTTCTGTTAATATGACTAATTATTAAGCACATTTCAGGTAGTTTCCTATCAATCAAATTGCTTGTAGATGTTATTGGCTGGTTCAAAGCTTCTGAAAGCTGTGGAGGAAGCAGTAAATTTTCAAGAACTACTTGATTACTCACACAAGTCTCTTTAATAGAAAATCTTTGTGCTAACTGAAGTCTTCTTAATGATAGAGGAGGCATACAAGTTTTTACTTCCATTGCATTTATTGGTGTGGATTTCATAGCGCCACTTATTATTCTTAGACCAATATTTTGAATAAAGTAAAATATCTAGTTTTTTCAATAAAGTAGGGCTACAATTCATGTATGCCAAACAACTATAAACAAAGTGACTTCTAACTAAGCTTTTGTACAAAGTGGATAAGATTTTGGGATCTGCACCCCAGGAAACTCCTGCTAAACATCTTATAATATTAATCCCTTTTAAAGCATTTTTAGATATGTAATCTATAATATGTTGATCAAATTTAAGTTTACTGTCTATTATGACCACTAAAAATTTATGACTATTGGTTGATGGAATAAGTAAGTTGTTATGTCTAATTTGTACAAAACTATTAGATCCAATAACCATTAGAGCACTTTTTGAGGGATTAATGCTTAATTTAAGTAAGTTACCATAATATTGAGATAATTGTTTCAATGCCAAATTTATTATATCCTGAGCTACATGTATATTTCTATTCACACTATACAATAATACATCATCAGCAAATTGTAATATTTTTAAACATCACTATTTACATATTTATTAATTTGAGAAGTACATATACAAGTTGTACAATAAGGGAGAAAGGCATGCGCCTTGCATTAAACCTTTATATGACAAATGACAAAATGTTGTTAAATTTAACATAAACTGTACGGCTATAAGAAAATGTATAAATCCATTCTATTAATTTTCCAGGGATACCAATTTCATGCAAAACTCCAAATTAACATTATTATATGCACCCTGAACATCAAGAAAAACGCATATTGCTTGAGAATGGGCTAATAAACAGCTTTTGATGCCTGAAGTAAAAGTTACAAAACTCTCTGAAGCACTATGTCCTTTTCGGAAACCAAACTGATTTTGAGGTAAGATTTTGTTTGATTCAGCAAAGTAATCTAGTCTCAATTTTATTATTTGTTCAAACAGTTTGCCTATACATGATGCTAAAGAAATAGGTCTGTATGAGTTATGTTCTCCTGGAGGTTTGTTAGGCTTTAAAATAGGTATGATGCGTTTTCCAGGACTCTGGTACACAACTACTTTTTTCTGGCTCTGAAAATTTATCAATAAAATTTGGAATCCACTCATCATTTTTGGAACGGGATTGGCACCCCACACGTTTAAATCTCCTAATCCAATTCCATACTTGTGTTATTGGAGTGGTTCTATTAAATGAAGCGCATAAGTTAGGCCAACTGTTGCGTTTCTCTTCTTTAAATTATGAGTTTCTTTTGTGCATCAATTTTCTTATATTCAATGTAATTATTTAAAGTCAGATTATTCCTGTATTTTTTCAGGGCATCCTGTGAGTTTTTTACTGCTAAAGAACACCTACTATTCCACCAAGGTGCAGGGGATCAATGCTTACACCTGACACCCTTATTCTTAAAAATTGGTATGCATTCTTCTTTTAATTTCTCCAGTATATTACAGAATAATTCATAAGTCTCCATAGGGTTCTCAGAATTGATTTCAAAATTCTCAAAATATTCTTGTGAATTAAAGTAAAATTTTATCCAATCACCCTTGTGAAAAAAGAACCTATCTAGCTGTTCATTTATTTGGTACTTTAAGGGGGTTATGGTAACATCTTTGAAAGTAGGATAATGTATACTACCTAATGGATCATCACCCACTGTCCATAAACACAAAGGAGCAAGGCTCGGACTGACATAACTAATATCAATGGCTGAGGTGTTCCTATTAGGAGGTTGTATGGCAGTATTAAGAATACTTAAGTCACTTTCATCTAAGAGATTAAATATTTCCCTACCTCGTGCCTGAGTTGAATGACAACCAAAAGCAATATGATGAGCATTAAAATCGCCAGAAACTAAACATGGCTTCGGAATAATGTTAATAATTCTTTTCAACTTATTAATGTTGAATCTTTTTTCATTTCCAGGAGGACAATAAACACACAAAATTGCAATGGGACCTCTATCTGTATCGATTGAAACAGCTACGCATTGAACATCTTCATAAAATGGAATTGATATTGTATTCAATTTTATGGACTGTTTAATCAAGATTCCTACACCACCTCGTCCATTTTTGGCATTTTTGTCAATGAAACTGTATCCTGGAAAACTAATTGTCTGTGATTTTTTAATCCATGTTTCATTCAGTAAACAAACATCAATGTTGTTGTTTCGCAAAAGGGACAACAATAAGGGTTTCTTTTTACAAGCTCTTATGCATTATGTAATTTTTTTATTAAAATTTCCCTGATTAATGTTGTTGTCTTAATTTCATTTGAATTACCCAGTGTAAATAAAGTTTTTACTATACAATTTATAAACTTCTTATTAGTTACAATGTCTTCAATTTTGAGTATTTGAGGAGGTTCTGACTGCTTAGAAATGGGGAGCTAAACAGATTTGTTGTGGTTTTTCGGTAAAGCAATGAACGAAATGCGTGAAAATATTAAAGAATTGAGTGGGGAGGTCAAGGAAATTAAAGCCTCCACTTCAACCATGGCAAAGGACCAGGATAACATCAAAGGTTGTATTAGTGATTTAAATACCAAAGTTTCTACCCACGAAGACAGGCTTATATCTCTTGAATCAGGCCTCAAGACATCCTCAATACCTGTATGCTCGTCAGAGCCGAAGTTGGAGAAATATGAGGAAATAATCCAAGAAATTAAAGAGCGTAAAAAGCGAGAATCCAATGTTGTTATGACTGGCATATCGGAGCAGACTGCTCCCACCGCCGGGGAAAGGGTTGCAAAGGATGAAACTGAGGTTTTAAAAATAACCTCCGCAATAAGCAAGGATATTCCCAAGCCAACTAAGGTGATCCGTATCGGCAAGTACAAAGCTGAAAAAACCCGACGAATTAAAGTCTGCTATGATGTGCCGGGGCCCGCAAAGATGCTACTGCGTAACAAAACCCAATTGCCAGATAACGTGAAAGTCTACTCTGATCAAACTCCGACTCAGCAGAAACATTTTCTGGCCATAAAAGATGAACTAACAAAGCGCAAAAATAATGGAGAAGATGATATCACAATAAAGTACATTAATGGTATACCCAGCATCGTTAAATTGGTCTCAAAAAACTCCAACCCCAATCACCTTCAAGCAATACCATAAAGGATTCTGAAAATATATCCTATCAAATTGTTAGTGACTACAGACTCATACAGAAAAGAAAATCAAGCATATCATTCCTGTACTTAAACGCGAGAAGCATAAAAAAAAAGGGCAAGCTAGATGAGCTTAAATGCATTTTGCAGTCAATACCAGCACTTGTACATATAATATTGCTGACGGAAACTTGGATACAAAATGAAGATCAGGCTCTACAATTGCAAATTGATAACTATACTCATCACTATAACTACAGAAGCGATACAAGAGGCGGAGGAGTGTCAGTTTACATACACAATGATCTAAAACACCAACTAGAGGAGTCAACATATGAAGAGGGAAATAACTGTTTGTGGATTTACTTAGAAAAAATTGGAATTAATATTGGCGTTATATACAAACCTGGACATACCAACCTTGAAAAGTTTTTAGAAAAATATGGCTCCCAGCTACAGCAACGAAAGAGATCAATTATATTTGGAGACTTCAATATAGATCTACTAACAAAGGATAAGACTTTGACTAAATACAAGCGATCAATAAAGGAAACAGGACACAAATTGTTAAATAAAATCCACAGAGATTACTGTACAAGAGACTCTGAGACAAAGAAATCCATTTTAGACCATGTGAGCACTAATCTGAAGGGGGAACTTTTCAATTTTGCTATTATTAATTCTTCCATGTCAGACCACAAACAGATTTTCCTGCAATTAAATAGACGTAAACCACCCCAGAAAATACGATCGACCTATGAGGCGATGGATTACAAAAAACTGTATGCCGAGATGGAACTATCGTATGGATCGGAGGACTATACAGATACCTTCCAAAACCTTGAAAATAGAATAAAACGATGTGTAGCACATAACAAAGTAATTAGAACGAAAATACTGAATCCACCCATGAAGGACTGGATAACCAGTGATATAATCGCTGGAATAAGTCAAAGGAACTTTTTATGGCTACAACATAAAAACAATCAGGACAACAAGAGTTTAGAGAAAGAATGCAAAGAAAAAAGAGACACAGTAGCTAAACTGATACAACAAACTAAAAATTCTTACTATAATAAATTATTTTCAAACTGCATCAATAACCCAAAAAGGACATGGGCTCTTATTAACACTCTGGCAAACAACAAAATCAAACAAAATAGTGCTCCTTCAAAGCTCTTAGTAGATTCAAAACCAGTTACTGATGTAAATGAAGTTTGTGAAATCTTTAACAGATACTTTTCCACTATAGGTTCAATACTAGCAGATAAAATCCCTAATAAATATCACATTGGTACCTCAAATGCGGTTTTCAGAACACAAAAAATAAATAATCACCAAATGTCTACGTTAATCCCATGTGACGCAAATGAAATCAAAAAAATTATCCAAAATCTCAATACGAATTCTGGTAGTGGCATAGGCAAAATCAGCACTAAAGTAATAAAATGTTTGCAAGATCTAATTTCTGAAGCTTTAGCACTTTCTTTTAACAAGCTCATGATTGATGGTGAGTTTCCAGATACTTAAAAGGTTGCAAAAGTAACACCAATATACAAATCTGGTCCCACAACCGATCCTGGAAATTACCGCCCAATTTCCGTACTGCCGGTGTTGTCAAAAATTTTGGAAAAAATCGTACATGTCCGTTTGTTAAATTACCTCGACTCTTTCAATTTCATATCTGCAAGACAGTACGGTTTCCAACCAAAAAGTAACACCACTGCAGCAATAATCGATCTAACTACAAAAATAAGAGAAAACATAGATAAAAGAAAGATAGCTTTGGGTGTTTATATAGACCTGAAAAAAGCCTTTGATACTGTAAGTCACAGCTTGCTTTTGAGTAAATTAGAGAATATTGGTATCAGGGGCAATGCCCTTAAAATGTTTCAATCATACCTAACAAATAGGTCACAAATAGTCAAAATTCATAACGCGCAAAGTACTACACAATCTATCACATGCGGCATCCCGCAGGGATCCATACTGGGACCGCTCCTATTTCTTGTCTATGTGAACGACATTGCGAATTTAGGGCTTCATGGTCATGTGACTCTTTATGCGGACGATACATGCCTATTTTACTTCGGTGCTAATGTGAATGAGGTCATTTCAAAAGCTCAAGAAGATCTTAATGTATTGTTTGAGTGGTTCCAATACAATTTATTAACAATTAACATCTCTAAAACTTGCTATATCATCTTCAAGTCTAAAAATAAAATTATTCCACCCCATGATCCTTTAACAATTGATAACACTCCGCTTGAACAAAAACTCTGCGAAAAATATCTTGGTCTAAGGATGGATAATCATCTAACTTGGAATAAGCAAATAGAGTATGTTAAAAAAAATTATCGTCACTAACAGGAGCACTCCGAAATGTAAACCAATGTGTACCGAGAAAACTTCGTTTCAATATCTATAATTCCCTAGTGAAATCGCATTTATTGTATTTAATAGAAGTATGGGGCAGTGCAACCAAAACAAGACTGCTGGAACTACAAAGAGCTCAAAATAAAATAATAAAAGCACTTTTCGGCTACCCATTCTTAACACCAACTCTTAAAATCTTTAATAACACAAAATTAATGACCATACAACAACTTTATTGTTATAGCACTTGTATTCTAGTTAAGAGGATTATCAGTAAAACTATTCGTAGTAATTTATCTTTTACAAAGAAATCGCAAATCTCTAAACGCAGTCTTCGTCGACCTAGCTTGCTCGTGTTGCCGAGGATGCGAAGTAATTTGGGTAAAAAAAGTATTACCTTTGAAGGAGCACACCTCTCTAACAAACTACCTTCACATATTAGAGCTGTAGAGTCTTTGACTGGTTTCAAGTCTGCATTGTCCAATTACATTGTTCAAAACCACTCACTTTGCGCGTGATGCTGTAGAGATTGATATCTTAGGCTATTAACTATTATACATACTTTGATTTATCTGGTCAGAAATGTTATTAAAACAAATTTAATTAAATATTATTTATCAGATTTAAATGTTAAATATGTGTCCTAGGCTATTAATTAATTATAATACATACTTTAATTTATCTATTCAAGAATATAAGAATGAATAATCAAGAAGATATGAGAAAGAATAATCAAGAATGTTATTGCAACAAATTAAATGTTATTTTAAAATTTCAATGTTAAATTTGTATCTGTAATGAACGGTGTATTAAATGTTCCTTTCTTGTTGCTGCCGTTTAGAATTTTCTCATGCTTAAAACAATTCAATAACGTTCAACACCACAACTCTCGCTATGAGGTGTAAATCTATCTGGCCGGCGAAGCGGGGAAAGGGACATTTGATGGTGACCTAAATTGACGACCAACTTGGTGTAATGGTTAAGAAGTTGGCTACTACACCAGAGGTCGCGGGTTCGATCCCCGCACAGTACAAACATTTGTGTGCATGAACATGTCTGTTTGTACTGGTCTGGGTGTCTCCTATGTATAATAAGTATGTATTTACAAAAGAAAATGTATTTAAGTATGTTTATCCGTTGTCTAGTATCCCATAACACAAGCTTTAGTTAGCTTACTTTGGGGCTAGATGGCGCTGTGTGGAATAATGTCCAGGATTATTTATTATTATTATTTATTATTACCTAAATTAATTTTATGATAACTTTTTTCTCATGTAAATGGATTTTTGTAATCTTTTTTGAGAATAAATTCTTTAAACCTAATTAGTGTTTACTGTTTTCAAAACATTAGCAAAACTCTTTTTGTCGTATTCAATTTTTGCGACTTTAACTGGGCATAACTTAGAGATGGCCAAATGGTCGCCACTACAGTTAATACACTTAAGTGTTTCTGAAGTGCATTCTTTGTAATTATGAGCACCTGAACATTTGGAACATACCTGTTCATTCCGGCAAATCTTAGCTGAGTGATTATATGTAAGACATATCACTGCATAACGGGTGGAACATATTTATTTACACGGAACCTCCAATTATCTAAATAGATCAATTGAGGCAAACTGGATCCTGCAAAAGTAATTGATATTGTGGTCAAAGGTATTAAATTTGCACCATCTTTTTTCATAAATCAGTGAGGCCACTGATATGATTTCAGCATCAGATGTTAATTTAGCTTAAAGCTCTTCGTTTCAGGTCTCCTTAGGAATGAACCTCACCAACTCCTACCCTCTCAACAGAAGCTGCATGTATATCGCAAATTGCGCTGAGCTAAGCAAGTATTAGTCAGGAAATCATTCGCTGCAGTGGCTTGTTTAAACACCAACATATTTTTTTTTGAGTTAACACGACGCCTTTAAACTATGACTTTTATATTCTTGAACATTTTGGAAAGATGTAAAGGATTTTTATTACCAATTTTCTCTTTATTAGTTGAGCTTGTAACGTAAACAGGATACTCATTACTGGTGCTGTTGTCCGGGTAACTCCTTTTATAACCCAGGCTTCACAAAAGTTTCATATTTCGCGCCATCCTCGCTGTTTTGTTCACATTTTCTCTTTTTTGGTTTTTGCGTCCAAGTATCTCCTGCCGTGTCATCACCGTCACTCTCAGTTGCCATTTTGCATTAAATCTTGTCGATTAATGCAATAAATCCAACAAGAAATATTTTAAATTAAAATTGAATTCGTGATTCCGCGCTTCCAGTTTCCCGCCAAAACCGAAGTCCCATCACCTTCCACATGAGATCAGTCTTGCCAGATGACCGTCTCGCGTTTTCCCCAGATTCGACCTGAAATCCCCCCCAAAACTTAGGTTTTGAAGAAAAATACCCCACAAAAGCAAAACAATTTATTAATTGTAAAATAAATTGGCGCCAGACAACACACCAATTCACCAAATCTGGCCCCTCCCCTGACTCCCGAATCAAATTTCGCCGGATTGGCATTTCAATACTGTCACCAAAAAAAAAAATTCAACCTCAACTGTTTGGAATAAGGTTCTTCTTCTTCTTCTTCTTCTTCTTTTGTTATGTGGCGTTCTCTGGGTTTTTTTAACCACAATTCCGCCAATGTCACGTGAGTAGCCTTTACACGGTAAGGGGATTATGCATGTATACCGTATGCAGATTCTAGGGCTAAGCACGGGCTAAGCGAATTCATCTAGAACAAAGGAGACACACATGAGACAACACAGAACATCACGAGGAACAATACAATCACAATATATAGAATAAACGGGTGATACATAAAAAACATTAATAGAAGACAAAAGGATTACAAAGGGGGGATAAAAGGGTAAGAACTGCGATTTCAGAGACAAATAAGAGATTGAAGCTAAGTACCAATTTAAATATTAAACAATACGTAGTACTTGGGTTACAAATTAATTTTATTTTTTTGGATGAATTTTGCTAGGGTTACTAAAAAAGGGGTGTTGACCAAATTAAGTAGGGAATTAAGGTTACATGGGCGGGGTATGTATTCAGGCAAGTAGTCATATAATGATGATCCTATATTAGGGCAGTTTAAAAATATGTGGTCGGTAGTACCTTCATCCAAGCCACACTCGCAAAGAGAACTGTCTTTTATTCTAATTTTGGTTTAGATGCACAGGTGTGCGAACGTGGCCCAAACGGAGACGACAAATGACAGAGACGACATTTTTGGAAAGGTTGAGGTGATTGAAAAACCATGGGCGAGAGTGAATTTACTTTTGGATGTTGAAGTAAAATTTGCCTGATAATCTACGGGAATTTTGCCAATCAGTGCGCCATGATAAAAGAAGGTGGGAACGTGCTAGACTAGGCAGGTCATGATAAAATATTTTATAGTGTTCTAGAGAACCCGAAGCTATGGCGTTTTTCGCGCATGAATCAGCTGTCTCGTTTCCTGGAATACCACTATGGCTAGGGATCCATGCAATAATAATTACGAGGCCCTTGTTACTACATCTAAGTAGGGCTTCTCTAGTTTTAAAAACGGTGGGGAATTTGGATTTAGATCTGAATGGGTTGGATATAATAGCCTGAAGACAGCTTAGGGAATCTGTAAAAATAAGGGATTTATTCTTATTGTAGGATTCGGCATATAAAATAGCTTCGTAAATGGCTATGGCTTCACCGGAGAAGGTTGATGTGAGGGGGGGGACATTTAAAAGAGAGAGTTATTCTGCACGATGGGATCCAGACAGCAGCTCCAACGCAACCACTGTCCATAAGTTTTGATGCATCAGTGTACAGCAGGTGCTAGCCCTGCCAGTGCTCTGACACTTTTTGGTAGAAGTCCTGAGGGGCAGACAAAGAGTTTTTTTCAATGCCGAAGTTTGAAATAACATTGGGTTTAAAGATAAGAGACTCATAAGAATTAGAGAAAAGGGGATTGATAGAAATGCTTTCAATAGGGGACGGAAGATTCAATAGTTTTTGATAAGTGATTTTGATAAGATAAAATGAAGAATGCATGGTCGTGATTGAGAGGAATCTGATTCACGGGTTAGAGCAGCTAAATGGTGAAGTTTCTCTAAAAGGGGATGCTCAGGATTATGGAAAACCTTAATAATGAAGCGGTCGCTGAGGTATTGTCTGCGTAAGTAAAGAGGCGGGTCGACGCACTCCACTAGCATGGTATTAATGGGTGAAGACTTCATGGCTCCCAATATGATGCGTCTTAGGCATTTCGATTGTATTTTCTTTTTTGTTCCTTAGGTAATTCCTTACGCCAATAGTGTCATCACTATCAAAGTTTTAAATTTTTGATCAATGGCTTTCATTACTGGATCAGCAACTTCACATGCTACGTCTGTATTTTTGTAAATTTTTGAGTTGAATCTCTGTAGGTTTTTTGTACTCGGTTTGAAATGGATACACCGTTCAGGTAAAGTGTATCTTACCCTCAAAATGGATTCAGCAGTGTTCATTTTGTTTTTACAACTAGTAATTGGTTTAATCGCGTTTATTAGTGTATATATTTTTTTAATCTCAACTTTTTCTTGATTAAACTTTTGACAATTGAAATCCCCCCATTTCCTTCAAAGCCCATTTTCATCGCTTCAAAAATCCCCCGAAATTTTTTACCCCCCAAATTTCCCCCAGTAAGTAAAAAAAAACAAAATTCTCGTTGATTCCCCCAATCTGGCACTGAAGTTAAGTAAGGCCAAATCAAATTTCTGTTATTCTGTGGCATAGTGTTATGTTAAAATTGAAACTTCATTTAAGCCAGAGATATGACTCATTTGACGGATTCATAAAAGTGACATTACCTATCTTGCGAAATACTCATGGAAGTTTATGTATAATAGGTACTTACGTAAGTACTTATTACTTCCATGGAAATACTTTATAATTATTAATACCTAAATTTTGAGGTTATGTGACGACAATTTTGCGGTTCGATTTGCTTTCAACGCTGACAGCAACGTTGGCGTATTTAGCGCGTTTTTCAATTTGGACCGCTCGACCGGGCCAAAGTGTTTAAAAGTGCTAAATTACTTTTTTCCTTTATCGGACCGCAGGAGAAGGAAGAGGTACCTAGGCTGCGGTCCGATTTGGGCCGAAAGTACTTTAGGTGCCTAAAAGCGTCCCGCTGAGCTATTCACGATCATTGATCGCAAGAAAATCGCGGTTTTGACATTAATTTATTGCTTTTTGTCGTCGAATACTGCATCGTCATTGGTGATGTCAAAACACTAGCGACTAAAATTAGCAATCGATTGGCGTTGCTAGTTAGAGAATAAGCGGGCCGATTTGGGCCGAAAGTACTTTAAATATTAACACATTCAGTGCGTTATAAGGTTACGAGTGTTACGACCACTATTTAGACCTATTTAACGGCAGTCTTCTGTCCTTGTTTTTCGATCTGTTGGGGGTCGATTTTTCTATACGTTTAGGAAAGAGATACTTAGTGGTATTACCATTGTTGTTGTTGTTTATAATACAAAAACATTTTGAAAAAAAAACCGTAATTTATGAAAAAACTAACAGCAACATAGTGGTCGTAACACTCGTAACGTAAGTAACGCATAGAATTAGAATGTATGTAATTGTTTTCCTATATACGAACGAACAGTAATTTGACAGTTTTTTATATTGCCCGTCAAGATGACCTCACTCCACCTGATGGAAAGCGGTCGTGAGGTCCAGATATGAGGTTGACAAGCCCAGTCATTCAAACGAATCACTGGGCTGGCCATCCTCACCTTGAAGGCTTTTCACGCCCCGCTTGAAGAACCCGGGACTATAAGAGGAAGGAAACACATGTGCTGGAAGAGCGTTCCACGTCTGGATATTACGACAAAGAAACGAGTCACCGAACCTTTTAGTTCGGGCCAACAAATGTTGAATTGTGTGTGGGTGACGCCGTAGTCCAGCACGCGTGGTACGGGAGTGGAAGGGTGAGGGTGGGATAAGCTGGAATAACTCGTCAGAGCATTCCCCATTGTAGAAGCGATAGAGAACACTTAGCCTGGCAATGTCTCTACGCAATTGGAGAGGCTCAAGGGTCAAAGTTGCCTCTGGGTTTCCAATAATACGGATAGCACGCCGCTGCAGCCTGTCAAGAGCTTCGAGTAGGTACTTAGCGGAACCGTCCCAGAGATGAGAGCAGTATTCCACACACGAGCGAACTTGTGTCTTATACAAGAGACAGAGCTGCTCAGGCGTGAAGAATCGTCTCACTCTGTTCAGGACTCCGAGTTTACGGGATGCAGTTCTAATGACGCTCTCAATGTAGTCCCGCTGGTTTAGGAAACGAACATCCATGCCAAGGATGTTTAGGCTATCCTTAATCGGTAGTGGGGTGCTCTGAAGAGTGGGATGGGAAAGGAAAGGCGACGCCTTTGCTGTGAATGCACACACCTGCGTTTTCTTGGCATTGAACTCGACAAGATTGCATGCACCCCATTCTGAAATGCGGTCCAACACTCCGTCAAGCTCAACAACAAGACTTCGCCCCTTCTCCTCGATGTCAGTCTGCTTTGCCCCAGGGCGCTCGAAATATCGCGCGTGGACCGTGCTATCATCCGCATAGCAATGAAAATTACCAAGAGATAACATGTCATTGATATGCAGAAGAAACAACGTCGGCGACAAGACGGAGCCCTGCGGCACTCCGGCATTAATCTGGAGAAAGCGTGATTTTTGACCATCGCAAAGGACACAAATTCTACGTCCCTCCAGAAATCCGGCGACCCAGTCGCATAGGCGAGGTGGCAGACCATATGCCGGAAGCTTGGAAAGAAGCGAACGATGCCATACACGGTCGAAAGCTTTGGCAATGTCAAGGCTGACGGCCAAAGATTCCCCATGCTTGTCCATAGCCTCCCCCCAGATGTGTGTTAAGTACGCTAGAAGATCACCCGTAGACCGTTTTGGTCGGAAGCCGTACTGACGGTCGTGAATGAGAGAGTGATCCTCTAGGTAGCGGATGAGCTGCGTGTTTATGATCCGCTCAAACACTTTAGCTAAAACTGAGGTTACGGCTATTGGACGGTAATTGGCAGGGTCAGACCGGCCCCCTTTTTTGGGAACTGGTTGAACGTTCGCCTCCCTCCAAGACAGCGGCACAAGACCCGAATTGTAGGAGAGGCGATACAGGCTAGTGAACACTGGAGACAACTCCGCTGCACATTTCTTCAGCACCACAGCTGGGATTCCATCAGGGCCACTGGCTTTCCTGACATCGAGTGACTGCAGTTCGGCACGTACATCACACTGCCTGATACGAATATCAGGCATTGTGGAGCCGCAATGTGGAATATCAGGCGGTGCAGCACCGCAGTCATCGATGCAAGAGTTTGCGGCAAAGAGGTTAGCCAGTAAATCGGCTTTCTCTTGCGGCTGATGAGCCAACGATCCATCAGGGAATCTCAGTGGGGGCAGCGAAGGCACGCAGAAGTTAGATTGCACGTGTTTAGCCAGTCGCCAGTAGGAGTGGCTACCCGTAGGGTGCGTGATGAGTTCTTGGCCAACACTTGCAATTCGCTGGGCGTCTGCTCTAATGTAAGCCCTCTTCATGGCCTTGGTGGCTTTATTAAAGGCTGCTTTCAGGGAGGCAAGGTTTGAATGATCATTGAGTGCCTGGGCCCTAGACCAAGCACGGTAAGCCGCCTGTTTTTGTTCAACAGCTGCGGCACACTCGCGATTGAACCAGGGACCAGTTTTGCTAGCACTGACGACATCAGTAAAAGGAATGTAGTATTGTTATGTTATGTACTTTGTTCTGAATAGGGGGCCAGCCCCCTATTCAGAACAAAGTTATCGACCGATTCGGTTATTTTCTTTTATTTTTAATCCATTATTTAAGTATGGCTATGGTAAGCTAGTTTTTATATAATTTATTTTATGAAAACTAAAGGCCTTTGGCTCTAACATATAAAAATGTTGATTGCTACCGTTAAGCGCGGAATTTACTACAGTTAAAACCAACTTACCGAATCGGTCGATAACTTCGTTCTAAATCGGGGGGCAGGTTTTACATTAACGCGGCAACGTTGTGAATGTGTAAAGCGGGCTCTTGATAGATGATGGCGCGACGTGATGAATGACATCACACCAACTCCGCCATCTTGCACTTACGGTGCCTCTGCTCCTCGGCGTTAGCACTGTAAGCTTTAGGTCAAACTCATATGGCCGCAGTACACATTGGGCCAACGCATTGGGCCAAGTAATCACACACACTTTGGCTTACTGATCATTCTGATGTGGAAACTGTAGCTTTCACGGCAATGTATTTATACAGTACGTTTAATTATAACATAGAACCCAAAGTAGAATGACTTAGTACCTAGTGGTTTTTTTTTAGATTTTATTATTGTGTTCTTTCTTTCATACATCGAATAATAAAGTTTAAACATATTCTTGTACCCAGAAAAATATTAAAAGCATCGAAAGTTTAAGTTTATTATAAGCTCAACAAAACAATTAAAAAAGATTGTAAATAATGGGCCATTTTCGTTGTGATCGCTTTTGAAAGGTGGATAACCTGAAAATAAACACATAATAAACATTTATTGCTATGCATATTAACTCGGGTACGTTAATTTCAAACACCCACAACACTACTATCTTTGCTGGCGAATAACAACGAACTAAATATCCTTTGATGTGTGCACGAAAAACAAACACCATTCGGTTGGCCGGCCAATGCTCGTGCCAGCTACCAACAACCGCCAAATCGACCTCTACACGTTGGCCCAATGCGTTGGCTTAAAGCGTACATAAATATGTTTGACGTTTCTTCCGCACCCAGCCAGGACAAATCCGATCCG
Source organism: Udea olivalis (assembly GCA_947369235.1). Lineage (NCBI taxonomy): Eukaryota > Metazoa > Arthropoda > Insecta > Lepidoptera > Crambidae > Udea > Udea olivalis. Next base: position 17,407,157 of record OX376355.1, read on the forward strand.
GTCAAACGGGGGACGTGATTTTGTTAGGAGGGACACGCTCTGGAATAGGAAAGGAGCCCTCCTTTCCTATCCCAGAGCGCGGCAGACTAGCCGCAACCAGGCGACTACTACCAGCCGAGTATGCACCCTGTGAACCAGTATTGGAAACTAGGAACGGCGGTTATTATTTAAGGATGAGCGTAGATGAGAGAGATGAACATTCAGTCAAATACGCATTCGGGATTTAATTTTTCGGTCTTCCGTTTATCAGTATTATGAAATTCGGTCTTTTGTACTTCGGTATTAAGATACGCATCCAAATTAACATAGCTAACACTGAAGAAAATATTTTTGTACTACGTCATTTTGATACGAACCAGGGGCTAATCATTATCATCAAACACGCAGTAACGTGAATCTTCAGGCATTAAACTAAAAAACTTAGGAGTTTGTTGATATTCGTAATTTATTGTACGAAATATACGACAACTATTCATACTCGTATCACACTATTTTTTGTGTGATTTACAAAACATCGTAATTATGAACCGGAGTAGGCCCCCTGTTTTAAAGGGAAAATAATTTTATATATTCACCGAACCCACGGATTGGACACAAGTGAAACTTTTCACTGAAAACTTTATTTTTAAATGTTACTGGTAGACAGATGTCACATTTCAAATACTTAACACCTATCATTATAAGAATAAGATTACCTACTACGTCTTTGTATTTTAAGTTTTCTCTAGCATAGATTATGTACAGCAAACGAAAGATATTGAGGCAGCACGATGTGGTTTACGACAACACCACGAGAGATTCAATCCCGAAAAGGGGTTATTACTCTGAGTTGGTTTCAGATATGACTGAAAATGACCCATCCAAGGCTATTTGTGCAAAAAAAAGGATGAAGCTGATTTTACAGGTACTCTTGCATGCCGTACACACTGGGAAGTAGTTGACTGGGGTTCACTACGCCAATTCGAAATACGTTACATCTTGTTACACTTTAACTATGACTACTGCTCGATCACTTATTTGTGCGAGTCTGCTATTGAACAAGTAACATTACACCAGTGGTTCAATTCAACTAAAGTCATTATATTTAAGAGTTATTTTGTGTAAAACTATTTGGTCGAATACTTTTATCTACATAGCATTTGATCAAGGTTCTTTATACCTACTTACATTTCTATCTCATCAATATTACATAGTTTTACTAATCTGCTCAGCATGTAATATGAAAACACGTAAAAAGCAAGAGAAAAAGTGTTGACGCAAACTTAATCTTATGATATACTAGCTTTAGCCCGCGATTACGTCCACGTATCTTTACTAGCTTACCGCAGAACAGCTTCGCCCGCGTTTTACTAATGTTTAAATTTCGAAGAGATAGATATGTAAAAAGTAGCCTACGTAAGCATAGGTGAAGGACATCCGTCTCCAAGGTCCAATCTACTTTTATGAAACATTTCATCAAAATCGGTTCAGCCGTTTTGACGTGAAAACGGAACCTACTCGTATTATCAATATATCGAGGGAGTTTTATAATAAATAAATCTAGATTTTTTGTCGGTAATGGATTTATTTTCATGGAATAAAGTGTATTCAACTTCAGTGCCTACATAAGCGGGAAAGATTTAAGTGTCATTAAATGACGAAATTAAAGAAAATTATTTTTTACTTTTTAATTTTTTGAATTTCATATACTAGAAAAAATCAACCGATCCCAGGAAGCCACTCGAGGGCTTCCTGGGATCGATTGATTTTTTCTTGTTTAAATTTATATTTAATGAAGAAAATTAATTGTAGCATAGATTGAACTCAGTCCGAAAGTAATTGATTTTGTCTCATTTGAAAAACAAATAGGTTATGAAGATTTCAATCATTAGCATTTTTTAGTCATCATAATTACATACAATCAATTAAATAATATTATATAAAAAAACATAGTCCGACATGATTAATAACAGCTATGAACTGGATTTAACTAAATACTAAACATCGTAAACAGAAAGTGTCGTCCTGTTGCGTTGTCTAACATTTTGTTTTCCCAGTACCCACCATTACGAAGCGCCTGATAATGAACATTTATGATGCTCATTAGATGAAAAGATTCTTCGGGATAACTCGGTTCAATGAGTAATTGTTGTAAGAAAAAACGTACTTAAAATTAAAAGAGTTTAGGTGAAACGTAGCATGTAGATAAAATGTACTTCGTCATATAAACATTGTAAGAATTTAACTACCGATGAAAATAATAATAAATGAGTCGTCATAGTTAAAGTGTAACAAGATAAAACGTGATTCGAATTGGCGTAGTGAACCCAGTTGACTGAGACTTATTTTTCTTATTTGTTTTTGTGCTTAAAAGCAGTAGGGCTGCATTCCAAAACTTGACCCAAGGTGCAATTCACAGGTATTAAAGATGCAAACGAAATGTTTAGAGCAAGAGATAGCAGCTAACAAACGTTACATATTTTTGTCATCGGCTTCTATGAATTTTAATAACTACCTACTTTTTGCTTTCTTTTCAACCGACTTCAAAAAAAGGAGGAGGTACTCAATTCGACTGTATGTTTTTTTTTATGTTTGTTACCTCATAACTTTCGACTGGGTGAACCGATTTTGATCATTCTTTTTTTATTTGAAAGCTGGTGCCTGGTGCTTCCCGAATGGTCCCAATTTAATTTGGTCTAGTTCTGACAGTGGCATCCATGAGAAAACCATATAAGTCCTAAATCTAGAAAGACAAAATGCGCGACAAATGGACGAATAACTTAATATTACGCCAACCGATTTTGATAATTCTCTTTTATTTGAAAGCTGATGCTGCCCGTGTGGTCCCATTCTAATTTGGTCCAGTTCTGACAGTGGCATCCATGGGAAATCCATATAAATCTTAAATCTAGATGAACCATATGCGCGACAAATGGACGAACAACTCATTATCACGCCAACCGATTTCGATGCTTCTTTTTTTATTGGAAAGGATATACTTCAAGGGTAGTTTAATGAGTGTGAGGTTCTGATTATGGGATCCATGACAAAGTAACGGAACTCTTCAATTCTTAGGAGCAATTGGACGATACTTTTTCGATGTATAAAATAAATAAGAACTATTCACTGAAAATCAAGAAATAAACAAAAAATTTTACCAAAAATAAAACCAACTTCAAAAAAAACGATTCCAAAACAAAGCACTAAAAAGTAAAAAAATAATTGCGTATTCTTCTAAAACTTATACGATAATATAATGTTGGTACAATTATTGTTATTGTTGGAGTCAGTGTCAGCCAATGTAGGTTTGTAACTACCTACATACATACGTAAACGTGATATGTAAGAATTAGGTATATTGCTAGGTATATTGTAGTGTTTCCTTGGCTGACACCGACTCCAACAATAACAATAATTGTACCTAAATTATATTATCGTATAAGTTTTAGAAGAATAACCAATTATTTCTTTACTTTTTAGTGCTTTGTTTTGGAATAGTTTTTTTTGAAGTTGGTTTTTTTTGTTAAAATGTTTGTTTATTATGTGAGATAAATCTAAAAATTACATATCACATCAAGTTTCAGAACCATGTTCAATAGTACATTATGATATAAGTGCGGTAAGTTGAAAATTACAGCCAAGGCGATATTGCTAGCCCGAGCCGTAGGCGAGGGCTACAAGAAAGCAGAGGCTGTAATTATCAAAGCGCACGTATGTCATACGACGTTTTATAACATATTTGCGAGGAAATAAATAAAACTCGGACTTAAACGAATAAATTTTTGATCACTTGTTAAAGGAGCTAAAAACATTTTTACTTTTTCACAAATTAGCGATGCACGCGCATCAGCGCTTTTTTTAGGCAAAGGCATAATAAAAAAAGCCAGTATTACTTATATAAAGTAAATTAATATTTTTGTGTTTTTGTTACTATTTATAGTCAAAATTAATTAAATTAAAGAATTAAATGTTAATTTATAATATTTTTCTCCCAAAGTTATTTTATTCATAAAAGTTGACCTCTTTTCTCTTTGCTAACATTTAAAAAAGTACCGTTCGTTTTAGACGGTGCATCTTGATAAACCGTGCGTTTTACATTACAATAGCGCACAAGTGCGTAATGAGATACAATACGATATTGAAATTGGTGAATTAAGAGACCCTTTACGAGCAAATATGTTATAAATTAACATTTAACATTGTCCATACTCAATTATTGTTTTAGGCTAAAACCGAAAAACTAGCGCCTACACTGGTGTCGTTACCAAAACCGCAAAAACCAAAGATCCTTCTGCCACCAGGCCGTTGGACCACTTACAAAGAAGATGATAGCATCGTTAGTAAATTATTAGTTTCAGTTTTATTTTATCGACGACCGACTTGGTGTAATGGTTAAGAAGTTGGCTACTACACCAGAGGTCGCGGGTTCGATCCCCGCACAGTACAAACATTTGTGTGCATGAACATGTCTGTTTGTACTGGTCTGGGTGTCTCCTATGTATAATAAGTATGTATTTACAAAAGAAAATGTATTTAAGTATGTTTATCCGTTGTCTAGTATCCCATAACACAAGCTTTAATTAGCTTACTTTGGGGCTAGATGGCGCTGTGTGGAATAATGTCCAGGGATTTATTATTATTATTATCCTCCTAAAGTGATTTATAAAAAATATAAAGTATTTTGTAATTTTTTTATCGTAGACGATAAAAGAACTATAAAAGAAGTTTTGCCTAAAATATCACGCCAAGCAGTAGGTAGTAGTCTGTTTCTTATTTAATTTATGTGTTTATGAACTTTGTGAGGGCTGTAACGAATGGGTGGCTACAAAAACTTTTCTTTATCAATCCAGCAATTCCCATTTGAGACGTTCGTGCCAAAACTGCAGTTTCTGAGCATCGTTCTGCCGAAGGAATTACCACGGTTGGTGAAAATAGAGCGGCTACGAAGAAAATTCCTTGCAGCCAATATTAAGGTAAGTAACTCATAAATCACTGGAATGTAAAATTTTAATTTCAAGGAGTTTTAATAATTGTTAAATTATCTTTAAAAATATATAATACCGTATTTTACAATAAATTGAATACATCAGAATCTAGCATCATGCCAGCATTCCTTGTCTTTAGTCTATTTGAATGAAAATATTCTTGACGTTGGCTTTTCGCAGAAAATGTTACAAGGACTTGGGATTCAGCCGTTCTGGCTGCTGCCTCCGTCTGAGTTCCAACTTACTGACCAAGAGTACTACGGACTTTACAGCCCATACCCCAAAATGGAACTGGAAATATTTGATGACACTGATTTTGACTGCCGGTCAGTTATTTCAACTGCTATGAACATTCACTATAATTTCAGAAATAACAGGTTAATGAAAACCACGGTAATCTTACACCACGGTCTTTAAAGCCTGTACTACTGAGACCGTTACCAAGACCAACTCACGAATAAGTTTCTGTCTGTAACATGTATAACTACAGTGATTATATGAAATGGCATTGTAATGGGATGTATTGTATGTAATGTATTGTAACCTTGTAATTTATGTGACTTGTCATGTCTATCTATTTGTTAAGTACCAAAAAAACAATATTTCTATTCTATTCTATGAGTGCTAGAATTCTAATGTTCGTGCATTCGCTGCTGTTGTGTCGTCGGTATCCTTTAAATACGAGTATTTATTTAGGCAACAATTGTTTATAAACACTGTTTATAAAGAGTGTTTCACAATGTTTTATCTTATCACAGTTTATAAACAAAGGTGGTCAAAATTATTCATATAATAAAACATGTTGCCATCTTCCCCACTTTGAGGTAGAAATATCTAGTTTATAAACCAAATGCAACAGGTGTGGACGTGTTTTGAATCATGGAAATAGTGTGGTGTGGTCCAAGCCAACGCTTGGAAATTACTTGGAAGTAGTGTGGATTTCGATGCTAATAGAGCTTTATCAACAGCCATAGATTACATCCAACGGCGTAATATACTTTGGGAAACTTTGTTAACTGAAATCATAGAACCTGCATTAAAGGGTATATAAATATTTATATAAATATTATAAACAGGGTAATACGACTAATAAATCTAAAAAACTACAAATATAATAATAGTGTAACTTTCAGCATCCCAGAAGAGTGGCTGTCTCTGGGCATGATAGAGGGAGAGCAGTATCCGTGCCCCGGCCTGGCTTTTATACCCAGAGAAGAGGGCAAAGCAAAGGGAGCAGGCGATGCTATTCAGATGCTAAACAACCTTTATGAGGTATTTAAAAAAAAAGATGCACATAGGTAACGAATATGTACAAAATAAGTGTATGAAATGTAGAAGTTGAGAAAAAATATTTCACGTAAGTGAGTATAGAGCAGTAGCCATACTGGATCCTTCTATTCTATGTTCTCATTATTTTCAAAGAATACCTTGCCGTTCTGGCTAATGACGAGGTTATGGCGGACTCCTACCGCCAAATCCAATGGTACTCAGATTACCCTAAAATTCATAAACTTTCTCTTAGTGATCTCCCTTAATCCCCAAAAAACTAACACTGACTAGTGTCCAAATAATCATGTAACAGATGCAAGAAAGTTGTACTTACGTTTTTGACTTTCTCGTCGTGTCATTTCTCTTGCATTGCTTCAGTGGACAAATGTAGCCGCCTTTAGTTATAACAAAGAGACCGATAGATGGGATGTGATGGCTCTCGACGGTACCAAAAGGAAGTTCAGGTAAATTCTAACACAATAAACTGTGGTGAACCATAGGTTTTCGATATTATTTAGTTAGGAATAAGGCTAAGGTAATAGAAACACAGTATGTGCTTAGTTAAAAATGTTGGTATGAAAGTTCAAAGGCCTGCGCAGACGAAGGACTTTAGTCCGCGGAGAAGAAATAAGTCCATTTCGCAAAAAAAAAAAAAAAACCGCTAAGGACATACCACGGACTTTTAGAAGTGCACGATGGAGGCAAGTATTCAGAGATTACGTTGTACTGTAATTTACATGAGTTCAAGAAAAAGAGGAGACGTCCTGAAAGAGAATACGGGGTCCATCCCTTTATTTCGAATCTTCGCTCAACGCAGACAAAATTCCGCTGTGTGCGTTCTATTTTTTTCGCTTACTCCTCCATACTTTTGACCACTCCAGTCCGTCGATGTTATAGATATATTCGGCGGACTTTTTGTTCGGTGGACTTTTAGTACAGCGTACTTTTAGACCTCCGTGTGAGTTGTTCAATACAGTTTGTTAGGGATCTATATTGACGGACAAAAGAGTACGTCGCGGATAGTCCCTCGTCTGCACAGGTCTACTGTTTTCCCACTAACCAATACACGAATTTTGAGATCAAATCCTTAATCATATAATGATACCCTAGACAAACTAGTTAGTTAAGTACTGAAAAGAACCAGCACGAAACTTGTCAGTTTTTGAAATTCAGGTGTTTAAAGACAAAAAATAGTTTCACGCAATCTACTCAGTAGTTTAGATTGGTTACTAAAATGTTTTTCTATAGATATTATCTTGGTTTTACTGGCAGCATCCCTCGAATACGGCTGATGTTCAAGGCGGACGACCCAGAAACGTTCGCTCAGCGAGTCAAGTTCGCTGTCGATCTGCGAAACGAAGTCGAAAATAACCTCAGGTTGGAGATTAATGAATATAAACGACGTATTTGTACAATATCTGAGCAAGCAAGCATACAGTTCTGCTAAATAGCCTGACCCTAAAGCCTGCTTCACTTTGCTACCTAAGCGCCGCAAAGGTCGCCGGGTTTATAAAGTAACTTTTAGGATACCTGCACGGCAACAACTCGGCGGTTTTATAGCCGGTGTAGTCTTCAGTGTGCAGTATGCTTAGATAGATCCGTGTGTAATGCTGCTTAAAATGCTACTAAAAAGTTTTTTCTTAGCCCGTTATGCCTGTACCCTCCTACTGAAACAAGATTCCATAACCCATAAAATATGGCATTACCACCTACCACTTTGGGTTCAATTGCGTTCAGCAAAGAATGGACTCAGAGATGGGTGTGTGTCAAGTGTGACATCATCTACCAGTAAGCTTTTCTGTTTTAGGTCAATTGCAATTTGAGATATACTAAAAATTGTGAACTGATGTATTTTAGGTTTTACCTGTACCTGGACTGCTTGCTGCTGGCGGGACTACCAATGATGCCACTGCAGTACATGCCAATCATTACGCGGAGCGTGTGCATCCACCGACAAGCCAAGGACATCGCTGAGGAACACTTCCATTCTCTGCGCATGGAGGTGAGCAATTTATTTATATATTTATTCTTTATTGCACAAGCAATATTGTTTTGAGCACTATATTTGTCTAAACCGTTTGACTCAAGGTGTAATATTATGTGTATATGACTAATCCCGTGATCACGACTGCTGTAAAAGAGTCTCAACGACCGATAAAATGCAAAAATAAAAACCTCGAAATTAATCTTTGAAGTGGTTTTATTTAAGTTCGCGTGAAAATCAGAACACAATGAATGAATTTATGTTCCAGGCTGAGCTGCTCTACAGGAAGATGGAGGGAAAGATGAAGATAATATACACGATAAAGAAGTACCCCGACCTTTATAACTTCATTGATGTGCCTACTAAAGACTACGTAGCGCCTGTCCCGGATTACGGTAAGTGGTTCAGTTCAGACTGTTTGAATAAATGAAAACTTTAGGTCTTTTCTTTAATGGCTATTTATCCCCAAATTAAACATGTTTTTAATATATAGATTCGTTACAGAAAAAAATGAATTGAAACACTACTGAAACCTACTAGCTTCGGCTAAACTATAACAGTGTAATTTTCGTATCAGGGCGGTGTGAATGCGTGATGGACGACTTCGCTGGGCGGCTGCAGTACAACCAATGGTTCTCACTCTACGTACTAACAGAAACGGTGTCCTGTATACATCTCGTCGTCGATGAATGTCTAAAGGTTTAATATGTTTTTTGACAGATAACTTTATTTCATGTTTCAGTGCATAGGTTTTCTCGGGAAATCATCATTCTTGGAATACTTCTAGTCTAGTAAAAGTGACCTTTTACTCAGGTTGATTAGGTTGAGGGATATTTTTCTTCGTTTATGAGATGTTTTTTGTACTGCATTGTGATGTCACTTCACCGTAGTTCACTCGAAATAAGATCGAAAAAGGAGTGGCACGTAGAAACGTTGTGGTAAACGTAGAAACTTTCCACTTAAGTAGCCCTTTCTTTTTTTCTAACTAGCAACACAAATTAGGCATGCGCGGCGCTCAGATAGCCCGCTTAGAACAACATGCAATTTTTGCCACACGCACACAAGAGACATGAGTTTACAGGCGAAGTCAGTCAGTTTCAGTCACGCGGTCAGTCGCACAGCGCACTGTCAAAAACATTGAGATATTATTTGTACGTCAGATTTATAGTTTAATGGTCAAAAATGGCTTCGCGAAAATATTATTTGTGTTGCAGTGTATTTGCCTGTTTGAACACAACACAAAATTGTAATTACACTTTTTTTTTCGTTACCAAATGATGAAGAAAGGTAAGTAAAACTCAATTAACTTTACCAAGTAAGTAGGTAGAATAAGTAGATAGGTAGGTAAAACATTTCCGTAACTTATCTCATCATGCATTGGTAAGACACCAGTATGTAAGGTAAATTCTTATGTCGAGGCACTTGCGGTTGCCGCTGCCGAAGCGTTATGCTGTTACTTGCCTACTAGATAGGTAGTTATAAGGACTGATGATCAAGCCCAGTAAGCTAGCAAGTCGCACCGGGAGCCCGGTTTATTTAGCGGACGCCTTCTGTAGGTAATGACTTCTTATAATATGGCGCGAAGGTTCATTAATTTAAAGACGTCGTTAGATTATCCTTTATCCGTTATGAATGTTCAGTCAGAACATTATTTTTTTCCCGTTCTGTCAGTTCGGGCATATCGGGCCAATATAGTAGCAACCCTAGGCGATCAGGCATGTTTAGGAAAAAAGACGAGAGCGGTCCTTCTGTAAACTCTTTATTTTGTGCTAGCAACTTGAATCAGTAGCCTGCATTCTCACCGCTTGTCTGCCAATGACAATGCAGTATTCGGCGTCAAATAGCAATATTCGCTGTTAAACTCGCGATTATTTGGCGATCTAATTTGTTGAATAGTCCAGCTAGTTATGATCTGTTCCTGAACGCACCCTTGGCGGTACTAGTCTAAATTATTTGACTCACCAATATTAAGTCGATGCGGGATTAAATAGCTCTATTGTAACAGATGTTTTATTGTAAGAGTTAATAGGTACCTAGTTTGTATGTACTGACTAACAATTTTTGTTTTTGAATTGTTTAAATGAATTCTTGTTATTATATTCTTTTATGGTTGGTTTTTTCTCTTTGTTTTATATTCTTTTAGGTATCAAAATGGCACACTGCTTGTACTTTACTAACCCCTGTTGTAAACCCAAAACAAGTTTAAAAGAGTAACTGCTGAGTTTCTCGCCGGGTCTTCTCAGCAAGAAACAACTCCGACGCGGTGGTAGAGTCGCATTATGTCTGTATACTGTTTATTTACATATCCATATTATTATGGTATTTATGTCTATTATTTAGTATATTTTGCTGTAAATTTGACGATTTGAAAGTACTGATACAGTCTATTTGAATAAAGTCATTTGAGTTTGAGTTTGAGTTTGAGTTTAAGGGCTGAGTTGGCTCGATAACTTTGATCTGGATAGGGTGGCTCTGAATTGGTTCGGCGGGTGGGCGACGACATAGAACGCAAGCAAAACAACAAAAATAAGAATCGTTGCGAGCGCTATTCATGATTCGGACCGTAGTGTCCACTGCCAGCTGTGACAGCTGTCAACCGTAATTCGTATGTTTTCGGGGTTTCGCGGTCCTTCCTGTTTGTTTTGTTTGTACGTAGTACACACAATCACATATTTCACTTTGGACTTTTGGAGCTTTCTGATCTGTGTTTTGGAGTAACCACCAAAAAGGATGTAACCACATCCGCGGTAGCCTTCGTGTTCGTGACATGGCAGACAAGCTACAGGAGTGCCGCCTTTATTGGTATGGTCATGCATGTCTCGAGCAAATGTCTGGCCATGCCGCCTCCGCTGGGTACCGGTAGGAGAGGTCGACCCAAGAAGCGGTGGCTCGTTGTCGTCAAGGCCCTCAAGAGTGACATGCGTGCTAACGGACTCACTCACTAAGGATGCACAAAAGCGAAGTGGGCCAAGGAAATAAGAAAGGCGGACCCTGGGACCCCACACACCAGTGTGGGTTCAGGGCCGGAATAGACCGCACGGATGATGATGATGATGTACACATAATCTTTCTGAATACGAATCCTATGGCTACAAGTTATCCAGTGGAAAAGCAGAAAAAATCATACATATAATGACAATTGGGAAATGTAAGTATAGACGTGTCTGAGCCAGGTGAATTTCATTACTATATTTTTTTAAATAGTTTTGCCTAATCTTAGTTTACTGTATAAATTGTAGGAATGTTGAATAGTGTGCTTGTTCTACACCATTAGGCAGGCCTATTGTGAAAACTCTTAGAACCATGAACAGTAAATTTCTTCTCCTCTAAAACTGAATAACTTATTAAATTTAATATATATCAATCAAACTATTTCTATTGCCATTTCAAGAAACAAAATTAAAGTTTTTATAAATTGTGTGTCCTTAAGTAAAATTGTGTTCGGTCACCTGAGTGAGTTTAATTGAATGAAAAGAGATTCCACGTGTGAGGTATGATGTGATTTTTTCAGAAAATATCTACAGGGCAGGAAGTACAGGGACTTTAGGATTGAGATACATTCGTAGAAGTAAAAATGTTGTCTCGTCACAGGTGGAGTCTATGCTGTTCTTTACAACAAACTATGGAAGAAATGTGAGCCTGGCAGAGTTCGATGCGGCGCAGCAACATTGCACATCAATGGTAAATTCATCATCTATACTAATATTATAAAGAGGAAAGATTTGTTTGTTTGTTTCTATTGAATGCTTTGAAACTACTGCACCAATTTAAGAAATTCTTTCACCAAAAGCTACATTATCAGGGAGTGACATAGGCTATATTTTTTTTAATTTAGGCTTAATTTTGACGGGACAGATGGTCTATGTACATAATATTTTGACTAGTCCATACCTTCTAACACACCATAAGTTAATGGTTCAATTCTTATCCTAGACAGACATGTTTACGAGGTGCATTCAATAAGTACCTAGCCTCATCGCCAGAGGGCGCTGTAGTTTCAAAAGAGTTTTACCACAGTGTAGCACATTCGTTTTTAATTCTTTTTTCAAATTTTCATTCCAATCCCTTCATTTGTTTTAATTTGACAACTTATGGAAGCGAACGTGTCGATCGGTTTTACAAAAATAGAAAAAGAGCAATATCGTTCGGTGATTAGATTCCTATTTTTGGAAGGGAAAACGCGCATCGAAATCAAAGAGCGCTTGGATGCTGTGTACGGTGACTCTTCTCCATCGATGGCCACCGTCAAGAATTGGTTCAACGAGTTTGCACGTGGCCGTACGTCGGTTTTTGATGAACCATGTCCAGTTGCACCGAAAACAGCTGCTACGGAGGAAAACATTAAAAAAATCCATGATCTCGTATTGGCAGATCGCCGATTGAAGGTTCGGGAGCTAGCTGAGACTGTAGCCATTTCAGAAGGAACAGTGCATCATATTCTTCACGAGGAACTCGGCATGAGAAAGCTGTCGGCGCGATGGGTGCCGCGTTTACTCACACCGGAAAACAAGCGCAACCGTGAGACCACATCGGAGACGTGTTTGGCGCTGTTTAAGCGGAATCCAGCGGAGTTTTTGCGTCGTTTTGTGACCGTCGATGAAACCAGGATCCACTGGTACACACCAAAGACCAAGGAGCAATCAAAACAATGGATCCAGACCGGGGAACGTGCTCCAAAGAAGGCGAAAACTGTAAAATCGGCCGGAAAAGTTATGGCCACCGTTTTCTGGGATTCACAAGGTGTGATCTACATCGATTACCTCGAGAAGGGTAAAACAATTACAGGGCTTTACTATGCCGATTTATTGGGCCGATTCGACGCCGAATTAAAGAAAAAACGACCCCATCTGGCGAAGAAAAAAGTGCTGTTTCACCACGACAACGCACCGGTTCACACGTCTGCCGTTGCCATGGCCAAATTGGTCGAATTACGCTACGAATTGCTGCCCCATCCACCGTATTCTCCAGATTTGGCCCCTTGTGACTTCTTTCTGTTTCCTAATCTGAAAAAATCACTCGCCGGGAATAGATATGGATCAAATGAGGAGGTCATCGCCGCCACGGAGGCCTATTTTGCAGAGTTTGACAAAAACTATTTTTCGGACGGGTTAAAAAAGTTGGAGCATCGCTGGGACTAAAAGGAGACTATGTTGAAAAATAAATTGCCACTATTCCAAAATTTTCGTTTACTTTTTGTAGGCTAAGTATTTATTGAAGACCCTCGTAAATTCTGTACATGTAAGCATTCATTACCTGTTGGGCAGAGGTTCTGCTGCCTATAGCATGGAAGGTTGGGTTTTATACCAGCCAGGACCAACATTTGTGTTTGTTTTATATCTGGGTGTTGCTATCTAAGTATGTATAACACTTAAAACTTGCATGCAGCGAAGGTATAGCGCTATACATTTTGGCACCAAGTGTGGGCACGAAAAGAGATAGCTTAGTTTGACCAGTGGCCTAGCCTTCAATTAGACGTAACTAGCAAAGCTTTTGACAGCTGCATATTCATATTGTTTTTGTAGATCTGATAATTTACGTTGACATGTCAAAAATATTAGGATAAATATTCAAGAGTTCCACTCAATTTGGGTGGTTATAATAATGTCTATATCCGTTAACGTAGCTGCCAGGGTTTTTGCTAGACCTACTGAGTGTTCGAGTGGCAACCTTCGACCCACAAGCTGCAATTTGTGATGTTTTTCAGATGTTGAAATACTTGAACATAACCTGGCTGAATAACACGGCACACGCTATCAGAATGTCCTTTAGAGATGTTGGCAAAGGGTGCGTAAAGAGCAAGGTTTTGAATTTGTTTATTAACGTTTGACTGACCTGTTAGCGCAATGGTTGCGGTCCTGTCTGTAGCGCCAAAGTGGGTTCGATACCCGCTCAGGATGTGCGTGAATTCAATAATATTCAAACGGCACGATTGGCTTAGTGCGCTTTAGCACGGATTCTCGTGCTGACTTGCGTGGTGTACCGGGTTCGATTCCCGATCGGTTCAATTCTAGAAATGAACTTTTCTAAATTGACTCGGTTCTGGGTGTGCTGGGAGACGCCCCTGGCTTGTCCATAACACGAGGATTTTCATTCCTACTTCGAGACCATGACAATTGGATTGTTGTCTGACGCATATTTATATTAAGCTTTGATTATGATTAGTTTTAGACATAGATGATTTTGGTGTAAAATCATCAATGGCAATGACTCCATGAAAAATCCCACTGCAGATGGTTCAACATTTATGAGAAGAAATGGGAGTTCTACGGAGTAAGCAAGCTGTGTCGGTTCCTGCAGCTCGTCCGGTTTCGTATGCAGGTCAGTGAGTAGTATAGTTCCTTTATTCCTTTTTTTAGATAAGGAGAAATTAAAAAAAACTACCTTATTTATTGTTTTTCTCTACATACCTCAAGAGAGAAATCTTTCAAGACCCCTATAAGTTAATATCAAACTATCTGCCCTGACGAACGTCCAATTATGTCATATTCTCCTCTTACTTTTTCTGATAACTTTCCCATGACCATGATTATGTTCATACTAGGTAGGGTCTTGGCTCTAAATAAGCATTTTGGATAGGTAAAACGTGGATGAGTCAAGGCCCTTCCAAAACAAAATCCTGGATCAGCTACTCACGACAGCCAATGTTCTTCTTCTTCCATCGTTTAAATAGCAACATATTTTTTTTCTTTTTACCAGTATTCTGCCACCTTAATAGCATCAGCATTGGAACATATAAGGTCATCATGTGAGCAGCTGTTAGTTCACCAGGGGCAAGCCAATAAAGTTCCTCAATAATAAAAATATTCAACTCATTGTTTTCGACACGATTGGCGTAGTGCGCTGTTGCACGGTTTCTCCCGGGTTCGATTCCCGGTCGGGTCAATTCAGGAAACGATCTTTTCTGAATTGACTCGGGTCTGGGTGTGCTTGGAAACGCCCCTGGCTTATTTCCTTGTGTGGTAACTCGTAACGCAGGGATATTAATCCCTACTTCGAGACTATTACAAGAGGTGTGTTGTCTGGCGCATATTATCATTATATTTACTGTTATACATACATACCATCACGCCTTTTTCCCAACGAGGTAGGCAGAGACCACATCTTTCCACTTGCTACGGTCCTGACACACCTCTTGCGCTTCCTCCACTCTCATTAGTCCTTTCATACATGCTCGTCGATTATGGGTACTCCTGACCTGACCTTTTCTGAGCATGTCTTGGACTTGTCCTAAGTACGTCCGTCTAGGCCTAGGCCTTCCCCTTTCAACAGCTGTTTATTGTTATGTGTACCAAATATAAGAAAGCCAAAGAGAAACCCTAACATGGAGAGGTTCGTTAATTGCCTCGGTGGCTTAATTGTAAGCGCAGCTGCCCGTATTGAGTTAGTTGCGGGATCAATTCCTCTTCTAGTTTCCATCTTCAGACTTGTTGTTACAGTACGCTATTCGCTACTGCATCGAGCAGTCCATGGCTCTGTTCGTGAATTTGTGCGAGACGCCCTGCCTCTGCACGTACGTCTGCGACGAGGACTGGCAGTGGGACGCGGCGGACCTGATCAACTCGCCGTTCCGCTCGCCCGCGCCCACGCTGTTCTACTTCCACCTGATGATGGGCGTTGACGGGCCTTACTATACGACGCCGCCGCAACAGTTCCAGGTGAGTTGGATACTGTGGAGTGAGACGCACTGCCTCTGCACGTACGTCTGCGACGAGGACTGGCAGTGGGACGCGGCGGACCTGATCAACTCGTCGTTTCGCTCGCCCGCGCCCACGCTGTTCTACTTCCACCTGATGATGGGCGTTAATGGCCCTTACTATGCGATGCCGCCGCAACAGTTCCAGGTGAGTTGGCTACTGTGGAGTGAGACGCCCTGCCTCTGCACGTACGTCTGCGACGAGGACTGGCAGTGGGACGCTCGCCGTTCCGCTCGCCTGCGCCCACGCTTTTCTATTTCCACCTGATGATGGGCAGCCTTTACTTTACGACCGCCGCCGCAGCAGTACCTACCAACTGGGTTGGCACTCTGCACGTTCGGCCGACGTGTACAGGGGGACTAAACAAAACAAGAGTCAAAACGAAAGTAGCGCCAGTATGCCACGGGCTCCTGGATAATCGAGTCGTGCTGTACTGTACGATGGGCTCAGTGGTTTCTAGCCTTGCCCTGCGCGGTGTCCCGGCCCCTTAGGGTGTTTTTAACAAAGTGCGGATGTTATCGGGGAAGAAAAATGCGTGCGTGATAAATCCCGCAAATAGGTAAAACACCCTTAATCTCTACATTGCAACGCGACTTGATTGCTAGTCGTACACGCTGTATTCGCCACCCAATAGCAATGAAAGCTTTTACAATCGCAATTTTCTTGCGGGCGAAGATAATAATAATAATAGCCCAGTGAGGAGAGGTTCTGGGAGACGCCTCTGGTTCCTCTTAATGGTGAATTAAAGGTACATATAAAGTAAGTCAAGATTACCTCCGTGTCTGGAGGGTTTAGGGAGCTGGGCCCGTAATCCGAGAGGTCCTGAGTTCACGACATTATGGCCAGTGCAAAGAATAATACATTTTTATTTTATCCTTCCAGATTGTAATCCAGCGGCTGTTTCGCGAGATGCTGTTCCGCTGCCACTTCATCCCTCAAGTGCACCCCATGATCATGACCGGGCTCGTCTTTGATAAGCAACTCTTTCTCACATCCATTGGTAATGTATTATTTTATTCATTTATTTAATTTTAAATGGACGAAATATAATCAAAATCTTTTTATTAAAAACAGAAACCGTAATCAATTACAAGGGTAAAAAATAAACACATGGTAAAGTAAGGCATAATGGCGAGAATTTCTAAATAACTTTCATTTCAAAGATGATGAGGGTATCCATCCCACGTCTCCATGGCCGATTGGTATAGAGCTCGGCCCGAAATAAAGTGGTCTCGGGTTCAAATCCCATTTCGGATTTTTCTGAACATAGTCCGGGTGTTTTTTTTTGTTTGGAAACTTTGAAGTAAAATTAAATCAATTAATTCTAACAATAATCGTTGCTACATCACTTGCACTCGGTAGCTGTAACTGTCATGTAAATAAATAAATAAATAAATATGTGGGACAATTCACACCAAGATCATCTGACCCCAAACTAAGCTGAGCTTGTAATATGGGCGTCAGAGACTGATAAACATACTTAAATATTTCTAAATACATACTTAAATAGATAATAACACCCAGACACACAACAAATACAAATGTTCGTCACACAAATATTTGTCATGGGTGGGGATCGAACCCACGACCTCTGGCGCTAAAGCCAGGATCGCTGCCATTGCGCCAACAGGCCAGTCAAACCAGTGTACCTTGGGCATGTCATTTTCGCCACGATAAAGATAATCAATCACCCGGCTTGAGTCATCATAATACCTAAAATCTAATTATTATTTTAATTCGCCTAAGAACCAGAGTAAAAAGTAAAAAGTAAAAAAAGTAAAAAATATCTTTATTCATATAGACTTATAAAAAGTACTTATGACATGTCATGTAACAAAAAAAAATTGTAGCAAAAATATACTGAATAAAAATAAACTTACATAAAATAATACTATGATAGTTCATATCATAATTAAATATAATGTGAATCTACCACCGGTTCAGAGGTTGTTTCCGATCGAGAAGACTCCGGCAAGAAACTCGATGGTTACTCTTTTCAATCTTGTTTTTATACACAAAAATGTAATTGACAGAGTAAAGTCATAACAAAAAAGTGTGCAGAGGAGCAGATTATACCTAAGATGACCACAAATTCTTATCATTTAAGAAATCGTCAACACTATAATAACCCCGCTTCATTAACTTAGCTTTAATTTGTGACTTAAACTTGTGAAGTGGCAGTTCAACAAGAGTTTGCGGAATCTTATTAAAATATTTTACACATTGACCAACAAATGATTTCCCTACCTTATGCAGTCTTAGACTGGGAGTTACGAGCTTATTTTTATTTCTGGTATTGAGTTTATGAACATCACTGTTTTTCTTGAAGAGATGCAAGTTTTTACGAACATATACTACATTATCATAAATAAATTGAGAGTACACAGTTAAAATATCTATCTCTTTGAATACTTCACGAAGCGAGTCGCGTGGTCTAAGGTTGTAAATGGAGCGGATGGCTCTTTTTTGAAGAACAAAGATGGTGTTGAGATCCGCTGCCTAGCCCCACAACTGAAGACCATACGACATAACACTGTGAAAATAACTGAAGTACACTAATCTTGCTGTTGCGATATCAGTCAGGAGCCTTATTTTTCTAACAGCATAAGCTGCCGAACTAAGTCTTCCTGCCAGGGCAGAAATATGCGGACCCCACTGTAACTTGGAATCGAGAGTAATTCCCAGAAATACAGTGGAATTCGCAATCTCTAATGGCTCGTTATGTTTATAATGGTATCGACCTGTCTTACATTGGGCATAGAAAATTTGATACATTTGGTCTTCTTAGCATTAAGCAGTAAATTGTTACTCGTGAACCAATGCAGTACCTTAGAAAGAGTATTATTTACGTCGTCAAGTGCTTTGTTACTTCTATCTACGTTAAAAATTAGAGAAGTGTCATCAGCAAATAATACAATCCCACATAGGTCTTTGACAAAATAAGGCAGGTCATTTATATAGATTAAAAACAGCAGAGGACCCAATATTGATCCCTGGGGCACGCCCATACGTATGGTGGCACCGGAAGAGTTCGTACCATTGATACTCACTTTTTGTATTCTATCAGTGAGGTAAGATTCTATAAGGCTAAGTGAAATATTTGAAACACCGTAATGCCTCAGCTTAATCAGTAAACTGACTGACGTACTGAGTGACTGACGTAGTCCAGAAGTGTAGCAAACTGAAGTGGCAGTGAGCTGGTCACATCTGTCGCAGAACCGATGGTCGGTGGAGGAGACGGGTTCTCGAGTGGAGACCACGACTCGGCAAGCTTAGTGTTGGACGTCCACCGGCACGTTGGACCGACGACCTAAAGAAAGTGGCTGGTAGTGACTGGATGGCAAAAACGGGACATCGGGCTTTTAACGCGCCCTAGAGGAGGCTTATAATAATAATAATAATAAATAAATAAATATCTGGGACAATTCACACCAAGATCATCTGACCCCAAACTAAGCAGAGCTTGTATTATGGGTGTCAGAGACTGATAAACATACTTAAATATTTCTAAATACATACTTAAATAGATAATAACACCCAGACACACAACAAACACAAATGTTCATCACATAAATGTTTGTCATGGGTGGGGATCGAACCCACGACCTCCGGCGTCAAAGGCAGGATCGCTGCCATTGCGCCAACAGGCCAGTCAATCATCCAGCAATGGACTGCTATAGGCTGAAAAGAGAGCAGAAATAATAATTATTTTAATTTTTGCATTGCAGTTTTATTTTTGTTCCATTACTGTTCCGACATTTTTGTTTGCAATTATTTTAATTGATTATTTTCTTTAAGGATCTCAAAATATATTATAATGTAAAATACGATTTACATGTACTTTAATAATGTGAAATAAATTAATCAAATCTCGCAGGTCTGATGGAACCAAACGTGGTGGAATACCGCGATCGTCTGCTGAAGGCGTACACGAAGGCGGTCATACCGCTCGTCGCGTACATGCGCCAGTACGAGGAGTACAGGGAGATATATATGCTGGACATCGAGGAGTATGTCGAGTGAGTATATCACAATCAGAATATCATTTATTGTGAAGCACAGGTTAACAAAATAAAGGTGTTCTAAGGTACAATGGATCTGCTGCGTCCCACCTGACAAGGCATACAATAAGTTTCTTATTGCTAAAATTACTCATTGATACATACATACATAATACAAATATTCTCAATAATTTATTTTTCGCTTAGGAATTTTTCCACAGTATAATAACATTTTTGGCTTAGTAGATCATGCAGCTTACTTTTAAACATATTAATATTGTCTAAATTGCGCAACGCTTCGGGAATTTTGTTGTAAATGCGCGATGCGTTGCAAAGGATGCTCTGATGAAGTAAAGTTGTTTTATAACATATTTGAACTCAAACTCAAACTCAAATAACTTTATTCAAATAGACTGTATCAGTACTTTCAAATCGTCAAATTTACAGCAAAATATACTAAATAATAGACATAAATACCAGAATAATATGGATGTGTAAATAAACAGTATACAGATATAATGCGACTACCACCGCGTCGGAGTTGTTTCTTGCTGAGAAGACCCGGCGAGAAACTCAGCAGTTACTCTTTTAAACTTGTTTTGGGTTTAAAACAGGCGTTAGTAAAGTACAAGCAGTGTGTCATTTTGATACAAATAAACCTAAAACAATATAAAACAAAGAGAAAAACCAACCATAAAAGAATATAATAACAAAAATTCATTTAAACAATTCAAAAAGCGAAATTGTTAGTCAGTACAAACTAGGTACCTATTAACTATTACAATAAAACATCTGTTACAATAAAGCTATTTAATCCCGCATCGAGCAGAGCGCCCAGGCATTTTTATCTATAAGGTAGTCTTTTGTAGTATAGTAGCCCTTTTTTAATAAAGCTGTTTTGATGTGATTTTTGAGTCTATGTGGTGGTTTTTTTTAAGGGTCTCTTTAATTCACCAATTTCAATATCATGAATTTTTATTTTTTAGCATTAAACAATGCTCTGTTTTCTACACAAAGAAAGAAACAGATCCCGCTTGAGTCCCAGGACCAGGTCGAACTTTTCTAGTTTCTATCTTTGTTTCAATATAGTATTATCTCATTACGCACTTGTGCGTTATGGTAATGTAAAAGGCACGAGTTTTTTTTTATTAAGGTAAAACGCACGGTTTATCAAGATGCTCAGTCTAAAACGAACATTACTTTTTTAAATTTTATCAAAGAGTTTTTATGTCAGAAAAGAGGTCTACATTTTATGAATAAAAAAACTTTGGGAGATAAAATGTAATAAAGAAACTTTTAATTCTCTAATTTAATTAATTTTGACAATAAACTACAACCATTTATCTGTAACAAAAATACAAAAATATTAATTTACTTTATTAGTAATACTGGCTGTTTTTTTATGCCTTTGCCTTAAAAAAAGCGCTGATGCGCGCGCGTCGCTAATTTGTGAACAAGTAAAAATTTTTATAACTGCTATAACAAATGATTAAAGATCACACGAGTCCTAAATCTGAACAAATTCAAGTTTGCTCTGACAAAGACAGCACACTCAAATATATAAATGCATGGCATATCATTGGAGAAATAAGACTCAAAAGAAATAAAAATTATCTACATGATTATATAAAAATTTATTGCTGTTCGTTAGGCCTTCTGAAACTCGGGAACAGCTAATGATAGTAAGTAGAAGAAAATTGTGGGAAAAACTTTTCTTTTCTCATACAAACTGTTCCTGCCTATCAAACATGAGATATTCTTCCCGTCAATACGGTAGACTCGGGTCCCCTCAAAGTAAGTGATACGAAGTAATAATACTGCATCATCTAGTCTATACTAATCTATACTAATTTATAAAGAGGATAGATTTGAGACTACCGAACCGATTTTAAATTCTTTCACCAATATAAACCTACATTATCAGGAAGGGACATATTATTTTGCCATATCTATTTTTTATTTTGGCTATATTTTGACGGGAAACAGTCTACGCGGGCGAAACATCAGACAAACTGCTAGTGATTAATAAATATAATATAACGACTTGCTTGCATTATGACGTAGTATTGCAGAGGTCGTGCCGGATTTCGCAATCATCCTTTAAAATAACCAGGTTAATAGAGATATTAAATGTCATATTCCTATTTCCTGGCGTTTCGCGATCGTCCTAGGATTTTAGCGCAATTCCGGCTCTTCCTATTATCCTACGATATAGATAAAAAAATACTTTATCCAGAAACTTCCGTCTCGAGAAGCATTCGGCGTCGGAGACGCGCGAGGAGGTGCAGCTGCACTACGACGCGAAGCAGGAGCTGATCTGGCGCCTCCCGCAGTACATCAACATCGGGCCCTTCGCCCTAAACGTGGACACACTCAAGGTGTGTTTAAACTTTAAAAGCGATCTCGCTTAAAAAAAAAATCCTGGTAAACCTTAGCAATTTTTACAGATTTGGGGGTTTTCGCGGAGTAAACTAGATAACCGATATGACCGGTTTGATTCAGCGGTGATACCGGTTTTCCGGCTTTTGTGAGGATTACGACATTATGTGATTTTCAAGGCAATCAGTATGGTTATCCCTGGACATTATCCCTGGACATTATTCCACACAGCGCCATCTAGCCCCAAAGTAAGCTAATTAAAGCTTGTGTAATGGGATACTAGACAACGGATAAACATACTTAAATACATTTTCTTTTGTAAATACATACTTATTATACATAGGAGACATCCAGACCAGTACAAACAGGCATGTTCATGCACACAAATGTTTGTACTGTGCGGGGATGGAACCCGCGACCTCTGGTGTAGTAGCCAACTTCTTAACCATTACACCAAGTCGGTTGGTTATGGGTAATATTAAAAATCATTTTCACTTCTCATGCTCTAAAAGTACGCCAATATAGCCCTACGAAGCGGGCTTAAAGTGGCCACTTTAGTCTCTGTAAGTGTGTGTGTGTGTGAGTGAAAAGTAATTAGTTTTTTTAATTTCCTTCATGTGACATAGACAAACTCGAACAGCCAGTAAATATAATATACTATCATCTGTGGAGTGTGGACCATCTTCATTGCGAAAATGTTGAGAGTTAGTTCCATGGTTTGTCCGCAAAGAAGGTGGCGCCATGCGATTTAAATCTTTTGTGATTTTTATTTTATTAAGTAGTATTTATTAAATGTTTTTGTACTAAACTGACTATTTTTCTCGCACTCAAAGTGAATGTACAGTTTGAACCTCGAGACTAAATGCCAACTTAATATACCCCCTGTTTCATTGACTCCCTCGCACGGTATAATATGGCTTCGTTGACTCCCTCGCACGGTATAATATGGCTTCGTTTAGTCCCTCGATATAAAATATACTATAATTTGACTAAACTTTTCTTATATATGCACCATTACTTGCCTTTCTGGTCAATTCTTTCTCTGAGTTGCTTGGTAGAGTTCGCTATTTAGCGATATAGCCGCCCAAATTGTTTAATTCATTTCTTCGTAAGTCTTTGTAAGTTTTTGTTATTCGTTTGTGTACCATAAATAATGTACCTTTACAGCAATTACTAGTAACCAAACGGTCGGACATCATCAAAGCGTTGCTCACGATGTGGGCGGAAGAAGTCCGCACCATGGTGGAAGACGTGATCCAGGCGTACAAGAGCATCATGAGGAAGCTGGGCGAGAAGCCGAACACCATCGAGCATGTGTTCGAGATACGCGAGTGGATGGAGTCGGTGCCGTTTGCGCTGAAGACGCAGGACGATATCATGAAGAAGGTCCACACGGTGAGTTTACGCCAGGTGGACTTATACTCCATTAATAATAACATCATAAATAAGAGACTCGTGGAAGCATATGGTAGTGAAACATAGCCGTTACTAGAGCGACACAAGCAGGAGCTGCGCGTCACGGAAATGAAGATGTTGCGGTGGATGTGTGGAGTCTCACGCAAAGATCGCGTGCGTGACACTCACATGCGTGGCAGCCTTTGTGTTCGTGACATCGCAGACAAGCTGCAGGAGTGCCGCCTTCGTTGGTATGGTCATGTCTTACGGAGATCGGCAAACTACGTGGGCAACAAATGTCTGGCCATGCCGCCCCCGCCAGGTACCGGTCGAAGGAGTCGACGTCAAGGGTGACATGCGTGCCAACAAACTCACCACTGAGGATGCACAAGACCGCGCGGAGTGGGCAAAGAAAATAAAAAAAAGGCGGACCTTGGGACCTCACACACCGGTGTGGGTTAACAACCGGGATAGACCGCACGGATGATGATGATGAGAAGCAGGGGTGCTAAAGTGAATGACAAACCTGGAAGAGTTATACTGACAGTAAAAATGTGTTCGGATACTCAACCCCTGCTCGTTTTAGGTTTATAACATCGACATTATAGTTTCGTGAAGACAAAATAATTTATTTAAGCAAAAGCCTCATAAATTCTGAAGTTACTTTACTTCAAATGAGAACAATTAAGTGTAACTGCTGCTATATGAGTCGATTTTAATAAATTCGGCGTAAATCTTAAAAGTAATAATGTTCATTGTACTTTTACCACAAAGTGTACCCTAAGAAGAACCATTTTTTCTTCTGTCTGATTATAATGCTATAATGAATGGAGTATACTCAGGCCTCACTTCAAAGTTTAGGTACGCTCGGCCGCGCGGCCCCTCTATGGGGTATATGACAGTGGGTTGCCGCTCGGCTTGCACACTCGCCGCCGAGCGCGTTATTTAATGTTTTGTGATTAATTTGTTTCAAGTGTAACTTGTATTTATCAATAATTATAAGAATAATAATGACTACTACAAATAGATACTAAACGATGTTATATTAATTACAGTAATATGTACTTTTAATAAAGTTAATAATTGAATTACCCTGCGCTCGGACAGCTAAATCGGTTTCGTTGAGGTAACGCTCGTGCTACGCGATAAGTTTCGATTCCGCGTGCAAGCTACCTAAACATGGCCTTGATTGATAGCACGGACAAATTAAAAAGTACAAGTGTGACACAAACTTGTAAGATTAGAGGAGACTTTTTTACTTGTTCGCGTTTCATGAGAGAACCTTCTGTACGGAGTACTATTACATACCTATTCTGTGATATAGTCTTGATCGGCATTCGTGTAGATCCATGTAATAATATTATAACAAAACACACAAGAAAGAAGAACATCGACTAACCTAATGCTACTTCCAGGACTACGAGGTTCTGGACGCTTTCTTCACGTCTCTAGAAAATGACGATTTCAGAGCCTTGTGGGAAGCTATCGGGTGGCCTCTCAATATAACTAAACAGGTAAAGTGAAGTATTTTTGATAACATTAGAAATTTAAAATATTTTCTTTACAAATTCATTTCCAAATTAAAAAAAACCCATAATGCAAATTACAGTATTTTTACGTTGAATACTATTAGATAGATTTAAGCAAACTTTTAAACTCATTTTTTAACTTCATTGTTCTTGACTGGCCTGTTGGTGAAATGGCAGCGATCCTGCCTTTAGCACCGGAGGTCGTGGGTTCGATCCCCACCCATGACAAACATTTATGTGACGAAACTTGTGTTTGTTGTGTATCTGGGTGTTATTATCTATTTAAGTATGTATTTATAATATTTAGGGATGTTTATCTCTGACACCCATAGTATCAAGCTCTGCTTAGTTTAGAGTCAGATGATCTTGGTGTGACTTGTCCCAGAAATTTGAGATATTTATTAATTTATTTATAATATAGGAAGCTAACTTGCTTGAAGATAAAGTAATCCGTCCCATTTAATTTAGTACCTAAGTAAACCTTAATTAAGTAAAATTAAAGCAAGCACCAGATTACAATAACCCAAAATTACGTTTTTGACCAGTTTGACCGTAGATTATGGTTAGCCAATGCCAGTTCCTTGGTTATTTCAGCTCCAAACTTGAGTTCAAAGTTCAAAGTCTTTATTGCACCATGTTGTTACAAAGATGTTAATAAAATATATTTGGACACAAACATGACCCTGCAAGGGCACAGCAAATACTTATAATCTATTTATAATTATTAATGGTTAATTAAATTTTATTAATGATTTCACATAATTATTTTATATTATTTAGATTTAGTTGGTAATGATATGAATGGATGATACTTATAATTAGGAATAAGACAGTGATGCTCTACTCAATCAGACTGAATTTGATAATAAATGACACAATTAATTGTCAAATGAAGTATGTATTTGATTATGAGTGTTTGCCGGAGGTAGATCGTAAACGTCGCATTTTTTGAAGATTTTCATGATTATATAGCTGAATTCAAATTTAAGTACAATTTACCTCTCTATTATCGTGTGCATGTTTTAATTTTATAATTATAACTTTGATTTTACGTTTCTTAACAATAATAAAAAAAACGGTTGTTATTTAATTTAGCAAATAATTAACGACCTAATTTTAAAAGATTTAATGTGTTTTTAAATAGTATTATGCAAACATAATTACAATTCAATAAAATAAAATAATCTTACAAAAATGCAACGTTTTTGATCCACCCTCAGCAAACGCTCTTAAATGTTGAAGCTTTATGCGTTATGCACGAACATCTGATACCTTGCAGATGGATGCGACCACGGAGTTCCTGGAAGAGGAGCAGGAGAAGTTCTGGAAGCTGCACCAGCAGGACGAGCAGACCATGTTCGACAAGATCGACATGTACAGCGCGCAGTGTATGGCGCTCACGCTGCAGAATGACTTCGGCAAGGTGAGGCGTAGATATTGATTTATTTATTAAAAAGGAAATTCGCACAACATAACAGTAAATACCAAAGCACTTTACAAGTTAGTTTAGCTACATACACAGATTTATAATTTGTTATGCTCACAAAACGTTAAAACTTAGAAAATATCGGCAGCAAATGTCAGCAAATAAGTCACACGATGCTGATGCCAGAAGCATGTTCAGGTCAGTGAGCCCACGCGCAAGGGGCGAGAAACGGTAAGCCTGAGTTCTAGTTGAGGGGACCGCCAGCAGGTTGTGCCGCCGATTACGAGTATACTTGTTGGGCACAGTCACAAACTGGGGACAGTCAGATTCACCACGTAGGCATCGACAGATAAAAACAATTAAATATCAGTTACGTCGGACTTGCAAAGAGTTAAAATCCAGTGTACCTAACAAGAAATTAGTCGGATCAACATCTCAAGAACGCCTTTAGAACCTTTTCAATTATCAAAGTGTATGAAGATTCGTGAGGGTTCCAGACTGTGGAACTTTCCTCCAATCGACTTCTTACCAATGCCATGTAAAGTAGTTTAATGGCGCCAGCATTCTGAAATTCCCTGCAGTTACGAATAACGAAACCCAGCCGCTTAAAGTTATCGGCAGCTATCCTCTTCACGTGTGCATGGAAAGTCAGCTTGGGGTCGAACAGAACTCCTAGATCCTTCACTACATGCACTCGCGTAATGACCTCGGGACCTAACTTATATTCAAAGTACATTGGCTCTTTGGACCGGGAAAACGTCATCACACAGCACTTATCATAGTTGAAAACTGACTTATATGTCAAGGACCATTTATATACGGACTCAATATCTTCCTGCAGCTTCTCATGATCAGACTGCTTTCCTATATCCAGTATTATCTTTAAATCGTCGGCATAAAGAAGGCAGGAGGAATGCGAAAGAACCAACTCGAGGTCATTGATCATGAGCATGAACAAGAGTGGACCCAGGATAGACACCTAGCTTACACCTGAACGAGTGTGGTACTGATCAGACTCGTAGCATCCATGTCTCACAAATTGTCTTCGGTCTCGAAGATAATCAGAGAAAAAGTTCAGTAGTTTAGGAGTGAATCCAAAACTACGCAGCTTATCTAACAGAACATGATTATCAACGCGGTCGAATGCCTTTTAAAAATCGAAGTAAATTACATCATCCTGCCTGCCACCTTTCATATGACATAAGATGGTATCGACAAGCGACAGGAGGTTGGTGTCAGTCAACCGAGGTTTACTCCTGTAACCATGCTGGGAAATCTTTTAACAATAGTTTAACCTGTGCTGAATTTTTTTTGTGAAACACAGATTCCATAAGCTTAGGAAGCGACGACAATATTGCAATGGGCCGATAATTTTACACATTAAGGGTGTCACTACTTTTAGGAATCGGCGGTACCCGAGACAATTTACAGGTTTGAGGGTATTCGCCAGACGAAACTGATAAATTTCAAAGGTGAGAGATAGGCTCCAAAAGATGACTTTTACATGCTTTAAAGAATAACAGCTGGTACACCATCAAGGCCAATTCCCGACGGTTTTAAACAGCGCAGACTACTTAAGATGTCATCATTTGTTATTTTGTTTATATTTACATGTGCGGAAGAAAATACACCTGTCTGTGTACTATCAAAATTAACAGTCGGTCTGAAGTCCAGTACGGGCGCATTGGGGAGGAAAACACTGGAGAAATATTTGGCAAAAGTGTTCGCAGCCTCCTGCCCCTCGTATTCAGCCTCTAAATACCTGACACGTGGCGCAAAACAACCCTTGCATCTGAGGTTATTCACATGCTGCCAGAACCCAAGGGGGTTACTTTTAATTGAGTTTTCAATATGAAATCTGTATTGATCATAGGCCAATGCGATACATTTTTTAATATTCGCTCGAAGATCACTAAACACTTTGTAAGCAGCATTGTCATGTCTGAGCTTCCATTGTCTATGGTAGTAAGTTGATGATATTGGGAGTAAACCAGACTGGGTAACACCTAGTTTCCCTTGACTATCTGATCTCTCTGGGTATGCAAGCATCAAATATTTTGTACATAATTCTATAAAAATCTTCTGCAGCTTGATTCACATTAGCTGCCTCCAACACTGGTAACCAAGAAGCCTCAGAAATATGTATATGCAGTAGGTGGTAATCACCCCTTGCAAAGTTCCAATCACGACAGGGCTCAATATTACTAGGTAGAGTATAATGGGGGATTGAACCACCCATATTTAATATTGGAAAAGTCAAAATAAGAGGAGGATGATTTGCATATGGATGTGGTACTAAACCAACATTATCAATAAACAGAGGCAGATATGAATTGCTCAGGCAACAGCACCACGTCCAACTTACCCCCGTGCGAATTATATACATTATTCTTCTCACTCAAACCACAAACACTTAGAAAATAACAAAAATAACAATTTATATTAAAAGAGGCACTGTTTAGATTCAAGTCACCAGTCACAATCACAACACCCTAAGATTTAAAATATTTGTCTCAACAGTGTGAAACCAGTCCATATATACCTCATCCTTAGCTCTAGGGTTTTTATAAACTACACAAAAAGAGGAAACAACGTTATAAACAGTAAACGTCACCCATAAGTCTTCACAGTTGTTAGATCACTCCGTCGACGTATGTTAATGCTCGGGCATAGCAGCGAGCATAACATCTCCCCCGTGCGAAAGACGATCACGACGCATAATACTCCAACCGCCAGATTTTAGCTCAGAATCTTCGACAGAGGAATCAAGGAAAGTTTCCGTTACTGCAGCAATATCATGTGTTAGTACACATGTACTACACCTACATAGGTTTTCTCGCCAATATCGTAGTTTGGTTTTTAGGCCCTGTACATTTTGGTACACCGAAGGCGGACCCTGGGACCCCACACACCAGTGTGGGTTCACAACCGGGATAGACCGCACGGATGATGATGATGACATTTTGGTACACCAATTCTAAAGAAGATGAAGGAGTACATGATGGAGCACGCGACGTCTCTTCACGTTTTCTTTTCCTGTCCAGATTCGTTTTTGGCACGACAGTTCTGCTTCCAGGGTTTAACACAAATGTCTTTAGCCCAGTTTTCCGCTGCTAAGACAGTTGAAGAGAATTTCGATGGAACGCCTAGTTTGAACGAAAAATACTTCCCACGTGACCTCAAGGTCTCGACAGTACAAGTGTCACAACCAGAAATATTCTTAAGATGTTCGTGAACCTGTTTCTCAGACGTGCCCAGCTTAACGTTATATAAGTGCAAGTACTGCCACCTCTCTGAAGATTCCAATAGTGTTAAGCCCGGTGACGCCGTACCCCGCAGCACGACGGGAAGTGAGATCCTTTTGTTTCTAGGACCAACATCGATCCAGTCGTACTTTGTTTTAAAATCCTCATCGCTGGTTACATGAGATAAGGCAGGCAAGCGGTCACTTTGAGATATGGGCAGGGAGGCAGACACCACCTTATCGGTCTGCTTTTGAGATCGCTTTGTACACCTAAGTGTTTTCTTGGGTACTTTAAGAACATCAGTGGTTCCACCACATTCGGATTCTGACTTCTTGCATAGAGGCACGTCATTGGCTTCACCACGTAACTCAGAAGCGACCGCTGTTGCTGCGGATTGTTCAAGCTGCTCAGATAATGCAGACACTCTATTACATAATCTTGTAACTGTATTAGTGAGCTCCAAGTATTTACCTCCCGCCATAGTAACCTGTTTCTTCATAAGGGTGCTAATCATGGCTCGGGGGCGATCATCGACGGCGGCTTGAATTTCCTCTCTGAAGATGGCACGGATGTCGTCCTTTGATAGGCCTACGCCGGTGCGTTTGTCACTGGTAGAATCCTGTGGCCGTTTCTGGCTAGCACGCAGGGTAACATTTTCAAATCCACTCAAAGGCGTTCCTGGCGGAAAATGTTGTTTCTCAGCGGTAACATTGTGACGCAATGGTGTATTGGTGTTATCACCTCTCGGTTGCTTGCTACGGCATTCTATGCAAAGCCATTCGACCGTAAACGCTTGTGTTAAGGCTTCAAAAGTTTGTTCGGTGAAGTTGGCGCACAGAAGATCATAGTGCTGCTTGCATGAAGAGCACACCATGTAGTTCTCACTGTCACCAATTGTGCCCTGACATCCAGTACAAAACTTGCCCATTATGTTCAATATTTCATTTTATGCGACAAGCTCTCGAGCTATGGATAACGCTTAGCAACACGACAGCAACGATGACTCACGTTAGAGTACCAGGCGCACAGCAGTCCAGTACCTCCCACCGGCGTCGATGCAGGAGCTCGGTGGCGCGCGCGCAGTATATTGGTCGAGCGGCGTCACGCCTCTCGAGGGCGTAGGGCGGTGGCGGCACGAAGGTGACTCAGCGCAGCCGGGTATAAGGCGCACACCAGGAGCACACAGTAGAAAATCACCTCCTCACTTTTATGCACTCCTATTTTTATATTTCGAATAAAATTGCAAGTTAAACTGAAATTATCATTTAAAAATAAATTGAAATGAAACAGATTTTAGTCTTTAATACGTCTGAACTCCTCAGAGGTCCGGGGGGACAGGGAGATATGTCGGGGGATATGTCGCATTGTACAGGGTGAGTCTTCATGAAGTGCACATATTATAAAGTGGGAAACTATACTGTTATTAGTAATCTATACTAATTGAAATAAAACAAATTTACGGATTCTACTCGCGGAATTTATATTCTCACATTTTCTAACCCGACGTTTCGACTCCTTTACAGCATTCGTGATCACGGGATGACTCAGATGTAACACAATACTGTAAGACTTCAAGATGCGGTTAGTTCTTTCTGCGTGGATAGGAACGTTCCCGGGGATGATAGTGAAAATGACGGTAGTTGAGTGGCCGTTGCTATATAAATATTTACTTTCTAGACATATAACATCTGAGT
This sequence comes from Udea olivalis, assembly GCA_947369235.1. Taxonomy (NCBI): domain Eukaryota; kingdom Metazoa; phylum Arthropoda; class Insecta; order Lepidoptera; family Crambidae; genus Udea; species Udea olivalis. Next base: position 17,438,737 of record OX376355.1, read on the forward strand.
CATCCCATGATAATAAATAATAAAATGAAATAAATATCTGGGACAATTTACACCAAGATCATCTGACCCCAAACTAAGCAGAGCTTGTAATATGGGCGTCAGAGACTGATAAACATACTTAAATATTTCTAAATACATACTTAAATAGATAATAACACCCAGACACACAACAAATACAAATGTTCGTCACAAAAATATTTGTCATGGGTGGGGATCGAACCCACGACCTCCGGCGCTAAAGGCAGGATCGCTGCCATTGCGCCAACAGGCCAGTCAAATGATCACGAGTCACGACACGACTGCTGTAAAGGAGTCAAACGTCGGGTTAGAAAATGTAAAAATATAAATTCCGCGAGTAGAATCCGTAAAGTTGTTTCATTTCAATGTGTAGTGTTCGCGTTAATATAAGAAAACAAAATCTATACAAATATTATAAAGAGGTAAGCGTTTGTAAGTTTGTATGGTGAGGTGTATGATTTCAAAAAATCTTTCACTGTTAAAAAGCTACATTGTCAGGGAGTGACACAAGCTATATTTTTTTAATTTAGTCCATATTTTGGCGGGAAAGACAGGCTACGCGAGCAAAGCCGCTGACGTACAGCTATCATCAGTAACTTTGTTTCATTGGTATAAGGTATTTAGTTTAAAAATTATTATAACATTATTTCTGCATATAGTACACAACTATCTACAATTTTTTTTAAATGTTCATGAAAAATGTTAATAATTATGCAATTTGTTTTAAATAATGTTTTCGCCGTTAAAGTTGACTAAAATTTCCCCTTACTAAATATGTGCACTGTGGAGACTCAAACCGTGTAACACGCCGTATTTATAAAAGATCGCCAAATTGAAAAACGCCGTTATTAAAAAAAAAAAACTTTATTGACAACACATTCAAAATAAATACAATACTACTACAGTTATGTAGTGCGGCTACCTTATGAGTCTCAACAATAGGCCTTTGCCCTACAGTGGGTGGATTAGGCTAAATTCAGTTTAGACTAGTATTACTATATTTACGTTTATTACTTTTTTGTAACGCCTCCGTGGCCGAGTGGTTTCAGAGCTCGGCCCGAAACCTGTTCAAATCCTGGGTCGATCGATATGCGTTTTTGGAACATAGTCCGGGTTCGTTATTACCGTCCCGCATTTGGTAAGTGTGGTGATTAAGCCAATACCCATCAATTGTAGCCATGAATTGATTTCAATGATGGAGGCCTTTGCCCAGCAGTGGGACAGTATTTATTTATTTATACTAATAACTTGACTTATTTAACATTCCTGTTCTGTACCTCCATAAAATAAACAAGCAGTTATAAGAGGTCATTCTTATAACTGCTTGTTTATTTCATATTGCCTGTCAAATAACCTCACTCCACCTGATGAAAGTGGTCGTGAGGTGGTGCTTGTATAAGCTCACATAAAAAAATCATTCATATTATTCCTTTGTTTATTTTAGCATTTTACAATGCATGTTTTCATATCGAAAGACAGAAAAATCCGAATTTTGGACCTTGAAGAAATCAGGCAGTATTCGAACCCGCGTCTTTCACAATCCGGGTAGCTGCTCTAACCACTGAGCTACCGAAATCTCAATGGAACGATTGTGGATGGAATGGACGCGTTTTCGAATCCTGGCCGATTTGTTCAAGGTCTGAAATTCGATTTATTCTAGTTTTCTATCTTTCCTTGATAATAGGTGCACGAGATCGCCAACGACATAAAGAAGGCATGGAAAGGCATGAAGGACTCGCAGGAGTGGGGCCGCGTGCTGAACCAGCGGCAGAAGCTGTTCGGGCAGCCGGTGGTGCCCTTCGCGGACCTCAACCGACTGGTCAAGGAGTTCGAGCCCTACAGGAACCTGTGGGTCACTGCGTCTGGTGAGTATAGTTGTGACAACCACATCTATACTTATGTTATAAAAAGGAAAGATTTGTTTTTTTTTTTTTTTATATTGCCCGTCAAGATGACCTCTCTCCACCTGATGGAAAGCGGTCGTGAGGTCCAGATATGAGGTTGACAAGCCCAGTCATTCAAACGAATCACTGGGCTGGCCATCCTCACCTTGAAGGCAACCTCACCTTTTGTTTGTTTGTATTGAATAGGCTCCAACACTACTGGACCGACTGTAAAAATTGTTTCACCAATATGAAGTTACATTATCAGGGAGTGTCATAGGCTATATTTTATTATAATTGAACAAATCATTCAGTGAAAAATAATAGTATATGGAAACCAAGTGCAAGATATGTGCTGCTTTACCTACGCCGTGACGTGCAATTACGTTTGACAGAACGAAGTCTGTCGCGGCAGCTAGTTGTAATATAAAGTTGATTTATTTGACTAAATGTTGTCCTCCCCAGACTTCCTGAAAGCCCGCGAGGTGTGGTTCGACAATCCTCTAATGTACGTGGACGCGGACGCCATCGAGCCGCTCATCAACGAGTACTACAAGACGATATTCAAGTGCGTGCGCACCTTCGCCGACATGCCCAAAGTGCAACGAGTGGCCACCACTATACGGGTTCGTATGAGAATAACTAATATTTATATACTATTACATATTTTTTTTAGGTTGAGGTTTTGATTACAATACATGTAGGAAAACATTAGTTCAGCAAAATGTTTGTATTGTTAAAGTTTAAGGAGGTTTGAACCTTTGTGACAAAGCGAACAGCCGCCATTTTGTTTTTCTCTCGATGTCAATCTTTACCCTCAAAGATCGCGGTAACGTGACATTTAGGGTACCATATTACAAGACATTTTTTGTTCTTTATGTGTGTGTATGTATTACCCCATATGTACCACAAATGTCGTTCGCGAAAAGTTCGAAAAAAAAATGGCGGCAAGTTGCTATGTTAGCTTCCATATAAAAATGTTCAAACCCCTTTGGCTTTTTTTCGAGTGTTTGTAAATTATACTATTTAATATTTTTTTAGGATGATATCGACGAGTTCAGACCACTCATTCCTATCATTCAAGCAGTGAGGAACCCTGGCATGAAGGAACGCCATTGGAACGAGTTCATGGAGAAAGCTGGTATGATACCCACTCATCTGTGATATGTTTTAATCACTGACATTTTAGTGATAAGTAAGCTTACTACAAGTTGTTGTAGTTGCCGAAATTGTTATAACAGTTATCATCCTAATCCGTTCCCAAGGGAACTTATATCTTTATTAAATTAATCAAAATTGGTTGGAGTGGTTTAGGCGTGAAAATGTAACAATGTCAGAATGATAATATTACATGAACAAATGACTACGTATTACATTCGAAACAAATTTAGGCCAATTCATCTCTTATAGTGATAGAGCAGGTTAAGATAAAGAAAAAAAAGTACAGGGAGGGGCAAGTGTGGTTCACAAATAGACGCACTTCCACCCTCAGGTTGTGGATGTTCCAGCCATACGTACGAAAACTCTCATTATAATGCGAGCAACAAAGGAGTGAAACTCGCCGCGTGCGCATGTACTGGAAACACATGCAACAACACAACTAGTAATAGGGTCTCTTTATGACAAGTGTGAATATATACTAGGCAGGCAGACATATCATAGATCTCATCGTCACTTACCACCAGGTGCGATTGTGGCCAAAAGTGTAGTTTAAACAAATTATTTTATTTATTTAGGGTTATTAATAAAACATCAACAACCTCGCTAGACTAGGTAGCTACTTTCATACACAACAACATTTGTTCTACGACTTTTGATAATTTGACACATTTTACTTTTAAATAAAATAAATATCAATTTAATTTTACGTCTGAACGTTCTTATCTCTGTGCGCATGGCATCGCAAAATAAGGTAGAAAAACCCTTCCGAATCACTTACTTCATATCACTATCAGCAGCATCGCGCGCGACTCTCGCGCGTGTCGCCTTTTCGTATGGAATGAAACATAGACTTACAAATGTCACGACAGTACAATAAAGCTTGAAAAATCATTTTAACTACATGTATTGAGTTTTGATAAAACTCGTAGAACGAATGTTTTTGTGTATGATGGTAGCTACCTAGTCTTGCGAGGTTGTTTATATTTTATCAATAACCCTGTTTGTTTGTATTGAGTAGGCTCCGTAACTACTGAACCGATTTTGTAAATTCTTTCACCAATATTTAGCTACATTATCAGGCTAATTTAGTCTATATTTTAGCTGGAAAGACATACTACGCGGGCGAGGCCGCTGACGGGCAGCTAGTCAAGTAAAAAAATAAAAAGTGATGATAAACCTTATTTTTTTCGAATTTCGAAATGAGTAAATTTTTTGTATGTTAACGAACAAGTTCAACGGTACACGCTAACTCGTGAACCGAATCATAATATAATTTTTCGCTTCCAGGCATAACAGTGACAATGAACGAGAAGCAAACGTTCACGATGTGCCTGAAGCAAGGCATGGCGGCGCACGGGGAGCTCATCGCGGAGATCGGCGAGCTGGCCAGCAAGGAGTACGTCATCGAGCAGTCGCTGGACAAGATGCAGGCCGAGTGGGCCAACAAGGCCATGGAGATCGCGCCTTACAAGGCCACTGGTGAGTACGACACTATGAGAAGCTAGCTTGCCTATGATAGTAGAAGAAATTAACTAGAAAAAAAACTGTGTTTTTCTCTGCAAACCAGTTTTATTCCAATAAATTAAGGCACCTATATAAGGGGTCAATCTTGGAATAAGAGATATTCAGCTGAATTATTTATCTCTCTTATCAAAATTGTCTCAAAAGTCTCATATAATCTTGTTTCTGCGTCGTAAGTTATTCAAGGTCAAATGTAAAAAAAGTTATTCGCGATTATCTCGATTTCTATAGCTTCCCCCCCTCCCCATGAAGTTCCTATAATCATTCAACATTTATTCATGCCCTCAGTCGTTTCTGAGGCAAGGGGGCAGTGGGCGCCCAGCGCTCAGCCGAGCACTTAGTGGCTTGACTTCACCCACTAGTTCGCAAACGCCTCAAGCATTTCGACACTAAAAAGGCAACTTTTTTTGTCACAGGCACGTTCATAATGAAGATAGCGGACGAAACGCTCCAGCTTCTAGACGAGCACTTACTGGCCACTCAGCAGCTGGGCTTCAGCCCGTTCAAGGCCGCGTTCGAGCTGCGCATCACCGAGTGGGACGAGAAGCTGCGACTCACGCAGAAGGTCGTCGACGAGTGGATCGAGTGCCAGAAGTGAGTTGTACCAAATAATGAGTACCCTTTGGTTTACTTCCTAGCAATTGGGTATTTGACTATTTTTTTTTGATGTGTTATTAAAAGAGCTCTGGAAAATATAAACATTAGAAAAAAAAAACCGATAGCACTAAAACTCCCCGAGATATTGCAATTTTAAAAGTCATATATATTGGACTTGCCCAAAACGCTTCATACAAATTGTCTTAAGCTCACAAGACGTCTATTTCTATGTGTTTTGCAAAATATTTGTGCGGCAGCTAGTTATATTATAATATTGCGTTAGTAAAAATGGTTTCTTAACAAAAGTTGTTATAAATTTTATAGATTATCGATTGGTATAAATCTATTTTATTCAAAATGGGCTTTCTCACGCAAGTTTGGAGGGCCATAAAATAATTTGTACTTAAGTTAACAAACTAAAAGTTTACGTATTGCCCTTTTTAAATGTTTTTTCTATAATTTTGGATAATTATTAGAATCCGATGATGGTGTTTAAGACCCAAAAAACCTTGGTATCATTAAGGCCAGAGTAAATAGGCATTTTCTGGGTAAGCGTGTACCACCATCGGCCTCGTCATCGCTTACCGAGACTGAGGCCAAGCGTAATCCCCTTTTGAATACAAAAGTAATACAGGCAGATATCGATTTTGTAAATTTTTGGGATTATGTAATGATGATAAGAAGAAAACTTAAAAAACGGTCGGGCTCGTATTCTTTGCTCCTGAAAATAGATATTTATTTGGTAATGGTTGAAGGAATCCAATAACCTGCCTCCCTTTAACTAATAACCATAATTGTATGTGATATGAATGTATAGTGAGTTGTCTGGTAGACATTGATTTTGAGCAATGAGACCGACAAATTGAGTCATCGTGTTATCTCATTATCTCATTATATATCACACTTATGGACTAAATTTTTTTTATGTCAAAGTCCGTCAATATGACCTCACCTGATAGAAAGCGGTCGCAAGGTCCATATGTGAGGCTGACAAGCACAGTAATGCAAATCAATCACTGAGCTGGCCATCCTCATCTTGAAGGCTTGCAGAATGTTATTGTGTGCAATAAATATTTTCTATTTATGTTATGTATTAAGAGAGTGGATGTACCTGGAGCCGATCTTCACGTCCGAAGACATCTCGCGCCAGCTGCCGCTTGAAGCCAAGAAGTACGGCACCATGGAGCGCATCTGGCGCCGCATCATGGGCTCTGCGGCCGCCTGCCCCAAGGTTAGTGAGACTTGACACAGTCGCTGATCCAGTCCTCAAACATCCACCAAAAGCCTGCTGCTAGGTGAAGGTTCACCCTGATTTATTATGTAATTCTTGTTTCACTGAATGAACCAAAAAAAAGTACAAATGAAGCAAAATATTGTTTTCTGCGTAGCTGTGCAACAGTTCGCCTAATAGTACCCGTGGTACTACGTGGGATTTACTACACATACACTTTCGATGATTTATATACATACATTTTATATTTTGTAAGTGTTTTGATAATCACCCGGTATAATTTAATTACATACATCGTGATGAGGTAGTTAGTTTAAAGTTTTTAGGATTGCATGTTGACTCTCATCTAAACTGGAAAAGTCACATTGAAACCATCTGCAAAAGACTCGGCCGGTTTGTCTTTCCTATAAAAAGGGTCCGTCAATCTGTATCAACCGCAGCGGCGCTCACTGCTTACCACGGCTATGTGTCGTCAGTACTTAGCTACGGAATCATACTCTGGGGCAATTCGGTGGATTTTGAAAGAGCCTTCAAAATTCAGAAAAGGTGCATTTGAGCGTTAGTTAATGCGGTATCTTGATAGCTGTAAACCACTTTTTAAAGAGTTTAATATACTACCGCTACCCTGCATTTATATGAGAGAAATTTGTTTATTTGCAAAGTCATTCTCAAGGTATTATAAAAAACGCGAGGAAGTCTCAACGAGACAGTTAAGACAGCAGCACTGAGACTTGATATATCAGCCTCCTTGTCACAAGGATATTTATAAACGAAATGCGTATAACATGAGCATAGTAATTTATAATTTGCTCCCAGAAGACTCAAAAATGTTAAGGGGTAGAATTTTAAAAAGTAAACTGTCGAAATGGTTCCTGGATAAGCATTTTTATAGTCATAAGGAATATTTTAATTGGAAATCGACATAATTTAATATAATATAATGTAATTCTTAATTTAATGTGATTCTTAATTTGATGTTCTAATTTTGTCCATATTTAATTGGTATTTATTGACATTATTTGGTCTTTATAATTGTACTGCTATTTTTAATTTTCTCTTTGTACGTCTGCGAGCAGGCTAAACACACCGGGCTTACATTATTATTTCACCATTTTATGTACTGTGTTTGTAGCAAATAAATATTTCTGATTTCATCATAACAGCCATAGGACGTCCACTGCTGAACATAGGCCCCCAATGATTTCCTCCTATCCCTATTAGAAGCGGCCTGCATCAAGCGATTCCCCGCGGACTTGACCAGATCGTCCGTCCATCTCGCGAGGGGCCGTCCTACGCTTCGCCTTCCGATACGCGGTCTCCACTCGAGCACTTTTCCGCCCCAATTAATTACATTAATTAATTTATAATATTTATTACTAAAATAATCATAACATTTGAACTATTTCATTCGCAGATAATGCTGATCTGCCCAGACAGCCGCCTCCTAGACAGTTTGGTGGAAGCGCGCCACCTCCTGGCGGTTGTGGCGCGCGGGCTCGCGGAGTACATGGAGTTGAAGCGGCTGCGGTTCCCGCGCTTCTTCTTCTTAAGTGATGACGAACTGCTGGAAATACTGTCCCAGAGCAGGAACCCGCGGGCTGTGCAGCCGCACCTGAGGAAGTGCTTCGAGAACATCGCTAAGGTATCTGCATTAGAACTGGAAAATGACTTAATCTTACCATGTATAGCCGGTCATTTATTGCCAATTCAGTCAATGACAAGACTGTAACACGAATCTTACATTAACACTAAAAGTGAAACTTAATAAGACAGAAATTGGTTGACTGCCACCAAATGATAGAAAAATTTATATTAACAATTGTGACTGATGATTGCGATGACGAGCTGCTGGAGATGCTGTCCCAAAGCAGGAACCCACGGCCTGTGCAGCCGCATATTAGGAATCAAATCTGACTGGCACACGTCAGTCATCAAGGACTCTCTTAGATAAGAAACTAACAAAAGATTACAAGGCTGCGTTCCAAGTAGAATTTCACTCAGAGGAGTGAAAATCACCCGAACCCGTTCCATATTGAACCCGAGTGTAATTGAGGCTGACCGATTTGTCACCTGACAGTTTCCTAGTTGTTTAGGAACGAGTTCGGGTGACGTTTATCACTCTAACAAGTACGACTTCTACCGGTGCCCGAAGGCAGATGAAATTCACCTGACAGCTCTCAGACGAAGGTTTTGGTCATTTTGTCTCTCTTTTCGACGAGAGTGAAAATCACTCACGCCTCATGTCACCCAAACCCGTTCCGAAACAACAAGGAAACTGTCAGGTGACAGCTCGGTCAGCCTCAACTTCACTCGGGTTTGATTTGGAACGGATTCGGGTGATTTTCACTGTTCAGTGTGAAATTGCACTCGTTTTAAAACACAGCCCAGGATTTTCACTCGTAAAACATTGATCTCTTTACCCCCTAAATATAAAGCAAATGTGTTTCAAAATAAAGGTAATTTTTCCAGGTGACCTTCGAGGCGGACCTGAGGATAAGCCACATGCACTCGAGCGAGGGCGAGATCGTGGAGCTCAAGTACAAGTTCTACCCCTCCTCCAACGTGGAGCAGTGGCTGCTACTGCTTGAAGACACCATGAGACACACTAGTAAGTCATTCTCTCACACTTAGGTATTCTAGAACGTCATCAGGCAACGATGATTGCTTGAGTTAATGTATCTGGGATGTTTTACTTACACCACAAAATAAAGAGCTTACAGAAGGACCGTTCGCGCCTTTTTCCTAAACTTTACTGTGCCGGCACTTACGACAGTGAAAATCAAAGTCCATCAAAAATGTTGATGGATGCCAATGCATCAGTAAGAGTGCACATTTGAAAACGTCTGTTAGATCTTGATTCAATTATTGATTTTGCTTAACGGACCTCAGAATCCTCCATCGTCGTTAATAAAGACAGAGGCATCGGGCTCAAAGCAACTGATGTTGTTTTTAAAATATTTTTTATCTATTTGAGGATGTTATTGGCTACTGCCAAAGTAAGTAAGTATCGTTATCATCTCTGACACTCAAAGAAGCTTTTGTTGGGGCAAAAAGTTGGGGATTTTGTTTTGTTTCGGGGAGTGTGCGAGCGAACTGCATGAGTTGGTTCCGCCATCTCCTTTTCACCATCGGAGCACAAGACGCACATTAGCCTTCCACCCGCACGTTGTGGATATTCCAGCCATTCGCACAAATCGTTTTGCGGACTCCTTCATAATGGGAGCAGCAAAGGGCTGAAACTCGCTGCCCGCGCATGTGTTTCTGATCCAATACAATCTGTATCTCTTCAAGACAAGAGTGAATAGGCATTTACTAGGCAGACATGTACCATCATAGATCGCATCGTCACTTACCATCAGGTGCGATTGCGATCAAATGACTGTCTAGTCCTATATAAAAAAAAATACGACGCCATAAACCGCCATTCAAGTTCGTCACCCAAGACAGCGTTTCAAAAGCTTTGGCGAACTGAATACTAAAAGGCACTCTCTACCAGTCAATCTCCAAAATGTTTGTCCGGCTTCTCATAGTTCGGCTGACGCTCGTGGCGGGTCTAGAAGAGCTGTGGAGCCTGGCGCGCGCGGAGTGGGTGCTGCGCTGGCCGGGGCAGGTGGTGATCGCGGGCTCGCAGACGGCCTGGACGGCCGGCGTGGAGGCCGCCATCCAGGACTACCGGATGGACCAGTTCTACGACGAGAACCTGGCCATGGTACTGTTGCAATTTTAATGAAATAAGCCATTCGTATAAAGCGGGGGAGCGTCGGGGTTAGTGGTTAAGCCCTCCCGTGTGGTACCTAGTTAAACTCTAGCCTATATAGAAAACCAAACGTTTTTTCTTAGTTCCTTAGCGTGTAGTCCGGTGCCTTTAATATATTTATGTGATACTAGCTTTCCACCTGCGGCTTCGTCCGCGTGAACTGTTTTTACCGACTTACGATAGGTACTCGTCGTTATATATTATGGCCAAACACACGAACATACTCACAAATTTTCACATTTATAATATAATAGCTTTTCGTCCGCGGCTTCGCTCGCGTGGACAATTTTTTCTCACACGTTGGATTACATTATCAAAGTTTTCATACGACTCTCGAACGTTTTTGAAAAATTTAAATGCAGCGATCAGGGATAATGTAGCCTTTTATCCTTTTCGCAACCCAGCTATCACGTTGTATCAACGTATAAATGTAAAACGATTCTATAGTACGAAAGCAAGGATCAGTAACGTCATATCGATAATAAAGAATGGATGTGTAAACTTAAGTTTGTTTTTAAATTTTCAATGTATTATAAGTAAACACTAATACATCATAATGTTAATTTGTTTTATTTTATTTATGAACATTTCAGTAAGTGAAATGAGTATCTATACATCATAGAGACAAAAAGACATGCATAAACTTGCTAAAAATATATTATAATAGGCACATCACTATTCATTTCATGACGTAGTCATACCTCTACCTCAAACATAGGAACCCACAAACGCTCACCTCTTTAATAAGTCAACCTCATGTCTGGACCTCACGACCGCTTTCCATCAGGTGGAGTGAGGTCATCTTGACGGGCAATATAAAAAAAAAAATATTAGTGTAGAAGTATTAGGGTATTAGTGAGATGTCCAAGTCCCAATTTATATTTTTATTCCTTTTTTTGGTTAACTTTTGTTGCATCTACTTGTTGATATCTGTTTGCCACAGGTTCTTTTTCAATGATGTATAGTTAGTTTAATGTAGGGTCAAAATTATTTCTGCGGTATCTGCTTGTTAATATTAAAACTTTAATAGTTAATGTATCTAAATATCTTCAAATATAAAGTAAGTTTATTTTGAATAAGTTTGATTAAATTTACATATCTAAATAGTTTATGTTGTATTTGTGCACATACTTGCCTCTCGTTTATCATTTTTCCTCTACCCGTAGGTTGCCTGAAAGAGATCACTATTAGCGATAAGGCCGCCTAAATTGTGCATTGTTTTAAATGTAATACTTAGCTTTAAGTCTCTTCTTGTTTTGTACAATAAAGAATATATGTATCTATGTATCTCTCCAGCTGGACAGCCTCCGCGGGCTGGTGAAGGGCGAGCTGACGTTCTTCCAGCGCGAGGTGGTGTGCGCGCTCATCGTCATCGAGGTGCACGCGCGTGACGTCACGCGCACGCTCGTCGACGAGAACGTCAAGAGCGTCACGGACTTCCAGTGGACTTGCCAACTGAGGTAGCTGTAGTGGAATTAAGTCGAAACCAATAAAAAACTAAGCGTTACACAATAATTGTGACGGCCGCAGCGCCCAGCCGATCATGTGTTTGTTGTGTATCTTGGTGTATTATCCATATAAGTATGTATTTAGAAATATGTAAGTATGTCTGTCAGTCTCTGACACCTATAGTACAAGCTTTGCTTAGTTTGGGGTTAGATGATCTTGGTGTAAATTGTCCCGGATATTTATTTATTTGAACAGTTCTATTAAAAATGGACAGATTTTTGGTATTCTTACTTTAATAAAATATTCATGCATAAATGTTATACAAGATAAAATACAAATACAGCATTTGTTCGATGCAGGTGTAGAAGCAGGCACAACTATCTTCTTCAGTGTGGTCATCGACCTGTCGTGTATTTACGACTGCTATATGATTGTGTGTGGGTTCTCAGTTTCAACATGTGCAATTCTCAGATATATATTTTTTTGAAATAATAACCTCTCTGATTATATAAAACAAATGTCATTAAAAATATTAGATTGGTGAAAAAGTCTTTTCGCATATAGTATGTATGAACTTGTAATAAAATCTCTCTGGTTATACTATTTGTATCTGGCTGGTTTTGGTATCATTAAAAGTTTAAATTTCAAAGAAGATAATTCCAAATTCAAATTAGGAAAATGTTTGATTTTCATTTGTTTTGTCTTACTGTCAAGATGAGTGAATCTGATGAAGAAATTCGATATATTTTAAAATTTTACTACATAAAAAGTAAAAATACAACGCAAGCCGCAAAAAAAATTTGCGACGTTTATGGACCTAGTGCAGTGTCTGTGAGAGTAGCACAAATTTGGTTTAAGCAGGAAATTTTGATGTCAACGATGCACGTCGTTCTGGTCGCCCTATTACGGATAAAATGGATGCCATTTTTGAAAAAGTGGAGCAAAGATCGGCATGTCAGTAATTACGACGTAGCTGAAGAACTGGGAATTGACCACAAAACAGTTTCTGCGCATTTGAAAATAACTGGGTTTACACAAAAGCTCGATATTTGGGTACCTCACGAGCTCACTAAAGGAAACCTCATAAACCATGTACTCATTTGTGATTCTCTATTACGACGTAATGAAACCGAACCATTTTTGAAGGCGCTGAAAACTGGTGATGGAAAGTGGATCGCGTACGATAAGAACGTGCGAAAAAGGCTTCATAGACTGTGGTGAAACCCGGGTTAACTCGCAACAAGGTGATCCTGTATGTGTGGTGGGATTGGAAGGACATTATTCATTACGAGCTGTTACCACCAGGCAGGACCATCGATTCTGAACTCTACTGCGAACAACTGATGAGATTAAAGCAAGAAGTTGAGAGAAAGCGGCTGGAATTATGCAACAGAAAGGGTGTGATTTTTCATCATGATAACGCTAGTCCTCACACATCTTTAGCCACTTAGTAAAAATTAAGAGAGTTTGACTGGGAGGTGTTAATGCATCCGCCGTATAGTCCTGACCTTAAACCTTCAGATTTCCACCTGTTTCGGTCTCTTCAGAATTCTTTAGGCAGTGTCAGGTTAACATCACGAGAGGACTGCCAAAACCACTTGTCGCGGTATTTTGATCAGAAGCCTCAAAATTCCTATAGCAATGAGATCATGTCCCTACCTACAAGATAGAAAGAAATGACACCTACATAATTTAGTTAAATGCAAATAAACCATATTAAAAAAAAATTGAATTTTCTCAAAAAATGCGAAGAAACTTTCCCCAACCTATTATTTTAAAAAACATTGTGCAATATACTTATTGGCAAGTGTTATTATTCTTTGCATGAGTACTTTGAAGATAAAATTAGGATAGAAGAATAGAATCTTCGTTCTTATCGTACGTGATCCACTTTTCATCACCAGTTATCAGCTTCTTCAAAAATAGTTCGGTTTCATTACGTCGTAATAAAGAATTACCAATGAGTATCATTTATTTCCGGCAACAAATTACATTTGAAGATCTTAACTGAACATAATAAACACAATGATACCTGTTACTGTTATAGTATGTAGAATAAATAAAAAAAGGATTTAAGTTAGTATTTAAGTTTATTGAAAATGTATATTGCACGTCTAAACGGCTTGTTACAATGAAACTTTAAGCAATATTACTTACAACACCTTAAATATGCAAACTTATAACTTGGCTATAAAATTATTTGATTTGATTTGATTTGATCTAATGCCACGCCAAAAGACTTCTGTTGATCCTATCAGCTGGACTAGATGGCAGTTCAGCCATGCTAAGATACATTTTTAATCTTCCAGGTACTACCAGATCGTGAAGGAGATGTTCCCGCTGGAAGAGGGCGAGTCGGCCGAGATCTACCAGGACGAGAGCCGCCTCGACACCTCCGCCTACTACCGCCAGTTCAGCCAGAACCACTGCGATGTGCGCGCGCTCAACTCCATATTTACATACTCTAATGAGTATCTTGGGAATAGGTGATTATAAATATTTTGTTCATTTTATATGTTTTAAAACAATGTAGGTTCACGACTTAGTTTTCAAGAAAAATCAAAAAAATTCAAGAAAACTTCATTTATAAACGAAAATCGTTAGAGTATTTACTAAAATAATCATAGTTCTAGAACTTATTATCAGAAAATTATAAGTAATAAAACATTTTACTCCTATGTAATTTACAATTTTGCATGTTGCAGGAGCTTAATTTATGTTTTTTGTCCATGAAATGAATCCTAGTTAACAGCAGTGGCGTGCATTGCTTTTCAGAATTGGTAGGCACTAAAGGCCGCGTGGTGTCTAGTCTAAGCGCTATGACGCTCAATTCTAGACGATTTTGCCCAAAAGATATCATAGCCATGCATGCCTGAATATGTTTTTCTGATTGGTTATGTTTTTTTTGCAAGATTTGTAAAATTGTTCAAGTCAGCGTAACCAGTATCATTCCAGACAGTTTTTGTTGTGGAAAACAGAAGACACGGTAAACAGAATAACAAATTTGAATGGCAACAGCCAGTTAACCATGTGAATAGTGAATAACCAGTATTATAGTAGATACTTCACACATTAAAATGCCTAACGAATTTACCTTTTTCTTGCGTTAAATTTAGATTTGGTGTCGGTCTTGGAAATGCAACATTTTTTACTTCATCGACATGAAAACGATCCGAAAGGATTTGACCGCAATTTATTGAAGCAAAGCGATTGATCGCCACACTCTAAGCAGTCTAGGTTATCCATTACACTCATTCATACACAGTAACATGAACAGCAATTAATTCTAACTTAGCCACACTAAAATAACTACAACAAACAAACAACACGTAAAAAAATGGCGCGCGCTTTCCCGAAACAAAACAAATCAGCGCGAGCGAACGGCCATTGCGCTACCTATACTCTCTCCTTGTCGCACCCCCGCGCAGTAAATTATCTATCGCTTTCTTGCTTTACACGACCAAATTACAGACATAACATTTCTGACATTCACATTCGGCCGGTTATTTGAGTAAGCATGCCTACTTAAGGGTGATAAATTGCGAAGGTCGAACGTCATAGCATTACGCGTGGGAAGTACGTCATTTTTATTTTGTCGTATTAATTTGACGAGGAATTATTAATGCCAATGATAGTAAATTCTATAGGAATCAAGTAGGCCGTCGGGTGACTGCCTACTGGTCGCGCACCCCGCGTTTTTTATGAAGGAAGTTTCTGTTATAATAAAAATTAAGTGTGATAAATAGTGATAATTTAGTGAGCTTATAATAATAATTGCGGGGCACAGATACTAAAATTTAATGGTGATTTTTTCGATTTTGCGAGGTAGGCACTGCTTATATGCCTATATGCAATGCACGCCACTGGTTAACAGCCTTTAAGTTTTATATATTATGAATGGGTCACATTGTATTGTGAATGTACACTGTGCTGTCAACCACGCCACGAAAAAGAATGCTTGGTTTTGAACTTTTGTGGCATAGGTCATCAGCCGCTATTTTGTTTTTTTCTTGATTTTTTCCTGTGATTTGTTGAAAAAAACACTAAAAGCCAATGAAGTGAGTATGCCATATCGTTTTCGGAAGTTATTTGATAATCACCCGGTATACGGAGATGAGTTTTTTTTTTAAAATAAAGTTAGTATCTCCAAAACTTGCTTGAAATAAGAAACGTGCAAATATCTCAGAAGAGAAGACTCTACACAAATATCTTGTCTAATCAACAGATATTCATGTTTTTGTATCAGTGCGGAAACCGAACCCACGACCCTTGCGTCTCAAACGGCGCTCTTTACCTGTTCTAAGTTAGGTTATGACATTATGCGCTTTTGACGTTCTGCGCTTTTGCCTATTTGCGCTTTTGACTATTGGCGCTTTTGACATTCTGCGCCTTGGCCATTCTGCGCCTTGGACATTCTGCGCCTTGGACATTCTGCGCCTTGGACGTTCTGCGCCTTGGACATTCTGCGCCTTGGACATTCTGCGCCTTGGACATTCTGCGCCTTGGACATTCTGCGCCTTGGACATTCTGCGCCTTGGACATTCTGCGCCTTGGACATTCTGCGCCTTGGACATTCTGCGCCTTGGACATTCTGCGCCTTGGACATTCTGCGCCTTGGACATTCTGCGCCTTGGACATTCTGCGCCTTGGACATTCTGCGCCTTGGACATTCTGCGCTTTTTCCATGCTACGCTTTTGACTTTCTGTCTATTGACATTTTGCGATCCTTTGTCTTTTTGCGCTTTTGACATTATGCTCCTAAACGACGTTAAGGTACCATGTTAAAGGACATTTTTTGTTCTTTTATGTGGCTTCTATCCAAATATACCACTTTTAGCGTGCGCGGAAATTCAGAAAAAAAATCAAAATGGCGGCAGGTGGCTATGCCAGCTTCCATACAAAAATGTTCGAACCCACTTCTTCCTATGCTCATTTTAGGTAATGAACAAGATATAAGGGTTTTTAATAAGGTCTCAATACTCTCAATGTACAGGCAGGAATAAAAGTGTTTTCACTTCTCATGCCCTAAAAGTACGCCAATATAGCCCTACGAAGCGGGATTAAAGTGACCACTTTAGCCTCTAGGGAGTGAAAAGTAGTTCGTTTTTAATTTCCTTCATGTGACATAGACAAACTCACACAGTCAGTCAGTAAATATACTATTAACTGTGGAATGTGGACCATCTTCATTGTGATAATGTTGAGAGTTTTAGTTCCATGGTTTGTCCGCAAAGAAGGTGGCGCCATGTGTTTTAAATTGTTACTCTGTGACCGGTTTAAAAGAACAGTTTAGAAAAAAAACTGACTGCGAAAATTTCAGCACTTTTGTCGAGTGTAAATTTATTCGGTTTTAAATGTTTGTCGGATCAGGTGTATTTTCTGACATTGTGTGGGTGAATGTGGATATCGTGCAATAAAAAGTAGCGTGATATCAAAGCACTAGATTTATTCCAGGTCACTAATCTGAGCACTAGGTGAAACGTAGAACAGTTCCGTGACGACTTGTTCCCTCTTCGGCGACTTGAACGAAAGTGAGCTCCGTCGAGAGCGGACTCAACGTCACGACTCTGTTTAGGCGCGCACCGGAAGTCGTAGTTGCGCAGACGGACCGCTAGGTTGCGCGCCTGCGTTTCGTTCAGTGCCCGTACTCATGACCGGATGCGACACGGCCATCCTGTGTGACACACGTCCTCGTGTGTTACCCTGCAAATGAAAGAAAACCGCAAAGTTTTCCGTTCGGCCAATCCTACCTCAACTAATCTTTATTTACTTTCAGGAAATAAAACTCCGGTCTTTTGTATGAGGTTTATTACCATTAACTATTTGAACCCAATTACTATCACTCTATTAAGTTTACTCTAAGATAAAAATCAAATTTTAACAATAGCGATTGACCAACTACCAATGGATTATAGCTATTTTACCAGTAACTTAATATTGAAAATAGTCACCGAGATCATGTACCCTTGAGCGTCAACTTGATTTCAGCAAACAGAACTTAAAAATCAATCAAAAACCATTATCACTAATCACATTGCACCAGGTATCACACTCGTGGTCCATAGCTTTCACAATAGCTATCGTAAACATATTACACAACGTTCCCCCAGGGAACCCAACATTATGATCTTTGCTTCAAGGCAAGATCCGACTGTACTACCCAGAACTACCACCTACCGCTTACCCACGGACTACCTAAGGAGCAGACACCGATTTCTACTAGGCTACGGCTACAGCATTCTGGTACAGTCTCCGACCCAACGAGCAGAGATCCTGTGCATGCAATTAACTAATTGCTACTTCATCATTAATTTCGTCTTCCTCCACTACCTCAATGGGTACTTGGCCATCGGGCATTTTCCTAACACGATCATGTGCATACTTATAGGTACGCTTGTTAAACAATGACCTCAACACATATCGGTCTCCATCTAAAACTTCTACAATTTGAAACGGACCTCTATACTTTACATCTAGTTTCGTTTGATTGCGTTCCTCGTTTTCTATCAAAACAAATTCCCCGGCCGAGAACTTATTCACACTTGCCTTGGTACTGTCAAAACGTGCCTTGTTATAACTCGCCGACTTTTGTATGCCGTCAGATGCTGAATCTCTTATTTTGTCAAGATTTACGACCTCTTCACTATCTATGACCATCAAATCAAAAGGGCGAGCTACCTTTCCTATTAAAAGTTCTAACGGGCTAGCTTTCGTCACACGATTGACGGTACAGTTAAGTGCTAACTGCACATCGCCTAGGGAGTCCTGCCACGACTGCTCTTTGTCCGTTTCTACCGCGGTTAACATGGACTTCAAGACACTCATTATACGCTCTACTTGACCATTCGCGCGACATGACCCCGTAGCAATAAGAAGAAGATGGATGTTCTTACTGTCACAGAAGTCACGGAACTCTTTACTAGCAAAACAGCGACCTTGGTCTGCTATAATGCGTACAGGAGCACCGAATAATGCAACACTTTCCTTAACTGCTTTGATGCTGCTCTTGGTGTCTATGTTTTTAGTGTGAAAGAGTAATACGTACTTTGTGAAGGCATCTATCATCACGAAAGCATATTCCTTCTTGTCACTCTTTCCGCTCAACTTCCCAGTGTTCACGCGAGATGTTGGGAAACCGTTAATTAAATACTCAGAATATTTTTTTAAAATTTTCACTAGCTCGTCAAGTCTATCACCACAAATATCAGTGTCAATATTATCAAAATTATCTGCAGGCACACACATCCGTCGAGTTGCACGCGTTTACAACACTGTCTCTCATTAACGTGAATTCAGTTGCAGATATGCTGACAGAAAACCCGTTGTTTAAAATCTCACGGCCTATCAAAATGTTACTACGCAAATAAGCATCTGGCAAAACGTGGAATAAAATCTCGGTCATAAAATTATTAATTTCTACCCGACATAATATTTGTAAAGGACAGTTTACTTTTCTATTGCCTATACCAATTAACGAAATCAAATTATTAATTCGTTTACCGCTAAATTTATTCGCAACACTCTCTTTCATCAACGAACACTCAGCTCCCGAATCAAAGTCAAATTTAAAAGACTCACCTAGGTGAGTTAAGGTTCCGGATGGAGCCTCAACCTGGCACAGGTCGACCCGTTTCTCCGCCGGGGCTGCAGTACTGGACCCGCCGGCTGTGCAGCGGCTGGCGATGTGGCCTCGGACACCGCACTTGTAGCAGACTACCGCGCTGCTGCTTGGCTGCTGGCGCTGGACTGTAGTTGCTGGAGCTGGTGCGGGAGTTGATTTCTTCGCTTCAGTCTTCTTCGTGTAACAATCCGCTTGCTTATGCCCGAGCTTGCCGCAGGCATGGCATTTAATTTGCGATGGTGTTGAAAACTTCGGCCGTTTTTCACTTGATACATCATTACGTGTTTCCATAGGGATCTTCCGCTTCAGGTATGAAAAAACTTGGAGCTCTTGTTGCAGCTGATGACGCGTTGTGACCTCCGTTGTAAAAGCAAGTCGTTGCAGGCGAGTATCAATTTGAGCTAAATGAGCCACAACAGCCGACACTGCAATTTGTTCAATGCTCGTATTTTTCCATCGGCTAATCAATGACGTAACAAGACGACTCGCGAATGCGGCGTAGTTCTCGTTAACTTTAGGTTTTTCGTTGCTCAAATTTATGAGGGTAGCCGCAGATGTTTCGACACTAACAAATCTGGCCATGAATAATTCCTTAAACTCGGCCCAAGTCATACCTGGATATGTTATTTGTGACAGCCATGCAGAGGCCGACCCTTTCAGCGCCTTACTGATGATCATAACAAGCTGACCTCCTTGCACTGAATTTCCGTCCAAACATAAATCGGCCGTTGCACACCATGATTGCGCATCAGAGTCTTGCTTATCGGGGTTGAAATCAGGCAGCACTACATTATTGTTCACATTTGGAGTCTTCAATGCTTGAATCAGTTCGCGCATTTGTTGATTTTGCAATTCAAAAAGTAATCGCCACTGATTTTCTTTTTCTTCGCCGCGACGCTCATTTGCACGATTCGATCCCAGTTCTGATGTCGGATCAGGTGTATTTTCTGACATTGTGTGGGCGAATGTGGGTATCGTGCAATAAAAAGTAGCGTGATATCAAAGCACTAGATTTATTCCAGGTCACTAATCTGAGCACTAGGTGAAACGTAGAACAGTTCCGTGACGACTTGTTCCCTCTTCGGGAAAGTCGAACGAAAGTGAGCTCCGTCGAGAGCGGACTCAAACGTTACGACTCTGTTTAGGCGCGCACCGGAAGTCGTAGTTGCGCAGACGGACCGCTAGGTTGCGCGCCTGCGTTTCGTTCAGTGCCAGTACTCATGACCGGATGCGACATGTTTTTGTACTAAATTGACTATTTTTCTCGCACTCAAAGTGAAATGTACAGTTTGCACCTCGAGACTAAACGCCAACTTAATATACCCGCGGTTTCATTGACTACCTCGCACGCTCGGGAGTCAAACCACCTCTGGTATATTATGGCTTCGTTTAGTCCCTCGATATAAAATATAGTATATCTCTACAGCGGGCGGCTGGTGATCACGCCGCTGACGGACCGGTGCTACCTGACGCTGATGTGCGCGATGCACCTCAAGTTCGGCGGCGCGCCCGCCGGCCCCGCCGGCACCGGCAAGACGGAAACCACTAAGGTATGAGAGATACTTCATCCCTATACGAGCTGCCCCAACAGACTTCGTTCTGTCAAATGTTTGACAGCTGATGTACATTATCACATCTGCCCGCTCTTCTCCGACTTCATTTACTTAAACTATTATTTTTCACTGACTGTTTTGTTCAATCATCATAAAATATAGGCTATATATATGGAGATGTATGTCTGGAAAAATATTTCGTAGTCAGATATAAATCTTCATCCAATCTTCTATCTTTCAAAGGATCTGGCGAAAGCTCTGGCGGTACAATGCGTTGTGTTCAACTGTTCCGATCAGCTCGACTACATGGCGATGGGCAAGTTCTTCAAGGGTTTGGCTGCGTAAGTATAAAAAAAGACCATACTTAAAAATGATTGCGGTAGTCAGTAGTCACCCACCAATACACTCTTATTTCTACATTTCTGCTCTGGTTATTTTCTAATAAAAATATCTGATTCTTATACCATCGGTGAAAAGTGGACTTCGTAGTGTTCCGTTGCCTCTGACTACCCCATTTGGGATGATATGACAGTCGTAATGATATGTTGTTGTTATTCTCTGAAACTAGGACTACGTAAAATTATAAGATACTGTACATAAGTCCAATCGTCTTTCCTTAAACGAATTAAAACTATATTGTATTTCTTTTTTAGATCCGGGGCTTGGGCGTGCTTTGATGAGTTCAATAGGATCGACATTGAAGTTCTTTCCGTAGTTGCGCAACAGGTGGGTCTTTCGACATTTTCTCATACTTGAGACCTGAAGGATAAATGAACTTACCATGTTTTTATTAATTAACCGTCACAATGTGTCCTCAAGGTGTCTTAATATGTTATAAATAACAATAAACTTTTTATGTTATTCCTACTTTTCTTCATCTAGACCTAATCCTAGGTCATAATGCAGTCCTAAGTAAATGCCATGAAAAGCTAATCTTCTTCTTAATAATTTTTTTTCGTAAAATTGAGCATGCATTGTGAGAGATTGTTAATATCGTAATGATCACTAACCCTATGAGTGACGTCGGCAGGTGGTGACTATCCAGAAGGCGCAGGTGCTGAGGCTGGAGAAGTTCATGTTCGAGGGCTGCGAGCTGCCGCTCAAGGCTTCCTGCTCCGTGTTCATTACTATGAACCCGGGATACGCAGGTAAGAATCAGGACTTACGTTACGATATGTCAAGTTATTCACCATACATTGTTGGTAACCGACGGCTTGACCAAACCTTTTATTTATATTTACCTTTTTATTTAAATTTAATTTTTATTCACATTACATTTTTTTGTCGACACGATTGGCGTAGTGCGCTGTAGCACGGTTTCTCGCCTCGATTTCCGTAGTGTCCCGGGTTCGATTCCCGGTCGGGTCAATTCAGAACACGATCTTTTCTGAATTGACTGGGGTCTGGGTGTGCTGGGAGATGCCCCTGGCTTATTTCCTTGTGTGGTAACTCGTAACACAGGGATATTAATTACCCTACTTCGAGACCATTACAAGAGGTGTGTTGTCTGGCGCATATTTATTTAATATTTATTCATATGTATTTACTTTTTTGTATATATTTTTTTCATGTTTATACATAGATGTTCCGTCTAACAGAATGGATGTGCATAAAAAAAATATAATCTTTAATTTTATTTCGTGATTGACATCTATATGACAAAGATAAATCCAAAAAAAATGTGCCGTGCTGGTGGCGGCACTTTAAAAGAATACTTTCCACAGCCCCATATCCTCCCATGGGTGTCGTAAGAGGCGACTAAGGGTTTCTTCCAGCAGACCATCTGCTCTTCAGGTGGGAGACTTATGTCGGCCGGTTGTTGTTACCACCATGCAGTTGTGTAAAACCCGCCAAGTGATTCTGACCTATCTCGGTCAGGTCGCGTTTAGGGGTCAGCACTGCACTAACCGGTGCCTGGGGGACTGTGATCGTGGCAATTGTTGGACAAGTGGGAGCCTTAGCGGCGGTATTGTGTGTGTAGTGTGTATCGGCCCGCCGGCCAGGGAGACCCGTAGAAACGGTGGTGCCGCTGGCCGCCCGCGGCATAGTACAGGGGCCCAAAAGGGGTTAACCACCTCTGGAGGCTGCCCCACCAGGTCGTGCATAACCTCGGGGGGGCTCATCGTGCCGGGTGGTGCCCAGTTCCGGTGGGGCCCGGCGACCACACCCGAGGGGGTACGGTGGCCCTTCCGTCCGGCGGACCGGCCTACACTATTCCACGCGATTAATACCAATGCAGGGCACCACGCTTTGTCTTTCATTGCCTCGATCACAGTCGTCCTTTCACGCCCCTCCCATCCTCCAACTTCTATGGCAGTCAGAAGCATGAAAAAACGGCCAACAGCGGCATCCCCATCCCCCACCAACACGCTGTTTGAGGTGGAGTTCGCTAACATCCGCGGACTCCATGCAAACCTCAACGCCGTCCATCAACACCTTGAGACGGCGAGGCCTGCGATGCTCTTTTTGACGGAAACACAGATAGGCCGCCCTGCCGATACGTCATACCTGCACTACCCCGACTATGTGCTGGAAGAGTCCTTCCAACCTAAAGCCGGTGTATGTCTATTCGTCAGGGCGGACGTCTGCTGTAGCCGTCTCCGCTGCCTAGAAGACCCATCCTTCTCCACCCTCTGGGTGCACGTGGACCTGGGCTCCACGAGCCGGGTCTATGCGTGCATATACCGCTCCCACAAAGGCGACGCCGATACAACTCGACTCTTCGAGCATCTGAGTCAGGCCGCAGACACCGCTCAGGCGCAGTTCCCAAATTCCGAAATGGTGTTTTTGGGAGACTTCAATGCCCACCATGAGTCCTGGTTAGGCTCATCAAAAACAGATCATGCAGGCCGAACTGCCCATGCGTTTGCTCTCACGCAAGACCTGACGCAACTGGTACACCAGCCCACCCGGGTACCAGATATTGTCGGTCATACACCCTCCTTATTGGACCTTCTGCTGACGAGTCACCCAGCCGGGTATATAGTGTCGGTTGGTGCTCCATTGGGCTCCTCCGATCACTGTCTGGTTGGCGCAACAGTGCCTTGTGCAGCTCCCCCACAACCTGTGGAGGTGACGCGGCGGTTATGGCACTACTCGTCGGCAGATTGGGACGCATTGCGAGAGTATTTTGCCTCCGTCCCTTGGCGGCAGTGCTGCTTTAGAGAAAGGGATGCTTCAGAGAGTGCATCTGCTATCGCTGACGAGATCAGTACCGGAATGGAATACTACATTCCTTTTACTGATGTCGTCAGTGCTAGCAAAACTGGTTCCTGGTTCAATCGCGAGTGTGCCGCAGCTGTTGAACAAAAACAGGCGGCGTACCGTGCTTGGTCTAGGGCCCAGGCACTCAATGATCATTCAAACCTTGCCTCCCTGAAGGCAGCCTCTGATAAAGCCACCAAGGCCACGAAGAGGGCTTACATTAGAGCAGATGCCCAGCGAATTGCACGTGTTGGCCAAGAACTCATCACGCATCCTACGGGTAGCCGTTCCTACTGGCGACTGGCTAAACACGTGCAATCTAACTTCTGCGTGCCTTCGCTGCCCCCACTGAGATTCCCTGATGGATCGTTGGCTCATCAGCCGCAAGAGAAAGCCGATTTACTGGCTAACCTCTTTGCCGCAAACTCTTGCATCGATGACTGCGGTGCTGCGCCGCCTGAAATTCCACATTGCGGCTCCACAATGCCTGATATTCGTATCAGGCAGTGTGATGTTCGTGCCGAACTGCAGTCACTCGATGTCAGGAAAGCCAGTGGCCCTGATGGAATTCCAGCTGTGGTGCTGAAGAAATGTGCAGCGGAGTTGTCTCCAGTGTTCACTACCCTGTATCGCCTCTCCTACAATTCGGGTCTTGTGCCGCTGTCTTGGAGGGAGGCGAACGTTCAACCAGTTCCCAAAAAAGGGGACCGGTCTGACCCTGCCAATTACCGTCCAATAGCCGTAACCTCAGTTTTAGCTAAAGTGTTTGAGCGGATCATAAACACGCAGCTCATCCGCTACCTAGAGGATCAATCTCTCATTCACGACCGTCAGTACGGCTTCCGAACAAAACGGTCTACGGGTGATTTTCACTTTAACACACATCTGGGGAGAGGCTATGGACAAGCATGGGGAATCTTTGGCCGTCAGCCTTGACATTGCCAAAGCTTTCGACAGTGTATGGCATCGTTCGCTTCTTTCCAAGTTTCCGGCATATGGTCTGCCACCTCGCCTATGCGACTGGGTCGCCGGATTTCTGGAGGGACGTAGAATTCGTGTCCTTTGCGATGGTCGAAAATCACGCTTTCTCCAGATTAATGCCGGAGTGCCGCAGGGCTCCGTCTTGTCGCCGACGTTGTTTCTTCTGCATATCAATGACATGTTATCTATTGGTAATATTCATTGCTATGCGGATGATAGCACGGTCCACGCGCGTTATTTCGAGCGCCCTGGGGCAAAGCAGACCGACATCGAGGAGAAGAGGCGAAGTCTTGTTGTTGAGCTTGACGGAGTGTTGGACCGCATTTCAGAATGGGGTGCATGCAATCTTGTCGAGTTCAATGCCAAGAAAACGCAGGTGTGTGCATTCACAGCAAAGGCGTCGCCGTTCCTTTCCCGTCCCACTCTTCAGAGCACCCCGCTACCGATTAAGGATAGCCTAAACATCCTTGGCATGGATGTTCTTAGCAACCTAAACCAACGGGACTACATTGAGAGCGTCATTAGAACTGCATCCCGTAAACTCGGAGTCCTGAACAGAGTGAGACGATTCTTCACGCCTGAGCAGCTCTGTCTCTTGTATAAGACACAAGTTCGCTCGTGTGTGGAATACTGCCCTCATCTCTGGGACGGTTCCGCTTAGTACCTACTTGAAGCTCTTGACAGGTTGCAGCGGCGTGCTATCCGTATTATTGGAAACCCAGAGGCAACTTTGACCCTTGAGCCTCTCCAATTGCGTAGAGACATTGCCAGGCTAAGTGTTCTCTATCGCTTCTACAATGGGGAATGCTCTGACGAGTTATTAAAGCTTATCCCACCCTCACCCTTCCACTCCCGTACCACGCGTGCTGGACTGCGGCGTCACCCACACACAATTCAACATGTTGGCTCGTTTCTTTGTCGTACCATCCAGACGTGGAACGCTCTTCCAGCACATGTGTTTCCTTCCTCTTATAGTCCCGGGTCCTTCAAGCGGGGCGTGAAAAGGCATTTCTGCAGGCCTTCAAGGTGAGGATGGCCAGCCCAGTGATTTGTTTGAATGACTGGGCTTGACAACCTCGTATCTGGACCTCACAACCGCTTTCCATCAGGTGGAGTGAGGTCATCTTGACGGGCAATATAAAAAAAAAAAACACAAATCATAAAAATTGGTTCAGCCGTTCTTAAGTTATAAGTGGTGTAACTAATGCAACTTTGTTTTACGTATATAAATAATATAGATTATTGTCATGTTTATGCGGTTTGTCAAATGTGTTTGCGATAAATGATTTTGCGCGTTGAGTATGTATTTGCTTTGGTATGATATTACAGCCCCTAGATATCATACACACAATATTATTAGTAGTAGTTGATAAGATAAGATATAAGATAAGATATTTATTTATTGTTAAACTGTGTACAATGGTTCTTATTGCCCATTTCGGACGTACAATATCATACTACTAGTAGTAATATTTTATTCGAAAGTACTATTTTATGTTGTCTTTTTGAATAGAAAATACTTTAGACTTTGACTTTACCAGGTCGCACTGAGTTGCCGGACAACCTGAAAGCGTTGTTCCGTCCTATCGCGATGATGGTCCCGGACTACACGCTCATCGCGGAGATCTCGCTGTTCTCCTACGGGTTCCTGGAAGCCAAGGTCCTCGCCGGGAAGATCACCACCACCTTCAGACTCAGCTCTGAGCAGCTTTCCTCTCAGGTACTCGGGAGCTATCATTATGCTGATGTTCATAACACTAGGTCATTTTTCTTGCAAAAAGGGAGAGGATATGGCAGCTCGGTAGGTGAGGTAGAAACTGGCTAAAATTCAATTCCAATGTTATTTTCCAATTTCTATGTATTTCATACAAAGTGTTCGAAATAAGACGATTCTGTCTAATGTTCACTCGGATATCACCACCTACTGAATAGGAAAATTCAGCCACTTGTATTGCGGATCTACTGCCGTCCATTAAATCCGCTGGCGTGCAGGTGTTGGGGCACGCCGGGCACGATGTTAAGTGTGCCATAGTTTGCACTGCATCGCAAACACAGTCCACATCGGAGCTTACCGAAAATCCCCACCTGACCAAGTCCAATCCCAACCTGAGTCCGAAGCCTGTTTAGGGATTTCCAGATCGGCCATGGTAAATCATGTCCAGGAGGGAGGTTCTCGGCAAGCGGGACAAAAGGAGTAGGCAGAGAGGCTTTTTTGCGCCAAAGTTCACATCTGGCCTGTGCGGGTTCGGTAGAAAGTGGACAGTTACTGTACTAACTATATCATTAGCTTCTTATTTTACTTCTAAATACATAAATATGGATCAGCATCAGGTTTATTACCCTGCTTCCAAAAGCAACGTTTTCCTTATGCTTTTTTATTTTATTTTTGTCATAGAAACTAGAATCAGCAAAGAGACCATAAACATTTAGACCATAAAAAAACATCTGTTTTAACAAAAGACATTTGTCCCAATCGTCGCTCGTAACCACTGACTTAACGAGTCGTCATTTGAAGATGTTACATACATACATACATACATACCATCACGCCTTTTTCCCAACGGGGTAGGCAGAGACCACATCTTTCCACTTGCTACGGTCCTGACACACCTCTCGCGCTTCTTCCACTCTCATTATCCTTTCATACATGCTCGTCGATTATGGGTACTCCTGACCTGACCTTTTCTGAGCACGACTTGGACTTGCCTTCCCTTTTCAACAGCTATGAAGATGAAGATGTTAGTTAATACAATAATCATAATAATAGTAGTTACAATCCCATGACAGGATCACTACGACTTCGGCATGCGCGCCGTGAAGACCGTGATCCTGGTCGCCGGTAACCTGATCCGCCAGATGCCCGACGGCGACGAGCGCCAGATCGTGCTGAGGGCTTTGAGAGATGTCAATGTTCCCAAGTTTTTGGCTGACGACTTACTGCTGTTCAACGGTATGAAAATACTTACAAAATTATTTTAGTAGCAACATTTAGATTCACACATTCCTAACTGCGTTCACTTCACGACCCAATATAGCAGGATGTTTACTTAGACGTGTAACTCATAATCTAGAAAATCTATGAAATAAATAAATAAATAAATAAATATGCGCCAGACAACACACCTCTTGTAATGGTCTCGAAGTAGGGATTAATATCCCTGTGTTACGAGGTACCACAAAAGAAAATAAGCCAGGGGCGTCTCCCAGCACACCCGGACCAGAGTCAATTCAGAAAAGATCGTTTCCTGAATCGACCTGACCGGAAATCGAACCCGGGACACTACAGAAATCGAGGCGAGAAACCGTTGCTGAAAGGCTAGCACGAACCCTGGCAGCTACGTAATCGTTTCGTTTACTTTTCATCAAATCAAATTAAGTGCAGTTCAAAAGTTAGCAGTGCTTGGTAGAAGATACATTGTTCAGAAGTAACCGTTATCATAATTCGCTACGAACACTTCTCGACTTCACTTGATACAGTATCAGTTGCATTACGTGTTACGACACAGTGCTTAGGCTCAATCCATGAAAATGTTTCGTCTTACGTCCTACAACTAAAAACTACGTCCAGTCAAATACAGCCTTATACGTCCCACTGCTGGGCACAGACCTCACCTCAACTATGAGGTGGTACGAGCCGTACTCCAACACGCGGGCTCAGTGCGGATTGTTGGAGAGGTGAATGTAAGGCCAGTGATAAACCTTACCGTCAGATGTTATCTAGCCGCCTTTTGAGGCCTCTGACTAGGCTTTACGACTGATATCTTGCGACGTCAGGCGGGACCAACTGTTTAACGTGCCTTCCGAAGCACGGGGATGCCCGGAAAATACATTACTTAATTTCAATCGGGATGGTCGCCCATCCATAACCCGATCCGCTGCCGTCACTTAGCCACGGGCACTACGTATTGTTAATAATTTGTTGCCACATTTCCAGGTATAATATCTGATCTTTTCCCGCGTGTGGAGATCCCAATAGTGGACTACGGGATAATGGAGCAGTCGATCAGGAACGTGCTAATCAAGAGGGGATATGATGACCTATACTGTAAGTACTTCAGCGATTTTCAATCATTATAAGTATCGCAGACAAATCTATCGTTTGCCCGTATACAAACGACAGTAAAAAATTAATGCAGCAGACTTAAGACCTATTTTGCAATGTTTCTGTTAAGTGATGTAAACGCGTCTGTACATATAATTTAAGTGACAATGAATGACATATTTAGACGAATAAATATTAATATACACCGGGACATTATGAACTTTGCTCTTTTCGATCAAATGAAGTATAACATGTGTGTGAGTTTACATTTGATTTCCAGCATTCGTGTTCAAGATAATCCAACTGTACGAAACCACAGTTGTGCGCCACGGCCTGATGCTGGTTGGGCCGGCCGGCGCGGGGAAAACTAAGGTACTTCTCAGAACAAGTATTATTTGCTACAAAGGATAAGAAATGATGAATGAAAATAAAGTAACGTTGATGCGTTTTTAGCGTGCTCATTCTCTTATGGCTCAAATGCCAAAAATCTAGAAGTCTTTTTTTTTATATTGCCCGTCAAGATGACCTCACTCCACCTGATGGAAAGCGGTCGTGAGGTCCAGATATGAGGTTGACAAGCCCAGTCCTTCAAACGAATCACTGGGCTGGCCATTCTCACCTTGAAGGCCTGCAGAAATTCCTTTTCACGCCCCGCTTGAAGAACCCGGGACTATACGAGGAAGGAAACACATGTACTGGAAGAGCGTTCCACGTCTGGATGGTACGACAAAGAAACGAGTCACCGAACCTTTTAGTTCGGCCCAACTAATGTTGAATTGTGTGTGGGTGACGCCGTAGTCCAGCACGCGTGGTACGGGAGTGGAAGGGTGAGGGTGGGATAAGCTGGAATAACTCGTCAGAGCATTCCCCATTGTAGAAGCGATAGAGAACACTTAGCCTGGCAATGTCTCTACGCAATTGGAGAGGCTCAAGGGTCAAAGTTGCCTCTGGGTTTCCAATAATACGGATAGCACGCCGCTGCAACCTGTCAAGAGCTTCGAGTAGGTACTTGGCGGAACCGTCCCAGAGATGAGAGCAGTATTCCACACACGAGCGAACTTGTGTCTTATACAAGAGACAGAGCTGCTCAGGTGTGAAGAATCGTCTCACTCTGTTCAGGACTCCGAGTCGCAGGATTATTTTTACCAAACAGAATGAAGATGTCAAAAATACTAACGTACATTAGCCAATCAGCGTGCAGAATTCCAATTGTCCTAAGTAAACTGGGATAAAGGCGATCTTCCTAAAAATAACCCGTTTATTAACGATATTGGATGTTGGATAGATTCCTATTTTCATGGGATTATCTCTTCGATCAATAATAACACTAGATAAAGCATTAGGAAAAAAATCACAGGTCAAAAATGGCACCGACTGATTGTACTATCTTTTGTCTCATTCATAGTGTGAATGAGACAAGAGACGAGAAAAAAAGTTTTTAAGTTTTAATAATTTCTACCTAAATTAGGCCTTGTACGTAAGAAATAAAACGCAGTTTTAATTATATGGACATTTATTTACGATTTTAATTTTCAAATTCAATCTCATTTTATGAAGGAAAGAATAAGTGACCAAAATTTGACTTATTTTATATCGAATTTTAGACACTGTTGACTTTACTGCCCCGAACAGGGTATAGAGTCCAATTTTGTATTTTTTATCACTACAGCTGAATACTAATTACAAGTTAATATTGCAAAAAAGAAATACATTAGAGACCGCAACGCGACGCTAAGCGACGAGTAAAACTGAATTTTGATTGCGTGTTTTAGAAGCCGGTTCTACAACTTTACTGTGACTGTTCATACTAGTTATGTTACACACACTTTAGTTATGTTAAGTTATTCTACTATTTTTTGCAACTATCGAAATTAATTAAAAACAATTAAAACCATACTTAAATTAATCCTAAACATACTTATTTTTGCTAAAATATACTTAAATAGATGATAATAACCAAACAAACAAACAAAAATATCTTTATTTAAATAGACCTGTAACAAGTACTTTTCAATAAATGTTTGTCATGGGGTGGGATCGAACCCACTATCTCTGGCCATAGATAAGTGGGTCGCCGGGAAATCTATGAATAAAAAAGACATTTTAAAATATGTAAAAAATTAATAAAGTATTTAGTATAAAAATACTCCATAAAATTCACTGTTCTAAAGCATCCCCCTTTATGTTGGCTAAACATAGGGCAAAATGTTTGCCCGTGGGTAGGTTTACTTAAGGCTAGGTTTTTTTTATTTTTAGTTAGCTATTTCATTATTTATAATATAAAACAGCATTTTCTTATCGAAAGTATGATATTCCATCCGATATTTTTTTCTGATGGTTATTTCTACAGTTTTTGTAAGCTCGGGCAGTGTGGCATCTCAGCACGTTGGCGCAGTCAAAAGTGAACTAAATAGAAATAAGTTCCCACTTCTGAAGTTATTTTCGAACTAATACGTTATTTTCTCGGCCGTTTTTGACGCTCTGACCGGTTATCTAGTGTATTGTTGATCGAAGGATTATCTCGAAGATACTTTTTTGATTCCGGGTTACCTATTTGTCTCGGTTTAAAATACAAGATAGGTAATAATAACTTTTTACAGTGTTATGAGATCCTCCGCGACGCCCTGACCGCAATCAAGGGCAAGTTGGCGCCAGATGGGTTCCCCTTCACGCCGGTCCACACGTTCGTGGTGAACCCCAAGTCTATAACCATGGGACAGCTGTATGGCGAGTTCGATTTGCAGACCCATGAGTGGTAAGTGAGATGCCCAGTAATGATAAGAGGTTTTCTTTCACTGGTAGTAAGCTGCAATTGCAAAGTTGAACAAGGGGTTACATGGATATAAACTGGAGTGCTTTTGGTATTTTGAATTTGATTTTGGTTTATTGTTCAGCCCTTGCTAGAGCTCTGAAAGGTGATCTTTAATTTTGGAATCTGGTAGATCCGTACTAAAACGAATTCTCATTTTTTGAGTACCGTGAAATAGACTCATTTAATTTAAAGAATTTCTCAACGTTTTGATTAGAAACCGTTTACTAAACCACGTTTTTAAAAATATTTACTACTGAGTTTCTCGCCGGGTCTTCTCAGTTAAATAGCAGTCTGACTATGGTGTCAGTCACTTAATTTATTTTCAGCATATAAATCGTGTTAATATACCGGGTGATTATCAAAAGACTTACAAAATCGATATGGCATACTCAGTATGTAAGTGAAAATTTGTTTTTTTAAAATTCACTTTAATTTTAGGGATTTTCATAAAAAAATACTGGCTGCTTGACTGATTTGTATGGTGACCTTAAAATGACAGTTAAATAACTAGATAGTTTCTACATCACTTACTGAGTATGTTTAATCGTTTTTGTAAGTCTTTTGAGAATCACCCGGTATCTGTGTACCATGTGCTCCAAAAATACAGGGTGATTTTCTATATAGATCGTATTATGTCTGTTCTGTATTTTATTTCGAGGATTCAAAGAGTGTTCTCAAATAGTCCATTGATTCGCCTTGACTGATTGCAACCCAGGACCGACGGCATCCTGTCGAGCCTGGTCCGCGGGGGCATCGCGGTGGAGGACCTGGACAAGCGCTGGTACGTGTTCGACGGGCCCGTCGACGCCGTCTGGATCGAGAATATGAACACGGTTCGTCCAATTTATCGCTTTGAGATTCGCTTAAGGTCACTATTTGCAGCATTGTAGTGAAATACAATGGCGGAATAATGCAATGCAGTAGCGATTCTGTTACTGGTTGCTACAATTCACCACTTTTTTTAGTAATTTAACATAATTTTTAACGTTCATCTGTACATTTTCATAGTTAATGAAAATGAACACATGAACTTTTGCAAGTGCAACATTGTTACTTGCTGGGAATAAGCCTCCATTGTTGAAATTAAGTCATTTCTAATTCATAAATGTAGCTCAAACACTGCGCTCCCAAACACGTTTCGGAAATTTGATAACCACATAGAGGCTGACCAAAAATTTAAAACCTGGATTCCTTGTCAAACACTGGAATTTTAAAAGTGGTTTACTGGCTTATCGTCTATATCTGATTGACTGTAATTAAGTATCGTTTTTTATTATTTCTATTACAACTACTTGGTGGTCATTATAAGCACGACTGACATTTGAATTGAAAAATGCACAACACTATGTAATAACTCAATAACTTGCGGA
The DNA here is from genome assembly GCA_947369235.1 of Udea olivalis. Taxonomy (NCBI): domain Eukaryota; kingdom Metazoa; phylum Arthropoda; class Insecta; order Lepidoptera; family Crambidae; genus Udea; species Udea olivalis. Next base: position 17,471,937 of record OX376355.1, read on the forward strand.
ACTAACACAGTGCGGAAAAAATACTGTAAACCGTTTGAGGTCTTAGTAAAAATTCTTCATTAAGGGCCCTTATACATTGCGACTTATTGCAGCGATACAAACGCGCGCTGCATCGCGATTATATCGCTGCTTTTTGTGTGTAAAGGTAGATGTCTTGCGACTGTATCGATACTGAATCGCGTTTGTATCGCTGCAAAAAGTCAATTTGTAAGGGCTCTAAGTTATCCTAGTGTCCCATTGTTCACACACAGGTATTGGACGACAACAAAAAGCTCTGCCTGTCCAGCGGAGAGATCATGAAGATGACTGACCGTCAGCGGATGATCTTCGAAGTGGCCGATCTGGCCGTGGCCTCGCCCGCCACCGTGTCGCGCTGCGGAATGGTGTATCTGGACACTATGGTGGTGGGATTACCACCGCTGGTGAATGCTTGGCTGAAGAGCGCTATACCGCCGGTAAGTCATCGTCATAGTTAAATAGCTTTGTTTAACGAAATATACAGGGTGGTCCGAACATACAAGTCAATATTTTTTTTTAGTTTCCCCACACTCAGGGGTGACTCAACCCAGACCGAAAAAGTGACTCAACCCAGAAATTTTCAAAAATTCCTAACTTCGAGAGAGAACTACAAAAAATCGACTATCATACATGGGGTATTTTCGGATACCCCTAAGTGTGAGGAAGCTAAAAAATATATTGACGTGTATATGTTTTACTGATTTATTTTGCATGGTAGAAATCAAAGCAATTATGAATGTATGAACAAAATATTATTTGGTTCTAGCTTTTACATTTGCCTGTTACTTCATTTGTGTATTGCGTATAAACGTAAAATAGAATTAAGCTTTTCCTAAACTGAATAATTTAATAAAATGGCTCCTGAAAGATTTGGTAATTATTATTCTAGCATTCAATAGCAGAATGGTAAAAGCAATAAACCCAAATCTTGGGGTTTTATTGCCATGTCGGATGAAATGTGGTTTGTCGTTTTCAATGATAAAGCCAATCACTATACATAATTTATTTGGATCGAGATAAGAGATAAGATAAGATAAGATTTATTTCCAAGAATATGGTTACAATGATCTTAGCAGCTATAAAAAGTTCCACATATTCTGCCACTGTTGTTGGCGTAGAAATATCGGTCAGTATACCGACTCATCCAAATGGGCTATCCTGTATACTGAGTGATTTTTGCTACCGTAAAGAAAATGATTATGGGAAGTATCATATTATCATACCTGATCAGTCAGTAGATGATTGTAGAATTTCTAAACAAATTTTGGTTTTGAATATATTTGTTGGGAAGAAAATTTATTTGGATTTTAAGTTTGAATGAATGAGAGCGTCGTGTTCTCGGAGTTTAGCCTTGTGGTCTCGGGTTCAAATATGGCCAGAACCACATTTGGGTTCATTGTTAAAATTTCCGACTAATTCACCAGTGATGGAAAACATAGGTAAGGAACCAAATCAACACGGTTCTAATACCATTAGTATAAAGCGGTGGTATAATATGTTATGTTCTACAGATAGGCGACGCCCTCCGCAAACATTTTCCCTCCCTCATCACCGCCTACCTCTACCCCTGCCTCACCCTCCTCCGCTCTCGCCTCACGGAGCTGACGGTGTCCCTGGACAGCGCGCTGGTGCTGAAGTGCCTCGAGCTGCTGGACTACCGCATGAGGCCGCTCACCGGGAAGGACGACCGGCCGCCGCCGCCGCCGCCTTTTATAGCTATGTTACGTGAGTTATAGTATAGGAAATACTCTAAAAGTAGCAAAAATTAGCGGTAACTTTAGGTATTTGGTAAAATTTCGGGTATTTTTAAGCTTTGGACTGTGCTCAAATGTCAAAAAACAGCTGTTAATTGTCATTGTCATTCCTATAAAAATGCTGAAATCCTTGCCGGTTCCTCTAAATATTTACAAACTTCTATAGAAAACGTAAGAAAATGACGTCATCTACATAGTTTTGTTTGATAATCTTTGCGATGTAACAAAGAAAACAAAAGAGGTTCACTACCTCTGAGAATAAAATATTTTAAATTAGAATCTAGAACGATTGAGAGCGCGTTCGAAAAGTGTGACGTGGCAATCTTCGCTTATGATCCCGGTGATTGGTTGGCGTGACGTCTTCTCGCATTAGTCGCTCCCTCGCTCACGGATCTGGCGGGGTCGCTGGTGCTGAAGTGCCTCGAGCTGCTGGACTACCCCATGAGGCCGCTTACTGGGAAAGACGATAGGCCTCCGCCGCCGCCGGCTTTCATTGCTATACGCTGCGTAAGTTGTAGCGTAATAAGTGCTTTTAAAGTAGCAAAAATTAGCGGTAACTTTAGGTATTTGGGAAAATTTCAGGTAATTTTAAGCGTTGGACTGTGTTATAGTGTCTAAAAAAGTGTTATTGTCATTTACATTTTAAAAAATACAAAATTTTGTACTGGTTCTTCTGGGTATTCGCAAAATTCTAAAGAAATCATAAGAATATGACGTCATCTATATAGTTTTGTTTGTTAGTCATCACGATGACACAAAGAAAACAAAAGCGTTCCACCAGCAGCCGCCATCTTTCATTGAAATAGAAATAGAAAAACATTTATTAATGCTATGTTGCGTAAGTATACATACGTCACGGACATTGTGTACGTGGTCCCGAGCGTTGATTGTTTGTTGTCGCGTCGTCGATCGCGCGACATTTAAAGTAAAGTAAAGTAAAGTAAAAGTAAAAAATATCTTTATTCAAATAGACTTATAAAAAGTACTTATGACAAGTCATATAGTTACAAAAAAAAAATTAGCAAAAATATATTAAAATAAACTCTCTGATCTGATCTCTGATCCGGCGCTATCGTCAATCTTTCAAATCAATCGCTCACAAAAGAATTGCCTAGCCAAATTTTCTCTGCTCTTCTTCGCAATTGCACCCCGCGTGATTGCTGCACATTGTTTTACCCAGATTGACACCTACATTTAGTTTTAAAACAATGCCTTGTCTTGCATAAAATAATACTATGATAGTAAATATCATAATTAAACATAATGTGACTCTACCACGGTCGGTTCGGAGGTTGTTTCCGATCGAGAAGACTCCGGCAAGACACTTGATGGTTACTCTTTTCAATCTTGTTTTTAAACACCAAAATTGAATTGACAGAGTAAAGTCATAACAAAAAAAAAAAGGTGCATAGGAGCAGATTATACCTAAGATGACCACAAATTCTTATCATTTAAGAAATCCTCAACACTATAATAACCTCGCTTCATTAACTTAGCTTTAATTTGTGACTTAAACTGGTGAAGAGGCAGTTCAACAAGAGTTTGCGGAATCTTATTAAAATATTTAACACATTGACCAACAAATGATTTTCCTACCTTATGCAGTCTTAGACTGGGAGTTACGAGCTTATTTTTATTTCTAGTATTGAGTTTATGAACATCACTGTTTTTCTTGAAGAGATGCAAGTTTTTAGGGACATATACTACTGGGCGGGTGCCCTCAACGCTGAAAATAGGCGCCTGTTACGGGCGCCTCAGAGGCTATTAGCGTTGAGGGCTATACGGGGTTACCGTACGGTGTCGGGAGGGGCTGCCTGTGTCCTGGCAGGCATGCCCCCCTGGGAACTGGAGGCGGATGTTCTCGCTCATGTGTACCAGTCCCGCACAGCAGCAAGAGCAAGAGGAGAGCGCCCGTATTGGGACGAAGTTAAGGGAGTGCGCCGGCGTGCCAAGAGCGCGCTACTGCTGAGGTGGGCGGAGGACCTGGCCGACCCGCTCTATGGCCGACTAACCATAGAGGTGATCAGGCCGGTCCTCGACCAGGGGGTACGTAGGGAAAAGAGGCCCCTTACGTACGGCTGGTGCAGGTACTTTCCAGACATGGATGTTTCGGAAAGTACCTGCATGACATCGCCCGGAGGGAGCCCACTCCGAGGTGCCACCAGTGCGACGCCGAGGAGGACGCAAGCAGTGCACACCCTTGAGGACCTCTCGCTCCCGGCCCTGATACGGGCCATGCTGGCGAGCGAGAGAGGATGGGAGGCGATGGTCTCCTTCTGCGAAGAGGTGATGTCGCAGAAGGAGACAGCGGAGAGGGCCCGGGAGGAAGATCTTCAGGCGGCGGGGAGTGAGGAGACGGCGGTTTCGCCTTCTCCCTGCTCCCTAAAAGTAGCACCGGGGTGAAAGTCGGGGGACTTACACCCCATTGCACGGTGCTCCTGTCTGGGGGTGTCCCCGTATACCGGGATGCCCCTGCTGCGTGAGGAGGCCCGGCGTGAAGGCTGGGCGTCCGCCAGGGACGGCATGGTAATCCGAACTAGGCACCGTGTCGTCCCGTCAAGGCGATGAGGTATACCGGGGGTCTTTTTAGTTGGTATGCCGTCAACTAAGTTTGTTGATTATGCAATATAAGCAGCGATGCTAGCAATAACGTGCATCAATTCGCGCGGAAAACGCGTCAACTGAACTAGATCAGGTCGCAACTTTAAAAATATATATATTACAGCAAAGCTGGCCCCCTGCTGGGTGGTGTGGGCAGTGATCTGGTCGGTGGGCGCGACGTGCGACCACAACGGACGCGCCATCTTCTCAGACTTCATGCGAGAGCTGACCGAACAGAACGGGTTGAAGCCGCTGTTCCCGAAGGAAGGCAGGGTCTATGATTACACGTAAGTAGATAAATTACTGAATCTGACCACATATGACCGGTCATTTATTGTCGAATTCATTCAAATTGAAACATTCAAGCAACTAATCACTGAAACCAAAAATATTACTTTTTGACCAATATGACCGTTAACACGACAGTTCGTCAAATTTCGGTCGAGACTTCGTGACATCTTTATGTACGATAGCACTATTACTTATGAAGTGCTGAAGTACCCAGTTTATTGTATGAATTCTTTATTTTAAATAACATGTTAAACTTTCTTGTTGCATTTTGACTACAAAACATTAACACTACCTGCAAGCTTTGCTTAGTTTGGGCTCAGATGATATTGGTGTAACAAGTGTCAGAAATAAACAGCAAATTGGTTTACCTATTTTGTTTTCATTGCAAGAACTCGGTAGTGTTAAAACTTTATACTATTTTCACTGAAAGATGATATGCCTGACAGCTCTTATTGTTCCGTGTCACGCATACTATTTCAAACTAAATAAAAAAAAACTGGCGAAAGAAAATGTTATAAACTATTAAAAACTATTGCCCTTTCGAGTATTATCAAGTAATTATGGTTGTTCTAATTAACCGTTAACAAATAAAGTATTTGAAATTAAATTAATATATCTTAACAGCGCCTGATGCGTGAAATGGAACGCCATTCAATAGTGTATTGACACTACTGAATCGACCAAAAATCGATTAATAGGAGCGACCATTTTGTAATTTGTAATCACGTCATTCGCACGTCATTTGCATCAATACCAGTGCGTCTGCCTTGTGTGCTATTTTTTAACTCTTATTTTCGAGATACCGCGTCTTATTCTATGACTTATTAGCCACAACCCGTTAATTAAAAAGCGGTAAATACGATTCCATTTCCTTTGCCAATTCGATTAAATTACATTCGGTACAGCACTATAATTGACAATTATGAAGTGTCAGGGATATCATCTTAAAAGGCCAAAGTGGTTTAAGTTGTGGAGTGTAGGCTCTTGTTCCGGAAACGATCTGCTTATTTAACTCCCGAGTCTGCTGAGTAGAAACTGATTTACTAGTTTAACCAAATTCTGTTTTTCTGCTAGTTTACATGACGGCGGGTTCACGGATCCGACTGACGACGGCGAGCCTGCAAACCCGTATTGGTACAACTGGATGGCAAACCTAGAAGAATATGAAGTCGATCCCGAATGGCAGTTCGCAGGTATACTCACATTTTTATTAAATTCATGACAGCGCAAAGTTTTTATCCGTGATCCAGATTCGGATTCCAATAGCAAGATTGGAAACTGGTGTCGTTTTACAAGTGCAGTGAGAGCGATGTCACTTTGCCGGTCATTTATTGTCAAATTTAATCGAACATCATATCACAATAACCAAAAAAAAACGCGTTTAACCGATTTAGCCGTAAATTACAGTCAGTCAAATTCGATCCATTTTCGACACTAAACAACCTCAATTCTAGGTTATTTAGATGGTTAGAATGAGTAAATGAATGAATAGAGACGCCCCTGGCTAATTTCCTTGTGTGATACGGTACCTCGGGGTGTAAGGGGGTCCTCCAACATCTTCGGCCCAAAGCCAACCTCGCCTGCAAGCTTGTGCACCCTGCTGATCAACGGTGGTGACGGCTACCGTAAAGCCAACTCAAGCCAACAAAAATGGACAGTCAGCGAAAAGTTCCCGACTTTGATAGGGCGTCTCCGGAAAACGACGCGCAGGGGGATCGCCCTACTCCTGTGTTAAGTGGGTTGGGGCTACCGGGCCATGGGCGGGCCCGGTTAAAGACATTAGTCCAGAGGAAGGTCCGCTTCGCATCGTGGAACGTTGGCACGCTGACGGGACGCGCTCGCGAGCTGGCAGATGTGCTCGCCAGGCGGAGGGTGGCCGTGGCGTTTCTGCAGGAGACTCGCTGGAGAGGCAACACGCTTCCCTTCCCTATCACCGTTGGAGTACACCAAGGCTCCGTTAGCCCGTTACTGTTCAGCGTAATATCAGACGTTCTGTCAAACAGCATCCACCCTGGTTGCTCATGTGTGCTGATGATATTGCGCTAGCAGACTCGGACAGGGGACGGCTGGTACAACGGGTGAATAAGTGGAAAAAATCACTCGAAAACGGCGGTCCTCTCTCGTCCGGACAGTCATTGAAGTAAGACGCGCGCACATATTTCAAATAAAGTTCATTAATCGAATCTAGACCGTGTTCCTTTTGTAACAAGCTGTGATTTTATCTGGATAGAATTTTTTATTTATGCTGTTTTACAAATCGTAAGCTACGCAACTTTTGTAGTATACGCAAATATAACAGATAAAACGATAAAATGACTCAATCGACGTATTCATCGCAGCCGAACCTCCATTTTGGTGAACAAGACCTTGAATCAAACAGAAATGTATATGTAAGGAAACGTAAAAATCCTGACGATCTTACGGAGTTAAAAGAAGGACTGATGCAGAAGTTCAAGGAGATGCTGAATTCGGAAATGACTGAGATAAAAGTTCAGAACAGCAAGGTAATCGATTCAAACGCTCAAATTATGAAGTTGCTAGAAGCAAATGCTGCCAACTTTAAGGAAATCAGTGACAGAGTTCAAATTCTTGAGGTTAAACATGAAACAGACCTACTACGCATCAATGAATTAGAAGATCAACTAAATGGAATACAAAAGCAACTAAGAAAGAAAAAAGTGGAAATCAGAAATATTCCAATGAAGGAAAAAGAAGATGTTCACGTGATAGTCAGTAACATATACAATACTCTAAGCATCCAACCAGTTTCCGATTCTTTGAACATCTATAGAAAAGGCAAAAATGATGGACCAATTGTCATTGAATATAATGACATTAAAAATAAGGAAGCACTGTTGAAAGCAGCTAGAAAATACAATTCTGAAAACAAAGGCAAACCGCTATGCGCAGAAGACGTGGGATTCAGTGGTTCAAAAACACAAATATATATATTAGAATCCCTAACATTCATGTCTAGGAAGCTTTTGGCTGCTGCTCGTGAGTTGGTCAAAGCTGGATTGTACAAGTATTGTTGGGTCTCACGTGGAAACATATTACTTCGCAAAGATGATGGACAGCCAGCAATCGTAATCAACTCTCTACGTCAAGTCGCGGATCTGACTGCCGCATGACTCTCCGGTGAACAAGAAAAATGGTTCAAGTTCTGGTATTTCTTTATTGTTTTTATACTTTATTTTAATTCTTTTCATGCATGCTATGTTTTGTTTTCTATCATATTAAGTACTTTCTGTGAACAATTTTATATATCATATTTTTATATTATTTACACCGCTATAATAACATCTATAATAATATATAATAAAGCTATAATAATATTTAAATGCTACTATTTACACACTATTAATGTCATGCGTCCGGCTCCAGTCAAGACTATCATCCATCTACGTATTTACGTAAACAACAGAGACTCTTATCCTCAGCCAAAATCGCAATGCTATTACCCTCACAAATTTTTCGGGCATGGATAATGGCGTTGCTGATGTGTTCACTGATGTTGATAGATATATCAACGTTGGTGAATCCTATTTGGTGGGGGATCCGGAGGACTTGTCGCAATTTAAACTCGATACTGACTGTTCACTTAAAATTATTGTCCAAAATATACGTAGTATTAATAAAAATTTTGAAGATCTTAAAGTATTCTTAAGCCGGAGCAACCTAGAATATGATATTATAATCCTGACTGAATGTTGGCTACAAAATTCAGATCATATTCCTATCTTGGAGCAATACAATAGTTTTCATACACATAGACACATCAATCAAAATAGTGGAGTGGTCATATACTATAAAAGTCATTTAAAAAATATCGTAGTATATGAACCGGATATATCTGAAGCGGACTGTCTTGTGATGAGACTTTCTAAAAGTCATGTTTTTGTATGTTAGTACAGATCTCCATCGTTTAACTCACTCACAAAATTTCTTGGCTCCTTGGATGGGCTTCTGTCTGATCTTAAACACATACCTAATATCTACCTAACCGGGGATATAAATATTCTTATTAGCCACATTAACGAAAACTCAAAGGCTGACGAATATCTGGATCTCCTCGCTGTGCACTCTCTTTTACCCAGTCATCTCTTTCCTACTAGATTAAATAAATGCATAGATCATTGTTTTGTAAAGTCACGTTGTAAGATCAAGACAATAATTTGCGAATCATCTATAACAGATCATAGCAGTCTATTTTTTATAGTACCTATAACGCACCAACACCGGCAAGGGGACAGGAAAAGACAGGCGCGAAAAATTGATTACAATGAGGTCAGTAAAAAACTGCAGGAGACTTGCTGAAACGGCGTGATTATGACAAACGACGCAAACAAAGCTACTGAAGCATTTATCTCAATTATCTCTTGTATTATTAAAGGTAGCACAAAGATGATTTCAATTCCAAACAGAAAGCAAACCTGTCAACCCTGGATTACGCCTGGCCTCTTGCGCTGCATGAGGTTTAGAGATATACTGCATAAAAGACACTTAAATAATCCCAACAACAAAGATCTAGAACTAACTTACAAACGTTACAGAAACCATTTCACCAACATTCATACAGTCTCTACCATCTTTCAAAAAAAGTGAGTCTTTCCACTCTCCTCGTAGCCTACCATGGTGTTGTGGCGTCTAGGTTAAGGTACGCAATCATCTTTTGGGGAAATGCTACAAACTGGGACAGAGTCTTTAGGTGTCAGAAAAAATGCATTCGTGCCATGTGCGGTCTGAAAAGGACTGATAGTTGTAGAATACATTTCCAGAACATGAATGTATTGACTATGCCCTGTCTATACATATTTGAGTTGTGTCTCTTTATAAAACAAAACACAAGTTTATTTGAAGTCTGCCGTAGGTCCCGCAATCGACTTTTGTTATATAATAAAGATAATGTCCAGCACAAAACAGCCCTTTATGACAAATGTTTTTTTACTATGGCACCAAAAGTATATAATAAGCTACCTCGTCATATTAAAGAATGTAACGAATATACGACATTCAAAAAAGGATTATTTTCATTTTTAATAAGTCACTCATTTTATTCAATTAATGAATTTCTTTCACTCAAATATTAATTTTATGCTTTATATCTCTTTGACTGCCTGAATGTGTTAAATTAAATGATAAACTATTATTATCTCTGGACATTTCCTTCTTTAATTTAATTTAATCGAATAAATGAATTATGAATTATGAATTAATCAAATTCATTTTGTAATTGTATTAATTAATTTACTTTATGTGACATTTGTATGCCAATGAGGCTGATCACAGCATGTGCATTTTCTTCTGTGTATAATATCTTTTAAGTACCTGTGTATCACAAATAAACTATTTGATTTGATTTGATTTGAACATTCTGCACAATTTGAAGAACACACATGATAAACTAGAACTATGCAACAGTAAGGGTAATATGAAAAAGACTTGGACCGTAATAAAGCGTGTATGTAATTTAGAAAAGCGTGGTAAATCGCAGGAACCTAGTGAACTATTAAATATTAAATCGACCCCTCAGGATTCCATTAATCATGTTAATTCTTTTTTCGCAAACGTTGGTTCGGACTTGTCCAACACTATTTTGCAGAGACTAAGAGTCACAGAAGCAGATCTTGTTCGAAAGTTCAAATGCAAGCAGGGTCCTGTGAACTCCTTTTATTTGATGGAAACAGACGAGTGTGAGGTTTACAGATTGGTTATGTCTCTTAAATATACACAATCTTCGGGATGGGATGGGATCTCATCTATGTTTATTAAAAAATACATTAATCAGTTACTCACTCCCATGACACACATTTTTAACCTGTGCTTATCCTCGGGAAAATTCCCCAGTGTATTGAAGGAATCTATTGTAGTGCCGGTTTTCAAGTCGGGGGAGAGAGACAGTGTCACAAACTATCGACCCATATCACTCTTGCCTACTATTGCCAAAATTCTGGAAAAAATAATTAATTATAGACTTGTAAATTACTTAGAGAAATACAATATTCTTTCGAAAAACCAATTTGGATTTAGAAAAACCAAATCTACTGAAGATGCTATGGAAAATCTGGTTAACGGCGTGGTAAATAATCTTGATAATAGGCAAAAATGCTTAGGTGTTTTCCTAGATTTGGCAAAGGCGTTTGATACTGTCTCGATCCCCTTGCTGATCTGCAAGCTGGAGTCTGTGGGGATCCGGGATATGCCGCTCGACCTTTTAAAGGATTATTTAAGTAATAGAACACAGACTGTTAAAATTGGTGAAAACCTAAGCACAAAAGTTAAAGTCAAATTTGGTGTGCCGCAGGGCTCTGTCCTTGGACCGACGCTATTCCTGGTGTATATCAACAGTCTTTGTGATATTGCAATTCCAGATGCGAAAGTAATTACATTTGCTGATGATACAGTTATCGTGTTTCAACACAGGTCTTGGGCTCATTTGAAAACCTCAGCTGAGAGGGGTCTTGGTGAAATCATTAAATGGCTTGACTTTAATTTGTTGACACTTAATGTAAAAAAACCAAATATATAACTTTCAGCATAAGAAAATACTCTCTACCCGATCAGGACTTTACCTTAAAAGCTCATGCATCCGGCTGCCTAAACTATAATGATTGTCAATGTACTATATTGGACTCTGCTAACAGTGTTAAATATCTTGGCTTGGAGATTGACAAAAACTTAAACTGGACACATCATATAAGTAATCTCAAATCAAGAATCCGCAAGCTAATACCTATTTATAAAAGAATTAGAAACTTGAGAGACGATAAAACGAACAAAGCAATATATTTTACTTTGTGTCAATCAATAATTAATTACGGTATTTCTGCTTGGGGGGGTGCACGAAAAAGTGCTCTTATAGTAATGGAAAGGGCACAGCGACTTATCCTAAAGGTAATTAATTTTAAAAATTACAGATATCCTACTACAAAGCTATACGAGGAGTCCAGGGTCCTAAATGTCCGGCAACTGTACATAAAAAGTATTGTACTTCAGCAACATATGTGTAAGGAACGATCTAATAAATCGGCCAGACGAACACATGAAGTCTATGAGGTTCCTGCATGCAAATCCACTTTTGCACAATGTTTTTCACATTTTCTTGCCCCTTTACTGTACAATCGTATAAGCAAAATCAAACCGCTCCAAAACTTATCGAGATTTAATTGTAAAAGAACACTGGAGGAGTTTCTGGGTGGTTTTGAATATGAGCGGACGGAAAAATTTATACAAGTGTGTAAATAACTAATAGCTATTGATATATAATACATAGTCATTCTATAAATGGATACTTTATGTATTGAATATAAATTCATACGTATATACTACATAATTATTTATGTTTAAAATAGGTATATAATAAATAATATAATTGAAAGAATAGAATAATTTATCTAAACTATTATATAAAAATTATAATGTAGTCTATTATACATATACTATTTATACATATATATGTATTTTAAATATATACACTAGACGTCCTTATAAATATAATAAATGCATATAATATTTGGCTTTAGAAACTATATTATAAATATAAACTGAAAGGAAAAATTAATTATATAATATTTGCATTCGCACAATAATTATATCGGTAGGCCTACACATGCGATTAAATACTTGGGTGTTCTCATTGTGTTGAATTTAGTAACTAGACGATGTAAAACAAAAAAGTGTATTAGTAATAATATGGAAACATGACATGTGTAACATTACAAACAACTCATATTATTGTGTAAAATAATATGATACGCCAATAATAATATGCAGTATCTCATTGTTTTGCGTATACTACAAGCATCGTCAACTCCTTATCGCCTTCTTTTGTTATGTCCGCTCGCCCGGCCTGCGCGCAGCTCTTTTGTTTAGCACAAAAGAATATTCGAGCAATTTGTATTTCTATTTTTCTGTAGTTAATTTTTAACATTTGTAGTAAAAATGTCATTATTGTAAACAAGTTATGGTCGATATTTCGGGAGAGAGAATCTTACCTTGCCGTAACACAGTTTTTAAACTAGCACGGAAGGTAATGAATATTTTTTCTGTATACCGCCATAGTACAAATAGTCAAATTGTATAAAGTAGAAAGATTTTTGTTTGTCAAAAATTGATATTACAATTGTATACTAATTTATAATTCTGTTCATGCTTGCCATTACTGTAATAACTTGTCTAATTTGTAACTGGTATACTCTGTACATATTTTGATGAAATAAAATTGATTGATTGATTGATTGAAACTTATTTTTTTTTTCTTTTTTTTTATTTAAAATGGGTTTGCGCCTAATGTGGTGAAGACAGAGTACATGGCCTGCAACACCACAATTCCCCAGTCCGTCCGCATAGGCGTTGACGTGGTCGAGCGCACGGACCGTGTCAAATACCTGGGAACGTCAGAACCCGAATTTCCGCGGCTTGGGCCAAATGGCGTGAGGTGACTGGTGTCATTTGTGACCCCAAAATGCCGATCAAGCTGAAGGGGCAAGTCTATAAAAACCATCATTAGGCCTGTCCTTGTATATGGCAGTGAAACATGGCCGTTACTAGAGCGACACAAGCAGGAGCTGCGCATCACGGAAATGAAGATGCTGCGGTGGATGTGTGGAGTCTCACGCAAAGATCGCGTGCGTAACACCCACATCCGCGGCAGCCTTCGTGTTCGTGACGTCGCAGACAAGCTGCAGGAGTGCCGCCTTCGTTGGTAAGGTCATGTCTCACGGAGATCGGCAAACTACGTGGGCAACAAATGTCTGGCCATGCCGCCCCCACCAGGTACCGGTAGAAGAGGTCGACCCAAGAAGCGGTGGCTCGACGTCGTTAAGGGTGACATGCGTGCCAACAGACTCACCACTGAGAATGCACAAGACCGCGCGAAGTATAAATCCAGGAAAATAAGAAAGGCGGACCCTGGGACCTCCAGTGTGGGTTCACAGCCGGGATAGACCGCAAGGATGATGATGATGATGATGGTACAGTACCTCGTAACACAGAGAAATTAATCCCTACTTCGAGACCATTACAAGAGGTGTGTTGTCTGCTGCATATTTATTTTATTTATTTAATAATAAGATTATGTTTGAGAATTTCAACTAACGACAACCAATAACCGTTCGTGAAATATTCCTATTAAGTCATTTTCCATATGATGATAAAGAAGCGATCTGCATTTAAGTTTTCTCAAATTTTTCTCCCTCAGACATCGAAGTGCCGACCCTAGACAACGTCCGCAGCGCGGCGTTGCTCGGCTACAAGATCGCCAACTACAACCACGTGATCTGCGTCGGTCCCACCGGCACGGGCAAAACCGTTACCATAACCTCGAAACTGTCGCGGGGACTCCACAAGAAGTTTATATGCGAGTTCATCGTGTTCTCGGCTAGGACTTCGGCCAATCAGACCCAGGTACTGTACTCGTATTATGCTGCACCTGGATTTCGACATAATTATAATATAATGGAAACGGTCAGACCTGTAACTTGCACAGTTAACACCATCTGTGCAAGTCCACTTTTAGAATAAAATGTTCAAAGCGTTATCTATTTCCTCGAAATTTTTACGTTTTTTCTCTCCATAAGTACTTTTTTGTGCCATAACAAAAATATGATAAAAACAATAATTCCACTTGGTCGAGCCGTTCTTTAGTTTTGCGCTTAGCAACAATAGCGAATAGATTATTTTTATTTATCAGGACGTAATAGACAGCAAGTTGGAGCGCCGCCGCCGCGGCGTGTTCGGCCCGCCGCCCACCAAGCGGCAGGTGTTCTTCATCGACGACCTGAACATGCCCGCGCTGGAGGTGTACGGCGCGCAGCCGCCCATCGAGCTGCTGAGGCAGTTCATGGACTTCTCAGGTGAGTGCTTCCCACGGCCCGCGCCCACCAAGCGGCAGGTGTTCTTCATCGACGACCTGAACATGCCCGCGCTGGAGGTGTACGGCGCGCAGCCGCCCATCGAGCTGCTGAGGCAGTTCATGGACTTCTCAGGTGAGTGCTTCCCACGGCCCGCGCCCACCAAGCGGCAGGTGTTCTTCATCGACGACCTGAACATGCCCGCGCTGGAGGTGTACGGCGCGCAGCCGCCCATCGAGCTGCTGAGGCAGTTCATGGACTTCTCAGGTGAGTGCTTCCCACGGCCCGCGCCCACCAAGCGGCAGGTGTTCTTCATCGACGACCTGAACATGCCCGCGCTGGAGGTGTACGGCGCGCAGCCGCCCATCGAGCTGCTGAGGCAGTTCATGGACTTCTCAGGTGAGTGCTTCCCACGGCCCGCGCCCACCAAGCGGCAGGTGTTCTTCATCGACGACCTGAACATGCCCGCGCTGGAGGTGTACGGCGCGCAGCCGCCCATCGAGCTGCTGAGGCAGTTCATGGACTTCTCAGGTGAGGGCTTCCGACGGCCCACGCCCACCAAGTGGCAGGTATTCTTCATCGACGACCTGAACATGCCCGCGCCGGAGGTGTACGGCGCGCAGCCGCCCATCGAGCTGCTGAGGCAGTTGATGGACTTCTCAGGTGAAGGCTTCCGACGGCCCACGCCCACCAAGTGGCAGGTATTCTTCATCGACGACCTGAACATGCCCGCGCCGGAGGTGTACGGCGCGCAGCCGCCCATCGAGCTGCTGAGGCAGTTCATGGACTTCTCAGGTGAAGGCTTCCGACGGCCCGCGCCCACCAAGCGGCAGGTGTTCTTCATCGACGACCTGAACATGCCCGCGCTGGAGGTGTACGGCGCGCAGCCGCCCATCGAGCTGCTGAGGCAGTTCATGGACTTCTCAGGGGAAGGCTTCTGACGGCCCGCGCCCACCAAGCGGCAGGTGTTCTTCATCGACGACCTGAACATGCCCGCGCTGGAGGTGTACGGCGCGCAGCCGCCCATTGAGCTGCTGAGGCAGTTGATGGAATTCTCAGGTGAGGGCTTATGACGGCCCGCGCCCACCAAGCGGCAGGTGTTCTTCATCGACGACCTGAATATGCCCGCGCCGGAGGTGTACGGCGCGCAGCCGCCCATCGAGCTGCTGAGGCAGTTCATGGACTTCTCAGGGAGGGCTTCTGATGGCCCGCCGCTGAGGACTTTTGAAAGAACAGAATAAAAAAATAATAATAATAAATAATCATTCAAGAATAACGCAATAAAACATAAATTCACAAAACAACAAAATAAATTGCAGTAAAAGTTAACTAACTGAGGATTATAGAGGTAAAATGATTAAATCTCACCATATAAGAGCATTCATTTACTGCCAAATTCAGTAAAATTGGGGTGCGCCAAAGTTCACCTAAATTTTCAACTCCGATAATTAGAACACCGAAAATTTTCTTCCGAATATTTTTCATCCTAACAATCACAATTTCTAATGTTCATAATCCGAACGATTTATATAACATATATACAGGGTGGCCCAAAAGGTGACACTATAAATTTTTCTTTGGATACCTGACATCTAGGTGTACCCGAAAATACCTCATGTATGTTCCGCGATTTTTGTAGTTATCGAGCTATGATTTTTTTAACCTAAATTTGAGAATTTTCGACTTGACCCACTTAATATTTTTTTTCAGAAAGTATGCATCTTTTATTTTATTTTTTTTGTAGCATAGACCTCATTACTTGTACTTTCACCCATAAAATACCCAGCTTCTGGCCATTAATGTAAGGTACAGAAACATTGACCAAAATGAAAAAATTTAGGTGACAGCGAGTCACAGTAAATTTTCAAAGTTAAATTAAATACTTAAAAAAAAAGTTTCTTGACTTAAGTAATTTTAAAAACTGCTCAAGACACTAAGCTGTAATTATGATAAATAAAACGTGGTGCTCAATAGGCCTTTTAAGCCAAAACCTGCCTCCAAATGCACAAGGCATTCCTTTTACTGTTGTCGTCAGTGCTAGCAAAACTGGTCCCTGGTTCAATCGCGAGTGTGCCGCAGCTGTTGAACAAAAACAGGCGGCGTACCGTGCATGGTCTAGGGCCCAGGCACTCAATGATCATTCAAACCTTGCCTCCCTGAAAGCAGCCTTTAATAAAGCCACCAAGGCCACGAAGAGGGCTTACATTAGAGCAGACGCCCAGCAAATTGCACGTGTTGGCCAAGAACTCATCACGCACCCTACGGGTAGCCGCTCCTACTGGCGACTGGCTAAACACGTGCAATCTAACTTCTGCGTGCCTTCGCTGCCCCCACTGAGATTCCCTGATGGATCGTTGGCTCATCAGCCGCAAGAGAAAGCCGATTTACTGGCTAACCTCTTTGCCGCAAACTCTTGCATCGATGACTGCGGTGCTGCGCCGCCTGATATTCCACATTCCGGCTCCACAATGCCTGATATTCGTATCAGGCAGTGTGATGTTCGTGCCGAACTGCAGTCACTCGATGTCAGGAAAGCCAGTGGCCCTGATGGAATTCCAGCTGTGGTGCTGAAGAAATGTGCAGCGGAGTTGTCTCCAGTGTTCACTAGCCTGTATCGCCTCTCCTACAATTCGGGTCTTGTGCCGCTGTCTTGGAGGGAGGCGAACGTTCAACCAGTTCCCAAAAAAGGGGACCGGTCTGACCTTGCCAATTACCGTCCAATAGCCGTAACCTCAGTTTTAGCTAAAGTGTTTGAGCGGATCATAAACACGCAGCTCATCCGCTACCTAGAGGATCACTCCTCATTCACGACCGTCAGTACGGCTTCCGACCAAAACGGTCTACGGGTGATCTTCTAGCGTACGTAACACACATCTGGGGGGAGGCTATGGACAAGCATGGGGAATCTTTGGCCGTCAGCCTTGACATTGCCAAAGCTTTCGACCGTGTATGGCATCGTTCGCTTCTTTCCAAGCTTCCGGCATATGGTCTGCCACCTCGCCTATGCGACTGGGTCGCCGGATTTCTGGAGGGACGTAGAATTCGTGTCCTTTGCGATGGTCAAAAATCACGCTTTCTCCAGATTAATGCCGGAGTGCCGCAGGGCTCCGTCTTGTCGCCGACGTTGTTTCTTCTGCATATCAATGACATGTTATCTCTTGGTAATATTCATTGCTATGCGGATGATAGCACGGTCCACGCGCGATATTTCGAGCGCCCTGGGGCAAAGCAGACTGACATCGAGGAGAAGAGGCGAAGTCTTGTTGTTGAGCTTGACGGAGTGTTGGACCGCATTTCAGAATGGGGTGCATGCAATCTTGTCGAGTTCAATGCCAAGAAAACGCAGGTGTGTGCATTCACAGCAAAGGCGTCGCCTTTCCTTTCCCATCCCACTCTTCAGAGCTCCCCACTACCGATTAAGGATAGCCTAAACATCCTTGGCATGGATATTCGTAGCAACCTAAACCAGCGGGACTACATTGAGAGCGTCATTAGAACTGCATCCCGTAAACTCGGAGTCCTGAACAGAGTGAGACGATTCAGCTCTGTCTCTTGTATAAGACACAAGTTCGCTCGTGTGTGGAATACTGCTCTCATCTCTGGGACGGTTCCGCTAAGTACCTACTCGAAGCTCTTGACAGGTTGCAGCGGCGTGCTATCCGTATTATTGGTAACCCAGAGGCAACTTTGACCCTTGAGCCTCTCCAATTGCGTAGAGACATTGCCAGGCTAAGTGTTCTTTATCGCTTCTACAATGGGGAATGCTCTGACGAGTTATTCCAGCTTATCCCACCCTCACCTTTCCACTCCCGTACCACGCGTGCTGGACTACGGCGTCACCCACACACAATTCTACATTTGTTGGCCCGAACTAAAAGGTTCGGTGACTCGTTTCTTTGTCGTACCATCCAGACGTGGAACGCTCTTCCAGCACATGTGTTTCCTTCCTCGTATAGTCCCGGGTTCTTCAAGCGGGGCGTGAAAAGGCATTTCTGCAGGCCTTCAAGATGAGGATGGCCAGCCCAGTGATTCGTTTGAATGACTGGGCTTGTCAACCTCATATCTGGACCTCACGACCGTTTTCCATCAGGTGGAGTGAGGTCATCTTGACGGGCAATATAAGAAAAAAAAAAAACAAGGGTACATTTTCTTAATTTTTTTATGAGCTATCTTATAATCCATAAGATTATTTTTCCCAAATATAACATTACAATGATACCGTTTATTGAATAAAGAATTAAAAATAACTTTTACAAGCATTTTATTACAGAGTGGTAACATCGATATCTTTGTTATTTTGGTTATTTCAAGGATCATTATTCATAATAAATAAAACAATAACTACAAATTTAGCAATTTAATTTATTTTACAAAATGTCTCCCTCCCGCTTCAATGCACAAACTACAACGCCTTTAAAACAATTGTTTTAAATTTCGGAATGCGTCAGAATTTTCTTTGATTTTAATTTCTGCTTGCCTTAGTTTTTCACGCAGCTCTGCTTCGGTGTTTGAATCTTTTGCATAAACCATGTCTTTGTAATAACCCCAAAGAAAAAAATCTATGGGATTTAAGTCCCGTGAACGCGCAGGCCAAGGAATAGGGCCGCCACGACCTATCCACCGTCTCGGGAATGTCTCATTAAGGTGCTCTCGTACGTCTCTTGCATAGTGGTATGGAGCATCATCATTTTGGAATATCATTCTTTTTCTTGTTAATAAGTTCACATCCCTCAATAAATTGTTCAAGTTATTTCGCAGGAACTCCAAATATTGCGCTCCGTTTAACCTAGCCGGCAATTCAAAAGGTCCTATGAATTCCCCATTGACAATTCCCGACCACAAATTTACACTAAACCTTGTTTGAAAATTTGATGGCCTTCCCTTGTGTGGGTTTTCAATGGCCCAACTGTGGTAGTTGTGAATATTGAAAACCCCTGTTCTTTCGAAGCGTGATTCGTCTGTCCACAATATTTTGTTGAAGAAATCAGGATCCTCTTGAGTTTTTCGTAACATTGTTTCACAGAAAGCCACTCGTCTTGGATAATCTACAGGTTGCAATTGTTGCACACGTTGGATGTGAAAAGCGTGGTATCCCTCTGAAAAAAAACGGAAATTGTAAATTCAAGGCTTATGATAGGCCTGTTTCAGAGTGGAGACGCGGGCCCGGTCGCTGTCGCGAGCGCTCTGTTCTTGGCTCTGCGTGTTCACTCACAGTGCCGCGCTTCGGCGAGTGAATCAAAATGGTTTAGAACTACACACGCAGTCACCTCTAACAGATGCTATAACGTTACGGGCGGACCGACCCATGAGAAACGCCTGCGCCATGCCAGCGCCCGCGCTTTAATACACATTAAGTGAGAGTTCAATACTAAAAAGACCAAGTGCTACAAAAAGTCGCTCATAAAGAACGTACTACTTTTTGAAGTCACGATGATTGCGGCTACAAAAAAAAGCACACGTGCAACGTAGGCGAGCTAAATGGCGGCTTAATTATGAGGTTAAAAAACAAAATAAATTTTACTCACCTGACTTCAGTATCTTCATAACTGTGGTTCGTGATTCGCCAGTCCTTCTTGAAATTGCTCTTGTACAAGTCGATGTATCTCTTTCCACTTGTTCCACGACTAAAGTCATAGCTACCGGATCCATTCTTGGTATTCCTTCGTGAGATGAACTGCGTCCAGGAATTCGTCCTGCCATAAATGTCTTGTGAGTATTGAGGAACACTCTGTAATTTGGGTAATGCTCCCGTTGCTCTCCTCGTCGTTCTAGTTGCTCTCGATAAAGCCTTGCCGCTAAACTAGCATTTCCTTGGGCAACACCGTAAAAATAGTGCATCTCTGCGTATTCACTTAAAGAATAGCACATCTTGCAGCACAAAGGTCCAAATCACAAGGCAATCGAAGTCCGAAACACAAGCACAAGTAAATCAGTCACAGGGCGAATCAGAGTCCAGTTAACAGACGAGAGTAGTTATTAGAATCGAAAACAAAACCAGGAGCAGTAGTAACACGAACAAGCTGTGAACAACTGCGGTACAGGTAGGAATGCGACGCGATAGGCAAGTCAACCGAGGTGAGAAAGAGAGGCTGCGACAGACGACGCCCCCTTCTTTTGTTCGGCGTGCACATAGTTCACTGTCCATTGTTTGTCATTTTAGCGTCTGCGTCTTATTATTATTTATGTTCCGCCAAAGATAAACCGGTTGGAGTTGAAAACAATTTTCATGGTACAAAGACCGACTTGTGCTGTTGAAATGACACCGGGCTGAAACTAATTCAAATGCTAAATTTATTAACTTCACTTAATGTCAATTATGTTATGTCAAACCTAATTAACCCTAGAAAGGACAGTGCCCAAGTTGGCCTATGAACCAACCAATGCACTATTACTTACGTTTACATTGATTTATCCAACGGAAAGGTCACAATAAACTGTTAAAATCACCAAATAACATTCACAAAACGAACGTAAACAAACAACATCGCTGACTCCGACTACAGATGCACAATTTCAATGACAAATTACGATACTTTTTTAAGGTAGAAGTTTGCCAAGGAAACTATAATCATACAGCCTGTTTTGTCATCATACGATTAAATTCAACTTGCAACTACTCGGCAACGAAACTCAATCGCCATAAACAAAACTGTGAACCTCTGTGGAACGTCAAAATCTCTGCCGTCGGACGGCACGGGACTGATAAGGATATTTTTGGCATTCCGTCCGACGGCTTCGGGACTGACGGGAGGAAGGATTTACGATCATCGCAATGGAATCAACATTTTGTGTGAATTGTGGCTCAGCTAGTGGTTCCATGGTACTGGCAGAAGTGGCAGATCAACAAAATATGTGCTTGAAGAACATTACTATTCACGTTAATAAATCTTTGCATTGTATTATTAAATATAACCTCAAAAATTTTCAGTTTTTTGATATTTAACGAGTTCTCAGAAGTGTCCGTCCATAAACTACGTTTTGACACTAAAGTGTATGTATTTGTATGGTTATTCACCTAACATTTATAGATTGAATGGTAGATAAATTAAAGTCACTGGTAACGGGAATGGAACTATATTCTGGTTTAACTAGACTAACTAAACTAAATGGTAGAATGGTATGGTAAGGTGAGCACGCGCCCGGTATGTATGGTAGCTGAACGTGTACTGGTGTGAAACTAATTATAAAGTAAAAATGAAATAATTGATTGACTTATGAAAATGCTGACCAAGCGTCTAGGGCGCCGGGCGCAGCGATTGCGAAAGGTTCAATGTACGTTGACCGTACATGCTCCCGGGCGAGAAAAGATGAGATGAGGGATGGTATCGGTGCAGGTGAGATGGTATGAAATACAAGGTGATCAACAATAGTTTTGTGCTTAACAAGGTGATTGGGCATTTGGTCTAACAAAAATTATTAATCTAGGAGTGTTCAATTGTTTTGGAAGTGGTAACGTGGACAAGGCGACGTTGCCTTATCTCTTCGCGCACTATGTTTATCACTGCCGCTAACACTTAATGGTTTTTCACTAGCACTAGCACTTACAATATCACTGTCAGACTCATTTTTAACACTAACGCACTGAACATTCGAACTACACACGGCGCTGACGGCACTGCGCGTCGCAGCGCGTCGCCCCGCGCGCCGTCGTCGCGCCCGGCAGCAACCCCAGGTGACGACTGCTAACACGGCTCCGCCTATACATACGTATATGGCTACGTACTGGTGAACATCGTGGTAAGAAATTTGACTTATTTCACCGTGCTGTTCCTTCAGTTGAGTTATCTGGTCTCCCATACTCTTCAGATCCTTCTCGAATCCACTAGGCTCTATTTCAAGTGTAGTATTGGGCATGGACACATTAATGACGTTATTGATAGGCGGGATGTAATGCGTCATTAGTTTTGGTTAGACATCAAGCCGATTACTAAATTGCTTATGCGACACTATGGTAAAGGATTCGCCCTTGATAACGCATTCTTCGTCTAGAGTGATAACACCGGCCTTGCTGACTCGTTCGGTTACGATCATATTTCCGCATATTATTCTTATGGTGCACTGACCGCAACATGAGAATAGGTAGGTATTTATTTTGTGTAATTGGGTCCACGCTTGTTTACAGGTATCAACATTGGTTCTGCAGGTTTGTGTGTTTTGACTTTTCACACACAGGGACTGGTCATTCTCAATCTGGTACAGGGGACTGTGCAGAGAGCAAAGATGTGTGGTTTCATCAAAGCTAATGCACGTTTGGAAATCATTATCGGACAAAGGCAAATACACGTCTCTTTGTAGGTTCATCGCAATATAGCTAGAAATTGGCACTAGGGTGACGATGGTTCCGTTAACTTCTCGGGATATTGGTATGGGTTTATAAATATCGTAGTGATCTCGACTGACTAATGGTATTTTGATTTCGAAAATCACATACTCGCTGGTAACTCTTGCTTTAACCTTCAATAAATGGTATATCTTCGCCAGATTATACCGTATGTTGTCAATTGGTAACGAAAGATCTTTGGACAGCTGGCCAGAGATGATATTCAGCTCTTGTAGAAGTTGGTCTGGTATCAGGAGGTGAATATTAAAGTTTCCGTGAAATATGTTGGTAATGGTTTCTAACAAGGTGTCCTGGATATGTCGCAGATTATTCAAAATGTTGGTAGCGATTATCGATGACATGGCAAAATCGTTAGTGTTTGCAACACCTTCAATTCCTAACTTCAAATCGTTCGTGGCCTTTTCTAAGGAATTAAGGTGCTGGTTAAATATCTTGTGCTGCTTGTCCATACTACTTTCTGCTCTCTTTAGAAGATTGTACTCGGCTTCAACAACTGAAGTCTGGTTTTTCCACAATTTTGCAAGATGTTGTTGATTGCTTTGCAATATGTCAATGTCCTTTTTGTATTGTTCGGCAAACTCTTCGTCCAAGATTCCGAATAAACTATGGGCGACGTAGCCAACGCCATTTATGAGTCCGCGACGCTGTCTAGACTGCGGTGCGAACTGCTGACTAAGAAGCATGGTGTTGTAATAATCGTACTCCGCGTAGCCGTGTCGTAATTGCAATAATATGACATCGCATTGCGTTTTAATTTTAGAATTTGCACAAATACTTTCCAGATGGTCGAGATATTTATTAAATAAGATGTTTCCTTGTTGATATGGTTGTAAATTATAATAAACTATCAGTTTCCATTCATCACGCACGAGAGACAAGGTCGAAATTTGGTCAAAGTAAAACATGGTGTTATTGTTTTGAAGACTGGAAACGTGATAGTTTCCGCTTATTGGTGTCCATAATAACATAAACATTGTCATTACGAATGATAAATAATTACAGGTCATCTTTGGTCGTCTTTTACTATTTTGTACATGATCATTTACGTCCGGTTTGGTTTCAGGTACTGAGCTTGGTTGTTCTTTATGGTGTGAGTTGGTTTTTATTAGGATGCTCCCAGTAGAGTCGACCCCCGTATGGTAAAAGGGTCGAGATGGGTTGATCCTGGAAGCTGGTAAATCTCCCATTAGCTGTTTTAGCTTGTAAGGGTCCGTCCGTCTGCACTTGATGCAAAGACGCAGCTGTTTTTGGTTAACACTATTACCACCCACAATCCAAAATCTTTTCCGAAGGTGTCCTGTGGTAACTCTGGCTCCCCCGTGGAAAGTTAATTTGTGGGCATGGTCAATTAACAATTCAGTTAATCTGCTGGTATGTGGGATAATCGTAGGGTGCTTCATTTCACTATCGATGTATGCGTTTTCGAGCCTGCCACCTACGCGTAATATGCCATTCTTGTCTAAAAATGTTTTCAAGTTACAAATTTTGCTCCTTTTTTCTACAAAGTCTTGTATTTTTAATTGGTTAATTTCAGATGAGAATTCTAATAATTGCGTATCTTTAATGATTGTTTCTCTTGCCTTTTGTAATTCTGCTAAAGTTAAATAAGGTGTCTGGTTATTACGTGTTATCGCTCGCAAAAGGGGTATGATGCGTACGGCTCTAGTAAATGTGCTTTGTTTATTTATTATTTGTTGTATAATGCTGTCTTCCGGTTTCGTGGCAACATTACTTTGAGAAGATTTTTTGATTTCTATGTCTGTGGTATAAATTGGTTTTTGGTGTTGGTCTTGGTTACTATGTACTTGGTTACTATGTGATGATAGCCTTTTTGGTCCCTGCCACCAAAGAGGGTGTTTGTTCAATTGCTCTGCACTCAGGACTCTGGTTGTTTGAAATTAAAACTTTCTTGGTCTGTATGCTGGTTTGGTAATAATTCTAGTGTATATATAGCCACCTGATTTTAATAACTCTATTAAATCTGACTGTAATTGTATGGCGTCTGGTAGAAAATGACTTCCGTCTAACAAATCGTCCATGAAAAATGACTTTTGTATAACCTTCGGCGCCCTACTGTTTTGATAATTAGGGGTCTCTTCAAAGGCTAATTGTTTCAAAGTCCTCATGGCTAGTAATGGTGCTGCCTTGGTTCCGTATGTAACTGTGGTAAGCTGGTATTCTTTAAGCGTATCTTGGGGGTTATCTCTCCAGATGATCTTTTGGTATTTTAGATCATCAGGATGAATCCATATCTGACGAAACATTTTTTCGATGTCGGCAGTAGAAACATAATGGTATTGTCTCCAACGTAAAATCAAAGCTTGTAAATCTTGCTGTTAATTGGGACCCGCTTCCATAAGGTCGTTTAAGCTTCGATCAGTGGTGGTTTTCGCGGAAGCGTTAAAAACGACTAAGTGCAGTAGTCGTAGAGTCAGGTCGTAAAACTCCATGATGCGGTAGGTAGTAATCGCGTGCGAGCGTCGAGTTACCGGCGACGGCGCGTGCGCTAGGAATCATATAACCTAAGTCTTGGTATTCTTTAATAAATAATTCATAATCATGTGCTGTTATTGGGCTTCGGCTTAATTTTCTTTCTAATTGCCGAAATTGTGCGATGGCCATTGGTTTTGAGGTTCCCAAACTTTCTTCAAAATTAGACTTGAAAGGAAGCCTCACAGTGTACCTACCATCTTCCTTTCTCTCGGTGGTAGACGTATAAAATTGTAAACACTGGTCTTCAGCAGCGGACATACGAGTATTTGTGTCAGATGTTATATCCTCTATTTCCCAAAACCTTTGTAGATCTTCAGTATTGTTTATGACAACGTTACACTGGAAAGTTTTCACGTTCCCACACAAAATCCAACCGAGCTGCGTTTCCTGCGCAACTGGGTGATAGGCATCGAGTTTTATGATTCCACTCATAATTATAGACGAATAAATGTCAGCCCCTAACAACATGTCAACAGGACGACTGGTATAAAAATTAGAATCAGCGAGGTTAATGTTTTCTAGATAAGGCCAAGATGGTTTTTCAAACGATTGATTTGGTAGTTTATTTATTAAAGTGTTCAAAATGAAAACATCAGTCGACATGGTAAAATCGTTGTATAGAGATGACAGTGTTATACTGACAACTCCCTTGCAACTATTTTCTCTAGCTCCCACCCCGTATATGACGCCCTTGCAACGCTGTCGTGGTAGTTGTAACAGCTGAGCGGCGTTTTCCGTGATGAGTGAGGTCTGAGACCCATGGTCGATAAGAGCTCGCATTCTATGGTTAGTTCCATCAGCAGCTAGGACATTGACATAAGCAGTCGCCAGAAGAATTTCCGCTATTTTCTCTTGCGACACATTTCATTTCCGTTGGTTAGATTCCGTATTCGGGGCGTTGGTAAATTGATCGCTAGATGTCGCAAACGCTTCATGTAGTAGCGTATTGTGCTTGGCGTTGCAATCACGGCACGTTTTGCTAGAGAAGCATTCTTTGCCTTGGTGATGAATAAGACAATTTTTGCACTAGTTATATTTCGCAACTGTTTTCCGCTTTACTTCTGACCTAGATTCACGGAATGACTTGCACAAAAATAGTTGGTGATTTTGATTGCAAAATATGCACTTATGCACTTCGACATGTAAAGTTTTGAATGGTGTTGGTGCGTTATATGATGGTTTGTTGAAATTCTTATTGGTTGTTGGTTGGTATGTTGGTCTTCTGAAGCGAGTTTCTTCTTGCTGGTGGGACTTGGCGACATCTTGCTTGCGCCTAAATGCTTCCAAGGAAGTAAATTTTGATTCCAGGAAAGTTTGGAAATCTTCCATGGTTGGCAGCTCTCTCGGATTGCGGAGTGATTCGATGTAGTCGTTATGGGTGTCAATATCCAACTTCTGGGACAATATGTGTACCAACAGTGGACCCCACGTCGAAACGTCGACCCCTAACTTTTGAATGGCGTGTAGACATTCGTTAGTAGTATCGTGCAACCTCTTGATATGGGCTGCCGATTGAATCTGCATAATTGGTACGTTCAACAGAGTATGGACGTGAGATGTAAATATCAATTTCGTGTTGTTGAAGCGATGGTTAAGAATATCCTAGGCAACTTGGTAATTGTCTGAGCTGATATTTAAATGCTGTATAAGCTTTTCAGCCTCTCCTTTAACCTTGCTCTTTAAAAACTGGAGCTTCTGCGCACTGGATAGGGAGGGGTTGTTATGGGTGGCCTCTTGAAATAAGTCCTTGAAGGCAGTCCATTGTTGGTAGCTCCCGGCGAAATTAGGTATGTCCATTTGGGGTGTCATCCTATCACGATGTGAAACCGACCACATTTTTGTATTTATCGATTTCTTAACATCCTGGAACGTTTTCTCATAGTGTGAAAACTCCAGGTCATACCTCGGATTTTCGCCATCTAACTCGCTTTCAATATCCCAATGAAGCGAATCAATCACTGCCCATCGTGACTGTAATGTTCTCAGAATATCTTCAAATTCCCATTTTTCAGTCACCGATGAGACATTGATATTCGACACCGTACGGGTAAATGCTTTGAAATTGCTGGTCTGTTTCTTGAGCATTTCATCCAATTTGCTGCTGGTACCCTCTGATTTCCTAAGAGAAGCAACTGGTAGATTGGTAGAAGTTTGTGAGGTGGTAGGTAACGGTGTCGCTGGTTTAAGAAGTGGTGTTGATGGCCTACTTCCTGCTGGGTAGCTTGAAATAGTTTGCCTTGCCCGATTATGAAAATCCTTAGTTTTTTCATAATCGTTATCAGAAAAATATGCATAGTTCTGATCCCCCTGAGAACATAAATTCAAGTGGTTGGAGTGGAACTCTTGCCAGTAAGAGTCCAAAGTCTCTAACCTTCTCTTGATCGAGTATGGTGTTTTACGATCGTGACCATCTTTTTTAAAATTGGTAAGAAGCAGGTCCATGCCCATCATCAACTGGTTTTGCGTTTCCAACAAAGCCTCCATGGTAGTTATTATTTTGGTAGATTATAAGACAAATTGGAAAGAGCTTACTGGTTTTCTGATGAGCCTGTCTGACCCACTACTGGTACGCTGGTTATGGTGAGTGGCTTGTAAATCCAATGGTACTGGTTGTCACAGAACACACCTCGAGGTCACAGTTATCACTATGGTCTGAGTCACTATTCACTCGCGGATGGTTCCGTTACGAATCGAAGGACCATTTAAATGTATGGTTATTCACCTAACATTTATAGATTGAATGGTAGATAAATTAAAGTCACTGGTAACGGGAATGGAACTATATTCTGGTTTAACTAGACTAACTAAACTAAATGGTAGAATGGTATGGTAAGGTGAGCACGCGCCCGGTATGTATGGTAGCTGAACGTGTACTGGTGTGAAACTAATTAAAGTAAAAATGAAATTGATTAACGTATGAAAATGCTGACCAAGCGTCTAGGGCGCCGGGCGCAGCGATTGCGAAAGGTTCAATGTACGTTGACCGTACAGTATTTATGAACCCTAGGAGGTATTTTTCATGACTGTTGGTTCATAGGCGGCAATGTATGGGCGAATGTACCTACACTATTCTTTTTAATAGGTTTTTCAATAAATTAATAATTTAGAACATTCCACCTTTGTACATTTGAAGGCAGGTTTCGGCTTAAAAAGGCCTACTATGCACCACGTTTTTTGGATTATAATTAAAGCTTAGGGTCTTAAAAGCAGTTTTTAAAATTACAAGTGTGTTTTTTAACGACTGAAAATTCACGTAACTACGTGTTTGACGAACGGGAGCAGCTTGGGTGCTTGAAGCAAAGTGCAATTGCTTGGATTAAGGTACTGTTTCAGAACCTTTTCTCTGGCTTCCTTAAGTCATGAAACTTTTTTTGAAATTTTTAATTTAACTTTGAAAATGCTACTGCGACTCGCTTTCACCTCAATTTTTTAATTTTGGTCAATGTTTTTGTACTTTCCATTAATGGCAAGAAGCTGGGTATCTTATGGGTGAAAGTACAAATAATGAGGTCTATGCTACAACAACAATTTAAATAAAAGATGCACCCTTTCTGAAAAAAAAAAATAGTGGGTCAAGTCAAAAATTCTCAAATTTAAGTTAAAAAAACCATAGCTCGAAAACTACAAAAACCTTTCGGGCCACCCTGTGTAATATTGTATAATATATTGGCTTACCTAAAGTTCTTTACCTGAAATTGTTCTTCCTACCGATTTGTTATCCGAACACGTACTACCTCAACAACTCAGTGTTTATGTCAACCTGTCCCGCTCCTCGCTTTGCTCTTCGCTAAACAAAGCGAATGCCAGAAGCGACTTTAAAATAAACTCTCTTAGGTTAGCGAGAAGCAAAGCAACGAGCGGGTTAGGTTGACATGAACACAGCGCACGAGCCGAGCAAGCAAAGCGAGCGTGCCGCGGTAGCGGCCGGAGAGTACCAGAAACGACTTGAGGGCGTTTCTCACATTAAAATACATCACTTTGCTTTCTGAATATGAGTAAAAATATTATGGAAATTATGTTTAGGTATAAAAGCGTTATGAAAAACAACAGTGTAGGAGTTAAAACAATATAATTAAAATTTTCGGAAACATGGGTGTTATGAACATCGTCGGTAGTACTACAAATTGTATGAATGAAAACTTTAGGTAGAAAATTTTAGGAAGAGTGGTCATGATCAATAGAGGGATTAAAAATCGGTCGGAAGAACAATTTCGGGGAAAGAACTTTAGGTGAGCCAATATGGACCCGTGAAATTGAATCAAGCAACAGGCTAGTACAATGACCAAAACTGATCATTATTAACCAATAGTCCGTCAAATTCAGTCCGTTTGTCAATTTTCAACAGTAAACCTAATTCAATAAATATATAATTAATAATGCTTGATTCTGTTTGACTGAATTCCAAAATTATTAACTGGTCATAAAGCTGGTCTGATCTGACCAGTCGTTTCACATCTCGAACGCCTCATTCCTATTTCCAGGTTGGTACGACCGCCAAGCCATCGGCGAGTTCAAGACACTTGTAGACGTCGGGATAGTGGCCGCCATGGGCCCGCCGGGCGGCGGCCGCAACCCCGTCTCCATGCGCTTGATGAGGCACTTCCACTACATCTCCTTCACGGAGATGGAATACGCCAGTAAGGTGAGGCTTATCTTATTATTATTATTTATTTTTATGATTTATTTATTCATCAAAAAGCTGAGTAGACTAAGTAAAGAAGTAAAGATGAAACAGGACCGGTACCGCTTAGAACAAACCCGCCATTTTGACCACGCCCACAGGCACAGTGAGTTTACAGGCAATACCAGTGAGCTTCAGTGAATGAGCAAGTCGCACTGTCGCGAGTCTTTTTGTTTTTATCGAATTTGGTGCAATTTTTCTCATGATAAATTTTGTTTTTGGACGGTTGCGTCAAGTAGGAATATCCTACCTATTTAGCGAATATAGTAGTAACCCTGGGCGGTTACGCAAGTTTAGGAAGAAGGCGCGAGCGGTCTTTCTGTAAAATCTTTATTTTGTTTTATAATTATAGTTTTGACAATAATAGCTCTAAAGCTTAACAAATTTGAAATAAAGCGCTCCACTTCTTTTTGAGTTGGTTTAAATGTGCCAAGTGTACTTTAGCGAACAAATGACGCGTGCTTCCAGGTTCGACTCCCAATCGGCTATTGAAAGAATAATTACAATGGCATGGTTGGTTATATGCATTGCGTTCTTAGTTAAAGCTCTAAAATGTTATATTCGTGCGCGAATGCGGTTGTTAGTAGCGTCATTTCAGCTAAGACGAGTTCTACTGCCATCTTTGTGTACATTGATAAATTTCCAACTAAATTTTCGGTGATAGAAACACCGATAAAAAATTTAAGCATATCAGATAATCGTGGAACGTTCATCACCTAACACGGTGAGTTCTAAAACACTTGGTTGGTTGGGCTTCTGAATGTTACATTCACCATGACGACACCAGTCGAATTGACTCTGACTACCATCACTGTTTGAAATATAGTCGTGGGCTTATATAAGTACGAGTATAATAATATAGGTATACTTTGCTTTCTACATTTTTTAATGTCTATGAATATATTTTTTGTAATTGAAAAAATATTTGGTGATTCACGTCAAAGTTAAAGCTCTTTATTTGCAGTAAATTCTGTAACAAGTGGTCTTATTTCAACAAAATCAGTACACACACTTAACTGTATTACAGCATGCAATCTTTATATTATATTATAACAATTGAAATACCAATTATAACCTAAACAAGAAATTAGATAACTAATCCAAATTAAATTATAAATTACCAAGCCTTTTTTTAAATTGTCAATTGAGTAAATAACTTTGTGAATAAACCTGTTGTTAGGCGATTTCTTCAAAACTTCCGGTATATGGTCAAATATACTCACAAGCTACATGGCATGCTGAATTTGGTTTCCAGTACGCGATCTTCAACGTGATGCTTCTGGACGCGCAACATCTCCCGCTCGGTGAAGGTCCGCGAAGCGCCCTTTCTCAAGGCGTCCATCGACATCTTCGCGGCCCGGTTCTTGGCAAATTGTAGCTCTTTTAACTCAATCTCGGTTTTTCTCCTTTCTTGCTCCTCGTTACCGTATGATTTTGGGGAAATCCTCTCTCCTTAACCTACGTGCCAAATTTCAGCTTTCTTTGCCCAGTATTCTCAGATGTGCGTTGTCAACCCGCCACTCAATCGGTAACGGAAGTGTTTTCTATATATTGATGATAATTTACAAAAGGCCCAATGCCCCCAATGGTTCAGACCCAAATTATTGGCCGGTTTCGATAATACTCTAAATACCTATTCTAATCATTCATCATGTTTTAACTTCCAGTACGCGATCTTCAACGTGATCCTCTGCTCCTGGACGCGCAACATCTCCCATTCGGTGAAGGTCCGCGAGGCGCCCTTCCTCAAGGCGTCCATCGACATCTTCGCGGCGCTGGTGGAGGAATTGCTGCCGACGCCCACCAAATCGCACTACACCTTCAACTTGAGGGACCTGAGCAAAGTGTTTCAAGGGATACTTATGATGGACCCGCATTTAGTTAAGGTATGATGCTCTTCTTTACTAATATTATGAAGTGGAAATATTTGATTGTTTGTCTGTATTGAATAAGCTCCGAAACTACTGGACCGATTTAAAAAAATATTTCACCAATATAAAGCTACATTATCAGGGAGTGACATAGGCCATATTTTATTATGATTGAACAAAACATTCAGTGAAAAATTATAGAATATGTAAAAAGTCGGAGAAACGCGGGCGAAATGTGCTGCTTTACCGACGACGCCGCGACGTGCAATTACTTTTGACAGAACGAAGTCTGTCGAGGCAGCTAGTTTTAAGTAAAATTAAGGTTGTAGAGCATTTTGATTGACAATTAAACAAAATTTCGTTAATTTTATTATTTGTAATTTTCGCGTTTATACCTTTAAAAAATAATAACGAACATGCACTATGTACTGTTGAGTTCTGCGTGCTGTTACATTTTTTTTTTCTTAAAAAATCGAGTTAAAATTTATTATCAACGCAAACCGGACCGATATACCGGACTAGATAGCAGATGTTCAAATTAACGTAAGTTCAAGTTAAAGTAAAATAATAACTCTTTTAAATAATGGATTGAAAGTTTTCTAATTAGCTATGGATGAAAGGGAGGCGGGAATTATCACTGAGATCTCACTCAAAATCGTATAACTCCTAGTTACTAGCCAAATTAACTTCTGCGTTCAGAACGCCTTCGTGGAAGGCGGCGTGCGCGACTGCTCGCAGCGCCGCGGAGTCGGACCAACCTACTCGCCAGGGCTCCTTTGACGCGCACGTTGCACACACATAACATGGTTTCGGAGCGAATTGACTTATTTTCGTGTGCTCTGAGTGAGTTCACGAGGCTAACAATGTTTATTTTATGTAATTTGTGAAATGCGTTCTACTGTTTTTACTACTCTATCGCATAAGGTTGTGTTATCCTGTAAGATAGTGTAATTGGTTAAATAAATAATAAGAAAAAAAAATTAAGTATTTATTATGAATATTCCCCAGGATGAAGACGATGTGATTCGACTGTGGTACCATGAGCACCAGCGCGTGTACCAAGATCGATTGGTCTGCGATGAAGATAGGCAGTGGTTCGTCAAGTAAGTAACGTTGTTGCTCCTTGTCAACTGTCACGTCCGACATTTTTTTCACGCCAGACAACACACCACTTATCTCTGTGTTACGAGGTACAGTCAACAGCAAAAGTAAATGATGTGTACGATGTCCGCTTAGTAGACCACGAACACCGGTACACTTGTTGTATAGTAGTAGTAGAAGTAGTTAAGTAGTAGAAGTTAGTAGTTAGTAGTAGTTGCGGAGCACGCAGGAAGATTCACCACAAAGTTCACAGTAAAAGTTTATTGTAGAAAGTAGAGAGTTACAAGTTAAATAATGTGGCAAATCTATCCCTGTTAACTGACTGGCAGTCAAGTTCGTACTCAATATTTTATTATAGCTAATTAACGATGTTGATGTAAACAGTGGTTGATGGTAGGTCAACACACTGAATGATTCAATATTCAGAGTCAGCGAAAATGTTCAGTAGTTAGACTGTAGGTACATGAGGATTGAACAAATTTCCAATTTGTTTTTACGGATGAAAAATAAGACAAAGACTGTCTGTTTGACTGATTTTAGGAAGTCGTACAGTTCAGTTGGCCTCGCCCTTTAAATCTGTTTCTTTGCTCGTTACTAGTTTGCTGAACAAAAAGATCCGTACGGACTTCGGTAAGAAATCAGCTGAAGTAGTCGGCGGGAGGCTCATGTTGTTCGGCGACTTCATGGACATCGGCGCCGACGACCGCAAGTACGTCGAGATCACTGACCAGGAAGAGGTATACTTTGCTATCTGATCTCTATTATCTATTATGATCTTTCAAAACGAAGCTATAACATCACGTTGTTACTTAAACTCTAAGGATATCTATAGTCCATTTTACCACAAAATAAAGAGTTTACAGAAGGACCGCTCGCACCTTTTTCCTAAACTTGCTTGAACCGCCTAGGGTAACTACTATATTTTTAAAATGAAGTAAGTAATACAGAACCGACCAAAAACAAAATTCATTATGTGAAAAATTGCACCAAGTTCGACAAAAACAAAAACACTCGCGACAGTGCGACTTTCCGACTCACCAAAGCTCACTGATTTCGCTTGTAAACTCATGTCTCTGTGTGCGTGCGTCAAAAATGGCGTGTTGTTCTAAGCGGGCTATCTGTCAGAGCGCCGCGCATGTCTAATTTGTGATTTTACCATAAATCGTAAATCACGTTTGATCTTTGAAGTTTCTAGTGATGTAGTAACAGTAAAGTCGGATAAACCGATTAAATATTTTAATAGAAAAAGTATAAATCGATTTTCTCAACAATGATTTCATCTGAGGTTTTAAATCAATTTTCTAGTCTCAATTTGTCATTGTTTCGAATACATCGCTCACGAAATGAAGTTCCTTTAAGTGTCACCGTACATTCCCAAGTACGCGAAGTCGATAGCGAAAAGCTGCCAGTATTAGCCCCGTCTGATACCTTTAGAGTGCTTTCACATTTAGGTGACTTTAGCAGCGCGACGGTCGCGCTACAAACGCGCGACAGTCGCGTGCTGATAATTTCATAGGTACTATAAACCACAACGCGGCAGCGGCTCGTGGGCGGCGCGCGGCATTCGCTACATTCAGTAGGCGCTGAGCTAGTGTTGTTAGCGCACGTGTTTGTTGACAGACAGCGAAATGAGCGAGTTCGACACCGAAAGGTCATGGCTTATTGCGTGGAGTGCACCGCACTAATCCAAGTGCTGTGCGTCGCTGTTTTTATAATGTGAAAGCATCCGCTTCTGCAGCGGTAAAAACGGTTTTTTATTTAATTCGCTAAATTTAATTTAATTTTTTTTTTTTTAATTTATAAGACACTAAAAAATTACTATACACAGTTAAAGTTATAATTATGAAATTAAAAGGTGCATTCAATAATAGAGGGATAATTTATACTTAATTTGAATTCAGCTAAATAATCACGAAAACCTTAATAAAATGCGACGTTTACGATCTACCCCAAACGCAAAATCGAACTGATAGTATTTGGTGTATGAAAAGAAAACCATAAAATTTAAGTCAATTCAATAAATCTAATGTTACATACATACCATCATGCCTTTTTCCCAATGTGCAGCATGGGTTCCGGCGGGGCCGAAGCACAGACACCGCTCTTGCGCAGTTCGCTGATGACGTCAACGCCTAAGTATTTGTTCAACTTCCAGATGGACTACGTGCTCAGCCACTACATGATCGAGTACAACCTGTCGACGACGGCGCCACTGGAGCTAGTTCTGTTCGAGGACGCCGTGCGCCACCTGTGCCGCCTCGCGCGGATCATGCGCCAGCCGATGGCCAACGCGCTGCTGCTGGGGATGGGCGGATCTGGTAAAGTCAAAGTCTAAATATCCTTATAAAAATCTAACTATAGTTTATTGAACATAATAAATACGAGCCTTTGTTCTGTCGAATGTTTCCACTATCATTATCTCGCCCGCTTTTCTTAGACTTGATTTAATTATACTATTATTTTTCACTGATTTTTTGTTAAATCATAATAAAATATAGCCTTATTACTCCTGTGTTAGTGATTTTCACTATCGGTTCAGTAGTTTCGGAGCCTATTCAATACAAACACTCAAATCTGTCCTCTTTATAATATCAGTTTAGATAAATACATAAATGTAATGCGAATCTACCACCGGAGTCAGAAAGGTGTTCAGCAGTTCCTCTTAATTTTTTTTTATTTCATGTGCATTGGAATATTTTAGGATTCTAATGTGGTAAAAGCATTTTTCATATCGGTTCAGTAGTTTCGGAGCCTATTCAAAGCTTAATCAAATTTTCTCTCTTTATAATGTTAGTAGGGACAGACTAGCTCTTGGGCAAGATCTAACTGGATGGAAAGTATTGAACGATGGATCATCTTTGTTCAAAATTAAATGTTCCATCTCGAAAAGGGTAAGAGGAATTAAGTGTTGCGATCGACAACGTCGTGGCCTAGAGGTTTAGCACCCCAGTTCGGATCGTGGATTGTGTAGTCCTGAATTCAGATCTGGACAGAACCAAAATCTTTGTGTTCATTGTTAAATATCCGACTAACTCTGCGGTGATGGAAAACATCGATCAAAAACCCAATCAACCCGGATCACTGCGGAAGGCTCACCAGCTACCACGCTGGCTTCTAAATACCATTGATGAAAATAAATAATAATAAATATCCCTGGACATTATTCCAGACAGCGCCATCTAGCCCCAAAGTAAGCTAATTAAAGCTTGTGTTATGGGATACTAGACAACGGATAAACATACTTAAATACATTTTCTTTTGTAAATACATACTTATTATACATAGGAGACACCCAGACCAGTACAAACAGACATGTTCATGCACACAAAATGTTTGTACTGTGCGGGGATCGAACCCGCGACCTCTGGTGTAGTAGCCAACTTCTTAACCATTACACCAAGTCGGTCGTCAAAGTCGGTCGAAAAGTGCGCTTCTGAGTCTTCCGTTCACAATGACGGCAGGTTACTGTCACGTGCTTCTTAAAATCCCGTTTGGGATAAACTCGTGATGGTATGTAATGTTATCGTTACACATTAGCAGAGATTAAGATGTAATATGTGTGTTCCCAGGTCGGCAGTCGCTCTCCAGGCTGGCCGCCAACATGGCGGAGCTGGCGTGCGTGCAGATCGAGATCACGAAGGCGTACGGACAGACCGAGTGGCGCGACGACCTCAAGCAGACCATGCTCAAGGCTGGAGCTGATAACCGCGGGATCGTGTTCCTGTTCTCTGATGCACAGGTAAAGTCACCACCGAAAATTGCAAGGAAATTCAGAGCTATTCAGTGGGTTCACCACCTTGTTGAAACAGCGGAGATTGCGGTGGCTTCCATGACAGGTACTTCTTGGCGCAGTTGTGAACGCGAAAAGAGCAGTCGGTAGGCCGCTGCTGCGTTTAAGGATTGCGCCAAAAGGGATATGACTGTTTTTGCCATTGACGGTGCAGGATGGGAGGAGCTCGCCCAAGATAGGGATAAGTGGCGAGCAAGAGTGTTAGACGGACGTGACGTGCATAACAAGGCCTGGTGTTCTATCTTGAGCGACAAACGCTTTAAAAGGCACTTCTCAAAACTTGACGGGATTTCCGTCAAGTGTAGCCCTGGTCTAAATGTAATTGGTGTGGAAGACTTTGCCGGTCGCGGATAGGCCTTTTTTAGCCACAATAAGAAATATTCAAGCGGCACTGCATAAACTAACTGCACGTAAAGGCCGATGAGAACAAAACGCCGCTAAGTTTCTTACACTGCCGTTGGATATGGGCGGTTTTGGTAAGTGCCGATAGGGACACAGATTCTGTGTCGGCTCCCGGGTATCCCACTAAAACAAAAAACAAAATTCCAAAGATTCAAAACTAGATAAATTCCAGTTCCGGCCCTTGATGCTGATTGATTTTCCTAGTTTTCTGTCTTTATATTTGAAAATAATTACTGTAAATGCTGACACTTCAATATCAATCTCACCTTAGCAAAACATCAATGAGATGTGAATTGTTATTCATCCTTTTCAGATAAAAATGGAATCCTTCCTAGAAGACCTGAACAACATCCTCAGTTCAGGCGACGTGCCCAACATCTACGAGGCCGAAGACTTCGATAAGATCTACATGTCGGTGCGCCACGCGGTCATGGAGATGAACCTAGCGGCCACCAAGACCAACCTGTTCGCGTGCTACCAGCGCCGGGTCAGGAGTAACTTGCACATTGTGCTAGTTATGAGCCCTGTTGGCGAGGTGAGCCCATTAAAATCAAACTTACTTTACGGATTATTTTATATTTTTTTATTTAAATATGGAAAAATAAATAAATTTGACGCACTTGCTGACATTATGGTGATCAGTCATTTTCTTATTTTACGAATAGCTTATTTTGAACCTTGCAAAAGACTTGCATACTTTCATAACGTGGGCGAGAGACTTTTATTATACCCCGAGAGGCTAAAAATCATAGTTTTACTTTTTAAATAAAGCGGTGTGATTTTCTATTCACTCTAATATTGTAAAGATAAATATTCGTTTTTTTTTGCTTTTTATCGTACGTGAAAGGGGGTAAAAAACCTTTGCCCAGCCGTGGTATCCTAACGGGTAATTTTGATTAGATTGATTGATAAATTCAAAAATTTATGGACCAATTAAAATTGTTTTATGAATTTAAATAGTACATTGTTCACCGAGAGGAGAAATAGACCGATTACCGTCGAGGGTGTTGAAGCCCGAGCCGTAGGCGCGAGGGCTTTAAAACACCCGAGACCGGGAATCGCACTTTCTCTCGAGTGATACATAGTGCTTTATACTACACCTACGAGGAAAATAAAAAACTAAAGCTTTACTAATTGAAATTTATATTGAAATTGTTGCCGTTATTGAAGCTTAATGTAACACTTTTTTTTTCTTTATTATTTTTGCTGTTTCCTTCAACTGCGGCGGAGTTAAAAAATCTTCTTCATCACTATCACTACTTATAATTTTGATAGTTTTATTCTTTCTACGAAAACTGAATCCTCAAACAACACACAAATTGAAAATGGCGCCAATGGCGTCTGCAATTTTCACATGTTCTTTCTTCAAATTGTTTATCCTGCCGCCGCAGGGTCGCACTGCCAGCCCGACACCATCCGACACACAGCTAGTGGCCAGGGTCATTTTGCGAACTTGGAGATAAAAACTCACTGTTAAAACTTTTTGGCTTTTGATATTTAGGTTACCGGCGCATAGTCTTACCCAAAATTAAAAAAGAAAAACCACGTAAGAAATGGATTTTCATACACTTTTCTCTCCAGCTCAGATGCGTTTTCTCCCCGCATATTTGTGCGATATGCAATGACGTACTTTCTACCGTAAATTTGATAAAGTATCAAGGTACTTTCCGAGCAGGTGTAGTATAAACTACATTATCAGCGTGTACAGCGTGAGAAATACTCTTACTCGTAATACACTCGGGCGACGCCACTGTCGGACAGCTGTGGAAGTTTACCGTCAGGCGGTCCGTGCTCCCGTTTATCCCCGTTTATTCCCGACTTGCTGCCTCGACAGGCTTCGTTCTGTCAAATGTTTGACAGCTGGAGTCCATTTTGCCCGCTTTTCTCAGACTTGATTTTTTGTTCAATCATAATAAAATATAGCCTATATCACTCCTAAATATACTATTTTCACTGAAAGATGATATGCCCGACAGCTTTTATTGTTCCGTGTCACGCATACTATTTCAAACTAAATAAAAAGAAACTGGCAAAACAAAATGTTATAAACTGTTAAAAAACAATTGTTCTTTCGAATCTTATCAAGTAAATTATTGTTATTATTATTAACCGTTAATAAATTAAGTATTTCAAAATAAATAAATATATGTTTACAGCACCTGATGCGTGAAAAGGAACGCCATTCAATAGTGTATTGACTTGAATCGACAAAAAATCGATGAATAAGAGGCGACCATTTTGTAATTTGTAATCACGTCATTCACATCAGTACGAGTGCGTCTGCCTTGTGTGCAATTTTTTAACTATTATTTTCGAGATACCGCGTTTTATTCTATTACTTCTTAGCCATAACCCGTTCGTTAAGAATTTATTTGAAAATCGGTAACTCTGATTCCATTTTCTTTGCCAACTCGATTAAATTACATCCGTTACAGCACTATAATTGACAATTATGAACTGTCAGGGATATCATCATACGGCGAAAGTAGTATAGTTTAGCTTTCTGTTGGTGAAAGAGTTTTCACGAACGGATAAGTAGTTCCGCAGCCTATGCAATACAAACAAACCAAAACAACCAACCATACAAAAATCTCTCCTCTTTTTAATATTGGTATAGAAGTAGAGACAAGCAGCTTCTTAAAAATGACCTCGTCCCCTGCAGATCTTCCGCGCGCGCCTCCGCCAGTTCCCCTCGCTGGTGAACTGCTGCACCATCGACTGGTTTAGCGAGTGGCCCAAGTCAGCGCTGGAGTCCGTCGCGAACCACTTCTTCAACAACATGTCGGAGCTGCAGACCAGCGATGAGATTATAGACTCTATGGTGGTGAGTGTAAAGCTTTATTTGGCGGTGCGACGCATTGTCGAAATAGATTTGGGACGCGGCGCTGCTGTTCGACGTTACTGTGTCATAAACGCCTCCTATAAAAGGTTCATCGCTGAAGAAGCAAACAACTCACGTTACGTATCTCCATTATTTGTACATCTTTAAATGGATTTGTGTTCAGAAACTCGCTCTCTTGGAATATAATCTTAAGGTGTAGCTGCAGTCCGACTCTTTTTCAATGGAAAGAAGACTGGCTGGATTGTTGGTGGTAAAGATCCTGCCTTTGCCATACGTTGGACCAATGCGCCTCTCTGACAGATAGTCCGCTTAGAACAAACCCGCCATTTTGATCACGCACACAGACACAGTGAGTTTGCAGGCGATACCGGTGAGCATCAGTGTCGCGGCCAGTCGCACTGTCGCGAGTGTTTCAAACTCAAACTCAAATGTCTTTATTTAAATAGACTTAATCAGTACTTGTAAATAGTCAAAGAATATACTGAATAATAGACATAAATACTATAATAATATGAATATATAAATAAACAGTATACAAACTTATTGCGACTCTACCACCACGTCGGAGAAGTTGATTCTTACTGAGAAGACCCGGCGAGAAACTCAGTAGTTACTCTTTCTCTCACTCAGTAGTTACTCGTTTTTGTCGAACTTGGTGCAATTTTTCACATGTTGAAGTTTTTTTCTCGCCGGTTCTGGCAAGTACCTAGGTATAACATACCTACTTCTTTTTAATAATTCAGAGCGAATATAGTAGTAACTCGGGGCGATTCACGCAAGTTTAGGAAAAAGGCGCTGATTGTCCTCCTGTAAACTCTTTATTTTGTGCCTGATAGTAAGCTTTATCAATAGCCTTAGGTCTCCAAAAAAACGCACTGAGCCATCTTGTTATAGTATGGTTTGTACAAACATATAGATGAGATAAAGGTGGTGTTGCATCTTATTTATTTTATTCTATCAATCAGTGGTGGAAACGAGTGCCAAATTCTTGAACCGAAACTAAATAGATTCCAACACATAGCAAACGTTTGTCCAACCAGTTGAGCCACTTTGAATCGTAACTCCTTGCATACAAACTCTGATTCTGTATTACTCTGTTCTTATTTGTACGAGTAGTTTGTCCAGCGTGATTAGACCAGCAATCTAGGCTTTAAGGAAAATACTAAGCCATACCTCTAAGGTTCTACATTCGTTCTTTATTTCCCATTCTAGTCTGTCTGCTGCTTCGCCCACCAATCAGTGGTGGAAGCGAGCGCTAAGTTCTTAGCCCAACTGAACAGGCTGAACTACGTGACGCCGATGTCGTACATGGAGATGCTCGGCGCGTATGCGGAGATGTTCCGCAAGCAGCGAGCTGCTATACTGAAAGAGTCTAATGCGCTGAAGACTGGTGAGTTGGCTTTGCAGGAAAGTTGTTGTTTTCTTACTCGTTGAAGATTTTGCTATTTAGTTCATCAACGATATAAGGTAATCCATGACAAGAATCTGGCGCATTTGACTTTTGGCAAGCTATATTAAGCCTTATTGCGGTTTATAAGCGATCCCAGGTCTCGTGGCTTTTTATACGAATAGGGGATAATTTGATATTGTATATGACAGATCATTCTTCATTGATGGTCACCCAAAGATAGCAAATTCGTTTTGTGGTGGTCATTGTCCTAAACGGCTCGTCAAAAGTTTCCGTAGAGTGGAGCAACCCAAAAGGAAGCTGTAACTTTCCATTATTCTACTCATGAAAGAAACAATTGAAAGATTTAAATTTTATTGACACCAAGTAATATTATCATGTCCAAAGAAGGAAAAACTGGTAAAATTCGATTTCGGACCTTGATGATCTCGAGTGGGAATCGAACCCGCGTCTTTCACAATCCGGGTGACTGCTATAAACCACTAAGCTACCGAAACCTCAGAGGAGCGAACGAATCTTCCCAGTACATGCTTACGTTGCAAGCCAACGTTATTCCATCAATGTTTCAAGCCAAGTACCTATCAACATCCGAAAGAACTATTTTTACAAATATCTAAACTTTCGATTAAGATGGAATATGCTATTGGTTTTTCTATTTTTGTATATGAAAAAACAAGCATTGTGAAATGCTAACATAACCAAAGTAGGTAATAATATTATCATGTATAGTATTCAATGGGGGTAACCAAGAAGTGATTAGGTGAGCACTAGCTGAGCAGAAATCGAGCTGCTCTACTCGCGGTGTCAATTGTCGTTAGAGGCTTGTAAGACGGTCCAAACTACACGAATTTGTGCTCGGCTCGTGCTCTCCTTCAGATTTTATATTGTTTTTGTTCTCGATAGTCAGACTAAATTAAATTTTTCAGGGCTGAACAAGCTAAACCAAACAGAAGTGGAAGTCAAACAGCTGCAGATAGAGTTGGCAGAGCTGAAGCCACTCATGGAGAAGGCCGCTGAAGAGACCAGGAAGGTCATAGAACAGATCGCCATTGATTCTGTAAGTGTACATCTCTAAACATGGCTCCAACATTTATTGGATTACTGAACATTGTGTAACAGATTTTGCTATTAAAAGCGAATGGAATACTAAAACTGTCGAAATTGCAGTTTTAGTATGGACCAACCGTCAAAATCATGTAATTCAATTGACATTTAAATAGCAGAATCGGACGGAACCCTGACCGTTGTGAACACAATAAGCAATCAAATAGTAAGAAATGTACAACCTTATATCATAGCGGGATTAGCTAGAATTTATTTCTTAAGTGTTGGTCTGAAACAGCAGTAGGCAAAAGTCCAAAACGAAAGTCAATAATAATCTGACCAATGTCTACCTCTTCTATTTTCAGTAAGGGATGCTATCCTTTAAACTTAAATTCTTATTTTATCAGGCTATAGCAGAAGAAGCTAAGATCAAGGTAGAAAGAGAACAAGCTGTGGCTGAGAAAATGGCTAAAGAGACGACAGCCATGGCGGAAGACGCACAAAGGGATCTAGGTAAGTTGGCTTCTTTTAAGTTTGTTTCATGACCTGTCTTTGGCGCCCTTCAAATGGTAAGCCAATTATGGTTAGATTGTGAATTGTACAAACATATGTATGAGTATGTATTTAATGACATTTCACATTATATTTATATCAGTATCATATACATGCCATGCTCACATTTCCAAATATAGCAGACACTCGAAATACAATAATGGTGTTTGGACGACATTTTTGCTCCGATTTTGTATTCCGTTTTTTTTTTAAATAAATGTAGGAAGCTGTACTGTGTTGTACTATACTTAAAGATGTTATTTTCTTCTTCTTCAGACGAAGCGATGCCAGCGCTTCAAGCGGCCGAGAAGGCGCTGCAAGAGCTGAACCGCAACGACATCGTGGAGGTGAAGGCGCTGAAGAAGCCGCCCGGCGGCGTCGTGCTCGTCATCGAGTCGCTGTGCGTCGTGTTTGACATCAAGCCGATCAAAGTAAGGCTGCGGTCCGAATTGAGCTCAAAGTACTTTTGCGCACTTTTGACAGATGGCGCAACGTCATAAATTACGTCACCAAACTTCGTCAACTCCGCCATCTTGGACTTACGGTGCCTCTGCCTCGGCGTTAGAACTGTAAGCGTTATGTAAATTCATAGATGAAACGTCAAACCTATATATTCCGTATTTTTTGAATAGGTTTAGTAAGGTCAGTGGCAGAATCTTCTCCGGTATGTATATCAAGATAACTTTTTGTTCATAATAGGGACAAAATCTTCCGGAAGACTACAAATTATTAATCCTTAAATATTGAGGTTATATGACGATTATTTTGCGGCCCGATTTGATTTGAACGCTGATAACACAACTTTCATCGCGCTTCTCAGTTTGGACCGGTCGAAGTGCTTCAAGCGCTAAAATAACTTTTTTCCCAAATCGGACCGCAGCCTAAGTAATTGTAGATGACGTAAGTGTACTTATTTAAAAAAATAAATTGTTCATCTCTTTTGACGCTACTTCATTTGGTTCACGCTCAATTGGTATTAACCACTGACATGTGAATTCGCATCAGTGCTCAGCCAAAGGAACAGAAAAGTGTGCATAACGTCATTCTAAGCACATTTTCCCTATTTCTGATATCCTGCCTTCAGTCTCTTTGGGACATGTATATGTGAGTAGGAAAGGATGTATTCGTATTCCTTTCACACTTAGATGTCGGAAAGAGTCGGAAAGCAGGATGTCACTGTGAGCCGTGTGTCGCTATTACACAAATTGTTGGTTACCATACCAGGCCCCTGTCTCATCACGAACTTGGTCGTCAAAATTACCTTCCAGCTGGCGGGAACTGGAATTACCATTTGGCAGTTGATGTTCAACAGCCGCGTAGAGCATTTGTATGCGAATCGTGCGGTTCAATAATACGTTTATTTCGGAAAATCTCCATATTTTGTTAGTTACGAAACTCTTACAAAACTATGTTAGTAGTAATACAAATAAAAGCACATTCAAGAGACAATATCTACATTGCCTAATTCATATATATTCCCTCAGCAATGCCTACGGGACCAGTGCATCAGGAATGGACAGTCTGGCCTCGCTGCAATACTTCTTAGGATGCTATTGGAGCTTCCACGAATTCTAAGCACCAAGGATGCCGTTAGCATCGCATGCGCATGATCGCTTCAAAACTATCTATGCGTGCTTCGGCAAATATGCCTGAAGCGCTACAGAACTGCGGAAGCCTTAACAACACCCGGACAGCATTATTGTATTGCACCTTGATAGCGTTGTAGGCTTTCTGCGTATATCTGACCCACAGGCTGCTGGTGTAAAACGTATAGCAGTATGCTTTAAACCTCGCAAACCTGCGGGCCAGTATATAACATATAAACGACAACGCCCTCCGTTCTCTCTCTACATCATCATCATCATCGCCAAGGTCCTCCCTCAATACGTCATTAACACGTGACAGCATTAGGATTAAGAAAATCGACAT
The DNA here is from genome assembly GCA_947369235.1 of Udea olivalis. Taxonomy (NCBI): domain Eukaryota; kingdom Metazoa; phylum Arthropoda; class Insecta; order Lepidoptera; family Crambidae; genus Udea; species Udea olivalis. The sequence continues at coordinate 17,516,906 of OX376355.1, forward strand.
ATTTTCTATTGATGTCCTCTTCCCCCCGGACCGCTGAGTAGCGCGCACGTGTCTGAGATCTTTTTTTATTTTTACTTTAAAAATATAAAATCATTTTAAATACGTAAATACGATTGTAAAAATTAGGAGTGCATAAAAGTGAAGGAGCTTCTTGTGCGCCCCGCCTACTCCCGCGCACGGAATTATACACTACTACAGGACGCACACTATCACGTCTCCTGAGTGTGTGTAATTTAAACCGTCGTCACCTAATACGCATAACGCGTGCGCAAGAAGAAACGAGACACCATTTCTCGCGCACCTCCCAGCAAGCAGGCTAAACAAAGGAGCGAACCTAAGAGGTCTGATTAGACTAGACGGAAAGCTAAATTGTACAATGTCGTCGATCGCCACCACCGAAGATTGACCTGCGCGGTGTCGAGGCCGGTAATTATTATATTTCCCCTGATTTATGCGTGCCTGGTACTTTTTGCTTGAACACTATGATTTTTGAAACAAGTGATATTAACTTCGTCGCCTGACTGAACCCTCTCTCATAGTTCTGCGGTCCTGGTACATTAACGGTGTGTAATTTTAGAGAAGCGACAAAAAAAAAAAATCAGTTGGAAATATCGTATGCGTAAACAGGCAAAACATTGCTACACACGCACCAGACCTATGCCTAACATGCTCAGATCGCCACTACGCGACACTTCACTCTCGTCCTCAAATCCGGAGCTTGCGACCAGCAATATCACAGTAAGAGACTCGAAACGACGCCGAATTAACGACGGGGAGATCACCATGGAGACGGGAGCCGCAGATAAAATTCAGGAACTCAAAGATATGATGCAGTCTTTCATGGTTAGCCAAAATTCTAGATTGGACAGTATTGAAAAAAAAATAGCTCAGGTAACAAGTCAAAATGACAACATCCAACAAACTAACACAGAAATAGAAAAGTCTATTAACTTCGTCTCAACGAGAATGGACTGCCTACAGAAAGATATTTCTAAAATTGAGAAAGACCGTAAGGTTTTAGAGAGTCAGATAAACAGCGTGGACTCGAGGTGCGACATGCTAGAGAAAAATATGCGAAAGACCAGTATCGAGATTCGAAACGTCCCCAAAATAAAGGGAGAAAAAAGGAACACCTATTCAAATACATACAAGAGTTAGTTGCGAACACTAATGGGACAATCGAACTAAGTAGCATCCGTGACGTCTACCGCTTACCTAGCAAGGTAAGCACCATCCGCCACTGTAGTGGCGGAGTTCCAGAGCACCCTAGTAAAAAGCCGTGTGATTTACGGTGTAAAGCAACACTTTATTAACAAACCCAAAGAACAGATTAATTCAAACCTTTTAGGGATAATGCACACGAAATCTCCCATTTACATCAGTGAATTTTTGTCAGCAAAAGCCAAAAAACTGCACTTCTTGGCCAGGGAAGTGGCCAAATCCATGGACTACTCGTATTGCTGGACTACAAACGACAATTTCTATCTACGTCGCAAAGATGGTGATCCACATATTCTCATAAAGAGTGAAGCCCAGCTCTTAGAGCTCAAGAAAGAAAAATGACTATTTTTAGCTTTAGTTATATTTAACTGCGCTTTATTTGTCCTTAAAGTAAGTAATATTAAATCACCAATTACACTTAAAACAACACTTAAAACAACACTTACAACAACACTTACAAATACACCTAAAACAATACCTACAAACACACCTAAATCAACACTTACAAACAGACCTTCAACAACTCTTACAACAATTTTTCAATCCCCACTCTTACGCACAAGTTACACTTTGCCACAATATAACAACTCGTTTTTGCCTAAACTTTACAACAGCCTACCAACACTATATACGTACAAACTCTCAAATAAATCAATCGTCCTAAATCACTGGCGAACATTCCATACGAAATCGAAAACTGAATTTGTTTATTACCCTGATCGCATTAAATCTATTAAAATCTTATCACTACATCAATCATTTTGTACCTTTTCATCGAACGTTTATAAAATTCCCTAATTTTATTGAAATGATAAATAATTTGGACACCATCAAGACGTCAGAGTTAAACATTTGTGACCCTGAAGATGTTCGGCCCATTATAGGACAAGCAAGCAACTACACAAACCTACTGTGTCAAAATATCCGCAGCATTAAACGCAATTACGATGCCCTTACTGTGCTTTTGCGAAGGATAAATGTTAATTTTGATTTAGTAATTTTAACTGAATGCTGGCTATCCTGCTCCGGCAACATTCCGCAGCTGGAATCATATAAGTCTCATGCCACTAAACAAATATTTAATCAGAATGATGGTGTGTTAGTATATGTAAGGGACCACTTAAAGTACAAAATAGAGAAGCCACCTTTTCTTGAAGCTAATTGTATAACTATTAAATTCGGTTTACACACAGTGATAGTAGCAATTTATAGACCGCATTGCTTTAAACATGACGCAACCAAGTTTTTATCTTCCCTTAACCAACTTCTCACTAAATTGAAGGCTTATAAAAATATAATTCTTACTGGCGACATTAATATTGACATAGCCCAGGGTAGTATAAATCAACAAGCGGAACAATACCTGAACCTGACCGCATCTCATGGTCTCCTACCAGCTTTTACCACCTCAACCAGATTAAAAACTTGCCTAGACCATCTACTGCTAAAAACAAAACAGCCTGCAAAATCCTTTGTCATTCAAACATCTTTAACTGACCACGAAGCTGTAGCCTTAAGTCTTCAAATAAAACAGATAAAAAATTACTCGACCAGATCTGTAACAAAAATAAATCATGTTGGTTTGAAACAATAATATCACTCTTGGATGTGAATTTTACTGACATTTACGATACTCGGAATCCTGATGCAGCTGCTGAATTTCTAATAGAAACTATAACTAAAGCTTTAAAATCTAACACCAAAATTGTTCAAACACCACACCGTAAATTGACAATAAAGCCCTGGATTACTCCAGGTATCTTAAGATGTATGAGAAATCGTGATAATATGCATAAACAACTTAAATTGGCGCCCGATAACGAAACCTTAAAACTAACTTACCGTAGATATCGTAATTTCTGTAACAATATTATTAAAAAAATTAAGCGGATGTATCACAGTGAAGAACTCCATAATGCAGGCAGTAACAATAAAAGGATTTGGGAAGCGGTCAAGAGGGTAACTAATTTGAATAGGCAAAGGGATGAAAGTAGTAATCTTCTTACCCTATGCTCTACTCCAGCGGATTCTGTAAATGCCATTAACCAATATTACGTAAGCGTTGGTGCAAAATTAGCAGAAAATATTTTGGCTGATAACTACATTAAACCAGTAAATAAGTCATCGTCACAGTCATCATTTGTTTTACTAGAGACGGATTGTAATGAAGTAAATAGGCTTATTATGTCGCTAAAGAGTACCTGCGCCACAGGATGGGACAATATCTCTGGAGAGATCTTGAAAACTTATAAGGAAATACTGGTTCCTCCAATCACCCACCTGTGTAACATTAGTCTTTCTTCCGGCATCTTTCCAGAGGTCTTTAAAAAAAGCATTGTTCGACCAATTTTTAAAAGCGGCGATAGAGACAGTGTCGCAAATTATCGTCCAATTTCAATTTTATCGTCATTATCCAAGGTTTTAGAACGTGTGATGAACTCAAGGCTTATTAACTACCTGGAATCAAACAAGCTTCTCTCAGACCAACAATATGGCTTCCGTTCCGGAAGATCTACAGACGACGCCGTCCATGAGCTCACTGATCACATAGTCAGAAATTTGGATGGCGGGAAAAAGTGTGTAGCCATTTTTCTTGACTTGGCGAGGGCTTTCGACACTGTTTCTGTCCCGCTACTGATTGATAAATTAGAGGCCTTAGGTATTAGAAATTTACAATTAGATCTCTTTAAAAGTTACTTAACTGGAAGAACCCAGTGTGTCCGAATTGGTGAACACTCTAGCCGCGAGGAAACAGTTACATATGGTATACCTCAAGGGAGTATATTGGGCCCTACATTGTTTTTGGCGTATATTAATGACTTGTGCTCAATGGGGGTTCCGGGTGGTGAGGTTGTGTCGTTTGCAGATGATACAGCACTTCTATTCACAGGCGATAACTGGAATGATGCTTTTGCTCGTGCACAGTCTGGCCTAAAGGAAGTGCTTAGCTGGTTGAAAAGCAACCTCCTTACAATCAACACAGTGAAAACTAAGTATATAAAATATTCCTGGACATTAAAATATTCCTGGACATTATTCCACACAGCGCCATCTAGCCCCAAAGTAAGCTAATTAAAGCTTGTGTTAAGGGATACTAGACAACGGATAAACATACTTAAATACATTTTCTTTTGTAAATACATACTTATTATACATAGGAGACACCCAGACCAGTACAAACAGACATGTTCATGCACACAAATGTTTGTACTGTGCGGGGATCGAACCCGCGACCTCTGGTGTAGTAGCCAACTTCTTAACCATTACACCAAGTCGGTCGTCGTATATAACTTTTGCCATACGTAATGTCTCGTTGCCAGTAGCTGAAAACTTCTCAATCACAGCCCATAATTGTAACTCAAGTAACCAATGTACTTGTCCAAACCTTGAAAATGTTACATACATTAGATACCTAGGTGTGATAATCGACCAAAACCTTAACTTCCGTGCTCATATTGAGCAGTTAACTACCCGAGCTCGTAAGCTAATATACGTTTTCAAAACACTTCGTCACGTGGCTGATTTCAAAATTATACGATCCGTTTACTATGCCCTCTGCCAATCGATTCTAGCATATTGTATTTCTGTTTGGGGTGGTGCGGCAAAGTCATATTTGTATTCCTTGGAGGTTGCTCAAAGAGCTATCCTAAAGGTGGCCACTTTTCGAAATTACCTTTTTCCAACCAAAGATCTTTTTAATGAATGGAAAGTGCTTTCGGTACGGCGACTTTTTATTCATTCGATTTTAATTAAGCAACATTCGATAACCCCTTATAGCCCGGCGAGTCAACTAGTGAGACGTAAAGATATAGTATGTACTTCCCAAAGGTTAAAAACTGCCTTCGCGAAAAGATTTTTTTGTTTCTTAGGACCTTACTTATACAATTCGGTAAATCGTATTTTAGCAATCTACTCCTTAGCAAAATCATACTGTAAGCGCCTGTCTGTAGAATGGCTACTAACCAAGGACTATGGAGAGTGAGGCGCTTATTAAAATAATTCACTAAAACGTAAACTTACACACACACACACACACACACACACACACACACACACACACCACATACACACACACGCACGCACTATTGATATCGTATTTTTCATTAATTTCGTTGTGTCCTTTAGCTAAGTTGTTTAAAAATGTAAATAATATTCTCCAAAACCTTAACGAAAGCATAAAAACTACATTGTCATGTCCGGTGGTGGAGGCCTGGTGGCTGTAGCACAGGTAATCCTAGTACTGTCTCCAGTCTCTACGAAATAACACCCTTTCTGTACCTACCAATTAAGTTCACATGTTATTTAAAACGTTATTTTTGTAAAGAGAAATAAAGATTTATTATTAATAAAAAAAAAAAAAAATTGATGTGATTTATCTGTTACGTTAGTAACTATTAGGCAATCTGTGATCATACTACTTGTTCTTGTTTTAGGAACCAGGCGCGTCCTTCGGCGAGAAGATCCTCAACTACTGGAAGCCGGGCTCGCAGATGCTGGCGGACCCCACCGCCTTCCTGGACTCGCTGATGCGCTTCGACAAGGACTCTATCACTGAGGATATGATCAAGAAGTTGAAGCGGTTCATCGCGAACCCGGATTATGAACCTGCTAAGATTTTGAAGGCAAGTATTTTTTTTTAGCAATTAACAAATGCACTATTTTCTAGACAAAGTGCTATTTCTATTTCAAAAGGCGCTTGCCTTACTACATTGATGACAAAACTTAGGCTTAGAACGTAAAATACACTAAAAAATTCGCCAGGTGTGTTAATGGCCTCGATTGCTCAGTTGGAATAGCAGCTAACGGACTGCGGATGACTCCGGTTTCGAGTCTCCCGCTTGTACCTTCGTATTTTTCTCTTTTCTATCTTTATTTTGAAGGTGTTTGTTAAGTAGATGTTGCCATCGACTTTAGCTGCGAAAACTGTGTAAAAGAGTAATTTCCTATTTATTAAATTAGAATTGATATACAGTTGCAGCGACTATTCGATGCCAAACCTAGCGAGGTGGTCTTCCGGCAAATCGGACGGACTACCTGATAAAACTTACTTGCCGGTTGTCAGTGGATGCGGATGTAAAATCACTTAATCTGACCTTATGTCACCTGTAATTCTTCAATTCAAATTCATTGTCATCTATTGTCAAATTCAGTCAAATTGACTCTGGCATTACTGTTTTATTTTTAATTCCAACTCTTATTACTAACTTATGATAGGTGTTGAAAATGGCAGAGATTGAATATGGCTGATTGTCATTTACGGTCAAATTGAACTAAAACGGTCAGTTGCGGCCATTGTCATCTGATGCTTGATTCAATTTGACTGAATTTGACAATGAATGACCGGTCGTGTCAAACATATCTCTTCTCTGAATACTTATGAATGACACATTGAAGTAATCAGAAGTCGTATATGATTGCAAATGATGATAATGAAACCGTCTGCGTACACTCAGGTGTCAAAAGCGTGCCAGTCGCTCTGCATGTGGGTGCACGCGATGTACAAGTTCTACCACGTGAACAAGGCCGTCGCGCCCAAGAAGGCGGCGCTGCTGCAAGCCACCAAGGACTTGGCCGCTGTCGAAGGTAACCCATATTAAGATAAAATGAATTTGAACCCGCGTCTTCTGCAAACTAGGTGGCTGCTCTTACCTCAAAGCTACCGTTTTGTGGGCGTGAAGAGGATTTATCTAGGCCTTCAAGACGATGTTGACAAGAACAGAAATACAGTTATGGGAGTGTGAGGAACAGGGTGTGAAGTTCCTCGTCCACCATTGAAAAGGGAGGATCCTCCGACCAGACCGGTGTTGAATGTTGTCGGGTTCTTGTATTTATGTTTGATCGCTCGGAAAACTTTGATATCGCGATGTAGGATACGACAGTTCTTAGTTCGTATGTGGCGAGATAGATGTCGCTACATCACTCCCTTCCGAGACCGGAGGTCGATAGTGGAATGTTCCAGTGAGTGCTCGGGGTCACCAGTTATGGGAGTGTGAGGAACAGGTTGTGAAGTTCCTCGTCCACCATTGAATAGGGAGGATCCTCCGACCAGACCGGTGTTGAATGTTGTCGGGTTCTTGTATTTATCTTTAATCGCTCGGAAAACTTTGATATCGCGATGTAGGATACGACAGTTCTCAGTTTGTATGTGGCGAGATAGATGTCGCTACACAGTCAATACTGGTCTGGTCTACCCTATATCAGGACCTCATGACCGCTGTCCATCAGTTTGAGGTTGAAAAAAAAGTTTTGAAAATGAATGATATGACTGGTTATTCTTTCTGACTGGTTTTTTTTCGGAATGGTCCTCCAATCTTGCCTTTTATCATCTTCCCCCTACTCCCGTTCGTCGAACACGTAATTACGTGGATATTCACTCGTTTAAAAACATACTTACCGGTTGATATTAGTTTAGGGTTAGATGATCTTGGTGTAATTGTTTTATTTATTTTGTATTTTCTACAGCCATGCTAGCGAACGCGCGCGCGAAGATGCAAGCGCTGCTGGAGGGCATCGCGAAGCTCAACGCGTACCTGCAGGAGAAGGAGGAAGAGAAGCGCAAGATGGAAGAGGACATCAACCAGTGCTTGGCCAGGATGGACCGCGCTAACAGGTGAAGGAACAACGTTACATAACGTAACATCACTACTGTATCCCGGACGGGATAGTCAGAGGCAAGTGACTGTTGCCGTAATGGTGAGTGGACCAGGTATAAGAATCCAACGTGGTGGTGCGCCATTTGTACATTTTCCTCTTGTGCAATAGAGTAATAAATTAGTAAACGTGGTAGGTGGTTATCCTTCCGCCGTTATCCGGGTTGATTTGGTTTTTTATCGATGTTTTCCATCACCGGAACGCGAGTGGAAAATTTAACAATCGAAAGATTTTGGTTCTGACCAGATTTATGCTTAAGACCACACGATCCACGATCCGAATTGGGGTGTGAAGGTATACAAGACGCTATAACCTAACTTAATGAACGGTATATTATTTTCTGAGCAGCTAAAATATGAATCAACTGCCTTTATTAGGCATATAATAAAATAGACTGGCTGTATGTTTGGGTGTTAATGAATATGATAGCCTTTTCTGATGATGTGCAGACCAGGATCCAGTATTTGCTTGACTTGGCAGGTTGTTGAACGGCCTGTCCAGCGAGCGCGTGCGCTGGATCAGTACCATCAAGCAGCTGGACGTGGACATCGTCAGCCTCATCGGAGACATACTCATCAGCGCGTGTATGTTGCTATAGGTTTCATTATATATTTGTATCTCAATATGATAGAGAGCTACACCTCATGCTCAATGCTTTCACGGAATTACAACGCCACAGAAATCTTATTTAAAAAAAATGTTTATTCATCTGTTGTTTCACCATGGCATCTGTTGTTTCAATTTTTGTAAGTAACTTTGACCATTGCACTATATTTATCTCTGATTTTGAAACAGTTATTGTGATTTCAGAATTTAATTACTGACTACACATGATACGAGTTCGGAAATTTATATGATTCACTTCTTATTCTATGATCCTTTAAACCTGGCTTCAGTTTACGCTGCTATTCGGGTTCGGACATTTTGTCTTTACTTCTGTTATCTGTGGTAGCAACTACCCGAGGACATAACGTTAATGCTCAAATGTAATGTTTTCCCTTCAGGTGCTGTCGGCTACATAACGCCCTTCACTGATGAGTTCCGAAGAGAACTACTAGCCGAGTGGTTGCGACATATGGAGGTAAAATTAGTATCTACTTTTTACCAAGCCCTGGTTAATTGCTGCTATAATAAACCGGGGCTTGGAAAACGGTTTATTTTTCAAACCAAAATACCTAAGAACGTAATGGTTTTGTTTCCGGTTTTGAACGAAAACAAAACCAATACCTACGTACTAAGATATTTCGAATGAAAACGTTTTTAAAAAAATAAAACGGTGTCAAAGCCCTGCCTGCTATAAACCAATGTAGCTGACTCTTCGCCAAAGTTATTTCAACCTATTTTTAATACATTTGTAGGGAATAGGTTAAAAAAAAAGGTAAAGGTGTATCGCGTCAAGAGGGCTGCGGTTGAGAGGGCGTTGCGTGCGTCCAGAGTGCGCGGGTCCGCGTCCAGTACTGCCATACGAAACATACGAAATTATTTATTCGGACGTTGGTACGCTTTGCTCGCCCCATCGGTCGCGCGCCGCGTTTATTTGAATTGTTAAAACTAGTTTTAGATACATACTTTTTTTACACATAGCTACATACATTCTACTACGGTATACAGACAATTTATTATGAAATATAAATGTGAGGTGCGTCGCCTACAGTGGCAGTGGCCTTTTTAAAAAGTAATTATATTATAAGTTTACCCCAAACTTCTTTTCATTTCTTTACAGGAAGTAGCTGTCCCTCATACTGCAGGCGCTACTCCTTTGTCTATACTCGGGGATCCTGTGCTGATAAGGTGAGAATTAAAAAAGCGAATCGCTAACTATGGACATCGTTCCGTTGTGAACCGTTTACTGAATTCGTATAAACTCCATCATCATCCGTGCGGTCTATCCTGGTTGTGAACCCACACTGGCGTGTGGGGTCCCAGAGTCCGCCTGATCCTAAATCCGTATAAACTACTGTCCACATACCCATGCACGTTAAGTAGAGAGCGGCCGCCTCACCCCCCGATGTCCTAATAAAAGTGGGTTGTCGATCGGCTCGCACACTTCCCACCGAGCGCGTTATTCAATGTTTTAATCATTATTTATTTATTCATTACTTCGTACACACAATATACATTACAAGAGACAACATTAGAGAAAGCAGAAGTACAGGTTAGCTTATCTCTTAAAAGAGATTTCTTCCAGCAGATCAACTTACAGGATACACCAAGTGTGACAAAAGAAATCAAACAGCTGTGCACACAACTAAAGAGAAAACACTATAGCAATACATAAATAATTCACCTATAAGCATAGTAAATACACTAGACTCTACAATATACATAAAAATACATGAACATATAAATTATTAAATATATTATATAAACTTATGATCCAACGCAACTCAAGCAATCCGTAAATAATGTTCCTTCAATTGTGTTGTAAAACAACCGACAGGGCGACACTCACAAAGGGAAACAGGCAGCTGCACAGCACAGCGTAACTGCTTGAACTGTGAAAGAATCACTATATGTGCCGGATGGTCACGTTTAAAAGGGGGGAGTACTGTGCCTAATCTTACTACGTGACCATCCGGCACACTATACATGGCTGTGTACAGGAAGGTAACACGCAACTGCAAATGATAAGCTGAGCGATGCGGTATATAAAAACGCTCGCGGAGATGCGAGGTTTGTGTCTGATTTATTTTGCTAGTTGCCACAGTATTAACTTTGAATCCTGTAAACCTGCTCCAAAATTGCATTAAAAAATGTGCCCTCTTACAACTACATCAAATCCGAATATGAACGCTCGTGCCACCCAAATTTTGTTTGAGAGTGATCCTTCTGTAGAGCTTGTCTAACCAGAAATGACGCGCTTCACTACTTTCTCATTGCGATATAATGCGTGGTGATTATGCCAATGTCCGTGAATTCTAGTGATGACTTGATTTGAAATTTTCAATGATGGTGGCCTTAGCCCAGCCGTGGGCTAAATACTTTATGTGTAAGCTTAGCTTTAGCCGTCAATAGGCTAATTACTTTATGTGTGCGTGAATGCGGTGGAGGGCCGCGTCATTTCAGATTCGACAAGCTCTACGTTAGTATTGTCATATTCTGTGGTATATGTCTTGTCAGGACGTGGCAGATGTACGGGCTGCCCCGCGACCCGTTGTCGGTGGAGTCGGCGGTGCTGATGTCCAACTCGCGGCGCTGGCCGCTGGTCATCGACCCGCAGACGCAGGCCAACAAGTGGATCCGGGCGATGGTAAGTGGCCATAGGCATCAAAACGGAATAGACAACGCGATAACCTCGTTTGGAATATATGCGAGATGGTATGAATGTAGGTACAGTCCGCGTCAATAGTTAGTGTTAGATTTTCACCTTTGGGAAATAGTTTATTTCTATAAAATGCTAGTTTATTTTTTTAATGTGTTCAATATTTTTGAACACTTAGAATGGTTGGATACTATTGGCGGGATGAATGTAACCTTATTTATAGCGGTTTGACCGAACCGACCTATATGACATTTTAAATGTATCGACCTTTTGAGCGACTATATTGTTGACAAACTTTGTTTTGTACTGATATTATTGACTTTTTGATTGTGTCTATTTATTTGGGTACCCAGAGTTTCACTCATCATCATCGCGCGGTCTTGTGCACCCTCATAGTGCAGTCTCACTATCTGACGCTAACTGTATGTTAGTGTTATTTTTCTCAACATCTGGGTTAGATTCTCACACTAAGTATAAGTTTTTTTATATCTATGAATGCAGTTTTTCTTGTCACTGAAATTGATGATGACATGGTTCCTAAGAACTGATCTTGGCATGTCTTATAGTTTAGACCTGCCCATACTGCCTTATCTAAATGTGTCGCCCGTATACCCTGAAAGCGAGGGACCACTCTACTTACATTATTTGACGCAGTCTTATTTTCATATAATAATTTCAGGGTAAAATCGAAGGTCTAGTGGTCTGCAAGCCGAACGACCGCGATCTCCTGCGCAACTTTGAGTCTGCGTTAAGGTTCGGCAAGCCAATCCTGCTGGAGAACGTTGGACAGGAACTTGACCCGGCGTTGGATCCTGTCCTAAAGGTAATTCAAGCATCACGTTCTTAGGCATGTTGACTGGCCTGTTGGTGCAATGGCAGCCATCATGCCTTTAGCGCCGGAGGTCGTGGGTTCGATCAACATGACAAACATTCATAATTGTGACGATTATTTGCGTTGACATTGTGTCTAGGTGTTATTATCAATTAAAGTCTGTATTTAGATATATTTAAGAATGTTTATCAGTCTCTGACACCCATAAAACAAGCTCTGCTTAGTTAGAGGTCAGATGATCTTGGTGTAATTTGTCCCAGATATAATTTTTAATAAATAAATCCATAACAAGGTTTTGTTTTGTAACTAAAATCTGAACTTAGCTTGTACATCCGGTGTCTGACGTAGAAGGGAACACTTTCTGGCAGAAATAGGAAGGACCTGTACACGCTTCGCTGAGAGTGAGATAGGGATATCCTTTGTGTATTTTATAAATGCGAAAGTTTGTGAGGTTGTATGTGTGTTTGTTAGTCACTCTTTCACGCAAAACCTACTGAACGGATTTAGATAAATATTACAGTATTACAGCTTATACATCACAATAACACATAGGCTACACTTCTTAATGATTTATATATACGTGTTACAGAAATGAAGTTCACGCGGGCGGCAAGATATTTTTTCAGCTCAGTTCACTTGTAAAAAAGGATTCTTCAGAACTTATGTTATTAATTTTATTTCTTCAGAGGCAGTACTTCCGCCAAGCTGGTCAACTAGTGCTCAAACTTGGCGACTCTCTAATACCGTACATGGCCGGATTCCGTCTGTACATAACTACAAAACTACCAAACCCTAAGTACACGCCTGAGACTTCCGTGAAGGTGCAGATTGTCAACTTTGCGCTGGTGCCAAGGTTCGTATAATTTCATGACTTCTTTTTAGCCCAAGACGTTTGTTTGTTAAGAATACGTATAGTACTGCACTTTAAGGCATGGTGCCCACCAAAACAATGAATACCCTTGAGCCCGATATGCATAATATGATGTAAAATCTATAATATCTTGATATGTACAACATTTTACATCATTTGAGTGGCATCTGGTGTCACGTGACTGCTATGCCAGGTGGAATCAACACTATAGTTTTCATAAATTCATTATTAATATTATTGCACAAAGAATTACCGGACTCCTATTCTCCTAGACCTAAAGGAATAGTCCACTAGTAACTGTCATCTTTCCATATTAGAAACGTCGGAATGTTCTCTTGTCTCAACTGGCCTCAGATTTCTCTGCTACGTTGGAAATCTTATAGTAGCTCATTTGGCAGCCTCACCATCAATTAAATCATTACGACATAATACTTTAGTATTAACCTACTTTCGTGCATCTGATTCCCAGTGGTCTAGCAGAACAGCTGCTTTCAATAGTAGTGGCGCAAGAGCGGCCAGACCTCGAAGAGCTCCGCGGGCAGCTGATAGTGTCGCGCGCGCAGATGGCCTCGCAGCTAGCGGAGATGCAAGCCGACATCCTGTACGGCTTGTCCAATAGCGAGGGCTCGCCGGTGGACGATGTGCCGCTGATTCTGACGCTGGAAGCTATCAAGATTAAGAGCGCTGAGATTACTGTACGTGGTTTTATCTTGTATCTGTTTATTTGCGTTACTAGCTTTCTACCAGTTGTTTCGCCCGTGTGGACTATTTCCAATGGTAAATAAAAATATAGCCTTACTTGATGATAAAAAAGAAATTTTGAAATTTGAAAATTTTTTCTACAAATATAAATTTGGAGAGCGTCGTGGCGTACGGGCTAAGCACTGGCCAGATTTGAACTCACGACCACACGATCCAAGATCCGAGTTGGGTCGTGAGTTCAAATCTGGCCAGAACCATTCTTTGTATTCATTGTTGAATTTCCGACTTACTCTCCGGTGATGGAAAACTTCTATAAAATACCAAATCAACCTTGATAGCGGAGAAGGCTAAACCAACCACCTACCACATAAGTTTTTAATACCATTGGTGAAAAGTGGGCTGCTGATTGTTCTGTTCTCCATGACAGCAACAATCACTTGCCTCTGACTACTCCGTTTGGGATATAGTCGGGATGGAATGTTATGTTTTTAAAATTGTCCAGTTGTTTTTGAGTTTATCCATTAGGAAAAAAAACAAATAAACCCAAAAATAATATTTCAGACCTAGAACCAGCGTTTTAGACCTAGAGCTAGAAATGAACACGTTTAGTGTGCGTAAACGATTATAAATAATCAATTTTGAAAATAACCCGAACGTGACGATCGATTCTCTTCTTTTCTCTTCTTAAGAGAACACTCAGAAGCCCACTTTTCACCAATGGTATTAGAACCCAACGTGGTAGATGGTGAGCCTTCCGCCGCTATCCGGGTTCATTTGGTTTTTTATCGATGTTTTCCATCACCGGATAGTTAGTCGGAAATTAAACAATGAATACAAAGATTTTGGTTCTGGCCAGATTTGAACTCGGGACCACACGATCCGCGACCAGAGTTGGAGTGCTTAACCACTAGGCCACGACGCTTTCACAATCGATTGCCTTAAGCATATACAATAAAACACATTTATTTCTACCTTTCTCTAATTAATATTATTTAACTTTGAGTGCAGTAAATATTCAAGCATAATCGATTAATGAATACACATTACTACTAAAAACCATTATTCCACAGATAAAAGTGATAGACATAGAAAAAACGACCCTCGAAATCGAGGTCGCCCGCGAGGACTACATCCCGGTGGCCAACCGCGGCCAGATCCTGTTCTTCTGCCTGTCGGGGATGGCCAACGTGGACCCCATGTACCAGTACTCGCTCGAGTGGTTCGTGAAGCTGTTCGTGAGGAGCATGGCCGAGACTGAGCCTAATGGTGAGAGTTTGTATGGATTGCATCCCAGATTTCTTTCCCGAATTTTATTTGAATAAAAAAATATGTTTTTAGCATGAGCAATAAAAAATCGCAGCCATAGTTTCAGTACGGTTAATCTGTATGAATAAAAATAAATCGCCAAATGTGTTGCTACTAAGCGCCATACTCGAGAACGGCTCGACCAATATTTTTTTTCATAATTTTGCTAAGGTACAGGGAATGTTCTTATGAAAGAAAAAACAAAAATTACGGAGAATATAATAAAAACAACACTTTTTATTCCCATACTAACTACCTACTCTCCGTTTCCAGCTCTCAAACATTTGACGGAACGAAGTCTATTAGGACAGCTAATTTTCATTAATTGAAGAAAGTCTCGTTTTGATTTGTAAAAACTGGTTGAAATACCTATAGGGAACGTGCTCAACGAACTTGCTGCCGAATGGCGTCGCCGATCCGAATCTTGTACTCTATTAATGGTTGACATTGAGATTTATAACAAGTAAACATACATATAGGTACTTTGAAAAACGAATACATAAATGAAAAGGTAATTCAGAAATAAACATTGGATATTTTAGTTTGAGCGACAATTTTGCCAGTTATCACACCCTTATACCACACTGCGTCGGCAGTTTTGAGTCGGCGCATAATATGAGTGCGTCACCGGCCATCGACACCTTGCGCGATGCTTCGTTACCCGCCGCTTTATCTTCCGCCTCGCCGGAGACGATTCACGTCTGCACGTCTACTCCTCAACGTGCTTACGCCGCTGCAGCTGCCAGCCGACCAGCCACCACCTCCCAATCTGAGCATCGGCGGCTGACTCAAGAGGGGAAGAAAAGTATTGTGTGCGTGTACTGTTGCAACGCCAAAAAAGCTTTGCGATGACGAGGGCTTCCAAAAAGTGGAAAGAAGGAAGAAGAAGAAGCCTGTTCGTCAAAATCTGTGTGGTGTTGCACCGACCGGACCGAATCATCTCTTGCGTCCAGCTATACCCGTGAGGCTACTGTACGTGTCCCGTCTCCATTACTCAACAAAGGCAGAGGAGATCGTAGAGTACATGCGAATTAAGTCCAAATTCACTGTGAGGGTCGAGCGGTTGGAGTCCCGCCATAATGTAAATTTTAACTCATTTGTGGTGAGGGTTCCCACTGAACATCTTTCGACCTTCGTGAAAGAAGAGTTCTGGCCGAAAGGTGTCCTGTATCGGCGGTTCCGAGGGCGGCTACCGGGCACCAGCTTGCGTCACACGTCGCCTGTTCCTACGAGTAATACGTGTAAATTTCATAAGTAGTTTTATTGTTTATTAAATATGTATGTTAGTCTCTAAGTTATTTATTATATGGGCTAATTATATTTTGTAACATCTGAAAATGTAATTTTGTACCCTGAAATAAATAATATATATATTTTTTTCATTTATTATCTCTTAAACCTCCAATACATGGCCGGCCTTTTTGTCCTTTTGACAAATTTTGGCTTTTTCATTATTGACAGACCGAAACCCGTATTTTATAATTTTCATCATATTCAAAAATAATATATTTGAAAAGATAATTTTATTTCCATATTTTAAAACGCTATGACAGGTCTGATAAGTTTCGTTTACTGGCCGTATGGCGTCTCTTTTGTCAATTTAGTGCTGCCACCTATAGTTCCTGCACGTTCCCTATAAGTGATGTTAGTCGAATCTTGTTCAAACTGTGTTTTGCAGTTTAAAGTAGGTAATTTAATACTGTTGTGTTTTCATTGTAAGATAAAAGTGCATTCAACTGAAATACTGATTCGCCCTCATTTTCCCCTTTTTCTATAATAGGTTATAGTCTGTGTCTGTCTGTTATAGTTTATCCTCACAGACATATAATAGGTTATAATAGGTTATATGTCTGTGAGGATAAAAAAGCGTCATTGCCTTACGGGGTCTGAGATAGCCATGATTATGAAATATGTTTTCATAACTAACCCTTTTGAAAACCATGTTTTTGCACTCTTAATTTAATATTTCGCTCGCCCCCTAAACTCGAAAAAAAAATGTATTTCGCAGAGGACATAATGGAGCGAGTGTACATTATAATCGAGCACTTCACGTTCCTCCTCTACGTGAACGTGTGCCGCTCGCTGTTCGAGCGCCACAAGCTCCTGTTCGCGTTCCTGCTCTGCGCGCGCGTGCTGCTGGACCAGGGGACTATCCGACAAGTGGAGTTCAGCTTCCTGCTGAACGGCGGCAAGATTGAGCAGGTGAGGCGCGGTCGAGTCAAATTGACCTGTGAAAGTGAATAGCGTCCTGATTTTATTCACCACTAGCTCTCCGCCAGCGGCTTCGCTCATGTGGACTATTTTTTCTGTTTAAATTTAATCACAAAAATAAAATGTGAAAAACAGATCCTTTCCATTTATGATGTTCAACACTTTTTGACGTCTATTGTCAAATCAAATCAAATGCTATAGTTCTTAAACACAGGTTACAGACTTATTATTATTATTATTCACTTATCTTTTTCGTAATCTCAATCAAATTATTTTTCCCTATTATAACCGTACAGCATGACTGTTCAGTTTTAATAACAAATGTTTTTTGTGGTTTATTGTGACATTATTTATTTATTTATTAGTGCCACATGATACATATTAATACAATCTTAAAAAAGCATGCACATGTAAAAAACATATCTGATATGTACTACAACAACGGCGTAAATAGCATTCTTGAGTAATGTATTGTAAGACTAAAAATATAACAATAGAAATAACTAATACTAAAGGTGCTCCATTTCTCATCCTATTTTTGAATCTGTTATTAGTCTGAGTAATCATCAAGTATTGCTACGTTCCTATTACGGCTGAGCGTGGACTAAATAAAGCACCGTCGAAATGTTAATCTACTTGATTTTTAAAACCGTCAGTTCAGAGTCAAAGAGGCAACAAGTTCTTCAAATATTTATTTGTTAATTCCAGGAGCTAGAGAATCCCTTCTTCAAATATGTATGTGTTATTTCCTGGAGCTAGAGAATCCCTTCTTCAAATATGCATGTGTTATTTCCAGGAGCTAGAGAATCCCTTCTTCAAATATGTATGTGTTATTTCCAGGAGCTAGAGAATCCCGAGCCCAAGTGGATATCGGAGCGCATGTGGCTAGACATGCAGCAGCTAGCTGCGCTGCCGACGCTGAAGCAGTTCGTGCTGGACGACTTCCCGCAGCAACTCAAGTTCTTCAGGACTTACTATGACGCGTGGACCCCGCACAAGTTGGTGGCTTTTTAACTGAAGACGAGCTGTCCCGGTGGACTTCGTTCTGTCGAATGTTTTTGACAGCTGGTGGCCATTATCACATCTTGCCCGCTTTTCTCCAACTTGATTAATAAAAATAAAATATAGTCTATATCACTCCTGAATAATTGATGATTAAACGAACTTACCTGTAAGTGAAGTTCGATCACAATTATACGAAGTGCTTCGTCCGAATAGATTAGTATACTTACCACTTATTTAAATACAATATGTAAACACTATGTAGTAACGCGTAAGTGTTGCCACTCCTGCACTTTTAGTTTAAAAATGAATTTATTCATCGTTTCCGGTTGAAATCATCATTTAAAACCGTAAACGATAATAATTTGACTAATTTCCGGTTGGAACGGAAATGGAAAAATAAAATGTTAAAGGAAGGGCACGACTTCCCGCCATTTTGTTTTCTACTTACCCCACCTCTTTGGATATCGGTAGCGCTATCGTCATATAGTTGAGAGAATCAGTTATGTTTTTGTAACTAATTGGGTACTAATTATCGACGAATAATGACCGGGTGGGGGGGACTGTGTATACTAATCTATTCGGACGAAGCACTTCGTATAATTGTGATCGAACTTCACTTACAGGTAAGTTCGGTTAATCATCAATTATACTCGTGCTTCGTCCTCTAGATTAGTATACTTACCACTTATTTAAATACAATATGTAAACACTATGTAGATTTTGAGAGAAATAGTTACAAAAACAAATTTTGAAAAAATACAACTTTTCATAATTAATCACTCTTTATTTTGACTTAATGAACTCATTGTTCTTGCAAACAAGGTATAATCATCGTTACTAATAACAGTTCTGTTATAGAATTTAGCAAATACAGTGGAGTTGCCGCTCCAGCCTGCAGTTTTCCTTATTAGGTCTATACTGACTCCATTACTAAGCGCCATTGATGTTGAGGCATGCCTTGTACTGTGAGCAGAAAACACAGATACGTCAATTCCACTGTCTTGCATTGTGGATCTAATCCATCTGCTAATAGTTTGACTGCCAACTTGCTTGTGAGGGCTTCTAATGCTTATAAACAATGTGTTTGATTTTCTTATATCCTTAGTTCTATTGATATAACAAATTAATGTAGCCGCAGGGCATATAGATACTCTATCTTGGAAGTACGGGATGTGTAGGGCTGGCTGATTACAGCCAACTCTAAGATGTTTTAATCAATGCCGGGATTTTAATAATAATTTGGTTTTGCAGGAAAAAGATATTATCAATTGTTATTTTAGATAGTGTCTGTACTCTATGTGCAGTTACAAGGGCTAATAGTGTAACACATTTCTTTGAAAGTTTGTCTAGAGGAACTTCTTCTAGTGGGTATAGGGAAGATAGGTGATCTAAAACAATATTGGCGTCCCAAGTTATGTTGTAACGTGGTAGCGGAGGCCTTATTTTATAAATTCCTTTGAAGAATCTTGTCAACAAATCGTCATCTAATGATCCTGCCAAAAGCGTCATTGCAGACTTATAACAGTTAATGGTTTGGTATTGGCTGCCGGCATTGAAAATATTAGTAAGAAATTGTATTACATCTGGGATTGGCGGTTGGAACATGTCAACTTGGTGTTCACTACAATAACTGAACCATTTCTTTAAGCATGAGTCATACTGTTTCATAGTGTTTTCAGATAAGGAAGCTAACATGATGTCGATGGACTCTAGTGGGACATCTCTCCGTAGGAACCCCGAGCGGATAAGAGCGCGGCCTCCAGGGTAAGGTTCTGGTGAATGTTCCCGCTGGAATGTGAAAATATTAAATCTGAACAGTCTACAACAATAATGTCCGAGATCACAAGGCGTCTGAATAACGGATACCATGGTTGTGTTGGCCAGGCCGGCACAACCATGATCCCTTCGGCCCTGTCCGAGATAATTTTTCTTAATGTTTTAAGAATAATTGCAACTGGCGGAAAAGCATAGAAAAAATAATCGGCCCACGAGAATGTAAATGCATCTATAGCAAATGCGTCTGGGTCACGATTCCATGAAGCATACATATAACATTTTTTGTTAAGTCTATTTGCAAATAAATCAATTTGTGGACTACCGAATGCTTTTGTTATTATTTCAAACCCTCTAGCTGACAGCTCCCATTCAACATCAGGATGTGAACGTCTCGATTCCCTGTCTGCAATTACATTCTCTGAGGATTTGATATAAGCCGCAGTGACCTGTATGCGACGAGCCTCGCACCACTGCCATATATTTCTAGCAATTTTATTGAGGTGAGGAAATTGTACCCCACCCATGCGATTAATATAACTTAGAGCCGTGGTGTTATCAACACGAAGAAGTATTTGGCAGTCAAAACAGTCTTTGGCGAATATTTTTATTGCGAAAAAGGACGCTAACAGTTCTAAGCTGTTTATGTGTAATTTACGCTCAGAATCTGACCACTGGCCACTAGCCGTCTGGCCGTTACATGCAGCCCCCCAACCCGTTGTTGAGGCGTCAGAGTATATTTCTTTTGCATAAATGTCATCTTTGATTCTGTGATAGCTTTTATCTATTACTTTCAACCACCATTTTAAATCATTATGTAAAGACATCGGGATAGGCATATACCTTTCATAATCGTTATGTAATCTTAAATTTAAGTATTTGCAACGTTCTAGTTCCTTAGTATATAACCACCCATATTCAACTGCAGGGCAGGCAGAGACTAATAATCCAACTAATTGGGCAAATTTACGAATTTTGCATGTATTGAGCTTCAAAATTTCTAAAATCTCTGTTCTAATACGAGTTCTTTTTTCTGATGGTAAATATATACACCAGTCATGAGAGTCTATCAAAAATCCTAGGTATTTACAACGCCTGGATGGAATTAATTCGTCGTCGCTCGTTGCGCTGGGGGCGGCTGGTGACGCTGAGGGCCCGGCGCCGCCCTGCGGTACCCGGGTCCAGTCTTTGAGTTTAAATTTCTTCCCTGCTTTGGTTTCCGTGTTGCGTCGACTTTTAAGTCTGAGCTCGACCTGGACACGGCTTTGGCGGCCTTAAGTGTTTCGGTTAAATTCTGTCCGAATAACAGATCATCGATCTTGGTGTTGCTAAGCTGTTCTAAATCTTTCTTTAGCGAAGCTAACGCATTATTACGCCTTGAGGTAGACTGAACATATTGTAAATCGCACAAGATTCGACTGACGTCCATCAACTTTTTTAATAAGTCACTATCTCTCGTGGAGTTATTGATTTGCGTAGTTACAATTTGGCCGATGCATGTCACGGCAGCCGCAATTTGTTTCTGATTGAATTCGATGGATTTATCACGTTTTTGGACATATTCCGGGGTTGCAGCTTTAATCTCGGGGTTCAATTGTGGGGCTGACAAGTTCTTACAGTTGCCCGGG
This sequence comes from Udea olivalis, assembly GCA_947369235.1. Lineage (NCBI taxonomy): Eukaryota > Metazoa > Arthropoda > Insecta > Lepidoptera > Crambidae > Udea > Udea olivalis. The sequence continues at coordinate 17,538,367 of OX376355.1, forward strand.
ATAAGATATTTTTGTAAAAGTTCCTTGCGGACCTCTTTATCCAAACCGGAAGTGGCCATGTGATTTAGGCGGCTTGCCAGCTCGTCGTTAATATCTAGACCATATTCCATGACTGTCGACGGATCTGTACCCAATATGTCCAGTATTTCGGAATCCAAACCTGCGTCTGTCGTCATTGGCTGATCACAGTCTCCTTGTGGTGTGTCCAGATTGTGGGGCTCTTGGGGGGCCCCTTCCGCCGTATTTGTTGATGTCCCGGCGATAGGATCTGGCGCCGTTGCGGTAGCAGCGGGTTCTGTTGTCGCTGGGTAGCGTTCATTACGATCTGAAATAGAACGTACTAGTTTTAATGCACACCGTGGGTGTAATTGAGATTTATAATAATCTCTAGTCAGTCTTTAATACTGGCTGGGCACCGTGGGTGCAGGGTTTTTTATAAATATACACCATGGGTGTAAATGCAGCTTGGGTGAGGTTTACTCGTAGCCCATAGGGCTGGCCTGACACCGTGGGTGTCGAATGATACAACACCATGGGTGTCGAATACAACAGTTGTATTTGAAGTTGCAATACTAACCTTGGTCTGATAACGCCAGCAGAACCGGCGGAGCAGGTGAGCATTCCCGTGAACTTTCCGACGATGATAATCTTCTTGAGTTTGAGGAACTTGAAGACGATTCGGAGAGGGATCGTTGCTTTTGCGATCGCTTAAACTTCTTTTCAAGCTTTTTGAGTTTGCTTGCTAAGTATTGCACAGAGCTTTCGTGTCTTCTCTTCGGCATTTTGGTGAACGTGCGAAGTGGCTGAGCACTAAACTGCGAATGACGATAGCGCTACCGATATCCAAAGAGGTGGGGTAAGTAGAAAACAAAATGGCGGGAAGTCGTGCCCTTCCTTTAACATTTTATTTTTCCATTTCCGTTCCAACCGGAAATTAGTCAAATTATTATCGTTTTCGGTTTTAAATGATGATTTCAACCGGAAACGATGAATAAATTCATTTTTAAACTAAAAGTGCAGGAGTGGCAACACTTACGCGTTACTACATAGTGTTTACATATTGTATTTAAATAAGTGGTAAGTATACTAATCTAGAGGACGAAGCACGAGTATAATTTAGCTTTCTGTTAGTGAAGAATTTTCACGATCGGTTTAGTAGTTTCGGAGCCTATTCAATACGGACAAACAAAAAATCAAATCTTTCCTCTTTCTAATATTAGTATAGACTAGTTTTTGCCCGCAATTTCGTACGCCCGTTCCCGTAGGAATTTCGGTAAATCCTCCCTTAGGGTGTTTTTAACATGCGTTTCATCAAGCACGCGGGATGCGTTATTTTTGGTTTATTTTGAAAACAAACGTTTTCAGTTGAAGCTTTATTTTGTATAATAATAACTTGCCAGATATAACGGAACAAAAAAGCATATTATTTGCCGATGATTTTTCGGTTATAGTTACTACTGACGAGAAATCTACGTTCGATCAACATAAATATGACATTATAAAAACATTGACATCAATAACTGAGTGGCTTAACAGAAATAATATTAGAATTAATTTACAGAAGACACATTTGATGAATTTTAATAATTTTTTAAATCAATTAATTGACATTTATTTTAATGGAGAAACTTTGCGGAACGCGGATTGTGCGACTTTTTTGGGCTTAACTTTGGATCCAAAATTAAGTTGGAAGGGTCAAATAGAGAAAATTCGTACCAAAGTAAATGGATTTGCCTTTGCTCTATATACGTTATCGAAGGTTGCAAATGTAAGTACGGCTATTATTGCTTATTACGCGTATGTAGAGTCGGATCTGAGATATAGTTTATTGATCTGGGGCAATGGAACTAATAAATAATAAAACTATTCATAGCCCAAAAACGGTGTATTAGAGCCATATGCAATATAGCACCTGATGTATCCTGTCTGTCGTACTTTAAGTCGCTTCAAATACTGCCACTGCCATGCCTTTACATATTAGAAGTAAGTGTTTTTATCAAAAGGAATATTCACAAGTTCGTACAAGCGAAGGACGTATACCAAAGAACAACTCGAAATCGTCATAGACTGGTGCTAGAGATAGTCCCAAAAACGAGAAGATTCCAAAACAATTGCTATGCTATGTGCGGCACTATATTTAACAAAATACCAAATCGCATTGAGGAACTCCCATATAATAGTTTTAAAACATCTTTGCGTAGGTGGTTGTTGGACATGACATTTAACTCACTCAATGATTTTTTGAAATATAAAGAATTGTAAAAGTTTAATGTGGTTGATACAGGATTTTGATGTTTAGCCTGTAATTTAGTAAATAATATTTAATTTTTTATAGATAAATGAATGAATACTATTTAAATAATAAATGCTATCGATTTAGTTATCAGATGCGTATCTGAGCACTGATTAAGTTACTGTGAATTATTTTGAAATTATTATTATTTGCATGCTATACAATTGTAGTTAGGTAGGCTAATGCACTTCACATCATTTATATCACATATTTCATGTACTGTACCCTACTTAATGGCAAATAAAATATTTGTATTTGTATTTAAAAACTAATAAAATTATGTTTAGTCTATACTAATATTATAAAGAGGAAAGATTTGATTGTTTGAAGGGAAGGGTTTGTTGGTATGTTTGTATCGAATAGGCTCCGGAACTACTGGACCGATTTTAAAAATAATTTCACCGATATAAAGCTATATTATTAGAGAGTGACATAGGCTTTTTTTTTAATTTAGAGTAAATATATTTTGGCGGGAAAGACAATCTACGCGAGCGAAGCCGCTGACGGATAGCTAGTAATCGATAATTAAATTTTGTTTCAGGTTACCGCTCCCGAAGCCGTTGGACACTCAGTTGGATGCTTTCCAGAAACTGCTCGTGTTGAAGTGTTTGCGACCGGATAAATTAGTTCCAGGTCTTCAGGTAACGTCATTGTTCATATAGTTTGTATGAAGTCATTTCAGAATCATATCGGATAGTAGTCGTGGTTTTATTCAATAATTGATACCCAATACCAATCACAACTAAATGAAGCGCTTAAAGTTCCTTAAAAATGGCATTCAAGGCTATGTTTATTTGAATGAATTCGGAATTGTAAATGAATTACTATAATTCAATAGACATGGAATTATTTATTGAGCCAATCCAAGTCAGTTGACACTTTGATTTTTTGCCAAAGGCCATGTAAATTAGATTTATGGGCCCAGAGAATGAAAGGAATACTTGAACTCGGTAGATAGCAATATGTTTTATTGTTAGTTAATTAGTGCTCAGAAAAATTGCATGATCTTATACCTGCCGCTGAATTTCATCATCGCACGAAACGTCATAAGTCGAAATTCCATGTTCATCATCTGGATGGCTGGCGCTCAACTACCGTACGTTTTCGCGTCAATTTATTCCACGTACATCCAAGATATGGAATGATCTTCCTGCGTCGGTATTTCCAAAGGAATATGTCATCGGGGCCTTCAAGAAGAGAGCGTATTCCCATTTAAAAGGCAAGCAACGCATCGGTGACACCTCTGGTGTTGCAGTTGTCCATGGGCGGAGGTGAGCACTTCCCATCAGGTGACCTTCCTGCTCGTTTGCTCTCTATTACAATAAAAAAAAAAGTTGTACGTAGCGGAATAGTATTTAATTACTGCTGCTTATATAAGGAAGGTAATGGCGACATCTATGTATATAACTAAGAACTTATCTTAATTGGAGACCGCATGTTAAACGATTGATGATGTTTGAAAGCAAGCTAGTCTGTTGTTTGTGCGACAGATGGCGCTGGCCCTTCCAACGACGTCTTGACTTCCAGTGCAATATTATATATTTGAGTTGCTAATTCCAGGACTACGTGGTGATGGGCCTCGGGGGCAGGTTCGTGGAGCCGCAGCCGGCGGACCTGGCGGCGCTGTACGCGGAGTCGGACGCGCTGGCGCCCATCATCTTCGTGCTCTCCACCGGCACCGACCCCGCAGCTGGTGAGCACACCACCGCAGTCTGATAGCAGGAATATTGGCTAGAATAGAAGAAATAACTTCTATACTACTTTTATAATGTAGTTTGACGACACGATTGTCGTAGTGCGTTGTAGCACGGTTTCTGGCCTCGATTTCCGACGTGTTCGAATTCAAGAAACGATCTTTTCTGAATTGACTCTGGTCTCGGTGTGCTGGGGGACGCCCTTGGCTTGATTCCTTGTCTGGTACCTCGTAACACAGGGATATTTATCCCTACTTCGAGACCATGACAAGTGGTGTGTTGTCTGGCGCATATTTATTTATTTGTTATATATAATGTGTTCGTTTAAAGGGTATTTTTTTTTTCCAAGTTTAACCGCGTTTTTCCCCATCAACAACATTCCCTCGTCCGCAATACCACCTGCCGGGCGCGTGAGCGCGGTGAGTTTACACTTCGTAATTAGTATATTAAAACTGCCTAAACTTTATAAATGCCCTACTCTATATAAAGGGTGTAAAAAGACCCTTAACGAAGCCGACACCTACGTATTCTGCACATCATCAGTACCATTTTTTCTTTCTAGACCATACCTGGGAACTCAATAGTTACTAAGTTATTGAAGGTCAAAGTCGAAAAAATAATAATAACTTAATTTTGTCGTAAGAAACATCAAAATTTCAAGTATTTCCTAACAAAAAATTGCTTCAAAACGTTCAACTCGCAATGTACATCGTGCGTGACCACCCCTTGATTATACGTAACAGCCGCGCACACGCACACAAGCGCATAAGCGGTATGTTGCACGCGTTACATTGCGTAGTCTGTTTTTAGGTTTAAAATTAATACCAAAAAAAAAAATACATTTCCTATTAATCATTATTTTTTTCTGTAACTTGATTTAATGTTCCGAGTGCGTAGACGCCGGCTTCGTTAAGGGTATTTTTACACCCTGTATACCGAATCTTGCTATAAAGTAGATAAGCAAGCACCGCTAGCTTCTATATAACTGTTTTTTTAGTCCCGTTTTAAGGTGATCACGCGAAAATTGTTGGACTAAATTGACGGATTGAAATTTCAAATGTGATATTTTAAAGACCCCCAGACCATTAAAATCAAGTCATCCTTACAATTGATGGCTTAATCACCACGCTTGCAAAACTATTTTGGTCACAAACCACACTTTGTTCGACTTGGGTAACCCCAGTACCTCAAGACTCACCATGCCCACCAGCGCTCTCACCATCAGACCAAAGAGACAAACCAACAATTTAACTTACAAAATGAAAAGTTTTGACGGTTAAGTTCATGAGAACTAAGCCAACCGCAAAATTTCTATATTATGTTATTTGCCCACTCACCGCCAGTCTCCTAAATGTTTGTCCCAGACCTGATGAAGTTCGCCGACAAGATGAAGATGGGCAAGCGCTTCGAGAGCATCTCGCTGGGGCAGGGCCAGGGCCCGCTGGCGGAGGCCATGATGAAGGTGGGCTGCGACTTCGGCAACTGGGTCTTCTTCCAGGTAACATTCATACAGACTTAGTTTATTTTATTTGGTGTAAGGGAAGGTGGTTCACAAAACACGTTCTTAGAATTCATTTTTGAAGTAGAAAACAGTGAAATCAAAATCTAATAAAATTTACTAATATTTTTGAGCGGATAATACAAGGAATTCATCCGGTGGAAACATGATTTGATAAACTTGGCTCGATATAATAAATTCACTAAGTTATTTTCGTGACATTTTATCTTCTATTTTTGGCTTTATTCCTAAAATAATTGATCTGATAATATGGGTCCTATACCAAAACAAAGTTTAAAGATAACCGGAGGGATTTCATCCGATGGTTTTTTTATTACATCTATTAATTTTTTAATCGATTATTTCAGTGATTTTCGGTCCACGTGGCGCTCACCAGTTTCCTTCGGGAATTGTTGTGCAGAGCCACCTCGCCTTAACTCGAATGACTATCTTGTGACACTATACTGTACAAGTTTCCTGTTTCAACTAGTAATTATTTAGAAAAAAATTGCGTTCGGTCTTTTTCATCAATATTTGTTAGTTTAATCTTGGTATCGATAGAGCGGTTTTTAACTAGCGTTTTATACGTGCATATAAGCTCGTTTTTGGAAGCGCATGTAAGTGCGTACAGGCCCGCCTTTTGCCATACGCGTAACTTTTACTTGTGTTGATGCATTGAGCTCGTATAATAACCCATATAAATACTGACTCACCACGAGAATCACAAAGACTCACCGCGTTTGATTTTTATGTGCGCGCGTGTAAGCGCGTATGCCATTGATAGCAACTTTAGATCCTTGTTATATTGTTTGTATTGAATTTTTAATAGAAATTAAAAAAAAACGCAAAGTAAATATTATTCGGAGTAATAAATATATATTTTTGAACATTATAGAAGAGTTCTCCAAAATCTGTCATCATGTCAATTGGCTGGTATGTGAGTGAATAGTTCGCGCAAACCTTCTAGTCCCCTCTGATGTTGATTCGTGCATGCGCATTGCGCAGTACTTCTGAATCTGGGAGTCGTCTCATGTTCTGAGTTGACGTGAACTAAACTTTTTTTCTGATTGTGCAATATAATCAGCCTGCCTGTCCTCAGAACTGCCACCTGTCCCCGTCCTGGATGCCGCTGCTGGAGCTGCACGTGGAGCACATCCAGCCGGAGCTCGTGCACAAGGACTTCCGGCTCTGGCTCACCTCCACGCCCTCGCCGCACTTCCCCGTGGCGCTGCTGCAGAATGGTGAGTGGACCATGCTCAACATGGAGTTTCGTCATACCAGGGAGAGCGAACGATACGAACTGCCCTATGGTCTGCCCAAAAACCTTTCAACCTCCTGATGCCGCGGGCATATAATAGAGTATAAATTTTAATAAAGTAAGTTAAGATAAAATAGAGAATTAAATATAACTAACCACTTACTATACCACATTTACTGACTTTGACTTTGATATTTAAGAACTAGCAATATAGTCGTGGGTCACTGACAACACTTGCCTTAGAGCTGGCGTTACAGATCTTCAGATTCTTCTGGCGTCACCCTCAATGAATTAACGATATATGTTGTTGTCGGGAAAACCCCTAAAAAATCATATATTCCTTTAGGTTACAAAATGACAGTGGAGCCCCCTAGAGGCATCAAAGCAAACCTGCTGAAGGCGTTTGCGAACCAAGTGCCGGACTTCATGGAGTACATCAACTCTGGCGATAGCAAAGTTCCCAATTTTAAGGTTTATTTAAAATCTCGTGTAGATGTGTACTTGACAGTAACAGTATTTTAACATTAGGAATAGTGTCTTGAACGATGTATTTTAAACTGCACAAAAAGTTTCGTTGCTGTCGTTATATGAGTATATAAATGGAACAAAGACAAAGCTTCATACTTTGCATTTGGAGGTTGTAACGTTGTAATTTTCACGCACATCAGTGGATGTGCTTTTCCGAATTTTCCAAATTATTTTTTTTCCTTTTCTACTCTTGTGTATGTGTGTGTGTGTGAGACACAGCTTGACTACTTTTTCTTTTACTTGTGTGTGTGTGTGTGAGACACAGCTTGACTACTGGCCGAGCCGGTACGCGGCCGCCATTTTGAAAAAGCAAAAAGACTCATTGAATGGCACAAAGCAGTTTACGGGATAGCCCTACGGGTTTCTGTACGTGCACGTAGGCTGCCAGTGATCACGCGCACACGTGTAGTAGTGTCACCTGTCACGGTGCGGTTGTTGGAGCTTTTGTCTTAGTTCCGTTTAGTTACTCATGTAAATAGTAAAATATTTATCTCTTTATAAGTAAACTTATCTTCAAGTAAATTAACACAGTAAAAATGTAGTAGAAGTTAACTTATGAGTTCGATTTTTTTTTTCATTTAGGATGAAATTATTTCGACGTATTTTTATGGTATGGTAGTTCATTTAGGATGAAATTAATATGACGCATTTTTATGGTAGTGTTGTATGCGTTTGATTAACTCCATTTATGTATTTAACATAATGTCAATTCCTGAGGTTCCTATTATAAATACCAAAGTTAAAAGTTCCCCTTTTAAGTTGCTGTGCCCTACAGGGCCCATGATGATCTCAATAATTGGTATTTAATAATAACGTCATGTAGATATTTAATTTGCAAATAAATGGAATTTGAACTTCCAGTGGCTCCTGTTCTCCCTATGCCTGTTCCACGGCGTGGTTCTGGAGCGGCGCAAGTTCGGCCCGCTCGGCTTCAACATCCCGTACGAGTTCACGGACGGTGACCTACGGATATGCATCTCGCAGCTCCACATGTTCCTCAACGAGTATGCTGAGGTGCCGCTGAGGGTAAGAACGTCACATTGACTCTACTTCCACCCCTCTTTCTCTTAGTGTGATTAACCAGTTTTAGGAGTTCAATTAGCGTCAACATCACAAAGGTTTCTTCACTCAGTCAAGGCCGCGTGATATATCTACCGGCTAGCGACCCACTATCCACCTATTACCCCCTCTTTCTTCCCTCTTCGTGTTAAACCTGAACCTCGTGTTCTAAAATTTATGAGTCGACATTTCAAAGTGACATCAATTTCTCAAGAATTCTATTCAGTCTTCTTACCCACTGAAGTGCTTTCTGCAACCACGGTTGCATGAAAACAGACGTTTGGACGTGCCAAGTGGGTCGCTTCGTATACTCAACAGGCTCAAATAACTGAATCACTGGGCCGTTTCTTTCCTTTAAAAAAAATTTACATAGACTATGAACTAATGCATCACTCAAAGTCATGCGTTCGATAAAATAAATCAAAGAATTTTTAAATGACAATGACAGAATATGCTTGGTGAAAACTGGCTGCCGCCTATCGTGGATGATGATGTAATATGTGTTCGTAAATTCCTTAAAAATGCTAGAATTATGTATTAGTAAAGGTGTTGTATATCAAAATAATCTTTTCATGTGATCACCAAGTATTTGTCTGAAATATGGACAAATTGGTAAATCATTATTTTTTTTGCTGATAATGTGACTTTTTTATTCTATTTATTTACTTGGTGATTCCTGATAATTAATACCATGTTTCTTACCAAATATTAAAGATAAGGAACGTATCTTTCTATAGCTGAACATATTTTTGTTCTATTTTCGAACATTTATTTTTAGACATTTATTTACTTTATTCATTTATTTCCGCTGACATCGCGAAATTTATTTGCAAACTTTGATATTTTTTATGGTGTTTTTTTCAAGTCAAACTTATGTTTAAAATTATCTAAATAAAAAGAAAAACGAATATTATGATGAATTAAAATATAAAAAACATATGTCATCGTGCTGTATTTTACAATAAAAACTTTTTCGTTCATTAATTCAGAAATTTTTCGCACTAATGAAAATTGATATTTTTTGTAAATTATTACTAAGTATGCTAAGCATATTGTATTTAAAATCAAATAGAGCATCTATTCCTCAGTTAAAAACAGTCATTTGTTCAGCTTAAAGCCACACGTATGACTCATAAATCGCGTTTACATCTCAAGCGGCGAGTGGTACGGAGTGGTGTCAAATTTCATGCGCGGCGCAAGCGCAAAACTGGGCTCCCACCCGCCGTGCCAAGCGCGTGAGTGGTTACATGGCGTATCTCATTACTGCAATTTAGTGATACTAGCCAGGGCTCTGATTCTGAGTTGAATAGCATGATTTGGATAATTGGTGCATACTAAAAATTACAAAAATACGCCATCCAATTTAAATTCCATTGTGATTTAAATAGCAGGATCTAGGCACAGAACTAACAGTTTTTGAACGCCTTTCTAATTACAGAGCTTTTTGAATTAAATCGAATTGCCGCATCAATCAATTGGGTATTCTACTATGTTTGAAAAAGTACTTCAAAATGTAGATTTTCCTTATAAAAAACCACAAAAAAGTATATTTCGGCAAAATAAACACACTTTCTTGCTTTAAAATTAAATTAAATCTCAACCCTTTTTTCATCCCCGTGAAAACGCTGTCAGCCATTTTGGTGACGTAATATTGGTAAAAGCAATCGTGTATGTATGTACGACCGTCGGTATCTATCAACGTCTTCTTCTTCTTCTTTCGTGTCGGCAAGAACACGGGCTAAATCCGACTTGCCCAGAAAGCGGCTACTGTGGTAGCCCTCTGGTTACTGACAAGTAAGTCCTTACGCGAGCAGGTGGTCGGGCACGCGGGACAGTTAGTGAGGTGAGCCATGGTTTGCAGGGGTTCTCCACATTCACAGCTGGCGTCTACGTTGCTTGAGTACCCCCACCGACACAGGTTATCTTTACTTCGACCAACCTGGGTCCTCAGCCTATTTAGACTTCTCCAGGTTGGCCAAGGTTCCTTATACCCTGGAGGCAGATTTTCATCAGGGGGGTACAGTGAATGTGGGTACTCGCTTGCCCAAAGCCTGCACCTCATGTCAGTAGGGATTTCGTCGGTAGGCTGCGTAGATCGCAGGAAGCTTTTGCGGCTTCGCAACCGACCTGTGGCGGGGGAGAGCCCGTAGAGTGGATGTCTCGGGTCGCTTTCCTGTTTTTGTTTTTCAAGCGAACATGTCACTTCTCTACGTACTCTGGGTGGAGCTATTCCCGCAAGAGGAAACAGCATATTGACCGGGGTTGGCTTAAGACAGCCAGTAACTATGCGGCAGGTGTCTTTCAGCTCTGCGTCCACGTCTCTGGTATGTGCTGACCTAGCCCACACTGGACACGCCGTCATTGGATCTATCAACGTCAAGTTGATAGATATGTACCTTTCTGTTTACACGGACCTGACAGTTTTTACCTATATGACGTCACACCAGGGTGGCTCGTGTTTTAGGTCACGTGATATGCAGATAAAAAATTACGACAATATAATAAAACAATCATGTGGTTTCATTACTCAAAATCAGTATATTTAAGCATATTTCTACATCAACTTTAATTTTCATCTCATTTCATAATTTATTTTTCACTACCGAAACTAACCTATTAATCCATTCACTAAAAAAGAAGAAGAAGCTTACAACCTGGAGCCCCTCTTGGGGTGAGGCAGCCGAGCGTCTTAACCTACGGAGTTACACATGCCTGCCATAAGTCAATTCTGTTCCCACCATTTTAGATGCTGACGTACACCGCGGGGCACATTAACTACGGCGGCCGCGTGACGGACGACTGGGACCGGCGGTGTCTTTTGTGTCTCCTAGGAGACTACTACTCGCCGCAAGTGTTGTCAGACCGGTATATGTTCGATGAGACTGGAGCGTATAAGCAGGTACGTATTGAGACAAGCAGCTTTCAAGGGGATACATCAACGTTAAAGATAACATTACATACATTGTTCAGGGCCCAGATTCTGCTATTCAAGTGCCAATGGCATCGTAATTGAATGGCGTGATTTTGACAGTACGAGGTGCATTCAATAAGTACCTAGCCTCATCGCCAGAGGGCGCTGTAGTTTCAAAAGAGTTTTACCACAGTGTAGCACATTCTTTTTTAATTCTTTTTTCAAATTTTCATTCCAATCCCTTCATTTGTTTTAATTTGACAACTTATGGAAGCGAACGTGTCGATCGGTTTTACAAAAATGGAAAAAGAGCAATATCGTTCGGTGATTCGATTCCTATTTTTGGAAGGGAAAACGCGCCTCGAAATCAAAGAGCGCTTGGATGCTGTGTACGGTGACTCTTCTCCATCGATGGCCACCGTCAAGAATTGGTTCAACGAGTTTGCACGTGGCCGTACGTCGGTTTTTGATGAACCACGTCCAGGTGCACCGAAAACAGCTGCTACGGGGGAAAACATTAAAAAAATCCATGATCTCGTATTGGCAGATCGCCGATTGAAGGTTCGGGAGCTAGCTGAGACTGTAGCCATTTCAGAAGGAACAGTGCATCATATTCTTCACCAGGAACTCGGCATGAGAAAGCTGTCGGCGCGATGGTGCCGCGTTTACTCACACCGGAAAACAAGCGCAACCGTGAGACCACATCGGAGACGTGTTTGGCGCTGTTTAAGCGGAATCCAGCGGAGTTTTTGCGTCGTTTTGTGACCGTCGATGAAACCTGGATCCACTGGTACACACCAGAGACCAAGGAGCAATCAAAACAATGGATCCAGACCGGGGAACGTGCTCCAAAGAAGGCGAAAACTGTAAAATCGGCCGGAAAAGTTATGGCCACCGTTTTCTGGGATTCACATGGTGTGATCTACATCGATTACCTCGAGAAGGGAAAAACAATTACAGGGCTTTACTATGCCGATTTTTTAGGCCGATTCGACGCCGAATTAAAGAAAAAACGACCCCATCTGGCGAAGTTAAAAGTGCTGTTTCACCACGACAACGCACCGGTTCACACGTCTGCCGTTGCCATGGCCAAATTGGTCGAATTACGCTACAAATTGCTGCCCCATCCACCGTATTCTCCAGATTTGGCCCCTTGTGACTTCTTTCTGTTTCCTAATCTGAAAAAATCACTCGCCGGGAATAGATATGGATCAAATGAGGAGGTCATCGCCGCCACGGAGGCCTATTTTGCAGAGTTTGACAAAAACTATTTTTCGGACGGGTTAAAAAAGTTGGAGCATCGCTGGGCTAAGTGTATCGAACTAAAAGGAGACTATGTTGAAAAATAAATTGCCACTATTCCAAAATTTTCGTTTACTTTTTGTAGGCTAAGTATTTATTGAATGACCCTCGTAATTATGGATCAACAATCCAAATCATGCAATTCAATTACGATACCATTGGCATTTGAATAGCAGAATCGGGCCACTTTTCTGAGAGTATGTTTTTCCTCGTGTTTTGGAAACTTCAAAAATTACAAAAAGGTACTCGTTTATTACAAAATTTCTAAATGAATTCTGTTCTTTATGTCAAAGGGATAAGGTTGCGTTTCAGTTGACGGTTACGTGACCTCAGTCGTATACCTAACTTGAGCTGAAAATAACTGAGATAAATAAAAAATAAATCATCATCATCATCATCATCATTTCAGCCGAACGACGCCCACTGCTGGGCAAAGGCCTCCCCCAAGGATCTCCACAACGATCGGTCCTGCGCTGTGCGCATCCAGCGGCTTCCCGCGACCTTGACCAGATCGTCGGTCCACCTTGTAGAGGGCCTGCCCACGGAACGTCGTCCGGTACGCGGTCGCCATTCGAGAACCTTTCCGCCCCAACGGCCATCGGTTCTCCGCGCTATGTGTCCCGCCCACTGCCACTTCAGCGATGCAATCCTTCGAGCGATGTCGGTTGTTTTTGTTCTCCTGCGGATCTCATCATTTCTGATTCGATCGAGCAGGGAAATACCAAGCATCGCTCTCTCCATTGCTCGCTGGGTGATCTTGAGCCTTCTTATGAGACCCATAGTAAGGGACCACGTCTCACTCCCATAGGTCATTACTGGCAACACACACTGGTCAAAGACTTTTGTCTTGAGACACTGAGGAATGAAAAAATAAATATCACATGTCATTTACTAACGAATTCAGTCAAATCGACTCCAAAATTCATAATCTAACTACATCCTATCACTAACGGGAAAAGGATTTGTTGTTTAAAATTACCAAAAAGACTGTCAGTCATGTCATTTACGGTCAAATTGGTCAATCAAAAACGGTAATTTTTGGTCATCTGATGCTTGATTGAATTTTACTAAATTTGTCATGTATTGTTATGTTTATTTATATTGTCAGATTCAGTCATCTTACATCTCCAGTCAGGTGTTACGAACTTAAACCTTTATCTATGCCATACCATGTAGATTGCATGAAAAATGTGGCTCTAATGTTGATGAATATTCTCAGCAAACTCCAAGCTCAACAGTGGAGGACTACATCAAGTACATCCGCACGCTGCCGTTGAACGACGACCCGTCGCTGTTCGGGCTCCACGGGAACGCCAACATCAGCTACGCCATGTCCGAGACCAACACTTGCCTCAGTAAGTCTCAGTGTTACACGTCTCGGGCGCACGAGTACGCCAACATCAGCTACGCCATGTCCGAGACCAACACTTGCCTCAGTAAGTCTCAGTGTTACACGTCTCGGGCGCACGAGTACGCCAACATCAGCTACGCCATGTCCGAGACCAACACTTGCCTCAGTAAGTCTTAGTGTTACACGTCTCGGGCGCACGAGTACGCCAACATCAGCTACGCCATGTCCGAGACCAACACTTGCCTCAGTAAGTCTCAGTGTTACACGTCTCGGGCGCACGAGTACGCCAACATCAGCTACGCCATGTCCGAGACCAACACTTGCCTCAGTAAGTCTCAGTGTTACACGTCTCGGGCGCACGAGTACGCCAACATCAGCTACGCCATGTCCGAGACCAACACTTGCCTCAGTAAGTCTCAGTGTTACACGCCTCGGGCGCACGAGCACGCCAACATCAGCTACGCCATGTCCGAGACCAACACTTGCCTCAGTCAGTCTCAGTGTTACACGCCTCGGGCGCACGAGTACGCCAACATCAGCTACGCCATGTCCGAGACCAACACTTGCCTCAGTAAGTCTCAGTGTTACACGCCTCGGGCGCACGAGTACGCCAACATCAGCTACGCCATGTCCGAGACCAACACTTGCCTCAGTAAGTCTCAGTGTTACACGTCTCGGGCGCACGAGTACGCCAACATCAGCTACGCCATGTCCGAGACCAACACTTGCCTCAGTAAGTCTCAGTGTTACACGTCTCGGGCGCACGAGTACGCCAACATCAGCTACGCCATGTCCGAGACCAACACTTGCCTCAGTAAGTCTCAGTGTTACACGTCTCGGGCGCACGAGTACGCCAACATCAGCTACGCCATGTCCGAGACCAACACTTGCCTCAGTAAGTCTCTGAGTCTCTGACTTTGTTTAACTTTAAACATGGATTGTCAGAATAAGAATCAGCACTACCAGGACATCAAGCAGAACCTTCTTGGTAAAAATCATACGAACACGAGTATTTCAAAACGGTGAAACTGAAAATGGAAGAACGGCATTTCCGGATATGCCACCGAATCGTCAGTTTTTTGAATCGGAGCTTCGTTTACCATTTCATCTTCTGAAATCCTCACAGCTTAAAAGGCATACATCATAATAATATTAACTTTTTTTTTCATCCTTATGATTAGCACCACCATATTACAGATACGCTGCGAAACCTTCAACCAAAGGAGATCAGCGGCGGTGGAGGGCTGACCGCGGAGGAGATGACGGAGCGAGCTGCCAAGGAGATACTCGGAGTCATGCCGCCCGCCCTCGACCAGAAATACATCACTACCACGTAAGGCCTCATTAAGATTAATAATAACAACAACGCTATGTAACAAAAAAGTGGTAAAATAAATAAAAAATATATTATTTAATCACTAATATAGATAGAAAGAATAACATTGATTATTTTCATAGACATCGCATTCCTAAGCATCACAACTTTTCAACCCAACAATTACAAAGGGAAAAACAGACAACGGTGTGTTAGGATGTCCAAAAAATAAATTGGAGCTAAAACCTAAACCTAAAAGGCCTATAGGCTATTACAGGCCATACTCTGATTTTAAATAAATAACAAATATATTTTTTAATATCATAATTAAATTAAATCAATAAATTCCCAAGCATTCTAAATCATAAAATCTCACCATTCCTGAAAATAAGCCAAGCTTTCAAACACATGCTATAATTGGAGCTCATCCGTCAATGCTAATTTCAATCTTGAAATCGGCAAATGCATATTATGATGGATGGAGTATTGCCGAGCTTGGAGGCTACGGCTGTTATTTCCGATTAGACACTTTTCAACCACGGTAAACAAATATTTGTGTGAAAAGTTAATTCTCATCTTTCCTTAGGATATTATTGTTTGTCTATTTTATTATTATTAAGAGTAAACATTTGATTCTTTGTTTTTTTGTTTGTATTGAATAGGCTCCAAAACTACTGATCCGATCGTGAAAATTATTTTAATAACAGAAAGATAAATTATTCAAGAGGATTTTAGGCTATATTTTATTTTATGATTGAACAAAAAAATCAGTGAAAAATAATAGTAAATGTAAATCAAGTCGGAGAAAAGCGGGTAAAATGGTCGCCAGCTGTCAAACATTTGACAGAACGAAGTCTGTCTTGGGGCCTAGGCCCCCTGGGCAGCTTGTTACTTATAATTGATAATAATCACTCGCAGGTGTTTCCAGGCCTGCAACGCGCGATTTATGCCCTGGCATTGCGTGCGTGCATCAGCTGCAGTAACCGTTTACCATCAGGTGGTTAGTTTTTTTTTTTTACTAAAATAGTATAAAAGAAATTCTAAATCCACAGCTACCCAGTCTCCTACAAAGAGTCCCTCAACACAGTCTTAATCCAAGAGGCGATCCGCTACAACCGGCTGCTAGGCGTCATCAACAACTCTCTACGGGACTTGCTGAAGGCGCTCAAAGGCCTGGTGGTGATGTCGGAAGCCCTGGAGAGCATGGCCGCGAATCTCGCCAGGAATGCTGTTCCGCTCATGTGGAGTTCTAAAGCTTATCCGTCGCTGAAACCTCTGGGTGAGATTTTTTGTGATTCTGAGATTTGGGGATTTTTAACGGATTTTAGTTATGTTGTAATAAAAGAGATTATATTCGTTTTGTTGTAATAGAATATAGGCTAATAATTAATGTACTAAAATACTTGAGCTCGCCAGTTAAATTCGCGATTTCAGTCGTTTTACATCACTCGAGATAGTTAGTCTCGTGGGTCATGATGGGTCCTTTGAGTATTTTCAGTTCTCTAAAGTCTCGTGGGTCATGATGGGTCCTTTGAGTATTTTCAGTTATCAGTATTTTTAGTCTTTATTCCTATGTATAGTTGTATTTAATAACATTAAATTTTTTACTTTGTTCGATAAACTTAAATACATACGAGTACATATCGCTTTAGGTGAGAAATGGTTTGGTATTAAGGTCTTAACATAGCAGGGGCTAGCCAAAGGTTAAACGCTGCAAACGTTTCGACATGTTAAATGTACGGTAGTGACATTAGCACTCGTCTAATTGAAATGACGTTTGATGTCAGTTCCATACCTTTTTTGACACGTTGGAATGAAAGTAGCGTGTTGCTCTTGGTTAGGGCTTCGAGACCAGAGAAGTCTTTTAAGCTCGATGCGGGGCCGATTAGATAACTCTATTGTTACAGATATTTTATTGTAATACCTAGTTAATACTTAGTTTGTACTGACTAACAATTTTATTTATTAATTGTTTATATGGCCTTAAGTTTATATTCTTTTATGTTTGATTTTTTTTTCCATTGTTTTTTACACTCAGTAGGTTTATTTGTATCAAAAGGACACATTGTACTTTACTAACGCCTGTTGTAAACCCAAAACAAGTTAGAAAGAGAAACTGCTGAGTTTCTCGCCGGATCTTCTCAGCAAGAAACAACTCCGACGCGGTGGTAGAGTCGCATTATATCTGTATACTGTGTATTAATATATCTATATTATTATAGTAATTATGTCTATTATTTAGTAAATCTTGCTTTAAATTTGACGATTAAAAAGTACTTACTGTTAAAGTCTATTTGAATAAAGTTGTTTGAGTATGAGTTATTTGAGACCCTGGCGGCCTGGGCACATGGATAATGCCTTTTTGTAATTTTTTTGTTAAATGTTTGTCACTTAAAGTCGTGCCCTCGTCGGCCTTGGGTAAGTGTTCAAAGTAGGCACTTTGAACACTTACCCAGTTGCTTACACTTACAGGCCTCAGCAAGCTTATCTTTCCTATAAGGCTATAGGAAAGATAAGCTTGCTCAGGACTGTAGTATTAAGTAATAATTTAAATAAAATCATTAAATATTTGCCATTGACTCGAAAAGAAGAAGACTAATAATCAGCCTTCCATATGGTTACCAGCTGCATGGGTGAAGGACCTATGCCTCCGCGTGCAGTTCATGCAGGGCTGGGTGGAGGGCGGCATCCCGAAGGTGTTCTGGATCTCCGGCTTCTACTTCCCGCAGGCCTTTCTCACCGGCGCGCTGCAGAACTACGCCAGGAAGCATGTTATTGCTATTGATACTATATCTTATGCGTTTGAGGTACGTGATTGTTTTTTTGTTTAATTTTAAACTAGGTGCCCCGAAAGACTTTGTCCTCTCAAAGTTATAATGTTTGACAGCTGGGAACCGAGTGGTTTGTTTGTAAAAAGAAGTGTTTTATTTATAATTTTTCTCGTAATTTTTACTTACGTTTTTTCTCTCCATGAAACCTTTTTTTACCAAAAATATTACCTTTTATAAAAAATGCATTTTATATGCAGATGATATTACTGTAGTCATCCCTTGTACCAATGATCAGGAATTGTACACTAACCTAGATATAACCCTTAAATGTATAACTGAATAGCTTAAGGAACATAATTTACAGCTAAATTTCAACAAAACAAAGTTAATGCAATTCCACCCTAGACAAAAGCAACCTTTAAAAATAAACAACGTTCACGATGACTGCAAGCTAGATTCCGTGAGTACATGTACATTGTTGGGCCTAGAAGTAGAGTCTAACATGAACTGGAAAAGCCACATGGATAAGTTAGCAAGTAAACTGTCAGGATTTACGTATGCACTCTACCACCTAAAGAGGGTTACGGATTTAGAAACAGCAACTAGTGCTTATTTCGCCTTTGCCCATGCTTGGCTTAGATATGCTGTGATTCTCTGGGGAAATGGTACGGAAAGTGATCGTATATTTATCCTACAAAAGCGATGTATTCGAATATTAGCTAATATAACGCAGAGAGAAACATGTAGACCTTAATTCATTAAATTTAACTTTGACCTCCTTATACATATTGGAAATGTGCATTTTCTTTAAAAAATATCCCCACCTTTACACACAAGCTGATAGCTATTATGCTCAGTCCCGTAATCTCCGTCGCAAACACAGACTGGTAGCCCCTCTCACGAAGCTACATATTGTTAGTTCGGGACCATACCACATGTCGGTAAAGATATTTAATAAATTACCTCTTTTAATAAAGGGTATAAATAGTTTGTCCTCATTTAGTTCTAGTGTAAAAAGATTTTTGCTATCTAACTGTTTTTATTCTGTGCAGGAGTATTTTGAAAGTGTTTAAATTGATTATAAATGTTAAAATGTGCATGAAAACATAAGTTTGTAAATAACTTACCTTATTATTCCAAAAATATCTTGCAGTGCCCTAGCAGGGTTCATGTGTATGTACTATATTTTTATTTAAGACCTGTAACTTACCACATGAAGCATCGAATAAATGAATTATGAATATGTAATAAAAAATTAGGCCCAATCGGTTGGGGTATTCTAAAGTTTTGCGCTTAGCAATACATTAGGCGATCTGTTTTTATTTTTATAGATTACACAATTAATATTAACATGAGCTGGTGGCGGATACACAGTGTGTACAAAGACCCACATTTTGTCTCTTCTTGATTTTATTAAAGAAAACAATAGTTATTACCATTACAAACATCAAAGTAAAACTCCGAAATTGATATGGCTAATAAATTTTGTGGAATTTTTTTCAAAGTTTGCTATAACAGGGCCCGAAAATCCACTAAAAGTTTTTTTTAAATAACAATACGTGTTATTATAATTTTGATTATTTCAATTGAATAAACATACAATACTACACCTTTGGACAACTTTTTGTAGAGTTACTGAGATTCTATCAAGAAATATAAATTAGTTTTTCATTTTCGGTTTTATTTTTTTGTTCAACTATAACGCCGTATTAGATCGAGATTTTTATATTAAACGATAGCTTAAACAAGCCTTTATGAGCAGTATTTAATTCACAATCTAATACCGCGTCATTCAGAAGTTACAGGTAATATAAATTATATCCGGATTTTTTGTACCTAGGTTGTCACTTCTGACCATTATTTAATATATCCGGAATCAGATTGATTTTATTAGAGATTTCAACTTCTTACGTACGTTTTGATGAAATGCTACATGTGACATGGGAAGGAGTCCACCGTCGTAAAGCAAATGCTCAAACCCCATGTCAATACATGTAGCATGCAGGTGCCGGGGGTGAGGCATCATGGAGCCGTTCCAGACTCATGATGCCACTTTGCCTCAGCAGGACCTGACCCGCCCTGCTGAGAGATGTCCATGCCCTCCTAGCAATAAGACCAGAGGACTTATTGCTAGGAGGGCATGAGGGCGCCAACTCTCATGCTGGTCAACGAGTGGCATTTTGTGAAGTTGTGGATAGCGCCACAACCGACACTCTTCAACCTCCGGGGGTGTTGGCAAATACACGAGGAGAAGATTGTGGAAGCTGTTCGAATACGAATTTCTTAACTCGCTTGGAAGCTTTAAGTTATTCAAGGGAAAAGTCAAAGATTTATCGCCAGCTGAACGAATGTGTGTTGTTTTTGATTATTTTGGTTCTCAATACCAATTATCACGAAACAGTAATGAGTTTAATAGCATACTTACAGCATTCATTAGTAAAACCTTAAAATTATTGAGAGACTGTAAAGGGAACGAACCTTATTTTTTTAAAAAACATGCAGACTGAGTGGGACACTTATAAGCGGACAATTGAAATGGAGAATTCTTGAGGAAGCTGAACGCGAAATGTTATCTCCAAGGAGTAAAAAGTTTAAAACTTTGAGCAGGGCTCATCAACACAGATCCAAGAAAAATCTTCGAGACATTCTCGATGAAAACGCCACATGTAGCAAAATAAAAGCTTTCGTTTCTTAGTTAAAATTAACGTGAATCCTCTCCCAAATACGTCTGTCAAAAGCTTAGAAACCATAATTAATTTGTGCCTGGCATCTGAAACAGCAGCAACTGAAATACTTAAAAAAATTGAAAGTCCTGCTCCTATACCATACACTCCCGAAGAGGCCGTATCCATCATAATTAATAAGAATTTGTCAGTCGAGACATACAATCGATTTCATTTAGACATGAAAAATCTTGGTTCTGACATATATCCGCCATATTACATGGTACAAGAGGCAAAGAAAGCCTGTTACCCTGATCAAATCCAAGTTTCTGAAAGGGAAGCTTCTGTACCTATTAATAATTTGGTGCGGCACACTTTTCATCGTCTATTTACTTTAACTGACGAAGTTTTTGTCAAGTACTGCACAGATAACCAAGTCCAGTCAATAGACTGCACTTTTAGAGGCATCTGGGGATTCGACGGATCGACTGGTCAATCTCCATACAAACAATCATTCTCAGATGCAGGGAGTGGCGAATATAGCATTTTTGCAACCACATATACCCCACTACAGATTGTAACTAATACAAATGTTATAATATGGACGAATCCTACGCCGCAGTCTTATCGATATTGCAGGCCCCTACACATTCAATATAGAAAAGAATCAAAAGAATTAATTATTTCTGAAAAACACAATATACAAATTGATAATCTTACCCCTTTGATGACACAGAAAACTCGAAGGCCATGAAATAAAAGTTGAGCATCAACTACATTGCGCAGCAATTGACGGAAAAGTCCTAAACGCAATTTTAGATACATCTTCCCAATTACGCTGCCCTTATTGTGACTTGACGTCAGCTCAATTTAATAAACTTGAAATAGCTTTTTCTATGCCAATTGAAGAAGAGCACTTAAAATATGGAATAAGCACGCACGCCTGGATCAGAGCCTTGGAATTTGTGCTTAAGCTTGGCTATAAAGTTGAGGTGAAACGATGGCGAATTCCAACAAAATCGGAGGATTACCGCTTGGGTGAGGAGCGAAAAAAGAAAGTCCAAGCCGAATACAGACAAGAAATGGGCTTATTGGTAGATGTGGTGCGTCCTACTTCAGGCAACACAAACGACGGAAATACGGCTCGTACCGCCTTTTCTGATCCACATCGTGCCACTTTCGCCGAAATTTTGAACATAGATAAAGGGCTTCTCGACGATATTTACGTAATTTTGACAGTATTATCAAGTAACTTGCCCATTGATCCAGCTAAATTTGGCCATTTTTGTAGAGATTTAGCATACAAGTATGTGGAGAAATATAACTGGCACCCTATGACAGGTACTTTTCATAAAATTCTAGTACATAGTGCTAGAATAATAGAATTGTCCCCTTTACCAATTGGGATGCTCTCAGAGCAAGGAGCAGAAACGGGAGCACCATTCTAGAAGCAGCAATGTCTGATTTGTTCCACAGGGCACTGGTCTCCTCAGACCCCGTAATAACTGATTTTGGGATAAAAGAAAGAAAACATAAACTAAAGAAGAATGCCTATTAAAATCTGATTACTCAGTCCCGGATATTGTTGAGAATGACCAATTAATCTTAACTAATGAAGACTAAGATAAATTATCTTTTTTATTGTTGATGTGAAATTGATGAAAAATATTATTGGTATCCGGATATAAAATGTGACAGCCCTGAAGAAAAAAGAAATTCTTATATATTTTCTGAATAACGCGGAATTAGATTATGAATTAAATACTGCTCATAATGGCTTGTTTAAGCTATCGTTAAATATAAGAATCTCGATGAAATTTATTTTCAAAAATGAAAATAAATTTATTTCTTGATAGAATCTCAGTAACTCTACAACAACTTGTCAAAAGGTGTTTTTGTATGTATATTAAATTGAAATAATCAAAAGTGAAATAACACGTATATTTATTTATGAATATTTTTTTTGAAATTTCCGGACCCAGTTATAAGCAAACTTTGATTTTTGTTTCCAGAAAAAATGTATAAGCCATATCAATTTCGGAGTTTTACTCTGATGTTTGTAATGGTAATAACTATTGTATTTTTTTAATAAAACCAAGACGAGACAGAATAGGGGTCTTTAAGATTGGCAACGTCACATTTATGGAACATTTTCGTGATTTATTTTTGTTATTTTTTTTATTCTGCTATGTTTAGCTTATTACTATGATGGAAACACATTAAATCGTCAAATATCTTACTGCTTAATATAAATAAAAACCAGCGCTAACTACAGAACTGTGAATGTTTCTAACGGATATTTAGTTCAATTAAAATGCGGCTCAAAAACCCCGCCGCTAGGGATCGAAATTTGAATTTTTAATCTTTTCTTTTCTGTTATTTATTTATTATGTCTTATATAAAGATACAAATAACCTAGAAAACAATAAGGACTACAAAAGAACAGGTTAGGTTATCTCTAAAAAGAGTTTTTTTATTTATCTATGGATCCCCCGCAGGCTCTCGCGGGCGCGCCGGCCAAGCGCGCGGAGGACGGCTGCTGCGTGCGCGGGCTGTTCCTGGAGGGCGCGCGCTGGAACGCCGGGGACATGGCGCTGGAGGAGAGCCGCGCCAAGGAGCTGCACACAGGTCCGGGTGACTATAGCTGGCACAGCTTACATCCACCTGTAGCTAAGCCGGCAAGCGCGCGGAGGACGGCTGCTGCGTGCGCGGGCTGTTCCTGGAGGGCGCGCGCTGGAACGCCGGGGACATGGCGCTGGAGGAGAGCCGCGCCAAGGAGCTGCACACAGGTCCGGGTGACTATAGCTGGCACAGCTTACATCCACCTGTAGCTAAGCCGGCAAGCGCGCGGAGGACGGCTGCTGCGTGCGCGGGCTGTTCCTGGAGGGCGCGCGCTGGAACGCCGGGGACATGGCGCTGGAGGAGAGCCGCGCCAAGGAGCTGCACACAGGTCCGGGTGACTATAGCTGGCACAGCTTACATCCACCTGTAGCTAAGCCGGCAAGCGCGCGGAGGACGGCTGCTGCGTGCGCGGGCTGTTCCTGGAGGGCGCGCGCTGGAACGCCGGGGACATGGCGCTGGAGGAGAGCCGCGCCAAGGAGCTGCACACAGGTCCGGGTGACTATAGCTGGCACAGCTTACATCCACCTGTAGCTAAGCCGGCAAGCGCGCGGAGGACGGCTGCTGCGTGCGCGGGCTGTTCCTGGAGGGCGCGCGCTGGAACGCCGGGGACATGGCGCTGGAGGAGAGCCGCGCCAAGGAGCTGCACACAGGTCCGGGTGACTATAGCTGGCACAGCTTACATCCACCTGTAGCTAAGCCGGCAAGCGCGCGGAGGACGGCTGCTGCGTGCGCGGGCTGTTCCTGGAGGGCGCGCGCTGGAACGCCGGGGACATGGCGCTGGAGGAGAGCCGCGCCAAGGAGCTGCACACAGGTCCGGGTGACTATAGCTGGCACAGCTTACATCCACCTGTAGCTAAGCCGGCAAGCGCGCGGAGGACGGCTGCTGCGTGCGCGGGCTGTTCCTGGAGGGCGCGCGCTGGAACGCCGGGGACATGGCGCTGGAGGAGAGCCGCGCCAAGGAGCTGCACACAGGTCCGGGTGACTATAGCTGGCACAGCTTACATCCACCTGTAGCTAAGCCGGCAAGCGCGCGGAGGACGGCTGCTGCGTGCGCGGGCTGTTCCTGGAGGGCGCGCGCTGGAACGCCGGGGACATGGCGCTGGAGGAGAGCCGCGCCAAGGAGCTGCACACAGGTCCGGGTGACTATAGCTGGCACAGCTTACATCCACCTGTAGCTAAGCCGGCAAGCGCGCGGAGGACGGCTGCTGCGTGCGCGGGCTGTTCCTGGAGGGCGCGCGCTGGAACGCCGGGGACATGGCGCTGGAGGAGAGCCGCGCCAAGGAGCTGCACACAGGTCCGGGTGACTATAGCTGGCACAGCTTACATCCACCTGTAGCTAAGCCGGCAAGCGCGCGGAGGACGGCTGCTGCGTGCGCGGGCTGTTCCTGGAGGGCGCGCGCTGGAACGCCGGGGACATGGCGCTGGAGGAGAGCCGCGCCAAGGAGCTGCACACAGGTCCGGGTGACTATAGCTGGCACAGCTTACATCCACCTGTAGCTAAGCCGGCAAGCGCGCGGAGGACGGCTGCTGCGTGCGCGGGCTGTTCCTGGAGGGCGCGCGCTGGAACGCCGGGGACATGGCGCTGGAGGAGAGCCGCGCCAAGGAGCTGCACACAGGTCCGGGTGACTATAGCTGGCACAGCTTACATCCACCTGTAGCTAAGCCGGCAAGCGCGCGGAGGACGGCTGCTGCGTGCGCGGGCTGTTCCTGGAGGGCGCGCGCTGGAACGCCGGGGACATGGCGCTGGAGGAGAGCCGCGCCAAGGAGCTGCACACAGGTCCGGGTGACTATAGCTGGCACAGCTTACATCCACCTGTAGCTAAGCCGGCAAGCGCGCGGAGGACGGCTGCTGCGTGCGCGGGCTGTTCCTGGAGGGCGCGCGCTGGAACGCCGGGGACATGGCGCTGGAGGAGAGCCGCGCCAAGGAGCTGCACACAGGTCCGGGTGACTATAGCTGGCACAGCTTACATCCACCTGTAGCTAAGCCGGCAAGCGCGCGGAGGACGGCTGCTGCGTGCGCGGGCTGTTCCTGGAGGGCGCGCGCTGGAACGCCGGGGACATGGCGCTGGAGGAGAGCCGCGCCAAGGAGCTGCACACAGGTCCGGGTGACTATAGCTGGCACAGCTTACATCCACCTGTAGCTAAGCCGGCAAGCGCGCGGAGGACGGCTGCTGCGTGCGCGGGCTGTTCCTGGAGGGCGCGCGCTGGAACGCCGGGGACATGGCGCTGGAGGAGAGCCGCGCCAAGGAGCTGCACACAGGTCCGGGTGACTATAGCTGGCACAGCTTACATCCACCTGTAGCTAAGCCGGCAAGCGCGCGGAGGACGGCTGCTGCGTGCGCGGGCTGTTCCTGGAGGGCGCGCGCTGGAACGCCGGGGACATGGCGCTGGAGGAGAGCCGCGCCAAGGAGCTGCACACAGGTCCGGGTGACTATAGCTGGCACAGCTTACATCCACCTGTAGCTAAGCCGGCAAGCGCGCGGAGGACGGCTGCTGCGTGCGCGGGCTGTTCCTGGAGGGCGCGCGCTGGAACGCCGGGGACATGGCGCTGGAGGAGAGCCGCGCCAAGGAGCTGCACACAGGTCCGGGTGACTATAGCTGGCACAGCTTACATCCACCTGTAGCTAAGCCGGCAAGCGCGCGGAGGACGGCTGCTGCGTGCGCGGGCTGTTCCTGGAGGGCGCGCGCTGGAACGCCGGGGACATGGCGCTGGAGGAGAGCCGCGCCAAGGAGCTGCACACAGGTCCGGGTGACTATAGCTGGCACAGCTTACATCCACCTGTAGCTAAGCCGGCAAGCGCGCGGAGGACGGCTGCTGCGTGCGCGGGCTGTTCCTGGAGGGCGCGCGCTGGAACGCCGGGGACATGGCGCTGGAGGAGAGCCGCGCCAAGGAGCTGCACACAGGTCCGGGTGACTATAGCTGGCACAGCTTACATCCACCTGTAGCTAAGCCGGCAAGCGCGCGGAGGACGGCTGCTGCGTGCGCGGGCTGTTCCTGGAGGGCGCGCGCTGGAACGCCGGGGACATGGCGCTGGAGGAGAGCCGCGCCAAGGAGCTGCACACAGGTCCGGGTGACTATAGCTGGCACAGCTTACATCCACCTGTAGCTAAGCCGGCAAGCGCGCGGAGGACGGCTGCTGCGTGCGCGGGCTGTTCCTGGAGGGCGCGCGCTGGAACGCCGGGGACATGGCGCTGGAGGAGAGCCGCGCCAAGGAGCTGCACACAGGTCCGGGTGACTATAGCTGGCACACCTTACATCCACCTGTAGCTAATCAGAGCTTGTATTATGGGTGTCGGACACACATTTGAGTACACCCAGACAGAGAACAAACACAATCGTTCAACACCCTCGTGCCGTGCTGGTGGCGGCACTTAAAATAATACTTACCACCGCCCCATCTCCTTTCCGTGGGTGTCGTAAGTGGCGACTAAGAGAGCCCTGCAGCAGACCATCTGCTCTTCAGGTGGGAGACATAGTATGTCGGCCGGTTGACGACCACCATGCAGGTGCGTAAAACCCGCCAAGTGACTCTGACCTATCTCGGTCAGGTCGCGTTCCGGGATCAGCACTGCACTAACCGGTGCCAGGGCAGGCCTTCAAGGTGAGTATGTAATGTGTGTGAGCTCAGTAATTCCTGTGCATTATTGTGCTTGTCATCCTCATATCTGGACCTCACGACTGCTTTCCATCAAGTAGAGTGAGGTCATTTTGACGGGCACTATATATATATATTTTTAAACATGAGTGTTCATCCCAGGTGAAGATACGTGGCGTGGTAATACTGGTTTCTCTATACCGTCCCTAAAAGGGATTGAGTGCAAAACGTTAAGTTTTTAGTCGGTAGGAGACCAACATAACCGCGCTGTTACCCCGGACAGCGTGGTATCCATGAGAATTTTCATAACTGAAAAAAAGGTAAAAGTAAAGTAAAAGTAAAAGTAAAAAATATCTTTATTCATATAGACTTATAAAAAGTACTTATGACATGTCATGTAACAAAAAAAAAATTGTAGCAAAAATATACTGAATAAAAATAAACTTACATAAAATAATACTATGATAGTTCATATCATAATTAAATATAATGTGACTCTACCACCGGTTCGGAGGTTGTTTCCGATCGAGAAGACTCCGGCAAGAAACTCGATGGTTACTCTTTTCAATCTTGTTGTTATACACAAAAATGGAATTGACAGAGTAAAGTCATAACAAAAAAGTGTGCAGAGGAGCAGATTATACCTAAGATGACCACAAATTCTTATCATTTAAGAAATCGTCAACACTATAATAACCCCGCTTCATTAACTTAGCTTTAATTTGTGACTTAAACTTGTGAAGAGGCAGTTCAACAAGAGTTTGCGGAATCTTATTAAAATATTTTACACATTGACCAACAAATGATTTCCCTACCTTATGCAGTCTTAGACTGGGAGTTACGAGCTTATTTTTATTTCTGGTATTGAGTTTATGAACATCACTGTTTTTCTTGAAGAGATGCAAATTTTTACGGACATATACTACATTATCGTAAATAAATTGAGAGTACACAGTTAAAATATCTATCTCTTTGAATACTTCACGAAGCGAGTCGCGTGGTCTAAGGTTGTAAATGGAGCGGATGGCTCTTTTTTGAAGAACAAAGATGGTGTTGAGATCCGCTGCCGAGCCCCACAACTGAAGACCATACGACATAACACTGTGAAAATAACTGAAGTACACTAATCTTGCTGTTGCGATATCAGTCAGGAGCCTTATTTTTCTAACAGCATAAGCTGCCGAACTAAGTCTTCCTGCCAGGGCAGAAATATGCGGACCCCACTGTAACTTGGAATCGAGAGTAATTCCCAGAAATACAGTGGAATTCGCAATCTCTAATGGCTCGTTATTCATGTTTATAATGGTATCGACCTGTCTTACATTGGGCATAGAAAATTTGATACATTTGGTCTTCTTAGCATTAAGCAGTAAATTGTTACTCGTGAACCAATGCAGTACCTTAGAAAGAGTATTATTTACGTCGTCAAGTGCTTTGTTACTTCTATCTACGTTAAAAATTAGAGAAGTGTCATCAGGAAATAATACAATCCCACATAGGTCTTTGACAAAATAAGGCAGGTCATTTATATAGATTAAAAACAGCAGAGGACCCAATATTGATCCCTGGGGCACGCCCATACGTATGGTGGCACCGGAAGAGTTCGTACCATTGATACTCACTTTTTGGATTCTATCAGTGAGGTAAGATTCTATAAGGCTAAGTGAAATATTTGAAACACCGTAATGCCTCAGCTTAATCAGTAAGATTTCATGATCTACGCAGTCAAATGCTTTTGATAAATCACAAAAAACTCCTATTGCATCTTGCTTGCCTTCCCACGCATCAAATATGTGTTTGATGAGCGCGACACCTGCATCGGTTGTATTCCTATTTTTAGTGAATCCAAATTGATTACTATGTAATAAGTTATTCAAAGCAAAGTGAGAATGTAATTGATTCAATATTATTTTTTCAAAAATTTTACTTATAGCTGGTAGAATAGAAATAGGTCTATAATTGGATGGGTCACTTTTCTCACCTGACTTATAAAGGGGTATGACTTTACTAAATTTCATTAAATTAGGGAACTGACCCTTGTCTACACAGTTATTAAAAAGTAACGCTAAACTAGGGGAGATGGCATCTATGACTGATTTAAGTATATCAACAGAAATACCCCATAAATCCTCCGTTTTTTTTGTGTTAAGTTCTTTAAACGATTTGAGGATGGTATGAGGAGATATATGATCAAAGCAAAAACTAGTGGCGCACTCATTAACACTTGATGTGAGGAGATAACTAGCTAGCAGTGAACTAGAATTTAGTTTACTGGTAGTAATAAAAGGTATCTCAGAGAAAAATGATTCAAATGTATTAGCTATATCAACGTCAGACTTAATAATATTATCTTTAACTTTAAGTGAGAAAGAGTTATTGCGTGGTATGGACTTACAAGTTTCTTTGTTTATAATGTTCCAAGTCGCTTTGATTTTGTTTTTTGCTTGTTTTATTTTGTCTCGCAAAAACATGGACTTGGCAACATTGCAAGATTTTTTAAATATCTTAGAGTAAGATTTAATATAGTCTACTAGTTTGGGACTATGAAAGTTCGCTTTTAAATCATATAATTCGTATAATTTAATCCTACTTTTATGATTACCTGGAGTAGCCCAGTCACTGAATTTAAATTTAAATTTATCAACTGTCACTTTTTTTTTTGAAAAAATGGTGTTATGTTCATACATTAACAGATTGAACAAATCCTCATACTGATCATTTATGTTCTGGTCTTGGTGTGATAAGTAAGGAAGTTGACTGTTTATATTGTGTTTAAATTTTTCTATACGTTTCTGAGTAACTGGTCTGAAAATAATATCCACCGATTGAGGGACATGACGGTGCTCAAATTTGGTTAACAGACCACAATGGTCTGATTTTAAACAATTAATTATTGATTTCTCCTTATAAACATTTTCACAAAAAATATTATCCAAGCAGGTAGCTGATGACGCAGTGATTCTAGTTGGTTGATCAAAAATATTAAATAAATTGAATGATTTAAAAAGATTCAAAAATCTAAGTGAGGTTTGAGAAGAGTCTAGAATATCTACATTAAAATCACCACAAACAACCACCTTCTTGTTTGATTTACATACTCTCTTTAACACTTCTTCCAAAGTTTCTTCAAACAGTGAATAATCCGCAGATGGAGGTTTATACACACAAACAATAATAATCCGCTCTAACTCTGCACATGAAATTTCAATAGTTTGCTCAATTGAGAGTGCTACCACATCTTTGCGTTCTTTATACTTTAACTTATTGTGCAATAATATTAGTGACCCACCCCGAATAGCAGAAACTCTCATGAACATACTAGCGATGCTATAATTATCAAAACTTAACAGACAGTTGTGTTCCTTAAGCCAGTGTTCTGTTAAACATAAAACATCTATATTCATACTGTCAAGGAACAAACCTACCTCTAAATCTTTGCCAGAAAAGCCCTGTATATTCTGATGAACAAAATTGAGGTAATTACTGTTGGGCTTTTCTTTTGTCATAGATGGAGGTTTGCTAGAGGTTTCCTCTGTTGTCTTAATATCTAATTTAAATGATTTGGAACATGTTCCAAAGTCGACAGGTCTGTCTGCTCAATAAAAGCAGGTTGAGTAGCCAAAATATTGGCTGGAGAAATAAAAAAAGAGGATAGCGAATGTGCTATTTGTCGCTTAAAATAATTAGAAATATAAAAATTATTATATGTCACATGCAAATTATTCATATTAATTAATCTGTTGATGTCAATTACATTCATTAATTTACTGTTATGAAAAGTCACAGTATCTAATGTCAGATTCATTTTGTACCTCATCTCATTTTCTGTCTGTGGCAAACCTCTACTGTAAGGTAGTGTAAACATTATAATCTTCTTAACATTTAATAAACACAGGTTATGACAATGTTCTAACAGCTGTTTTTTGTTTAAACTACCTCTATTTCCAATAAATATAATTAAAATTGAGTTTTCATTGAACTTATGGCCTCTTATCTTGTTCATGATATCAGAGTAAGAGGCCCCCGGTGAACAGTGATTGGTTACTGATTGGTTTAAATATGTGCAGACTAACTGGCCCATATTTTTCCCAATATCGTCACTAAACATTACAATATTTACAGTATTTGATCTCATTCTGACAGGCCTCTCAGTGGTGGTGTTGGAAGTCTGGTTATCAGATGTTCTCTTGTGAGTGCAAAGCTCACATTCTGACCGAGAACCAGCCAAAGAATCTGAGTTCTCCATTAGCTTTTTCAGGGCCAAAATGTGTTCCTGATACTCAAGTTTGGTAAAGTGGTACCTATCGGACACACTTTTTAGCTGAGACTTAAGGTTACATAACTCTGACTGTAATAATTTTACATCATTGTCATGCTCACTTAAGTTATTTTCTAGCATAATGGAATACACATCTAATTCATCACCTAACCGCCTTCGTTCCTTAATGTATTTTACATTCTTAAGCATGCATTTGTTCCTTTTAATAAGTTTCTGCGTTTTTTTAATGAATTTATTTATTCTTACATACTTTTTAAATTTGTTTTTGCTGCACCTTATCAAACCAACTGGAGAGTTGATGATAGTGTCATCTTTAGTCAGGTCAATGGTGACTGTGGGAGTTGAACTAGGTGCAGCAGAAACAAGGCTGGGTGCACTGTCGACTAACTCGCTGAATAAACTTTGATTGTGGGAGATTAAGGTGTCAATCTTCTCCGACTCCATGTTTGTGATTTGGTGGTGGGCCTCTTGTAGTTCTTGCTCCAGCAAAGTGATGCGCCTGAGGCCTTGCACATACTCTTCACTGCATTCACCGAAGCCATTCACCACAACCTGCAACCTATCCCGCTCATCTACAACTAACACATACTCATTGTGCAACTCAGCCATTTCCTTTTTGAGTACAGAATTCTTATTTAAAACCTCCAACATTTCTTTCTCATTGTCATCTCGTTCCAAATACAATTGATTAACCAACTCTTTGGATGCCTTCAATTCCTGCAAAGCCAGCTGAAGCTGGCGAGATAAGGCTACGCGTGTTTGCATTTTAAAATGTTTATAAAATGTGAACGAAGTCCAAAGTGTTGTTCAATGAATCGAGAGGTCAAGCACTGGGAAGTAAAATAAAAGCACTTTCTAACCTCTTCACGCGTCTGACAACCACAGTCAGTCGATGCGATTTACCAATGATTGATTAATATCCAAACATAAAAAGTAATTTGTACGTTAAACATACAAATTATTACCTTATTCACAAAATGACAATGATTCACACAAAATAGTTTAAATTCGTAACTGACAGTCACTGTTGTCCACAACTAACACTTTCAATCCACTAAAATAATCACTTAGACACTATTGCTTAATATCTACGTCTATTTATTAACACTTCTTCGTGTTTTGGTTTTATTTAGTGACGATTTTCCTAATTTTTATGTAAATTGGTGATGAAACAAACTATCTTCGGCGCAAACGGTAGAACAATGTCATTGCGACGGCAAACCATTCAGAAGCCGTTGAGCTACCACGCGTAATGAATCGCGGCGATTGATTAGGTTAGCATAGCTGATCTACTGACGCATCAGTGATGTTTAATGATTTTCTGTAGATAAACAATGATTCTGCACGTTGGTCATTTCAGGTTCAACTGTTTTTTTGACACACCAATGTCTAAAAACTGTTGAACCTAGTTATATACTTACTTAGTTTCTTTTTCAGAAATGGCGATAATCTACATGAAGCCAGAGCAGAATCACAAGCTCCAACAAGGCCTGTACGAGTGTCCCACATACAAGACGCTCCTCCGGGCTGGAACTTTGTCCACTACTGGGCACTCGACCAATTACGTCATGACAATAGAACTAGCCACGCACAAGCCGCAGGCGCACTGGATCAAGCGAGGCGTTGCGCTGTTCTGTGCACTAGACTACTAGACATTGTAGCTTTTCAGCTTTGGGCGCCCCCTGCGAAATAAAACCCAGATATTGATGTGTAGAATTGTAGATAGACACGACCAGGATATTCAGGGTGTCACTGGTGAATTATTACACAGAAAATATACCCAGTGAAATTGGGGCGTCCCAAGCGCGCGGAAAATTCAGAAAAGAGTAAATGCGACCCATAATTGAATTTCTGAAACAGAAGACAGTTTAGTCAGGCCTTGAATGCAGTTCAGAGAACCTGTTATGTTTAATTATTTTATCTGCTAACTATGTTTTAAAATACTGTATGTTGTAATTTAATATTTAAATATAGTAATAAAGTAATAATTGTTAAAAAAGATGTTTTTGAAACTTTTTTTTCCCTTTTTCATCGTCGATACGACAAGATTTACTTACTAAATTATTTATTTAATTTAAATCAAGAAGTCTGTTACTATTATAAGGACCACCCTGCTGCAAAAAAAAACAGACTATATTTAATTACGTAATATTAAAAAACCCACTCACTGACACACCGTGAAGTACGCTAACAAACACCGTAGGTCTGTTAAAGGCCATCGTATCTTAGTTGGTGAGAGAGAACCTAGGTGATTGCGGGAGGCGCGGGTTCGAGTCCCGTTTGAGCCCTCTGACCAAGGTTGAATTTTTATAGTTTCTATCTTTTGATGGAAACTTGTCATTTGTGACCCCAAAGTGCCGATCAAGCTTCAGGAAGCAAAGCTTATATCATCTGGATAAAAGAGTTATTAAAAGGTTTTTAGCAAACCAAATTTTGCGATTTCCATTTAATGATACAATTTTTTTTCCTAGTCAAGATAATATGAACATTTGCTTCATCCGATATGGACCCCAATTTGGGTGTATCCCACTATTTCCATTTTCCGCTGCAGTAGAAATAGTAGGACAAATGTTTTTTCCAAATCATATCCCAATATTTCCATTGCAAAAAAAAATAAACGCATAAGGGCGCGCATAGATGAACGACGCTCGAGCGGCGGCTTCGTGTACATAGGCTTCTAATATTTATGGCGGCTTTATATAAAATTCTTAAGAGATATTGAGAATTTGATCAATTTTTATTGATAAATTAAACACGACTTCTTGTTAGTGGAGAAAAAATAAGAAACATTTTGGTGATGCAGCGGTTTTTTTGTCGTCGCGTTTTTGCGGTCAAGTACCGCCCCAGCATTGAAATAGTAGGAGATCCTGTCCCAATATTTCCATCAAAGGAAATTCATAATAGCAATAGTGGAATACACCCCTCAATTTGGTGTACGAATTAAACTTATTTTAAATACAACGATTTGGTAGATTTATACGCTTAAGACCGTGTGCGTGAGAAGTCTACCTACATTGAAATTTCCCACGAAAGCTTTGTCTAATCGTTAAATTATAATACTTGGTAGGTTGCGTTTGAAATCCGCGTTTATAAAACAGTCAACCGACCTATTCTAGTGTAAAGCTGCGACGCCTGGACAGTAACTCTCAAGGAAGAACATATATGTTAGTACAGAAAGAAAAGTAGGTACTGCGAAAGATTCTGGGGAGGATGGAGTGTGGAGAAGGCGAAAGAATTGTGGAATCGAATAGAGCTCAAGCTCACAAACTTCGCTGGCTCGGCCACTTAGAAAGAATGGGGAGGATCTTGCGGTCAAGCCAGCATACTTGGGACGCGGACGGCCGAGCGGTCGACGCCCGGACGGCGCAGGTAGGGGAGGGTGGGGTGATTACGGACAGCGGGTAATTGCGGACAGTGCCTTGCCGGCCAATACAACCCGCCCCGCGCCCCGCAACCCGACTCGCGTGACTCTTTTCGCCATCTTTAGTGCCCTGCAGAATGCCAACACAGTAAGCCGCGCACCCGTTTCAAGGTAACAACGGTCGATCATTTTTAAGTGATTTCTTGTAATATTTGTAGATTTTCAGTAACGTGCATATGAAACAAGAATTGCTTTAGGTAAAAACAGTACTTATTGTCCATTAAGGTGTTATTTAACTTTGAAAATGTGTCATTAAAATCTAGAAGTGTGATTGCATAACCTATGTTTTTTGCTTTAAAACGTTACAGGGCCAATGGGGTGATTGCGGACATTTTCTTTTGTTAATTAAGGACGTCCGTATTTACCCAAAAGGGTTGGGGAGAACACGGACACATAACTTATAATGGTTGTATTCTGTTTTAGATGCCTCGTGTGTACAAAAGGAAGACGGAAAAAATGTACACGCTTGAAACTTTAAAAATAGCTATAAAGGAGATCCGAGAAAAGAAGCTAAGTTTTAGAAAAGCCGCAGAAAAGTATAATGTGCCCAGAGCTACATTGTTAGATCAAGTCAAAAAGTCTGCTGAAGATATCAAAGATCCCAAACGCGGTAAGAAAGCCTACCACCTTATGTACCACTACAGGACATAATTAATATACCAAGCATTAAGGATTTAAGCAAAAAAACAATACAAAAAAAGAAGCACTCCATAATTGTTACGAATACTCCAGAAAAAATTGAATTAGAAAAGAAGGAATTAAAGAAGATAGAAAAATAGATTAAGAAAGAAGCTGCAACTAAAAAAGGAAAAGCAGTAAATAAGCGCAAAAAACCGGAACAGAAGAAAAAGTCTCTGAAAGGTGTCAAAAACCTTGGAAATTTTGATAATAATGCAGATGAAAATGATTATTTTTGTATATTTTGTAATGAAGAGTATCATTCACCCCCCACTGAAGATGGGGTTATGTGTTTGGTATGCCAGAATTGGGCACACGATAATAGCACAAGTGGAAGCACAAGCCGTGGCTTCATTTGTGATTTTTGTAAGGAGAAGCCTGCTGTCCGTATGTACCCGTTACCTACAGGGGAAATACGGACATCAGGGGTTTTGTTTTTTTGAGAACCAAAGATTAAAAGTTAATAAAGACTGACTGATTACCTTCGATACTGTATTTTTTATTGAAGGGTTTCCTTAAGTGTCCGCAATATCCCCACTCTCCCCTACCGCTGGTGCTTTTTAAAAAAAAAAAATTATACTGCCCGTCAAGATGACCTCACTCCACCTGATGGAAAGCGGTCGTAAGCCCAGTCATCTAAACGAATCACTGCGCTGGCCATCCTCACCTTGAAGGCCTGCAGAAATGCCTTTTCACGCCCCGCTTGAAGAACCCGGGACTATACGAGAAAGGAAACACATGTGCTGGAAGAGCGTTTCACGTCTGGATGGTACGACAAAGAAACGAGTCGCCGAATCTTTTAGTTCGGGCCAAAGTGGAAAGGTGAGGGTTAGCGACGCAGCTCAAACCTTTTCGGTATTTTTGTACAATAATTGTTATTGTAAATGTTATTCTTATTCAATGTTACAATCGTACTTTTGTTGTAGTTAGCAAATGCTGATTTCAACTTAATTCATCTAAAAGTACCTATGACTGGAAGGAGGTAGCTCTCGACAGACCGAAATGGCGCCTCTCGGTATCGGAAGCCAAGGCCCACTTTGGGTTGCTGCGCCATCTAAGTTAGATAGTTAGTTAGTTCATTATGCTGAGTTTTTTTAAACTAGGTGTATTCGGAAGTTTACAACACAAACAAAATGAAGCTAAACTATCTAGGTTTGCCAATCTCACGATTTTTACAAAAATATAGCAAAATTGTGTAACATTTGTTTTGGCAGAGTACCATATGCAAAAACATACCACTGTTAATGCAGATAAAGCAACGCCATTGCGTTTCAAACTTTCAACACCTGTTTGTTTTCACCCTATTCTCACACGTGTCTTCGTTCAAACTTACATTATTTATGTCGCATTTTCCGGTCTCTTGGGGTTTCCGCAAAACTAACGCCCGTCATGTCACGTTACCCCCATGCCCTTGAGTACGTACGCAAACTTTCTACTTAAAAACGCCCTTCAGAGGAAGCTTTCAGGTAGGTACTCTTATAAAACCATTCATCTAACTAACTCGAGTAGGTACCGCAGCACGTCAGTTTGCGTTTTACTCGTAAGAACCGTAAATGGGTTAAGTAAGAGAATAATATACCTACACATAAACAAACACGACACGACAGGTAATAACAGCATGTAAGTAAACACTTAAATGTACAACAATTGAGGCAGCCTTATCTCTACAAAGCGATATTTACCAAACAACCTTTATGTAGAAATTGTTTCAGGGAAATAATTATTTCAGTCTATTTACCCTATAACACAGAATCCCAGGGATTCCGATATTTCAGACCGAAACCTTACGTTTATTCACCGTTTTAAAGTCAAAAATATTTTTACGGCCCTTTACCGGTAACTTGCATATTGTACTGTTTTGAATTAAGCACAATTGTGATATGGCATACATGATATACTTTTACTGACGGACGAGGGGTACTAACTTCTTACATGGATGAGTCTCGCGGGCTTACACGCACAATGCACATCTCTTATTAGACTATAACAGCGGTGCGTGACTCATCTGTTTTACTTATTAACTGAAAATACCTTTGAATGGCTTTAAATGTGCATAAGCAGAACGAGGTTGTGCGTTTGGTTTGTTCTCAATTCTTTTATGCCACATGGATACCTTTGAGTGGAAACCGAATAGAAAATAAAAAACTGCACATAAGCAGAGTGCTATTGAGGGAGATTCTTGGTATTAATTATAAAACCAATTTTATTAATCATAAAAATAATAGGAATCTGAATGAATATAAAACAAATCGGAAACAAGTGCAAACATTAATTACACATTACTTCAACAAAAATATTATTAACTCACCAAATGATGCATTCGATGTGTCGAAACCAACGCAAAAAATACAAAGTACAATTCCTGACCTGTTTGTCAAAATGGGTCGGAAAAAAACTGTAAACTCTGAGAGAGAAGAGAAAACAGGTGCAAATATGAGTCAAACCGATTTTTTTCGTGACTCTTAATAAGAATACCTTTAAAATATTACATTTAAATACACAAAGCATTAAATCCAAAGGCGATCAACTAGAAATATTAATGAGTGAAAAAAACATTGATGTAGGTTGTTTTAGCGAGACCTTCTTGAAAAATGAACAGATAGACATATTTCAGCTAGACGGTTATAGAAGAGTAGCACATTTTTGTCGTGTACACAAGAAAGGTGGGGGCGTTGCTATTTACGTCAGGAGTACAATCGATTGCCAAGAAATACAGTGGATAGGTGAAATGTCCATTGAAAACCATTTCGAATGTTGCGGTGTCATGATACGTGGTCTAGGGTATTTAATAATATGCGTGTACAGGACACCAAATAGTAATTTAGATATCTTTATAAATAATATGGAATATTTACTTCGTAAAATTACACTAAGAACTCGAAATTGTTTTAAGAAAGTATTCATTTTGGGTGATTTTAACGTAGACATTCTTGAAGTAAACAATAAAAGTGAGTCTTTCTTGAACATGTTTAAATTATATAAGTTACATCCCACAATTAAAGCTCCTACCAGAATTACAACACACTCCCAAACATGTATCGACAACATATTTACTAACACTAAACAATATTCTTCGAGTGTACTAGATGTGGGTTTGTCTGATCACACATGTCAATTGATATCGCTTTTCTCTAATCAGAGCTTTGATGAAAAGTTCTGGTTTATTTCTCGGAGAAATCCTGATGTGTACTTGGAAATATTTTTAAAATATTTGTCACAGGTAAATTTTACGGAAGTTTATTTGCAGACGAATCCCGATAATGCATATCGTATTTTTCTCGATATTTTTGGTCTTGTTTATAACTTGTGTGTACCAAATAATAAAATTAAAATAACATATAAAAAAACACCGAAATTGAAAACCAAAGGCATAATAATAGCTAGTAGAAACAAGAGAAAATTACATTTACAGTGTAGAAAATCGAATTGTGTAACTACTTAAACTAAGTATAAAAAATTCTGTAAGATTATAAAATCAGTAACGAGACAATCTAAAAGAAAATCTAATATAAATTACATTAATCGTAGTACAAATAAGAGTAGAGCTACTTGGGAAATTATAAAACAAAACACAACAGGTACCAATACAATAAAAGAAACAGTGGAATCCATAAAAAAAGACAATAAAATAATTGACCATCCCTTTGACGTAGCTACAGCAATGAATGACTATTTTATTAACCTAAACAACCCTTTACAGACTGCCAGTGAAGCTTCGCATAAGCTAATAACCCAATCAAGTTCGAACAGTATTTTCATGACTCCAGTAAATGTATACGAAGTTAAAAATGTTGTCAAAGCGTTAAAAAATAAGAAAAGTACCGGTCACGATAATATACCTATGACATTAATCAAATCAAGTATTGACATCATTGCTGCACCATTGACACATATTATAAATTTGACCCTTGAAACAGGAATTTTTCCTGATAATTTAAAGAAGGCATTAATAAAACCTCTCCATAAAAAAGGCCCCAAAAATATAATTGATAATTATAGGCCCATAGCTTTACTTTCAAACTTTTCCAAAATATTCGAAAAGATTATTGCAAATAGGCTGACATCATTTTTAGACAAAAATAAAACATTAAATGCTAATCAGTTCGGTTTTCAAAAGGGTAAAAACACGACAGCGGCTATTTACAAGATGTTAAAGCAAATAAGTCTAGACGTAGATAGTAAAAACACATGCGTCGCACTGTTCCTAGATTTGTCAAAAGCTTTTGACTGTGTTGTGCATAAAATATTGCTCAAACAACTGGAACACATAGGAATTCGTGGAAGTGCTCTGAAATTAATGGAGTCATACCTCACAAACAGAGTTCAAGCTACTGTTTTAGACACGTATGATAAAGACACGAAAACGATCACACAAATACAGTCAAATTTCGAAAAAAATGAGCTAGGGGTACCGCAGGGTAGCATACTCGGGCCTCTTTTATTTCTGATTTATGTCAACGAGCTTCCACATATTGTCGGTCACTTATGTGTTATGTTCGCTGATGATGCAACAATATTCATTTCCAAAGATCAATTAAGTAACGATGGCTTTGTTAATGAAATTCAGAGAACGCTTGAAATTGTGGTGCAGTGGTTAGCATCTATAAATTTGAAAGTAAATTTAGTAAAAACAAAATTAATTGAATTTAGAAACTATAAAAAAGTCCCGCTACAGTTAAATATTGTTATTAATGATACAAAAGTAGAGGTAGTTAAAGATTTAAATTTTCTAGGTGTCACTATTGATTCTCATTTAAATTGGAAATCACAAATTGAAAAGATAAACAAAAAGATATCGAGCAGTTGTTACGCTATATCAATACTGACCAATGTTACCTCAATTGATGTTGCGAAAAGTGCATATTACGGCTACGTCTATCTGCTTTTAACTTATGGCGTGATATTTTGGGGAAATTCAGTAAATGTTCAATCCACGTTTATTCTACAGAAAAAGTGTTTGCGAATAATGTTTAATATAAATCGATATGAGTCTTTAAGAAATGTTTTTAAGGAATTTAAATTTTTGACCCTGACGAGTATATTTATACTAGAAATATGTGTATTCATAAAAGAACACAGTGAATATTTTTGTAAAAAGAGTGAAACTAGAAATAATTTGCGTTCACAGTATAAGTATGACTTGTGTGGGGTAAAGTCTTCGAGTTATATTTTTAGCAAAAGCACTTATGTAACGGGTATCAAGGTTTTCAATAAGTTGCCTGAATCAATAAAATCGATAGAGGGTGCACTGTTTAAGAGGAGGCTAAAAGAATGGCTATTGACTAAATGTTTTTATAATCTAAATGAATTTTATAATTATTAATTTGTTAATGTGTCATTTGTTAAATTAAAATTACCAATTTTATTAATATTGTATCAAATAATTTAATTTCTTTTTGTATGATATTGTACGTCCGAAATGGGCAAGCTGTTGATTCTATCATGACATGTATATTTATAAGAACCATTGTACACAGTTTAACAATAAATAAATATCTTATCTTATCTTATCTTATCTTGAAACGTACAAGGAACCGGTCCTTCTTGTAAATAATAGTTACTAGTTTTCTGAACAGACTAGTCCCATGCAAAAAAACACGCGCGTATTGACAAGTCTTGTATTTCCACAGAGCAAGCCAAGAAAATGCGTGAAATTTTTAGGGTGCTACCTCAAATTCTGAGGAATTTATCTAACATATTTATATTTATTCTTCTTCTTCTCCTCGTGTCAATGGCAAATATTCAATTAGTGATATTTATTTATTGATATTTACTTATTATACTTTTCCAAATATTTTGTACACTGCACTCTTTCATACAGTTTCATACTCTGTCTATAGACTGCTACTCTCTTGGAAGTGTCGATGCTTGCATTAGTTTTCCGTGTAATAGTCAAAATTTTAAATTGTTAACCTTCAACATTAGGAGTACCTATTCATCAAAATTTCGATGCTTTCCTGGTAACGCTTAAAAGAGTAAATATTGTTCTAGATGTTATAGTCTTGACGGAGTGTTGGTTAAATGAGCACACAATCGTTCCACAATTATCTGGGTACACTTCCTATCGAACTCACAAATGTATAAATAAAAGTGGTGGTGTGATAGCTTAAGTTAAGGAAGACTGGAACGCTGCGGTAGTCGAGTCTTCTTGCAGAGATTGTAACTGCCTCGAGATTAATATTGACTCGGACACTCTAGTATTGGGAATATACCGGTCTCCCTCTTTCGCAAACACAAATAACTTTCTGGTTTCTCTAGATAAAATCTTACATAGTTCTCGTGGAAAAAGGAATATTATTCTAACAGGTGACATAAATATTGATATTTGTTCCCAGCCTCTATCTGAACAGTCAACAGATTATACTCGTATGTTTCTGCTTGCTCAACATCAGTTACTGCCAGCAATAACAAAACCAACGAGAGGTGACGCCTGCCTGGACCACGGCTTTGTAAAAAACCCAACCCTTACAACAAGTATGGTTTGTGCATCAGATATAACAGATCATTATATTTGTATATTAGCCACTAAAATTGGGCGAGTCAAATCTGTTGCAAAGCGTTCTTAACCTTAAATGGACTTCCCTGCTATAGTGGAAGAGCTTAAGTCGCTAGACTGGATCTCCGTCGAAGAATGCCATAACGTCAACTTAGTAGCCTCATCAATTTTCAATAATTTCATAACATCATCTATCAATAAAAACACCAAAGAAGTAGTCATAAGTCGTTCTAAATTAATTCTGAAACCTTGGTTATCCAAGTCCAAGTCATCAGGATGTCAAAAACATAGAGATAAACTTCATCTCCAGGCCAGGAAAGATCCATCTAATAAAATTATCCAACTGACATACAAAAGATACCGTATTTTTTTAAATAACTTGCTCCGAATACTTAAAATTGAATATGAAAATCAAACATTGAAAGCAAATGAAAAAATCCGAAAAAGCTTTGGAATAGACCTTAGACAAGGACGATATTATTTTCTGAAATAATCAAAGAAGAAATTTCGAGCAACCCTAAAATTGATTTTATGTGTAAAAAAGAGTAATACCAAATGAAACGACATTCATTTGACAAAGCGATAGAAAAGGTTTTTATTTGATCTTAAAATAGTTTTACCTTCTTTTTCACAAAATCCGTTAAACTGAAAAGCTTATCACATTTTAAAAACTCTGATTTTCAATTGTTATTTATATTTCCTGGAAAGCCTCACTTGTTAGGCTGAAGCTATTAATACGAGTAGGGATTAATATCCCTGTATTACGAGGTACCAGACAAGGAATTAAGCCAGGGGCGTCTCCCAGCACACCCAGACCCGAACGTTTTCTGAATTGACCCGACTGGTGATCGAACCCGGGACACTACGGAAATCGAGGCGAGAAACCGTGCTACAGCGCACTAAGCCAATCGTGTCGTCGAAAGATCCATTGTTTATTTAAATACAATTAGCCATTGGTATGATGGGGGCAATTCTGGCGGTTTTTGTCAACCTAACGTGCTCACAGCTTTAGCCTTTACTCTATCCGACCTACTTAGCACAAATTAAGTACTAAGATTTGAATAGTGGAAAAATCTGTGTAATCTCTCATCTATCGTATATTCTATCAGTAAATGATTTATTAATTATTCACTCGAATTGACCATCCAGTGGTATCCTTAAATAGAATACTCTTGTTCACATTCCGATTGTGTTGCACTGTATATTATTTTTACACATATTGGTAGTTTTTGATCTATTGCTTTAGTGGTTTGCTACTCTTTATTCTTCTTGACAAAACATTTTGTTTTTATTTTAGTACTTCATCCAGAAAGTTTATAATACATAAAATCTCATGAAAAACCTCAACGAAGTGTAGTAAAGTACGATGTACCGTCATTAGTGGCACAAAGAGAAAAAAATAGCCATTGTCAAGACGCACTCGCTGACAGAGTGCTCATTCATCAGGGAATATGGCGGACAGGATTTATTTCACCCTCAGTTTAGAAGGTACTACACCAGACGCCGGCAAAGGGTAGCGAGTTCAAGTATTGGCTCAGCACAAATGTACCTAAATACTTTTCTTATACCTTTTTTTCTATACAGTCAATAGCAAAGTTGTCCTTCCGTCTCCCATGATGTTAAAAATACCCACAAGTTCTTAAATTTGGGGATAGTAGTCGCGCTTACTACCACGATCACGCCTGTAGGTCTACCATGAGTTTAGTTTACATCAACGATAGCCGTTAGCGTCCGCGTAAACCAAGTTGACGTTTTATGTATGGGATTTGGTGACAGCGCCGATAGTGATTTAAAATGAAACCAAAAATTGGGTACACATTTCTTAACGCAGCGATTGGCGTTCATGTGACGAAAACTAATGGTGGACAAGGACATACTGATCTGAATGACAAAGATGAGGGCTACCCGAAGGCTAACCCGAACTGAATAGAAAATCGAGTTTGTCAACCGAAGTCAATTTTGTTAAATAAGGTATGATGGGAACTCACAACGTATTCAATCGACATTTGCAACGCCAAACTAGATAATATATCTATTTTAAAAAAACACCTAACCAACGAACACGGCATAAAATTTTATTCAGACGTCAAATAATGGTTTATAACAGTCCAGTTTGCCAGGTAGTAAGTGGTTTGCTGTTGATCCGTTTTCTACGCCAGGCACACATCTAAAGAGTGTTCACTAAGACAAGCTATCTTGAGGAGTCCGGCATCGCGGCATGGGTCGCGGTCTACCACGTTCTGTTCAATTGCATCAAAGATGTTACATGCCGTCTTAAAAAATGACTCGTCACTCTCATCTATATTAATATTAGAAAGAGGAAAGATCCGAT
The DNA here is from genome assembly GCA_947369235.1 of Udea olivalis. NCBI lineage: Eukaryota > Metazoa > Arthropoda > Insecta > Lepidoptera > Crambidae > Udea > Udea olivalis. The sequence continues at coordinate 17,582,434 of OX376355.1, forward strand.
TGTTTGTTTGTTTGTATTGAGTATTGAAACTACTGGACCGATATTGAAAATTCTTTCACTAATATGAAGCTACATTAGGTATCAGGGAGCGACATACGCTATATTTTATTATGATTGAACAGAACATTCAGCGATAAATAATAGTATATGAGTCGGAGAAACGCAGGCGAGATGTGCTGCTTTGCCGACGCCGCGACGCGACGTGCAATTACTTTTGACAGAACGAAATCTGTCGGTCTGTTAATGAACAAATTAAATATCTGGGACAAATAACACCAATATCATCTGACCCCAAACTAAGCAGAAGTTGTACTATGGGCGTCAGAGACTGATAAACATACTTAAATATTCCTAAATGCATACTTGAATGGACTATAGCACCAAGACAATAAACACAAAATGTTTGTCATGAGTGGGGATCGGACCCACGACCTCTGGCGCTTTAGCTTTAGTGCCTTTAGGCAGGATTTAATAGTGAGAGGTACGCTAAATTAACCTGCAAATGGTATTAAGTTTTGAGCAAAAATTTTTTTCCATACAAAAAAAGATTTCTCTCCTCTCCTCCTCCCCTTTTTTTCTATTTTTCCGTGCTACGAGTCAAATTGATTTGTATGGCCTAAAGATCAATCGTTCCGATTTTCATGCCTTTAACTGAATTTTAAGGATTTGACTGAATTTAGTGAGATACGTACCGCTTGCACTATAAGTAAACAAACAGATGTAGTTGGCAGTTGCAAGCTTAATTCAATACCATTAAATTTCAAATTCATTTATTCATAAACGCGCACGGGTGGTTTGAATCTTACCTCAGTAATAGGGAACAATTTTTAGTAATAGAAAATTATAATATAGGTACTAGGAAAATACAAAAAATAAGATCTGACGGTGTGTTTGTCAATGCATCTATCCCACAGGGTAGCGTCTTTGGGTGTTTATTATTTTTGATTTACATAAACGATCTGCCTCCAGCTATTGGCAAAGAGTGCGTCTCGCTCGCGGATGATGTGTCTATTCTAGTAGCAGCCGAAAATTGCAGTAATCTTAACGTAGATCTTAAAGATGTATTTGATGGAACAGCCGTGTGGATGTACGAGTGTGACCACAATCTTAGGATAAATTTTAAGAAAGCCAAACTCATAACCTTCCACCCAAACCAAAAGCAGTCCCTGAATTTTAAATCTAATTTTAGGGGCCACAATATAGAAGTAGTCAGTGAATCTAACCTCCTCGGACTTACTTTAGATAAGCACATTACATGGAAACAGCATGTCAAAAATATCAGATCTAAAATAGCCAGTTTTGTATATGCTTTCAGAGAAATTAAAAGAACCACTAACATCAAAACTGCGTTGGTCATGTATTATGCTTATGCATACTCATGGCTGAAGTACGGGGTGATCCTCTGGGGAAATAGTACCGATGCATCTTTTGTTTTTGTTTTACAAAAAAAAGTAATGAGAATATTGGAGAATTTAAGAAATTCAGTGAGTTGCAAACCGCTTTTCAAAAAATACCAAGTCCTAACTCTACCGTGTATTTATATAATGGAAATATGGAAATTTGTCCGCCAATATCCGGAATTATATACAAAACGTAAAGACGCACCAATTTAACATACCATGTTACCCACCTTACGATCACACCAACACTCATCTAGTACGTATGTAATGCCAGTAAAAATATATAATAACTTACCAGACGAAATAAAAAATGAAAACAATTTTCATAAATTTAAAAGATATTTGAAGAGCCTGTAATTAAATAAAAAATATTATACAGTAAATGAATACTTGAACGACAAAGAATTGAAGCGATTTAGATTTCAAAACTGACTGATTTTATTAATACAATTTTAAATATTCTTCAGAAAAAATAATAAGTGTGGTTAAGTTGTATTGAACTGATGGGGAGGTGTTGATTTCACAATAGAACATTAATGGTATAATTAAATTTATGTTTCATGAATGAATGGCGTCATCTTCTCCACCAAATTGCTGTGCCCAACAGGGTCCAAAATTGTTACAATAATTTAAAATATACCATATTTACGTAACATTTTGGAACGCAAATAAATAAATAAACAATATCTATTGTGTTGAATATTACAATAAAATTAATAAAACAAAATACAAAAATACTTAAACTGAGCATAGCTTATAAGAGAACCAAAAGCAGACGACCGCTGCACCGCAACAAAGGCCTAAATTCCGCACGCGGCAACAGTACCGTTTGATTTGGCTAGTTAGCATATCACGAATGCATGCTCGCCGGTCGGGGTTGTTTGTGCGATATTAGTAAAGGAGCACACATTAATGCTTGTAGAAATGAGAAATAAGTAACCAAAGCCTCCAAGCTTAAGATCTTTTTTTTTATAATGTCCGACAAGATGACCTCACTCCACCTGATGGAAAGTGGTCGAGAGGTCCAGATATGAGGCTGACAAGCCCATTCATTTAAACGAATCACTGGGTTGGACATCCTCACCTTGAAGGCCTGCAGAAATGCCTTTTCACGCCCCGCTTGAAGACCCGAGACTTTAGGAGAAAGGACACATGCGCTGGAAGAGCATTCTACGTCTGGATGGTACGACAAAGGAACGAGTCACCGAACCTTTTTTTGCTGCTGCTGGATTGTGTGTGATTGAAGGGTGAGGAAGGGATAAGCTGCTCTTCAGAGGATTCCCCATTGAAAAAGCGATAGAGAACACTTAACCTGACAATGTCTCCATGCAATTGGAGAGGATCAAGAGTCAAAGACGCCTCTGAGTTTCCGATGATACGGGTAGCACGCCGCTGCAACCTGTCGAGAGCTTCGAGTAACTCGAGTACGGTTCCACAAAGTACTGTGAAACCGTCCCAGAGATGAGAGCATTATTCGACACACGAGCTAACTTGTGTCTTGTTGTCTCTATAACAAAGGACGGAGCTGCTCAGGCGTGAAAAATCGTCTCACTCTGTTTATGATTCCGAGTTTACGGGATGCTGTTTTGGTGACGCTCTCAATGTTATGTAGTCCCGTTGGTTTAGGTTGCAAAGAACATCCATGCCAAGGATGTTTAGGCTATCCTTCACCGGTAGTGAGGTGCCCTGAAGAGTGGGATGGGAAAGGAACGGCGACGCTTTGGCTGTAAATGCACACACCTGTGTTTTCTTGGCATTGAACTCGACAGAGACAAAGATTGCATACACCATTCTGGAATGCGGTCCAACACTCCGTCAAGCTCAACAAAACAAGACTTCGCTTTTTCTCCTCGATGTCGGTCTGCTTAGCCCCAGCTATTATTATTACCAAGTGATAACATGTCATTGATATGCAGAAGAAACCACGTCGGCGGCAAGACGGAGCCCTGCGGCACTCCGGCGTTTACCTGGAGAAAACGCGATTTGCGTCCATCGCAAAGCACACTAATTCTGCGTCCCTGCAGAAATCCGGCAATTCAGTCGCATAAGCGAGGTAGCAGACCATATGCCGGAAGCTTAGAAAGAAGCGAACGGTGCCAGACGCGGTCGAAAGCATTGGCAATGTCAAGGCTGACGGCCAAAGATTCAACATGCTTGTCCATAGCCTCCCCCCCCATGTGTGTTACGTACGCTAGAAAATCAACCGTGGACCGATTCGGCCACGAAGTTCACGAAATAAGAAGAGCTATGCTGGATATTTAGCTACCTGATATACTCCGAAATGCACATAAGAACCAAAATCGCACATAGTACCTGGTAGTGGCAGTGAGGAAAGCGCCTGGCAAGGCCTCATGACCATTAGGTCAGAGAGGACCTGAGAGACAGACTGTTGATTGACAAAAACAGCCTAGGACAAACCACCTGATGGTTCAAAAGTTTGGGTGCATGAAGGCCACCAGCAATAGGTAGCCTAAGTTCAACTGTGGACACCTTATAACTGCTATTCGCGATGATGAGCATGATACTATGTGGTGTGTTATGCTTAAAATAGTCTCAGGCAGTGGCATACTAAACATCCTCTGCTCTCGTCAGTATTCAAATAAGCTATTACTATACCTAATAACGTAAATTACATACCCAAATAAATCATCTGGGATATGCAATTATTATAAGATTCAAGCATTCAAAAGTTTACTGCTATCGAACTGTTCGTGAGCAGCTCCGCCCACGTAGACTATTTTTCTTGTTAAAATAAAGACTCAAAAAATTATGGCCTATGTTGCTCGCTGATAATGTAGCTCTTTATATTTGTGAAAGTTTATATTATGTGTACACTATACATATGTATGGTACAAGCATTATAGTATGGAAGGTACTTGCCACTTATTACATTATCTTGATACATTTTTACGGAGTCACCAGCAAACGGCTCTAGTTTTAGACATATTTTTTTAATTATTCCATGGTTTGTTGAGAATTTTAAACAAGATCCGTAATATAAATTTAGTACTTAATTTCAGTATTAATGACGTTTTAATACGCGTGTGACCTAAAACATGCTGAAAGTAACAAACGGTTATACAGGGTAAGTGGATTAACAAGGGACACCATTAAACATTTAAGAACGTCTAGAGCTGTCATAACAACTTCAGTTGTCGACTAAACGCGCCCGACATCCGTTCGTTTTATATCTGTCAAGGTAAGTAATCCTTTCTTTGTGTCAGGCAAACTATACTATTGTTTCACAATCTATATTGCGACTAGCTGTCCGCTTCACCCACGTTTATGTACTATTTCTCCCGTTAAATTATAGCCTGAAAAATAACTCTTTCACTAAAACATATAGCTTTATATTTGTGATTTTTGTGATATTAATGATTTGTGAAACAAACAAACAAACAATGAATCAAATTAATCATACACACAGGGTAAAAATCTTGTAAGAATGATAAAAAAATGGTTGCCTGTAAAGTCGGTTTTACGGGCGAAGATTTTACGTGACAACGTCTTTTTCTCGGTAGAATATTTATTGATATGAATATAATTAAATTGCACAATAGGAACAAGGAATTGAATGAAAATAAGAATTGCGGCAGACCGATCATAGTTGAGTGGGAGAGAGACGCAAGGCATTCGGCGGGCCTCTCTCTCGTTCGGTGACTCATCGTAACGTTACCGAGCGTTACACTTTTTCATAAGTGACTCCCAGCCGCAACCTAATTTAAGACGTTGTCACGTCAAAAATGTAGAATCAGACATGAATTACTTTTTTCATTTACGTCATCATCATCAGCCTATCATAGTCCACGGCTGGACAAGGGCCTCCCCCAATGGGCGCCATCTAGCCCTGTCCTCAGCTTGACGCATCCAGCTTTTGCCAACAACCTTTCGCATTTAAGCGTAATAATGATCTATAAGAATAAATATGTTTAGATTATAATAACGTCAGTGATTATAAATGATCTACGAATTTATTAAGAATAAAAGAATTGCGATGTTATTACATCTACTGTAATTAAATAACTGGGTACTCCAGATAGAGCTGTCCTGATAAAAATGTGCCCTCCTAAATATGAATTAACTATATTTGAATAACAATCAGGAAAGTGCGAAGACATACAATGAACCGGCAATTACCGAGCACCCGCTTCGCAGTAGACGAATGAAAATGTCAGCGCCTAATGAAAGTCGTCAGGTTTTTATTTTATTTCGCCAACTTTTTAATTCATTTTGTTTGAAAAACTGAGCTCTGTTGACGCAACTTCTTGGTCCCGAGTTCCCGACACGATAGTCACGAAAAAGGAACAGTACGTCTACCACGAGTCCAAATACAACTTTTTACGCGAATGATAACGTAAATATAAAGTGGCAACTCGTGGTTGACGTACAGAGCGTCAAATAACGAGTAGAATACCGATGAGTCTACCATCAAAGAACTATTGTCACACTATTGATGTGCAGAATAGCAAATAGCCCAATAGGCGATTGAATTGAACTTCGATGGAATGTCATTGTAAAACCGTTGGACTTAATTAGTTAGCAGCATACCAAATATCCAGTCGGCTCTTCGCCGCATGAAGAACCGGAAAGCTGTCGGACCCGATGGAGTCCCTATCGAAGCGTGGAAATCGATGGGCTCTCGTGGTGTGGGCATACTTTTCAACCGCATTCTCCTCACCGGGAAGATACCTGACCAATGGAGACCAGGTCACGCCAGTCTTCAAGGGTAAGGGCTCGGTGCTGGAATGCAGCAATTATCGCGGCATAAAGGTTGTGTCCCACACCATGAAGCTCCTCGAGCGCATTGTAGATTCTCGGATCCGACGGGAGTGTACAATCTCTGAGTGTTAGTATGGGTTTCGACCGGGTTGCGGGGCCATGGACCCCGTATTTGCCTTGAGAACGCTCATGGAGGGATACAGATTGAAGAATACACCTCTGCATTTACTTTTTTTAGACATGCAGAAGGCCTTCGACTGTGTCCCTCGTGAGATGATCGGCTGGGCGCTGCGGTCCAGGGCAATTCCCGAAGTCTTTATTGACATTATCCGGGACATGTACCACGATTCCAGTTCCATAGTTAGGACTGCGGTTGGTGACACGCTTCCTTTCCCTATCACCGTTGGAGTACACCAAGGCTCCGTGCTTAGCCCGTTTCTGTTCAGCGTAATATTAGTCGTTCTGTCAAACAGCATCCTAGACCACCATGAGCAACCACCCTGGTTGCTTATGTATGCTGATGATATAGCGCTAGCAGATTCGGACAGGGGACGGCTGGTACAACGGGTGAATAAGTGTAAAAATTCACTTGAAAACGGCGCGCCGTTCTGAAACTTAATGTGGCAAAGACGGAGTACATGGCCTGCAACACCACAGATACCCAGTCCGTCCGCATAGGCGTTGACGTGGTCGAGCGCACGGACCATATCAAATACCTGGGATCTGTGTTAAGCGCGTCCGGGGACATCGACCGCGACGTCAGAGCCCGAATTTCCGCGGCTCGGGCCAAATGGCGTGAGGTGACCGGTGTCATCTGTGACCCCAAAATGCCGATCAAGCTGAAGGGGCAGGTCTATAAAATCATCATTAGGCCTGTCCTTTTATATGGCAGTGAAACATGGCCGTTACTAGAGCGACACAAGCAGGAGCTGCGCGTCACGGAAATGAAGATGCTGCGGTGAATGTGTGGAGTCTCACGCAAAGATCGCGTGCCTAACACCCACCTCCGCGGTAGCCTTCGTGTTCGTGACATCGCAGACAAGCTGCAGGAGTGCTACCTTCGTTGGTATGGTCATGTCTCACGGAGATCGGCAAACTACGTGGGCAACAAATGTCTGGCCATGCCGCCCCCGCCAGGTACCGGTAGAAAAGGTCGACCCAAGAAGCGGTGGCTCGACGTCGTTAAGGGTGACATGCGTGCCAACAGACTCACCACTGAGGATGCACAAGATCGCGCGCAGTGGGCCAAGAAAATAAGAAAGGCGGACCCTGGGACCCCCCACACCAGTGTGGGTTCACAACCGGGATAGACCGCACGGATGATGATGATGATACCAAATGTGTAAAATTATGACATTACGACCCAATTCCATTGGAGCATTTTTAAAGTAGTGGAATTGAGGCCCTATTGTGTTACCTACCACTGATTAACTACACATTAATACTCCCACGACGACACGATTGGCGTAGTGCGCGGTAGCACGGCTTCTAGTCTCGATTTCCGTAGTGTTCCGGGTTCGATTCCCAGTCGTATCAATTTAGGAAACGGTATTTTCTAAATTGGCTCGGGTCTGGTTATGCTGGGAGACACCGCTGGCTTAATTCCTTGTATGGTACCTTGTAACACAAGGATATGTGTGCATACTTCGAGACCATGACAAGTGGTGTGCTTATGTGTTGTGTCTAGCGCATATTTATCATAAAATTCATAGTACATAATCATTTTTCAACTAAATACTGATGGAGACTGGGCCCCTAGTCACACACAGGTGGACAAGCTGCGTATAATTCATCGATATCGGAGCAAACTGATCGTTCGAGTGACCGCGTCTAAGCTACACACAAGGCATGTGCATTTTCTCACTGTTTCAACGAAATATGCTATTTTAGGTATCACAAAAAGATTAAATTACGATAGTTTTAAATGAAAATACAAACGTATGTGCATCATAACTTGCTAGCTAGCTACAAGACTTATTGTTTTTTGCAAACAATGAATGAGTTTAATTGGAAAAGAAAACACACTAAAATTACAAATTTTCCGAAGAATAGCTAAACTTTAAAACTAGACAACTACTACGACTGTGTTTGAAAAAATAGTATTAAATTAAGTACTTTAACTAAGCCAGCCTTTATAGGTACCCTATTTATTAAGTTTAAAAACAAAGGCTTGTAGGTTTGCTCTACTTACAATCTAAGAAACAAAGTGTCCTTACATTTAAAACGAAACTGACGCTAAATGAATTCTGAGCGAGCGACAAGAGCGAGCGAGCGCTGCCCCAAATCGCATTACACGGACGCGACGCGATTGCGACAGTTGCCCTGCAGATGTTACGCTTGTGACGGAATATCCTTTTGTTAAAACGATTTATGTAATCGTATTGTGATTTGTTTAAGTCAATGTGCTTTCGTGTGTTTTGAGTTTTGAAAATGTATAAGTATAAAATGTGAGTATAAATACAGTTGTTAAGGATTAGAGAGCGTCGCACCCCAACTCAGATCGTAGATCGTGTGGTCCCGAGTTCAAATCTGGTTAAAACCTAATTCTTTGTGTTCATTGTTAAATTTCCGACCAACTCTCCGGTGATGGAAAACATCGATAAAAAACCAAATCAACCCGGATAACGGCGGGAGGCTCACCACCTACCACGTTGGGTTCTAATACCAGTGGTGAAAAGTGGGCTTCTAAGTGTTCTGTTCACCATGACGGCAACAATCACTTGCCTCAGACTACCCCGTTTGGGATATAGTCGTGATGGTATGTTATAATATGTATGTCATTTAATTCAGGCAACGAAATTACATTTTCAGATCTTAAAAAACATAATTGGCCCATAGAATAAATACCTTAAAGACTAACATACATATTTAATGAACAAAAAAATATCTAACACGTATTCTTAATAGGCGACGTGTGACGCAGTATGGTGTCCGGTAACCGACCTCGAAACCGCCGATATAAGACACTGTTGCACTTGATCTTCAAGTACCTATTTACGATCTCCCCTGACTTCATAGAATAAGAAGGAGGAGGACTAATGGAGGCGGGACACGTACAACAGCGTCGTGGGTATTGCTGGACACAAGAGATGCTTCGGTCCGATCTGTCCAACACCACACAGATTACGGCGAACGGGCTTCTTCTTTTTCCTTCATTCTACTTTTTGGAAGCTCACGTCATCACAAAAAAAAATGTGGTGTTGCAACAGGCGCAGCGACCTGGATAAAGGTACCATTCGGAGGCGAGCTGCACGCTGCAACTGCCGAGAGCACGGCTGCAGCTGCACTACTGGTTTGTATGTATTTATATGAAATGGCTTCCAAGCGCCGCGGCAGCAGCACGTGCAGTTGCCATAGCAGTCGGTTTTCCTTACTACAGAGCGACTGCACGACACTGTGTTTGCTAGACCCACATACCCACTTAGTTATCATTTTCCTACCTTTACCTCCTACCTTTACCTACACAATCTTTACTTAAAATCCATTGTCAAATATATTTTTAGGAAACGGTAACTAACAGGTCCCTGTGATAAAGAAAACGTCAATCACGCATAACTACTTCTTTAATGAGCATTCACCAAGATTGTGAAGGACAAAAAATTAGGTTTTAAGTTGAAATCCATTATAGTTTTAGTGCTTATTACGACGAAGTCAAACAGTGTATGACTTATGGAAATTGTCTAATTTAATTTAATTAACAAAAGAAGAGTAAGGTAAACCTAACCAGACCAAACAAGAAATACAACAACTTCTACCCAAAAACGTTAGGAAGTGGTAATTATAAGAAAAGGGCGAAATTAGATACTAAGTAGGTAAATATACGTGGATTCTGAGCCTTAATAATAAGCAATGAATAAATGTATTTATTTATTAATTGGACTACCAACATAAGAAACAGTATTACATAAATGATTAAATAAATACCGGAGACACCTTTCATCAAGATCATCTGACCCCAAATTAAGCCGTGCCTGTACTAAGGGTGTCAGAGACTGAAGACAAATACCTACTTACCAAAATATATCAATACATACAATACTTAAATGAATAATAACTCCCTAACACAATAAATTGAGCTACCGAGGCCAACCTGGCGATTCATCAAGGGTATTTTACGTTGTTTCATCAATGTTAATTCTTGCTCTTCCAACGCGCATTAAAGGCGAGCGCCTTTAATGCGCGTTGGAAGAGCTGCCACCCGGATTGTGGAAGGGCGCGGGTTCGAATCTCGCTTGAGTGCCCAGGATCAGGTCGAATTTTTCTAGTTTCTATCTTTGTGATTTGATACTTTCTGGCTTAAATTTATTTGGATTCAAAACATTTATATTTTGCGCTAAATAGTTATTTCGTCGACTTCTAACTACTTCCAAATTATTAGCCAAACCACTGAATGATTTTATCATAATGATCGAATTTTTCAGTCATAATAAGTAGGTATAAAAATAGCTAAGTAATTTTAATCTATTTTGAACCATTTATGTTTGTGCGTAATTGTAGACTTTTATCCGAATACAATCAAATACGATGGCCTGTGGCTATTTTCACCCGACTACGTTTTATTTTTACGTTTTTCACTCGATCGTGCAGGTATAAAAACCGAATAGAATTTCACAAGCCCTCCAAAAATATTCCGAACTCAATTTAACAAAATAAAAATCAAATCACAATCGATAAATTAATGTTTTTCCTAATTGCTTAATACTCGTACATATTATGTCCTCACGCATTGTAACCTTAGTTGATTTACTAACTGAAAAAATAACCAATGTACTGCATTTTAGGGCTCCTACGGTTTTTTTTACTAAAATAATCACCAATCTAGGTGTTAAGTTTTTCATTTACTTTTTATAACATTTGACACCTTTTTTGAAATATAAATTTTTCTTTCAACCTTGAAATGGATTGAACTCACTTTGACGATTACACGAGTGACCATACGAAGCATTTGATGTTAAGTTTATATTATATTAGGAGTAGGTAGTATAAAATGGCTTTCTTAAAGATTAATACACGAATTTATTATTGTTTCAAAATTACAACTCATCTCAGACATTAATCGCCCAAAGGTGCTCCCTCACTTGGAGCATTCGCCTGTAATGTATCTTAACAGAGCACAGTGTTATAGAAACTCTTCCAATCGGTCACCTTTAGTTCACTTCACAGTTCGTAAGACTACCATGTATCGAACACTATACCAGAACTCCGCTGTGCCCATTGGTCTAGTTCATGAAAAATAAATTTACAAAACTCAGCATTATAGCAAATTAAAAAAATAAAATCTCTAAGTACTCTTAAGGGTGTTAAGATTCTTTGATAGCAAGTTTGAATAACCTTCTAGATGCCTATATTTTGTGCTTATCTATTTAACACCTACGTTCGGAAAAAATGGAGTTTTACCTATTTTACTTTTTATTTTTTTCTTGAACAAATAAGACTAAGCGATACCTTGGTATGTATTCTTGGTCCAGCAAATATATCACTTATATCATTCAAATACCGTGGAAATTAAAAAGTTATTAAGCTCCTAAAAAAATACTAAGTGCCTGACGGATTTGTAATGGCAAATTAACCAATGTGTATTTTTTCTCTTATTAATTTCTATGATATATTAAAGCTATGTTCATTTTACATTTAAAACAAAACAAAGATAAAAAAATAACAAAATAATTAGATGGCCAACCAGGCCCCTGCCTCAGCATGTGCCACTCACTGCCTTGCAAGCACGGCAAAGACTCTGTTATTTTAGCAGGGCCTGCTAAAGTAGTCGTCCATCCTCTAAAATATTATAGTAAACTATAATATAATAATAATAATAATATTTATTTCCAAAATACACAGTTTTAGTCATACAGTATTCAGCGACTTCTACACTAAGCAGGCTGCTTGGTCGTAGAAATCAGTTGACAATTGACTGATATACAGTTAAAAATTAGAGAGCGGGGTCGTGCTATAAAACAATAATTTGAAAATAAAACTAATTGCTTTCAAGCTAAACAGTAACAACACCACAATTTGGTTGAGCAAATAAGGTTCAAAATATTAAGGTAATAATATTTTTATTTATTTATTGCTATCTATTATAGGTATAATATTTTTATTTTTTTTATCAGTATAGGTAATAATATTTTTATTTATTTATTGCTATATATTATAATAATCATATTTTAAGAATCTTGTTTGTGAAAGGGTGCTTGTGAGTGTGTGTATGCGTGTATAATCTCTCTCTGTGTGTGTGTATATGATCTGTGTGTGTTCTGTATGTGTGTTTTATGTGTGTGTTAGTAGTAAGGAGGGTTATATGAGTTCAAAAAAGGTTTTCCGTATCAATATAGTCCAGTTTCATTAACCAAGCCTCAACAATTAGTTTTGCCCTATGCACATTCGCCGCCTTTATATCTACCCTGCGACACACAGTATTATATATGCGCGGCAAGAGGAAAAGTGGGTGTCGTTTAGCAAAGGCTGTGAGAGCTGTGGGGACCGGCACCTTGTAAACACGAAGCTTAAGCAGACGCTCATAGTCTGAAGATGTGGTCACAGCGGAATGAACAGCAATAGTTGCCCGTAAAACGAATAATTGGCGAACTCTCAGGACTTTGCATTCTTTGTAGAGAAGATCAGTGCTAAATCGGAACGGTTTACACAGCATGACTTTAAGAACATACCTATGAGCTCGTTCGAGTTCGATTAGGGTAGATTTGGCCGTGCCGCCCTAAACTTTGACACAGTATATTAGCAAGGATTGGCAAAGAGACTTGTAAACAGTGATAAGCGTTTCTTTTGTGGCTGAGTGTCTGAGAGCTTTCATTATGTAAGCCGTTTTTCGTACTCGAGCAGACAAGGTGGCAACATGATGTTTAAATGACAGATTTTCGTCCAGTGTGACCCCGAGATATTTAATGTTTGTAGTACGGTTGATTTGGGGACAACCACAACGTGGTCTCACCAGGACACATTGGTGGAGCCTTAAAACCTTCATCGGTGGAGGACGCGTTGATATAGTTTTATGAAATGCTATGTACTTGGTCTTGTCGACATTTAGAGCAAGTAAATTTCTTCTTAACCAGTCCATAATGATTGACATTCCTCTCTCCGCTTCCTTATAGGTTTCATCCCATGAAGTACCCTGAAAAAGTATGACTGTATCGTCTGCGTAACATATAGTGTTTACTCCATCCATTGAGAGATGTAGGAGGTCACACATGTAGACGAGAAAAAGTGTCGGCCCCAGAATGCTGCCCTGCGGCACTCCGAAGTCCACCGAAAGCTCACCACTAACATCCAGACCAACTCGAGTGCACTGCTGGCGTCCTGAGAGATAACTATGTAGCCAATTCTGGGACTAACCTCTAAATCCGAGGCAATGCAGTTTCTGAAGCAAAATCGGAATTGATACGGTATCAAACGCTTTAGCGAGGTCTATAAAGACTCCAAGACAATGTCTTTTTCTATCGATAGCATCAGAAACTATTTCGCTCACTGCTGACACCGCATCCTCCGTCGATTTTCCACGTCTAAAACCAAACTGCCTTGCAGGCAATAGCACGTTTTGTTCAAGAAAGGTGACCATTCTTTTGTTGACTACCTTTTCTAACAGCTTTGCAAATATGGGAAGTAACAAAATGGGCCGATAGCTTGCTGGAGCAGTTTTGTCACCGTTTTTATAAACTGGCACAACTACAGCTGTTTTCCAGCAATCCGGGAAGATACCACTTGACAAGCTTAAGTTGAAAATGTGTGTCAGTGGTCGAAATATAATATGTTTTATTTGTTTAATGAGAATTGGTGTGCATTTGTCAACTCTCGAAGAGCTTTCCGGTTTTAGTTCAGCTATAAGTCCGCTGACTTCGTTCTCGTCAGTCGGTGTCATAAAAAAAGACCCGGATTTATAGTTCGGTATTGCAACTGCTGCAGCAAGAGATGCCTGCGTAGCTGAAAGTTCATCAAGCGTTCCGTTAGCAAGGTTTCCACCAACGCTTGTGAAGTATTTGTTACAAGAGTTGAGCGATGAAATTGGGTCAGTAGTATTTTTACACAGTTCTTTACACGGGTTATGTTTTTTATGTAAATTACATATGTCCTTAGTTCATTATAATATATTTAAAATTAACTTCAGCGTTTTAATGAAGTCTGTACTCTAGTGATAAACACACTATTGCTTCGAATGTTGCTATTAAGTTAATCTTTCTGGGAATTTTATGCAAAGCTTCTAATTAGAGCCATCCCTTTAATTCCTGAAAATACATATAAATGGGGGTCCCTGCTTTGCTCCTTTTAAAATCCCTATGCGTTATATCATAATGTGTTTATGCTTATTATTACTACTAGCTTATCTTTTACACGCCACCTGCTTCTCATTTACGTTTGAAATTAATCAAATGAATTACATTTGAGACAAATTAAGTAGAGTTTGTGATAAATAAAATTATAAATTATAATAATTTATGATAAACAAACGTTATTTTAACTATTTCCAAATACTCGTACATACACTGGGCCGCACTTTTACGTTGAAGGAGAACACGAATGACCAATATTGTGGAATCAGTTTCAAAAATTTTCGTACTGTCTTCAATTTTTCGAAAAATTAAACACAATTGACAGAACTCCTCGCCCCATATAACGTTATATGGGACACGAAGTATAATTTCTTGTTTTGATTTCTCAAGAAAATTGAGAGGTTTTTAAGAATTTTTTAAACTGCTTATCAACAATTGGGCCTTTGGCCTATCCATTGAGATAAAAATCATTGCTGAGATGCAAATAGTTTCCCATCTATGGGAGACTAAAGTGAGCACGTTTGTATGGAAATAGCTCAGTGGCCGGTTTATTTGCGGCCCAGTGTACTAGAGTTAATAACCCCCCCACCCTGAGCAAACACAGATGCTTTTCCATGGTGGGGATCAAACCCACGACCTTCGGTACTTAAGGCAGGATACCATTCCATCAAGAGGCCAGTCAATTCATAGTATTATTAAAAAAATTGTCACAGGATAGGTAATAAGCATGACCGAATTATTGTTTAAAATCTTGACTGAATTAATGTGTTGTGTACGATCTGGTATTTGAAACCAAGACCTCGGGGCTTCGAGCCTAGCGCTAACCTAACACTCGGCTACGCAGGAAATATTATTTGACTGGCCTGTTGGCGCAATGGCAGCGATCCTGCCTTTAGCGCCGGAGGTCGTGGGTTCGATCCCCACCCATGACAAACATTTATGTGACGAACATTTTTGTTTGTCGTGTGTCCCAGGGTGTTCTTATCTATTTATGTATGTATTTAGAAATATATAAGTATGTTTATCAGTCTCTGACGCCCATGAGCTTTGCTTAGTTTGGTATGGATAATCGTAGTGTAAATTGTCCCAGATATTTATTTATTATTGCGAGTATTTTGCGCATTATCCAAAAAATCATGTGAATGTACTATTTTAATGATTTTAACCATGTAACCATCATTGTATGTACCGTGTTTCATATAAATAAAGAATTATTATTAAGTTGGTACATGTTAATTTTACGGGCCCTTGGAGACCCGGGTCCCGGTCCTTTGAGGCTTGAGTGGGGCCAAAGCCAACTATTATTAATATCTTTCCATCATCTCGTACTTATATCGTGAATTGTTTTATAATCTTTCATTTGACGTCTGTATATCCGTGGTAGTACGTTATAGCCACTAAAGACACACACAGGAGTATTTATAAAGGACCATTACCCCTTAAATGATTATCAGTTAATTTTCCACTGAATGTGCTGACAACCATTACTGGAAACAAGTAAAGGATCAAGTATTTTGGTTGCAGTCAACATGAGTCTCTTTCAAGACAAGAAGTAATAGAATATCCTCCTGGGAGGTCCTGGGTTTACTCCCAGGTCGGGCAAAGTATCTATTTTCAAATTTTTCAGACCATAGCCCACCATTTGATTGTGATCACCAGCTCGCATTTGGCAAGCGTGCTGATTAAGCCAATACTCATCAATTGTGGCGATGATGTGGTTTTAATGATGAAGGTCTTTGCCCAGCAGTGGGACATCATGTAGGCTAATTGGTGCCTGTAGAAAATATATCTCTATGGCACCACGTCTTCATAAGCTGCGGCGAATAATAATGATAAAATATTTACTGCGAGCTTAGCGGCCAGGGCAATAATGATAACAACTTCACTCTCCATATGCTACCATCATAATATGACTTTTATGACTCAAGACAATCGATCTATAATTATGTTTTTGTGGTAGTGAAACGGTTAAGGTTACTGGTCACTGGTTCCTAATAAAGTACTCCCCCGTCCCCCCACCAGCGCGCGTAGGAAAACCGGAAGAATTCGACTTGGTCCTTTCTATACTGGCGGATTATCTAAAGTCTTACAAAAATGGAATGACGAGGAAGTACCATGTAAGTGTAAAATTGATTTACTCAATTATTTGGCTTTAATTTTACGGTTTTAATATTAAAAATACTGACTATTCGCTACAGTGATATCGACATGAAAGTTAATTCAATAAATTTGATTTCCCACTTAGATAGTTTTTACGTTACTTACTTACAATGACATTTCGTTTTTGTAAGTATTTTGATAATTACCCGGCATAAGGTTTTTTGATAACAGAACGGTTGAAAAGGCAAAAAAGTCTGAAGAGTCTGCCACAGTCACATTTCAGCGGTTTTCGGTCTAAAACAAGCAAAAAATTTAACGGTGAGCGTGAGAAAAATAAAATTTTCCTTCTTGGGCGCCCTCTGCTATATCAATTCTTGAAGGAGATATTAAATATGACTTTAGACTATTT
This sequence comes from Udea olivalis, assembly GCA_947369235.1. Taxonomy (NCBI): domain Eukaryota; kingdom Metazoa; phylum Arthropoda; class Insecta; order Lepidoptera; family Crambidae; genus Udea; species Udea olivalis. The sequence continues at coordinate 17,599,341 of OX376355.1, forward strand.
ACTATTCTACCAGAGTGCTCAAATGTATTTAAAGAGAAGCGAGCTTCCTGGGCCGCTTATTACAATCCCTTATATTGTCAAGTTCATTCCCTAAACTGAACGTAGCGAGCAATTCGTAACACGCTGCACGCGCATGTGTTTCCAAACCAATAGTTACGTGTACAGTGTTATGTCATATGGTCTACAGTTGTGGGGCTCGGCAGCGGATCTCAACACCATCTTTGTTCTTCAAAAAAGAGCCATCCGCTTCATTTACAACCCGCGCGACTCGCTTCGTGAAGTATTCAAAGAGATTGATATTTTAACTGTGGACTCTCAATATGACCGTAAAAACTTGCATCTCTTCAAGAAAAACAGTGATGTTCATAAACGCAATAATAATAATAAAATTTATTTAATCAGATAGCAGAGATCAAATGAGTTAGTATACAAGGTATCTTAAAAACTATGTTAGTAACAAATATTATTGATTAAAATTTAATTTAAAATCTGCCCTGTACAACACCACCCGCAATGGCACAACAGCGATTCACGTAGGAGCAGTCAAGTCTGCCGGCGATCATGCTCAGGATGCTGTTGGTGCACCCACCCTGCGCACCAGGGACGCACTCCGCTTGCGTATGATGGTGTAGAAGCACGGCTTCCGCGAACATCCCGGATGCACCACAGTAACGAGGCAGCCCCAGCAACATCCTAAATGCATTATTGTACTGCACACGGAGGGCGCTGTAAGCTTTTTGAGTATAACTGGCCCACAAGCTGCACGTGTAAACAGATGTACAAAATGGTCTGAATAAAGTAATTTTGACTCTTTGGTCTCTTCAATACAAGTGCAAATAGGTATTTACTAGGCAGACATGTTCCATCATAGATCGCATCGGCACTTACCATCAGGTGCGATTGCGATGAAAGTCTGTCTAGTCATGTTTAAAAAGAAAAGATTTTTAATTTTTAACCAGTCAGCAATTACCTGGCCATACCATCTTATATTTTGGATATTTACTGATAGGCGACATATTTTACGTATACAATTAAACCACTGATTATAAAGTACCATTGCATTACTTTTTATCGCATTGTTAATTCATTTTTGAAATTAATTTCAAACAGCTTAAAGTCCACCTCGTTGTACGAAAAATAACATGTAAAGTTAAAACCCCAAAGTGAGCTGCATGGTTTTACGAAAGATATTGCATCAAGGCCCCTGGCCTGGCCTGACTGGAAAGTCTCGTGGCCTAAAAAGCCCGGGTGGTCGGGGCAATTTAAGCCAGAACCATCTTCATGTTCATTGTTATAGGGGAGGAAACTATGGTTCAAATTTCTAAAACAAATACTTTGTAACATGTAATCTGATATTTGACGACACGATTGGCGTAGTACGCTTGTAGCACGGTTTCTCGCCTCGATTTCCCAAGTGTCCCGGGTTCGATTCCCGGTCGGAAAATTCAGGAAACGATCTTTTCTGAATTGACTCGGGTCTGGGTGTGCTGGGAGACGCCCCTGGCTTATTTCCTTGTGTGGTACCTCGTAACACAGGGATATTAATACCTACTTCGAGACCAACAAGAGGTGTGTTGTCTGGCGCATAAAATATACACGGTGTCGGGTTTCATGTGGTCCAAACGAAAACCATCGATAGAGGGGTCCAGGGGCTACTCTAAAGACCCCCATGTACACACATCAAAAGTGTCTAGGGATCAAGCATTTTTATGCGGATTTCTTGAGATTGAGATGTGGCTTTGTAATAAATTTATGATTTTATAAATTTATATGGATCCTTTTTGGTGCATTTCATAATTTGAAACAGGAACTGTCAATCAAATTCTAATAAAAGATGAAAATCAGCTGTCAATATTTTCCCTATAAAAACATACAACGCATTGAAGACATTATTAGTGCTACTGTTTCCCTACTACTGATTAAAACCAACGTAATTATGGAGCGGCGACGTCATTTAAGCAGGGAAGAAATGCTCAGAGCCGTGGAAATGATAGAAGCTGGTTCCCGGCAACGTACTGTGGCTTTAGCTCTGAATACAAGTCAGAGTGTTATCAGTCGACTTTGGACACGTTACCGAAGCACTGGTACCGTGGCTGAGCGCCATGGAGGAAGGTATCGCTGCACCACACGGAGACAAGACCGATACATTCAAATCACAACTCGAAGAGCTCCAACAATAACCGCCATGATGTTAGCCGTGAGGCTTCATCACTCTTCAGGGAACTTAATTAGCGACCAAACAGTCAGAAACCGCTTGCATGAAGTGAACCTTCATTCCCGAAGACGGCTAAGGGTACCACCTATAGCAATGCACAATCGTAGGATTCGATATCAATGGGCTCTTGAACACAGAAATTGGGCAGAAGAACAAAGAAAACAAAGATTCGTGTGCTTTTCTGATGAGTCTCGTTTTGGTATGAGACCGGATACAAGACGTATACGACACTGGAGAACCCCTGGACGCCAACAGCGATTAAAATCCTGCCAGGAAGTCCATCCTTATAGTGGTGGAACCATCATGGTATGGGCGGGTATTTGGATCGGCGGAAGAACTGAGTTGATTTGGATCAGAGGCAACCTCAACGCTCAAATTTATGCTGAGACGATTGTATCAGACGTCATCGTTCCTCTACAAGTGCAAATCGGTCCCTCATTTCAGTTAATGCATGATAATGCACGACCGCACACCGCAAGAGTTGTAAGACAGACTCTCGCCGCAGCTAACATCAATGTCCTGCCCTGGCCTGCTCAGTCGCCAGACTTGAACCCGATTGAGCATGCATGGGATATGCTACAGAGAAGAGCTCTGCCGAATATGGAGGGTATCCAGTCGCAAGAAGACCTTTTTTTGTTGTTGCAACGAACATGGGCGGCCATTCCACAGCGTGATTTGGATGAACTCATTTTGAGTATGCCAAACCGATGTTCTTGTGTTGTTAGTGTTCGCGGTAGAAACACGGATTATTAATTGTTTAAGTTACCCAATAATTTTTTTAAGAAAACTGTTATTTCAATCTTTTTTTCGAACTTTAATGTTAGTGGTTCAAATTTCAAAAATCCCTTTATTAGGAAAATGGCAAATTTCTTTATTAATGCAAAGGTGACTTGGTTTATCGTTACTGTAGACAAACGAAAACACTTTTTTAAAGTAAATAAGCAATCGAAAAGTCCGTTAACACGCCAGTAGTTAAAAAGGGATAGTATGAACAATGTACGAACGCGAGAGCAGCCAAGGGAAGACTAACAAAACAGTTTGTAAACTTGAACAAAGGGATCAAAACTGGTATCTGTAATGACGTCTGATGTCTTAAGACAGATTATCTCAAAGTAAACTTTTTTAATGCCATCGGAAATCAATTGAGTTCATGACTGACGAAATTTAATTTAATATTAAAATCCTCCCATTTCAGATTTTTTTTTTTGACATGAAGCTCTTGCCGTAGCTGATTGAAATTTTACAAGTAGTTGGTCCACATAGTAGGCAAGTTTTTGAAATGGGTCCTGAAGTTTTATGTTATGTGCTTTTTTGGAGTTGCACCACCCTAAAGAAAGAAGTAAAAAATCATCCAAATAAAAAGTTCACTGTTTATTTTTTTTTGCAGAAAATAATTAGCCTGAGTTACAACTGTAGTGGTGTAATGAAAGGCCTATTAATTGTTCACATTCACAAAAAAAATCAAGGTTCTAGTAATAATACTTTAGGAGAAATCATTAAAAAAAATGCGTCATTTTGGGTACTAAGAAAAAATTTAGAAAAATGCTGTTTTCTTGAAAACTATAAATTTTCGCGGAACATACATGGGGGTCCTTAGAGTAGCCCCTGGACCCCTCTATCGATGGTTTTCGTTTGGACCACATGAAACCCGACACTGTGTATATGGACCACTTACATTTCATTTAATACTCATTTTTCTAATACTCATAATGTAAGGTTTCTTTGCTTAGATTGGAGTTAGATGATCTTGTTGTAAGATGCCCCACAAATGGTTTTAACGTTTTGTTGTTTCTTTCAAGCATCCCGGTATACTTTTACATCCTATTTGCGTATCATACATTAGATTTCTATTTTGTTTGTTTTTCTCCAGATAGAGCCATTTTGGCCGTAAAACCCTTTGTTTATCTATGTAGCCGCAGATTGGGGCGTACAAAAGTGTACCAATTGGACACCCTCGCCTAATATCGGCTTATCTTTATAGAATTGTCGAAACTGACGCTACGGGTCTTACCGTAAGCTCAATACTTGAGTTTTTACATTTTTTATACCCGCATTCCGTGACACTGGCCTGTTGTCGCAATGGTAGCGATCTTGCCTTTAGCGGCGGAGGTCCTGAGGACCTGGGTTCGATCACCATCTATGACTTTATCAGACTAGTATTTTAAAAAAAAAGTATATTTATTAGTCTCTGAAAGCTATGGCTCTGCTTATTTAGGCTAATAAGAACTGGGGCGAGCCACGAGACCGGAGTTTTGTGCGAATGTGCGGTGCCGCCTTGCCGCAGCGGTTGCGATTAATGCCCGCAAAGACAAACGATTCACAGATTAATTATAAGTTACTACATGACCGATCGACCGCCTAGCGCGCGCCCCGCGGCTGCGGTTGCCGCGCAGGAATCGCGGGAATCGTGCCCGCGGCTGAAGTTAATTAAACGCGTCTATCTATTTTCAATTTTTTCATACATTTCTTGATTTTATATGTATATGTGAAGCTATAGCGGGCGTGTCAGAAAACCGCGCCGTGAGTTCGTAGCTTTAAGGTCAAACCCCACCAAACGGCCCGCATCGCGTCGGATAGGAACCGATTTTACAATCTTTAAACAAAATTAAATCTTGTTTACAGTGTTTAAAGTCTATATTGCAAATTCACGCACAGCAGCTTGACTGCGGGCGCGTGCTTAGACGGGTGACTTTAAACACTATATACGTGATTTGATTTCGTTTAAAGATTGTAAAATCCGTACCTATCCGACGAGATGCGGGCCGTTTGGTGGGGTTTTTTTATACTATGTCGAGTACGTAGGACGCGGGCAACACCAGGGGTATCACTCGCGCGTTGTCGACCTTGCAAAAACCTTATGGATTGGACCTTTAGGAGTAAGGTAGTATAAGGTAGGTCAGTGGTTCCATTTATACATTCATATTGTTTCTTAGAATAATTTCGTTGAGTGCGAGTTCAAATCACTCCACTACGAGTAAATGCAGAAGGCATTAAGTCCTCAATTACTTGCCGACGTTTACTTGCTTTGCTTGCGTGATGTCCCGGATGCGTTACCTGCTCTGCTCGGGTGAATACAGGAAACGATTTTATCCAAAATGGCTCGGTTCTGGGTGTGCTGGGAGACGCCCCTGGCTTAATTTCTTGTCTGGTACCTCGTAAGACAAGGATATTTATCTTTACTTCGAGACCATGACAAGTGGTGTGTGATCTGGCGCATATTAATTATTAGTTTTAGGTAGATGTCTGTTATACCGGTGGTTCACTGTACCGAGGACAGCAGGTATACCTATGCTAAAAGCCTTTGTCCTTTAGCGGGACAGTAGTGGATGATCTTTCGTTGTCGGAATTATGGGAAGGGGTGTAAAATAAACAACATTCAATGATGCGATATTTCTATTATCTGTATATTTTAAAATTGATTTGTATAATTGAATGGTTATATTCAAAACAACACATCTTAGTCTTAAGGAAACTTAATTACTCTGCTTATTCAGTAGGTAATTAGTAAATAGTTACGATTCCTATATTTTAAAACTAAGTTCTTAAATCATTCATAACAAAATGAAAAAGTAAATGACTAGATAAGACCAGGTACAGACACGTGCATTAATATGTACCCATATTTAAAGCTTATGTCTTTGACTTAGGAGCCAAAAATGTATACACATCTATTACTGCACGTGACTGCACATAAATATTTTTAACATAGGTATATTAGGTCAACGATCATGGTAGAAAACATTATTTTAAGAGTAATCATAATACTTGTAGGCCAGTAGGACTAGGTTTGAAATCAGATTTAAATCCCACAAAAGGGTTCCTTGTTTTTAAGTTTTCCCCTCCGTGGGAGTTGTGCATAAGTAGTGGGGGATAAAAGTGTACTATGAAGTCAGATTTTTTGCGGGTTTGCGGTTATATCTCGTGAAAGACTCAAATTACCGACAAGTGATCTTTTTAAAAGTTTAATGTTGCATAGAATGAGGTCAGATTTATATTATTTAGACTACTCGTTCTCATGATGCTCCTCGAAGTTGTACGTATTCTACAATTTTGTAAGAAAACCACCTGCTTGTTTCCACAGCAGCACAAACCAATATTATGAAGAGGAAAAATATGACTGTTTGTTTGTATTGAATAGGCTCCGAAACTACTGGACCGATTTAAAAAATACTTTCAACAATATGATGCTACATTATCAGGGATTGACATAGGCTATTTTTTTTAAATATGACAGTAGAAATAGTCTGTGCGGGCGAAGCCGCTGACGGGCAGCTAGTGCTTGATACAAGTGGAGCAGCTGATGAGTGGCTGGGCCATCAAGCATAATGTGTAGGTCCGTATCCTCACTGACTAGCACAACCTTCTCATGCCCCTGTGACACCTCAAGGGCTGTGGGAACAAGCGGGTAGTTTTTTCACAAAATTGTAAAATACGTACAAGTTTGAGGAGCATCAGCTTGCTAATGAGTAGTCTAAATAATATAAAAATGGTCACATTCTATGCAAAATTAAACGCTCTACAATTTTTAAAAAGAACACTTGTCGATAATTTCAGTCCTTTACGGGATATAACCGTAAAACTGTAAAAATATCGATTTTGTGGTATAGTTTTGCCCCCTACCACTTATGCACAACTCCCTCTAACCTAGGATAGTCAAATTGGGCAACAAATGAAGCCATTAGAACCACAAAATCTTTTGTAGGATCTAAATCCGATTTGAATGTTTTGTTTGTTTTATTCTACTGGCCTATTAAACTAATATGCTGAAGATAGTTAGGTAAAGGTAAATATTGTAATTCATTAGTTAGCAAATATACTGTAATAAGAAAAAATAAAAATATCTAGAAAAATATATTCTTACGAGGGCACTTACTTATACTAAACGTTATTTTCAACGTTAAAAAATTTAATAAAAGCGAATAACTACCACAATCCATCAAAAAACATTATTAAATTATATTATACGGTATTATACGGATTCTACTCGCGGAATTTATTTAATTTAACATTTTTCTAACCCGTTGTTTAGACTTCTTTACAGCAGTCGTGATTGCGGGATGACTCATATGTTATACCTCAAGAAAGTAATTATTTTCATAGTAACCGTCACTCAACCACCTTCATTTTCACTATCATCCTCGGGAACGTTCCTATCCACGAAGAAAGAACTAACCGTATCTTGAAGTCTACACACACAATACTGCAAAACATAATACTGCAAACTTGAAGTCACAATACTGCAAGACTTCAAGATACGGTTAGTTCTTTCTGCGTGGATAGGATCGTTCCCGGGATGATAGTGAAAATTACGGTAGTTGAGTGACGGTGGCTATGAAAATAATTACTTTCTCGACGTATAACATCTGAGTCATCCCGTGATCACGCCTGCTGTGAAGGAGTCGAAACGTCGGGTTAGAAGAATGTAAAAATATGAATTCCGCGAGTAGAATCCGTAAAGTTGTTTCATGACAATTTGGTATCTATAAGTCCACAAAATGTTATATAAATGCATTGGAATGTAATTGATAACAATAATAAATTAAAAGTTTAGCAGGAATCGTAACGCACAAACGTTATTTTTGACTAGCTATTCCATAACTTTTACATAATAACTACGAACTTTTAACAATAATTTACAAAATTAATTGGAAATGCAACATTATCGTATCGATACATTCAAATATTTTTATAATTGTTATTTTAATTGGCTAAAAGTTGAAGAATATTGCGTAGCGTTACACATGTTGTAACTAAATGTATCATAAAAAAATATTTGCTCTGCCCCCTCTCCATCGTCGAAATTACAATCAAATAACATAATTGATAATTCCAGTCCGAGTTTGTATAGATAAATAAATATCTATGTTATAAATCACTTTGTGAAAACTTACGCGGGTATCGACAAACGATAGCCGGAAAACTGTTTTGCATTTACCTGTGAAAATTGGCTGGTCTTTTCACAAGAAAATTTAAAATAGTTTTCTGGAAAACTACATGGTTTATTTAGAACATGCAGTTTGCTGTGTGAGCGCCTGTGGATCTAATGGCTTTCCGATTCCAGGTTAGTTCACTTTTGTTAAATGAATTATAAAATAAAACCATACTCCGTCAAAGATATCGTACATGAATAAAGCCCACGTAAGTTAACACTAGAACTCAAGAAATAAAATTAAACCTCAAAATAATTATCACTGTCGTCAAGGGGAGTGTCTTCGGCCGACCTTTTGCCGAGGCCAAAATTGAATCGGTGCATGTCCCTCTCTCGCTTGCCGAGGCCAAAGTTGAACTTGCTTGAAAGCCGCTTGCCGAGGCCAAAGTTGTAGTTCCGTGCTCTCTTGCCGAGTCCGAAGTTGTAGAGGGGTAGCCGCTTCCCGAGGCCGAAGTCGTACATGCGTGCGCGCTTCTCTTCTTCCCCGTCGTCGGCGAAGCGTTTGCCGAGGCCGAAACTGTAAGGCCGAGCGCGTTTTTCTTCGTAAACTGTGAAGAAGATTTATTTAAATGTACATCATTTTTATGTTTACTTTAATTTATATTAGGTGGCTATATTTTAGTCCCATAGTGAAGCAAAGTCTTCACTGTAGTTTTACGAGTGCTTTATTGTGAATAGCTACTTGTAGTAACTAAAACTAACCAACGATAATGAATAGAATAGAATAAAATATTGTTTATTTGCGTGAAAAGTGGTATAAAAGATAGTAAAAATAAAAATGAGCTCACAGTTCACTAGAACCTGGCATGCAAACAGATATAGGTTTATTATAAAAAAAGAAAAACATCAATAGTATTCACAAAACAAAATACAATTGGAAAGTCGCCATGTAATGTTTTACATGCAGTTTTTTCCTTTCGCTAAGAAATTCAAAACGTGTTCTGAGAATTTAACTTAGAATTTAGCATTTTAAGTGTAGTACCTGGTGAATCTTCATACTGGTCTATCATGTCAGCTAAAGCTGCCTGGTCTTCGTTGGTGAATTCTTCAGCTGAGGTCTCATCATCAATGGACCTCTTGCCGAGGCCGAAGGAATAGGGGCGAGACCTGCAAAGTGGATCAGTTTGAGCAATATGCTGAAAACTACGTGGATAAATTGGCGTAGTGCGCTGTAGCACAGTTGCTCGCCTTGCCTTCCGTAGTGTCCCGGGTTTGATTCCCGGTCGAGACAATTCAGGAAACGATCTTTTCTAAATTGGCTCGGGTCTGGGTGTGCTGGGAGACGCCCCTGGCTTAATTCCTTGTCTGGTACCTCGTAACACAGGGTTATTTATTCCTACTTCGAGACCATGACAAGTGGTGTGTTGTCTGGCACATATTTAATAAATGAATATCAATCTGACATATTTCTGATTGTCAGTAATATAAACTGCATTGCGGAGCCCTGTGCTGCAGGAAGCACAAGCACAAGGACTGGAAGTCAATCTTGGAACACTCCAAGCTTTCGCCAGAATTACTAACACACACATAAAACACATATACAGAACACACACAGATCATATACACACACACACACACAGATTATACACACATACACACCCTTTCACACACAAGATTCTTAAAATATTATTATTGTTACCTTAATATTTTGAACCCTAATTGCTCAACCAAATTGTGGTGTTGTTACTGTTTAGCTTGAAAGCAATTAGTTTTATTTTCAAATTATTGTTTTATAGCACGACCCCGGTTTCTAATTGTTAACTGTATATCAGTCAATTGTCAACTGATTTCTACGATCCAAGCAGCCTGCTTAGTGTAGGAATACTGTATGACTAAAACTGTGTATTTTGGAAATAAATATTATTAATATTATTATTTGTTATGTGGCGTTAACTTGTGAACGAAAGCCAAGACACATTTTTCCATGGTAGCGAACAGTACGTCTACCACGAGTTGCCACTTCAAATTCAAATCACTTCAAATTTACATTATCGTTCGCGTAACAAAATTGTATTGGGATGACACATGCCATGACAATGCTAAATTCCAATAAAAAAAATTACGCGAACGATAGTGTAAATTTGAAGTGGCAACTCGTGGTAGACGAACAGTTGTGGTTGTGGGTGGCTTGCATCCGCTACGTTGGCCATCATACTTTTCTTCTCAACTACCATCAGCTTTCCTGCCCTTATGTCCATCAGTTTGCGTTTTATATGATTTAAGTTCTAAAAATATCCACAGCACTGAAATCCTGTAGCAAAATACCGTACCCCTCTGCATAGCTTCGTGACTTGTTTAGTAGCTTACATCTAGCCTCTCACCTCTTGCCAAGTCCAAAGTTATACACTGGCAGCCGCTTGTACTGCGACACGTAGCTGTACGCGCGCTTCCCGAGGCCGAAGTCGTAGTGGGGTGAGCGCTTCTCCAGCGGGGCGGGGTGGTCCTGCTCGCGCTCCAGCGCGTCCTGCTCCGACTGCACGCGCTCGGGCGCGCACAGCGCCGCGCCCAGAAGGAGGAAGTAGACTGGTATTTGTGAGTACATCATTCTGTGGAAGAACATTATTTGTTAGGCGACTGATGATTACAGCAAAAAATTGTTCATTCCTTTCATTCAATTCCAAGATAGCATATTGAAGTTAAATGTATCATGATGCATAAAACTGAAAAGCTAGTCAAAACCTAGTTTAGAAAATATCGCCATCATATGGAGGATCATACGGTTTTTAATATATACATAGAAAATAATTCGATAGTGACAATGTCTGCAGTGTATTAACGATTAAAGTCTATAACCAAATATTAATCTTAAAGAAACCAAACGAACTTGTCGTCCACGGTCTACAACGATAAAAAAAAAGGAAGTAATTATTTATCTGTACATAAACATGTCCAAATATCACAATCCGGACAGAAATCTCTTGTAGATCGTTAATTAATGAGATTCCTTTTAAATACCAAGAAATCAGAACAACCTAACAAAAAATAGAAAAGATATGAATATTCCGAGTGCTCGTATATTATTCCCAGTTTTTACAATGAACACGAAAAGACGCGTGTCAGGAGGGGAATCCACTAGCGGGTAATTTCACTTTTTCTTTCTTTCTTAATCACTTTTTATTATTTTTGACGACACGATTAGCGTAGTGTGCTGTAACACGGTATCTCGCCATAATTTCCGTATTGTCCTGGACTCAATTCCCGGCCGAGTCAATTCAGGAAACGATATTGCAATCCAAACTGACTCGGGTCGGTTAATTCCTTGTAATACAGGGATATTTGTTCCTACTCCGAGACAATATGCCACAATTGTATTAGAGGATCGAAAAACAGTAACTGCAGAGTACACTCACAATTGTTTGCCACTTGTCTTGGAAAAAGATCGGGAGAAACGACCTCGCAGTATGATCTTCCTTCACCACGACAATGCCAAAATACTTCGAGGAAAACGTTCTAAGGACGCCGAAGAAACAGTGGCTGCGTTTCAAAAGGCCGTCGAAGAGACCCCTTAGGACGAGTGGACAAAGTGTTTCTCAGTGGTTACATCGGATTCAGTGATCTAGATATTGATGTAAATGGACACTATTTTGAAAAGATATAATAAAACTTATAACTACCGGCCGTAACTATAATTTTGATAAATTTGCAGAACCGTACGGTCTTAACTAAAATAAAAAGTGTGATTTACGCCCAAAGCTACTCACTCACCTACTCGCATAAATCCGTTGAATGGGTACCAGAAGCTTAATCTTCAAAATTAATTTAAGCTCCACATTTAGCTGACAAACACAAATGAACATGACCGAAATAGCCAGTGGGGTTTAATCACTAGGTATTATTCTGAGTGTGATGTTGTTTTAGAAGTGCCATATTTTCATGTTAGCCCCTTTTAAATTTAAAACGTTATTAACTGGGTTCATTTACGAGTATGTAATAATATTCTAAGTATATTACAAAGGTATGTTAGTTCATCATTGTCAAGTATCACAAATAATTCAAATACTGTAGGTACTTTATTTTTTTTTGTGATGACAAGAGAAGTAGCTGTATTTTCCTAACTGCATTCATTCTACATGAAATAACGAATGAATGAAGTTCATGTAAATCAGAAATCAGAAATATTTATTGAATAAACCATGGTTGCCTTAAGCTAGTTAGTATTGCAAAATAACAGTACACTGCTTTACCCGTTTCGGGCATTCAACAATAATTTACACTTAAACACTAATGTACTCGTAAGTATATTCATATTTCAGAGCTTTAGAGTTCGGAGCATCGGCGTAAAGTCGCCTGTCTATCGGTGTATTTTGGAGAGTGTGCGCAGAAACTACACAACCAGATACCACCCTCTACTTTCTACCACCGGACCACTAGACGCCGGGAGGGCTTCCACGCCCATGTGGTTAAATTTCCAACAATCCGTACCCAACGGTTTGCTGCGTCTTTTCTAGTACGCACCGCTAGGGAGTGGAACGCTCTCCCTGCGTCTGTGTTTCCGGATACTTACACCCTTAGTATCTTCAAGGCCAGAGTGAATAGGCATTTTCTGGAAAAGCGTGTACCACCATCGGCCTCGTCATCGCTTACCACCAGGCGAGACTGAGGCCAAACGCAAACCCATTTCAAATAAAAATAAATCATGTAGATTCATAAATATTAATAAAATAATTACTACTATTTATTATATTGAATCTTCATATAAAGAGAGAGAGGGAGATAGGGATGTCCATTAATTATTGTTAATGTCACATTCGTGTTGTTGTTAGGTACTTAAAAAGTCGAGGGATTTGTCTCTTATAAAATTCATTTCAATTGTAAAAGACATTGTTCATAAGCCACTGCTTTAGTTTTGTCTTAAATAGTTTTACACTTAAAATGTCAGTAATGTTACAAGGCAGGGAATTATAAACTTGTATAGCACTTACTTACTATAACTGTAAATCATGCATTTACATATGGCTTGCAAAGGTAGTCGTGTCCCCGTAACTTAGGGCTTTTTAATCTCATTTCAGATTTTTGCGTAAACAAAATGCATATTATTTTTAACGAACAAAGCTATTTCTAAGATATAAATGGCAGTTAAAGTTAAATATTGTTTTTCTTTAAATAATAGTCGTAGAGAATCATCAATTTTTTTTAATTTTTTTATATAATAATAATAATAATATATCATTTATTTCGGACAATCATTTTTAAACTTCTCTTCTGTAATATAAAAGTATCGTTAACGTTAACTGAATTACCCCAAAATATTATTCCGTAGGAGAGAATGGGGTAGATATTACCATAATACGCGCTTTTTGCGACCTCAATCAATGAAATATCTATCAGTACTGATAAAGCATAGCACTGACTGGTGATTCTGTTATTGATGTTTTCGATGTGTGACTTCCAATTAAGGTTACTATCAAGCGCTACTCCTAGGAAGTCAGTCTGATCTACCTCGGTAACATAGTCGCCATCACACACACGCGCGCACGCGCGCACACACACACCCACACACACACATAGTAGTATAGGCTAGCTTTGTACTAATAATGTCACTATTATACTCAATGTAAAACTGATTTAAATTAGGAGAGCGATTAAACCCCAACACGAGTATTGCATTACTCTCTCGGCTGTCTCAATACTTTAATTGTTGATATTGAGTAATAAAGTTTTTTTTTTATTAATACCTACATCGAGTTTAATAGACGTAAGTTTAAATACTCAGATGAAACAAACTTAAAAGGTTATCAACGTTACAAGTAAAATAATTTTTAACTTCTGCGTAATTCCAATTATTATGTCGTCCATATAAATGAGTAAATTTATAGTGATTTAACAAAAATATCATCCAGACGTGGAACGCTTTTCCAGCACATGTGTTTCCTTCCTCTTATAGTCCCGGGTTCTTCAAGAGGGGCGTGAAAACGCATTTCTGCAGGCCTTCAAGGTGAGGATGGCCGGCCCAGTGATTCGTTTGAATGACTGGGCTTGTCAACCTCATATCTGGACCTCATGACCGCTTTCCATCAGGTGGAGTGAGGTCATCTTGACGGGCAATATATAAAAAAAAACATTTACTTTCACTATACAGTTTTTTTCGCGACAAGATATATTTCCCCAAAATATATTTCCCCAACGGTACCTAAAATAATATTTTCTCCACAAACATTACCTGCTTTAATAAACAAAATGTATAACAAAGTGGTATACGTTTGGCTTCTGCATTATTTTCCTGAAAAGATAATAATGTCTTTGGGCTTTCTGACGTCAGCATGCTCAACTTTTCACAGAGGGCTTAGCACCATTTCTCGGGGGCACCCGCGCACCCGCAACCTTAAACAATAGCATTTGTGGCTGCGAATGATGATTATGATGCTCTTGTTTAAGGCTATGCTTACCCAGATTGTCAATATTTGATCGACTTTGTTTGAAGATAACTACTAAATTAGAAGATATTTTAGCAAATAAAAAATTGTACGAGTAGGTTTAACTAAGGCGACAACTTTTCCAAAACACGTTATAGCATAATTTCGCCGATAAAAAAAACACAAAAAAGTACATCGACGATTTTTTTGTTTTACTCTCATATATTCATAATTAACATTTTGCACTTAACAAATATAGATTTATATAGATAGGTCTTTGTATATTCTAGGTCGACAACTTTTGAAACTTTTTAATTTGTCTAATGTTATTTCATAATAAATTCATTTCACGAAAACATAAGGAAGTTGCGGCGTTATTCTGTTCGCGCAGAAATAATCAGTGGCCCACCAAATGCTCTATCGGACGGCGCGCTAAATCACAGCCTTATGGAAAAAGGTTGACGTAGTGACTTAATTTCAGGGTATGGAGTTTTGATATGCTTTAAGGGTTTGCGGTAAGGGCTCTGTTGTCTTTGGGCATGCTGCTTTAGTTTACCTAGTTATGTTAGCAGTATGTTCTTAAGTAAGTCTAATAAAGTATCTTAGTTCATTAACTCAAAAAATAGAAAAATTAAAGACCTACTTACTACTACTAGACTACTTTTTCGTGAGGTTATTTTACTATTGTAGTAATTTTTCGTAAGATTTTTTTTGCGTGGTCTGGCTGTTTGTGTGTTCAATTTATGAAAAGAAAAAAATAGTTATTTTTCCATTTATTATTATGATCCATAAAGATAGCTTTCGATTAACTTTTAACCTGAAGGTAGTCCTCGTTCATACACAACAAGATCACAAAACTCTGTGACATTAAGACTTCCACTGTTTAACAAGCCAAACTCACTATCAGCCAAAAACTGCTTTCCCTGACACACAACCAAACAGAAGGACTTGCTAAGTCCACAAATTCCAAAAGTTTTTGTTTTCTGTTTTTTTATGAAAAAAATGTGTAATCTAAGAACTGTATTCACGTAGCAATTTTTTTACTATATGCACATTTATTTATTACATTTATATATCTTATTTAGTGTTTTATTTCAAGTATTTTTTTTTTACTCTATCCTTTTTTTTTTTCGGTTTGACCTGATACTATTATTTATTCTTGTAAACGGTTCTGTCGTTGCCTTAACCTGTCATCGATCGGGTGCCCACGACACAGGAATGTCCTAGTGTGGGATCCACAATAAATAGCAATTACCCATTGAGTGTTTGTTTAAAAATGAATTTTTTTTAGTGCAAAATTGTAACAACTTACTGTATAACGACTGAATTGTTTGCATGTCGCTATACTCCATTAATTATAGCATTAGACATGAGTAAAAAAAGGTTCTACCCTACACTTTGTGATAAAAGTACAATAAACATTATTACTTTTAAGATTTATGCCGAATTTATTAAAATCTACTTACATAGCAGCTGTCACACTTAATTGTTCTAATTTAAAGTAAAATAACTTCAGAATTTATGAGGCTTTTGCTTAAATAAATTATTTTGTCTAGCATCAAACTATATTGTCGATGTAAAAACCTAAAAAAAGCAGGGGTTTTTATGCGAACAAATTTTTACTGTCACTATAACTCTATCAAATCTAAAATGTTATAAAATCCCTTCATACGTTGTGGCGGAAGGGGTTTTTAATTTTGCCAGGTTATACTCGGATATGTCATCGTCATGGCAACGTTAAATGCAAATTGTCATTAATTTTAGCATCCCTGCTTCATATTTCTGATGTTATAATGAATGAAGTATAGAGCGGTAAAACATGTATGAACTTTATTTTCATGAAAACAAGAACTAAAATTGTACCGTGTTTTCTGCGAAACAATTTCTATTCTATTCTATTCTTTAATAAATTATTTGTATTGGTATAATTGTAGTCATGAATTTTTTGCGAAAAAGTGTTTTTCTTTTATCCTATGTTAGCTTCACACTTAACTTCACATTAAACGTCTGAAAGTTCCAGGTAACTTCGTGCAAAAATCGCCCACCCGATCTACAGGTATTTTCCAAGTTTGTTTTTTCAGGACAAAAAGGCAATCCGCTTAGTGAAGGTTTGTTTGACTTACGAAGTATGAATGGAAAGGCATAATTACCTGTTTGACTTGCCATAATAAATAATGAGATGTTTGATTTTGATTTGGGTCTGATTAATTTGACCTTTCGTGTGCCTAAATTACGGTTATTGGACTTATAAAAACTTGTCAAGAGAGCGTCGTGGTCTAGGGGTTTAGTTTAGAGTTTAGTTCAGAACTCGTATGGTCTTTGGTTTACACCATGACCTGTAAGTCTACCATGAGTTTACATCAATGACAGCCGCTAGCGTCCGCGTCCAGTGATTCAACAAATTTCTGAAAGCAACGATCTCCGTTTACGTGACGGAAACTCATAGTACGACATACTAACACTTTCTTAGAGTTCATTATAAAATTTGCAACTGAGACTAACTATTCAAATTAACGTTAAAGAACATAACATCCCCTTAAACGGCAGGAGACTCGCATCTCACAACATTGGGTAGATACACTACGCTCATCCAAGTGTAAGCTTAATAACACTGAATATCGTAACTAGTAAAGTCAACCACATTTGAGCTTTGGCCCTGAATAATATTATGAATGAATCGTTGTTATGAATACTAACAAGAAACTTCACCATCAACCAAGAAAAGCTTACTTCACCGAAAAGCTATAATATTCTGTACGTCTACCACGAGTTGCCACTTTAAATTTAAAATTGTCATGACATGACATGACAATGTCAAATCCCAATACAGAATTTTAAGCGAACGATACCGTAAATTTAAAGTGGCAACTCGTGGTAGACTTACTGTTAAATTAACAAGTGGCTTACTAGGTAACTAAAGTAGCAACTTGGTGCCTTGAAAAAGGCAGCTTTAAACAAATCATAATACTTAAGCAACCTGTAAGGCAAAGTTTCCAATTATACAAAATCGTTATATCTCTACTACTATCAGTGTCGTTGAAACATAGTGATAGAATCTGCTCTCATTTTAATCCATTTTAGGGGCCCAGTTTATTTCGTGAACTATTTATTATTTTTACTGCTAGTGGCTTGGCTTGTGTAGATGTAACCCGATTTTTATAACTGTGCACCTCAAGTTATCAAAATCGTTAGGTTGGCAGCATTTAATTTCACCCGCCCGCATACTTCCTCACTACTCCGCTGACGCGCTGTCGGGTGTGAGCGGAGTGGTGAGGAAGTTAGCGGGATTATTTCTGTGTGGGATTGGACCTTTTTACACGTACACACATACATACATACTCACAAACTTTCGCTTAAATAATATTAGTAAGATATACTAAAACCAAATATTGTTTTGATGAATTAATTATAATTGATTTAAAAAAAGATGTTTTATCTTCTGTCATGTAAATGAATATGTAACACGTTTGTAAATAATCGGCTTATGTTCATACTCACAGTGGTCTAACCGTCCGTCCCTTCCAGTTCTCTTAAGTGACGAAAATGTTAAATTGTCCGAGGGTAGTTACAATATTGCAATTTTATTTGTTCTGATTTGTTTTACTTGTTTGTTTGTTCTCTGCATATTGATTTGTAATAATTAAGTAAATTGGTTTTGTTTTCAAATATAAATTTCATCTATACTAAAAAAGTTTATGTTCTTTTAAAAACTTGTAAGTGTTGTGCAACTCACTTGTGTATTTGCTGTGCAAGATGCATTGCATGTGAGAATGTAAGTTATTATTCACCATTTCGTTTGTTTAGTCTTTTTGGTGGTTGGGAACAAATTAAATGTTATGAGTGTGGGAAAAACAGCTAGTTAAATTAAAATGTACCTACACCACTTATCTTTGTGCTTACAGAAATATGGAACGATTGAGCGGTTTCCTCTCAATACAGGTTTCACAACTTAAAGAGAGGATTCCCCCAACAAATGTTAGACTAACAGTAGAATAAAGATTTATTTTATTATTATTTTATTTATTGTATTTATTAAAATTACTTTAATTTTTAAAAATAGTTAAACTCCTTTGCCAATTATTTGGCTGTTTCACTCAGTTGGTAGTGATCATGCCTACTCAGCCACCGGTCGTAGGTTCAAGCTCATTTCAGACAATTATTTATGTCCGTCGGTCACCAAATCAGTACTGTACAAGCTATGAGAGTTAACTACCTAATACAATACCGTGGTTTTAATAATTATACAGACAAAGAAAATTTCAAAAACGAGAAATTATAGGTACACTCAATGTTAGATAGTATGAAAAAACTCAAATCATTTTTTATATCTCGTATCTCTCTTTCTCTATAAGGTCTCTGTGGCTGAGTGGCAACAGAGCTCTGCCCAAAATCTGGAGGTGCAGGATTCAACTACCAGTTCGGACTAAGTGTGTTTTGGAATTGTGAACATAGCCCGGGTGAGATCGCCAAACTGCATTAAGCTAGCGTGGTGATTAAGCCAATACCCATCAATTGTAACGATGGCTTGATAGAATGATGGAGGCCTTGG
Source organism: Udea olivalis (assembly GCA_947369235.1). Lineage (NCBI taxonomy): Eukaryota > Metazoa > Arthropoda > Insecta > Lepidoptera > Crambidae > Udea > Udea olivalis. Next base: position 17,618,387 of record OX376355.1, read on the forward strand.
CCTGGCAGATGGACATTAAATAGGCTGATTACTTATAAATCTTATTTAGGTTATAAAGGAGATATTTTTAAGTGTCTATTAAGCGATTTATTTATTGCTTTTCCGTAAAATACCTGCTATTTTACTCATTTTTACTTTGTCCTTTAAACGTTTTTCCAAAAAAGCGTTCGCTGTTCCGTCCAAATTTTCGTAAATTTCACACATTTTCCATTTCTGTAAAACACTTCAAAAGAAGAACGTCTCTAACGAGCTCCATTACGGTCAAGCAAGAACTGTGAGGTAATTGCTTCCAAAATGTTGTCAATTATTTTTAAAGGAAATAGCTACAAAAGCGTTAATATCCAGAGAAGTGTGACTAAGTAAATTAATACAACTCAAGGAATTGAGATGGGAATTTATAAGGCAAAAATGTTAACGGAACTGTTGAGAGGGGAAGACTTAGATGTACCATTGCAAAAGTTCGGGTAAGGTCAAGAGTAGGTACTAATCACTACTTTACAAAGTTTTATAGTAGTTGACGACCGACTTGGTGTAATGGTTAAGAAGTTGGCTACTACACCAGAGGTCGCGGGTTCGATCCCCGCACAGTACAAACATTTTTGTGCATGAACATGTCTGTTTGTACTGGTCTGGGTGTCTCCTATGTATAATAAGTATGTATTTACAAAAGAAAATGTATTTAAGTATGTTTATCCGTTGTCTAGTATCCCATAACACAAGCTTTAATTAGCTTACTTTGGGGCTAGATGGCGCTGTGTGGAATAATGTCCAGGGATATTTATTATTTTATACTCATAGAAGGTGAAAGCAGTAAATCCTAAGAAACTCAAGTGGAAAAAATACGCCATATTATTATATATTTAAATATTAGGGTATCGTGTTTCTGCAGCCCAGTTTAATAACACATTACTTCTACAATTTTCACATACTTACTACTTCAGGGAAATAAGCTCTTTATGGCTTCAGTGATTGGTCTCTTTTTATATGACGGGATAATTGCAAAACTAAAACAGCAAAACGACAACTTCGTTTTCGTTTTTTTTACCTAGGTGTTACTATAATCTACGTCATTCTTTTATTTCTTAACTATTTCAGTATTTACAAGACTATTAGAAATAAGGATATATTTATCAGTCTCTTAAACTCATGATGGCAAACCTTTTTTTGAAAATATTCAATTTATTCTACTATTGACAGATACTTATTTAAATAATTACTTATCACCATAGTGAGATTTCAATTTATTTACCCACATACATTTTTAGCTGCTGATTTTATCGAAGGCTAAATTCACATAATTGGAAATCTAATTACATAACTAATAAGAATTTCATGTACTGTTGTTTAAACTGATTTCAATTATTTGTTCACAGACTCAATTTTGGCCAGAACCAATTTTGGTTTTAGCCATAGAATAATATAACACAATAAAATCGATTATTTTTAGTTTTAGGATTATAAGCTCAGTTTTGGTTCAGATTCATATTCTGTCCCATACCGGTATATATAGTTTAATTTTTGATATATTTTTTTGTATTTAAATAGTCTCTTCTCAAATCAAGAAATACCTAACGATATTCGCAGAGATATTGCCTACAATTCGTTCTCCTGTATCTCTTTACAAACATATTTCCGCATTTGTTGTTTGTCAAGACTTCCGACCGAGTTCTTCACCACAGAAAAGTGTAAAAATACCTCTAAGATTAATCAGTGGCTCATAAGCTAACAAGACACGGTTCAATATTGCTTGGCGCCGGTTCACGTTATACAGGGTGACTGAACGAAAGGAAGCCTCATTTAAAATTCAATCGCGCGGTTGCTAGACAGACTCGGTATTTCACAAAGTTATATTGAAATACTACTTTTCAATAGTGTGCGGTTCTTTTTTATTTCGTTGCGCGTTTGTAATACGGATGCCGATGTTACAGAGAACTTAGTTCTTGGTGCATTCTGCTACAGTGGGTTTTCATCTGGTTTACTTTGCTTTAGCACGACACGTTTAATGGAGTTACCTTTTCCAGCTTACACGTGTTTTCTATACAAACAGTTTGTATAAAGAAATTGGCAGGGGAAAATAAAAATATAGGTATTACGGAAGCGTTATGAGAAAAAATGTTTTGAAGATGAGTGGCTTGGTGAATTTTTTAGTATCAATCATGACCCATTAATGTACAAAATAAAAAGTTTACGGAAGGACCGCTCTCGCCTTTTTCTATCAACTTGCCTGATCGCCTAGGGTTGCTACTCGCTACTATATTCGCCAGTTAAGCGCGATTTGACAGATACCGCCTAAAATAAAATACATCAGGTGAAAAATTGCACCTAGTTCGACAAAAACAAAAATATTCATAAGGGGTCCAGTTAGATTAAAAGGAGTTAAGATGGGTGAATACGTATAAAAGTATTATATTATAAGAAGTCATTTACCGGGGTCCAGGTGCAACCTGCTAGCCTAATGGCCTTGACCATACAGTCCTACCTATCTACCTAGTAGGCTGTAGATAACAACATGAGCCACCGCTTCGGCGGTCACCTGTCGGCGGCGCGGCGCGGATGCAGCAGCCGCGCGTGCCAATAAAATAATATACTAAAAATACTGGTGTTTTACCAATGCATGATCAGATAAGTTACGGAAAAAGTAAAAGCCCATTTGTACTGGATTTGAATGTGTTACGAAATATAATAGTTTACCTACCATTGCTTATAATACTCGTACATAGTACTACTAACTTGCAAACGTTATCTGAGTTTTACTTACCTTTCAACATCATTTGGTAACTTAAAAAATGTATGATCACAATTTCGTGTGGTGTTCATACAGCCAAATACACTGCAACAGAAATATCTGCGCAAAACCATTTTTAACCAATGAACTATAATGTAAGTATCTGACGACGTCCAAATAATATCTCAATGTTTTTGATTGTGCGTCTGACCGCGACACTGAAACTCACTGACTTCGCCTGTACACTCACGTCTCTGTGTGCGTGTGTCAAAAATGGCGTGTTGTTCTAAGCGGGCTATCTTTCAGAGCGCCGCGCATGTCTAATTTGTGTTTTGGCTCCGTGTCTGTGTTTGTTACTCTGACACCCATAGTTAAAGCTGTGTTTAGTTCATGTTAAGATAACTAGTGTATTTGGTCTTTATTTAAGCTTTCATAAGGTAAACATTCATGTTCTCTTCTTTAAAATCTTGCTAACACTGTGTCACAATTTTTTGCAAATTAAACCAGGCTGTTCAGAACAGAAGTAAAATGAATCATAAAAGTGTGAAGTCTATTAGCAGTAAAGCGGGTTATTAAATAACGTTTAGGACGAAACGACTTAAAGTCATAGCACATTTTCACGGCGCGGCAACCGCACCGCTCTAACCATCGCCTCGTATAAAAAGCGGGCGGCGCCCTGGCCGTCCGCCTTCCGCTTTTTCGTATTGACATTGTAAAATATACTATAGTACACAATTGTGTAATTTGAATGGCGAGTTATTGTCGGTTTAGAGCGTCTGTTGCGGTGCCGCTATGGTGTGCTGTGACTTTTAAACGCACTCGTTGCTATGACAGGAGTTGTGAAAGAAAAACGCTAATGAGGGAAATTTTGCGTAAGTATTTTTTAATGAGTGATTAGCTCAGCAGTTAGGGACACCAGTGGTGACACTTTGGTTTTTCCACCGTAAAGGAAAACTTGACTAAAGACCAGAGCAATAAAACTAGATATTCTTAATTGCACATCAAACAAAGTATTACCAATAAAGGAACACACGCAAATCTAAATGTACAATTTAGGCGGTCATAGTGCTAGGAGCAATCTTTTCCAGACAGCCCAAAGATATAGGAAAGATCATAGAAAGGGTAAGCAAGTGCTTAAATACTAAATAAATTAAAGTGGTCTTTACTAGCAAAGTCACTGGGGTCGACGAAAAGTTCCAAAATTATGAGCAAGGTGGAAGGCCGACCTGATTGAGGTCTTTGGAAATCTATAGGGGGGAGGGGGTCTACGCATAAAAGTAGTGCATTGATAGCGTAGGAGGAAGTTTATCAGAATTTACCTTATCACTGCATTAATTCGATTCTGATGTTTTTCTCGAGTGCTCGTCCAGTTATCGGTAGAACCGTTTAGTTCAAAGCAAATTTTATAATAATTGTGATGAATTGCAGGAAACTGCTTCTTCCTACAAAAAAGTGAGTCGTTTCTGACAATTTGCACATTTTAGCTGATCCGCCTTGGCTATTGGAACCCTGGCCCGGGTATTCTTCAACACGTTTGAAATAAGAGCAACGTAGGGCTGAATGTTCATTAAAATCTGAAAGAAATGACGCCTCAGAGGCCAAGTAGTAGCGCTCGGCCCGAAATCCGGAGGGCCTGGGTTCACTTTCCCGGCCGGGTGAAGCGTGTATTTGGATTTTTCGGAACCGAGCCTGGGTTTATGATTACCAAATCATTTGGCAAACGTGGTGATTAAACCAATCCTCATCAATTGCAGCGATGACTAGATTTCCATGAAGGAAGCCATTGTCCAGCAGAGATAGAATAAGCAGGGGTAATTTGCTAAGAAACAACCTACTCGAATAACCCTAAGTATACATTTATGAAACAAGTAAACTATTAAGCCCCGAATTTAATAATCACCTAGCATCAGGTACAAACATACCGAATGCAGTTGCAGTTGATCATTAATGATGAATATTATGTAAACAATGATAATGGCGGAAAGCCAGCACCACATTACCACATATAACTAACACATTCGGTCGAAATACGCATAATAATATGTAAGTGGAAACAGCGGTTATATCTTACAGCCATATTCTGAATACAGCCGTATTACTCGCATATCCACAAAAGCCCTCTCGGCTATGTTCGTTATTAACACAAGTTCATAAATGCCATAAAAAAACATACATTTCTTGATTTATCGTAAGTTTTAGTTTTACAGTCTGTACCTATATAAAATTCAAAATATCTTTATTGAAATAGATCTGTAGCAAATTCATTTAAATAATCAAATCAAAAGTTAGGAAGGAAAACATATACTTATTAATAGACTTATATACTACAAAAATATGAATTTATACACGATTTCTGCTTCGCCCAGTAGTTGACTGGTAGAGTATGCCAATAAGTCCGATAATTGTAGTTTTTTTGTGCAAGAAAGAATAAATAATAAAATACTGTATACTGTATACATACATAATGACGTGACTACCACCGCAGTGGATGTTGTTCATAACCTGAGCAGACCCGGCGAGAAACTCAGTACCTGCTCTTTCAAACTAGGCTTGGTTTAACAAATAAAAAGCGAGTAGATTACAATGAGTATTAAGAATATATGTTCACGTTCTATTTATTTATTCTTTATTCTAGTGAATATAGAGTACAAATTCATTCAGGCATTCTCTACCGGCCAGATATTACAGGCAGTGCGAAAGATAACAGTAAAAAGATTTAAAACAAAATAAGAAAATAGTGAAACATTTAAGAAAGATAATAGCATTTTTTTTATATTGCCCGTCAAGATGACCTCACTACACCTGATGGAAAGCGGTCGTGAGGTCCAGAAATGAGGTTGACAAGCCCAGTCATTCAAACGAATCACTGGGCTGGCCATCCTCACCTTGAAGGCCTGCAGACATACCTAAAGCTAAACTACTGAATTTAAAACAAAGAGATGTATGACGTTTCATACAATTCAAGAATAGAAATTGTTGTCAGTACATACTAGGTATAAATAATAGGTTTCGGTAGCTCAGTAGTTAGAACAGGCTTCCTGATTGTGTTCCCTGCGGTTAGGGGAAGAGAATACTACCGAGGTATCCCTGCCTGTCGTAAGAGGCGACTAAAAGGGCCCTTGGGGTCGCGAAGTGCATGCAGGGGGCCTGCATGTGTTTCGGTTTGCGATCCCGAGGAAGACGGTAACGCGTGTCTTCGGACACAGTGGTCTGTGCACTGGAGTTGAGCTTGCTCCTCCCGAGGCTGGCTGCCAGGCGGCCTTGCGCGCCGAAGGGTCCTGCGAGGAGTCTCTCCCTCGTTGGGGATCCCGGGTCCCTTCCATTCTGCGCCGAAGATGACCACCGTCAGGTTTTAGTTGGTAGGGGTCTCTGTTTTCCCAGGAGTTCAGAGTCCCACATATCCCAGGTGTCCCGAACCCAGGGCCTTGGGAATGCCTAAATGTATTTCCTGACGCAAAAAAAAGGCTGATTGAGAAATACGCAGTTTTGATTCCCGCTCGAGATCGTCAAATCGGTCGTGAAATCCGGTTTTTGTAGTGTTTTATCTTTAGGTATAAACAAATTACGAGAGTTAATTATGCATACAACGAGTAGGGAGTGTACATCGAGGCCTTCTTTATCTAAAAGGTTATAAGTATTATAGTTACCTACTTCATTTTCAAAGATCGTTCTGTGTGCTTAAGGCTTTATGTGAATTCCCTCATGCGTTATGTGGAACTCATATAAAATGTTGCACGTGTTTCGCTGTGAGCATACCTAAATAAATAATTGTCTCTCTGAAAAATATTTCCACTAAGTACATTTTTCTTTGTTCCGATAAAGTGTAAAGTAGTCAATTGTTTGTTTGTATGTATGTATTTTGTTTGTTTGCTGAAACATTTTGTCCACTTTGTTAACACAAAGAACAGTAATTTGTTCTGGGCAACATTCTGCACAGTCAACAAGAGAAATTAAAATTTTAGATTAAATCCACACAAAAGGGTATTATGTGGGCACTATTAGGGTTGGCAGAGACAGGTAAGTTTTTCCAGAATGTTGGGACATTTCAAGCCTAGATTTTTTGACTCCAGAATAAGCAGAAAATGTTGAATGGTTGTTAGAGACTCCATAAGACCTCAGATTAATATTAAATCAATATTGCTTTTACGTCAACGTCTTATACTTAACTTAGAAAGTTATATTAAACTTAGAAATCAGAAATCAGAAATATTTATTTGCTACTAACACAGTACATAAGATAGTGAAATAATAATGTAAGTTCAGTGTGTTTAGCCTGCTCGCAGACGTGCAAAAAAAATATTAGATTAGCAGTACAATTATAAAGACCAAACAATGTCAATAAATACCAATTAAATATGGACAAAATTAGAACAACATCAAATTAAGAATCACATTAAATTAAGAATTATATCATATTATATTAAATTATGTCGATTTCCAATTACTTAAAGTATTCCTTTAGACTATAAAAATGCTTATCCAGGAGCCATTTCGACAGTTTACTTTAAAAAATTCTACCCCTTAACATTTTTAATCTTCTGGGAGCAAATTATAAATTACTATGCTCATGTTATACGCATTTCGTTTATAAATATCCTTGTGACAAGGAGGCTGATATATCAAGTCTCAGTGCTGCTGTCTTAACTGTCTCGTTGAGACTTCCTCGCGTTTTTTATAATACCTTGAGAATGACTTTACAAATGAACAAATTTCTCTGATATAAATGCAGGGTAGCGGTAGTATATTAAACTCTTTAAAAAGTGGTTTACAGCTATCAAGATACCGCATTACCTAACGCTCGAATGCACCTTTTCTGAATTTTGAAGGCTCTTTCAAAATCCCCCAGAGTATGAACCTATTTTATTATTGCTTTATGAGGTTATGGTTCGGAGGCTGATCTACTTAAGCGCAAAATCTGATCACATTCATACTTATTAAGATTATCATTTGTTGAAAACAGTCCTATTACACTCAGCGTATTAGTAATACTAGCCGAGTGTTTAGTACATATATACATCTTGAAAGATAACTTAGGGCTCTTATGTCACGATAACGTTTTAGTACACTCTTTTTTGACACGTGCAGTAGGTACTTGTGCGTTTTCGATTGATGTACGTGGTTCAAGAATGAATGGGCATTTACGAGGCAGACATGTTCCATCAAAGATCGCATCGTCACTGTCGGGTGCGATTGCGATCAAATGACTGTCTAGTACAATATTTAAAAAAATGTTTCTTACCTAATGGTAAGACGTTATATTATGTGGAGACCAAGAAAACGAATGTAGAAGACCCATGGACAGAGGACCCAATAAAGGTGGCAAATGGACGCGATATATTTACAAAAATATTTCTTTTCTACGTTGAAAGGTAGGTATTTGCTTGAAAACATTGATGGAATAGCGATGGATATATCAGAAAATGGTTAGGTTTCGGTAGCTCATAGTGAATCAGTCACCTGGCCAAGGTTGCAGGTTCAAGCTCCGTCTAATAACTTACTTAACTAAATATATTATTTTCAATAATAACATAAAGTACAATTGGAGAACTTAATGCCTACAGGCATTCATAATATTAAATTTAAGATATCTGGGATAAATTACATCAGGAAATAAATTAACACCACTTCTCCGTTACTCACCGAGTAACTGACGACAACGCACAGGAAACGGAAGAGATTTGGGATCGTGAAAACGGATACGGGCGTACCAAGTCGCGGGCAAAAGCTAGACTTGACATAAAACTAAACATACACACATACACGACTATATCCCACACGGGGTAGTCAGAGGCAAGTGGCTGTTGCCGTCATGGTGAACAGAACACTCACAAACCCATTTTTCTTCACCTGTCGTATTAGAACCCAACGTGGTAGCGATGCGTGGTGGTGATGAGCTTTTTATTTCTCTGGCTCTTTATCTGGTTTTTATCCGCCGTTATCTGGTTTTTGATCGATGTTTTCCATCACCGGATAGCTAGTCGAAAATTTAACAATGACCACAAAGATTGGTTCTGGCCAGAATTGAACAAAATAAAACATTGAGTATTGAGTATCGAACTCGGGATCACACGAACCACGATCCGAGTTGGCGCCTAACCTAGGCAACGACTCTCTAGGACTATACCAACAAAATAAAAATAATGACTTGAGTTCTTTGTCACCCAATAGAACAGTAAAACGACATTGCTCAGGGCAGCCCTAATGGCGCATTCGTATCGTAACAAAACGCGAGTGGGTAAATTAAAAACACTACCAGTTGCTCCAAATGTACCTCTAATTAGAATTGAATTATAGCCTCACCTTTCTCTTTCTATTCGTTTTTCTCCACTTCCACGGCAATAAGTGTAATTGCAAACTATAGTAAGTAACTTGGCAATTAGGTATGTTCATTGGCTTGAGTTTAACTTAATTTTGGAAGTTTAGGGACAATAATCATGTTAGTAGTATTGATCGCTGTTGATGAAATAGTTTTTAGTATAGTTTGGAAAGTTTGTGGGTTTGAAGGAAGTTTGAGTTTACTACATCTCTCTATCTATACATATCTGTTTAAGTAAATAAGAATGAATCGCCAAATGCGTTGCTAAGCGCAAAACTCCAGAAGGGCTCGACCAATTGGGCTATTTTGTTTTTCTTCATATTTTTGTTAAGGCACAAAGAAGGTTCTTAAGGAGAAAAAAAACGTAACGTGATGTTGTTTTTCTGATATTTCCCATTTATAATATTATTTTAATTTACTACATAACTATGGTCATATCATACTACTTTTTGTGTGTTTTTAGCCTTCCAAAGTTCCAGAAAACTAATATTGTAATGTAAACTTTGCTTCAAGGTAGAGTGGGACCCGAGGTTCCGTATGTCGGATTTGGAATGATGAAGGTCGAACGCATTTTGGTTTATTACATACGGGTAAACGGGCATCCTTATTAACCTGACTTTAATATAAAATACCAGGGCAGGTTTTAGTAAAATATCGTTATTTTCATATTTAAAAAAGGTAGCATTTTGAGTAGAGCACCTAAGGAAAAACGGTCTGGAGGCTTCAAAGGTCGTTTTAGGTTTCAATCTAGTTGAAGTGCACTATAGATGCCCCTGTACATGTTTTGATACGCTGCGGTATCCGTTTTACATCAGGCGGTCGGTATGCTTGTTACCCACCGACTAAGTATAAAAAAAACTATTATTCAGTCTCCGAGATTCAAAGTACGCCCTCTCCATAGCATACGGTCGGACTATAAAATTAAGTAAATTTATTTTTGAAAGTCAGCAATTAAAAACCGAACAACCGAACATAAAATAAGGACGGAGATATATCCCGGTTGATTATCAAGACTTAAAAGAACGATATGGCATACCTATGTAAGTGAAAGTTTGAATTTTCAATTGACTTTGATTTTAAGGTTTTCATACAAAAAATACTGACTGTTCGACTGACTATTAATGTAATCTATTCTGCTCTATATACATAAACATTATAAAAAAAACCTATTTGTATTTAGTTTAAGTAGTTACATTGACCTCCACTTTAATATATCTATATACCTTATGGGTAACTAGGTTCTGAGTTTCTATGTATCGTTATATCTGCCACCTGTATAATGTAATACACCTAGTAAACAAATGTGAATTAATAAATATATAAATATATATTATATAACTTTTACTAACACATTGCCAATTTGGTTTAATGCCAGCAGCTTAATGTGCCTCTATAGGAGGGTTAATGTGAACTCCTCTGTACAGTTTTAATGAAACGAGGGTAGCTATGTCTATTTTTATCGCAATTTTTAAATTACAGTTGACATTTGCTTTACATACAAGTAAGTGAATTTTTTACCCGCTTTCAACAGAGCCGGATCAAGATAAGGCAGGTTTGGGCAGATCCTTTTGATTAGGTCCAATACACGGCAGGGTAGCAAAATTATCCGCCCACATTTGGTGAGCGTTTAGAAGTGGATTTAGGTTTTCAGCGTGTCTGTAAATATTTATTTATTTATCAAAAAGAAAATCGCACAACATAACAGTAAATACCACAGCATTGTACAATTTAGTTTAGGTACATACACATATTTATAATTTATTACGCTCGCAAAACGTTAAGCAAACTTTGACAATATATATTGGGTTATTGGGTTTGTCAGCAAAGAAGTCGCACGATGCTGATTCCAGAAGCATGTTCAGGTCGGTAAGCCCACGCACAAGGGGCGAGAAACAGTGAGCCTGAGTTCTAGTTGAAGGTACCGCCAGCAGGTTGTGCCACCGATTACTAGTATAATTGTTGAGCACAAAAAATCTACATAAACGTGTCAACACTGGGGACAGTCTTATTCACCACGTAGGCATCGAAAGATAAAAACAATTAAATACCATTTACGTCGGACTTGCAAAGAGTTGAAATTCAGAGTACCTAACAAGAAATTAGTCGGATACAGAAATGGGTAATAAGCAAATCTTAAGAACGCATATTGAACCTTTTCAATGATTAAAGTGTATGATGATTCATGAGGGTCCCAGACTGTGGAACTTGCGTTCAATCGGCTTCTTACCAATGCCATGTAAAGTAGTATAATGGTAATAGGTTTGTGCAAGTCTTCCCCCACTATCATTAAGGATCCATGACCTCCCGTAATGAAAAGCCAAAAAGTGCCAAACCAACAACAGCTGTAAGTTTGTGTAAATTAAGCTACGTAATTTGGCATGATTTTTATGTTTGCTTGTGAATTACAGTTTGTATTATTTATTTTTAGTATTTTTCAAATGGTAAAACAATTTAATAAATTAAATTTATTTATTTACCATTTTGTTCCATTGTTACGTTGTAGTAGTTAACATAAAAATGTTCTAATAATAATAATTCATTGTCAGGTACAATACACCATTTTATGATTTGGTTATGGGCAAAATCCCCACCAAATAAAAACAACATTAATTTTTGCATGCCTTAGATAGGCAGAATAAAGCAATGTTCTGTGCAATAAAATATATTCTATTTTATTATATTCTAAAGGCAAAACGTATACGTTATGTACATTTTTGTTTGAAATTTATTTATTCAGGAGAACTTACAAGTTGCGAAACATACACATTTGACGACACGATTGGCGTAGTGTGCTGTAGCACGGTTTCTCGCCTCGATTTCCGTAGTGTCCCGGGTTCGATTCCCGGTCGGGTCAATTCAGGAAACGATCTTTTCTGAATTGACTCGGGTCTGGGTGTGCTGGGAGACGCCCCTAGCTTATTTTCCTTGTGTGGTACCTCGTAACACAGGGATTTAATAATCCCTACTTCGAGACCATTACAAGAGGTGTGTTGTCTGGCGCATATTTATTTATTTATATTTATACACCAAGTAAATTATTATAAACTTGTTATTATTTCTCCCTATAGTGTTGTTTGCTTTTTAAGTGACCATAAGGCATGCTATATTCAGGCAAGAAACTTTTAAATCTTACATTTTTTTTGACAACACCATAGTTATTCGTGCCCGCCCCACAGATAGTTAACTTTTCAAAGTGCCTATTTATGCTCGAACATGGTTTACGAGCTAAAATTCGATCAAATCACACTGGAGGCAGTAACTACGCAGTAACGACGCATCAGGCGCAAATCGAGGGGAAAGTGGAAACGTCTGGGCACCGAAAACTCGTTCAGGGTAGCAAAAAATATATTAAAAAGAACAATCAACTGCGGGGCACAGAAATTACCACCTACTAAGGCACAGTTATGCAGCTACTCCTGAACTGGTCAGTAACCTTAGTTTAAAGTGCAAAAATGCTTTTTCACGCCCCTTTTGAATACCCTGGGGCTATAGGAGGAAGGAAACGCATGTGCTAAAGAGTTCCATTCAGACCGTACGACAAGGAAATGAGTGAAGTTGGTGCGGGTCAATAGATGCTGGATTGTGTGTGAATGACTTCGTCATCCGTTACGACTCCAGGACTGCTGCGTGGTATGAGCATAGTCCAACACGCGGGCTTAGTGCAATTAAGAGAGATGTGTATGTAGTGTTAAACCATACTGTCAAATGTTATAATTCTAAGGTTTGCGTAAGGGTTTTACGACTTTTTAAATGCACATAAATTGAAAATAGAAAAGCTTCGGCCTGATAAGACCAGCGGTTTATTTCTGGAACGAAGTGATGCAGTTGATTCTAAACTAAAATGTACTTAGATAGCATTCAATTAAACCTAAGAGCGTCTCAAACCACCAAACCACGTTTCGAGAACTTGAAACACACTTCAGAATCACCTCTCCAAAGACCTTGCTAACTGTAGGTTAGGATCATAGAACTGATACGAGAAACGAAGAGAAGATAGTTTAGAGAAAATCACCAGTAAAAACGTAAATTTATTTCTTCAACCCCTATCCACGCCTTTATTTTTATAGTCTAATTTCCCACAAAAATCGTAAGTTGCTGTGCCCTTTGGCTGTAATAGTAAATAATGATTTTGGTAAGGTTTTTTATAGTTTACCCGGAGAGCTAGACACTATTTGTTCTGTATTTCTGTTTCCTATACCTAATGACAAAAAGTATTATCGACCTAACTTTGAGCCCAAAAGACGCAAAGGACATAATGTAAAGAGGTATCGATATGGTTTGTGATCACAGTGATCTTCCTGACCTTGATGCAATTTAAGCAACATTAAAAATACGTGGCATTCAACTAATAACATTGGCAAATCATCAGACGGTCAACAACAAACATTTGGATAATGTTGGCGAATGGTCCCACCGTTGAAGATCTTTGAATAAAATAATAAAAGAGCTGCCAACCCTTATAGTTTACGACTCGTAAAATTGTATCAAACGTGACGCGCTCCGTAAAAATGCAGACGTGAAGTCGCTTCGATTGCGAATAAATGCAGACTCACGCTACAGCAGCGGCCTTTACACGCTGCGACACGATGTTATTTTTTTTTTGCTATCGGGTACTATTATACTTTTGACACTATCTGACGCAGAACTTAGTTGGTGTTCGTTTAGGGTGTTTCAGCAGTTATTATTAAACTATACGGAATTTATTAAAATTGAAATTGAATTCCGATAAAGGTTTTCTACACTGCCGCGAGGCCTGTCTGTACGGGCTAGCACCGTACAGTTGGTCGCGTCAGCATTTTTCCCTCATATGCATTATTTCGTCAGTTCGTGTTCGGTCATTAATCGCACTGTGCGCGTGCTCATTATCATTCTATCATTTAGTCGTAACTCTTTCCTAACAATATAATAATCAGTTTCTATCAAAGACTTTCATTCCACTCTTCTAATTAACTATCATAAAAAGGTGGTGCAAACGGTACACTGTCTTACTTCCGATAGTATCAAAATTCTTCAAACTCATTTGTGTCACCATCAAAAAAATAAAAAAAAAACTCTTCAAAATGTATAACTTATAAATACCTGAGCTATGGTACCTATAAAGACAGGAAAATTGTGAGAGACTGGTGCCTGAAGTAGGTTTTACAAAATCTGTATTACAAAAAGTTTTCAAAGTCGCATCGTGATCTGTAAGTGGGGCTCAGACATTAACGCAATCAGGAGCGTGTGGTCTCAGCAGTGATCGAGATAGGACACGCTTGATCAACGTACACGTCGGGTTAATTAAAAATGGCCGGATTAGTTGAGAAAACCAGCGCCAATGCAGCGTACATATTTGATCAAAAGTAAGCTTCAGTCCTGAATGCGGTTACTAAGTGAAAAGAAACGTAAGTAATTGAATTTTTCTTTTTTAATAAATAAATTATTTTGTCAACACTCACAGTTATTATGCTCTGCTTTGTAGGGGTTAATTTATCGATTATATAATCGCGGCAATCCGACGCGTCCTAGGACGATTGCGAATGAGCAATCGCGTTCTGAGAGCTGATTGACTGATAAAGATGTCAAGCATTGACGGATGCGCTGATTGGTCAAAAGTTACGTTCACAGTTCCTTCGCCTTTTGTTTTTAGCAAAGCTTGCTGCAGTCTTTCATTAACATTAAACGCTTTTTTGGTGTAAGCTGAAACTACAATGTTTTAAGGTTAATAACTTATTGAGGTATTATTGTTTACCAGAGCAATGAGTGAATCGACTGAAGTGGCTGTGTTATTTCGACTAATCAGAAAAGAGATGTCAGTTAGAGCTATTCGATTGGCAAATCAGCGCTCAAGTTTCATATTGTCCTACGGTACGTAAATCAGGTATCCTGTAAATAATCAGGACAATAGCGATATCAAGTTTTAGATTTCTTTTAAACGGCGTTTCGCGATCGTCCTAGGATTTTCGCGAAATTCCGACTCTTCCTATTATCCTACGACATATATGGCACCCTGAGTAGGTGATGTAGTAACCATCTACAACAACAAATATATTTTTCTTAAACATGCTCGGAAATATTGTCATTACTTTTGAATAAAGAACACGCGAAGTATCATATTTACGTAGACTGAAAACCCAAAATCACTTCCCGGCGCGTTCTTTGAATTTCGAACGAAGAGCGCGCCGGCAATGTTGTATGAAACGGTGTGCTGTTTGAATTTAGAACTCTTTCATCTATCGTACACATTGCGTTCTCGTGGCTGTATAGCCACAGATGCGTTTACCTTTCGGCACAAATTGGAAAATAAAAAAAAACAAATTGGCGGTAAAGCGGAGTTGTTATTTTGTTAATAATATTAATTAAATTTATTATGTAAAAGGCCCTTTTTATTTCCTTGCATTTTTTTAAGAAAAGCACTATATATGCCTCGGCCGAAATGGCAATTGCCTGTCTCGTATCATTGGAGTCCTCGCCTGCGGCTCGGCCTTCAAACTCATACTCGACCTGCAATTGCCTATTTCGCTGCCTTTCCAATAATGTACTATTATTTATAGGAACTTTTGCTTACGTAAAATAGTTTTTTTTTGTTTGAAAACTTCTAACAAAATTAATCAATTTTCACAAAATATCTGCATCACCTCAAGTTTTCCGTATGGTCAAATATTTTTTTTTAAATTAAATAAATGGTCTGACTACGTTGTGTGTGTAGTAGGAACAAAATACAAAGTACCTATTAGACACCGTAACAGAAAAAATTGTTACGGATAAAATCTGAAACCAACTGATTATATGATTGGCATGAAACATCGCTATTTCCCCACAATCTTCTTAAAATAGCTTTTCCGACAAAAATAAATACGACGATGCTTTTCCCTATTAATATGCAAATAATAACGTGTCCCATCTGTGAGGGTTGTCTTGATAAGATTAATTTTATGGGAAACTGCCATTGGAGCCATGTTAGAAATAAGAGAAAAGCCCATAGGTTGCGCACACACTGGGACATTTCCGAATTCGATGGAAATCATTTAGTAACCAAGAGTAAAAAAAAGGAATTTGCCTAATTACATGCTATTCCACTGCTGGGCTGCCCTGCATCATTGAAGTCAAGTTACAAAGGAGATGTCCCGTTTCTGGCAAAGTCTATGCTCACCTATTTAAAACCTATTAAAAAAAAAAAAAAAATCATTATATAGAACGATGCAGCGATGTGCAAATATCTTCGATGACACCGCAGCATGAGATCCTGTATTCAAATTTCGAAAAGCTGGAGTGGTTTTTATTTTTTCTCAAACTTGAGATTCATGATGGAAAAAAACACTTTTGACGATAGCTGAATTGAACCCCGACCTTCTAGAATTATGGCACTTGGGCTTAAGTGTTGCCCCAAAATCGGTCTTGGTCTTGCAGTCTTGGTCTTGTTCTTGCATTTTTGCAAGACCAAACCAAGACCAAGACCGCCTAATTTCAGCAAGACCAAGACCAAGACTGACCGTGCAAGATTTGAGCAAGAACAAGACTAAGCCTGCGAGACTCTTGCGTCTCTCAGTTAGGACTGAGTGTCTTTTCAGGGAGTATACTGTATAGAAGTTCGGTTATATGCTTAGGGACTCTATGAGACGAAAAAAATATAAAAAACTGCTGTCGAAGGTGAAGGTGAAGGTGGTGGTGGAGGAATTGTGGTGTCGTAATTGACGCGTCTGTTCAATCGTCGTGGGTGGTCTCGTCCCGCGTCGCAATAAAATGACGATATCTCAAAATAAATGTATGAAACTTTTAAGTAAAAATTATTATTTAATATGTTGTTGAAATCTGTATAATATAAGCTATCAGAATATGTATAATTTAATAAAATTTTATTTGTATGTATAATGTTAAATAAAAAGTGAAAGTCGTAAAAGACAGTGAATTTAGTGAAAGTAGGCGAGCGCGAAAATTGTTAAGGTTAAAAGTCAAGTTAATGTCATTAATTTGATTTTTATATGTTTTAACCATGTTTTAGCACACGTAAGTGCACGTAAGCTTATTAAATGTAAACGTTTATTGAGAAACAGACTGACAACTGACAACGATCTACCGTTGTCGGTAGATTGAACGGTAGGAACGGTAGAACAGAACACGGTAGATAGATCTATTAGTTATAGCATGCATCGGCACGGATCGCTTAGGTCGTGGGTTCAAACCCTACCCGGTGTCAGTTCATTTTTTTTATTAATATCCCACGAAGCTTAGAACCCAACGTAAATAGGTAGGTGGTGAGTCTTCCGCTGTTAGCCGGGTTGTTTTGGGTTTTTATATATGGTTGGTCTTTACTATGGCTATGATAATTCAAGCTCAAAATGTAACTACTCTGTTACGTTGATCTAAGATACCGGGTAATTATCAAATACCTTCCGAAAACGATATGGCATACACAGTGAGTGACTATTCAAGCGAAAATTCGATTTTTTCAAATAACTTTACTTTAAAGGTGTTCATACAAAA
Source organism: Udea olivalis (assembly GCA_947369235.1). Classification (NCBI taxonomy): domain Eukaryota; kingdom Metazoa; phylum Arthropoda; class Insecta; order Lepidoptera; family Crambidae; genus Udea; species Udea olivalis. The sequence continues at coordinate 17,635,891 of OX376355.1, forward strand.
AATACTGACCGTTCGAGTGATTTGTATGATGACCTTGAAATTAAAGTTAGCTAAATAAATTTATTTTCACTTAGATATTTTCTACATCACTTAGTGAGTACTTATGCCATATCGTTTTCGAAAGTTATTTGATAATCACCTGTATAAGTCAACGTTTAATAATTATCTATAGGCTAATAGGTAATTGCAAGACTTGCGAGACTCTTGCTGCAAGACCAAGACCAAGACCAAGACTGGGAGTGCAATACCAAGACCAAGACCGAGACTAGGTGTGTTGGCGCAAGACCAACACCAAGACTGGCTAAGTCTCGTCTTGTTCTTGCATTTGGGAAACACTAGGCTTGAGAGTGCAGCGTGCAGCAAAAAATAGACATAGTTGATGAGGATTATTGTTTTTCGTCGCAAAGTACATTTTGTCCGATTTTGGCTAAGTGCGTCAAATCAATTTGCTATGTCTGCCCTTACTAGTTTAAATTATATTTTCGTAATTTATAAACTTCACAAATGGTAAGTAATTGCCTCATTTGATGAAACAACGTTGCTGTGCATGTATAATAACACTGGCTGTTAATCGAAATCTCTCGGCAATAGAGTCACAAGTCCGCCTGATACACTATACCAAGTTGAATTTTTCTAACTTTTTCAATACTAGTGAGTGCCAGAAACTGTTTGACCAAGCGTTCAAAAATGAGCTAAAACCTGTTTGATTTATGAGCCAATTCACTTTAAAACAGCAGCTTTGCTTGTTAACCCCCCTTCAGTTGTATCTAGTTGAAAGCCACTGTGTACTACTGGTTTTTCTAGAACAATTCGTTCCAACAGCTTTTTTAGGGTTCAGTACTGAAATCAAAGTGAAAATAAATCTACAATTCAAAAGAACAAATACATTCTTATTCTTCTAATCAACTAAATAATAGGCATATTACTATGATTAATATTGTATGTTAGTGCGGATTATTTGAAACCTCAACACCTATCTTTTTTATAAATCTAGCTAGAAAATCGAACGAAGTTTTATGCAAACTTTCATCAGTTACATTACGAATACCTAAAGGTTATTTCTGTAATAACAATCTCTAAAAGCTTTGTTCCTATTCGCTCAAGTCCTCATCTAAATTGCATTCAACCTACGCTTATAAAGTGTTAAGTACTTTCCGTTCAATATAAAGCTAACATTGTCAAACTACGGAGCAACACTTGGAATCTCGAGTCACACTTGACCGGTGTCACATCCGAGTCTGTGGGATGCAAAATTTCAATTTTCTGCACCCGCGCCACAGTGCCGTTAAGCTATGCACACACAACTGCATACGTTTTACTTTTAATAACAAATAGCTTTCCATATGTGACTTCGACCTCTTGGACTACGCGATTTGGTAAGTTCCGTTTTTTCGCGTTAAAATATAGCATAAATGTTACTCGGTGATAATGCTGTAGTTTCGGGGCCTATTCAATACAAACATATAAACAAATCTTTTCTTTTTATAATATTAGTATAGAGTATTAATATTGGAGTAGACTAACTGTTGTCAGTGACATAATCCGCGTTGCCAATATTTTGTAAATTAAATGTATTTTTAAAAGCCTTCAAAAAATCATTTTTTGTTCGTGTATTGTAATTTTCTGAACCCTGGTCAATTGACAATCGGAAAGGCAATCCCTTATCGTAATTTTCCACTTGTGAAGACTTATGATATAAACGCTTTGATAGCCAATATTTCCTAAAGGAAATATATTATTCTTAACAGCCTTAGCTTTATTATGATAAGGGATGAACCTTTCCGATTGGCGATTGGCCAGCGTTCAGAAAATTACAAAATACGAACAAAAAATGTTTTTTTAACCCGCTGTAAATTGACAACGATATATATGTATGGAGCACTTATTTTTTAATTTTTGTTATTGGATTTAGTCTTAGTTGACAGCCTTTAAGTTTGATAGATATATTATATCACATTGTTTATTGAAGAATAGGTAATGTTTATCTTTTCAAAGCTGTTTACTTGATGGACCAGGTACGTCATGACGTATCACAAAACAGAACCATTTGGGTGCGATTACAAACTAAATTACAGGCATTTGGGCAGTTACATTTAAAATATACATGTAATCAATAGTTTACTTTAAAACATTATTTCACAAAACGCACTTACTATAGATAAATTACTGTGTATTTTATAAGGTATTACAATTATACAAGTAAATTGTTGTCACCACAGACTACTCAGTAGTTGACAGTGACTTATAAGAAACCTATAAGACAACAACCAATAAGAAAAACAGCCTGTCTGAAAATGATAACTTACCTTTGAATTAAATCGCATGAATTCTGTAGCTTATTCGTACACAATTTATTTAACGCTCCTCCAATAGTTTTTAATTGATATTGTAACCTTCTAAATATACTACAAAATTCTAGGCACACCGACCAGAATAAGCTGACCTCCACATAGGCTAAGAACTGACGGAGCGGTTTTATGCCGCGCCCGCCGCGGTTGCGGTTGCGGTCCCGCAGCAACTAAAGAATACAAAAATTGAAAGCTTTCACGCGACGCGTTTTATTCCCGCGGCGTGCACGATTCGCGTGCGGGCAGCCGCAGCCGCAGCAGTTGGCGGCCGCACGCTCTGCAGTCGATGGGCGGGTGTTTGCAAAAACTCCAGTCTCGTGAGTTGGGGTAAAAAACCATCGTACCGCCACCGCGCCGCGCGGCGGGCGCGGATTTAAACCGCTCCTTGAATTCTTAGCCTTACGCGAACAGTTTAAAAACATCGATAACTTCTCGTAACTTTTTTATGACATGTCATTTATCCATCTACATAAAACTGAAAAATACCAACACAAGCTCATTTTTTGCCTGAATGCGTTATCGCTACAAAATCGACTTTAACGACACAACGTAAACACTTCAAGTCGTTCGAGATTTATGAGAAGCAGGTTATTACTTTACGAACGAAAAGATGAGCAGTTACAGATGAGTTGCTATGCGTGCCTTATTGCATTCCGACTGAATGAACAAATTGTGGGACAATATGTTCATTCAGTAGTTCATACTTCATGAGTTACTCTGATTTTTTACTAAGTAAAAATAGATTTGTATTCGATTACAGGTGGCCTATATTAGTATAAAGGCACAAAGCCTTTATCAGGATGGCTATCCATGACGTACTATACACTCGATGTACAGGACTAGGTGGCGTGGGTAAGCGGGCGAAAAGACGATTTTTAATGAAAATATGACTTAAGGATGATTATTATATTGTTTCAATTCAACCTTGTACATTTGCACCCCTGCAAAACTAATTGACCTCTTGCCAGTAAGTGTAAAGTTGGTTTATGCTCATCAGTTAAGTTTCGCGGTAGATTTGTTCGGTTGGTGTCAGGTAATGATAATCACTTTAATCAGTCTTTCTGGACGATGCGCCCATTAGATTATAAAACGCTAAAATGTTCAGTTTTGTCACAATTTTATAGGCTGGGTGGCTAAATTAGTAGAGGGTGGTTCTATCCAGGGCAAACATCCATGTGACCAATATAACCAATATTTGGCTTGTGCAGTACGTCTACCATGAGTTGCCGCTTTAAATTTACGTGGTCATTCGCGTAAAATATTAGTAATGGGATTTCGTACAGCGCCTCTGTTGAGTCGAAATGGAACTATAAAACGGTACCTTGATGCTATTATTATGTTATGGTACCGGTTTTTAGTTCCATTTCGACTCAACAGAGACGCTGCACAAAATCCCAATACTAATATTTTAAGCGAACGATAACGTAAATTAAAATTGGCAACTCATGCTAGACGTAATGTTTACAATGCATTCGTCAAATTGTGTTTAAACTTCACTGTTAAAATTACTGACATTAAGATGCAGACTAAAGTTGAATCACTGTAACTGTGTAAGTAGCTCTGTTGTAGGTAGTCGTAATAAGATGCCTATGTGATTGATTAGATTAGACAAACTGATAGTTATTTGACTTAAAATCATGTATAAATAATGTCCACACACGACAAAACATAATTATACTAAGTATGCGTCTTCAATAATTATAATTTATTATTCCTTTTTAGTATATCCTTGTATTCTGCGTTTGACATGTTGGAAATTCAGATAAAATGCATAAAGGTTTTTGAAAATAGACAGCAAACTATTTATAAAAATGTAAACGGAAGAATTATTAATTAATTTATTTAATAAAACATTGTGCAAGTTTAATATTTGACCTCTGCATTTAAGAACTTAAGTTCAAGACCTCTCATCAATCTAACTACTTATAGGTTCCTCTCAATATTTTTTTGCTTTCTCCAGTTCCGATTCAAATATTCCAATGAAATCCTGTTGGTTTTCCGGTTACATTATCTGAACACGATGGCTCCTTGGCCGAGTGAAGTTATTGACATTTACGAGTGAAGAAAATGATAATGGAATTGAGGATATTTCAATTGATAGCACGAGTTCAACAGTACTTGAGCGCTCTTTGTTCCAGTTTAAAGTACGTTAACAAATATCTGGATGAATTGTTTTTTTCTATAGATGGTTATAAGAACAGTTAAATAGTCCCCAAACTCAAATATCTTTATTCAAATAGACTTTTATATCGTTTAATTTAGAGTTAATCTATGAAAATCTAATAAATAATAGACATAAATATCTACTATAATAATATGGATATAAATACACAGTATGCGAGTACAATGTAACCGTAATGCGACTCTACCACCGCGTCGGAGTTGTTTCTTACTAAAAAGACCTGGCGAGAAACTCACTAGTTCCTCTTTTAAAGTTGTTATAATGAATACAGTTGGAAATGCACGAACTCACAGCCATTCCGTAGGCGGCAGGAGCCCGCCCGTATTTTAACAATTAAGCTACCGGATCCAACAGATCTATCAAATTTTGGCAGAGTATTTTGTATGAGGATGATAGTATAAGTATACTGCTAAGCCTAGTTTTCAAATTAATTCCTAACCAGCTTAAAACATGTTACTAGATAATTGGTAGGATGCATTTGACAGCTCGAATTCGATATTCCAAATACGATAGTCCGTAGCCATCGAATAGAGCTTTTGTTGGCCTGCGATGTATGAAAGGTAGGTACCACGAATGTGAAGTAAGAGAAGATGGTGGGGTGCAGTGGATTCCATAACCCATTTGTGGCGGACCTTTTTTTATATTGTTTCTGACTTCAATTTACTATCCAAATTCTAGTGTCTAGTTTTTGATATGTTTATTGTATTGACTGGTTTGTTTTCGTATATTTTGTTTGCTTACATTCATATTATAATCCGTTGCCTTTTTAATTTCACCATCGTTGAGCTGCCTGTCTGGACGCAACTACCCCCTACCTGTTTATTGGAAAACCACAGCTACATCACTGATTTAGCTGCTTGACAGTGTAAGTTCTTGCTGGTGAATAAAGCAGCCAGCCAGCTCACTTACTGTGATTCAGAATAAACATTATTTTTTATTTGACTGTTAGTGTAATGGCAGCGATCCTGCCTTCAGCACCGGAGGTCATGGGTTCGATCCCTACCCATGACAGACATTAATGTCGAACATTTGTGTTTGTTGTTATCTATTTGGGTATGTATTTGGAAAGTATTAGTACAAGCTCTGCTTAATTTGTGGTCAGATGATCTTGGTGTTATTTGTCCCAAAAATATAGTTTAAAACAAAAGCAGACGTATATTTTGGATAAAACTTACTAGTTGCAAAAATAATATAAATTTTACTTGGAAAGTTTATATTTCTACATCACCAACTACAAAGGCCATATTCATAATCCCCCGGTATACGTTTAGTAGGTATATTTTTAATGCCCAATGAATCACACTACGGACTTGGTATATCTCCTGACTCATTCTAGATCCAAAAACCGCGATTGCATCTACTTGACCTTAACAACTGACGTTTTTATAAATATTTACAGCTCGTCGGGCTGTCGTCGTAAATTTGTTGGACACTAATTAACGAGTCACCCTCACACGTGGGGATGAAAATTCATAAGGGTCAAATAAGCAAATGATTTTACATTGATTATTTTGCAAAGGTAAGTGTTGGACGCCTCCTTGGTCGAGTGGTATGAGTATTTAGCTCGAAATCCGAATCGAGAATAAATATCTTTAAGCCTAGGCCTAATCCAGAAATCCTGGTTTAAAATACCAGGTGTTTTCGTATTTGCAGAACATAGTGATTGTTACAAAATGATCTCTTCCGGTTCATTTCGATAACTCTCTTTCCAAACTCGAACAAAGTTTGACGTCACAAGAATTTCTTCCTAACGCCACAGAATGAAATACAAACTAACGCTCCCATTGGTTCATCAGCAGAAATTGAATCTGCTTAATATTCGTACGACCGATAAATCGACCGTAATAATAAGAACATAGAAGATTGAGTTTGGTGTGTACTTTTACTAGGGTTGTCCATCCGGAGAAGCCGAAAAATATTCAAAGTTATTTTGCTTGGCGGCTTTAATATGAAAAATATTTCTGCAGTGATTTTTAGAATGATGTTCAACATTGAAAAAATACATATTAGTAGGTACTATTACTTACTCTCCAATTAATCTTATTCAAAAACGTCCTAACCAAGCGCGTCGCGCCTAAAAGCGAATAAACTAATAAATAGTGAAATTATTAGTACAGTGGAACTTAGACCATATAAAAACTCTCGGGGGTTTAAAACATTTTCATTAGACGAAATAATATCAGTACAAATTTTAAATCTAGATATTATTTTAACCGTCGCATCGTCGTCTGTATTAGACGGAGAGGATTCGTCATCATCATCATCCGTGTACGATAATAATGATGATGATGTTATAGACAGTAGTCTATCCCGGTAGTGAACCCACACTGATAAAAGATGCCATATAAAGTAGCGTCCGCTTTTTCCAGAAAAGTTACGCTCCTCTTAAAGAATATATAAACTTTTGAAAATAAGACAGGGTTGATTATCTTGTGAAAGAAATTAACGATTAATTTTAAAGCATTTCAGGTTATGTTATGATCATTTAGCGAACTGAGTAGTATTTTTTTTGAGTTTCATAATCGTGAATCTGCCAGTGTCACTAAATAGTCAGGTACTTAAGTTAGATTGGCCACAGATAACACAGAAAAGAAGCACATAATAAACAGAAGAACCGAATTACGTGACAGCCCTATTGATATGCATAATAACTTTCCCACATGTATTTTACTGATTAATTCGGTACAATGACTAGGTACAATGCGAGTTATGAATTCCGATAAATTCGAATCGAATTGTGTTTTCTTTCAATATGCTAATAATATTTTTTTACGAAGAACAAAGGGGTGGTTTTCGCAGTATTATTCTGAACTGGGATAGGAGGAACAATACATTTGTGCCAATTTATTTTTTAATTATATTTTGATTTAATTAGCAGTTTTCGTTATTCACTCGATCTCTGCCTGCGGCATCGACTGTTAAAACATGGGTTTTGCCTAATGAAGTATAATAATAATAAAAAGAATTATAAACATCTAAATTATAATAATATATTTTAATTAAGATTACCTAAAGTCTTTAAGATACTGGATATAAAGGTAAGTAACACAACATTTTATGATAATTTGAAGGCTTTTTTTGGTAAAGTAGTGAACAGACGATTTCAATTCAGCACTCAGTTATAATTAAACCAAAAAAACATAACGAGAACAGATTCGACCCTTTGTAGTAAACATATACATTGGCCATCAGATTGTAATTTATTATTGTCAACATTTTTACGCCATTGCAGTTTAGAAATATGATGATTGGAGAACTTGGCCATCATTCACGGAAACTGCAGTTAAATAACACTAGGTACATATACAGTTTTATGTACTGGTTAGTTAGGTAGCTAAAGCTCACCAGCGGTCTTTTGGTTGGCTGGTTTGATTTTTTCTTGCTGACAGATAAAATTAAAAAAATAAAAACTCATTCGTAAAAACAAACCTAACGAATTCTAAAATTATTTTCTTTCCTCTTAAACCCAAATGAAGGGTTAAAAAGGCCAGGTAACGCGGGTCAAAGAAACTAAGCGCTTATCTCGAGGCCTCTTAGACGAAAGGCCTCTTGTCTACGGACAAAAGCCGCAATCAACATATGAGTGGAATGTTAAAAGTGTTTCAACGTTCTAAGAATCTGGCTTTGGAAATCATAAATTGAATTAGGAATGGACAAAAAGGAACCTTTTGTACCCACTCTGTTTAAGAGTGAATATTTTGTTACGTTATTTAAGTATCTTCAACTGAGCCAAGTTCTTTCTTAAGTGTGTTGATGCTCGGTATGAGAAAGGCAGACATGAAAGACTCGAAAAAATCTAATCGTATTATCTAGATTTAGAATAGGCGTAGGACGTCCACCCCCGCAAGGGAACAGTAGACGACCTAAAAAAGGCGCTTTTGCGGATTTAGTCCACTTCACGAAACTATTAAGAACGTCTTTTTGTGTACCGCTTTTTCCCATTATGAATAAAACTTATGTAAGTCACGTGCTAAGGACCTAAAGTCCGGCTACTTTTGCAAACTTCGACAGTGTTACTTAACGGTTAAGAGTTTGTTCGTTAAACGAACAGTTGTAGTAAGGCTATAAGTACTACTACCTGTAAATTTAAAGTGGCAACTATTGCCACTTTAAATTTACATTATCGTTCGCGTAAAAAAATGGATTGGGATTTGACATTGTCATGTCATGTCTCGTGGTAGACGTACAGGTCTCTATAGATGGGTATGGATTTTTGATAGCTTCTAAAAAACAATTGAATAAATAAGCAAATATCTGGGACAAATTACATCAAGATCATCTGATCACAAACTGAACAGGGCTTGTACTATAAACATGCTTGAATATTTCTAAATACAAAATAACACCCAGATACACAACAAACAAAATAATATATTCGTCACATGAATGTTTATCACGTGAGGGAATCAAACCCACGACCTCCAGTACCAAAGGCAGGATCGCTACCATTGCATCCACAGGCCAGTCAGCATAACCTCAGGCTCACGCAGAAGAACTCAAGTGACTGACATAGCCAAGCGGGTTAAAATAAAAACTAATAATTACCAAACTATAACAAAGGCTTAATTCGGTGTCTTAAGCACCTCGTCAGTCGATGCACCAGATGCAGTAATTTATATTGTTGTTTCTATTATGTCCACCATGTCGACTGACGACGTGATAATATCGTTTAAGCCACCATTTCTCGATAAATTTTAATTTAATTCAAACTCGTAGAAAGTAGGAATGATAGTGTACAACCCGATTTCTATCACTGTGCACTTCGAGCTGTCAAAATCGTTAGGTTGGCAGCATTGAATTTCATTGCAGCATTGTAAAACCACAACAAGTAACTAGGTACTGAGTTTCTCACCGGGTCTTCTCAGTAAGAATCAACTTCTCCGACGCGGTGGTAGAGTCGCATTATGTTTGTATACTGTTTATTTATTCATATTATTTTAGTATTTATGTCTATTATTTAGTATATTTTGACTATTTAAAAGTACTGATTAAGTCTATTTAAATAAAGATATTTGAGTTTGAGTTTTCACCCGCCCGCAAACTTCCTCACCACTCCGTTCACACCTGCCAGCGTGTCAGTCAGCAGAGTAGTGAGCAAGTTTGTGGAAGTTTCGGGTGAAATTCAATGCTGCCAACCTAACGATTGTGACAGCCCGAAGTGCTAAGTTATAAAAATCGGGTTATAACCCCCGAATCCAGAAACGATAATTAGAGTTGAGCACACTACAAAGTGATGCTGCTCTGACACATGTCAGTACAAAAGAATGGGACAGCTATATAATATGTAAGGGAAGCTTAACTTTGATTTGATTTTGTCAGCCGTTTTGACACACGCGGAGCGAGTTAGTTGAATTTCTGTGTCTACCTCGAGTTGCTACTTTCAATTTACATTATCGTTCGCGTAAAAAAATGTATTGGGATTTGACATTGTCATGTCATGTCATGTGTCATCCCAGTACATTTTTTTTACGCGAATGAGACCGTAAATTTAAAGTGGCAACTCGTGGTAGACGTTCTGTTGGTGGGGAAGTCAACGTTTAGTAGGTGCTCGTAGACACCCCTCTCCTCCCCCCTCTGACATCGGCGAATTCAGATGATAATGTTCTGACTGACTTCTTCTTCTCTTTCTTCTCATTATAAGTTCTCATTAATGAAATGTCAATATATTCTTTCAACACCTGTGAAGTTTTGATCGTCGTACGGTCGACTACAGAATGAATCCCAGCGGAGTAAAGTTCAACAGAAAGAAATTAAACTTTTTACATTATTCTGACTGTAACTGCACGTTGTACACAACTTGCTTATGACTGGAAGCAATTTTATTTAATAAAACAGAGTACTTGTAAAAAACTATCTAACTTTACCAGGTAAATGAATAAACTTATACATTTTAAAGTTGAAGCAACTGAGTGAATTAAAAGTTTTTAATTTTCTGTTGCAGTAAGTATATCACTTAACTAGAGAAAGGTACCTATTGCCAGATAGTAAGTGGGAAGGTAATGTGGTAGTAGAGAGTTTGATATTTGGGTTTTCGCTCGTGACCTGTAAAACCGTGTGTGACAAGTCTCTGCCAGTCTAAGCAGTGAAGATTTTATTCAAAAAAACACATACAATCGGTTTCCTATCTTAAATTCGAATTGTTTTAGTACGAATTTTATTTGTTCGAAATCCTTTAGCACTTTTTTTGTTTTCCATATTTTCATTTCATCGAAAACCCGATTGCCATATAGCTGAAATTCCGATTGTCAATTGTAGTTTTTTTCGAAAACCAAATGATTCGATTTCTAACTCAACATTGACTAAAACTTTGAATGTTAGTTGATTTAGTTTGTAGAAAAACATTTACAATATTTTTTTAGAAACAAACTGGCTTCAATTTCGTAACAAATGAAATTAACAATTCCACTTATAGTCACATTATACAATAATATTATTCACACTTATGAACTCAAGGTCGCAAGATGTCAGTCGTAAAGCCTAGTCAGAGGCCTAAAAAGGCAGCTTGATAACATCTGACGGTAAGGTTCATCACTGGCCTTACATTCACCTCTCCAACAATCCGCACTGAGCCCGCGTGTTGGAGTATGGCTCGCACCACCTCATAGTTGAAGTGAGGCCTGTGCCCAGCAGTGGGACGTTTAAGGTTGTGTTTGTTATGAACTCACCCGAAATGTTTAGAAAGCAAATAATGTGAAATATACACTTTAAAATGTTGTATTTATAAAGCAAAAAAGCTTTCTGGCGCTTGGCATGAATGAAATGAAATTAAAATTATTTTTATAATTGTTCGATGAAAAGAAAATTAAATGCTCTGATAATTGGACACCAGTTTTTCTGGAGAATTAAAAATCTGAAAAAACAATTTATAGATCCCAAATATCTGAAAAAAGAACCGTCTGGTATTTGAAACTTCGTTGTACTGTTTTCGGACAATTGAAATTCGAACTAAACATTATCAAAAGTAAGATGGTTACCCATAAAAATCATATGAAGGCTTCAGTATTTGATCATCAGTCGACATATTCATTTGGATACTAAATGTAAAGTAATAATAACCTCAAAACTGTACTACTGCTGCTGGAAAATCCATGATATAAATCAATCATCATTACAATATGGTAATATGATCATATATAATATGGCAATATAATCATTACAATATACTATGTTTGAAAAGTTTCTTCAAAATGATGATTTACCTAATGAAAAGCCACATAAGAGTTTATTTTGGCAAAATAAACACGTTTTCTTCCCATAAAATTAAATACATTTTTAAACCTTTTTCATTCCCGCGAAAACGCTTTCAGTCAATTTTGGTGACGTAATATTGGTAAAAACAACAGTCAGTGTATGTACGACCGTCGGTATCTATCAGCGTCAAGTTGATAGATATGTACCTAGCTGTTTACACTGAACTGTCAGTTTTTGCCTATATGACGTCACACCATGGTGGCTCGTGTTTTAGGTCACGTGATGTACATCTGATAAAATTACGACTTTTAATTTGAATATAATAAAACAATAATGCGCTTTTTATGACTCAAATCAGAATATTTAAGTATATTTCTACATAAATTAAATTTTTTATCAATGTTTATAATTCACTACCGAAACTTCACTACCGAAAGTACCCTATTGATGGGATTTTGGTTAAAATTCCTGCCAAATGCAGGTTGGTAATCACAAACTCGGTCTTTGTACCGAAAAATCCAGAAACACAATCTAGCTGTGGATTTGCATTTTTATTCCGTCTCAGCAGCCTCAAAATAGTATTTTAAATGTGCTTTTTAGTAAAATAAATATTTCTTTCATTCTTGCAGTAAAACTAACAACTATTAGAACTCGCAGCACGTGTTGCAATGTCAAGTTGACAGGAAGTGCGGAAGCGGAAAGCGGTCGAGACCGGATGCCCCGGCGCAGATGTAGCCGGTGTTTGGAATTAAATTATCTGTGCTATCTCTGAAGCTGTAATTATATTTTTCTTTTTACATCACTTTCAGTAATTGCAACAGTGTTTATTCTCTGAACTAGCGACCCGCCCTAGGATTGCACGGTTGCCACGCTATTGCAGTTATCGTAGGGATCTTTTTTTTATCTAGTAGTAAGTAGAGTAGTTAGCCTATATACCGTCCCACTGCTAGGCAAAGGCCTCCATTATTGAAATCAAGTTATCGCTACAATGAATGGGTAGTGGCTTAATCACCACGCTTGCCAAATACGGGTTGTGGATTTTTTTTATCTACTAAAAGGAAAAACGATATTTTTACGTAAAAGAGAGTTTGACGACGGCAATCAAGATCCAATAGTTATTACTTTTATATCTGTCTGCTTAGTTTCTACTGACATAAAAACTACATTAATACAACTAATAATAATAATAATAATAATTAATAAAACTGTACATTTTATATATTTTTTGGAAAAAACATTTGCAATGGATTTGCGGTTTATCACTGGCCTTACATTCACCTCTTCAACAATCCGCACTGAGCCTGCGTGTTGGATGGCTCGTACCACCTCATAGTTGAGGTGAGGCCTGTGCCCAGCAGTGGGGCGTATAAGGCTGTATATGTATTTGCTGTAATAATTGTTCTGTTGTTAATGATATTATTGTTTTTAAATGTGCATTCACACACAATGTATGTTTTATTTGAATAAATGAAATGAAAATTGCGATGGATTATTATGAACGCAACTAAATATCATTATAAAATAAGTCTCTATGACACTATAATATATGTGAAAGAATTTTTAAAATCGGGCCAGTAGTTTTGTAGCCTATTCAATACTAACAAACAATCTTTCCTCTTTAAATATGAGTATAGATAATTGTTTATTTTGTACATTAATAATTAAAATAATTTTGAATAACTTGGCAAATATGGATTTTAGTCTGAAATACATATTTTTTTATTTAATTTAAGTACTTATACTATAACAGCTGGATTAAATTAAGGGTACTCTATATTCATCTACACGCGGAGGAAGTTAGTAGTAATTACCGATCTAACTATCGACCGATGCAAAGGGCTCTCAGCTTCAAATCGATTTGACAGCGTCGTCAGACTTTAGGATGAGAAGCATTTAATCAAGCACTTGAAGGTTAAAGGCGTCCAATGGTAGTCAGAAAGTTAGATAATTATAAATTGCGTTTGCTTTAAAATGCTTAAAAATTAAATTTTCCTACATTTGGGCCTCATGGATTATTCGCTATCTAAAGATGACAGCAAGTCAACTTTACAAAATCATTGCAAAGAAGATTTTAATCAGGCAGCGCAGCTCGACGTGTTGTCGCTTGGGCCTATAAAGTTTCATAATTATCCTTTCTGGGAATTCCTTACAAAACGAAAACAAAATCTTCACTGGTGATAGTTTCATTATGTGCAGCTTTTAGAAAAGCGTTAGGGTAGAACCCAGGTTCAAGTGCACGATGACTTAATGGTCCGCCGGAAGAGGCCGGAAATAAACCGGTAGCTCCGCCGGATACGGGCCGCCCCGGTAAGGCAGAGGAAGCTGCACAGCCTCTATCCTGCGTTATAGACCTTCAAGCTCGTTCAAAAGATGGTTCATACAACCAAAGGCTCGTGAGGAAGTGGCCTAACAGTATTTTTTGGGACAGTTTCAAGCTGTTTAACAGAATTCGATGCATTAAACCTACTTGGTACAGTAGGTGAATGTAATTGTACGTGATTGAAACCATAATCACTTGATATATGCACCAACACACAATTTTACATATAACAATAAAAAAAATACCATGGACGCCTTTCCTCCAAGATTAACTAAACAAAGCTTGTACTAATATGTGTGTCAAAGATTGATAATCATACTTAAACGTACATAATAACTTATATAACAGATATAGAACAAACACAAATTTTCATCTCATAAATGTTTGTTCTGGGATAGAAAAGAACCCAAGACCTTCAGCGCTATAAGCTGGAACTTAACCCATTCAACCAACAACCCAGCTTTTTAATAAAGGTTATGTAATTAAATTTTATTCTGTTTACCCTTATTTAAACGGGTATTGATAACTTCATATTTATGGATTTTAAGCATTTAACTTTCATTATTTAGCGTGCCATTGGCTTATTTTTGCAAGCTTTTTTTAATTACTGCTACGCCGTATTTTTCCCTTAAATATCTATTTAATGAAATAGTTATGTTATTTTAAAATCCTAAGTACCCTTAACTTCTCAACTTGTACACTGTATACGTATCGTAATTCCTCATACCAATTTCGAAGAGCCTACAGGAATTATTAAGAGTAGCTAACTTCGGCTTCACCCTAACACAAAGCGCTGGGGTCTTTCAGGCCTGACCGCGACACTGCGCCGGCGAGATACGGTTAATAAAAGCTTGGCTCACAGATATAAATACAGATAGATAACGCATAGCGCTCAGTTTGTTTGAAAACTAAGCGTGCTACTTTTTTGACGCTAATTGTGTTCATCGTCATGTTAGCATTTTAGTCATTTGTCGATCGACTTTAATATAGTTCATAGAAAGAGTGATAAGTGTCAATCTACTTGATTTTGACATCCGTTGCCATAATTGAGCGTGGACTAATGCTACGCATTAAAAAAAAACGTATAAACACTCGTAAATAAATATAAATATGCGCCAGTCAAAACACCTACTGTCATGGTCTCGTAGTAAGGATAAAAACCCTTACGTTACCATACAAGGATTTAAGCCAAGGGCGTCTACCAGCACACCCAGACCCGTGTTCTCAAATGCCTGTGTAAAAAAAAGTAAATTCAAAATTGAAAATAGGAAAAAAATCAAAGAGGGCAACATACAAGAACTGGGGGGCTAGCCTCGGCTATCGTCTCGGAAATCGTCGTGGCGTGTTGCTCTCGAGCAACACGCCACGACGATTTCTACAATATAAATCGTTCAAATGTATGGGGATGACATAAGCTGTCACTTGAGCATATGTCATCCCCATACATTTGCACTGGTCGCGGTACGCGCCATAAGCGCGCACAAGCGTCAAAACAGGTGCTTTATCTGGACTGCAATTTTGGACACGCGAAGAGTTTAACATAACATACTATCAGGACTTCATTCCAAATGGAGCAGTCAGAGGCAAGTGACAATCGCCGTCATGGTGAACGGAACACTCAGAAGCCTTTTACTAAATCAACGTGAAAGGTGGTGAACCTTCCGCCGCGATCTGGGTTGATTTGGTTTTTTATCGATGTTTTCCATCACCGGAGAGTTAGTCGGAGGTTTAGCAATGAACACAAAGATGGTTCTTGGCCAGATTTGACCTCGTCCAAACTCGTCCACACTTGCGTGCTTAACCCCCAGGCCACGACGCTTTTTACACGCAAAGAGCTTATATTCGCGTTACCTATTTAAATTTATGCTTTTGGATGGGCTTCAAAGAGTGTTGACGGAGCCCGTCGGTGTTAAGCTGCTGGAATGGGTACTCTATACCACCGGTAGTTTAGTGTTAGGTGTGAAAGAGAGATTCTGTCTGTTGGGCTGAAGGTCAGTAATCTTGTGACGATTGTGCTAGTTGTGTCTGGCTGCTATTCTTTATCATTTGAGTATGTATTTAAAATACTTGAGTTAGTTCGAGTAAAGTAAAGTAAAGTAAAGTAAAAAATATCTTTATTCATATAGACTTATAGATAGTACTTATGACAAGTCATATAGTTACAAAAAAAAATTAAAGCAAAAATATACTAAAATAAACTTACATAAAATAATACTATGACAGTAAATATCATAATTAAACATAATGTGACTCTACCACCGGTTCGGAGGTTGTTTCCGATCGAGAAGACTCGGGCAAGAAACTCGATGGTTACTCTTTTCAATCTTGTTTTTTAACACAAAAATTGAATTGACAGAGTAAAGTCATAACAAAAAAGTGTGCAGAGGAGCAGATTATACCTAAGATGACCACAAATTCTTATCATTTAAGAAATCCACAACACTATAATAACCTCGCTTCATTAACTTAGCTTTAATTTTAATCGATGATGATATTGTGTTAATATTTCTTGTATTGAAATTCATTGAGAACCAGTGGAAAGCAGAGAAAATTTTTGGTATTCTTTAAACAAATTTTGTAATGTTAAAAATCTTCAGGTAGCTATGCTCGGAATTTCTCTAAAGGTTAAGATCCGTAAGAGAACTAAGGTCATCGATATAGCTCTCAGTATTAGAAAGCTGAAGTGGCAGTGGGCAGGCCACTTATGCCGTAGAACCGATAACCGCTGGGGTAAGCGTGTTCAAGAGTGAAGTTTTTAAAACTGTTTTCGAACACTTGTGATTCGAATATAACATCTTTAAAAGCGAGATAAAAGTAAGTTACCTTAATAAATTCAGTATAGAAGGTTGGTAGTCGTTCTGATCTATACCACTACTTTAATGTTCAAAATAAATCAAACTTATACACATCACACACGTTTTGACTTTTATCGCCTGTCGAAGTATCACGACAGTTTTCGCCTGTCGAAGTATCACGACACTTATCGCCTGTCGAAGTATTACGAAACTTCGTAAATGTTGCGTCGGAGTAGACCCCCGGGAGACAGAGACTTCACATCTTGATAGCACCGGGCTACTAGACGACGCTTCCACCCTCATGTGGTTGACTTACTACACTCAACGGTTTGCTGCGTCTTTTCTGGTCCGCACCGCTAGGGGGTGGAACGCTCTCCCTGCGTCTGTGTTTCTGGATACTGTAAGTATCTTGATGTCTTCAAGGCCAGAGTGAATAGGCATTTTTTTGGTAGGCGTGTACCACCATCGGCCTCATCATCGCTCATCACCAGGCAAGGCCAATCTAAATCGAAAAAATAACACTTTGGTCGCGGCACCAACCGCTTCCAGAACACAGTTAGCCATTGCTCATATATATTAATATGTATGCACCCTTGTATACGAGTTCGCATAGTTAAATAACAAAAAAAAAACATAGTTACAAACTCCTCAAACTTACTATAACAATTAGAACCGCTCAGAAAGGAAACGAATTATAGCGGCTGGCTCTTGCACTATATAGTGTAAATAAAGGTTCACCTGATTAATGATTGGTCGACTGCTTACCTGAAACAAATAAAGATCAAGTAAATATAAATAACAAAAACGCATTAATAATAATCATTTAACCTAACTGTCCCCATGTGTACAATCCTAAAATATTCGTAATATAGCCTTATGAAGCTTAATCTATAAAATGGCTTATGCTTTTTGTTTTAGTTTCCAAATTCAAGTTGCAGGACACTTTTCGAAACATGTTTCATTACCTCTATTGATTTAATAAGACGATGTTTCAGTTATAAAGGTGAGGTTAACTTCATTAAATATTGCCTGTTTTACCTACAACCCACGGCCCGTCAGATTGACAACGCGCCGTATTTAATTTGAACAATTAATAAGAGAGTTAATTACAATTGTCTTTAATTAAATTTTAACTTGGCAAGCTCGGGTTAACATTTTCCTTATTTGGTGTCATAATTTAATAAAGGGTTGTGGGTATAATTCTTAAACTCCAATTCTCAGTTTAGATTGTGTCGCTCGTGTTCGTGTTCAACATGAGATTATTATTTTAGCGGGGTAATAACATTGTAGTATCATGAAATTTCATTTGAAATTTTCTAACATAACTCTATGCTGATATAATGTATTGTCCAAAAGATACATAATTACATAATGCTAATGTCTCACAAAGTTTCTTAACCCCAAACTAATTACTAATCAGTAATTAAACCTATATATAAACTGTCCACTGCGGAGCATAGGCCGCAACTGTTGAAATCAGGAAATCACCACAGTTAATAGGTATTGGCCCCCACACTTTCTTAGTGCAGGTTGGTGATCAGAAAATCCGTATTACACTTTCCCCGACCGGGGATTTGAACCATGGACCTTTCGATTAGGGATGAACGCTCATACTGTTCGGACACGGAGGCGTTAAACTAATTAGATTGAATGAGTTAAATCGTACTACTACCAGGCCTCTGTCAGTGCACGTACTTGTACGCGAAAATTACCTTCCAGGCGCCGGGTATTCCATGACTCATTTGGCAGTTGGTTGTCAACAGCCACGCAACACACAAACGTACTGTAAGTACTGACTTCTGACATCTATTTCGAAAGGGGTGGCCCTGGCAATGTGTGTCTGTCACATGACAGCCCGCATTTAGGATTAAGAAAATTGAAATCTTTATATATATGAAGTATCTTGCGTAATTTTTTTTTTTCATTAAGTACATTAGTTATTTTCTTTTTCTAAATATGCACAAGACAACACATCTCTTGTAATGGTCTCGAAGTAAGGATTAATATCCCTGTGTTACGAGGTACCACACAAGGAAATCAGCCAGGCGCGTCTCCCAGCACACCCAGACCCGAGTCAATTCAGAAAAGATCGTTTGCCTGAATTGACCCGACCGGGAATCGACCCCGTGACACTAAGGAAATCGAGGCGAAAAACCGTGCTACAGCGCACTACGCCAATCGTGTCGTCAAATGGATATATGAATGTGATTTATCTGTTACGCAGTAACTATTGAGTAATCTGTGCTACTTACTACCTCCTCATAAACTACCTACCTCACGCTACACATTCTTGACTAGCTCATTGGAGCAATAGTTAGTGTCAGTGACACTTCCAGAGGTCATAGGTTCGATATACCCGCAATTTCCGTGACAAACCTTAAGATAAGACTCTTTATTGCAACAGCAGAGGAAAATATCAAATATTACAAAGAAAGTTGATGTACTATTAAGGCGGTCTTGTTGCTAAAAGCAATATCTTCCAAACGACCTACTACAGGTGTAGGAATGACAGACAGGATAAGCAAGTGCAGAAATTAAAGAGGATTGAAAAGTATCTTAACTAATAAATAAATTACATACCTTCATGCAAAGAGGTTGTGTGTTGGTTAAGTATCTACATAGTCTATTTTTAGGAACATCTAGGTATGAATATGAGCTTTTGAGACCGACAGTGTGGTCACATGATCTCGGTGTAAGTGCCTCGCCGTGCCATAGATGTAGAGGCTTTGACTGCCGAGAAATAACTTTCAAAGTGGTTTTCGTGAATGGGTTACGGAACTGGGAACCTACTTCCGTTCGCCATAGCACGTAATGGCGTAAATCTTTTAACGAAGTTTGAAATTATTTTTGAGTTTTTGGTGTTCCATTATTTTCTTGTAACAGTAACAATAGCCTTTGTGTTTGTTTTTTGGCCTTTCAAACATTAAATTAA
Source organism: Udea olivalis (assembly GCA_947369235.1). NCBI lineage: Eukaryota > Metazoa > Arthropoda > Insecta > Lepidoptera > Crambidae > Udea > Udea olivalis. The sequence goes on from OX376355.1 coordinate 17,655,659, forward strand.
AATGTGTAAAATAAATATCTGGTGCAAATTACACCAAGATTATTTACCGTTCGTCGAATACTTAGTTAAGTGAATTTTCAGTCGTTGACAAAACCTAATTACCGTGAGAAATTGATGTTGATTATTTGGTATTCTCATAAGAAATATCTTTTTTTATTGTAGGTACAAGTCCCTTTCCCAAAACTACAGAGATTTATTTTAGTGGCCCCCCCGACCAACCTCTCGGTTATGCAGAAAGGCACACTATTCCTAGCACACCGTGAAGTGTACCAGGGACCATCTGCGGTAGGTCCTGCCGCCACAAAGCACAATGCATTACACATTATGGCACTCATAGGCGAGTAGCCCGTGGCATTACCCACTCCCATTTATTCAGAATGGTACCGGAGCAGTTATAGTCGCTCACCACGCGCATCCAAAGAATGCTAGCGGCTTCAATCCCCGCTGGGGATGTCAGAGTAGCCTACTACCATTTCTCCTGAATGGTGCCGGAGCTGTATAGCACAGCACGCTCACATCTCAACGCACTGCCGTACATCTACCCTTAGCTACAGCAGGGTGCCGGATAGGCCATCTAGCGGATACCCATGTTAGCGGATATCCTTGCTATCCAGGCAAGTACCGGAGGAGCGGCAAGCCGCTATAAGGGTTCCTCACTAAACCCGCATCTAAATACTTAGCGGCCCAACGCCCTAGACCAGTGAATTTCGATGCTCGTTGCGCGCTAGGAGGGACGCTCGGTACACACTACCGAGCAGACAAACGTGCGCCACCTCTGCAACTAACCACATGCCACCACGTGGATTTCTAAGTTGGGGCCTGCCTTAAGACAGGCAGTGCTGGGAAAAGGCAGGATCTTGTCTCGTCTTGTGGATAGTGTCTTAGGTTATTCTCTAAATTGAGTTGACTGTACCTACTACATAAGTATATAAATGCCTACACCGAAACTGTCTGTATGTTGTACGATAGATAAGAACTCCCAAAGAAATACATTAGAGGACCCAGATAGATTAATAGACATAATTTAGAATTGTTTCTGCTGACATAGTCAAGGAACCTTCAGTGAGGGACTAAAAGGTTTATGGCAACCTCTTAGTCTACAATCCTAAGAGGTTAGTCAAACTAAATCATCCCTTACAAGTACAGCTATCACCTTAAGGCCATACTTTTTCCCTGTAACTTTTTATAAAGCTTACGTGTGATTTAAATTGTAATTAATAGGTTAAACGGTATTATTGTTGCAAACACACAAATAAATAAAAAGAAACAAACAAGTATATAGGTTTTGTATCTCATGATTTTGTTCCAACGATAAATATTTGAAATTACTTGCTTTATTGTAGCTTAAACAATTGAATAGTCAAGAACATTATTGAAATATGCAAGAATACAAACAAATAAAATATTGACTACCTATGTCAAAACATATCTTAACTTGGCTTATTTAAAGTAGCTCAGCTAAAGTAGTTAGCATAGGCTAGTCTGTTGAGACTGAAATCAAGTCTTCACTAAAATTGATGGATATTGGCGTATTCACCTCGCTTGCCAAATGAGGGTTGGTAATCACAAACCCGGGCTATGTTCCGAAAAATAAGAAAACACACTGGGATTTTAACCCGGGACCTCCGGATTTTGGTCCGAGCTCTGTAACCACTCGGCCACGGAGGGGTTAAAAGTTAGTTCATAATGAGTTAATTAGTTATTCTCGCACAGGACCACGCACTATGACCTAACGAGGCATTAAGAGAGTCAGAGCATTCTAATTACACAAAACATTATTTAGGTAAACATAATTATTTTAGGGATTTTTATTTTGTTAGTTGAATTAACCTTTCAAAATAGTCGCTCCTGTTATTTCTATGTACATAACAATCGAGTTACCAAAACAACAAGAATTTGTGAAACGGTACGTGTGCCTTACGTTCGTTGATTGTCAGCAAATGGTTGTCAGTAATTACCTTTTTCTGCCTTATGAGCGGTTCTGAGCTGAGCTTTTGTTTTGTTGTTGAGTGAGTCCGTGTTTGGAGCGACAAATGTAACGCACGTGTAAGCGCGTATTTGCACGAAAAAAAAACCCAAGCCTGAAACCGCTTTAGCGCCGTCAGTTTTTCCGCTGTGTCCTATTAGTGCATTTATCCTTTGAAACAAGTTTGTTAAATAGTATTATCTATAGCTACTTACAAACATGTATGACATGGCTAACAAGCTTTTACAAAGGCTTGTTTGGGCAGGCCTTTTGTCGTATGTTTGTAATGATCATAATATTTAGTTGCCGCTGCTGCGTTATTTTGAGGTTATGTACAGTGCAATTATAGTAAGAAAATCATGATAAAACCGTTATAAGTGATATCTTGGGCGATGTATCTGCTATCTAAAGTTGAAGGAGAAGAGTCACGATATTTTTAAAGCACAAGTTCAGTGTAAACTTTGACGACACAATTGGCGTAGTGTGCTGTAGCACGGTTTCTCGCTCTCCCTTTCCGTAGTGTCCCGGGTTCGATTCCCGGTCAGGTCAATTCAGGAAACGATCTTTTCTGAATTGACTTGGGTCTGGGTGTGCTGGGAGACGCCCCTAGCTTATTTCCTTGTGTGGTACCTCGTAACACAGGGATTTAATAATCCCTACTTCGAGACCATTACAAGAGGTGTGTTGTCTGGCGCATATTTATTATTTATTATTATTATTATAAACTTACAAATGGCGAAATTTGCAACGAAAAAAGTGACAAGTTTATCATGCGGGACTAACTTTTCGCATAACGTCGATTATCCTAAAGTCACTTGGCATACTTCATTAGGCAAAACATTATACAGCAAAACAATAACTTCTCATAATATTTTAAGCAAAACATAAACATTAAATGCATATTATTACTTAGCATAAGTAGTGAATGGCCTTATTACTTTTGGCATAATATAGTCAATCTTAGTTTGTTAGGGTAGGTCAATTCAACCGAAATAGCGTAAGGTTAGAAATCCGACTATCCCAAAAAAACCATAAACCTTATAAATAACGTCCAAAGATTAAGTAGCCATGGGAATAACCTTATTTAGCTTACTTATCGTTAAATCTGATTTTTGTTAATCCTCCGGGTCTTCCGTAAAGGGATTTCTTCACGAATTTCAAGTAAAAACATAAATGCATCGTAAATAACCAATTAGGCAAAAAAATACAAAAATACTTAGTATACTTATTTGACTGGCTAGCTGGAATTCGTTGAATATACCAATAAGTACAATTTAAAAGGCACTATCATTCGGTGATGTGTGATTTTTGGTGCAGTGAAACTCGGAATGAGCAAGAGTTGAAAAACATCATATCAAAAGTTATCTGACCTAATAACGCCCAGACACAAACAAAGCAAAGCAAAATTCTGTCCTGGCTGGTAGAATCACACACGTCATTAAGGCGCGTTCAGACCTAAGCGGTATTCGCTACCATCTGCGGCAGAGAAAACCCAGTGGGTTTGCGGTAATATCACTGCGCCAAAGCGGATTTCGCCATCCTTGTGGGTAGAATACCGCGCGGTATTCGCGTGTCGCTCAGGAAGGTAAGAAGATTGCGCCACTGAGTCATATGTTGCCAAAGAATATACACGTCAGTGACGTTGTAGAGCATCTGGTTTTATGGATAGCGATGACGAGGAAGTTTAACTTTTATTAGCCTTAATTGACTCACTAGTTAAGCCGCGTCGACTGGCGAATACCGCTCAAATTTGAATAGGCCTTTATACGTGCATTTTACTTATAATTACGTGGATCGTGAAAATATCCACGTCCATCCTGTCCTGTAGTAAAATAATTTTGTTGAAAAGTGACCTTATTTATACATATATTATTAACAGGTGATTGAATAAATAGTTAACATTTATGAATTATATATTAATTTCCAGAAATCGCGACAAAGCTACGAGTATTAGTTTAGCTTTGGGACAAATGAGGTTATTGTATACGAGCCTTTAAGTTACAACCCGAGGGTCAATGATCTCTACCTTGATCATTCATTTTAAAGATATGACAAATTGATTAAACCTTCGTGGCCTACCTGCTAAGAGTTGTCAGAATGACATTGTTGTTGAGAATCTACATACATACATACCAACACCACTACATCCCAAACGGGGTATAGACCCGTAGCGCTGGGTTTTGAGGTTTCGAAAATAGAAAAGTTCTTTCTTTTTGGCATGTAGTTTCGGAATCCTTTGTCAAACGTAATATATTAATTTGTGTCATCTTAAGTAGTCGCATAGGTAGAAATTTAGGTATTTGTCTTTTCGGCCAGTAATGGGCGAAAAAAAAATTGAGATGAAAATTTTACTTTCATGACGATAACGAAGTAGTAACTGATGTACAGAGGCATTTTGTATCAGCTCTGTCCACAGGAACCCTGACATTAAACTAAGTAATACCTAACATCCTTCGGCTAGCTCTAAAAGAATATTACAGTTGGTTATCAAGGTTTTAGACGTTTTAGAATACTGATATCTGTTGTACAACGTATTTTGTGTCAAATTTATCCACGACATCAGTTTTTTTTTCACTGTCTCACTCTTTCACTCTCTGTACAAGCCACAAAAGAAAATGAAAGTTATTAAAGTTTACCTACGTGTTTTTATTTATTATGTTGTAATAGAACACTATATTCTTAATTTGAGTCATTTCCTTCTCCGAAATCTTACTATTTGAAAAAGTAAGCTTTCTTCGAGCGAAACGGTGCGAGAGTTGTAATTGTTGTTACATACTGACCTTAGGACAGTTTGCGCTGGACGAAGATGACACAAATTAGGTTTGCACACTCCGCAGGCTATACTAGATATGATACTCTAAAGATTTTTAACTTTGAATTAATTTTGGCAGTTTTATTTTGTTTAAAAAGTATGGCATACAAATAGTCGAATTGCTGATTATGCAGTCAGATGTGACACAAAACGCAACAATAAGCTTCTTAGGTACAATTCTATCTACAGGCAGGAAGTAAGCCACTTTTGAATTTTTGAAACTCATGCCCTCAAAATAGGCTGGCGCTACGGGTCTAGTAGTCAGAAGCAAGTGACTATTTCACACACACTTGATCCACGATCTGGGTTCTCTCTCTCTCCTCTCCTAGGCCACGAAAAAATGTTAGTTCAACTAATCTACCTTACTCCTGGGGTTCCATTATTTAAACACATTAGTAATGAGAGCGCTTAAAATACTAAGGTATTGGGTTTAAATCCCAGAACAGGAATATGTAGGTTATATCGGAACAGAGTTAATGATCATCAACTCTCATTTGAGAAGCGTAGTCGGTCATTGCAGCGATGTCTTTGTGATTGTTAATTGACAGTGGAAACCTTTGCCCAGCTGTGGCCCTGTGGGCCAGTTAAAAGTTAGTTAGAAATAAGGCAATATTTTATTATTCTAATTTGTAAGGCAGTGGCAGAATTAAAAATAATATTTTTACTAATTTAATTTTAATTTATTAAGGTATATTTTAATTTAATGCTAAGTAATAAAATAAAAATAAAATGTATAATTGTATTTGTAGTGCCCTTACAGGGTGCTTGTTTGACATTACATATTCGTCATTAAGATCTTTGTACAACAAGAAGATCAAATAAATGTTTATGATTTAATGAAGGCTTCTACTAGACATTACTTTTTAATAAGTCAGTAACTCAGCCTTTACTGAATTGAGTGCCATAGACCTTTTTTTATACATATTACTGTATCAGCATAACACGTTTGTAAAGGTTTACCTAGGTCCACTATGACATTATATAGGTCTTATTTATACAGATACCTCATTTCTATCGCTGATTCATTCGTGCCCCTGAACATTATGTGTCGACCCTATGTAAATAAAATCGGGTAAATTTATCATGAATTTGGTCCCCACATCGTTTATTCCCCTGGCATGCGTCTGATCGCGTAAATAATTTCATTGCTACTACCACATATATAGATCGATATCGATGAAGCAAGTCCCGACTGTTTGGAACCCAAGTGTGCAAATCTTGTCAGGCCAACGTCTTTAGCAAAGGGACTTTTTAATATCTCAATTTATTTAAATCAAGTTATAACTAGAGCTAAGACTGATGAATTTGATTTCGACCTCCGTTAAAATCAGAGAGCGTCTTGACCTAGGGTTTGAGCATCCTACTCCGGTCCCTGATCGTGTGGTCCCGAGTTCAAATCTCACCAGAACCATCTTTAGGTTTAATATTATAATATCCGATTAACTCCCCGGTGATGGAAAACATCGATAAAAATCCCAATTAACCCGGATAACGGCGGAAGGCTCACCTACCACGTTGGGTTTTAATACTACTGGTGAAAAGTGGGCTCCTAAGTGTTCGGTTCACCATGACGGCCGTTTGGGATATAGTCGTGATGGTATGTTATGTCATAACTAGTGCTAAGAATGATGAATGTGATTTGGCTTCCGTTTGTAAACGATTGAAAACGTACCAAATAATGCAGCGTCGAAAGAAAGCCTTTTACTACTTTTTGGTTCACGCAGTATAACTATATACACTCGCCATCAGTTGTAATTTATGTCTATGGCTACTACCGAGATAATTTGAAAATCTGAGAACGTAAAAGCTTTATCGTCACTTATGATATATGATGATTTATTGCTTTTATTTTTTACGACCTTCGGTAAAAGAGTTTCGCAACCTAACAGAAATGTTAAGGCTATGCTTTCCCAAGATTGTCAATATTTGATCGACTTTGTTTGAAGATAACTATTTAATTGTAAGATATTTTAGCAAATAAACAATTGTACGAGTAGGTCAGTGTCTTTAACTAAGGCAGAAACTTTTCCAGAACACGATATAGCATAATTTCACTGCTAAAAAAAATACAAAGAAGTACATCGATTCGTGAAAACCTATCCAAACTACTTTACTAAACGTGATGCGGTCTACACCAGACAAAAAAGAGAAAGGTTCAAGAACTTACTCTATCAACCCCCTGTCCGAAAGTATATTTATGACAAAAATGTTTTTAATATGTGCATAACCATGTATAATTTACTTCCTGATGACCTGAAACTACTCGAAGGTAACAAATTTAAAAACAAATTAAGTGACTGGCTCCTAATAAATTGCTTTTATGACATTAAAGAATATACTGACTTCTGCAATAACTGTAAAAAATGATTCCTATTTTTTTAATAATTAGAATTTCATAGTATAGTTTAATAATTGACTTTGAATAATTAATTTCATTGAATTTTAAATTTCATATAACATAATTTAATTTAATATTTGCACGTCTGCTTGCAGACTGAATACTTATGACATACCATTATATTAAGACCTTATTTGTAACTCTGTATTCTTGCAAATAAATTATTCATTTGATTTGATTTGATTTGACGTTTTCTTGTTTTACTCTCAAATATTCATAACGTTTTGCACTTAAAAAATATATATATCGATAGGTCTTTGTATATTCTAGGTCGACAACTTTTTAAACTTTTTAATTTGTTTATTGTTATTTCATAATAAATTCATTACACGAAAACAGAAAGCAGCCGCGGCGTTATTCCGTTCGCGCAGAACTAATCAGTGGCCCACCGAATGTTCTATCGGACGGCGCGCTAAATCCCAGCCTTAACTTACTAACCTGTTTATACACATACATAGAACATTCAGTTGGTGAAGTGACAAGAGTGCTTGGCCCTTAGTCCATAGGTTCTGGGTTTAAAGTGTTACACTTTTGGATAGCGTGAAGATTAAGTAATACCCATCAATTGTAATGATGACTTGATTCTAATTATCGAAGTCTTTGTCTATTACTGACGCAGTTTATGATTTTTTTGTTTGACGATGCTATTTTTTTTGTGATGTTAAGTGTTTTCAAATAATAAGAGAACCAACTTTTATCGTGACCTAACTCAAAGGAGGACAACGCGATGTATGATAAAGCATACTTGCTTAATAAGAACCTATTTACCCTCGGTTTGAAGACTTTTTTTTTTCAAAATCAAGTATTTTCTTGATTTCGTCCCAAAAGCTTTATCAGAGATTAAATCGGTTAAACCAATTTAATATTACATTACTTGCAATGTGGCTTCTCTCTAAGAAGCTATCTAATACGATAATATCTCCGGCACCGCATGCCGCATACCGCAGCGTTGTGCGTTACGATCGAGAGACCAAAGCTTTACTCGTAGCATAACACCGCGTAGCATACGTAACATATTCGTAGCACATATGAGTTACTACGACGTTACAGTGGTGCTACGAACTACGTAATTAAACTACGCGTGTTGGGTTTCAAAACAATATACAATGGAAAGAGAAGTTATTATTAAGTATGTTTTATTATTTTTTACGAAGTTTGAACGGCCAATAATAGTTTACTTTGTACCATTTTTTTAAAATGTTAACCAACAATGGTTTTCTCAAGTATGTTTCTGTTTTAAAAAAAAAAATTACTCATACTTAAAATAGATCATAAATGAAAAAAAACATTCAATATGTAGGTATAGAACTCTTCCGTTACTGCCTGAGTGTCTGACAGTCAACGCACAACCGATACTACTGGGAAAAGCTGAAATTTGAGATATAGGTGTCTTGGGCAGCGCAGGAACGAAATAAAAACTGAAATTTGTAGGAGGACGGGAAAATATGGGATTTCACGTTTATGCGCTTCCAAAGTCGCGACCAAAGACCGAATCCAGTAAATTAGGTTACAAACGGTCCTGTCAAACAACCTAACAGATCGATAACCTTGTAATCAGAAGAGTGGGGCCGATGACCGTAATTATAACCGCCATTATTAAAATTGTAGGGACCCATACATTTCAACATGTTACTGAAAGTGCCGTTTAGAGCCCATTAACGATTAACATGATCTCAATTATAAAACGGCTATTATCTAGCATCAATGATCGATAAACGCAATGATTGTTTAATCCACTGTCCGATGGCGCAGTGGGTAGGAACCCTGCCGATAGCCGTGGGGTTGTTAGTTCGATCATAAGGACAAATATTTTTGTGACTGACATCTGTGATTAGGTCTTATGATTGTTCAATCTGTTCCAGACAGAAACTGTTGCAAGAAAACAAATTAAGTGATTTGAATACAATAACTTACTCGAATAAATAAATATCCCTGGACATTATTCCACACAGCGCCATCTAGCCCCAAAGTAAGCTAATTAAAGCTTGTGTTATGGGATACTAGACAACGGATAAACATACTTAAATACATTTTCTTTTGTAAATACATACTTATTATACATAGGAGACACCCAGACCAGTACAAACAGACATGTTCATGCACACAAATGTTTGTACTGTGCGGGGATTGAACTCGCGACCTAGTATGTTGTACAATTGCCATATTTGATAGTATATTTTTTGCCATTAACGAGATTAAGTATTTTCAACGATAAGCCTTTTCTCAGTGTATTATAGAAAATGTATTTTTTTGCTTTGGTAGCCGTTTTTCACGATACGACTGCGAGTATAAGGAAAATGGCAAGATGTCAATTAGAAGTAATACAACTGAATTTATTGTCTACATTCAATTGACCTGGGAGTATAAGGGAAAATTTGATTTACTATCGCAGATTACGTTTTCGTACATTTGGTCTTATAAGTAATTTACTTCTCCCTTTTCTCGGATTGATAGAAATATAATTTTCAATAATGATTTTGACGATTGACATGAATGAATATTATTATTCAATATGATTCTTACATTAGCGTATACATATTATCTCATGTCTACTGTTAATGGCCAGAAGCCATTTCAATGTATGCCTGTAATCAAATGATAACTATTATTGATAGGTAACTATATTACCCGTATAGTGATCGTCTGATTATTAACTACGCTTTGGTGCAATGTATACAAAGGTGCTCCCTCACTTGGAGCATTATCCTGTAATGTATCGTTATAAAGTCGAGCATTACATCAGTGAGCGCAATGTTCAATGTCAAAGCGCGTCGCACGTAAGCAAGTAATAGTCACGCATGTGTGGATATACTCAATACTCAATACTCAATCATTTATTTGCATTGCATAATGTAGTGAAGATGTTACAAATTTGATGTGTTCATGGTGGATCGGATTAGTGCTTCATTTTTGACGGGGCGGTTGTATGAAGACTATCCTTCTATACGTTATTATTCTAAGATAGCGACGGTAGTTCAATATTGAACTTTAAATCTGTTGGTCTGCTCTGTGCGAGCGTCGTTGTCATTGTTGTCATGTTTAGGTACCGTAACGGCGTTTTGTCTTGATTTTTTAATGGGATCGCAAATTATACTTAATGTAAGGCTAAGTGCTTCATTAGCTTTAGTTCCAGCGAGCCGGCTAAAGAAAGCAAATATTATCAAGCTTTAATTAGCTTACTTTGGGGCTAGATGGCGCTGTGTGGAATAATGTCCAGGGATATTATTTATTTATTTATTATCCGATTTTGTACCTTTGGGTCAATAAATAATGGAGTAAAATATTTTCTTTAGAAAAGTTTATCAATGGCGTCAAGGATGGAAAATTTATTTTAAATAATTAAAACTATAAAGATGCCGCGGTATCTTGAGGGCTGGTGTAGAGTACCTAAATTTGTGCACTCATCACTGGCTCACCATCACACCAAGTGTATCCGTAACGCAATACGTCCGCCACGGTCCGGGTCTCTTACACGACTGCTCATGCTTCCGCTGGACTGTGACGTTTACAGATGAGTGACACCGACAGATGACGCTGACACCTGACAGGTGTCAGTGTCAACTCACTACTACTACTTGTGCGTGTGAGACAGTGTATTGTACCTAGTACTTAGATACAAACCCTACAGCTGGTATTATTTATTTAGATAGATTTATTTTATTTATTTTTATTATTATATTTCACCACAAAGCTACCAATACCATTAATGGACATGGGTATGTCTACCATGAGCTTATCACACGTACACTAGGGTAGTTGACTCATGGGGCCCTAGCCAAGAGCAACATGCTACTTTCTTGTCGACATGTCAAATGTGAAAAATGTACGGGCATGACATTAGCACTCATATATTCGAGATGATACAGTACAGTTCCAAACATTTTTTAATTTGAATTTGATTTAGATTATTACTTAGCATGTTCAGTATTTTTGATAACACAATAACATCGTGTTAGAATAGAAGGTAACAGAAACTTATTTATACTTTTTTACATTTGAACAGAAAAATCTCTTTCACCAGCCACCTACTCTTTTGCAGTCACAAAAGCGTGGCGTTTTGTGCAAAATATTTTGCAAAAATATTAGTGGATTCTAAAGAACAAAAGATCTTTCTACGTAACTTACACAGTGGTTTCTATTCATAATTTTAAAAAGTTGTAGTCAAACCTGAGGGGCTCACATACAATTGTTTTTTGGAACAGTTATAAATAACTAAAATCATAATCTAAAGATAGAAAATACAAGCATTGTTAAATGCTAAAATAAACAAAGTAATTATGAAATCATAATTTTTAGTTTTGAACAAAATGTTGTGGAAAGTTAGGTTATAACCAGAGATACTTTCAAATTGAACGACTCAATCGATTGGCGCAGTGTGCTGTAGCACGATTTCTGGCCATAATTGGTGTAGTGTCGGGTTGTATTCCCGGTTGGGTCAATTCAGAAAACGACCTTCTCAAAATTAGCTCGGTGCTTGGTGAGCTGGGAAATGCCCCTGGCTTAATGATTGTCTGTTACCTCGTAAAACGAGGATATTACCTACTTCGAGACCATAACTTTTTCCTTTTACGAGTTACAAATCTGAGGCAAACATTACGCTTACTTAGGCATAATGTTTGGCTCAGATTTGTAACTCAGCTAGTTCAAAGTTTTCATAGGTGTTTTTGGTTTGATTTGGCGACTTAAGTATGAATGCAATATTTTACAGATACGAGTACGTCAGAATGGCGGGATCAGTTTTCTGATTATATTACTCTCATTGAGCTATCACTACTAGGAGAGAAATCTGGTATGTAGGTAATACAAATGTAATACTAATTCGAGTTAAATGAATTATGTATGTTTGTTCAGCGCTTCAAATGGGTAACGCCACTTTGACGTCATAGTGGCGGGATCAGATAAATCTCGATGGCCGTCTTTGTTCTTAGAGGTACAAATGTCTAGGTCAGGGTACAAAAGACTAATACCCTGATATTAAGCATTTGGGATCTGAAGCTTGATCCCGCCATCTAGATGCTCACCTAACTTTTGTGTTGGTGATGTATTTGTGAAGAATGCAGGTTTGGTATTCGGCTGATTCCTCGACTATTCAATTGTTCTAGTATTTTTACCAAGGAGGTGAATTCAACGTAATACCTGTGGTAATACCACAGAAAAATTCATCTAAAATAGCTGTTTATCAGGGCATAAACAGATTTACATATGAAAAATTTTTCATTGCATACTTAGCTTTAAAACTATCATACTCACATTAGAAAAAAGAAGTCCCGTTGTAATTAAATAAATAAAAATAAATAAATATCCGGGCCAAATTCCACCATGATCATCTGACCCTAAACTAAGCGCTCTGTTTAGTTTGTACTATGGGGACAGATCACTTAAGAGAGAGAGAGAAAATTGACAATTTTGTAATTTGTAAACGGTAGGCTGGTGGTGGTTTGCGGCTGGTAGTTAATTATCGAACGCAAGTACGAGTATATGAAGTGACAGAGGCCTGCTATGGGTGTCAAAGACTGATGAACAGACTTAAATATTTTTAAATACCTGAGAACACGCATTTTTTTGCTGGCTGCGCGAGTGTCCCTTTCTCATGGTAAATACATATACGACGCAGGCGAGGCCCCCCACGCCGATATATAAACGAGCGATAACTTATATTGATAATAACACCCAGACACACAACAAACACTAATGTTCGTCACATGTGTGTCATGAATAGAACCCTCGTGGGTTCGATGCATTTAGCACCCTCTGCCATTTTTCAGGGTAATGAAAGTTTTTTTTTTTTATGTAATAGGGAGCAAACGAGCTAGAAGGTCACCTGATGGAGAGTGATCACCTCCGCCCATGGACAACTGCAACACCAGAGGTGTCACCGATGCGTTGCTTGCCTTTTAGATGGGAATACGCTCTCTTCTTGAAGGCATATCCCTTTGGGAACACCGCCGCAGGAAGATCATTCCATATCTTGGCTGTACGTGGAAGAAAGTGTAACCAGCTAGCTTAAAACATAAACACCTACTGGCCGTTTTGAACCATGACAGTCGAGTTGCCTAATGTAGTCAGTAATCATCATAATAGATCAATGACCTTAGGTAAATTTGTTGTTCCTTGAATTAATAATTATTACGGAAACAGAACACTTAAGAAACGTCTTCCATACCTACTCAATGATCTGAGGACATTAGAAATGAAACCAAAATCAATGAATTCAAAACTATGCTTAAAAGGTACTTCATCTGTTTACTGCGTTCACTAACTAATAGTTAGAATAAGCAAGTGAACTCGCTGATCCTGCAGTCAAACTTTTGTGCAGTTTTTCGGGACATCATTGACGACACAGTTGGCGTAGTGCGCTGTAGCACGGTTTCTCGCCTCGATTTCCGTAGTGTCCCGGGTTCGATTCCCGGTCGGGTCAATTCAGGAAACGATCTTTTCTGAATTGACTCGGGTCTGGGTGTGCTGGGAGACGCCCCTGGCTTATTTCCTTGTGTGGTAACTCGTAACACAGGGATATTAATCCCTACTTCGAGACCATTACAAGAGGTGTGTTGTCTGGCGCATTTTTATTTATTTATCATTTAGTTTAGAAGTCTAAGATTTGTATTTTTGCATCAACTGGCCAGTCAAATTAGTTAATTGACATGAGTTTTGGAACCAATTGGTACTACGATCATAGTCCTAAGCTTTTTGATCCATTACTTAATTATTTGGTTTGCTATTAATTAGTTTAACAAAGTAGTTTTAATGTTTCCGAATCGATAAAATAGCTCAAAACTGTTATTGGTATTTTAAAAACATTCCTAGTTTATTGATTCTCTTGTCGCAAGGTGGATGCTCTGATGTCAACCCCCGATAAGTGATTAATTTTCTGACAAAGAACTTTAGTGGTTGACCTTTGTATTGTACGGCAGTTCAGCATACACGTGTATGTACATATTTGATAATCATTAATTACCATAATTATTTGCAGTCATAGGATGAACACATCTAGTTATATTTCTACCGCAATGGTCGATAGCGCTTTAGGCATTAGAGCAACAAAGCAACTATACCTATATTATAAGGAGGTATGCGTTTGTATGTTTGAGGTAACCGATGTTAAAAATTCATTCACCAATATAAAGCTAAATTATCCGCGAGTGACTTAAGCTATTTTTTTTAATTTAGGCTAATTCGACGGGAAACACAGTCTATGCCGGCGAAGCCGCTGACGGACAGCCAGTATGTTATAATTGGGTCGGATCTAGGTGTATGTGGTACAGTCGGCCAAAATGTGGTTTATCACCCTACGGCTGAGGTTCATTTGAACGTCATGAAGCAAGGTCGATTTATCTACTACTACTGGGGCCCTAGCCAAGAGCAACACGTTTCTTTCGTGTCGACATGTCTAATGTGAAAAATTTACAGGAGGGAATGGCATAAGCACTCGTTTAATGGAGATGACATTTGATGTCAGTTCCATACATTTTTAAATTTGACACGTAACGAAAGTAGCTTAATGGTCTTGGCTAGCCAAGAGCCCCGCCCTATTCTTCTATCTAATAGATACGCCTTGCCATGTGTCAACTTTGACTGTGTCATGTATTTTAATATTAATAGGGCCCTCGTTATGAAGTATATTAGCTCGTTCGGTTTCTTAAATTTAAATACGAATCATTGTAGCAGTAGAAAAGCAAAAAATAAGCACAATATATTCTGTACATCTACCGTGAGTTTCAGACACGTTTAGTTTTTCCAAAATGGCCTCATCTGTAGAGCTTTTCCAGTATATTGATACCGCTAATGTAGAGTCTTTTCGTTAAAGTGTATTTATTTGTCTAGTGTTTGGTTTATTTCGCCTAATCAAATGTTTGAAAAGACACAGAAGCAGCTGGACGGTGGTGGCTGTACTGCTTCTTGGGGGAGGATTTCATGGCTCACAAGATAATTCTGAGTGCTTTTATTTGCACTTTTTCTAATTCAATCAATTTCTTTGCTACAGCGTTCGAGCAGGAAGGAAGCTGGCTCAACATGGCCACGATTGAGAGCATAACTTAAACGTTTTTGACTGTAAGGATTGGTTTCTGACTAACAAACTTGAATAATTGACTTCAGAAATTTGACTATTTTGGTTCTATTTTTAATCACTAGGGGCGCTGTATACTCGTACCATGGCCAAATTTACATAAAATCTTGATAAATTGTAGCCTATGTGTTATTCTGATGTATAAGTTGTATTCGTCATCAAAATCCGTTCAGTAGTTTTTGCGTGAAAGAGTAACAAACATACTCGTATCCTCACAAACTTTCGCATTTATAATATTAGTAAGATTATACTAAATAACCTCATTCTTTGCGAAATTACACGAGGTGCCAAGCCAGTCTCCGAATTATGCCTTTGGATGGCTTCTGGTATTCAGCGGATGCTTTGTGAGCAGGGTTAAACCCTGTATCTTAACACTGTTGCATAACTATGATACGTTATGAACATAGTTGGTCGCTCGCCCGAAATGAACAGTTAGTACAGGACAAGTTATTCAGGTTACTGAATACAGAATTATGATAGTTATTCGAACATTGAATGGTAGGGTTCATAATACTGCATTCGATTTTTAAAATACGCTTCTTAAAAAATATTTTCATAATCTGGTGATTTTATTTCGAATTTTAGACAGCTCGATTCCTAGATGTGGGTAGCGTTTTTTTAATCCATAAATGTTTTATTTCTTTTCAAAAATAAAGGAATGGTTCCTTTGAGTATATCTACGCGCGCGCAAAAGCGCTGGTGCCCAGAAGCTACTATTTGAGAACCATTTTTGAAATAAAACTATATTGAATCTATCACCAAACATGGCCAATTTCCGCTCTATCTAGCTTGCAAAAGGATAAATGGTACAAGTCTGGCATATCTTATATAAATGAACCACATTTCCTTACAGGGAAAATGTCTTGTGTAATGTGCCCTAACAAATGATATCCTTAGGCGAACATGAATCAGAGCAATTAGGACGTTAGTAGTGATACGTAGATGGCATAGGTATCTTTAATATGATTTTTTTGTGTAAACGGAGACAAAACGGTCAATGAAAAAAAAATCTTTAAAAAATCAAACTTCCAACTTCAAAAGTATTTTTCGGAACCTGTGCGAACTCAAATTTTCTACCAACTCATTTTCATCATCATGAATATGAGTTGGTAAAAAAATTGAGTTCGCAGTTTCAGGTCAAAAATGGTACGTATAGTTAGACCTAGTTATATTGAGCAATAATTATAGTATAATAATTAAGCACAAAAGTCGTAGGGTTGCCAGTGTTGCCACAAGTCAAGTTTGTTCTAACATTCGTTATTTCCATACATTTATGGATTTTTGAAAGTGCTGGGATATATTCAACAGTGATAGATATTGCTAGCAGTAATGTTCTGAAGCATTTTCATTTTAGCCAGAAAGCTGTCAGCTAACTTAGAAAACGGTAATTTTCACAATTAAGTAACTGTAGTATTTTTATAACCGATTTCTTGTCTGGAAGTGCCGGCCAACGAAAATAAATTATTCGTATAGTTATTATTACATCATTTCATGATTCCCAGCACTTTCAAAAATCAAAAAATATACGAAAATTACTAATCATTGAACTTCAAAAAATTGGCTTGGGGCAACCCTTTGACTTTTATGACATAATGATTAATGCTCCATGTGCTTAATTCTAACTATCAGTATTTTTTTTTTAATTGGCTGGCACTTACTATCATATAATAAATTGGTAATATTGATACAGAGTAAGGTTTGCTTTTGTTTATTTGTGAAGATGACGGTTTTCTAATTAGTTAATATCTTTGCGCTGCAGTTAAAATGCTTCAGATCATTAGGTACTCCTAGCAATATCTTTCATTCTTTTAAAAATCAATAAATGTATGGAAATAACGATTTTTTTCATTTTTTGTGTCATAAAAACTATCGTTTCGTATGATTAGTTCTAACTATACGTTCCACTTATTTTGTTGATAGTCCGGTACTTTCAGAAAAGCCCAAAAAATGTTATCTCCTTTGACCTACCTACATAATGCATCGGTGAAATTCTGGAAGAAGGCTTGCGCCGCCTGAAACAAATTCTAGTGCATATTCCCGCCTCACCTTCGTTGAGTGCACGACTGATTAAGTATTTAATTAATTTCAATTATCAAAGCTTTTTATTTTAAACTCGTTTTTTTCTTCCCAAACAATCCTGTTGAAAAGGGTTCAATGGTCAAAGGGTGCTTAGAAAATAATTCTGGTTGAAAAGTTACGATATTTTCCTTAACCGCAGACCAAGTGAGTTCTTCAAAAAGATTCTTACGCGTTTTACGGAAGGTTGGTCGTGCGACTTTTCTGATGAAAATGGCATCGAAACACTTGAATAATACCGGTGGAAATCACCGTTGAATGATATCTCAAAATGAGTTATCTCACGATTGGTGTAGTGCTCTGTAGCACGGTTTCTTGCCTTGACTTACGCAGTGTCCCGGGTTTAATTCCCGGTCGAGTCAATTTAGGGAACAATCTTTCCTGAATTTATTTGGGTCTGGGTCTGCTGCAAGACTCCCCTGGCTCAATTCCTTGGATGACACCTCGTAACACAAGGATATTTAACCTTACTTCGAGACTATGACTATTAGTGTGTTGTGGCCAGACAACATATTATAATTATATTTACTTTAATAGTTGAATTCAAGATATCTGTTTTTTATAAATATATTTGAGATACCAGTTTTGGAACACACCTTTGAAGATTTACTCGAGCATTCGTAGTTCGTTGACAAATTAACTTATTTGCATAGAAATCAAAACAAACACAATATTTTCTTGCTATCAAATTTGTGATTATTTCCTTTTAGAAATTACAAGAATATTCAACCTGAATATTCCTGGTTTCACGTAGGAAATCATAGAGCCATCTTTACTACGAAGGAAAATTAAAGTTTATTGTACTGTTCAACAGGCTACCATTCTTTTATTTTATTAATTATATCACGAGTACCTAGCAAACCATTTTTTCCCGTATTCTGACTTACAAATATTGTTTTTCATTGTTATGTCGAATAAATGACAAACAAGTATCTTGAAAAGCTTTCATAGGTATTTTGCATATTTTTAGGAGTTGGAATTAAATTATTATCAGATAGTTAATAAATTCAAAATTTATACACCCCTGTAAGATGAAAACTAATTACTTAAATAAGCTTAAGTATTTATGTAAAAAAATGGATTTATCCCAAATAAGTATTTTAATTGAGGGACGCCCTTTTTTCCTTATTTTTAATTAAAGTATCTCGTAAGTGAAAACAATTTATTTTTAATTATGTGAAAGCAACAAGCTCGCCTTTATTCATTTGCTTTATTAATTTCGATTCTAATATTAATTCCAAGAAGCTGTTTGAAAATTATTAACGCAATTTTTTGTTTGTTTTTACAAGTAATTAAAAAACTTAAGCTTTATTTCTCATAATTAAATCGTTTGATCGAGTTTACTTCAAGTTTCAAAGTCACTACACAGATTGTAAACTTTTAAATATTGAATAAAGTTTTTTCTTTATTGACTTTAAAGAAATTAAACGTCTAAATAGATTTTATTTTGTTTAAGTTTTAATTGCAGCCTACTTTTACCAAAGTTTATACCTGATTGTACTCAACCAGTAAATCACATTTAAAAGCACAAATCCCTTCACATATTCAATCCTAATTATTAAATAAATTTAATTTGAAAACTTACCTGTTGTCGTCGGAAAGTTAGGCCAACAACACACACACTGGGCACGCGACGCGCCCGCTCCTAACTCACTGGCTCCAAGCGCGGCAGCTTCGCCCTTTTATACGAACCGCCCAGAAGGCGTAAGGCGGGCGGAGACAGCCTATAGCCGCTGTGTTTTTTTAATCATACCAGAAGGTGAAAATTAGAAAAAAGTTTCACGATAAGTTTTTGAATTAGTTGTTTTTAATTCATATCTTACTGTAAGGGACACTGCGTAGGCGTATTGAAGACTCGTCTGATGCCGCGAAATCTTCCTGATGGGCCATAATTGTTCCTCTGTCATGATTAATATTTTTTAACTGCCCGTCTAGAGGCAAATTCTTCGTTTCGGAAAACCATAGTTAAATTATTTTACTTGGTAATGGTAGTCACAGCTCATGGGTTGATGTGACTGTTCATCTTGCTCACAGGCATAACCGGAAATGGATGACACTAGTGTACGTACTTTGCGTGTCAAAAAGGGGTGCAGTCCACCTGTTTTGATTAAGTCCAGACTTCATTTAGTCCACGTCCACGATTACCCTTCATAATGGATGTTCTTATTTAGAATATTAACAACCTACTTCTGTTGCCCAAATTAAATCGATTCTGATTTATTTTGGCGGAATCCTATCAATAAAACCAGGGCTTGGAAACCGGTTTATTTTTCTAACTGTTTTCGTCCAGTATGCTTAAGAACGTATTGGTATTGATTCCGTCCGTTCAAAAGTGGAAGGAAATGTTAATCGCTCATTATACCGTTTTTAACCATTTTTAACTGTTTTGTTTTATTTATTAGGTTCAATACGAAACTAGGAATAATAATTCACAGCTTAGTCACGGGTCGTTTCGTCAAAGTTTGAACTATTACAACATTGATGCAATAATATGGGAATTAATTTTTTTGTTTAACGATTATCTTTTGTCATCAACATGTATCATCTAACGAATAGATCGATCGCGAAGAAATATTTCATTCTCAGATAAATAAAAAGTGTCGTCATGTATGAATTGTTGCTTTCACGCCACGAGCATCTGTTCCTTGTGGAATAAACCGGTTTTTGCTGTTCTCATAAAATGTTCCCATTTTGTTCGCGTTCCAAACAAAATACTATGCAAGGAACCATTCGGAACTCTTTAAACCGGTTCCAAGTCCTGAATGAAACGCTATTATGACGTAACAAGAAACGTGGCACACATTTTCATACAACAGACTGTGTAGCTGAATCTTTTTAGATTTTTGTTTGTGGTCTTGTTGACTGTACAAATGTTAAGGTGCTGAGAGATTTGAGCATTCACTTGTATCAGCACATCTAACATTCACCCTTTTTTTATTTAGTCTAACCACCTAGCGAACATGACGCTTGATGCCTTGTTACAACTTGTTCTTAAAGACCAAGCAAAGCGTTTCATTATATGGCACCACTAGTGTTTCGACATGCGGTGACCACTAAGCATGCGGTTCGCGTGCTTGCTTGTGAACGCGGCGTGTTAGCCCGGCGGGTGGCTAGGGTAAGCCGGTCGTTACAGAAACCAGCGGCTAGAAGTGAACAACCAGCCGCTTGATACCAGGTAGATACCCGAATTGAGCATCGAAAAGCGATTGATTATTATTACATTTTTATAGTTTGACTCTTATTTTTATTATACAGTACCACTTAATATGTACTGTTTTTCTTAGAATAAACATGTAAGACAACGTTTATACCTACTAATTCATGAATATGGGAATTTTGAGTTTTTAACACTTAATATGTACATGCGAATGTCATTGTTTATTTCTATCATATCCTAGTAAATAAATCAAAAGAGAAACAAAAACCTAAATCATGTGAATATATCAATGAATGTAAGCAGCCGTTTCCAGCCGCTAGTTATCGCTAGAAATGATTTTTTTTTTTATAATGCCCGTCAAGATGACCTCACTCCATGCGATGGAAAGCGGTCGTGCGGTCCAGATATGAGGCTGACAAGCCCAGTCATTCAAACGAATCGCTGCGCTGGCCATGCTCACCTTGAAGGCCTGCAGAAATGCCTTTTCACGCTCCGCTTGAAGAACCCGGGACTATACGAGGAAGGAAACACATGTGCTGGAAGGGCGTTCCACGTCTGGATGGTACGACAAAGAAACGAGTCACCGAACCTTTTAGTTGGAGCCAAGAAAATGCTGAATTGTGTGTGGCTTCACATCTATAGTAGCGATCCTCGTCTCGTCTCGTCTCGTCGACCAGGGTTCGTAGGTTTAATTTAACATATTTGTGTTTGTATAAATTGAAAATTGCTAAGCATGTAAAACTCTGCAACCCAAGTCAGTGTAATCAGCTGATGTGATGGACATTTTGTCACACTCATTAATTAAATTTCTTTGACTGGCCTGTTGGCGCAATGGTAGCGATCCTGCCTTTAGCAGCGGAAGTCGTTGGTTCGATCTCTATTTTGTTGTGTGGCTGGGTGTTATTATCTTTTAAGGTATGTATTTTTTGTAACGCCTCCGTGGCCGAGTGGTTTCAGAGCTTGGCCCGAAAACCCGGAGGTCCCGGGCTCAATTCCCAGGTCGGGCAAAGTGTGTTTTTCGGAACATAGCCCGGGTTTGTGACTACCAACACGCATTTGGCAAGCGTGGTGATTAAGCCAATACCCATCAATTGTAGCGATGACTTGATTTCAATGATGGAGGCCTTTGCCCAGCAGTGGGATGTATATAGGCTAATTACTTATTACTTACTAAGTATGTTTATCAGTCTCTGACAAGCTCTGCTTTGTTTGGGGTAATTTTTTCTTTCTTTCTTCGTAATTTATACATATTATACTAGCCTTCGTCTGTGACTTTGTATACTGCAATCACTTACCATCGGAAAAATCTAGTTTGCATTTTTAGGTTGTTCTCCGTATGTCATAGACATTGAAGACTTGCAATTTAAACTTACATCAAATAAGTGCATTACATTTGTTTCTTAGGTCCAAAATAAATAAAACTGAACTCATTGCCAAATTGCTGTGCGTCTCTGAAGGTGCACGTTTCAGATGCACTCTGAACGTGTTTACCAGCGCTTACGGGTTGCATTCTTATTTGTTGACCACTGGGACTCGCCGACGCTGCATAGTTGGATACGTCTGCATACAAACACATTCAGTGGATAACCTTGTGTATTCATGTGTACCTACTCGTATGTCCGTATCTTTATGTATTTTTGTATGGGCACTCGACTGAATTTCATGGTTGGTACTATAATACAGCCTTTGAATGCCCAGCAAAGCATAGGACTCGCCTTAACGATGAATATGCAGGGCTAAGAGCGGATCATTGGAGCTTATTTTTCAGTTTAATTTTTCATTTCGCCACACTGACAACAATGTCTGTTAATCTTTAAAAATAATCGATTTGATGGAGGCCCACCACCTTCACCGGCTGCTTTGTTTTGTGGCTAATGATGATGACATCGATTCTGGAACTGCAGAGCTTTAGGAGTAAGGGCTTGAAGATATTCCTTGAAATTTTGACCTAATAATTTATTAGATCAAAGTTTCAAGTAAGATCTTAATAATTTCTCTGGAGTTCAAGAATCGATTCTGGACAAACACAATTACATCAAAATCAATAAATACTCTATGCAAGCAGACCATAAACGAGTAAACTGTTAATTTAAAATCGTCCCATCAGTATTTTAACTTTAGCTAAGGATCTAAGTACTAAATGTGACTCTACCACCGCGGTCGGACGGCTTTTTTTACGGAGAATATCCGGTAAGAAAATTAGTAGTTCTACTTTTAAAAAGGAGGTTTACAATGCAGTTTAGTCACTCACATTTTTTTACAGTTTGAAAAGGTCTAGAATACGGCTAATTTACGGCCTTCATCATCATCATCCTTTAGAAGTCCAATGCTGGAAATAGGCCTCCCCCATAGTACCGAGCTTCCTGCAACTTACACCAAGTCATCGGCCCACTACGTAGCCACTCTACGCTGCGTCTTCCAGTTCGTGGTCGCCATTCGAGGACTCTCTATTTATCACGTAAACTACGATAAAAACTATCAAAGTCTACGTGATAAAGGTTCTCAGTGAATATCTACAACCTGGCACTTAGAATGATTAAAATAAATTATACAAAATAGGTTATTAAAAAAACGCCTCCGTGGCCAAGTGGTTCTAGAGCTCGGCCCAAAAACCCGGAGGTCCCGGGTTCAATTCCCAGGTCGGGCAAAGTGTGTTTTTCGGAACATAGCCCGGGTTTGTGATCACCAACCCGCATTTGGCAAGCGTGGTGATCAAGCCAGTACTCATCCATTGCAGCGATAACTTGATCTCAATGATGGAGGCCTTTGCCCAGCCGGGGACAGTATATATATAGGAGAAATTAAGTATTCATTAATACAATTAAGAGTATAAGCAAAAAAAACTGTCTGAAGTGGTAATCAAACCCACGCAATCAAACTATACTGAATCAATGAATTTCTTATTTGCTACCTTCTCAATATTAAGTATATTAATTTCGAAGAATTATTCGATAATCCATACATATTCGTTTTTATTTTATTGTGAGGAGAATAAATGTGATAATTATTTTGTTTAAATGCTATGTAAGTTAACCAGAAAATATTAAAGCAGCGATTGTAAACTACAATAAAAACTCGAAAGTGCTTACCACGAAGTGGGTTAAACATGCCAGTTTTAAGTTATTAACAGGTGTTATCGAAACACATCTCATAAATAGAAACACTGTTTGAAAAAAATATTTCGAGAGCCTCAAAACTCCCCGAGACCAATTTTATATTCATAGTATTGGACTTTCTCAAAACCCTTCCTACTTTCTCAGACCTGAGCGGTATTCGCTGCCGCTATGGGTAGCGGTACATTTTTCCGCGGAACTTGATACTCAATACCTGAGCGAAACCGCTATTGTACCGCTACCCACTGCGGCAGCGAATACCCCTCAGGTCTGAACAGGCCTTAAAAACTGCCGCTAGCAAGTGACGTCATTTGCTATTTGTTTCTTTGCGGTCTGCAAAACATTTGTTCGGCAGCTATATTAAGGTCTGCGTTTATAAATATGTTTTCTTTACTAAAATGGCTATAATTGGTGTAAATTATCGAATGGTATAAGAAGTTCTTTTAATTTACTTTAGCTAACTTTCAAAAATGAATTTGCCCGCCCAAGTTTGATGGGGCATAAACTGAATTAAATTGTATAGAAGTAAAGAATTACAAGATTCATAGTGCCCTATTTCATGTTTTTTGATTTTTTCTCGTGCTGAAATTTCCTTTTCTTAAGTCGCACCTCGTTGCAACATTGATGCCACTTATTATTTAATTCTCTTTATCTACTTCGATTACAATAACACTCTGTTTGACGTCCACTACAGCATTTTCGCTGACTGAGGAGCTGTCAAATAGCAAGCGACGAGCAAATCTCATTGCAAGATACATAATCAATTAGTTAAACGTGAGAAATAGCAGGAGATAATTTTGACGCAGGGTGCATATTAGCCCTCATTTACGAAGACGCTCATACAACACCATATGTTTGAACTCAGGGCGGGCCGCCCCGCCACACGCGACGCGCAACGCCCCGCGTCTCCGTAAATGAGGCCTTAGCCCTGCAAGGGGTGGAAACTGCGTTGTTAGTAGCCATTGATTGATTTGACGAAACGGTTGGCTTAGTGCGCTGTAAGTAGTACGCTTTTTTAGCTTAGCTTCGTAGTGTCCCGGGTTCGTTTCGCGGTCGGGCCAATTCAGGAAACGATATTTTCTAAATTGGCTCGGGTCCGGGTGTACTGGGAGATGCCCCTGGCTTAATTCCTCGTCTGGTACCTTGTAAAGCAAGGATATATCCATACTTCGAGACCATGACAAGTGGTGTGTTGTCTGGTGCATATTTATTTATTTATTAACGAAACTTGCTTCATTTAGGGTGCCACTCCGAACCTGTAGTTACATAATAGGTCCCTGATTCTTACGTCAGACAATTGCGATAGGCATTTCAGTTGGTAATCTATGTGGAACGTGTGGATGAGACAAGACAATGGTAATCTACGTTTACTCTATTGAAAATGTATGTATGTGTGTGTGTTCATTCCCACGCAATTAGTAATACTTCGCACTACTTGGGGAGGTGACACCTCAATGAACGAGCCGAAACTTTACCGCAAATCATCGTGAAATGGGACTTTGTTTGATAAAATTTTACACCTACATAGTCAGTACACCTACGCATTGACAGTTGTATTCCTTAGGCGCTATGAGTATACATTTTGCATATAACGCTAGAGGTCGTAGGGTAGATAACCATACAAGAAAGACATTATAAAAATAAACAATTTGTAATAGAGAGACTTGTGATCACTGGCAAAATCGAGGGTAGAATACTAAGAGGAAGGAGCCCTATGCAATGGAGCGACCAGATTCGCAATACCCTTGAAACCACCTTGCACGATGCCTTTCACTCTGCTTCGGACAGAGGCAGATGGCGACAAATAATTCGCGACAAGATACTCCATGAGGATGATCACGACCCTCAGCATTGAGGAGACCGACGCGAGGAGGAGGAGGAGGTCTTTGCACCAACTTTGTAGATATACTTTGCACACCTCTGCTCAAATATGTATTTATCTTCTTCTTTTTACTGTACTCTGAATTTATTTTCTTGTAAAACAATACAAAGTTCAAATGAGTAACTATCGAGTTTCTTGCCGGAGTCTTCTCGATGGCAACGTCCGAACCGGTGGTAGATTCGTATTATGTTTATTTACGATATATACCTATTGTTGTACTATTTCATTTACGTTTAATATTTTTATTTATAAATACAATAACAATATATAACATACAAAATATTTTTGACATTTCATAAGTGCTTCTTTGTAAAAGAAGTACAATAAAAAATACATTACACCACAAGCGTTTTGTACTCTTTTTTTAAACTTGCATTCTTTGAAAGTCAACCGCTATAAAATATCTCTCTAATTTTATTTGTATTTTATGCGATAAGGAATAATAACCGAATAAACAAGAGTCTCTTATTAATAGATAATAACGGTACGTTAAAACTGAAGCATTATAAAGTTTCCTTTGTAAGGAAGATACAAAAGCGTGACCTTTAATCAGGAAGTTCTGGATTCAAATCCCAAGTGGAGGAAAACGAAAAGTATTTTTTTGATTTTTCGTTTCGATTTTTGAGTTATGCCAATAAATACCCATCAATTGTAGAGATGTACTGATGTCAAATGATGGAAGCCTTTGCCCAGTAGTGGGACAGTATATACGCTTATGACAATTTAGCCTTAGCCCTCGAATAATATCATAAATAGGCAAGTAGTAGGACTAGTAGAATCAAATGACGATGTAAGTAGCTACCAGTTGTATGTACATCGACGCTAGCAACTCGTGACGTCATTTGCGTAGGTCGCGGGCCTACGCGATACGAAGCCGCCCCATTGGTCCACTCTGACAAATGCTATCTCGTTTCTGCGGTAGTGGAAGTAACATAGGCACAAAACGAAATAAATGACGCGAGAGTCCATACTCTATCGTTGGCCACGGATGTCAAAATCAAGGTCATTTAAATTATTCCTCCATCTATTTACTAGACGTTCTGTGGAGTGTCACAAATATATGGATTTACGCTACAAAGACGTGCTAAAATGCAAACTTGTGGCATGTACCATCCAACCGATACCTAGGAGGATCCTGCACGTCTTAGACTGGAATGGCAACAAACCATTCATAAGAGTGTAGACGGTTTTGGAATTAAGCGTCTCGAATACCTTGATGCAAAACGCCGAATACGGAAGACCAAGCCAAAGCCCTCTTACACTACTTACACATACAATTCGGCTGGCCCGATATACTGCGCGTCTTGTTGTCTTCAGTTTCAACTTCGATTTTGCTACCCAGATTAGACCTAGTATTAGAGACCCAACTCAGAAAACTTACAGGCATCGCTGTCGCCGGATACGGTGTGGACGACATGATGATACTCGGACGAAGCGCTACTCTTCCACTTTCACAGTGCGCACAGCGAAAGAATGGAATATCCTGCCTGCATCTGTGTTTCTGGTAGAAAGGTTTTACTGTACCTACAAAAAAGACTTCAGCGACACAAAAACCAACTTGCTGTGACGTTATTACACGACAGCGTGTCTATATCCCGGTTAAAAAGGAAACGAATAGCCTCAATTTGACCCACCGAAACGACATTGGATACAGAATGCATGAGATGGCACATCATTGGATGTAAACAAACTCGAACTGACCAGTAATAAACCAATCTGGTTAAGCTGACTGGCTGATTGCAGATAGAAAATGAAAAAAAACGGTGTTTCTGGTCGATTGTAAACCGTGGGTTTTCAAGAAAGAGTGAATATGTTCCTTCAGGGCACGCTTGCTTCACCTTAGACCACATTTCTTTTCTCGAGTTAAAGTTGTGGTCAAGAGCGAACCCATTGGATGATTTAAAATATAAATAAAAACCATTAAATTCTTCAAATCGAATGAGAAGTAAAGAATTCCCAGGCACGCTTATTTTTCGGTGAGAGGGTTTTGCGTTTTCTATAATCAACTTAAGTCTGTGTGAAGCTTCGTAGGAAATGTGGTTGGTACTCAAATGCACAGTGACGTCACAAACAATAAGATGGCGCTGGCTTTGAGCCAACCGTTGACATTCAGTTTTCTGGAATAGATAAATATCTTAATACGAGATGGTTTTCTAGGAAATGTAATATTTATCTGATAGAAGCCTGAAATATTTATATGCATCTACTAGCAACGACTACTCAAGTCGACCAAGTTAGAGCGGTTCCATACTAGCTTTTCGCTCAGTCATACGCGCTTACACGCGCGCTGAATTTTGGGCTTTAATTACCAAACTCGCGTACACTGGATTATTGAAGCGTATTCGCTAGCACCGGTAGGTGAGGCAGTATCTATATGGATTGTACGAGCTTATAAGCGCATCAGCGCTCGTACGAGTTACGAGTGTGGCAAAAGGCGCATATATACAACGTCTTAATGAAAAAGCGCAAAACCTCAGACACCCCAACTTATCTTTATTATGAAAGAATTAAGTAAATTATTAAATTTAATTTTCGCGGTTTTTTTTTTTTTATGTTGCCCGTCAAGATGACCTCACTCCACCTGATGGAAAGTGGTTGTGAGGTCCAGATATGAGGTTGACAAGCCCAGTCATTCAAACGCATCACTGGGCTGGCCATTCTCACCTTGAAGGCCTGCAATGCCTTTTCACGCTCCGCTTGAAGAACCCGGGACTATACGAGGAAGGAAACACATGTGCTGGAAGAGCGTTCCACGTCTGGATGGTACGACAAAGAAACGAGTCACCGAACCTTTTAGTTCGGGCCAACAAATGTTGAATTGTGTGTGGGTGACGCCGTAGTCCAGCACGCGTGGTACGGGAGTGGAAAGGTGAGGGTGGGAAAAGCTGGAATAACTCGTCAGAGCATTCCCCATTGTAGAAGCGATAGAGAACACTTAGCCTGGCAATGTCTCTACGCAATTGGAGGGGCAAAGTTGCCTCTGGGTTTCCAATAATACGGATAGCACGCCGCTGCAACCTGTCAACAGCTTCGAGTAGGTACTTGGCGGAACCGTCCCAGAGATGAGAGCAGTATTCCACACACGAGCGAACTTGTGTCTTACACAAGAGACAGAGCTGCTCAGGCGTGAAGAATCGTCTCACTCTGTTCAGGACTCCGAGTTTACGGGATGACGCTCTCAATGTAGTCCCGCTGGTTTAGGTTGCTACGAACATCCATGCCAAGGATGTTTAGGCTAT
Organism: Udea olivalis; assembly: GCA_947369235.1. Taxonomy (NCBI): domain Eukaryota; kingdom Metazoa; phylum Arthropoda; class Insecta; order Lepidoptera; family Crambidae; genus Udea; species Udea olivalis. The sequence continues at coordinate 17,684,370 of OX376355.1, forward strand.
CCTTAATCGGTAGCGGGGTGCTCTGAAGAGTGGGATGGGAAAGGAACGCAGACGCTTTTGCTGTGAATGCACACACCTGCGTTTTCTTGGCATTGAACTCGACAAGATTGCATGCACCCCATTCTTAAATGCGGTCCAACACTCCGTCAAGCTCAGCCACAAGACTTCGCCTCTTCTCCTCGATGTCAGTCTGCTTTGCCCCAGGGCGCTCGAAATAACGCGCCTGGACCGTGCTATCATCCGCATAGCAATGAATATTACCAAGAGATAACATGTCATTGATATGCAGAAGAAACAACGTCGGCGACAAGACGGAGCCCTGCGGCACTCCGGCATCAATCTGGAGAAAGCGTGATTTTCGACCATCGCCAAGGACACGAATTCTACGTCCCTCCAGAAATCCGGCGACCCAGTCACCCATAGGCGAGGTGGCAGACCATATGCCGGAAGCTTGGAAAGAAGCGAACGATGCCATACACGGTCGAAAGCTTTGGCAATATCAAGGCTGACGGCCAAAGATTCCCCATGCTTGTCCATAGCCTCACCCCTTATGTGTGTTACTTACGCTAAAATATCACCCCTAGACCGTTTTGGTCGGAAGCCGTAATGAAAACTTAAAAAAAAAAACTTAACCTTAAACTTACTTCCACGGTCGTGAATTTACTAAGATATAAGCTTTTTTTGTTTTCTTATGTTTGTATGCAAATTCAATAGCCTATGGTAATTACGCGCGGTCTAGTGCGACGTCGCCGCTTCGCGTGCCGCCGCAATAAAAGAGTTAAGTAATGATTAAACACGGCATAATTATAATATTTTTTTGATTAAAATTTGACCGCTGTTTTTTATCGGTGGAATTGATTCTACTCTCGATTCTGAACAAACTACTTTCAGGTTTTGCGCTTTTTCATTAACACGTTGTATACGAAATATATATTATATCAATTTTAAAACGACCTTATACGCGCGTATAAAACGATAGTTTAAACCGCTCTTATACTTAGTTGATCCAACTCAACTTAGTATCTACTAGTTAGGTTGTAGACATTAAATAAATAAATATAATAATAACCGAAACCAGATACACTTTCACGCACTTAAAACATAGCGCTTAAAGATTGCAACTATATTACAAATAAATGTTTTCTTCCCATAATACTGTTTGATTTTTACCTGAGGTATGACAAAGCAAACACATTAAGTAAAAACAGGTTCCCGTTTCGTAACCTTAGCAGCGTTAACCCAACCCCTCGAATCGGGGTTATGTGGAAATTCCCGGGTAAATCACAATTTAATTAGCCATAACAACCATTTATTGAGCCTGGTAGTAATTAAGCGCCATGACGCCCCATCAGCGAGTGTTAGCAAAATCAACTTTCATAGTTATTGCCTCGTTAAATTATAAGCTTTAGATAAACTGGGTGAAGTGCTAGGAATAAAATGATTCAGGTTTTTAACAGCGAATTCAATTTTAATATAATAATAATAATATGCGCCAGACAACACACCTCTTGTAATGGTCTCGAAGTAGGGATTAATATCCCTGTGTCACGAGGTACCACACAAGGAAATCAGCCAGGGGCGTCTCCCAGCACACCCAGACCCGAGTCAATTCAGAAAAGATCGTTTCCTGAATTGACCCGACCGGGAATCGAACCCGGGACACTAAGGTAATCGAGGCGAGAAACCGTGCTACAGCGCACTACGCCAATCGTGTCGTCAATTTGTGATTAAGCTGCCCTTTTGAAGTAAATATTTTACTCAAGATTCAGTGGCGGCCCTAGCCGTTGACCAGGGTAGAGCCAAATTAAGTAAATAAATTAATAACTGTAAGAACGCGCACAGCATGTTAGGTTTTGTCACTAGGACTGGATCACAATTTGACAACGAACTAGTGGCCAAAATACTGTACAACTCGTTTGTTCGTAGCAAGTTGAAGTATGGTGCTGCTGTCTGGACCCATTTGAGGATAAGTATGTCCTCACGGTCGAAAGGATACAGCGCAAGTTTGCCCGATGGTGCTTTCGGCAGCGATATGGATACTATCCTTACTTGTATCCTTCTTTGTTCGTATTAGGTTTGGTTGACATGGAAACTTTTAAATACACTCTCTCGATACTTTGTAACAGGATCGATAGTCCGCAGATATAAGAATGTGTGCGCATCCTAGTTCCCGGGAATATACGCATTGCATTTCCTGACGCAAAATAGGGCTAACGCACACACGCGTAGGAGTGAACCTGTCACAGCGCGGATGTTGAAGATTTGGTTCTGTTCCGCTTTACTCGTGTGCTGGAGCGATGGCATCTCTACAACAGCCCCCCTGTGAAGCCCCAGCTTAATAGCACCATAGGCAGTTTTGTCTTCCTGCTGTTATGCCGAAGCTTAAAGGGCAGCTATTGTGTGATCATGTGTTTCCTCCGCTGTAGCACGGTTTCTCGCCTCGATTTCCGTAGTGTCCCGGGTTCGATTCCCGGTCGAGGCAATTTAGGAAACGATATTTTCTGAATTGACTCGGGTCTGGGTGTGCTCGCAGACGCCCCTAGCTTAATTCCTTGTCTGGTACCTCGTAATACAGGATTATTAATCCCTACTTCGAGACCATGACAAGTGGTGTGTTGTCTGGCGCATATTTATTTATTTCATTTATATCTTTGATGATGCATGCATGTGTTCGAGCTCGAACATGTTTGTATGTATCACGGTCATTATTACTTATAGAAGCCTATCAGTAACTCTCTATTTTGTAATAAAATACAAAAATAGGAACTGGATATTCCTAAATCTGTCCACGGAACACCAAAAAGTGTGCATGACGACATTCTTAACACACTTTTCCTTTAGTTTGAATGGCCTTGTTTGTATTCTTTTGTTTGTTTTTTTCATTGTTTTATTTTCTTTAGATCAGATATTCTGTAGGTTTATTTGTATCAAAATAGCACATTGTACTTTAATAACGCCTGTTTTAAACCCAAAACAAGTTTAGAAGAGTCACTGCTGAGTTTCTCGCCGGGTCTTCTCAGCAAGAAACAACTCTGACGCGGTGGTAGAGTCGCATTATGTCAGTATTGCTGTGTTTTTGTATATCATTATTTATGTCTATTATTTAAAAAATTGACGATTTAAAAGTACTAACTGTGAAAGTCTATTTAAGTTGAAAAGAAAAGAATTTCAATGTATTCTTTCGCCTATCAGAAAGAGACAGACAGAAGGCAGGAAGTAACTGCCACCTATCCTGACATGGAAAGTCATTGATGCCAAAATACATTCTGTTCTATTTCGACATAGCAGGAAACCCATACTTGATTGATTCCTACCGTAAACAAGAGTAACCAAACCAAATCCACCCGGTTAGGAAGGAACGTTGGGTTCTAATGCCACTGGTGAAAAGTGGGCTTCTGAGTGTTTCGTTCTCCATGACGGCACAGTCGCTTGCCTCTGACTTCCCCGTTTGGGATAAAATCGTGATGGTATTTTATGTTATCATATGGTAGTGGGTATGAGCGCCGGACGTAAATTGTCCAACCATTCGTCTCGAGATTGGGGTTTATGGCTAGGACAATGTTCATCATTACATCATGTAAAGATCATTTTTTAAAATTTAAAAGTCCTTCATTATTTCTCAAGGTTGGATGTGGTAAAATTTAAAGGCCCGATTATTATGACTTTAACCCTATAAAAATACTTCCGAGCGATAAGGTATTTTTATTTCATCAAAAGGATAATTGGACCAGTAACCTGATACGTTGATTGCTTCGATCCGTCTCCGTCAAACTCTCCTGTCGAATTTTATATTAAGAAATATTACGTTTCAATAGTCTTAGCAAAATATTTAAGATCAGATCCTTCAGCCGGGACAAACTGCTCCACGGATGAGTATCGTTTTTTGGTTTTTAGCAAGTACTTATTTATCTCTTACCCACATTTAATTTTAACTTTGTTTATTATGCGTAAAGTTAAGTAGGTAATACACGTTCACGAATAAGTGCTTAACTATTTTGTGATTTTGACCTTCCTTTTTTTTAATACTCGTATTAACTACGGAACGTGGAAAACCGGCATTCCTAACTAGTGTATATGATGAGGATAGTAAATTCCACCGCCCTGAAGATGTTCAATATAATGCGCAGCGGGAGACCAAGATTGCGTAGGCTGCCTTATGCTTACACTTTATTAAAAAATCTTATAAGTTAAATAAATCCCCACCTTGTGTCTAGTAAATAGGTACCCAGTTGTTAGTTAGCGAAATAAATATTTATAGTTAAGAGCCATTTCGTATTTTAAGCGCATGATCCAACTTTTCAGGCGCCTAATTTACGACCTTCGGATAAAATATTTGACCGTTTAATACATACAAAACATAGTCCCTTCGTATTGAAAAATATTGAAACACGTTTGTAAATAAAATATTTTTTCTGTTATAAAATTATCAATCTCGCCACCTCGATTTACTGAAAAACTTTATAGTGTCAACTTCAAATGGCTAAATCTCTGATTTAAGCACACTATTGCAGAAAGAAAAGACCAAAACGTGAGACATATAGTTTTGCTGACACGTAATGAACCAGAATATGCATAATTCATCGTAATAACTGTAAAAAAAGTTTGAATATATAATTTCTTAATTTTCCCGAATAATAGTCTTAGTTTACGATAGATTTTGGGTTTGAATACTGCCTTCTTGCTACCTTCTGACATCAATTACCTATGATCTTTATTTAATCGAAATAAAAAGTTTAATTTACAATCTAATCAGTACATAAGACCTACAAACGTAATGGACGGCCTCTTAACTATCTGATGGCACAGATAGTCATGTGTTATGACCAGCTCTGCATATACTATCGGGGTAGAGGAGATATACTTCCATACTGAATATTTTATATGCATGTTACAGGAAATAGAGCAGTAATTGTCAAAGTAAATGCTATAGAATATGTACAAGTTCTGTTTGTTTTTCTAATATTTTTTTGAGTAGTGCCCAAATCTTTCTTATCTGCTCGATAGCTCAAACTACACACATCAAAAGTGTCTAGGGATCAACATATATTTTTGCAATAACTTTTCTCCTGATTGATATTAATTAAAATTTTCTTTAAGGATTCATCAAATAAAGTGTTTTCGTTTGTCTACAGTAACGATAAACCAAGTCACCTTTGCATTAATAAAGAAATTTGCCATTTTCCTAATAAAGGGATTTTTGACATTTGAACCACTAACATTAAAGTTCGAAAAAAAGACTGAAATAACAGTTTTCTTTAAAATTTTATTGGGTAACTTAAACAATTAATAATCCGTGTTTCTACCGCGAACACTAACAACACAAGAACATCGGTTTGGCATACTCAAAATGAGTTCATCCAAATCACGCTGTGGAATGGCCGCCCATGTTCGTTGCAACAACAAAAAAAGGTCTTCTTGCGACTGGATACCCTCCATATTCGGCAGAGCTCTTCTCTGTAGCATATCCCATGCATGCTCAATCGGGTTCAAGTCTGGCGACTGAGCAGGCCAGGGCAGGACATTGATGTTAGCTGCGGCGAGAGTCTGTCTTACAACTCTTGCGGTGTGCGGTCGTGCATTATCATGCATTAACTGAAATAAGGGACCGATTTGCACTTGTAGAGTAACGATGACGTCTGATACAATCGTCTCAGCATAAATTTGAGCGTTGAGGTTGCCTCTGATCCAAATCAACTCAGTTCTTCCGCCGATCCAAATACCCGCCCATACCATGATGGTTCCACCACTATAAGGATGGACTTCCTGGCAGGATTTTAATCGCTGTTGGCGTCCAGGGGTTCTCCAGTGTCGTATACGTCTTGTATCCGGTCTCATACCAAAACGAGACTCATCAGAAAAGCACACGAAACGCCATTGTTCTTCTGCCCAATTTCTGTGTTAAAGAGCCCATTGATATCGAATCCTACGATTGTGCATTGCTATAGGTGGTACCCTTAGCGGTCTTCGGGAATGAAGGTTCACTTCATGCAAGCGGTTTCTGACTGTTTGGTCGCTAATTAAGTTCCCTGAAGAGTGATGAAGCCTCACGGCTAACATCATGGCGGTTATTGTTGGAGCTCTTCGAGTTGTGATTTGAATGTATCGGTCTTGTCTCCGTGTGGTGCAGCGATACCGTCCTCCATGGCGCTTAGCCACGGTACCAGTGCTTCGGTAACGTGTCCAAAGTCGACTGATAACACTCTGACTTGTATTCAGAGCTAAAGCCACAGTACGTTGCCGGGAACTAGCTTCTATCATTCCCACGGCTCTGAGCATTTCTTCCCTGCTTAAATGACGTCGCCGCTCCATAATAACGTTGGTTTTAATCAGTAGTAGGGAAACAGTAGCACTAATAATGTCTTCAATGCGTTGTATGTTTTTATAGGGAAAATATTGACAGCTGATTTTCATCTTTTACTAGAATTTGATTGACAGTTCCTGTTTCAAATTATGAAATGCACCAAAAAGGATCCATATAAATTTATAAAATCATAAATTTATTACAAAGCCACATCTCAATCTCAAGAAATCCGCATAAAAATGCTTGATCCCTAGACACTTTTGATGTGTGTACTTGATAGAAAGCACTTAGGTACTAGCGAATAGACCAATTTGTATTTTTAAACAATAACGTATAAAACGAAAGAACTCGTTGATATTGACATGGAGAGGAGAGGCGGCGAACAAACGTATCTAAAATTTGTTTGTCCACGGCTAATACGTACGTAAGGACAGCAAAAAAGAATGCATTTCTACAGAAAAAAGCTGTATTTATCAATTTGATTTACAATAACAATATCAACAGAGTTCGGTTTTGTTCGACTGTTTATTTCATTCCTTTCTAAAAAACACCACACTTGCTGCTAATATCGACCAATCGGAGCAGGTTGATAGTTTTATGTTTCAGATACAAATTTATTTCAATGCAACAGAAACATTTGCAAAATAGTACGTCAGTGGAATAGATATCAATTTGTGATTACGTGGTAAACTGAAAACTTAAATGGGTAAAAACAAATAAGTTAAGGAAGCTCAAGTGTTAAGCATGTCTTGACCTGATTTACTCCATTTATGAATAGGCAATTTAAATGTATAGATATAGATAATAATCTGAGCGCTTTAAATGTATAGATATAGATAATAATCTGATATCAATTTGTGATTACGTGGTAAACTGAAAACTTAAATGGGTAAAAACAAATAAGTTAAGGAAGCTCAAGTGTTAAGCATGTCTTGACCTGATTTACTCCATTTATGAATAGGCAATTTAAATGTATAGATATAGATAATAATCTGAGCGCTTTAAATGTATAGATATAGATAATAATCTGATATCAATTTGTGATTACGTGGTAAACTGAAAACTTAAATGGGTAAAAACAAATAAGTTAAGGAAGTTCAAGTGTTAAGCATGGCTTGACTTGATTTACTCCATTTATGAATAGGCAATTTAAATGTATAGATATAGATAATAATCTGAGCGCTTTAAATGTATAGATATAGATAATAATCTGATATCAATTTGTGATTACGTGGTAAACTGAAAACTTAAATGGGTAAAAACAAATAAGTTAAGGAAGCTCAAGGGTTAAGCATGTCTTGACCTGATTTACTCCATTTATGAATAGGCAATTTAAATGTATAGATATAGATAATAATCTGAGCGCTTTGAATGTATAGATATAGATAATAATCTGATATCAATTTGTGATTACGTGGTAAACTGAAAACTTAAATGGGTAAAAACAAATAAGTTAAGGAAGCTCAAGGGTTAAGCATGGCTTGAGTTGATTTACTCCATTTATGAATAGGCAATTTAAGTGTATAGGTATAGATCATAATCTAAGCGCTCTTCTCAATTTTTAGTTTGACATTTTCACGAAAACGGTCCTAAAGCCGGACCAGAAATCTCAATATGTGTAACTTAGAGAAAAAACGCTGCTAAAGAGGGTTTGCTTTTTGCGTTTGGGGTAGATCGTAAACGTCGCATTTTTTTAAGGATTTCGTGATTATTTAAATGAATTCGAATTAAGTATATATTTATCTCTCTATTATTTCATAATCATAACTTTAACTGTGTACAGTGAATTTTTAAGTGTCTTATAATTTTTTCAAAAAAACGGTTTTTTATTTAATATAGCAAATAATTGGCGACTACCTAATTTTAGACAATTCAATGTGTTTTTAAATAGTATCATGCAAACAAAAATATAGCAAAGATTTAAGTTTTATTTCAATTTAATGAAATATCACAAAAATCTAACAAAAATGCAACGTTTTTGATCCACCCCCTGCTAACGCTCTGAAATGGTTCTTTTCCATATAAGCAAAGCTATCATTTTTCAATCATCTTACTAATAATATAATATAAATAGTTTGTGAGGATGTTTATTAGGTACTCTTTCACGCAAAAACTACTCAACGGATTTGGATGAAACTTTACAGTAATACAGCTTACACATCAGAATAACACATAGGCTACAATTTGTAAAGATTTTTATGTAATTTGGCCATAATATATAACGATAACGTGGGCGGAGCCGCGGTCGGATAGCTAGTTACGAGTATTTTAATAAGCTTAAAATATCTACAAATATTTTTCGCCATTATGGAGATCGTATCGCATGTGAGGAAATCCGTAAAAGAACATAAGTCGATAGCCAAATGAATAATTAAGTTCAGTAGCGCATAGCATACACATTTTTTTTAATTGACGCCATTGCATATTCAAAGCAGAGTGGGACAGTGGATTAATGTCTGCAAATACACACATCAAAAGTGTCTAGGGATCAAGCATTTTTATACGGATTTCTTGAGATTGAGATGTGGCTTTGTAATAAATTTATGATTTTATAAATTTATATGGATCCTTTTTGGTGCATTTCATAATTTGAAACAGGAACTGTCAATCAAATTCGAGTAAAAGGTGAAAATCAGCTGTCAATTTTTTCCCTATAAAAACATACAACGCATTGAAGACATTATTAGTGCTACTGTTTCCCTACTACTGATTAAAACCAACGTTATTATGGAGCGGCGACGTCATTTAAGTAGGGAAGAAATGCTCAGAGCCGTGGGAATGATAGAAGCTGGTTCCCGGCAACGTACTGTGGCTTTAGCTCTGAATACAAGTCAGAGTGTTATCAGTCGACTTTGGACACGTTACCGAAGCACTGGTACCGTGGCTAAGCGCCATGGAGGACGGTATCGCTGCACCACACGGAGACAAGACCGATACATTCAAATCACAACTCGAAGAGCTCCAACAATAACCGCCATGATGTTAGCCGTGAGGCTTCATCACTCTTCAGGGAACTTAATTAGCGACCAAACAGTCAGAAACCGCTTGCATGAAGTGAACCTTCATTCCCGAAGACCGCTAAGGGTACCACCTATAGCAATGCACAATCGTAGGATTCGATATCAATGGGCTCTTGAACACAGAAATTGGGCAGAAGAACAATGGCGTTTCGTGTGCTTTTCTGATGAGTCTCGTTTTGGTATGAGACCGGATACAAGACGTATACGACACTGGAGAACCCCTGGACGCCAACAGCGATTAAAATCCTGCCAGGAAGTCCATCCTTATAGTGGTGGAACCATCATGGTATGGGCGGGTATTTGGATCGGCGGAAGAACTGAGTTCATTTGGATCAGAGGCAACCTAAACGCTCAAATTTATGCTGAGACGATTGTATCAGACGTCATCGTTCCTCTACAAGTGCAAATCGGTCCCTTATTTCAGTTAATGCATGATAATGCACGACCGCACACCGCAAGAGTTGTGAGACAGACTCTCGCCGCAGCTAACATCAATGTCCTGCCCTGGCCTGCTCAGTCGCCAGACTTGAACCCGATTGAGCATGCATGGGATATGCTACAGAGAAGAGCTCTGCCGAATATGGAGGGTATCCAGTCGCAACAAGACCTTTTTTTGTTGTTGCAACGAACATGGGCGGCCATTCCACAGCGTGATTTGGATGAACTCATTTTGAGTATGCCAAACCGATGTTCTTGTGTTGTTAGTGTTCGCGGTAGAAACACGGATTATTAATTGTTTATGTTACCCAATAAAATTTTAAAGAAAACTGTTATTTCAGTCTTTTTTTCTAACTTTAATGTTAGTGGTTCAAATGTCAAAAATCCCTTTATTAGGAAAATGGCAAATTTCTTTATTTATGCAAAGGTGACTTGGTTTATCGTTACTGTAGACAAACGAAAACACTTTATTTGATGAATCCTTAAAGAAAATTTTAATTAATATCAATCAGGAGAAAAGTTATTGCTTTGGTTGGCCGGTTAGCCTATTTTCGAGCAATCTAAAAACTTTGGTCTATATTCAACATAGGGCTTCGTGCAATAATAACCATATCATCCTGACTGGCCTGTTGGCGCAATGGCAGCGATCCTGCCTTTAGCGCCGGAGGTCGTGGGTTCGATCCCCACCCATGACAAACATATGTGTGACGAACATTAGTATTTGTGGTGTGTCTGGGTGTAATTATCTATATATGTATGTATTTAGAAATATTTAAGTATGTTTATCAGTCTCTGACGCCCATAGTACAAGCTCTGCTTAGTTTGGGGTCAGATGATCTTGGTGTAAACTGTCCCAGATATTTATTTATTTATTTTAGTATCTGTCAGTATAATAAATAAACTGTATTAGGTATTAAATTATTAGCTATCAATTCAGTTGGTAAAGATTTAACTTGGAGGTAGTATGTAACTAAAAAAAGGCCAATATTGAATCAGGGGCCAATAGGAAGTCAAAATTACCCTCGTACCACATAGGAATTTCAGAAAGTACTTACCTGAACTACAAATAAAGTCAGTGTTCGGTAAAGTCTAGATTTTTGTTTCCATTGCCTCGCTTGTTCAGAAAAAATATATTGCTTTGCGGTCCGTCCACTCACGACTTGCTGCGTCCAGTGTGCGCCACGGCTAACATTGTTATTGTTTCACTGCTCCCACACACTGCACTGAAGAACGGCGAGCAAGTAAAAGTAAAAAATATCTGTTCTCATATAAACTAATGAAAAGTACATGACAAGTCAAAAAAAAAATTATAGCAAAAATATACTCAATAAAAATAATCGTAAATAAAACACTAATAAATATCATGAATAAACAAATGTCTACCACCGGTTCGGAGGTTGTTTCCGATCGAGAAGAACCCAACAAGAAACTCGATGGTTACTCTTTTCAATCATGTTTGTTTAAAAACCAAACTCAAATGAAATACGAAGAAGCGGCAATCATGGCAAACACAATCGGGAAAGATGACAATTTCACACAAGCTTGACTTTTTTGTCTTGTCATGGCTTACAGAGTCCGACTGCTAGGCTAGTTAAACGTCCTTCAAATAATAACCTCTAAGGAAAGTTCCATAAAAAATCGTTGCGAGAGCGCCACGTTACAAGGACAGCGCTTGTATTTATTTATTTATTTTAATTAGGTATACAAACAGATTACATAAGCGACGTACCAGCAGTGCCTTGACGTAGGTACCGCTCGCATTCAGCCAATCGTTTTATCGCCTTGTGGAGGCACGTTCTATGAGAAGGTATAGACTACGTGACACTACGTGGTGATACCTGACAGCCGCATTCAAAAAATAAAACATTCTTACTAGACTGTTTCACTATGGTTAAGAGCGTTTGCGAACCCCCAGTAGATCGTAAACGTCGCATTTTTTGAAGATTTTCGTGATTATATAGCTGAATTCGAATATAAGTATAGTTTATTTCTCTACTATCGTTTGCACCTATATAATTATAACTTTAACTGTGAACAGTGAATTTTTACGTTTCTTAACAAATATTTAAAAAATGGCTTTCTATTAAATTTATCAATTGGCGACCATCTAATTTTGGACAATTTAATGTGTTTTATATAGTATTATGCAGACGTGATACAGAGATAATTTATAGTTTTATTTCAGTTAAAAAAACACAATAATCTCACAAAACTGCAATGTTTTTGATCCACCCCCAGCAAACGCTCTCAAGTTGTCTGCAAGCACTGTTAAGTTTTTTTTTAAATAAGGGATTAGCGCCTGAATCCACGAACTTCAATCAAAACTGAGCTCCAGCTATCCCTCTCATTTCTAATGACATATGACAGGGCAGCATACTTTTCAGGCGTGCTCATCTTTTGACTAGCATTTGTGGATACGGGGGTTTGCTGCTCTCATATTGCTGGTCGGTTGGTCTGTCAGTGTGCAACACGACGGCGAGCCGCATCGAGTCCTCATTGACATGCTCAAACGAGAATCTGCTCCATACGTAAATAGAACAACATGTTTTTGTATTACAGGGCTTGCGGGGACTGTAGATGTCGTTATGAAACATAGCCTATTACGTTCCCGGGGGCCTAGCAAAGGGTAACACTTTCAATGACATTCAAATGTATGGAAATGACATTGATCGCCTGATTGGCGGTACTCAAACTGACATTAAGTAATTCCCGTACTTTTTAATGTTTCTACATGAAGAAACTCAGTAGCATGGTGCTCTTCCATGCGGTCTTTGATCTACACTTCGAATCGAGTTACAATATTATTCACTAACCAAAAGGCTTGCTTTTCTTAACGTTTGCTTCGCCGAAATTTTCTGTTGTGTAGCGAGCTGGTCTGCGTATCCTCTGCCCAAACCCGGCGTCTCAGGGGTAGCAGACGCCAGGGTCGGCTGAGTTGTGTAAGTGAATAATCAACAAGCTACCTTAGTTCATAGAAATCGATATATAACGAAACGCGCCTCGATCGCGCGTTCATCTGGACAGGGTCTCAAGGAGTCCTTGCCAATTGATTGTGGGTCTGAGCTGTTCTAATCCTCTCTGAGGGCGTGATTTCGAATCCCACTTCTGGCACCAACGTTTAAGACCTTTTTGTTGTCAACTGTTTGTTATATTTTTAAAAATGTTAAGAAAGGGAATTAGAAAAGGCAAAAAGTGTAAAAAGAGGTTGGCTTAGCTGGTCGCCAAAAAGTGATCGTAAGTTGTTAGCATAGTTTTAGAGATCTTAATTATTGAAATTAAGTCATCGTTCTCTTAAAGAGATATTAAGGACTATTTGTTTTTTAAGGCTTTATGAAAATTGATTTGAATTGAAAACTATATTTGTATGTGTGTGAACTTCATTTTTATGACATAAGTACAGGGTTTTTCAAAATCCAAAATCCAGTCTGAGTTAGCCCCTACGTCCTAAAAAGAATGCCCATGCATAATTTGAAACTCGTAGCACTTGTACGAGTAGTTTCTGCGATTTCTGACCTGAATGAGTGACCTTTCGCTTTTATCTATAGATTATTATGTCCTTATACTGAAAATCATGAAATAAGTAAGTAGTTCTCTGTGAATTGAAATTATATAATTCTAGGATGGAGGATACCCAGTTTTATCAGGTAAAGTGTTTAATGAGTTTTTTTTAAACTGCATTTTTTGTTCAACAGCACTTCTAATTATAAAGATTTTTGTAGCTCTCATTATGTTAAGAATATTTAATCAATAAGCGGAAATTTAACTGACCATTCGGCAATTGTAAAGGTAAGTATTCAGTAAAGAAATTTAACATGTTTACCAGACAATCAATTTGAGACGCGTGAGTCTTGGCTCCTGTGGGCGGTTTTTTAAATTCTGCTTGGTATTAAGAATGGGGTGTGACCTCCTTAACTTTAAATTTATGTCACTAGAATATTTCATTCTCCTTACGGTGTTTTGCTACAACAGCAATTGGCTCACGGCAATTGACCCACTGCTGGGCAAATGCATTCATTGAAATCAAATTATCGCTACAATTGGTGGGTGTTGGCTTAATCACCATGTTTGCAAAATGCGGATTGGTAACAAACACTGGATTTCGGGCCCAGCTCTGAAGACTCAGTCCTGATTTTGTTACCTAAAGAGTATACATTCTTTGAGAATAATCTTCTTATAAAAGCATTAAACACATTTGACGACACGATTGGCGTAGTGCGCTGTGGCACGATTTCTCGCCTTGATTCACGTTAAGTCCCGTGTTCGATTACCGTCAGGCAATTCAGGAAACGATCATTTCTAAATCGGGTCTGCGTGTGCTGGGCGACGCCCCTGGTTTAATACCTGGTCTGGTACCTCGTAACGCGGGAATATTTATCCCTTCTTCGAGACCATGACAAGAGGTGGGTTATCTAGCGCATTTTTATTTATTTCAATGGAAGATTTTGTGGAGTCAGTCCTGTTTAAAGGAATGGCGGTTATGACCTCACATTTCAGAGCTGTTTGTATATTTATAATAGCAACAACCATTCGCGAATTCGGTGCATAAATCATGCAGATTATCTCATTTTGAAATGCTAAATATTATTATTAATTTTAAGTCCCTCCTATCGTCTGGGTGCACTTCTCACAATTAAGAACCAAATTGGATTCTTGGAGATTGGACTAGATTTTGTGAATTGCACAAGGTTTAACCAACAAATATACAGGGTGTACAAGCGGGTTCTACCAGCAGGAGTCTGATGTCCAGCCCTGTGTGTCGATGTCAGTATGCGTGTGGGTGTATGTCAGTGCAGTTGAATACGTTTCGAGTAATCTACTGTTGAATGGATTTTGTCCTTATAGCGAAGTCTTTTAGAAAAACTTCTGTAACGAGAAAATATTATTTGAATAAAAATAAATAAAAAAATTATAAATGATAGTGCAAAAAAATTGTATTAAATTAAATTTCCTTTCGTTATTTTGATTATTTAGATAATTGGTCTGTAACTTCATCACGCTCTGGTTAAATCACAATGAACTAACAGTTTTTTCAATGGTTTAACAAATGATTAAGCATAATAACTTTTTTCATTGTGAAACAGTTGTTAATGTTGTGGTGTTGACGTATGAAAATTACATAACTTTTAGTAAGGAAGAAGAAGAACATTATATAACAGGTTTATTGTTATTTTTTAACTTTAAAGTTCTTCATAACCTTAAACTTACAACAAAATTGATTCAGATAGACAGACATTACTTACCTTACATTCTTAATATTATGCCTATACTCGTATGTTATGAATAAATTCAAGACTGTCCTCCATGGCCCCCTATTTCCATTGATCTAAAATATTTTTTTTATTTTTTTTTTATTTTTTATTCATCATGTGGCAGTAAAAAAAAAAAAAGATCTATACGTATCTCGAGTAGAGATTGAAAACGTCCACTTCGTACAAAAACGTCACTCAGATCTTTACTTAAGTACTTACAGATTTTAATTGAATGGTCTGATGCAATGTCACTTCAATGTGACACTGTCATCGTAAGCTTCGCTCCGGTTTTTATACAAGTACGATGCTAAGTGGCTCAATAAGGACAAAAGCTCTTTCCTTCTAAGTATTTCATTTTAAATTATTTTACAGACAGTAAAAAATAAATATTTAAATAACCTCAAGATTTTGCCCGTTTCCGCCCAGAGCAACTCTGAAGGAACTATACGAGGTAAACAAACTATTTTAGTAACAAAAGGATTACGAATAGGAAAAATATTTATTATTAGCTTCCCCGACAGCCTTCGTTCTGTAAGGAAATAGTTTGTATGGGAAAAGAAAAGTGTTTTCTATATTGTTTTCCTCGTAAATTTCAAGTTTGTTCTCAAAACAAGACCTTTTTATGTGCCCTTACAAATATATGAAAAAAAATAGCGCAATTAAGGGGTTTCTCGAGTATTTTTTTTGGTTTTTTGTTCTAAGCTTTTTTCCATTGAAGACTTCCACCAAATACACCTTTCGTTCGCAACTGCATAGGCGTTTCTACCATTTCTCAAAAAACATCGTTTCCATCATTCACATGAAATGTGCTATTAAATAAGTCCATGTTTGAGTATAAAAATCATAAATTGACTTCCAATTTCGATTAATTTGCACCAAAACTAATTAGAGCATTATGATGTCATTTCCACAATGAAAATGTGATTAGTTGCTCACAAATTACTCATTATAATTAATTCGTTTGAAGTTAAAGGTCGTGCTATGAAAATGTTATAAATGATTTGTTTGATCGGGAAAGCGCCCGAGTGAATTTATAATCAGTGTGGTTTTTGTGAGTTTAATCTGATTCAAAAATTGTATTTGCTTAAGTACACTGTTTTAAAGATACCTAGAACAACACACTAAAAGTCATCAAAACATTGGTACCCTAACCCTAATATTGGCATAGTAAACTACTCGTACTATCGAGGAATAAGCTTCTGCATCTAAATGACTTTCACAGTCCAGAAACGCTGTGCAAAAATAGACTACAGTAGAACCGTAGAATAATAACGTATAGAAGGATAGTCTTCATACAAACGTCCCGTCAGAAATGAAGCACTAATCCTATCCACACATGCGTGACTGTTAGTTGCGTATGTGCGGCGCGCTTAGACATTGAACACTGCGGAGCTGTAATTAATGCCGCCCCCACCAGGTACCGGTAGAAGAGGTCGACCCAAGAAGCGATGGCTCGACGTCAAGGGTGACATGCGTGCCAACAAACTCACCACTGAGGATGCACAAGACCGCGCGAAGTGGGCCAAGAAGATAAGAAAGGCGAACCCTGGGACCCCACACACCGGTGTGGGTTCACGACTGGGATAGACCGCACGGATGATGATGATTATAGCATGGCGGTCCGTTTGGCCATTTATGGCTACAATTGAGGTGCTTCAAAATGGGCGCGCGGACTTGTTTTCTATATGTAATTATTCTAAGACTAGAACACAACAAAAAGAGTTGAAACCATAGCAACTTTACTTTTTCAGCAAAACTGATATTGTAACCAAACCCTCTGTACCCAGTCCTCGCAAATAATACAGAACGTCGACACGACAAAACACTTTGATGGTGTTCCGCAATCTGGATGGAACCGGATAGCTCTGACGGATTCGAGGCAAGTTTTTTGGATGACAACCCTCCTAATGGTATGAATAAATATCAATCTTGCGAGTTAGAGCATGATACACCAGAAAAAGTACTCTATAATAAGCACCTTTTTTGTATTTGTGTGTATTGCTACTACTCGTAGTTAGTAAACATTAAAAAACAATACAACCTAGGACTCTTCGAGACAAGAGTGAATAAATAAATAAATATGCGCCAGACAACACACCTATTGCAATGGTCTCGAAGTAGGGATTATTATACTTGTGTGGTACCTTGTAACCACACAAGGAAATCAGCCAGGGGCTTCTCCCAGCACAAGATCGTTTCCTGAATTGACCCGACCGGGAGTCGAACCCGGGACACTACAGAAATCGAGGCGAGAAACCGTGCTACAGTGGACTACGCCAATCTGGGCAGACATGTAGTAATTATAGTCCACATCATCACTTATCACTAGGAGCGATTGTGATGAAATGGTTTGTACTAAAGAAAGGCTTTCATTGCAAGTGATCTTTTTAATTTAATTTTATTAAATTGTTTATCAAATGTCTCCCTCTTTTTTAAACCATGTGGAGCAGGGCACATACTTAATTTTTGAGGAAAGGAAAAAACTTTATTTTGAATGCTACGAATTCAAACACTTGACTATTTAATTTGTATTTTCTTTTGTTAAAGTTCAATCTTCTTTTTTTTTATTGGTTTCCGTTTGGCCTCAGTCTCGCCTCGTTACCACCAGTATCATCGCTAACCAGCGATGAAGAGGCCAATGGTGGTACAGTCAAAGGCAGAAATAAGTGATAATTTAACGTGCTAAAATTAATGAGTTTACAAAAACTATGAAGCTTATCAAACTACTAAGAATATAAATGAGACATTTCATTTATTATGATGGATATATGCTGCTTCTGATAATTTTTTTACGTATTTTTATTCATAAAAAAAATAAGAAGTTTGTTCAATCATAATTTACCTTTGCTGTTGACTGTATACGCTTATTCAGTAAATGCCTTTTCACTCTGTCCTTGAAGATACCAAGGTTGTAAGTATATCTTTGATCTATCAAAAAAAAAAGATACTAATCTGAATGATTTTTTATATTCTATTGAAAATGAAATGACTACTTAGTAGTGATGTAGGAACTGTCTTAGTGATAGCGCTAAAATATGGTACGAAAACACATATGCGGCATATTAAGCATAAAGTGACTCCGTTCAAAAGTTGATTCTAGCTTTCTCAGGTCTTCTCGACCTCATGATGTGAAACTCAGCTGTTACTCTTTTGGGATTTGGCCTAGAGAGCGGGTTAGGGAGAGTGTTTGGCTAACACGTTGGGTTCTAAAACGCTTTGTGCAATGTGTGTGTCCGAGTATTCTGTTTGTCAGGATGAAAAACGGTCCATTGCCTCTGACGGGTATTTGAGTATATGGTCGTGTGCGTTTATGTTATTTAACACCAAAATTTCCAAATGTCAAATTTTACAGAAACAAAGTTCCTGGAGGCGTTCTAACTACAATCTGGAAATAACCGTGTTCCCAGTAAAAATTAAATAAGTGACGGTAGCTAGACTCCATATTGTAAACTTTCAAATTGCTTTGACTCGAGTTTTCTGTTAGTTCCACTAGTGTTGTCATTTCTATAAAGATACCAATCTGGGACAGTGGTATACAAGTTTAAACTTAACCAGAGCTATTATAAAAGATAAAAAACTATATTGTAATAATGAACAAAATATCATAACCTGTTTGATATAAATACCAAATTTCCGACTCACTCTCTAGTGACGAAAAACATCGATAGAAAACCAAATCTACCCGGTTATCGTTCCCCCCCATGAGCCTTCGCCTTATCGTAGCGGGGGGGTTTAGTACTGCTGGTGGCAGGTGGAACCACCGGGAAGTAAAGAGGGCTCAGGCGTGGCAGTGCGGTGGACTTGCCACCCACCCACTGCCTGCCACCGGGCGTTGTGGTGGTATGTTGCCTGCCTACCACTGCCCGCCCAAAGGGGCGCCCACGGGCGCAGCGCCTTAGGGCGCGAGGTCGGGGCCGCGGTGCACCACCGTTTGGAGGGGGTCAGTGATCCGCGGCTGACCCCTCGTGTACCGTGGCTCGGCGGGGCCGCAACGCCAAATGCGGCAGCGGATCCACCTCTTAGGTGAATCGTGGTTGCGGACCTAGTAGGGTCCGCGTACAGGTAGCACGCCGTGAAAGCCGTGTATCGCGGCTCCCACCGCGACGGCGGAAGAACCTGTGTGCTCCATTTGCTTCCGTGCCTCCCCCCTTCATTGGGGAGGTCGGCTGGCCCCAATACGGGAAGCACTGGTGGCGAGGCTTTGCTAAACTTTTTAGGGACCCCGCCTCGTCGCTGAAGTGTTGAGGTCGAGTAACGTTGGGTTTTAGTCGGTAGAATTCCGACAAAACCTCGTCGTTCCCTCGGGCGGCGAGGTATCCACAAGGATTTCCCCGCGATAGTAAAAAAAGACTAAGATGGTTAGATATCATTGGTGAATAGTGGGCTTCTGAGTATTCCATTCACCATGACAGCAAGTCACTTGTGTCTGCCTACCTCGTTTGGGAAATAGTCGTAATGGTTTGTAAGTATGTATTTTTTAAACAAGTAGAGCATATAATGGGACGTCCCAATAAACCCAATTGACATCACTACAAATTCTTCTCCCCCCTTACTAAGAGTACTAACTTGTTTCATTTCGATGTCTTCAACATTGGCTATGTCTTTGTTTTTGCACAACAATGCGATATGATATAAAAGTGATATTGCAATTCTTGCATCCAGGAAATTGAATGTGAGTGCAAAATAGCTTTGTAAAATGGCGGCGTAAATGCAATTAGTTTTATCTTTATCGCTACTAATATTATAGAAGAGGAAAGATTTGTTTGTTTGTATTGAATAGGCTCCGAAACTACTAAACCGATTTTAAAAATTCTTTCACCAGTATAAAGCGACACTATCAGGAAGTGACATAGGCATTTTTTTTTTATTAAAGCTCTATTTTGACGGTAAAATAGTTTACGCAGGCAAAGCCGCTGACGGACAGCTAGTCTTTGATAAAAAGGTGGACACAATACTATTTATTATCAGATCAGTTTATTTATAAATGTTAAATATAAATATTTTATCTCACGCTGTGGTAATATCAGTATACTGTCGTAAAAACCGTCGTTAAAATCCTAACAAAAAGTAATTGTCAAATCTGTAAATGTTTTTATAAATTCCATTAGAAGAAACCATCTGGTACAAATTAAAGAAACATTGTTTTGTTTGTAACTTTTCGGAGTTTCGTCACCGAGCAGGACGAGGATAATAGCATTATAATTTATCTTTTTTCGATAAGAAATGATGAAAATTGCTATGAAAACGCCGTTTACCGCCGCTATTCGTGACGTCAGAGTGTACACATAACCATAGTACATGATAAAGATTTTAATGTTTTAAAAAGGCAAATATGCAATGTCCAAAATCTGAAAAATGACTCAAAGTTAAGCATCCCTTACATGTACAACTGTTCCTTTCATTTCTGTGAACATGTTACGAGACCGCGTCAGTTCGAAGGGGGTTCAATTTTAAGTTACTGTAAATGTTTGTTTGTGTAGTGTGTAGAATCCTCACACACACAGTCATGTGACACATGCTTGCTTTTTATCCAAGAAATATGTCTGCCTCCAGTGCGAGAAAAAAGTTTGCCCAGATAGTGCCTAATTTCTAAGATTTGGTGCCTTGCATTTTTTTTTAATTTTTATACAATGTAGTAACTACATTACTATTATGTATATTATTTAAATTGTATGATATAAATAATGCTATTTTTTTTGTTCAGTTTTTTCAGATATACTGACTGTTATCTAATTTCACGTGATTTCTTAATTGACAAAAATATGTCACTTAAAAATAAAAAATCATTTCAAAAGAATATTTGTTTTATTTCAATATACATATAATAGATAGTTAATAATAATTTTAACCTAAAAATCTTACTCAATCGCTTGTATCTACGTTTAAAGGCGTGGGCAGCTCAGGCCCCCACGTCAGGACTTATGTAAAAAAATAGCACGTCAGTAGTTAAAGGATAATGAACTCTCGTCAGTCAACAAGCAGTTGTTACAATACGATTATAGCGCGTATAACCTCGTTTTTGAAAGCGTAACTCTTACTAGCGTTAACGCGCTTATGAACACGTGTTATCCATATAGATATCTAGTGACTCACCAGTACCTGCTCGAGCCCGTGTACGCAAGTTTACGCAAAGAAAGCAACGGTATACGCAAAAAAGACGCCAGTCGGTTACGGCTGCTAGCTCTCTGGCATTTTAATAAATTTAAATAAATAAAATAAATAAATAAATATGCGCAAGACAACACACCTCTTGTAATGGTCTCGAAGTAGGGATTAACATCCCTGTGTTACGAGGTACCACACAAGGAAATAAGCCAGGGGCGTCTCCCAGCACACCCAGACCCTAGTCAATTCAGAAAAGATCGTTTCCTGAATTGACCCGACCGGGAATCGAACCCGGGACACTACGGAAATCGGGGCGAGAAACCGTGCTACAGCGCACTGCGCCAATCGTGTCGTCATTTTAGGGGCATTCAGACCAAACGAGCGAATGCTCATTCTATCCCCACTCCGTCAAATATTTTTTTAGTAAACAGAGACAGAGCATTCTTCGTTGTTCTATGCATGTTCGCGGAGACCTTAGAGCACGAGCTAGAATGCTTGTTCATGATTCTTCGTACTTTTTCGTATGAAAAACGAATTATTATTGACATTAAAAGATCACGATAGAATATTCTATTCTCTATTCGTTTGGTCTGAATGCACCTTAACATATCGTGTGCTGCTATATCCATTCAGTATAATTGTACTCATACACTAAACCTGAGCAGTACTTAGTATCGTTTTCTTCATTTTACCGTGTTCAAATTAGTTTCTGCACTGATTTTGTAACGATGTGTTAACTTAGTAAATCGATTTGTTTTGTACAACAGACAACAGAAAGTCTGGGGTCGTTCCAGTCTAACATTTGATCTGTATGCTTATTGGTCATATTCAGACCTATTTGAAGAAATAATAGCGCTGTAAGAGGAAAATAACAGTAGTTACTGTTTTACAATATATTTCAAAAAATAAAACTTTTTACGAATTTATTTCTATTGTTACCATCAATCGTCTGCTATGACCCAGTTTATTTGTTCACCTGTGATTTAGGTGTTGGGACTAATAAAACTACTTAATAACTACACAAAAATGATGAAAACAAAAATATCAGAGGCACAAGGTACAAACTAACTGAACAGAACAAAAAAAAATTGATAAAAAACTTACGTTCGAGTTTGGGATATGGTGTTTTATACTATATCAGTAGGGATTAAGGAAACTACAAACCCTTATAGGATCTAGGTCGACTTAACCTCTAGCCCTGTATACGCCCTATATCTTTCCCACAATATTCATAGACAAAACCTTTTATTCGTTTGGTCTACTCACACCAAGAATAATGAAAAAATCAATTACCCAAATTATGAATACAATACAAGTGTCAAATAATCTAAGTCCCAGAAAAAACCGTACAAGATCGCTAGATTTGATTGGTAATCGAAGACTGCGCAAGAGTCACGGTTGGTTGCGCCGGCGCTGCTTTGTGTGATTCTTGTGGGATGTTAATAGAGTAATACCTTCTTACCAGATTTTTTGAACAGAATTGAGTATTTCAAAAGGATAACGTTTCATGACTGCTCACTACCAGGTGGCTGCTCTGAGCTACGGAAATCCCAACGGACCGAACGAATCTTTCCAGGGTATGCTTACTTTTGCAAGCCAACGACATTGCATCAATGATTTTTTAAGGTACCGTCAAAAATCTATCCATAAGCTTTTTTTACAGACACCTTAATTAGTTTGAATTAGTGCTATATAATCATTGGTCAGATTAGTCAGCTCATCAATCATATCATTCAGAGTTAATGTTTCGTCTACCATTTGAGTAGGTACATAATATGTATTTATGTATTTATATGTATATATTTGCTATTTTTATATGTATTATATTTATATATTGTAATTTAGATAAGTAGGTATTTAAATTATATGAGTAAATTGTTAACTTTTATTTTACTGAAACTTAGTTTTACAAAACCCCGCCGTAAAGATTTCTGCTTCACCTAGTGGTTGACTGGTAGAAAATGCCTTTAGGCATTAAGTCCGCCAATCGTACTTTTTCTTTGTGCAGTAAATATTAAAAAAATAAACATACCGTTCGATTCGATATCAAGATCCGAAAGTAATTTTTTTCTGGATTTTTATAGATATAAAAACAAGCATTGTAAAATGCTAAAATAATCCTGCCTGCCTGCAATCATATCGCTGCCTGTTAGCGCAATGGCAGCGATCCTGCCTTTAGCGCCGGAGGTCGTGGGTTTGATCCCCACCCATGACAAACATTTATGTGATGATCTTGGTGTAAATAGTTCCAGATATTCTTTTATTTATTAATCATAGTAATAATATCACACATTTTAATATTTAAGTGCGATTAATTTCAAGATCGCCACATGTATCAACGTTCCCCACAGGGAAGTCTTAATAGCAACGGAGTCCCTGCAGATAATGTTTCAGTATTAACTTAATCTGTTCTTGCAAGATAAAATGAGAATTGCAAACGGTTGCCAACATTAAATACCTCGATTTAGACTACTCTACTAGGGAGGTAGGAGGACACTGAGGATTCCTCCAACAGTAATTTAGGTGCGTTATGCTCATCTGGAAAATACCTACAAATTTATTTTCTTTGTTTATTTAAATGGACAACAAAACCTTTCGTGATGAATAACAGCATTAGGGCTCAGCCACCGTGTCGTAATGCATGCTGAGATGGATATATTTTTGCTTACAACCAACCTGACAATAACTTAGCCACAGACTAAAATACGGCTTAGGCAGTTATGTGTTCTTGCTAGTATAGTATGCGCACACGTGACACCGGTGACTGCTTCCTTCGTTTGCACAGTGATAAAGGAAGCGACCGCTACCGGTGGCCACCACTGCTGGCCCATATATAATATCCTATATTGCACACAAATAATAGTAACTTACAGAAAATCAATATGTTTGGGCGGCTTACTCGCTAAAAAGCGATATCTACAATTAAAATTGTCAAGGCGAGTAAGTGCTTAAAGAAAAAGTTGAGAATTATTTGAATATTACACAATATTTCTGCATAATACGAGTAGGAACAACAGACAACAAATACTCAACTTATAAAAAATACTTTATCTACGTACGCAGCTGTTTTAATCAATAATGACCAGGTCACATAAGCGGTCAACATGAGCGGCCGCTGGCTGGGGATACATTTGAACGATTTCTACAAAAGAAATCGTCGTGGCGTGTTGCTCTTGGCTAGCCCCTGCACGATAGAAGAAGGAAAAAGAAGAAAAAGAAAAAGGAGAACAGATCCATCCATCCATTCATCTGCGCGGACCCTGAGGTAGCCGAAGCTGATCATGCTAGATCTAGCGGACACAAATATCAACAGACATTAGTGATGGGTCTGGTATCGGACCCTCGAACATTGCCTCTTAAAGAGCGCTCGACCCATTACTTTCGACAGGTCTCCACACATCAGGCTTAGTTTCAAATCCCAGAACATGCACGCTAAAAAGCCATTGAAAGACTGCTGCCCCACACTCATGGAACAAGCACTTAGTTTGAGGTCTGATGATCTTCACGTAACATTTCTCTGAAATATATTTATTCATTAAGTAAATAATCGTGATCAGTGTTGTCAAAAAATAACTATAGACTGTCGCAATGCATTTCCCAAGCACACAAAACAAAGGGCGTGCATAATTAATAATTTGCATCCGATCGGGCCACGGTACATCAATCAACATAAACCAATAACAACTTGTCCTTGCTTTTGAAAGTTGCTGATAAATTAATGTTTTATTAATATGCCTGTAAATTACAAAGATCTGTTGAATCATTACCAATCTTCAGTGCGGCTTTTTTATGGGCGAAGAAACGATCATTCATCAAATGTGGAAACCCCTTGTGTGGAGGGTAATGAAATTTAATATGGACTCAATGTGTTCCCACCCCCCTTTTAATGTAATATTATCCTCCTGTCTCTGTGGTCTGGTCTGCAGGTAGGCATCTCTCTTCAGGGACAAGCTCACTTGTACTATAGGCGATCTCAACGTTGTCAATAGAAACGGTAAAATGTTTGTACGAAGAAATGTATAAATAACTGAGGAGCTGGCAGCAGGTGATGCAGGAAATGTTTCAGAGTGGATGAAGGATTGACAGAAATCCTTTAAGTAACTGTAGGTACTGTACTCAGAAAAAGTATTTCGCTACTGAACGGTTGGTCACAAACGAATCATTCGAATATGCACGAATGAATCCTTCACGGAATTATAGTTAGCTTGAGGTGTGACTTACTGAGAGTACCTTAAATTTAAAGCGCTTACCGCGTTGAGACCTTAAGCTCCATTTTGTGTCCCTTTTGTTAATGTATCCCATTAACTTGGGTATTTCTACGATGTCTTTCTTGAGTCGTTGGTTGGCTGAGTAACTTCCACGTGGGTTCCAACACAAATGGTGAGTCAACAACCTTTAACTATTAGATGGTTCTAACCCATAATCGGTTCTTGAGCCTAAATCCAGCTTACCTAATAATAACAATTTCAGACAATAATTCAGATTATGAATGCCATTACCTAAATTATTGCTTCTGACCGTCTTGCATTGAATTGCGTAGGAACTTAGTTATAACCTGAAAAATGCTAAGTTACAAATAGTGACGCCATCTTTTTAGCAAACAGAAACTTTAAGCAAACAAATTAATAGACAAAGCATTTTTAATTAAATAAATATTATACAACGACACAAATTAAATTCACGATCACAAACTTAAATTTATAAATAAATATATAAAGATGCGCCAGACAACACAGCTCTTGTCATGGTCTCGAAGTAGGGATAAATATTCCTGTATTACGAGGTACCAGACAAGGAATTGAGCCAGGGGCGTCTCCTAGCAGACCCAGATCAGAGTTAATTTAGAAAAGATCGTTTCCTGAATTAACCCGACCGGGAATCGTACCCGGGACACTACAGAATTCGAGGCGAGATACCGTGCCCCAGCGCACTACGCCAATCGTACCGTCAAAGGCAATGAGAGCAATAACAAGTTTAGGAAAGAATATATAAAACGCAACACGAAGGGGCGGTGAATACGAAGAGTCTACACAGTTTGAAAGCTAGTCACCATTGCCATAAGACTCAATATCATTATCATCATTACCCATCATCCTATTCCACTGTTTTACAACCTCCCCCAAAAACAAGCAATCTTGCCTTATCACCCATTGTACGAACCCACTTCCTACCTGCCTTGCAAGTCACCGCTCAAGTCAGGTTTCTCGTCTCTAAACCTAAAGACCAAAACAATAATCGGTTCTAAGCCATGTGTGGTCAGTCCACTTTAATCTGTTTCCAAAAGCATAGCTTTCAGTAATTCAATAAAATAAATTAATATGCGCCACACAACACACCACTTGTTATGGTGATAAATATCCCTGTATTAGGTGCTACCAGACGAGGAAATGAGCCAAGGGCGTCTCCCAGCCCACCCAGACCCGAGGCAGTTCAGAAAAGATTGTTTCCTTAATTGACCCGACCGGGAATCGAACCCGGGACACGGAAATCGAGGCGAGAAACCGTGCTACAGCCCTCAATCATTCAATAACATGGTTTTCTGTAAGGGATTTTTTTTTCCGAATTTGATCTTTCAAAGAAACACCGAATACTTCTCATAGCTTGCTGACCGACTTTGAATTAATGCCTTTACCACACTGTTAATGATCACGTCTTTTCAAATAATTAAAACACACATGATTAAAATCTTTTGTTTTCAAGTAAGTATAGTGGGTATGAGAAACGAGAACAAGAATCATAACACTATAACCACTAAGTACTTTACTACTTATAGAATTGAAATACCAATTTTGTGGCTAGCCTAACCCTTAGTTCAGTTTAAGTAAAATCGTTTTAATCTATTATTAGAATTGATACTTCTAGGTTAACAAACCGTTACGTCACGGGTGATCAAAGAAAACATCGGTGTATAGAGGTCGTTGGCTTGTCTTATTTTGTCTATAGTGAGGCAATGCAATGGACAACACTACTGTTGTCCAAAGACCCACGAAAATTTCGACGACCTTACCCCACAGAGATGCGGCTGCGCCGCCGCGGTTTAACGCGTTATATTTACGGTGTGAGGTGTACTTTATCATCATCACATAACATATACATATTATAATTTGAGCCTCTAGGATCAATGAGGTTGTCATTATCATTATCATCAGCTCTTGGAAGTTCACTGTTGGACATAGGCCTTCCTACATGTTCGTATCTAACTGCCTCCTGCAACTTGTGTCAGGTATTCGGTCTATCGGGTGGGGGGCATGCCCAAGTTGCGTCTTCCACTTCCTGGTCGCCACTTGAAAAGCCTTCACTCCCCAACTACAAGCAATACAGTGCGAAGAAAATAATAGCCATAACTCTTTCTTTTCTGTTATTTATTAATGAACTTGTACTCAATAAGAATTCCCAAAAAACAAGTTCATGAATTGCTTTTACATAAATTATTCCAGTTTCTCCAGCAGTACATGGGTACGATATAATTATTCTATTAACACATTACTTTAAGCACTACTTTCACCAAGTGGTGCCTAAAGTAATGTGATCGAACTTGTGGATCGACCCTTAGTTCCGATTTGTTCTTTATTACTTTAATTGGTTGATTATATAATTTAGAACACTAAGTTACTTGAGAATGAGCCAAATAATATAAAACTTTTTAATGGAATATGATTCTTTACGTTTTGATCGCATCACTGTGTGCGCCCTTGCACTGAAAATTGAAGATTTCACGGACCACTGTCTCTTTGCTTTGATTGAGGAAAGAAAGTTATGGATAAGTCTTTGACGATTAATGAGATGGTCGTCTAAATAAACATATTGTTTTTTATTTATTTAAGATTAAGATGTTACATATATTCTCAAAATTAAATCATCATAAAAACTGTTGATCAGTTTGTAAGGATGCTTTGAGCATCTTAACGCGGCCTGGGGTTATAATTGAGATAATAATATTTAAAAGCATACATAAATTTGATAAAAGGCTATGTTAAGTTAATTTTAAGTTAATCTTACTATAAATACTTATAACGTTGGTTTTATTCAAATACAGCCAAAATATTAACTCATGGGTATTAAAACAAATACTTGTGTTAGGCCACATCCTCACTCACACGTGGAGTGAGGCCATCGAGAAGCACGGGGAAGCCTTGGCGGTGTCGCTCGATATATCCAAGGCCTTTGATAGGGTTTGGCACGGCAACCTAATAAGCAAGCTTCCATCATTTCGTATTCCTATAGGTCTTTGTTACTGGATCACTGACTTCCTTAGTGGGCGTTCGTTTCGGGTCGTGCTTCAAGGATGCACGTCTCAAGGACAGGCCGTTAACGCCGGTGTCCCACAGGGGTCGGTTTTGTCTGCAACACACTTTTTGCTGCACATAAACGATAGCACAGTTGTAGCTAAATATGTATCCAGTGCAAGGGCTACTAGGGAGGAGATCCGGACATGTCGAGAGGATCTTGTAAAGCGTTTTGACCCTAGAGGCTGTGTCCGACTGGGGCGATGCAAATCTGGTCAGGTTAAATTCAGGATGTCTCTCTTCCTGTTGCCGACCACATCCAGCTGCTTGGTATTGAGCTGTCGGCAAGCCTCAATTTCGGCGATTACATTGAGTCCTCTGCAAAAACTGCTGCCAAAAAGCTTGGCATCCTATCCAAGGTTAGGCGGTATTTCACATCGGCGCAGCTGCTCCATTTATATAAAGCGGAAATCCGGCCATGTATGGAGTACTGCTGCCACCTCTGGGGTGGATCCGCTAAATACCAGCTTGCTGCTCTAGACTCGGTGGAGTCACGCGCCGTAAGGTTCATAAATGATCCGGCTCTCTCTGCCGGGCTGCGGGATCTAGAACACCGGCGCAGCGTTGCTAGCCTGTCACTGTTTTACAGGCTTTATTTCGGGGAGTGTGCGAGCGAACTGCATGAGTTGGTTCCGCCATCTCCTTTTCACCATCGGAGCACAAGACGCACCTTCCACCTGCCTTCCACCAACTCGCTGCCCGCGCATGTGTTTCCGAACCAATACAATCTGGGTCTCTTCAAGACAAGAGTGAATCGGCATTCACTAAGCAGACATGTAACATCATAGATCGCATCGTCACTTACCATCAGGTGCGATTGCGATCAAATGACTGTCTAGTCCAATATAAAAAAAAACCTAAGTTGTTTTGGAAGGAAATACAAATTATTGACAAAGTTAGATTTATATTGCTACTGTAATTTTTAATTATAAAAATTAACATGTATGTTGTGCCTAATTAAATCATACACATCACACTATATTTATTTCCCTGCAATACCAACAAAAAACTGAAGATAGATCTTTTTCAAACAGAAAGTTTCCTCTGGAAAAAAGAACTGATTAAGTATTAGAAACAGAGTAAAGTACAGAAAATGCAACCACAATCATTTCTAAGCGGTATGTCCACACAAATCCAATACCGACAACGCCAGTGGCGAAGAGAATCATTCATTATACAAACAATATAAATAATAGTGATCGTAGGCATGCACTCAGTTTGCCTTGCGCCGGCGCACAGAGCTCACCTTTAGCCTCCGAGTGTTGACAACATGAATCGACTAATCACAGCCGCGTATTTCACAGTGTATCTAATTGGACTGAACGCGTTAAGTATTGAAAAAGTGAGTGACAAACAAAATGTGACGAAACGTGAAGCTAATGGAGACTTTTTCCCCGACTGGGTTCCGTTCAAAAATAAACACGGGGAGGAGCTTGGTGAATTCAAATCTGTGCCTAAAGCCAAACCTAAGAAGAGATTAGCACCACCTGTTAATTTTATACTTAGGGCTGTGGCGGAACCAGAAGGCGATGATTACTACGACAAGGGTCAAGGTGAAAGTGATGGCGATGATTATTTTGAAAAGAAAGATTGGTCGGATCTAAGCCGACCAGTTGATCCAGCAATCAATCATACGGATATTTCTGAGATTAATGGGTTAGTTGACATAATAACAAACGGAAAACCGAACCAAGACATAATAATAAATGCGATAAATAATACTAATTTTAAATATAAAAATAGTGAAGATAGTAAAGAAGTGTCTAATGAATCTGTTGAAGAGGAAGAGAAACCGGATGCAAACGAAGCTCCCATTAAAGTAAAACCAAAGGAGGTGGAGCAAAAATATGAATCGAAAGAAAAACAACCCAAAAAGTACGAAGACGATGTTGATTACGAAGAAAGTGATTCAGAAAAGAAAAAACCAGAGTTGACTGAGGAAGAGCAAAGAGAAAACGATGCCCGAAAAGCGAAAATTCTTGACAGCGTTGATGAATTAAAAGAAAGACACGCCAAAGAACAAAAATCTATTTCGGAAAGAGCAAAAGAAGAAGAGATTTCTGAAGAAGATCATGAAAGAAATTATAGTGAAGAAAAACGAGACAAATATGAAATCCGTGGTCGAAAAAAGAGCTCAGATTATGAAGAATACGATGACAGCGACGTTTCCGTTCAGGAAAAGTACAGATTGAATCCGTTTAAAACTACTACTACCACTAAACGACCGAAGAAAAACAAGGGCAAAAAGAAAGCAGAAGTTGGTAAATTGTCCGTTTTCAAAAATCCTCAGCTGTACATGGTTTATGACGAAGAATCAGAAGAGACTACCACCACAAAGAAACCAACCACAAAAGCACGCACGAAGTCAGTGAGAATATCCTCTCGATACAACATTTCCCCCTCGGAATCAGATGAAAATGTTCGTATATCTTTAGTCCCGCAAGAAGCTAAAGAAGGAGAACCAGCTCTATTCTTCCCGAAGACCAGAAAGAACAAAAAAAGACGCAAAAACAAAGCTACCACTCCAGCCCCAGATTCTTCCGTCGCTGAAACAGTAAAGGAAGTGGCATCTAAAGATTCACTCACATACCCAGTGACAGCATCGGGAATAGGATCGACTGGTTTCGACACAGGACCGTCGGGGATTGATACAGCACCATCAGGCCCGAGCACAGGATTTTCAGGAACAGAAGCAGGATCTTCGAGGCCCGACGCAGAAACAACGGCTCTTGGCTCCGCACCGTCAGCTGCAGATGCAGTCTCAACCAATTCCGACACAGTCACTGATGCGGTACCGGCTTCAACTGACCACAAGGATGAGAAGAAACACGAGGACTACCATAACGAGAAGGGTTAGTGGCATTTATATATATATTTTTACTTTTTTTTAGTGAGCGTCTTGGCCAAAGTAAACTAGTGGCAGCTCGAAGCCTGCAAGACCCTAAAACATTAACGTTGTGTTTAATATACAAGGTGGCCAATTCCCAATGGTCCAGAAGAAAGGTAATTAAAAAAAACGTCCCCCATCGTGGAGAAAAACATCGAATTTTTTTCTTTG
Organism: Udea olivalis; assembly: GCA_947369235.1. NCBI lineage: Eukaryota > Metazoa > Arthropoda > Insecta > Lepidoptera > Crambidae > Udea > Udea olivalis. The sequence continues at coordinate 17,715,827 of OX376355.1, forward strand.
CAAAAATTGAAGTTAATTTCTGTTTAGTTAATTTTGGCATCTTCTTGACCATGTTTGGTTCAAATGCGCTAAATTTAATATTGCGCTAAATTAAATTAAACACACAGTCTTGTCACTGTTATCCTCATCTTGGGACCTAATATAAAATTTATGTTTCGACACATTTTTTGAAACGGACTGATTTCGATTTTAACTGTATTATTTAAGCATAATCTCCAGAATACATGACAAGAATTATCAAGCTCTCTAAAGAGATAAAAATACTATTGATTAATTTATAAGAATCGTTATTTTTTTCTTTTTACCTGAGAGCACTAAATCTTGAAGGTAAAGAATTGTAGGCGGATTTTAGGTAACAAATAGTATTATAAAAGAAGGTTATTACTATATTACAATGTTTTATATTGTCAGATTATAGGTATGAAAACATTTAAGAACATTAATCAATGCATGGTGTTTTTTGACTCAATTTCATTTAATCTTTGAAAACATTTTCAACTTTTTCATAAAATGTACTTTTTTTCTTTTTGCTCGTTTTAGTCGGGTTAAAAAACAAAGCCGTATCCTTAAAGGCGCGTTTACTTTGAAAAACTTTTCCTTTGACAGAAAGACAAAGGTCTATTTCGCCATTTTTTGTCTTTATTGCTATAGCAAGCAACGAAGCCTAGGCTCAGTGTCCTTATCACCAAAGATAACAGCTGACCATAATCTGATAACTAAGTACTTGATCGCTTAAGACAGTGCTACACTGGCTAAAAATGAATAAACGTACAAACGATTTTATTTAGACTGAAAATAAGGCATCTGGCATTAGTTTGTAACATACGACTTTTTGTTCGTTATTCTATGTTTATAAACAAATACAAAAAAAAATACGTGCACTCTTATAATTTTGTTGAAATAGGTTCACGGATAGGATATTCACAAACTTTAGTTAAAAATACTGCAAAAATTGCACATAAGAAGGAAAGTCCATGCATATAGAAACCTTATAGGTGTACACAAAATTGGTTTTAAAAATATGACGAAACTTGCTGGTTCAAATGCAAATAAGTGAGTATAAATAATATAAGGTGTTGTGAGTTACTACCTGACAATGGCACTTGCAACATATCTTAAACTCGAAAACAAAAAGGTACATGGTAGAAATGCCGTAATTAATAACTATTCTAATGAGTATTAAATTTTAGTAAAAAGAAATCAGATTTTTTTGCAGAATGATTAAATAAATGAAGAACTAAGCACATTGAATTCGGTTTGTTTTATGAGTAAAAATATAAAATATACCCCTTATATGTCCCAGGCCTTCCATTTATTGCAACCACAATTTTTCTTTACCCTATTTGCATAAAAAATTGTATCCCGAAAAGTGTCCCGCGGCCATCTCGTAGAATGAAAATAAGGGGTGAAAGGGCCAAGACAAGCCACTCTTACTTTTGCGATAATATTATTTTACGGTTACTGTTGAGTGAAAATATTTCACCCCAATGAAAAAATAAGGAATAGTGAGACATTTAGGTTACTTAGCAAGTATAGTATAGTAATTATATTAGCATGTTTACTGTCCCACTGCTGGAACGAGGTCTCTATTATTGCAATCATGTCATCGCTACAAATGATGGGTATCGGTGTTATCGCCTCGCTTGCAAACTGCGGGTTGGTGATCGGGTATGTGATCACATACCTGAACTTGGTTTCGGAAAACACACTACTTGACCTGGGTTCTGAACTCAGGCCCTCTTGATTTCGGACCGAGCGCTCATACCATTCGCTGAAGGAGGTTGTATACAACATGATTGTACTTGTTTGGAAGTAAATAAATCAAATATTTTATTAGTAAAGTAAAGGTGCTGTTAGATTTGAGCATTTACTTGTATTAGAACATCGAACATTCGTCGTTATTAAATTTGGTCGAATTACATTGCGAACATGACGTTCGATAGTTTTTTACAGCTTGATTTTAAAAACCAAGCCAAAAAGTAACATTACATGGAAATGTTTTAGAAAACTGAGCATTTGCCTGTATTGTAGCGTTCGTTAAAACGTTATATCACAATGTAATAAATGTTGAGATAAATAAATATCTGTGACAATTCACACCAAGATCATCTGACCCCTAAGCAGCACCCCTAGCCAAGTGGCAAACGCTCGGAAACGAATCGAACTTCGCCTTCGCTAACGCTTTGTCGCAAACGCTAATAGATTGGTAGCCAAGATGAACGGAACGCGGCGAACGCTAGTTCACTTCTAACTTTCGTTAAAAATAAGAATTTTGTCTATGGTTGCGCACGACGCCAGCCAGACGCAATGTCAAAGTCGAAGAGTTTAACGTGACGTATGTTTGAAGTTGTTGTTATTGAAATATTTTCAGTGTTTTTTCAAATCACTTTATTTAGATCAAATTATTGATCTAAATGCAATTATGATGATGATAGCGTGACCTATCAACCAAATCAAAATAAAGAAAAGCATTTCTTGATTCTTACCTCTAATGCGATAAGATCTTCCTGTCGGGCCTGCAGAAATGCCTTTTCACGCCCCGCTTGAAGAACCCGGGACTATACGAGGAAGGAAACACAAAACACAAAGTTTACTTTTGAAAAAGTGTATTTGTGTTTGTGAAGTTAATAGAGCATGCATTGTAATAAAAAACTCACAAAATACTAAATTTGAAACAAAGACAACACCAGCTGATTGAAAAATCGCCATTTTGTTACGTTGGCGTCAAGGGGCCGGCGTTCGCTAACTATCGTAGCGTTGAAACGCTCATGGGGCGTAGTCGCTTGTCAAAAAGTGCCACTTGGCCGTATTTATGGAACGACTAATGTTTCGTTTTATCTATTAGAAAAAAATTATACACTTGGCTACCAATCTACGATTCGTTACGATTAAGTCACGTGACATGTCGATCGACGATTATTTTCCATACAAATCTTTGAAAAGTTTGACACTTGGCTAGACCAGCAGAGCTTGTACTATGGGCGTGAGAGACTGATAAACATACTCGAATATTTCTGAATACATACTATGTGTATGTATGTGTATTTTTTATTAAGAATCTTACCTTCTCTTTAATTAAATCCTGCTTTCATCTATATCTATACTTCTATACTAATATTATAAAGACGAAAGATTTGTTTAGTATTGAATAGGCTCCGAAAATACTGGACTATTTTATAAATTCTTTCACCACTATAAAGCTAAATTATCAGGGAGTGACAAAGGCTATATTTTTATTAAATTAAGTTAAATTTTGACGGGAAAGACAGTCTAAGCGGGCGCTGACGGAGAGCTAGTATCAAAAAAAATTTAAGAATATAATTCAATATTCTTACCATTTTTCGTTCGAGGATGTCATACTAACAATCACGTTAAAAATATAAGTAATAGGACTTGCACTGTAGTTGAAGCCAATTAGTTTGTTGTTTAAGTTATAGTTCATATAAAAAAACAGCAGGCAGTATTGAGGATTTAGAATTTAGACCTCTAGATATTCACAAAGTAGCCTGCTGTAAAAAATCTAAAGCAGATCAAATCGGTTAAAATGAAGCTAAACCAGGCGTTAGATCCCACTGCTGTACAAAGGCCTCTTTAAGCCTATCTGGAACATTATAAAATAGTAACTGGGTGTTAAAAAAGTAATTCGTATTGAGAAACATTAGTAACTTGTTGTGTTCGTTTGGAATGCCATTACTTATAATACGTAGTCGATTGTTGCGTTTAAATGTTTCAGCATTTGATTTAGACGAGAAATAGTTGAAATTAGTCATGTTATACAAGTAGGAGGAACATTTGCAGTAATACTTATGTCTTTTGAAAGTACATCAAACCGTAAAAATAACCATTTCGTTACCCATTCAGACTTTCACGGTTTAATTTTCAGTTTCGAAGGCGGTTACAATAACCTAATTCGGTTTGTATGGGTACAGTCGGCTCTAAAAACTGTTAAGATTTATTCCGATGTAGGTAGAACTTCTTAATACAACTATGAAAAACTATCTTTAAAATTTGTTACCTCACTACTCTCTTTAGATCACAGACCTGTCTGTGCTTTAGATATAACTAGCCTAGCTATTTCTAGCGACTTTGTTCGTAGTGACTAAGCGTTTATAACTGATCATTCTGTATTAAAATAGAATGTTACACAAGGTGAGAAAGTTACCTTTTCAATGCACGAGATGGTTTGGCGCGCGAGCGTAGCGAGAGCGCTAATAGTTCGAGGGCATCGAAAAGGTCTTTCTTCCGAGGTAAACACTCAGATTTTCATTACGAATATAAGGAAAGTAAATAAAAATCAGATACATAAGTTCAACCAAATAAACTTCTCACTCGATTTACGAAACAACTGAATGAAGTTCGAATAGTTGCAATCCCGCCTTTTTTTGTCTGTTGAATTCAACATTATTTTTTTTATATTTGTAAAAAAGCATACTTAGACAATGATGATGGAATTCCCCCGCCTTATTTTATTTAAAGATTTTTTTTTTTCATTTCTATCGTAAATATTTAGCTCAAATTTATTCAATTAAATACTAATTAAGTGAAACCTACATTAATGAGTATATTCCTGCTTCGATTGTTTAAATATTCATTTGAAATCAAGATAAAGAAATTTCAAATACAGCTGTGGCTGAATAGAATACATCGACTTGCCGCAAAAGGAATGTCAAAATAGAAGGTGACATTTGACAGTTATTTACTTTCAGCCCTAGGGCTGAAAAAAACTTTACAGCCCTAGGGCTAAAAGTGAAGCTTACAACCCTATGCTCCGGCAACTTCAAGCGTACTTTCCGTGTATGAGTAATGAAAAAGTAGTTTTATTCTGTATTCTGAGACCGTGGATCGTGTGTGGTCGCGACGAGTAATCTGGCCAGAATCAAAATCTTTGTGTTCATTGTTGAGTTTCTGCCTAACTCTCCGGTGATCGCAAACATCGATAAAAAACCAAATCGACCCGAATAACGGCAGAAGGCTCACCACCTACCACGTTGGGGTCTAATACCATAGGTGAAAAGTGGGCTTCTGAGAGTTCCGTTCACCATGACGGCAATATTCACTTGCCCCCTACTACCCCGTTTGGGATTACACGTGAAAATATGTGTATTCTGTATTAAGAATCTTTCCTACTCTCGAATTTAATCCCGCTTTCATACTTTATGATTTCATTTGTTGACGGTTTCTCGCTTTGACTTGCATGGTGTTCCGGGTTCCATTCCCGGTCGGGTCAGTTTAGAAAAGGACTTTGCTAAATTGGCTTGGTTCTGGAAGTGCTGGGAGATGTCCCTGGCTTAAATCCTTCTCTGGTACCTCGTTACACAAGAATATTCATTCATGACGATTGGTGTTTTGGCTAGTGCATATTTATTTTAATATTTATATTTAAATCCATACCTACAGTAGTTTTCACGTGATGCTGGCACATACATACATATATGTATTTTTAGTGTTCAGCATCGTCCATAGAACAATTTTTTTAAACCTGTATAGATTATATATAATATTGAATTCAATGTAGTCCACATATTTACAATTTAATTAGGTTTACATAAAAAAAGTAACGAAACATACAAAATAACATAATTAAATAAAAAACAAATTACAAACATTAAGTCACTTCCTGTTAGAGGCATAATAATTACGGGGCACTGGTGCATGTAAAAGTATCCAGTGTCCCACAAACGGGCTATCCAACCTATCCACGACCACTTTCAGGAGTCTGTTGTATTATATGACGACACGATTGGCGCAGTGTGCTGTAGCACGGTTTCTCGCCTTGGCTTCCGTGGTGTCCCGGGTTCGATTCCCGGTCGGGTCAATTCAGAAAAATGACTTTTTCTAAATTGGCTCGGGTCTGGGTGTGCTGGGAGACGCCCCTGGCTTGTTCCCCTGTCTGGTACCTCGTAACACAAGGATATTTATCCTTACTTCGAGACCATGGCAAGTGGTGTGTTGTCTGGCGCATATTTATATTTATATCGATGACTATCTTATTATGTATAGATCTAGTGAAGTGGAGTTAGATAAATAAATGAATAAATATCTGGGACAATTCACACCAAGATCATCTGACCCCAAACTAAGCAGAGCTTGTATTATGGGTGTCAGAGACTGATAAACATACTTAAATATTTCTAAATACATACTTAAATAGATAATAACACCCAGACACACAACAAACACAAATGATCATCACATAAATGTTTGTCATGGGTGGGGATCGAACCCACGACCTCCGGCGTCAAAGGCAGGATGACTCGGAATCGTTGCAAACTATCAAATTCCAAGTATCACAAACAACAAGACACTTTCAGAGCTGACTGTACCTACAAGTTGTTACTCACGTTACGTCTGACATAAGACCGAATTGGTTTTCCGATACAAACCGTATTTGTTACATAAGTTCAACGTGGAAATTACGGAAGTTATTTCTCGGATAATTGGATTTGCTCTATCGTTAGCTTTTATTACGATTAAAATACACATTGAATGGTTTGTAAAAAAACAGTTTGTTGGAGATCTTACCCGAGAAACTTCTGATTAATAATGCTTGAACTAATAATAATAGTACCGATAAAACAATAGGTAAGATCAAAAAATATTCTTGAATTAAATAATCTAACGCCCGAATCCACAAACGTCAATCAAAGTTGAGCAGTCCTTACATGTATAGCTATGAATGAATGAATGAATGAATGTATATTTATTTGCTGTCCCTTTCATTTCTATTGACATGTGACAGGGCAGCATTAATTTGAGGTCTCCTCAGCTTTTGATTAGCGTTTGTGGATACGGGGGTAAATTCCGTGTTATAAAACACTAGCAGTCCGTCAGCGGCTTTGCCTGGGTAGGCTATATTAGAATACCTAAAAAATAGCTTGTCACTCGCGGACAATGTAGCATTATATTAGCGAAAGAATTTTCAAAATCGGTCCAGTAGTGTCGGAGCCTATTCAATACAAACAACCAATCAAATCTTTAAAATAATATATTAGTAAGTATAGAGTATAGATTACTTTAAAAAAACTGTTCTTGAATAGGGATTTGAGTTTCTTGTCTGGTATAAGATTAAATGAAAACTCAAATCATCAAAAGAAAACTAAATTGAAGTTTTACACTTAAACAGTTTTCTTGCAAAATACAGGTAGTATCCGTTTTATCGGGCTCCTACTTTGAGATAGGGACGGGCATCTCAAATTTAAAGTGACACCTGTCATTGCTGTAACTGAGCGGAATGTGTAATGGGAAATCAAACGGAGCAGCATTCTCTTTCAGCATTTATATCTCGCCGAAATCGACCTGAAATTGCGATTTCAATGTTCAGTTCAAAGACACTGTTTTGCTATTTTCGGGACATAACCTAGTTTATGATAAATAATCTTAATCGGTAATTATGCCAGTCATTAGCACCAGATTTCAATAATAGAAGCGTTTTATTTGAATACCTTTTTATTATCCAAATTCATGGAATTGCCATTCGGGAAATTGAATGTTCATTATTTTAGTTTCGTCATGTTTATGGCTATTCTTATAAGAGTTTTCATTGTGCTTTTATGACATCGAATTTATCATTCTGTTTATTTATATATTATTTAAACTATTTTAATTAAATTTAGGTAAATGTAATTGCTTAAATTTTTAATTATTCAATCTTAATGTGAATACATAAGAAAACATGAAACCATAATTAATTGTTACTAATTTAATTTTTCTCGCCAAACTATGAAGGATTCAAAAACGGTTTTAAAACAGATTTCTAAAGTTGTAGAGGTTAAGAAAGGAAGAAAGACAAGTGTTTTTTTTTTAATTTTAGCATTTAACAATGCACTATTTTTCTGATGATCCCTAGGATTAGGTCGAATTTTTCTAGTTTCTATCTTTGTGTAGAAGAAAGAAAGACGTTTATTTGGCACTAAACTAGTAAAATACAACAAGAAAAAAAAGTAAAAGATATAATGCATAGGGTGGATTTTGCGACGTCGTCGCGTCCCGTGGAAGTTCCGTCCGAAATTTGGTGCTGGCAACCCTACTATAATAGCACCTGCAATCAACAGTTATTACCCACCACCCTGTTGCATCTCAAGGTAGAATGAAGCTTCATAAAAAGGCAATCTCATTCTTCTTCGAAATTCTATTATAAACAAGACGACAAAAACTGTAACAGTTAATTTAATTGAAGATTGAATAACCAATTAGTCTCGGATTAACCCGGGTTCGCTTCTGTTTGCGGACAATAATAATTGGAGAGCAACGATCGGATGGTGCTTCGAAATACGTGAGGAAACAGTCGTGTTAGGACACCTCTTGCTGAACATTCTGACAAGAATGTGCAGCTTGTACGAAACATACAAAACACACAGTATATTCTTAATGATAGACAAAAATAATAGAATAATATGAATATTCAAATACACAGTATACAAACATAATGCGACTCTACCACAGCGTCGGAGTTGCTTCTGTCTGAGACGGAGAAGACTCGACGAGAAACTCGGTAACTCTTATAAACATGTTGTGGTTTTACAGAGATAAGGTAGAAGCCACATTTCAACATAGGTTTTATGTAATTTTTGGACAGGCTTCTCTCTGCATACTATGACATACTCTAGTCACTTCCTGCTGTGCCGACATGCCTCACCGAATTGAATAAGTAGATGTTCGTTGTACTCATATCTTTTATGTACGTATATTATTAACTAGCTGTCCGTCAGAGGCTTAGCTCGCGTGGACTGTCTTTCCCGTCAAAATAAAGCTTAAATTAAACAAAATATAGCCTATGTCACTCCCTGGTAATTTAGCTTTATATTGGTGAAAGAATTTTTAAAATCGCTTCAGTAGTTTCGGAGCTTATTCGATACCAAAAAACAAACGAATCTTTCCTCTTCATAATATTAGTCCAGCCAGATTATTATTACGCCTACATCATGGCTAAGTGGAGAGACATTTGAGCTCGGTCCGAAAATTTGAGGTCCTGGGGTTGAATACCAGGTGAGGGCAGGTGTTTTCGGATTGTTCTAAACATAGACCGGATTTGTGATCAACAACGGGCGTCGTGAATTAGTTTTTATCCATTGCTTATATTTTATCGTTTTTTTTGTTACTTTTTGCTGCATTTAGTGCCAAATACTGGTTTTTTTTCTGTCTTTCATTAAAGATTTTTGACATTGCCAGGCTAAGTGTTCTCTATCGCTTATACAATGGGGAATGCTCTGACGAGTTATTCCACCCTCACCATTCCACTCCCGTACCACGCGTGCTGGACTGCGGCGTCACCCACACACAATTCAACATTTGTTGGCCCGAACTAACAGGTTCTGTGACTCGTTTCTCTATCGGTACGATCCAGACGTGGTAAGCTCTTCCAGCACATGTATTTCCTTCCTCGTATAGTCCCGGGTTCTTCAAGCGGGGCTTGAAAAGGCATTTCTGCAGGCCTTCAAGGTGAGGATGGCCAGCCCAGTGATTCGTTTGAATGACTGGGCTTGTCAACCTCATATCTGGACCTCACGACCGCTTTCCATCAGGTGGAGTGAGGTCATCTTGACGGACAATATAAAAAAAACCAAAAAAAAAACCAATCGTGGTGATTATTCCGATGCCGAATAATTATAGCCAAGATATCATAATTACATCACTTTTTTATAATATTGAAGTTTTATTTCATCTTTTGCACTGCAACAAATTTAAAGGAATTGTCAAAGTACATTTCAATGAAGATATTTTGAGCTCGTGACAAGTTAATTATCATCTGAAACCATCAAAAAGACAATTGGTACGCCAAACAAATAATTATTCAAAACTCATCACAATTTTCACTACTTTCTTGTTTATTTCTACGGCTTTTATAAGTTTCGATTAAAAACTTTTAGATATGCATGAAGGTCCTAACGTTTTCATCGTCATGTTGAGTTTTATGTTTTTTGTAAAGCAATTGTGATATGTACTTTCATAGCGTTATTCAATTTAAAGGCTTTGTAATACGCGGCTACGATTCTTTATGAATTATTCTTACCATCACTTCATCTATACTAATATTACAAAGAGGAAATATTTGATTGTTTGTTTGTATGTTTGTTTCAAATAGGCTCCGAAACTACTGAATCGATTTTAAAAAATCTTCCACCAATATAAAGCTATATTATCACAGAGTGACATAGGCTATTTTTTTTTTAATTTAGGCTATATTTTGACGGGAAAGATCAACGCGGGAGAAGCCGCTGACGGACAGGTAGCATAATCTCAATAAGAAGGAAATATAAATTAAACCCAATCACTATTTAAAAAGGTTTTGTTTTCTGAAGTTTAATGAGAGCCTCTGACTACTCCGTTTGGGATAAAGTCGTGATGGTATGTTATGTTAATGAGAGCACACTCGTCACGACCACCAGAGAATTGCTTATCTGACATTTTTTAAACCAACATTTAACTTCTAAAAGCAACGTTATTCCGAAAATAGATAATGCACGTCATACGATCGAAAAGCTTTAAAGTGGCACTCACGTCACAGGGAATATTTTTTTAGAAATATTTAGCTTTATATTAGAAAAATATACGTTTTATATCTCGGACTTATTTATTTTCTTTGGATTTGCAATCTAAATTGGTTTTTTGGAGAATAAAAACTTCTAATAATTATAACACTACAATTCCACGATTATCCTACGTAAATATATGAATTTAGATACTTTTACATATCTAAATTTATATATGTATTTATTTATTTATATCATTTCAAACTTATCTACATAGATAAGTTTGATGTCAGACGATCTTCATGTAAAGACTGTAAAGAGCCCTATAACTTATTTAATCTTTATGCCACGTCATGTCTGGACAACGACTTTTAAAATGTTAGGACATTAAAGCAGTCAATGACATATTCAGCTAAAACAATTTTCCTCGTACCAACTTTTACCAATTGTGGTGGTATGGTGGTAAAATTTTGCAATTCTATTCACAGACATAAATTGAAAAAGATGATGCGAGTGTACCTATGTAATGTAGCGTGAGAAAGTGAGATTCTTAGTTTTCCACAATCATAATTAGCGTCAAACTATTTTGACGTTAATTGTGATGTCACATTAGCGCTTTAGTGTTAAAAATCCGCCATTTTTTAGTCGAATTAAATTTAGTTCAATTTGGACTAAACGTAGTAACGTTAAAATTGGTGCACTTCAGTCCTTTTTTAACTAACGGAGCTACTGGCGTTTTCTATTTAGATTTATGACTTAGGTGTTATTTCAGTAGCCAGCAGCAGTAAAGTCTGGTTCCTTTGTCACCATTTAAGTCGTTTTTGCAGTTTGTGGGTTATTGGTGGTATATAGTTTTTCAAAGCCTCCGTTAAATATATTACGTCGTTAAGAGCCTATTTGCTAACTATGTTAGGGACTTGGGACTATAAATTACCAATTACCACTGAAAAAGTACGCCAGCTAAATCTATTAGTAAATAATAGATAAGTGCCATTAACATACCATCACGACTATATCTAAAACGGGGTACTCATAGGCAAAGTGACTGTTGTTAACGGATCACTCAGAAGCCCACTTTTCACCCATGGTATAAGAACCCAACGTGGTTGTGAGCCTTCCGCCGTTATCCGGGTTGTTTTTTTTATCGATGTTTTACATCACCGGAGAGTTAGTCGGAAAAGCAATGAACACAAAGATGGTATGGCCGGATTTGAACTCGGGACCACACGGTCAGAGTTGGGTTGCTATACCCCTAGGCCACGACGCTGTCGTGTAAGGTAATAGTAATCATTACAGTTAAATTATTTTATTAATTTATTTATTGCTTTTTCATATGTAATACAAAGGTCTTAAAAGTAATAATAGTAACAATACCCTGTCAGCAGGGTATTGTTATTATTATTATTGTTACCCCCACAGCAAAAGTAGGTAATAACTTCATGGTTTTTCAAAGCCTCATATTACGTCGTTAAGAGCCTATTTCCTAACTATGATAGAGACTATAAATTATAAATTACCATTTAAAAAGAACGCCAGCTAAATCGATGAGTAAATAATAAATGAGTGTTAAGTTGATTAAGTTTACAAACAACAGTAATAGAATTTTAAAATCTAAGATAACTTGATCTCTGGGGATTTCCCTGCTGCTTATCTAAGAGAGAGAGATATATCAAACTTCTTCATCCTTTTAATTTACTGTCTGGTTTGTTTTTCAAAACGCGTTGCAGCCGCTACTCAAGTTCGCGTACAGTATACATCATATTTATCCAAATCTCAGCTGAAACTTTCTTGTTGTGATAATTCTGTATGGTATAAGTTGGCGTTTCTGTACGTGCACTACCGTATAACAATCACTTTCCTTAAAAAAAAGGTATCACTTCAATTTGAATGGTGGGCTTTCAAAATGGTGTTAATGATAGATAATAACCCCCAGAAACAGAACAAAATACAATATATTGTAGGTAAAATTCAGACAGAAACCTGCGCGTCACAGCGCATCGTAAAATTGGTGAGGGAAGAAGAAATTGGACCTTTTTTCTTTTGATGAAGCTGCCATTACAATAAACAAGGTCTTAATTTACTTAACTTCATATCGTTCACCGGAATGCGTGTAGCCGACTGGCTCCCGAAGTTTATTACCACTATGGACCTTCACTGCTGTTAACATGCTTCCAATTTCATAACAATCAATAAATTGAGCTCCTAGCGGTTGGTCGGTGTGAATCGTACCTGACCCGGAACTATGCAATGATTCCGGAACCAGTAAGCGGTGGTGACTACATACCATCTGAGATAAACTGATCTGTGGTTTCGTAAACTGATTGGTATCCAAGCAATTGGTTGCTCTAACCGCAGCATGTCTTCTATCAATGATTTAAATCATTCTGGATCACGGAAATCAATGAAATACGGAATAGTTAAGCATAAGGTATTTTTTTTTTCATTAAATATTTCGGGGACATGAATATTCGTTTACAGGTCTAACTGCAAATTAGTTTGCTATTGCAAAACCTAAAAATAATAAACAATCGTTTTTAGACATTCTGATTTCGCGTGCAAGCCTACTCGTAAGTACCTTTTTTACTTAAACTTGGCGTTGTTTCAAGAGGATTCCTATTGTACGGTACTATCTGTAGGTAGCACTTATCATGTGCTGTAGGTACACTTTAGAAACTCTCCTTTCACGGTCGTTACGCGTTTAGTCACTCCATAATTTTTAGTTATTTAAGAGCGTTTGCTGGGGGACATCGTAGACGTGGCTTTCTTGAAGATTATCGTGATTATTTAGCTAAATTCAAATTTAATATTCTCTATTCTTGTCTGCACCTTTTAATTTAATAATTATAACTTTAACTGTGTACGTTTCTTAACAATTATTTAAAAAAAAAAGGTTTTTTATTCAATTTAGCAAATAATTGGCGGCTACCTAATTTTGGACGATTCAATGTTTTTATCTAGTATTATGCACACAAGAATAGAGCAATTTAAGCTTCAATTAATAAAATAATGACAACAATCTTACAAAAATGCAACGTTTTCGATCCACCCCCAGCAAACGCTCTTAACACCTGCTGCTTCCTGCGACGTCCTCCTCGATGACTAATTTTAAACACATTTCACCATGTTTAGGAATATTAAGTCCCCTACAGTTTTTGATTCAGCTTATATAGCAAATATAAAGTTTCATTATACAGTGAAACACACATAAACATTTTCAATATATTTTTTAACAGATTTCGTATCGTTCATATTCAATTTCACTGCACTGAATTAGTCTCCAAAAATAGGGAATAACAGGTTTTTTCTATCATTTCACTGTATGAATGAATAGGTTTCAGATAGTACAATATTTTGTGCAACTTAATATCTTATCTACAAATATATAACTGACTAGTTAGCTGCCTCGACAGACTTCGTTCTGTCAAAAGTAATGGCACGTCGCGGCGTCGGTAAAGCAGCACATTTCGCCCGCGTTTCTCCGACTTGATTTACTTAAACATACTATTATTTATTGACGACACGATTGGCGTAGTGCGCTGTAGCACGGTTCCTCGCCTCGATTTCCCTAGTGTCCCGGGTTCGATTCCCGGTCGGGTCAATTCAGGAAACTATCTTTTCTGAATTGACTCGGGTCTGGGTGTGCTGGGAGACGCCCCTGGCTTATTTCCTTGTACCTCGTAACATGGGATATTATTCCCTACTTCGAGACCAACAAGAGGTGTGTTGTCTGGCGCATATTTATTTATTTTTTATTTATTTATTATTTTTCACTTGATGTTTTGTTCAATCATAATAAAACATAGCCTATGTCACTCCCTGATAATGTATCTTCATATTGGTGAAAGAATTTTCAAAATCGGTTTAGTAGTTTCGGAGCCTATTCAATACAAACAAACAAGAAAACAAACAAACAATCAAATTTTTCCTCTTCATAATATTAGTATAGACAAGTTCTCTCGAATACAAAAGAACCAAATAGTTAAGACCTTAATAAGGGCGGAAAACTAGTAGAAGGGAATATTGCTCCACAATGTATTTCCGTGGGCGGCAATCCACATTTCGCCTATGACAATACCTTATCATAACAAACATACTACCTGAGTTATTTTGCTTCTCAATGCAAAGTTGGGAAGCACCAAGTTTCCCAAACTCCAACAAAGATAAAGAGTTTGTTCTTTAGAAGTTCCACATAACATGATATTGAGTAGGTATACTCAATACCCTCTGTTATAATAATTGGCTTTGCTAAGTTCACACGCAAGAACTCACTAAAGATCAAGAATTATAAATGATTAAATAAATATGCGCCAGACAACACACCACTTGTCATGGTCTCGGAGTAAGGACAAATATCCTTGTGTGACGAGGTACCAGACAAGGATGTAAGCCAGGGGCGTCTCCCAGCACACTCCTGAAATGACCCGACCGATTATGAGCGTAATTAAGAATACCGACATAAAAAGACGAGACGCGAAAGGATGTAACAATAATTATTGTGACGAATCATATTTCTAAATTGTATTAAAATATGGAGGAGCTCAAATTGCGTAACTAACATAACTGACTCGTACATAACTGGCAATCAATTATTTACACAAATACCCCACGGTCGACTGTACTACGAATCGGAATTACGCATAAATAATCACAACTCTATTCAGAGACAAAAGGTCAATCAAATATCGACGTAACCCCCAAGCCCTAAGGTCTACTTTGCATGTCGAACCACTTCGTCACGCTCGCGTAACGCCATTATCTGTATCATCTCAATTATCTATGATCGGACTGAAAGTGTGAAAATCGAAAGTTAAATTATTTTAAAATCTAATAGTTTTTGAGAAATTCAAGTAAAGGTTGTATTTTACAAAACCGTCAAGCAATAGCTATGAAGTACTGTATATAGATTGGTGACTGTTGATGTCTGTTAAGTTTCAGTCTGTTAAATTTAGATGAGCAGAGTCCAAATCACCAAACATCGGAATTGTAAAGTTACCACCTAGTTAAGTTTCTTAATGGCAATTACTTGTACGAGTTCTACACATTATTTAATCCCATATCATGGAGTTATGAATTGAAAGACGTTCGGAAAAACAAAATAAGATCGACATAACACAAAAACATGTAGTGTAATCCGTATATAAAGACATCGAAGGGAATTGACAAACACGTCATACTAAGCGGACGTCATACAAAGCATTTTTGTGAAAAAAAAAAAACAACTCATCTTTGAGATAGCATTTTTTTTACATAGTAGACCCGTAGCGCCAGCCTATTTTGAGGGCATAAGTTTCAAGAATTCTAAAGTTGCTTATTTCCTGCCTGTAGATAGAATCGTACCTAAGAAGCTTATTATTGCGTTTTGTGTCACATCTGACTGTCGCATAATCAGCAATTCGATAAAACTGCCAAAATTAATTTATAGTTTAAAATCTATATCATATACCTATCTAGTATAGCCTGCGGAGTGTGAAAACCTAATTTGTGTCATCTTCGTCCAGCGCAAACTGTCATACCTAGGTCAATATGTAACAACAGTTACAACTCTCGCACCGTTTCGTTCGAATAAAGCTGACTTTTTCAAATAATAAGATTTCGTAGATGAAAATGACACAAATCAAGAATTTAGTGTTCTAAAAACAACATTATAAATAAAAACACGTAAATTTCAATAACTTGCATTTTCTTTTGTGGCTTGTACAGACAGTTGTAATAAAAAAAATATAATATAGTTACTAATGTCGTGGATAAATTCAACACAACAGATAGTATTCAAAAACGCATAACACCTATTTATTCAACTGTAATATTCTTTTAGAGCTAGTCGAGCGTCATGTTAGGTATTAGTTAAATGTCAGGGTTTCTGTGTACAGAGCTGACACAAAATGCCTCTGTACATCAGTTACTACTTTGTTATCACCAAGAAAGTAATATTTTCAGGTCTAATTTTTTTTTCGTCCAATTCTGAACGCATAGACAACTACCTAAATTACTACCTATGCGACTGCCTAAAATGACACAAATTTATGTATTAGGTTGGACGAAGGTTTCCGAAACTACGTGCCAAAAAGAAAGATCTTTACTATTTTCGAAACCTCAAAACCCGCTACGGGTCTATAGGATATCAAAACAATGCGTGACGTTCAACTGTCAATTACTCACTGAAATTCAAAACAAAAAGCAGCCACGTGCCGAACGTCGTCGGGAATCAACGAACATTGCCGAAGGTGGAAAGAATCATGTTGGTCACTTTAAAGGTGCGTTTTCACCAGAGATGTGCGAGGATTCGTTGCGAGGAATGTATTTGTTAAGAACCAATAGAATTGCGAAGCTAGGTGAGTGAAACAATTCTATTGGTTCTTAACAAACCAATTCCTCGCAACGCATCCTCGCACATATCTGCTGGAAGCGCACCCTAAACGGACAAAATGTATTAAATTTATTAAAAATGGGTCAAAATAAACGACATGTCACTGTAAGCGAAGTCATTATATCCGACTTTGTTAACAACGAATTTTATAAAAACCAAACTCCGTAGTGTAAATACGTCATATAGGCGGTTGGTCAATAAAGGTGGAATCATAATTAACCGTTTCTACTGTAGTGTCAAAAAACTCCTTTGTTTTTTCTCCTTTCTTCTGTTTTCGTTAAAATCTTTTCATTCCTTATGCAATATTTTTGGTTAGTAGCAGTGTACGCAAGAGCATCAAATCTATTATACTATGTAGTATTTTTCCTACTTCCGTTTTTATTCAGCGGCCATCAGAGCAACAAATCCCATCCATGAACTATCATGTTTTCTGAAGAAAATAAGAGTAGTACTAAGTTAAACTGCTAAGTTATTTCTGCCATCCTTATTTATTTCCATAGCCAATATCTAGTGTCGCTTAACCATCGATTTACAAGTATCGTTATTAAGTAATTGAACAGCCCAGCCGATTTGAGGAAAGCGGCAATTTATTGACAGATATGACGTCTCATATGACGACTCCGTCATTCTGTGCTTACGATGCCTTCGCTTTAAATATTTTTTTGTTTATCAGTAATGCCTATAGTTTTTGGTGCACCAATCCTTCTTACCTTTCCCGCAGTCTGGACAGAACAATAATAACCTGAAAGTAGCCTGACTATAACAAAAAATTTAAATAGAGTTATGAAACTAAACAGAGCAAAATTATACCTACCTTCATTTCGCATTAAGTGGGAGAACGCGGGATTGCCGAAGCATTCACCGCGAACCCCCTGCGAATGGCCGTTTCTGGCTCCCTCACTAAAGGGAGGCGTAGAATACCCAATATGCCTCCCCAGCAGGCCGAGCCATGTTTATTTATGTGCAAGTAGCAGGCCACCCCGAACTGCTACCCGCTGGCTCCGCCAAGGCGGTGCGAGGCGGCGCACCACCCCCGCCGGTGATATAATGGCCTGCCGAAGCAAACCCTCTCTCCAGGAGACACCTCTCGCCATCCCACGCCACCGAAGTAGCCACAGGTTATGGTTCCGAACCCGCGACGAGGGTGCAGAGC
The DNA here is from genome assembly GCA_947369235.1 of Udea olivalis. Taxonomy (NCBI): domain Eukaryota; kingdom Metazoa; phylum Arthropoda; class Insecta; order Lepidoptera; family Crambidae; genus Udea; species Udea olivalis. Next base: position 17,733,816 of record OX376355.1, read on the forward strand.
GTCCACTACACAGAAGAATCTGTGCTGATACGGTGCAAAGCCACGACCAACGTGCGTCAGTGAATCCTCCTCAGCGCGTGCCTAGGAAGCTCGCCATCCACCGCTGCCGTGAAAACGGCAGCTACCAGACCCAAAGGAGGGACCACATCCCGTAATTCCTCCCGGGCAGCAATACGGAAGCGGTCCCCCTCAAGCCCAGGATTTCGCAAACGAAAAACAAGAACCGCGTTAGCAGAAGTTGTTCCCCGTTGCCCAGGGTGCACCGGAACAGAAGCTTGCCGTTCCGCAGTTACATTTACCACGGACAGGCAAACCCTGCACACGCGAGGAGGTAACTTGGCGTCGCACGCCAATGGCAGCGATCCTGCCTTTAACACCGGAGGTTGTGAGTTCGATCCCCACCCATGACAAACATTCTTTTGACGAACATTTGTGTTTGTTGTGTATAGGTTTTATTACCTATTTAAGGGTGTATTTAGAGATATTAAAGTATGTTTGTCAGTCTCTGACACCTACTGTGCTCTGCTCAGTTTGGGGTCAGATGATCTTGGTGTAAATTGTCCCGGATATTTATTCATTTAATAAAGCCTTTGTACGCGTATATTCCACAAGCCTCACCACTTTCAGGTAAACAGCGCGAAATTGTGAGTATTGATTTTTACTCATAGTATCGATATTATATCGAAACTTCGTGGTTAGCGTTCATTTGTGACTAGCCACTACAAGATAAATAAAGTAGTATCTCCCACTGCTGGGCAAAGGCTTCCACTATCGAAATCAAATCATACTCGTAAGATGAATATTAGCATTAATAGAACATGCGACTATCGATGTTAACATAACTAACTTCTCGAATAAAATTTGTAAAGTGGCAAGAATTGAAAATCAGTCGCCGCTGAAATTTCAATCCTATGGCAGTACAAATTGAGTTTTTTTAAGTAAATTCAGTTACTTTGTGCAAGCAATAAACGTATGAAACTAAATAGGTATAACTACATTTTATCAAAGTGAGTACTAATGGGTTATCGATATTCTTAGTGATGATTTTCGATTCGATGAATGTAAAACTATCGACAATTCCGCAACACTAATCACAACAAGTATCGGATAATTTCTTACAGGATCAACGACTTATAAACTTATAAACAACAAACAAAGTGAGATTATTTAGAATTCAGATAACCCTTCACTGACTTCCTGCTCTAGGGAAATTCGCTTAGAAACTAAACTAAATGAAATTTCCCATTAGGAAATAAATCAATTTACTACAAAATGGTAGCTAACGTGGTTACAACCTGTTATAGTAGGCTTTTTTACTTCAAACAGTAGGTACGGCCCTTGACGCACCATATACCTAATACAATGAGATACTCTTAGAATACGTTACTCTAAGGAGATACTATATATAACCGTAGGAGATATAGTAACTTCATCATTTCAGCCGAACGACGCCCACTGCTGGGCATAGGCCTCCCCCAAGGATCTCCACAACGATCGGTCCTGCGCTGTCCGCATACATAGTAGCATATATAGCATATATAGTAACTTGTTAAGTGAAAATTTGTTATTTCCAATTGACTTTATTTTAATGTTTTCATACAAAAAAATACTGACTGTACGACTGATTTTCATGGCGACCTTGAAATGAAAGTTAATTAAATAAAATTAAATTCTACTAGGTATGCAATATCGTTTTTGTAAGTCTTTTGATAATCACCCGGTAATTATAGGTATGTGTATGTATGCTTGCGTCACAGGTTAATTACTGTTTACTGAAAGTTCTAAAGTTAGAATGACCCCTATTTTACGCCACCTCCTTACGATTTTTTTCATTACTGTAGGAATTCCGGGCAACCCTTAGTGCTCCCCTATACTCGTCAAGGAACCAACATGCCTAATATCATTTCTACGTCCAGAAATTTCGGCGGTGCATTGTATGTCAGTCATTCAGTCAGTTACGGAATGGAAGTGTTTCATTGATTGATTGACAATAAAGAGTGATTCAACACAACCTTGATTGAAAACTGAATCATGCGTCATGCGTCCGCACTGCCTATATTGTGCTGTCCTTACACACACAATCACACCATACAATCGGCACCGTATTTATTTATCTATGTATTGTATTACAATTTTTACAATAGGTACATTGTATATATCATATATTTATTTTTATCTATCTTACTAATATTATAAATGCGAAAGTTTGTGAGGATGTATGTATGTATGTATGCGTGTGTGTGTGTGTGTGTGTGTGTGTGTGTGTGTGTGTGTTACTCTTTCACGCAAAAACTACTGAACGGATTTAGAAAAAACTTTACAGTAATACAGCTTATACATCAGAATATAACATAGGCTACAATTTATAAAGATTTTATGTATACATGTTAAGGAAATGAGGATCACGCGAGCGAAGCCGCGGGCGGAAAGCTAGTATTATAATATGAATGATACTTATAATATGCACACCCCACTACATATGTCCAAGCGTCTACTCACTTCGGGCCCTCTGAAAATCAGCGCCTGGGCCCTTATAGCCCAAGCTAAATGCTGAGTGAAGTCCATTTATTTTGTTGGGCAGCATCGGGCAATTCCGATGGTCATACCATCGGAATTATACTTTTTTAATGTAATTTCGTTTTATTGTAAATGCCTACTACTTTTGTGGTTTTAATAAATCGTAACGATGTCCTAAAAGTGAATAAATGTTTTTTTTATTTCTGAACTATTTAATAATTTAGTAAAAAGCTAAAAACATTAGTATTCTTTAATTGTTATAAAGGATTTAGATGTTTAGTTTTAAAAAGTAAGAAATATACAGACCTAGGCGCCACGATGTCGTTAAGTCTGCCTCTAGATATGCGTTCTGACTGCGTATTTGCAATCACCGCAAATAAGTAAACGCAAGATAGGTGCCATAAGCACTATGACGTCATTGCGGTCACAACTAGCTAAATTAAAATAAGAATTATTCTATGGAACTTCAATCCATCGAGGACTCGTCGGCCGGGAATTGATATTTTTTCACTAAATACGGTTTCATTCTGGCTGTTTAGAAGATAGTGACGTCATTTAACAATTAATTTGCCCCCATAAGCACGCTTTAATCTTGATTAAACTCTAGTTCGTTTGAGTATAGTCAAGAAGATTGAAGTTGAAAGTAGATTAAGTCTTCTGTCCCTGTAATATAATAAAATATATAATACATATGTGCATTTCTATATACAACAGCTTGCCGAACGAATTGAAAATATTAAAACCTAATGTATTAAAGAAAAAATTAACGATATGGCTATTAGAAAAATGTTTAGAGTTTTATTCAAAATTAGCTAAAAACCAGCTAGTTTATTGAACATTCACACGTCTGCATGCAGACCGAATACAATGGACAATTTATGCTATATTTTATGACCTTTTTGACATGTATTCTCGTAAATGAATATTTTGACTTTGACTTTAAGCCGAAACATTTCATCGGGTCATTCCCACCTTGCAAACATCCCAGTATAATAACAACTTATTTATTTTTCAGGGGGCGGTCGTGAACACCACTCTGAGCATTCTGAAGAACATGCCGAGCATGGCAAGAAGGCTTACGAGGTAAGAAAAAAACAAATATAAAATGATATTGTTGCTTACATATGTATACCGGGTGATTATTTATACCGTAAGGAAAATGGTAAAAAAAAAAAGGATTATTTTAAGACATTATTACTGAATGAACACTTAGAATAAAACTTAGTTATTACTATTTTTTTTCACTGGGATAGTTTTCCTTACATTACTAGGAACCGTGCTAACTTCTCTAGCCTCGAAGCTGTCATTCACAATAGGCCAATGTGCACCTAGCTTTATGTGCGCCTTAGTGTAGTGAAGAATAATTTGAGCATAAAGTAATTTGAGTGAACTTATTATGCGTTTCGAATTCATGAAGACTCTATTACGACGGTGATACGAGTATGTCGATACTTTTGTACTTATGACGATTTGTTTTTGCAAATAATTAAAGAGGAAATTGATTATACGTTTTGCATTTTAAGTATTATTTGTAGTGGTAAAGCCTCGGTATAATACTTTTAGGTTTATTCTTCTGGGCTGATGTTAAAAAACTAATGATATCGATAATATCTTATAAAAGACGTCAGTTATGTTATCACTGTCAAGTCTCAAGTATTTTTTGTGCTTTTTTGTTTTGTTGGAACGCAATAAGCGCTGTAAGAGAAAAAAAAAATTTGAAATCGTATCTGATCGTATGCGTGTCAATAATGAAAACGATGCACCTCTTCTAACGCTGCTTCATCACAACACGTTGCATTAAGCGGCAACCTTTCTTTTCACACAAACTGAGAGTGTTAAGATTACACTTTTTGTTTTTTTTTTTTTGAAGAAAAATGACCATTTTATGCCATTATCATACCTAAACTTCAAATTTAAGGGCAAAGGGCTCAAACCGACCTTTCTAAAGAGCGTCCAACAGCGGCTGAAGTCAAAACTGTCGTTGTCCAAACCCTGGTACTGTTATTATGTTCACGTAAGTTTTGTGTTGTTGTTCGTTGGATAACATTTTATTAACTAAATCCATATGGTAATCAAATGTGTCTTAGTTAATTTTTGCTAATAGTCAAGAAGTTGTAAGTAACTTAATTCCGCGTTTAAGATGTTGGTAAATATGTGTTTCAAAACCGTCAATTGAAAGCCGCTTGTTGATGTTGTTTGAAATTGAAAACGACCATGGCATAAAAGGTAGGACACGGATGTCATAACTCATAATTAAGCTGGCCACCATTATAGATAATACTCACTCGTGGTCTCGAAGTATGGATCAATATCCCTGTATTACGAGGTACCATTGCAGGCAGAGAATTAAGCCAGGTACGTCTCTCAGCACCCGAGCCAATTTAGAAAAGATCGTTACCTGAATTAACCCGACCGGTAATCGAACCCGTGCCAAGGCGAGAAACCGTGCTACAGCACAGCTATTTATTACGTCTTTCAGTTTATACAAAAGTTTACCTTTGCCAAATTCTAATACCATTGGTGAAAAGTGGGTTTCTGAGTGTTCCGTTCACTATGACGGCAACAGTCACTTGCCTCTGACTACCCCGTTTGGGATAAAGTCGTGATGGTATGTTATGCTATGTTACGAGTACATGTGCTATTCGTGGCCGTAAATGCAATAGCAATGCCCAATAGTGTTCCGTATGCTTGTTTTAAGAAAAAAAGTAAAAAGAAAAAATCATTCATTCACTTAAGCTTTTACAAAGAAGCACTTATGAAATGTCAAAATTCACAAAAAATATATATAAACGATAATAGACGTAAATAAAATAATACAATAATAGTACATATTCTAAATAAACATAATGCGAATCTACCACCGGTTCGGACGTCGCTTCTTATCGAGAAGACTCCGGCAAGAAACTCGATAGTTACTCTTTTGAACTTTATTTTGTTTTACAACAAATAAATTCAGATTACAGTCAAAAGAACAATAAAAATACATTATTTGAGCAGAGGAGCAGATTATTCCTACTATGACCACAAATTCTTGTCGTTCAAGTAATCCTCCACGTTATAATAACCTTGTTTTATCAACTTTGTTTTAATTGTAGACTTGAACTTGTTCTTGCAACTCATATCGGTTATAGAAAAGAAAAAAAACTCTTTCTTTGAACAAAATTATTTTAAGTCTTATCCTGAAACTCCGGTGCAAAAATGCCCACTAAATAATCGTAGCATTCAGGCAAATAAAAAATTGCTATATTGCGATTTTAAATCATTCATCATAGATATGTAAAAAAAAAATAGTTTGCTCTGATGTTGACAATATTAACTATTAAATATTCATGTTTTTCAATCTATGACCATTCCTGCGTCAATTCAGCTGTGAAACAATCATTCATTGTTATGAGAGTGTCTATTGTTTTATCGAGTTTGTTTTTGCTTGTCTAAAATCTAAAATTGTATGTTTTCAAAACATGTTGTGAAAGTGGTCCTCTAAACATTAATCTTTCTCTTTATACAATAATGGTTGCAAATAAGCATGCGTACCGCCTATTGAGAGTGGTTACCGAAGTCTCTGACGCAGGAGTTGGAGTACTTTTCTAATAAATACCCCATTCCAACATAACAAATAGTTATACATGTCTAGGATAGCTAACTCTAAGATCAGCTGACCTCAAAAAGAATTAAAAGCTTGTACGGTCGGTGTTATATGTCGGTGGTAGAGTGCATCGATCATCTTGCTTATATTTTTGATAATGAAACTCACAAGGCCACTATCTTTCGCTGGTTTAATGAATTCAAACGTTGTCATATTTCGCTCACTGACAAACCTCGCGAGGGTCGACCAAAATCAGCTGTTGTGCCAGAAAACTTCAATGCTGTGCGTGAATTGATAATGCAAGATCGACATGTGACATATTGTGGGATTGAGACATCTCTAGGTGTTGGTTTGAATTGCATAAGAACGATATTGCAGGAATATTTAGCCGTGAAAAAAATGTTTCACGTTGGATCCCGCATAATCAGACGATTGGTCAGAAATCAGCAGGGCTATGCGCAACATCAAGTAATTGCTCGTTTCTCGTACTGAGAGTCGACAAATGAGGTAGAAAAGACTAATTTCCTTGCATGACAAGCGATGTAGCCATGGTTAGCATAGATTTATTAATATAACAATTGATATCAATATGTAGTACCGATGTAAAGAAAGGATAGTATTGATAACAATCGAAACAAATAATGAATACAACTTATCGATTCAAATAATCGATATCATCAATGCAACTAAACAGTACAGATAATCAATCTAATCTATTCAACACATCGATACAAACAATCGATATTCTAGATTCAACTAATCTATACGTATTCTACTAATCAATACAAATAATTGACATAATCGATACAAGTAACCGATAAATTTAAGCGATACAAATAATCGATAAATTGATACAAATAGTTGATTAATCGATACCCATAATAGGTTTGATCGATATAAATAATCGATTGCATCGACACTGTTGATACCCCAAACTATTTTTGAAACACTTTTTTTTTTGGAAATACTTTTAAAAATTTTTTTGCAAAAAGGGAAAAAAAACTTGTAAGGACCGTTTTTTTTTAATTAAATATTTTTTTATAAAATTTACATTCATAAAATAGCGAAAATAGCGACGGCTCATAAATGCATAGCTTTGTCACTGCACTTAAAAGAAAATGTCTGCATTTTGACTCACCGCGACGTCTGTTTTTATGCTATTATAATGAATAATTGGTTTGTCGTTCACAAAAATGACCGATTAGTAGTTTCTCGCAAAGATCGAAACATCCCTTCTCAACCATGACGAAAATAAGGCACCATGGTAGGATCTGTCGACAAAATTGAATTTCACATACAAAATATTAGTCACGGCATTTGCTGCCATGTTAGGGACAGTAGACAAAATATAAAAATGACACAATTTGAATAGATAAATTTTTGTATATTCTTCTCGTGGGCACGCATGTTAGCCCCGCTGATCGTGTAAATTGGTCGAAAGAAATGCTAAAGAAATTCGATCGAGGATCGTCACATGCTGTATATAACCGTTACGCAGGTGATGAGTCACGGTCCACGGAAACCAAACAGCAGTTGACTGTGTGGGCATTTCAAAGTGAACCTAGCCCAACAAAAGTTGTTTGCGTTCGAAGCACTTCGAAAGCAATGGTCGCGTGTTTTTTTGGCAAAACAGGTCATGTGACAATAGTTCCTTTAGAAATGTAGAACGGTTCATTCAGAGTTGTAAACAATCATTTGTTTGCGAGAAGTCTTCGGCTAAAAAAGGTAAAATTGCATAAGACGGCGAATCATTCTTCACTATGAGAATGCGAGCATATAGGTTTAAAAAATCCGCCTATTTGACCAGTGAAATATTGAATTAATGGGTCATCGATCGTACAGTCCTGATTGGGCATCCAATGACTTATTTTTGTTCCCAATCAAGAATAAATTGGTCAAGGTTTCTTGACGCCAGAAGAAGCGGTTGATGCGTATATAACACGTGTTTTGGAGGTACTTTCGGAGTGTCATGGATGAATAATAAATGGCTTGAGCGAATGTAGAAGTCATTTTAGAAGTCATTCATCATGGAGAATACTTTGAAAAACAACAAATTACCGCGTTTTCCATACTAGTCGCAAAACTTACGGAGCAGCCCGTTGGTATACGTGTATACTCACCACCAATCAAAAAACTGCTCGAGCATTATTTAACTTTGATATCCGTATGGGTGAGTATACGCGACGGTATCAAACAATTCGAAAGGGCCCAAATCTGAAAATAAATTGTTGATATCAATAAAGACATATATCATTTTAATATCATGAGCAACCTTCTAAAAGCTATTCATGTACCCTAATGTTTTATGCTTGCTTGCTGATTCTTTACACATGAACCTAATTAATTTTATATTTAAACCCTAGGATAAATACGAGTAACATTTTCACCTTTGTAAAATAATACAAGTTTCGAAACAAAGGGGTGTGCATATATTATCCAGTAAGATTAATGATACGATCCTTCTGAATGGTTACCTTTAGTTCCAACATCGTCTACGCACATTTCTTGTTTATTTCAGGTATGTTATATAAGTATATATCTGTGAGATATATTCAGAAATAAAACAACTTAATTTATTTTGAAGCTATCAATGACTGATTTATAAATAACCGAAAATGTACATTAAAATAATCGATGACTCAAAATGAAGAATAATTCATTTTAATACTAATTTTAGCTTGACAAGTAATCGGTTTATTGAATGTTGTCTTTGGCTGAAGGCTACCGCTATGAAATCTGTTGTCTTGTTATTGAGTCAAGAATTATTAATTTAAACAGAAAATTCTACTATAGAACATAATAAATTAATACATTTATCCTCAAAATGTCACTTAAAAACTTCGCCAATGTAATCAGCTGGTATATTTAATTTACTTTGGCATGTCATTGGTAGTAAAATATTTTTAAAGTACTTGTCCAATTTGACTAGAGATTTTAATCAGATTTTTCATTTATATAGTTTTGAAGTCGCATCACGATGGACAGAACAAATTCGATTACCATTTACTTTTTCTGCTGAAGAGTTTAGCTTCAATTTGTGTAAATTAATCTTCTAAGACGGACTGTCCCCTACTATGAGTGTTAAAATCTCACTGAACTCACTTCAGTCTGAATACGCAATACGCAACCAAAAAAGGACCATGAGGTAAAATTATTTTTGTGTGATTTACAACTTGCCAGAATACCAGCGTCTCTGCCGTGCTTGCACTGCAGTGGCACATGCTGAGGCAGGGTCCTGATTGGCCCACTACTTCTTTGTTAGTTTTTATTCCCTGTATTGTTTCTTTGCATTACGTACCCTCTAGTCTACGCTAAAATTGTGTTTGGGTCAATAAATGGTTTTTCTTTCTTTCTTTCAACCTGGAGTTACGTAGTTTAGGTACTACGTAACTCCAACTAAAATCCAACCTGGAAGTCTAAACTGAAAATAAAATTAGTGTTTACTAGCTTTGTATTACTTAGGATGAATTCAAAGATTTATGCCATATGAAATACACACATCAACATGGTCTAGGGATATTTCAATTAAACCTAAATAACTAAAATTCTATTAATTTTTTGCTAAGACACCTACACAATAAAATAAACCTTGTTTAATAGCCTATCTAATCTGATAAATAAACTTTTAGATAAAGTTAAATTTAAAAAAAACTTAGAAGCAGAGGAAAAACTCAGAAATTTCAATCTTAACTTTATTTTTGAAACATCAAAACCTAAACAAAACAACTATTTTTTTCATAAAAATTGTTGAAAACTTAAAATTAATAATCCGTGGATCCACCTAAGACTCTCCTGACACATCTGCAGCGGTTCTGCATACTCAAAACAAGGGTGTCAATATCCTGTTGTGGAATACTGTCCCAAGTCCTGCTAAGATGCAAGAAAAACTGGTTTTCATGCACAATATCTTCAGGGAAATTCCTAAGAGCTCTTCTCTGAAGCATATCCTAGGCATTCTCAATAGGATTGAAAAGTTTTATATATCCCTAGACCATGTTGTTGTGTGTAACGCTTCCAGATTGCAACTCCTGATTCTCCAAAGGAGATCATTTATTTTCGGTCCTTGCAGAGCCTAACCGCATTTTATTGGTACTAAGCAAGTCAAAGCTCAGGTATCTCAAAACAGTACTCTAATCGAGATCCCATAGTAGGGGCGATAAGTTCCAAACTTTACAAGTCAATTAACCCACGGCAACTGCGAGGGATTCCGGTGGCTTTAATTAACTCGCTCGTGCAAGCGTTCAATGGGTAACTGGCAGGAGACAGCCCTGACAGATGCCCATTCACAGAAACAGGTGCCTGGCCCGACCGCGAACTCGTGCAAGTGCTGGAACTATTTTCGTCAAACGTCAAAGTTCGATAGGTCAATTCTAACGTTACTTGAACTTAGCCAATTGTACAGTCAAAAGCATAAATATCTATACGTTTTCAAGGCTTCAAAAACATCTGAACAAAACCTCCTCCTCCAAAAATTAGCCTAAAATATTTATAGCGAAATTTCGTTCTGACTTGTTTACTTGCATAGACGTTAGTGGCCATTGTTTTCCTCAGACATTTTTGAAGCGAGCGAATGCTTTCTTTTTCTGTCTCTGTTTACACAAAGAATTTGAGAGAGGGGATAGAATGAGCATTCGCTCGCTTGGTGTAAACGTACCGTTAAAAACGTACAGATATTTAGGCTATTGACTGTACTTGAATATGGATCAGTACGTCTACCACGAGTTGCCACTTTAACGTCATCGTTCACGTAAAAAAAAATATTGGGATGACACATAACATGACATGACAATGTCAAATCCCAATACATTTTTTTACGCGAACGATTACGTAAATTTAAAGTGGCAACTCGTGGTAGACGTACTGAGTGACACTTTAAGAAAAGATAAAATAGGAGGCAAAAAAGTAGAGAAAAAAAAGGGAAGGCCAACAATACCAGAAAGCGACGTCATAAACTTGAAATAAAATGAATTGACATACAAAAATCTAAAAAAATTAAGTACGCTTCGGTGGCCGAGTGGTACGATGACTCGGCTTGAAATTCGGAAGGCCGGGTTCGAATCCAAGGTCGGGCAAGGTGTGTTTTCGGATTTTTTGATCACCAGCTCGCATTTGGCAAACCTGGTAATCAAGCCTGCCTAGCAGTTAGACAGAATTGGATTGGATAATTATTATTGCTTGCCTTGTTTAAGCTGACGTGTTCAAATCTCTACTCAAACAGAGATCAATTCTCCTTCTTTCGTGTCAACAGCAACATTAAATTTCATTTGACCAGTATTCTGCCACCTTAATAGCCTCAGCATAGGCACATATAAGGTCATCGTGTGAGCAGCTGTTCGGACACGAGGGGCAAGACAAAAGGTGATCCATAGTCTGCGGGGATGCACCGCATTCGCACATATTCTTTGCACCCCCGATGTATACCCATCTGAAAAGATTGTCCTTGCAGCGACCGACCCGTGTCCGTAGTCTGTTCAAGGTTTTCCAGGTCGGTCGCGTCAAATCATAGCCAGGCGGTAGACATTCCGAAGGTGCAACGAACGTAGCACAAGGTTGCGTTGCACGCCACAAACCGATTCTATCTTGCGTTGCGATGGGGTGCCAGATAAAGGGCGGACAGACTTCATAAAACTCCGTCGACTTTTCGGTCTTTGCGGCACGGCAGAGAAGCCGAAAATGGGGTGACGAGGGTCTTGTTCCACTTTGGATCTTTCTATGGAGTTAGCAACTGTTCCGCGAACTTGTGGTGGCGCAATTCCGGCCAGCGGATACAGCATATTAACCGGCGTCGGCTTTAGGCAGCCCGTAATAATCAGAGATCAATTCTCAAGTAGTCATGATATTGCTTTCGAGGAAAGTGGCTAGAGCCATGACCGCAATCTCTTAGAACTGTGTTAGAACTATCATACCACAAAGACTGAATGTTAAAAGGTTGAGGTTAGATTTTTTGTGCCTTTTTAAAGGAGAACATGGCCAAGATCGTCTGACTCCAAACTATAATTTATCTCTCTATTAACGTCTGCAGAATACTATATGTATAAAAACACATTTAAACGTCCAAAATTAGGTAGTCGCCAATTATTTGCTAAATTTAAAAAATGCGCTTTTCTGAATTATTGTTAAGAAACGTAAAAAGTTTGTACACAGTTAAAGTTATAATTAAAAAAATAATAGTTCAGACGATAATAGAGAGATAAATTTTACTTAAATTTGAATTCAGCTATTTAATCACGAAAATCTTCAAACGCTCTTCAGAGCTACTTCTGCAACTGAAAAGTTTTTAGACTGGTACTATTTGGCAGATAAACAATGGGATGAAACGTCAAATACGCCGCGCAGAAGTTGAGTTTGCATGACGTACCTAATGGTCACATGACTGAAAATTAGAGATCATAATACCAAAATGTCAGTACACTCAATTCACGGACAAAATGCGAGCCAATTTGAGAGTCGTAATATGGCTCCTGACCTTTATTTCCAAAAATCCGAAAATGTTGCCCGACCTGTACCTACGTGTGTACTTAAAATATTTAAGTAAGTTGCTTGAAATCCGAAGGACCTGAGTTCGAAACCAAGTATGTCTACCACAAGCTGCCACTTTCAATTTACGTTATCGTTCGCATAAAAAAATGTATTGGGATTTGACATTGTTATGTTATATCATGTCAAACCCCAATACAAAAGTACATACTCAAACAGATAATAACAGCAAGACATAGAAGGAGCACAAGTGCTCATCACATATTTATGTGTGTTCTGCGTGAGAATCGAACCAGGCATAACCACTACTCAATGCGCCAACGAAGCAGAAATACACGAATAATGCCTTCCTGATTAAAATGCCTTCAATATGTATTTAAATACTTAAGAAAATAACCGATGATATTGAATTACCCAGTTTATTAATTACCAATAGATCCGCCATGCTCCCGGTGGTTGTATAATAAACATGATCTTTGTTTCCGAATATGTGTTTATTAGTTAAATTGGAGTTAGTTTGCTTCCTTGTTAGTGGTTATAAATTTATCACTAAGTTGACAAACTACGCAGGATATTGTCTGTTACAAAACAACTGGTAATTAACTACCTAATTTAATGATTTTTTGAACTAAACTGGGATCTGATTCTTTTTTATCTTTTATCTATTTTTTAATTACTATTTACGAAACGTCGAATTCACACGTGAAACAAATGGACCTATTTGATGATTTAAGAAAAAATGCGCGAGGAAATAGATTATTTCTTAAGACTTACAATAACCAATAACCACAAAATCTTCGCAAGTTAGTAGTTCCTAATGTAGTAATATCCTCATTGCGTCTATAAAACTAAAATTTAGTTTAAAGGTGCAATGCAAATACCCACTCAATTTTACTGAGTACGAATTGATATTTAAACTGTGACTCAGAAAATATGACACACTCAGTAGGTAATGTAGTACCTAACCGCCCTACATTTAAATTATGTCAATCCTTTGCAGGGCATCCACGAGGATTCAAAGACCGCCAAGGGTCACCACGACAAAGAAGACCACCTCGGCCAGTACCACGACCACGGCGGCCACGACAAAAATCATCACGAAGAATCTGGCCACTACGGGGACCATGAACATGAAGAGCATGGGAAAAAACACGCCAAGGTATTTAAATGACAGGGTAATGACGAAAGATGACAAGGTAATGACTTGAGTTACTAACAAGAGCGATAGGTGAAACTTGACAGGATCTAACGACAATTTGTAACTGACAATAACTTGCGAAAGGATAATGAAAATGTATGCCAGAGGTTACAACAATTGATTACTTACAATTTTACACTTGAGAGTTATAAAAATTACATAAACAAAAAAACAGGAGTGGCCTAATGTTTTTCTCTTATGTATTATGAAAATTTGATTACTGTGACAGGTACTCCATTGAGGTTTCGATCAGACAGATAATAATGACTGATCAGAAAATGACCGTGGCGTAGGCTTACGCTCATAAATATATCCCGAATGGGGTAATCAGAAGCAAGTGTTGTCATGATGATGAATGGAACACCATGAAATCCACACTTTATGCCCTATGTCGCTGGACATGTGAGCACACTTTCTTTTATTGGCAAAAACCTAGAAGAGCCAGGTTAGTGAATGAAGGATCTGACGATAATGTTAATATTAATACTGTAAACTGAATTTACAGTATTCGTCTGTTGTCATCATTATTTGTCTGTTGTCATCATTATTTTGTCCAACATAGGTTATCATTATTGCTATTTTTTTGACAAAATCATCATGATCGGTCAGATTTCACGATTGACTTGACGATATTAGTATTAAAAATGACAAGATACGAACTGTTTTGACAAGATAATGACAAAAGCGAAGGTAAAGACGACTGGCGACTACGACTCAACTGATGATTTTCGAATTCAAACACAATTTTAACATCAGAACCACGTTCTTCGCCCATTTCTGTTATAGTACGAGGAGTCGGGCAAACACTCCAAAGGGCACAGCACGAAAGGCAGCCACGACATCCACAAAAAAGAAGAATATGAGAAGAAAGTCGAGTTCTTCGAAGAAGAAGGAGATTCCGGCGAAGAAGAAAAACACCAAGGTTACCACAACGAACGCGGGCACAAGAAGGTAAGAGTCCCATTGCGACCTGACCTGACCTGATAAGGATGATCGGTTTCTGCCACGCGATTCTTTAGAGTCGCTGCTGGTTGCTGCTAAATGACATTTTATTTCAGATAAAACTGACATACAATTGACTGACGCACCTACACGTCACTGTTATCTGTTTACAACATAAATCGAAATCGAATAATGAATCGAAATGTAAATTTATGTGTAAGTCTTAAAGAGAAGTGTAATTGTTATTTTTAATCTAATTTCGTTTGTTTTGTAATTTTATAATTTACATTCATATTATTTAAATTGCCATACCCTGTCAGGGTTCATGTTAGGTACTACATATTTTTTTAACATTAATTTAACTTTATTCATTAATATTTGTTTTTTTTCTATAACTGACTTATAGTTTGGGGTCAGGTTATGTGTTTAAATAACTTTTGAACATTCATGAAAATTTAAATAATTTCTTAAGATAAAAGACCTTCGTAATTCTGAAATTGATTACCCGCTTACGTTTGCAATACTACCAAATTAATTTCGACAAAAACATCTCTTGACTTTCGATCTTTTTCATCGAGATCACGAGGCCTTCACCCGATTTAATCAGAGAATCGGTTGCGTTTAGATGTAAATCGATTCATCGATTTCGTTCAGGTGAGCCTGATTAGTATTACAATAAAGCGTTTGACAGATTTCTGTGTGTTAAGTAATTTGCTTTTTAGTTAAATTTTACGGGTATGTTGGCGTGTAATTGGCCAATGAGACAAGTAGCAGCTTTCTAACATGGCACCAATCGTCTCGTGTTATCGACTGATTGCTAGTCAGTGTCATTTTCAGTTATAAAAACCAGTCGCTGACGACCTAAGAAAGGCAGAGCTCGGCTATCCATGTTAGAGGCCGATATGTAAGAAAATGTTTCAATCTTAGTATTAAGTGTCATCTAACTTATTGGCTACAGCGCTATGGATATGTGGACTTACAAGTCAATACAAGAAACCTACACTTAAATACATAAAAAAATGTTCAAATCATGAAAACTAAGTTTAAACATATTTTTAAAGCACTAACGCTCAGACAGACAGACACATCAAACATTAATGTCCATCACTAGGATGTCTTTCTTAGGTGGGAATAGAACCCACGACTTGTAGTGAATTCCTACTAAAACTAGATCGGTTCAAAATTAATTAAATCAGTATATCGTTTCGACGCTATTGCCCATATAATATCTCGCTATTGTGTTGTTAACCTGCTAAACCCAAAAAGCAAAGACAGTGAATTATCTTTAGAAACAATCATTACTTAACAAAAAGTCTAGACTATGAATCGTGTAGGTATTGCAATTTTTTTCTTTATTTATCACAAAAACGGACTGAATTTGATTGGAATCAGTTTAAGCCACTCACGACGACCAATGACTTTGAAAAAAATTGGTATTGTAAGTTTTTTGTTTCGGCTCCGGTCAAAAAAATGTCGTCACGTGAATGATTGTCCTGGATGGGGATCGAACCTACTACTTTCAAACTCAAACTCAAATAACTTTATTCAAATAGACTGTATCAGTACTTTCAAATCGTCAAATTTACAGCAAAATATACTAAATAATAGACATAAATACCATAATAATATGGATATGTAAATAAACAGTATACAGACATAATGCGACTCTACCACCGCGTCGGAGTTGTTTCTTGCTGAGAAGACCCGGCGAGCTCTTTTCAGCACTAAAATGCAAAAAAAAAACTAAATAAAATACAGAAACAGGTTTTTTTGTTTGTGGCGATAGAACCCTTTATATTACGACCTCTTACCATCATTATGAGGAAAAAAATATTAAAATTGTTCCTAAACCCTACGTAAAAACCAGCGTGGCCGCCATTTCAAAATACTAGCTAGTCAGTTCATAAGCATTATAAAATACAAAACCAGCCAACAAAGATTACCGCGAGCTTAATACTCGTACCATAATAACGATAATTCAAAACAATTTCATTAGTAAGCTATATTAAAAAGCCTGATTACTGCTGCTTAGGAGAAGTTAGTGCTAGTGTTGCTGAACTTATCGATGAAATAAGTTAATAAATATCGATGGTCTATCGTTACTGTCGGAACCTTGCGTTTTATTTATTTCAACGATCATTCTTTAAAATCACTGAGACTATTAGGAAAAACTATCTATATACATTTTTCTATAATATTATTACTCTAGAATAGATAGAAATAGACAGATTTTTCGTAGATTGATTTTGTTTATCCGCTGTCCGCCAGCTTCTTCGCCCGTGTCTTTCCCCTCAAAATATAGCCTAAATAAAAAATTGCCCTTGTCACTCCCTGATAATGTAGCTTCATAATGGTTAAAGAATTTTTCAAATCGGTTCAGTGTTTTTGGGCCTAATTCAATACTAACAAACAAACAAACAAAAAATCAAACAAAGCTTTTCTCTTTATAATATTAGTATAGAATACGTAGGCAAGTGTTGTTTTAGTGATTATAGATAAATTGTTTTTCTGCAGTAACCGTGTCAATAGTATTTGATTTCAGTACTGGCGATAACAAATAGTTAGTAAGTATAATATATAAAAAAATCAAGGTTACAAAAGTCTCAATGGACTATCGATACAT
Organism: Udea olivalis; assembly: GCA_947369235.1. NCBI lineage: Eukaryota > Metazoa > Arthropoda > Insecta > Lepidoptera > Crambidae > Udea > Udea olivalis. The sequence goes on from OX376355.1 coordinate 17,751,159, forward strand.
TTCTTTATAGCATGCAACACTAGTTAGCACCGCCTTCAGACTGTTAGTTTCTTCAGGGTTTAATTAGTTTGTTACCTAGTTAAAGAGGCTTTATGAACTTTTTAAACTGCAATGAAGTGGGATATATATCTGGGATTACTCTTATTAGATCTAAAAATGTAGCAAGAGTGAGGCAATCCTTATAGTTTACAAACAATGAGATCTCGTACTTATACACTTTGACTTGAATATTTGTAGAGCGAATTTTTGTAGGCATATCGGATGATTAAATAAATAAATAAAAATGCGTTTATTGCTTTCAGAGGTACAAACATCATGATGAACATAAAAAATAAAACACAGAAGGAAAAAAAATCGAAGGTGGCTCAGCTTGTGCTGACCTAGGATCTGGATCCTAGGTAGCGCTGTGTTTTAGCCACTTCCATTTCTCTGTGGGTGTTAAACGAGAATTAGTAAATTAGGGCTTAGAAAAATGCAAAATACATTTTTAAAAAAAACTTAAACAGTTCTCTCGTGCGTTTGTGAGTCTGGGTGTGTGTGTGTGTGTGAGTGCCTGTGTATGTTTGTGGCTGTCAAAAAAAAATGATTAGACATTAGACATCAGACAGACTTACAAAAACGATATGGCATAATCAGTAGGTTATGTAGAAACTATCTGAGTGAAAATGGAACATATTAAGTTAACTTTCATTGCAAGATCACCATGCAAATCAGTTCATGTCAGTATTTTTTGTATTACACCTTAAATTTTTTGTATTAAACCTTAAATTGAGCTCACATATTTTAATAACAGCTGAATAATTTGCTTTCAGAAATTATTCAGCTGTTATTAAAATATGTAAGCTTACAAAATGAAATGAGTCAAATTAGGATAAAATATTTCATCTACGTTACATAGGTACTTAGTCATTTATTTAGATTAAACACTTCCGTAGCCGGAAAAGGTATCCTATTTACTCAACTGCGCATCAATAAAAAAATAATTTGAGATTTTTCGGAACTTTAAGTATTTCAAACACGTAATAATAAAGAATCCTATTAATAGCGATGTTTTTGTATGAAATAGCAATGTAATATATGTAGCACCTAACCTCGGATTTGCTTAAAAAGGCGGTGCCCATTATCCGTTAACTACCGGACTATTTGTTTATATTATTATACTTACCGACATTTTAATTTCTTATGTAAGTGACTTTTAAATAGAAATAAATATTCTTTAAATTAAAAATGTAACCATACCAATGAAATGTATAAAGTATTATCCATTATAAAAACAGCACCCTGATTAACACCACCAGATAAATCGTATGGCACACTCACTAGGGGAAGTACAAATTACAATGTTTCAATGAACTTCTATTTTTTGATTTGTAAACAAAAAAAACGTCCCACTGATTTTGTTCGGAAACCATTGAATAATAAAAGGTAATCACCAGGTCTACAAAATTATTTTCATTGATTGCAGGGTGGCAACTTCAAGAAGGGTGACCTCAAAGGTGGCCACCACGAACACCACAAAGGGGACTCCGGCCACTTCCAAAAAGGTGGCTTCACGAAAGGGCACAAGGTACGAGTAATGGACCTATAGACTTTTTAATAACACATAATGATGCCACAAATATTTAGCCATTGCAGCTAACTAGATAAGATGGAGGTACCTTTAGTGCTCCGTTTAAATTTTCAAGAGAGCGTCGTGGCCTAGTGGTTCAGCACCCGAACTCGAATCGTCGATCGTGTGGTTCCGAGTTCAAATCTGGCCGAAACTAAAATCTTTGTGTTCATTGTTAAATATCCGACTTTCTCTCCGGTGATGGAAAACATCGATAAAAAAAACTAATCAACCCGGATAACGGCGGAAGGCTCACCACCTACCACGTTGGGTTCTAGTACCATTGGTGAAAAGTGGGCTTCTGAGTGTTTAGTTCACCATGACGACACAGTCACTTGCCTCTGACTAACCCGTTTGGGATAAAGTCGTGATGGTATGTATGTATTTCAATTTTCTGTATTTAAAACTCCGAAAAATGGCAATTTCTTTTCAAAAAAAGTCAAAACAATTTCCATTCGTAACAATCAAGTAACAAATCACAAGCGCCTTTCTTTCTTCTCTTTTTTCTTCTATTCTTATGCCAAGAATAATCTACCCCTTCTATTAATGATAAGCCTTGTAGTTTTTCAACATTGCATAGTCTTCTAATCCCTTGAGATGCCTGATTGGTGATGGCTATTTAGGTTGTTACTTTTTTGCAAATTCAGATACGAATAATTAAAAAGAAAATTTTCCTCTGACAAGTTAAAGAGGAAATTGTATTCTTCTAAATGTGAATTTTATCAAAGCCTTTGTAGAATTTTCGAGGCTTGACTAATTGCTTTCTACCTCATAACACAGCATGAATATGTAAAGAAATATTCCTTTTTTTTTAAAAAAAATAGACCTTCTAACATAGTTATTTATACAATTTAAATAAAGGATAAAAGAGTCTATTGCTTTGTTTATTTTAGCATGTTACAATGCTTGTTTTTGTTTTTCTTGTTTTGTTGTATAATAGGTTGGGGAAAAAGTTTCTTCGCATTTTTTGAGAAAATTCAAAACACTTTTTAATATAGTTTATTTACATTTAACTAAAGTACGTAGGTGCCACTTTGTTTGATTACATTTTGCCATCTTGTAGGTAGGGACATGATCCCATTTCTATAGGAATTTTGAGGCTTCTGATCAAAATACCGCGACAAGTGGTTTTGGCAGTCCTCTCGTGATGTTAACCTGACACTACCGAAAGAATTCTGAAGAGACCGAAACAGGTGGAAATCTGAAGGTGCAAGGTCAGGCTCAGGACTACACGGCGGATGCATTAACACTTCCCAGCCAAACTCTCTTAATTTTTGCTGAGTAGCTAGAGATGTGTGAGGTCTAGCGTTATCATGATGAAAAAACACCCCTTCTGTTGATTAATTCCGGCCGCTTTCTCTCACCTTCTTTCTTTAATCTCATCAGTTGTTCGCAATAGAGTTCAGAATCGATGGTCCTGCCTGTGGTAACAGCTCATAATTAATAATGCACTTCCAATCCCACCACACACACAGCAACACCTTGTTGCGAGTTAAACCGGGTTTCGCCACAGTCTGTGAAGCCTGACCGGCCTTTGACCACGACCTTTTTCGCACGTTCTTGTCGTACGTGATCTACTTTTCATCACCAGTTATCAGCTTCTTCAAAATGGTTCGGTTTCATTACGTCGTAATAAAGAATCACAAATGAGTACACGGTTCATTAGGTTTCTTTCAGTGAGCTTGTAAGGTACCCAAATATCGAGCTTTTTTGTGTACCCAGCTTTTTTTTCAAATGCGCCAAAACTGTTTTGTGGTCTATTCCCAGTTTTTAGCTAAGCTACGTCGTAACTACTGATATGCCGATATTGTTCCACCTTTTCAAAAATGGCATCCATTTTATCCGTAATAGGGCGACCAGAGCGACGTGCATCTTTGACATCAAATTTTCCGGATTGAAAACGCTTAAACCAAATTTGTGCTACTCTCACAGACACTCCACTAGGTCTATAAACATCGCAATTTTTTTTCGCGTCTTGCGTTGCATTTTCACCTTTTTTTATATTAAAATTTAAAAATCGATCGAATTTCTCCGAAAATCACACAATTACCTAATTTGAATTTGGAATTAGCCAGATACAAATAGTATAGCCAGAAAGATTTTATTACAAGTTCAAACATACTTTAAGCGAAAAGACTTTTCCCAAACCTAATATTCTATAAAGACTCGTTCGGTCCAGTAAGATTTCGGTAGCTCAGTGGTTAGAGCAGCCACCCGGATTGTGGAAGACGCGGGTTCGAATCCTGCCTGATTTCTCCAAGGTCCGAAATTCGATTTTTTCTAGTTTTTCTATCTTTAGATGTAAAGGGTATTTTATACGAAACTCAAATGCAGTGAATCTGAGCAGAAGAGCAAAGTAATATTTACGCACTTTGTCTCTTGGCATGTACATCCATCTGTGCTATAGTATTTTAGCAAAAGTGTAACGCTCACACCACACTAAATCAATTTTCAAACATCACTCGTAACTACTGTAGCTTTGAACTCAATAATGCCTTTTCAACTTTTTTCTTAAGAAGCAGAAATACAATATTCAGTCCGATATGAGTCACGCTTTCTGCAATCCCTGTTTTCCTTACACTGTCAACAGCGTATTAGAGCAGGAATTATAGGAAATAAATTTAACCTAGTTAATTTTTACTATGTAGGTACTCAGTTAGTGTCTGAAGACCAAAGTCTTGGAACAGTGCGTGTTGCCAACGTGGTCTCTAACTGTTAGCCTCCTAAATAGGCTTAGAGTCACTCAGCGAGCTATAGAAAGAGCAATGTTTGGTGTTTCTCTGCGAGATCGAATCAGAAATGAGGAGATCCGTAAAAGAACTAAGGTAACCGACATAGCTAAACGGGTTAGCTAGCTGAAGTGGCAGTGGGCAGGACATATTGCTCGAAGGACTGATGGCCGATGGGGCAGAAAAGTGCTCGAGTGGAGACCGCGTATCGGCAGGCGCAGCGTAGGACGGCCCCCCGCGAGATGGATGGACGATCTGGTCAAGTCCGCGGGGAATCGCTGGATGCAGGCCGCTTCTAATTAGGATAGGTGGAAATCATTGGGGGAGGCCTGTGTTCAGCAGTGGACGTCCTATGGCTGATATGATGAGATGATGACTCAGTTAACATTGAGAGTCGTTCGAAAATCTGTTACCAGAAGTCTGCTACCAGTTCCAGGCACGAGAAACTAATAAATAAATAAATAAATAAATAATAAATAAATATCTGGGACAATTCACACCAAGATCATCTGACCCCAAACTAAGCAGAGCTTGTAATATGGGCGTCAGAGACTGATAAACATACTTAAATATTTCTAAATACATACTTAAATAGATAATAACACCCAGACACACAACAAATACAAATGTTCGTCACACAAATATTTGTCATGTGTGGGGATCGAACCCACGACCTCCGGCGCTAAAGGCAGGATCGCTGCCATTGCGCCAACAGGCCAGTCGTCAAACTAAGTGTAGGGTGTAATTTTTAGCTCCATGGACTTTCGTGGGCGTAACTCACGGTATGAATACAGAAACTTGAGGATCTAAAATGTGGTCACTTACATCATAAAATAGTGGTGCTCTTATGAAGCTTAAGCTTGTAATAGGGAAACATAAACCCCGAGAGTTAAGGACCACAATGAATTGGTGTTTTTTTTATACAACGTCTTTGGCAAACACGCACGCGGATTGCCTAATAGTAAGCGGTTACCGCTGCCTATTGACGCGAGCAACAACAGTACGTCTACCACTAATTGCCCTTGCCCTTGTACTTTAAATTTACATTATCGTTTGCGTAAAAAAATATATTGGGATTTGACATTGACATGTCAAAACATTGTCATGTCAAATCCCAATACAAATTTTTACGCGAACGATGATGTAAATTTAAAGTGGCAACTCGCGGTAGACGTACTGGGCATCACTCAGGCATTGCCAACCCTGCAGAAACCATTTTGAACCCCTCTTCAAGAACTCCATACAATAGCTCATTGGGAAATCCTCGGCAGGGAGCTCATTCCACAATTTAAACATCCTTGGAAGGCAGCATTCTGCTATTTTATGTTATATAATATTATGCCATTAATTAAATTGGACTGGACTGTTGGTGCGATGGCAGCAATCCTGCCTTTAGCACAGGAGGTCGTGGGTTCAATCCCCAGCCATGACAAACATTTGTGTTAGAAATATTTAGGTGTGTTTATCAGTCTCTGACACCCATAGTACAGAGGCGTTCACACGAACCTTTACAAAACCATTGCAAAATGGGTCTTATGTCAGGTGCGCCTATATAAAGGTTGATGTGAACGCCTCGGTACAAGCTCTGCTTAGTATGGGGTCCGAGGATCTTGGTGTAAATAGTATATTGTCACTGCGGACGGAGCTTAGGTTGCTTTGTCTTGGCTGCAGCCTGGGCTCAAGGTCGCTCGCCGATGCTGCGTTCGCTCTGTCATCATGACGCACACATACACAGCAACACACAACTACACTGCACATTAGGATTGTTTATCAATATTGTTCCGTGCATACAACTGTCCCTGCGCCCACTCAATGGGCCCGCTGAAAATCAGCGTCTGGGCTATCAGGCACAGTCATAAGCAGAGCACGGTCCAATTCATTTTACGGACGTCGCGTCACCGCTATCTGTTATTGTATTTTCTTTGTTGTGTTTTTGTTCATGTAAAATTGTTGTACTATGTAATGCGATGTCCTTAAAATAATAAATATTATCTTCCTTCCTTTTTTTCTAAATTGCCCCATAAAATCATCTACCATACCTATTTTCAGGAGCACCGCTCGGCCGGCGGCCACGACAGCCACGGGAAGCACCACCAAGCGAAGTTCCACAAGGACGCTGGTGCGGCGGGCAAGAAGTGGGTCTACCACCACGGCCACCCCGCCAAGACTGCTAATCTGGTGGTGATCGACCGCAGAGCAGACCAGTACTACCACGGACCCCAGTATTATGGTTAAGCTGAGAACTCCCCAAGGGCGGTTACAGACTCGCGTCGTAGTTCGTATAGGCACTTACATTTCGCGCTCCAAAAAACAAACGTGCGTACAAGGGCTTATTCGCTCGAACCAGTAGTGGTGAGTCAGTATCTCTATGGATTATACGAGCCTATAAGCGCGTCATTGCAAGTACGAGTTACGGGTGTGGCAAACAGCGCGCCCTTACGCGCCTACATGCCTTAGAACGAGCTTATACGCGCATATTAAACGCTAACCTGTAACCGCTCTAATACTGGAACGGCTCTTTATGTGTTGTCCCACATTGCCTCTAGCCGCCGCTACGAGCTGGAGACGTTTATCATTTAGTTTGGTATCGGCGCAAACTTAGCGCTCTAGTCCGAGCCACAAGCTACTTACGCCCGCGTTTAAAGTCGTATTTTTAAATAGACGGAGCAAACTGACGTTAACCCGATTTTCTGATATGGTCAAACAAAAAAACTGTCGAGGCAAAGTGAGTCAATGGAACAATTATATTATAATTATTTAACACTAGCTTTCCGCCCGCGGCTTCACCCGCGTGAACGTTAGTTCAAATCGAATATATGCGTATAGCAATCAGGGATGATGTAGCTTATTAACAATTAAAGAATTTTTGAAATCGGTTCGGTAGTTTCGGAGATTATGCCTCAAACATACAAACTCACAAACGCTTAAATCTTTATAATATTAGTATAGATAAATAACACTTAAAATATTTATCTATAAAAATACTTATAGCACGAGTACCATCGGTAGCGTAGAAAGCGGCTAGAACAGTCGGCCGATATCAAGTCCCGGACTTTGGCAACATGATTTCACAGTGACAATAGCAGCTGTCAGTTTACTCCGTCTAATTAAAAATGCGACTTTAGTGGCCCACCTCCCGCGCACTATCGGCCACACTCGCTGGCCTCTTGCGTTTTACTGGCGGAGTCTAGTGGCTTCACCTGACTAACGGTCTAGTAGCCTAGCTCAACCACTATTCGCCACGTTTAGTGGCCAAGACTAGTGGCTCAGTATGCGGCAGCACTTAAAGATGCTACTAATTTCAGCTTTTAGACATACTTAACTTTGATTGTTTATTTGGGTGGTAGTATCTGCAAAATTTAGACCAATTTAGGTATTAATAATAATATGACATAACTGCAATGTGTTTTTAATCAGATTTCGTTTCAGCAGCAGTTTCAGTATTAGTTTACATGAAACGTTTGCTTCTTAGATATAAAAGCTCAACTTGGTTTTTTATTCAGTGTGGCTAAGACAGATATAAAAATACCTATCATTAGACGCCATCATGCTGTTGACCTACACCGACAAAAAAAGGTCAGAAGGACAATTGGCAAAAAATACGAGGAGCCCTCTTTTTACGCAAAGGGACTTTGGGGTCTCATAACGTCTCTCAATTTAATACAACTGTTTCTACTTATACTGTGTGATTATTATACATTGAAGGTGTGTGGGTTGTGCTTGTAAATAATGTCTTAGGGAAAAAAGAATTGACCTTCACATCAAAGTCAAGGGGAAATCTTTAAAATATTGTCATTTTGTGGTGAAATTGTTATTTCTTACTGTGGCTTTATTTTATTCCGATAGTAACTATTGTTAAACTATCATTGGGCTAAATCGTATCTTAAGTGTTGTTTTGTAACAAAATGTTATCGATTTGTAAATATTTTCTGTAAATAGTTTTGTGTAATGTAAATAAATTGGTTTTTAGTATTTTTTTCACGTTTTTTCTATTTTTTTTAAATAAATGTTTTATACTATAAGTAGTGCTTTTTATTCTTTAATAAAATATCAATAATGTAGGTTTTATGTTCTGAAAGTCATCAGTAGTTTTTGCCTCACAGCTACAAAATACGAGGTTTAATAATAAATAATAATAATCGTTTATTTCAGGCAATAAAAAGCCCATAATATAACAAAAATAGAAAATAATTAAATAATAATTTGTAAAAGGAACATTTCAAAACGGTATACCTAAGCTACAAATTATTTTCAATTATTTAAAGGGGTTGTCCAGGCACCCAGATAATGTCTGAAGGATCTCATTGCCAGATTCACGGACACGTGACCAGAAACCAGCAACACGCGATCTAATTATTGCAAAATAATCAGGAACTCCGGCTTCAGCGAACATGGTTGATGCACTGCAGTACCTCGGCAAACGCATTAGTATCCGGAATACATTATTATACTGGACTGGACTGGACAGCTGACAAGTATAGGAACATTGACAAAATGCTCTAAACAACGTCAACTTGACCTCCTTACCTACTGCAGCGCGCAAATCTGCTCGCAATCATGTTCGCTCTTATAACCAGAGATCTACGCTCTCGCTCTACGTCTAAGTCATCCCGGAGATCCTCAGTCAGTAAGTGTCCTGGGTACCTAAACTGGTCCACCCTATCCACCAAGGCACCGTCCAAGAACATTCTCCGGCCTTTGCCTCGGTGAGTTTTTGCCAGAGCAAATCGTAGTTTACCAGGTCAAAAGCCCGACTTAAGTCGGTTAGGGTGCGTGTCATATACAACATTTAAACATTTTAGCTATAAATATACTCGTAAATTAAGCTGTTTGACAATTCAGTTTAATTTCTTTTAATTTTGATACTACAAACGCAATCGGCCTTTCGCCCTGTTTTATTAGCCGTTCTACAATTTAATGTTCTACAGAAAAAACTATAATGAATCTTTACCTCAGAGTACCTACCTAATATTTAAGCACAATAAAGTACACATTTCATTGGTTAATCTAAGTACTATATGTAGAGTCCACCACCTAGCACCGTTAATCCCCTCTTGAAATATTATGTTCTCACGAAAACAATACGTTACCCATACTACTTTCATTATACTTTGCATGGCATAAATAATTTCTAGTAGGCAGTAAATAATGATACCGAACGATAGCTGATTATTGGGGGATAGTGAAGTGGGAGATAAGGGTTTTATAGTATGGCGATAATATTGCAATGTTTATCGTATTTATAATGCCATTTTTCATTTCAGTTATGGGCTTCAGCATTATTTTTAATTAAGTGGTGCTTATCTACGCTCTTTTGAGTGATTTACCTTGGTGAAAGGTAAGAGTTAATTTTTGACATTTGACGTCATGTTTGGCGTAGTGTCACAAATTGCGCATGCGGCGCGGCACCCCGGACAGATAGACGCTTAGAACAAACCGCCGTTTTGATCACGCACACAGACTCATTGTGAGTTTATGGGCGATACGAGTACCTACCGGTGAGAATCGGTCACGAGAATAATCGCGTTTTCTTTTTGTCGAACTTGGTGCTTCCCATGATGAATTTTGTTTTTCGCGGGTTCTGTCAAGTAGGGATAACCTACCTTCTTCATTATAAAAATTCACAGCGAATATAGTAGAAACCCTAGGCGGTCAGGCAAGTGTAGGTAATTATACTGGGAAAAGGCGAGAGCGGTCCTTCTGTTAGATCTTTATTTTGTAGTAGTGCGCTGTAGACCCGTTTCTCGCCTTGGCTTGCGTAGTATGGTTCGATTCCCGGTGCTGGAAGACGCCCTTGGCTTAAATACTTGTCATTTAGGGAGGACAGCAGGTTAACCTTTACGAAACCCACATGTTGACATTCAAAGCTTGATGACACCTTGAAGTTGTTGTATGTACCTCTTAAGACGAGGATATTTAAGCCTTACTTGGACACCGTGACAACATCGACAATAGGTACGTTTGTCTGGCTCAAAAGAAGTTAGACTGACTTTAAATCTCCAAAAACTAGTATCACATTCTCGTATATGTCACAGTGTCGTCGTGTTAACAATATCTTAGTATTGATCTTTATAATTTACATTAGATACGTTACGTTGGTCTGAACTAAATAATGCCAGACATAACCTTTTTCCAAATTCAAAAACAATCATTAATAGTAAGAACTGTAGCTTGTTACTTATACAGTTCCTTTTCTGGTTTTCCTGACTTATACGTGTTCCAGCAGTCATAATTTTGCTCAAGATCTTTAGAACTTTCTAGTACATTACTACAAAGTTATGCAGTTCTTGAGTTCTTGAGTACTTTGCACGACATCTCCGAAGAGCATGAAAGGCACAGGCAGATCATGGTAACGCGACACTAAACCGATAAACTGGACTACATTTCATGGGACGTTATATTCGAGAGTGAACCAACTAAACCAAAATGTCTTAATTTTCGAATAAATTTTATGATTTAATTAATGACAACAAAAGTCCATTCAGGAACATCCATGCTATAATTGATGATTAATCGAACTTACCTGAAGTGACGTTCTAGCATAATTATACGAAGGCTTCCTCTGAAGAGATAAGATTAGTTGTAGTAGCATGAGCCGTGTGGCCATTCATGCACTATAGTTGAGAAATACATAAAATACTAGCTTTCCGCCCGCGGCTTCGCCCGCGTGAACTTCATTTTTCTTTCCCGCTTTTCTGTTGAAATTTTTCCTGAATTTTCGTTGCTATAAACCTCACGGAGCCCGAAACCTTTCCAACGAATGCAAAACCGTGGAAATCGGTTCTTGCGTTCTGGAGTTATAGCGTCAGGAAGGAAAACCCGACTTATTTTTATATAATAGATTTAAAAAATCATATCGATTGTGCGATTTGTACACTGGTCGTCGCCATGCTTCATTTAGTTCCGAGTTCCTTTTTTACAATTGATTAGGGACTATGGAGGGTGCGAGCTAATCTCTTCAGACGAAGCCTTCGTATAATTATGATAGAACGTCAATTCAAGTAAGTTCGTTTAATCATCATTATGACTTTGCTTCGTCTTCGAGATTAGATTACTTGTAGATCATTAGCTTCATGGCTCTAAAGCCATGAAGTTTGTAAGAAAAAATTAAATAAAGCATGCTATAATTTAGTATGTCATTTTATAAATGATAATTGATAGTAAAATTCACACATACCAGTGAAAAAAAATACATTCCAAAGAATATTACTTCATTTAGATTTCTAAGAAATAGAAAAAAAAAGTACACAAGTGAAGGTATTTCTTATTGATTAAGAATGGACACTGCGAAATCATTACTATCATCTTCTGTGATCGAATTTTTTTAATAGAAACGAGCAAACACGCAGGATCAGTTTGACAACAATGCGATTTTTCAAATCAGATCAAGACTGATACCTAGTCTATAAGCGGAAGACGTTCAAGCGTGTCTCGTTGAGTGACCAGAGAATATCCGATATATTCTCTGGTAACTCAACGAGACTCTATTCCACTTTTACCTAAGACTTCCTTGATCCATCTGCTTTGGACTGAGAGCAAATTGGTTTGTATGGGCTTTTAAAACTAATAAATAAATGATCAGTATTTCCTACGGCACTGGTTTTATTTATGTAAATTAATAATGCGTCTGCTGGTCCTGTCCATGGTCCAATGTACTACACAATGTAAAGCAAATAAACGTTTGAGTTTGAATGCCTTTTTGGGGCAAAATTGTTATATCTATCGTGTCTTCGATAGTGTCAGTAACCCAGAGGGTTCTTCTTCAGGTATATTTTGTTCGTTGTTTTGCGTTAAAAAATTTTGCTCAAAACTTACCTTACTAGATGAACTCACCACTTTTAAGCATAACGCGTGAAGGTACCATCCTTACTAGACGAACTCAACCCTAATTCATATCACATGAAAATACCATCCTTACTAGATGAACTCAACTCATTTGAATAGTAGATACCAAGGTGATAATCTTTTTGACTACCCTCAAATGCCCTCAATGTATAAGCGTGAAGGCTACACTCTTTAACGAAGTGTGCTCAACACTTATTGTAACACACACTACCCGAAGATGAACTGAAGCGTTATTTACGCGAACGTTTTTTCACTCTCTTTTCTAACCTTCTAATTTTAAATACAAAATTTCGTGTTGATCGGCCGAACACTAGAACGCAAATGAAGCATGGCGACGACCAGTGTTGCGATATCGATATCGATATGATTTTTTAATAATTTCATGTATTTCTCAACTATAGTGTATGAATGGCCACACGGTTCGTGCTACAAGTAATCTAATCTCGAAGACGAAGCAAAGTATAATAAAACCAACACTTAACATACTGAAAGTTATACGTAATGAAAAGGCCGATTGGAATAGCAAATAGGTAAATTCAGGAGTCAGCATTACTTACTACTTACTATGATAATCAAAATCATTCATTCATAAACATAGGAACATAATATTACGAGTAAAAGATGTGATTACTAAATTTGAAAACTGTTTCTAATAAGATAAGAAGATACTTCACTTAGGTCTTGGCTATGACAATTATGGATACTATTGACCTTAGATGAGAGTAAGAGTTGCTTTCCTGCGACGAAATTGTGATTATAAAATAAGATAGTAGTAGTTAGTGAGTAGAATTTTGGTGGTATTATTGAAAAACGAAAACTCTAGACGACCACATTAAACAATTCTGTGTAAAAACAAGCTGGCTGCATCCGACTTAAAACCATCCATTATAGAAGAGAGCTTACGGAGTAACAGCATGAAACTCGAGTTTTATTTCAATACAAAACAGTTACAACCACCGAGGAAGAAATCGTTGTTTGTTTTTTTTAATTTTGACAACGGAAAGAAATTAACCATGTTGACTGTCGTGCAAGAACGTTCAACGTTACGGTCAAGTTACTTGGATTTACGTTGGTAATAATTAGTCCTAGAGTTGCAGTCATGGATGGATATTAGGGTGGAATGATAATGTATAAAGAAAAATTTTAGGTTGCTTTTCAATGGCATAACGAAATAAATAGGCCTTGCAATGAGTAAATCAAACATACAAAATATTATTCACTTGTCTTGATGTCTTGAGGTGCCCCAACACAATTGAAAATTAGAAAAATATACCCTGTTTTTACCAAAATAACTGATACCTACATCAGCCGAGAATTGTGCAGTAAAGTGGCCAACCTGACCACTACCATCTTTAGAACAGGGCCTACTCGGCCACATAGTCAAGATTTTAATTTCCACTTTTACCCACATAAGCTCGCATCTTGTTTCAACTTTTCTGTTATACCAACAGGGCGATAGTCAGAATATGATTTAGCATCAATTAGAAATTTGTATTTTTGACAAAGTATGGGAGTTTCTCCAAAGTTCATGACGTTAAGGTCTAAATATATCATGCGGTAATTAACATCTTGTGTGTATGTTTATGAGATTTATGAGTTTAGTGTCGCGGAGATGGTTAGGTGCCAAACAAACAGTTCACAGTTTAATAGAACTTAACAACACGTCACATAAGAATAAAGTTAACAGAAGTAACTTCCACGTCGGGGTCACCAGTTAGGGGGTGAGAGGAGCAGGGTGTACAGTTCCTCATCCACCATTGAAAAGGGAGGATCCTCCGACCAGACGAGGTGGGCTACTGCCCGACGATTGTTGTCGTGTTCTTGTATTAGGGTTAAATCGCTCGGATAACTTTAATATCGCGATGTAGGATACGACAGTTCTTAGTTCGTATGTGGCGAGATAGATGTCGCTACAAGCGCAACTATTTAAAGGTATTTCAAAATGATTCTGTAATAAAATTAAAATCGCTTTACCATAATGGATATGCCCGCACTTATAATGCAACACGAAAGTAAGTGTTTAATATCTGGGACAATTCACACCAAGATCATCTGACCCCAAACTAAGCAGAGCTTGTATTATGGGCGTTAGAGACTGATAAACATACTTAAATATTTCTAAATACATACTTAAATAGATAATAACACCCAGACTCACAACAAATACATATGTTCGTCACACAAATAATCGTCATGGGTCGGGATCGAACCCACGACCTCCGGCGCTAAAGGCAGGATCGCTGCCATTGCGCCAACAGGCCAGTAATAATATCACTATTAAGCGTTGCAGCGTTTCGTGAATGCAAACAGTTAAGATTGGGGGCTAGATGTTAAATGTTACAATGTCCATCTGTGCTCAAGGCCATCACACTCATTATTATAAAGAGAATATATTTGATTTTGCGTTTGCTTGTCGTGAATAAACTCCAAAACTACTAAACCGATTTCAAAAAATCTTTTACAGACAAAAGGCTACAATGTAGCCGCTACATTATCAGTACCGATACATATATGTTTTTCCTGAGTGGGAACTGAACCCACAACCTTATGCACCAAATGACTCTACCCATTCTTTCAACCCAATATATTTATCGAAACTCGGCACTTATCCAATTCTGCCGATTTATTTATTTATTTGAATTAGGTAAGCAAACAGATCACAGCCAAAAAAAAAATCCATCTATCATAACTAGACCGCAATCCTGAAGAAGCATACACATCATGATTTAAGTTTACATCAACAACAAAATTTAAACAATTTTATTTACTTTCTAAATTATTAACAAACAGTGTGTGCGGAACAGCCTACGTAGGCTAGACAATGACAACAGTGATAACAGTGATAACAAGATTACGAGTTAATTGATGATTGAGTATTGTATTCTGCGCACATAGTAGATAGTGTTTATGTGCCTAGAGTGATTATAGTTTGGGCTAGATTCATTGTGTTAGTTAACTTATGTATTACGGAGAGTACTAGTTAAGAATCAGCCGTTATAAGTTGTGTATAGTGTTAAACTTTGTAAAACCCAAGTGATTTCTATTCTATTATGTTTGTAATTATGATTAAGTTTTCTATTTACATTGTTGTGAGTTTCCCTAATAAAAGATATGAATAATAGTGTTTCATTGCGAGTTAGTTAGAAATAAGTAAATAGGAATAAGTTGTACATAGTAGAATAGTAAATAGGTTTAAGTTTTAACAATAATGGGGGGCGACAAGGATGGGGGTGAAGCATGGACAGAGGTAACGCGTAAACGACGTGAGCGCAGCTCGCTGAGTGGAGTACTTAGGGGCACCGCTGCACCGGGAGCCACATTGTTGAAAGCTTCTGAAAGACGGCGGTATACTACTACTACGTGCAGGAGGGTACATCACGAGAGGATGTAAGTGCACATCTGGTAGCTATCTCGGGATGTGAGACATGCACTGTAGAGGCGTTAAAGTCCCGTGGACGTTATGCGTCGTTTAAGCTCGGTGTGCCGTCTAACGTTGCAGACGTCGTCATGAGCCCTAATAATTGGGCAGCAGACATATGTATCAAGCCTTGGAGGCAGAACTTTCGTGCAAAAGAAAACATCGCAAAAGAAAAACATGTCGCGAAAGAGTAAAATAAATATATTCCATCAGAATGTTCGGGGTCTTCGGTCTAAGACAGAAGAAATCTACAAGAATGTTACTCAGTGTAATTACGATATAATTACTCTGACTGAAACGTTTTTAACTAGTTCAGTGTGTGACGGTGAATTGTTTCCAAGCGGTTATAAAATAGTACGCAAGAATAGACAAAAAGACACTGGCTACGGAGGTGTTTTGCTTGCGGTTCGTGACTGCTTCTCGGTCCGAGTTATTGATGACATTGAGTCTCAGTCTGTCGATAAAGAACTTATATTGGCGATAATTAGTTGTAAAGATTTTAAATTTTTATGTTGTGTTGTTTATCTGCCTCCTAGTTACAATGATGATCGATATTTAGATGTTTTGACTTGTATTGGAGACGCAATATGCGCATACTCCAATTTGAGTGTGTTTATCGTTGGAGACTTTAATTTATACTCTTGTAGTGCTAGTGTTAAGACGCAATTTGATTTATTCTGTGACTTCTGTTCCCTAAAGCAATATAATAATGTATATAATAGTCATGGTCGAATGTTAGATTTAGTGCTGAGCGATCTTGACCCTGATGACGTCGCGGTTACCGGAGCAGATCCTCTTGTCAATATTGATGTGCTTCATCCAGCTTTTGAAATAGAGCTTACACTTCCGGTCAAAAATTCAGGCTTAGAAACTCCTATTTCTCCGCCTATATATCGAACAAGTCGTAGTCCTGATTTTAATTGGAGAAAAGGCGACCTGCAGGGCCTGTACTTAGCATTGGCAGCGATGGACTGGTCTGATCTGTTACGCGTGATAGACGTTAACTGTGCTGTCGATCTTTTTTATTCTAAATTGTATGAATGTATTGAGCAGTTTGTTCCAATTAAGAAGTACTTTACTAACAATAGGAAATACGATTATCCAAATTGGTATACCGGTGAAATAATCAGTTATATAAAAAAGAAATATTACCATCTTAAAAGGTATAAAAAAGAAGGCAAAGAGTTTAACAAGGAACTCTACAAATTCTACCGTGAAAGGGTTAAAAGATTAATTGATATTGAATACAAGCGACATATTGAAAATATACAGAAAACTATTATTGACGAACCTACACTATTTTGGACTTTTGTTAAGGAGAAGAGAAAGGAGAGACATGGAATTGAAGCCTATACTCATGAAGGAGTTGAAGTACTCGGCCAGGCTGCCGCTGACGCATTTGCTCAGTATTTTAGCTCTGTTTTTCTGCCAGACGTACCCCTTCTGGACCATGTCGAGGCATCACGAGCAGCTTATGATGCTCCTAATGCTGCTTCTATCACCGTCTCAGCTGTGGATGAAGCGGACCTCAAAAAGGCCGTGAGACGTCTCAAGCCGCGATCCTCTGGTGGGCCTGATAGTATCCCGGTATTTCTTGCCAAGGACTGTGTCTCGGTTTTACGCGAGCCACTCCTGTATATATATAACTTGTCTATTTCTCAGGCAAGTTATCCCAATAGATGGAAGTTAACACGTGTTACTCCTGTTCCGAAGGGCGATGGGGGTAGGGATGTTTCGTCTTTTAGACCTATTGCAGTGCTCTCTGTCTTTGCTAAAGTCTTTGAAACCATGTTAAATAACCGTATCGGCAACCAGATTGGAAACTTGTTACACAATGATCAACATGGATTTAGGAAGGCTCGCTCAACAGTTACTAATCTTGTGGCACATGTAGATTATGTCTGTTCCGAACTTGATTTGGGTCGGCAGGTGGACGTGGCTTATTTCGACTTCAGAAAGGCATTTGATCTTGTTGATAATGAAATACTACTGAGGAAATTAGCGAAAATAGGTTTCACAACGAGTCTTCTCAGACTGATGGCGTGTTACCTCTGTGATCGGCGTCAGTATGTTAGGCTTGACGGTTGCGAGTCCGTGGAGTACTATACAAGGTCCGGTGTTAGTCAAGGAAGTACCCTAGGACCCACCTTTTTTCTGATATTTATCAACGACTTGCCAAACAAGGTTCGTAAAGCAAAGTGTCTTCTGTTTGCTGATGACCTTAAGTTAAGTCTGGGTATTGCTGGTACCAGTGACACTCAATTGCTGCAAAACGATATTGATCTTGTATATGAATGGAGCCTGGAAAACCACCTTCCTCTAAACAGCGACAAGTGCAAAGTTATAACTTGCTCTCGAAAACGGCAGCCAATAATGACTACTTATAATTTATTTGACGCACCATTGGAAAGAGTTAGCAATATTCGTGATTTGGGTATTATTGTTGACGGAAACTTGGACTTTCATACGCACGTTCTAGCAACCAGTAAAAAGGCTAGTAGTATGCTGGGTTTCGTTCTGAGAACTGCAGCACAGTTCGACAACCCGGACGTGGCAAAGGTTTTATTTAATGCGTACGTCCGCAGTAGGCTGGAGTATGGTGCGGTGATATGGGACCCATATGAGAGCAAATATGTCAAGCTTCTGGAGAGAGTGCAGCGAAAGTTTGCGCGCTGGTTGTACAAAAAGCGGTACGGGTACTACCCATACTTGTATCCGTCAATGTTTGTCAGCGCCATGGTCGATATGGACTCCCTTAAATATAGGCGACTCATGTTCCTCATCAAACATTACCTCCTCATTATAAGGAATGTAATCGAGAGCCCATCTATCCTGGAGAAGTTCTATCTCCAAGTCCCTAGGAATATACCACGGGATGCTTCAGGTGTGCAAACTGCGCCTCGCCGTGCGCCGCGGCTGCTGGCGCGGCCCGTGACGCGCACGCAGCGCGCCGCGCACGCGCCCACGGTCCGCGCTCTGCTTCTGATCGGGGACTTGCTCGCTCGGCGCACGGACATAGATATTTTTTTTGACCAGATTGGGCATGTTTTCGACCAATTCTGCTTGCTCATAAATGACATTTTTGAATAACTACCTACTCGTATTTTTATTTTGACATATTTTTATTGTATAAATTTGTATTGTGGCATATTCGTGTTTTGACTCTATTTGTATATCGACATATTTGTATTTTTGACATTAGTTGTATTTCTGACATTTTTGTATTTTTGGCATTATTTGTATTCTAACATATTACTGTAATTTTAACTGTTATTTTGTGACATTGTATTACATTATCCGTGTCACAATTATTAACCTGTAAGCGACTTGGACTTGCTCTGTAAGCTTATGTGTGTTTGTATAAATAAATAAATAAATAAATAAATAAATACATAACTTTCTGCTAATATTGCCAGTACAGGGGGGAAGATAGGTTGTCTCGCTCTCACACTTTTCGCGCATCACGATAGGTGGACGCGATACGATTTGCGCGCGGCATTAGTATACTCAAACTCAAACTCAAACTCAAATAACTTTATTCAAATAAACTGTATCAGTACTTTCAAATCGTCAAATTTACAGCAAAATATACTAAATAATAGACATAAATACCATAATAATATGGATATGTAAATAAACAGTATACAGACATAATGCGACTCTACCACCGCGTCGGAGTTGTTTCTTGCTGAGAAGACCCGGCGAGAAACTCAGCAGTTACTCTTTTAAACTTGTTTTGGGTTTACAACAGGCGTTAGTAAAGTACAAGCAGTGTGTCATTTAGATACAAATAAACCTGAAAGAATATAAAACAAAGAGAAAAAACCAACCTTATAAGAATATAATAACAAGAATTCATTTTAAACAATTCAAAAACAAAAATTGTTAGTCAGTACATACAAACTAGGTACCTATTAACTCTTACAATAAAACATCTGTTACAATAGAGCTATTTAATCCCGCATCGAGCAGAGCGCTTATACCCAGGCATTTTTATCTATAAGGTAGTCTTTTGTAGTATAATAGCCCTTTTTTAATAAAGCTGTTTTGATGTGATTTTTGAATCTATGTAAAGGTAACTCACAAATGGTTTTTGGAATTTTGTTGTAATAATGTATACCTTGCCCCATAAAGGATCCTAAAACTTTTTGTAACCTAAAGAGTGGAAGTGCAATTTTATCCTTATTCCTAGTATTTCTGCAATGTATGTCACGGTGTTTAGCATAGAGACCAATATTTTTTCTCACCAAAACAATGCAATTGTAAATGTATTGTGACGCTACAGTGAGGATACCAATTTCCTTAAAAATCTCCCTAAGTGAAGCCCGTGCACGAAGCTTATAGATGGATCTGATAGCTCGCTTCTGGAGGATAAAGATGGTTTGTATATCCGCCGCTTGACCCCAAAGTACAATGCCGTAAGACATTACACTATGGAAATAACTAAAATAAACTGAACGAGCAGTATCAACATCTGTTAATAACCTAATTTTTCTCACTGCAAATGCAGCCGAACTAAGTCTGCCTGAGAGAGCTGTTATATGAGGGTTCCATTGCAGTTTTGAATCTAGTGTGATTCCAAGAAAAACTGTTGTATCTACAAGCTTCATAGTATTACCATCAATTTTTAGACTAATGGGGTTATCTTTAACATTAGGCAACTTAAAATTAATACATTTAGTCTTTTTTGCATTAAGCTGTAGATTATTTACTGTGAACCATTGTAAAACCTTTGAAAGTGCGTCATTAACATCATCAAAAAGGTTTTTATTTCTGTCAGTTTTAAAAACTAAAGATGTATCGTCTGCAAACAATACAACATCACAAATATCTTTTAAGTAAAAAGGTAAATCATTTATATATATCAGAAATAGTAATGGACCCAGAATGGATCCTTGAGGGACCCCCATTTTAACTTGTGATCCTGTAGAGAGTACACTGTTAACATCAACTTTTTGAGTTCTTAAACTAAGGTACGAAATTACCAAATCTAAAGCATTATCCCTTACCCCGTAAAAATCAAGCTTGCGTATAAGTGTATCGTGATCAACGCAATCAAAGGCCTTGGACAAGTCACAGAAGACGCCAAGAGCGTTCTGTGAATTCTCCCAAGCCCTAAAGATGTGTTTTAGAAGTGCAATGCCAGCATCAGTAGTAGAACGGCCTCTCGTGAATCCATATTGTTCACTGTGTAAGAGATTGTTCTCATAAAAATGGCTGAATAGTTGTTCTTGAATGATTTTTTCAAAGATCTTACTAAGAGCTGGTAGGATTGAAACAGGCCTAAAGTTACCTGGGTCTTGTTTGTTGCCTGATTTAAAAAGTGGTACAACCCTACTGTGTTTCATTAAGTTTGGAAAAACACCTTCATCCACACAATCATTGAATATTACGGCTAAATAAGGGGCAATCACGTCAATTATGTGGCTAACAATTTTGACTGATATACCCCAAAGATCAGCGGTATCTTTTGAATTAATTAATCTGAATGCTTTTATTATATCTAGTGACTCAACATGTTTAAATTTAAAGAAAACACTGCAACAAGATACATTATCTTTCAACAAATGTTCCGCTCTAGTTGGTGAGGAATTTAATGAAGCTGTAGTGATTATAGGTATATTACTGAAATACTTATCAAATGCTTCAGCAACAGATGCTTCTGATTGTGAGATGTTATTATTGATATTAAGAGTGTATGAGGTATCGCGCTGTTTAGCTTTACCTGTTTCGTGATTTATGACGTCCCAAGTGGTTTTTATTTTGTTAGTGGACTTTGATATTTTATCACGAATGTGCAATGCCTTAGCTGTAGTGCAGGCTTTTCTGAATATTTTGGAGTAGTTCTTGACATACTCAACAAAAAGTGGATCGAAATTGTATTTTTTCATGCCGTACAACTCATACATCTTACGTCTGCTCCTGTAAATTCCAGGCGTGGCCCATTCACAAAACTTAGATTGAACTCTGCAAGTAACTTGTTTGGTGGGAAAACAAGCATCAAATTCATTTTTAACACAATCAAACAGTCTTTTGTAGACTGCATCAGGGTCACCCTGCTTATAAGGAATGGAAGATACTTTATGCTTTAAATTAGTTTTAAAACTATTAATGCGATTACCCGTCTTTGGTCTACATGTTATTTTCCTGTAATTAACGCTATTGTTAGTTAAATCTAAAAATGTTATCTTCTGCCCACAATGATCAGACTTTAATTCAGTTACTATTGCCTTTTCAATGGGTACACAGTTGCAAAATACATTATCCAGACAAGTAGATGTTGTGGCTGTTATCCTCGTGGGTTCATGGAATTGATAATCCAGACCAAAGGATTTAAATAGCGACAATAACCTATTGCTTTCAGATGAGTTTACTAGCAAATCTATATTGAAATCACCACACACAATAATGGGTTTAGACTTAGCACTTAACCTACCCAAAGCTTCCTCCATAACTGTCTCAAATCTATCTAAGTTAGTTTTTGGGGGACGGTATACACTTATCACAACAAAGCCCTCTAACTCAACACAAGACAATTCGACAATACGCTCTATGGACAGGCCTACAATGGCAGTGCGATCTTTACATTTCAAACTATTTGCAGTAAAAATTAATGAACCACCATGAATAGTGGTTTTTCTAAAGAACGCGCTTGATAATCTAAAATTATTAAGGACAAAAGACTGATAGTTTTCATCAGTCAGCCAATGTTCAGTAAAACATAAAATATCAATATTTTGGTTTTCCAGCAATAGTTATATTTCTAAATCTTTGCCCGTCAAGCTTTGAATATTTTGGTGGAATAAATTCAAGTATTTGGGCTTGGCTGTTGTCCTAGGTCCTAGTTTAAACAAGACGCTGAAGGAGCATCACATGAAATAGATAAATTAGTACTAGTACTAATGTCAGAATAGAAAATACTGCCAATAGCGGCATTGTTAATGTTATTTGCTAACAAAGTAGCTAGTTTCTGCTTAGTCCTAATGGGAAGATACATAGTATCTTCAGTTAACCTAAAGTATGGTACAAACAGATTTGTATCAAAAAAGTCAATGTCACTATGACGACATGTCAGATTATACAAAGTTAAATTAAGGTCTTGGATGACCTTGTTCTGACTTGAAGTACTTGAGGTACTTGAGTATGGGAATGCACACAAAATAAATTTACACTTGTTCTTTGATTGAATGCCCATTATTGTTTCAATATTTTTAATTAACCCTTTTTTTGTCAATGATCGGCAGTCTCCATGAAAGACAACCACAGTGGAGTTTACCCCTAGCTTCTCTTTCGAGATGTTACTAACTAGGTCAGAATAGGACATACCTGGATGGCATAAATTTATTACTTGTTGATTCGATTTTTTAGACAACAATATGCCTAATCCTTGGCCTAGCTTGTCAGAAAATATAAAAGTATTATTTGGAGCAGCCTGTGGAGTATTACATTTATCCACCTTAGCAGGCTCTGATAAGTCAGTTGGCGTGGCCTCAACACGTGACAATTCAGTATCCATCTCCACTACTTGTTGATAACAATTATAACAATTATACTGATTGCGAGTGAGATATTGAATACAAATATTAGGCCATACGCGTTTTCCTTTGAATTCCTTTTCTAGATACCGGCACGTGCCGGGTAGATTCTCTCCCCAAAATGTCAGATTAGCCTCAAATAACGCTCTGAGTCGAGGTTCTACCCTACAAGGGGGCCCTTAGAGTGCTACTTTAAATATTAGGGTTGAGAGCCTTCTGCGCTCACCCTACAGACCGGTGAAGCTGCTAAGGCCGTCGAGGCCAAGCAGCGGCGTCCTTACAAAAAAAAAAGAAAAAAGAGGCCATCATGCACTCATCTGGAAGACTCCGAGCAGTAAACAAGAAAACCTGAAGAAGTCAGCAAGAACCTGAAGGAGTCAGCAAGTTGTCAGAATTAGCTGGCGAAGAAGTGAAGGCCTGGATCAGAGTAGCCGTCTAGTCTGGGACCTGAACGAATCGTCGCATACTGGGGAAACAACACATCGTGTAACTGGCAGTATTGGCAGCGGGTTCGCTTTTATATAAACCCGTTGTCTATTATTTCCCAACCACGTAATCCACCCGAGTCAGTCGCCGGCCCCCGAACGTACCCATCGCACTGTTCGTTTGTTCTATACAAAGGAGTGAGTCTCGACAGTGTGGTGCGGTACACAGTGGGTGTTCTTATTATCGTTCAGTATTTGTGTACAGTCGAGGACTGGTCGGTTTTAGAAATTCAGAGACTGCTCTTTTGTACTGGGAAAATCTGGAACTGAATACATACACGCAACCGCCACTACGGACCACATCATTGTACATTCGTTTTGCACATTCTGACCATAAGATTAAAAAAGGAGGTGTTGTACACTTTTATATACTTTTACTTTTGTATACTTGTATTGCGAATATGTTCGGGTGACGGGATCTATGCCGAGTATTCAAGTTGAGAGAAGAGAGCCAATCCTTCAATTCCAGAGAAAAACAGGCACAAGATACTACAGGGTTTTCGAAAAGCCTTGGTTGTTCTCATTATGAATCCTAACAGTTCGTAACTATTTTTCAGAATATGATCATCATGAGGCCTGAAGGTTAATTGATCACCAAATAAACCACCCAAATCTTTAACAATCTCCTTTCTACCCAATATCTTGTCCTGAATACATAATATATTATACTGCTGAACTGCTCGGTTCTTTTTCCTAGTGAAAAAAATGACACAGTTTTTGCTTATGTTAAAATTCATTTTGTTGGAAGAACACCAGTCAGAAATAATCTTCAGATCGTTTTGAAGCGCAGTGCTTTAAGCACTGAGTGTTTTAGCACTGATATCAGTGTAAATTTTCAAATTGTTAGCATAAAGGAGAGACGGACAATGTCAGACGATCAACCAAATCGTTTATAAAAATCACAAATAGGAGTGGCCCAAGATGTGAGCCCTGTGGAACTCGGGAAGTAGATTGAAGTAAACATTTATTTGGATAGTCACATACGGTAGATTTATCAGCGAAGGAGAATGGGCAAAGTTGTATGGAGACTGGGCGAACCGCGGCCAAACTTGAGTTTGTCGTTTTTTGTTGTTTTAACGCATTAAACAAACGAAATAGATGCTTAATTGTTATTATGTCTTATGCAATTCCGACATGTTTCTCTGCTTCAATTTGGCACTACTTTCTTCTTTAATGGCCGTCTACCGCCCAAAAGTGCTAATTCTCCTTTTCAGTGGACTTAGGTCCAATTGTGCAGAATTGGTGAAGTTTAAAACTAATTATTAAAGGATCAGTTAATCGAACAAAGTTCTTCAGGAAACATACTCGTAAGTATTCACACGTCTCTCGTTTTGTAAGCATAACACCTACCGAGTTTCAGGAAAAAACCCATCAATTTTGGCGATAAAGTCTGGACTATCGTAAACATGGATGGAGCATGTGGTGAGCGTGAGGGCGCGTCAGTTTGTCCAAATAACGTTCGTGTGGATCTTATCAATGTCAATTGGTAATGAAATCGCTAGTCGTATTTATCAGCCCCCTTTTTTACAGCCAACATAAGTTGGACTTATATAGCTATGAACATGCATAGTTACTAAGTGTAGACGAATATGAAGTTTACACAGTCCTGACCCTTTCTTTTTTTTTTTCGTCAGGAAATGCATTTAGGCATTCCCAAGGCCCTGGGTTCGGGACACCTGGGATATGTGGGACTCGGAACTCCTGGGAAAACAGAGACCCCTACCCACTAAAACCTGACGGTGGTCATCTTCGGCGCAGAATGGAAGGGACCCGGGATCCCCAACGAGGGAGAGACCCCTCGCAGGACCCTTCGGCGCGCAAGGCCGCCTGGCAGCCAGCCTCGGGAGGAGCAAGCTCAACTCCAGTGCACGATAACACAGACCACTGTGTCCGAAGACACGCGTTACCGTCATCCTCGGGATCGCAAACCGAAACACACGCAGGCCCCCCCGCGTGCGCTTCGCGACCCCAAGGGCCCTTTTAGTCGCCTCTTACGACAGGCAGGGATACCTCGGTAGTATTCTTGTCCCCTATCCGCAGGGAACACAGTCCTGACCCTTTTTTTTTTTTTTACTATCGTGGGGAAATCCTCATGGATACCTCGTCGCTCGGGGGAACGACGAGGTTATGTCGGACTTCTACCGACTAAAACTCCACGGTACTCGACCTCAACACTTCAGCGGCGAGGCGGGGTCCCTAAAAAGTTTCACAACGCCCCGCCGCCAGTGTTTCCCCGTATTGGGGTCACCTCCAGCCGACCCCCCAATGAAGGGGGGAGGCCACGGAAGTACCTGGAGCACGCAGGTACTTCCCCCGTCGGGGTGAAAGCCGTGCATTGCGGGCAAAAGCACCCCCGTACTCAAGCCCGCTGGCTCCCACCGTTCGCGGACCTACTAGGTCCGCAACCACGATCCACCTAAAAGGTGGATCCGCTGCCACATCTGGCGGTGCGGCCCCGCCGAGCCGCAGTGCACAGGGGGGGCCAGCCGCGGATCACTGACCCCCTCCAAACGGTTGTGCACCGCGGCTCCCACCTCGCGCCCTAAGGCGCTGCGCCCGTGGGCGTCCCTTTGGGCGGGCAGTGGTAGCACCATACCACCACCACGCCCGGCGGCAGGCAATGGGTGGGTGGGAAGTCCACCGCACTGCCATGTCTGAGCCCTCTTAGCTTCCCGGTGGTTCCACCTACCACCAGTACTAAGCCCCCCCGCCACGACAAGGCGAAGGCTCATGGGGGGGACAGTCCTGACCCTGACGTAACTTGAAGCAATTTTAAAAAATACAATTGTCACTATTTGTCCAGCTGAATGTCAAAAGTCGCCGCATTACGGCGGTTTGATTACATCTGATAGTAAGGCTTATCACTAGCCTAGGTACACTACTTTTTAACCGACTTCAAAAAAAGGAGGAGGTTCTCAATTCGACTGTATGTTTTTTTTTATGTTTTTTACCTCATAACTCGCGACTGGGTGAACTGATTTTGATCATTATTTTTTATTTGAAAGCTGGTGCTTCCTGAATGGTCCCATTTTAATTTGGTCTAGTTCTGACAGTGGCATCCATGAGAAAACCATTTAAGTCTTAAATCTAGATAGACAAAATGCGCGACAAATGGACGACAATGGGACGGATAACTCAATATTACGCCAACCGATTTTGATAATTCTTCATTTATTTGAAAGCTGATGGTGCCCGTGTAGTCCCATTTTAATTTGGTCCAGTTCTGACAGTGGCATCCATGGGAAATCCTATAAGTCTTAAATCTAGATGGACAAAATGCGCGACATATGTACGGGTAACTCAATATTACGCCAACTGATTTTGATAATTCTTTTTTTATTTGAAAGCTGATGCTGCCCGTGTGGTCCCATTTTAATTTGGTCCAGTTCTGACAGTGGCATCCATGGGAAATCCATATAAGTCCTAAATTTAGATAAACCTTAAGCGCGACAAATGGACGAATAACTCTCATTAACACGCCAACCGATGCTTCTTTTTTTATTGGAAAGGATATACTTCAAGGGTAGTTTGATGAGTGTTAGGTTCTGATTATGGGATCCATGACAAAGTAACGAAACTCTTCAACTCTTAGGAGCAATTGGACGATACTTTTTCGATGTATAAAATAAATAAGAACTATTCACTGAAAATCAAGAAATAAACAAAAATTTTAACAAAAAAAAACCAACTTCAAAAAAAACTATTCCGAAACGAAGCACTAAAAAGTAAAGAAATAATTGCTTGCTTAGTCGGTGTCAGCCAATGTAGATTTGTAACTACCTACATACATACGTAAACGTGATATGTAAGAAATAGGTATATTGCTAGGTATCTTGTAGCGTTTCCTTGGCTGACACCGACTCCAACAATAACAATAATTGTACCTACATTATGCTATCGTATAAGTTTTAGAAGAATAAGCAATTATTTCTTTACTTTTTAGTACTTTGTTTCGGAATAGTTTTTTTTGAAGTTGTTTTTTTTTTTGTTAAAATTTTTGTATATATAATCGACGACTTGGCGTAGTGCGCTTAGCTGTAGCACGGTTTCTCGCCTCGATTTCCGTAGTGTCCCGGGTTAGATTCCCGGTCGGGTCAATTCAGGAAACGATATTTTCTGAATAATTGACTCTGGTCTGGGTGTGCTGGGAGACACGCCCCTGGTACCTCGTAACACAGGGATATTAATCCCTACTTCGAGACCATTACAAGAGGTGTGTTGTCTGGCGCATATTTATTTATTTATTTAATCCGCACTGTCCCCCGTGTTGAAGTATGGCTCGTACCACCTCATGGTTGTGGTGAGGCCTGAGTTCTGCTGGAACGTAATAAATATAGTACGTAATGATATCACATTGTCAACCCCAAAAAATCTGATGCATTTGCCTCACTCACAGTGAGTTCGAGTTTGAAATGGTACAGAATCGCCCTCCTGTGTTGCATGTGTCCATAGGCTGCAGTAACTCCTTACAATACAATACAATCATTTATTTTCAGGCAGCAATTTACATTTATAGATCTTAACTAAACATAATCGGCCATAGATAAATACCTTATAAACTAACTTAAATACTTAATACACAATAAATGATCTGCACGTATTTATCATCGGCGACGTGTGACGCAGCATGGTGTCCGATAACCGAAATCGGAACCGCCGGTAAACGACACCTTTCCGCCAAAACTCCTATTTCATGAAGGTCGAAAGATGTTCGGTCGGCACCCTCACCACAAATGAATTAAAATTCATATTATGGCGGGACTCCAACCGCTCGACCCTCAAAGTGAAGTTGGCGCTGTTCTTGATGTACCGTACGATATCTTCTTCCTTAGTTGGGAAGTAGAGGCGGGAAACATACAGCAGCGTCGTAGGTATCGCCGGACGCAACAGCTGCTCAGACACGGCTTGCGCAACACCACACAGATTGTGGTGAACAATGGTGATGAGGTGATCCTCATGCTAGTTCGATAACGTGGTTTATAAAATATTACCATTGGTCCACCAACAAAAACTATAACTGTAGGTAGGTACAATTTGGTATTTTATGTCATTTTTATTTTTCTGGTTGCCTGCTGTATCAATACCATAAAGATCAATACTTCTGTTATACTTATGAGCGTGCAAAGGTATTGTTCTTTTGTATTGCAATTATGGCGTCGTTCCGCTCTGTTAATATAAGTAGCGTCGCGGTCAGGACCACATCAGGATAAATGTTCCAAGCAGCTATTTTTTTAAATTAAATCATGTGAGTAGTAATGGGAGGAAAAGCCATTGAAACATCTTTTCAAAAGACGCCCTATATCTTTAAGTCGCAACACGTGTTTCAGTGGATTAACGGCGTAGCAAATGGAGAAACTTTTTTCAGCAGATCACTTTTACAACACTCTGTGATACTTAATTATTTTAGCTTACTTACTTAGGTACTTTTTACTTTACTAAATGCTATTGAATTAAAGTAAAAATAGACAAAAAGTTTCTTTAGGTCATAAAATACTCAAATGCTCCAATAAAAACACATTATATATATTTTTTTAAAACCTTTCCACAGTTACTAGTTAATCCTTTTTACAGAACAACACGTTAGCAAGAATTTGTGGGTAACAACAGTAGCAAAGTGTTGCTTAACCGTGTTCAATAACGTTGTCAACATTTTGTTTCATAATTTTGTCCAAGTTAGCTTTGTCTCAGTTATAACTATATAATAAACTGTAAACGATATTGCACTATGGATACGATAAATATGCAGCAACATATAGCAACAAGTATCCACAAAAGTTATTAAGATACAGATAAAAATCCACTATAGCAATAACAAATCTCTAAACCAGATTGCGCGATTAAAACAACAAAAGACGTTGATTCACTAATAAAATTATTGATAAAGTGAATATGAAATTAAGAATAATTTACAATTGGCGGCAGTGGTGGAGTGCGGCAGAATGGCGAAGCTGGCGTGTTTTCTTGTGGTGACTGTGGCGTGCTTATGTTCAGCTGATAAAAGTGTTCTGGATGGCACTGAACTGCTCCTGACTTTTTTGGTAAGTGTGGTGGAAGAACAGTGATACCATACCTACACTAGGCGGACGAGATTTCTTATAAAACTTGTATAGCGCCAATGTTTACAGTGCAAAAATGAGCTAGCAATTTTGTGGACCTGTTAGATGACGACCCGTTTAACGAATTGGTTACGAGTGCCGATTGAGATGCACAAGGTTGCGGGTTCGATTCACGCCTCAATAAAAAAATACGATTAATTATGGGTCTGATAGTTTGTGGTACACATACCTTTGTTGTTTCTGGTTTCCATAACAAAAAGCGAACCAAATTTTGAGACATGCATAAATATGATGTTGTCTCTCTTTTTTAATTGTTTAATCTTCCAATTTAAAGTTCAAATAAAACTTCTCATAATGTTCACCATTGTGAACTGTCATTACAGGTCCACCGCCACGGAGACAGGACCCCTGTAGGCCAAACCTTGGGCTTCAGCAATGATCCTGAGAAACTGGCCGAACTATCTGAACCCTATGGCTTTGGACAACTGACTAAGGTATGTAACATAGGTTTGTTTTGTTTGTTCAAAAATATTAAAGGGTATTTGGTACCGGGTAGTTATTTGATCACATTCTCAGTTGGTGGCGAAATAGACATACCTGTAGCTGGCATACCAGTAGCAGTCAAGTGACAGCAGAAGTCAATCAAATGGAGTAAGGATGGACTGGATTTAGGTACAGAGGACCGTCGTCCGGAGCTATCGCATAGAAAATCAAGCATTGCGTTTAATGGAACACGGCTCGCAGAGGGTCCATCCATCCGGAGGAAAACCATCCGTCGCCAAAATGGTACAACATTTGGCACTAAGCTGTCTGGATTGTGCTGTCAGGTGATGCTATGGCATGTGTGTTTTGGGAATTTTTGTACTTACATGACACCGAGAGTATCAAGAGTCTGAGCCACACAAGCCAACCCGTGTTGGTAACACACGTAGGAAGCAAGCTTCAATAATGAAAGTAACGGCGAAACCCACTTTCCATATCGACTCAGCAATCCGCATTATCTAACTTAAAGTTTTTCACCTGTATGCGCAAATCCTGCAATTATCAAGCATTTTTATATTATTCTTCCAGGAAGGCAAGCGGCGGTCATACCAGCTGGGCAAGTTCATACGCGACCGGTACAATGAGTTCCTGGCCCCTCATTACAACCGGTCTGAGATCTACATCAGATCGACAGACTCAACGCGAGCTAAGATGACCATACTGTCCGCTCTCGCTGCCATCTACCCGCCAGGAAAGGAATCTTGGAGTGAAGAAATTAACTGGACACCAGTGCCATATACTACGGTTCCTGTTAAGTATGATTCTGTAAGTAGTGCGGGTTGTTCTGGCCGGTATAATAACTGTCCCATCCCATATTTTATTCTGGACTCAGAGTGTTACTTTCATCCATGTCTGGACCTCATTTGACATGACCGAGGCATGAGCATTATTGAGGTTTTTTTCTAGTGTGAGAGGTTCCATCTAGCGAAAATAGGGAGTACTATAATGGTGTAGACACCAAAAAATGTTTTGTATTGACATAATATTTTTAGTTTGTTTGTCTATTATAATACTATAAAGAGTCGAAGTGGTTGCCGTAAACGAAATTGGTGTGGAGTTTATTTACGTACACTTAAAGAGGTAAGATTTGTTTGTTTGTTTCGAAAAGACTCCGAAATTACTAGACCGATTTTAAAAATTCTTTCAGCATTATAAAGCTACCATTATCAGGGAGTGATTATGTATCAGTATTTATTTTAATTTAGGCTATTTCGGACGAGGAAGACAGTCTACGCGGGCGAAGCCGCTGACGGACAGCCAGTCATCGATAAATTCAAAAACTATGAGACTGATTTTAAAAATTTGTTCACAATTGAAAAGTTTCTTTAACAGCGAGTAACAATGTTATATTTTTTAAATGAATAAATATGCGCCAGACAACATTACACACCTCTTGTAATGGTCTCGAAGTAGGGATTGATATCCCTGTGTTACGAGTAACCACACAAGGAAATAAGCCAGGGGCGTCTCCCAGCACACCCAGACCAGAGTCAATTCAGAATAGATCGTTTTCTGAATTGACCTGACTGGGTTGTGTTGGCGTAGTTACTCCAACCGTGTCGTCATGATAATAATATTTTAATCAATATTCTCGATTACCAGTATTTCTATTTCAGAATCTAGCTTTCGTGAATTGCCCCACATTCATGGACTTTTATTCAAGCATAAACTCGGCTTCAGCGCCATCTATGGAGAAATACTCAGAGGTTCTCGATCTAATGTCGAGGAAGTATGGCATGGACATCTCCAAACAATCAGTTTTAGTGTACGCGATCTATGACGTCTTCACAAGCCAGGTATGTTGTCTAGGTAAATTGTAATTATCATCCTACAAAATGTAATACATACGAAAGTATAACTAATCAAGATGTAACGATCGATGATGGGTGAATCAAAGGAAAACCACTTGAAAAAATCCTAAAATACTTAGGCCCGTATTCTCAAACAAAATGTATAGGTGTACTTGAGTATAGGTGACGCTTTTGTATGAACTGGTCGTTTTGAAATCTGTACTCTAGTAAATATCAGTGCTCGAGTACAATTCTAGAATACGGGCCTTAGAACTGCCTCGCAAGACCTACGTTATATGTATAACTAACATACTTAGTGAGTTTCGTAGTGCCACTATCCACTCAAGACAGACATATAATATACATAATATTTAATCATATTCCCTTGTTAACTGAGCCTCTAAGTAAACTTTACTGTCGTCAGGGGGTTAAGTTACACCTGGAAAATTTTCGGCGGTACTTAAAACACAATTAGAGGGTTGTTAATGATGTTGATTCTGTCGATATTCCCGGTGTCGATGTATGGTAAAATTACTTAAATGTATTTGAAAACGTCTATATATTTTAAAGTACGGAAATGTTTTTATTGTAAGGTATATTAATGGCATACTCAGTAAATATCTATCTAGACCACTATTTAGGTGAAAATTGCTAAGCCAACAGCCTTGCGCCAAACCACGTTTAAAACTAGGTTATGAATTATACATAACTAAACATTTATGATAAAAATGAAGCACTATATTTAGGTGTATTTAATTTTGATAAGTATTTAGCTTTTAAAAGGTAATGTTCACATTTTTTTTTCATAATCACGTTTAGAACATAAATATTGTTGATTGCCTTATTGCTGACTCATTTAATTCACCACTAATGCATTCAACAAAAATTTGCATATTAAATATTTTGAAGGGCGTATCGGCGTGGTGCTGTATTAACTATTTGTATCGAATTTATCGATTATTCGAATATGTTTATATTTTAAGCTGTGCGCAACAGTGATCGCCCAATTTTTGCTAGCTTATAATAGCATCGCTACCACGAATGAATAGTATAATAACCGAAAAATAACTACTTTAAAAAAGTATTCAAATCAATATTTGGAAAATTACCTAGGTACCTGTTAATGTCAAAATGAATGAACCTCTAAAAATTATCGATGACTAATTTTGCTACAGTGCAGCACTAATAAGTAATGGAAATTAGTAGTAAGCTTACTTCAGGAGATTATTCAATTCCCGCTCAAGGGAACATTTTAGAAGCAAATGAGTAGTGGCCTATCATGACCTTGAAAGGATGATCCTTTTGAATTAGGTAAATACGCTAAGCTAAACAGGCTTGTAGGGAGACTTAACTTACAGTTATAGTTTATGTAAGTCCAGTTAATCTCGACTTACTTTTTTTTATGCGCCAGACAACACACCACTTGTTATGGTCTCGAAATAAGGATGAATATCCTTGTGTTACGAGGTACAGGGAATAAGGGATAAGCCAGGGGTGACTCCCAGCACACCCAGACCCGAGTCAATTCAGAAAAGATCGTTTCCTGAATTGACCCGACCGGGAATCGAACCCGGGACACTACGGAAAATCGAGGCGAGAAACCGTGCTACAGCACACTACGCCAATCGTGTCGTCAAATTGTAGTGATGAATTGATTTCAACGATCGACGTCTTTGCCTAGCTGTAGCATAGTGTATATATATATATATACGAGTATGATAATAAATAAATGAATATCTGGAGCACCTTACACCAAGATCATCTGACCCCATACTAAGTAAGTAGATGTACTATGGGTGTCAGACACTGGTAACATTACTTACATTTTTCGAAACACATTTTCAGACACAACAAACACCACGTCACATGAATGTTTGTGATGGATGGGGATCGAACCCACAACCTCTGGTCGGTATAATGACTGAAAGGCCTGCGCAGACGAGGGATTAAAACGACTTCTCTTTTGCTTAAACTTCATGTAAATTACAGCGCAACGTAATCTCAGAATGAGTATTTAAATACTCTCGGACAACAAATGATCGCACACCGTAATGCGTTGAGTCCGCGGTAAATCCGCGGGGGAATTTGTATTCGCGGAGTGTACTTTTGTAAGTATTCGCGGAGCGTACTTCTTTCTCCGCGTACATCGTCTGCGCAGGCCTTAACTCTACTTTATGTAATTACAGCTCAGTCTAGGCTTACCTCTGGACCCTGAAATCGCAAAGGCTTTCCCTGAGATACGGGCGGCGGCTGGAGAAGCCATCGACTTCATATTTGGGAATCAAGACTACATCGCCTTACAAGCTGGTAACTATTTTTAACACACATAACATACGCTCAGGGGCCTTATTACGATCTCCTAAAGCTAGCTCGCATTTGTCTGTGAATTGAGCGTCCTGGCATTTTGGTAATATGATCTCTTATTCCCAGTCACGTGACCATTACGAAATACAAACT
This sequence comes from Udea olivalis, assembly GCA_947369235.1. Taxonomy (NCBI): domain Eukaryota; kingdom Metazoa; phylum Arthropoda; class Insecta; order Lepidoptera; family Crambidae; genus Udea; species Udea olivalis. The sequence goes on from OX376355.1 coordinate 17,785,626, forward strand.
CAACTTCTGCGCGGCGTTTTGTTATTACAAACTCTTATTGGACGTTTCACACCATTGTTTATCTGTCAAATAGAACCGGTCTGAAACTTTTCAGTTGCAGAAGTAGCTATAAAAAGTGTCATCGTAATATCAATGCAAAGTAAGCATTTTTCGAACCGTAAACGGTCACTCTGCGATAGTGGCAAAATATTGTAATACGGCCCCTGGACTATAACCTAAATGGGGTGGTCACAGGGGTAAGCCAAGGTTTCGCCAGTGACATTAGCAGCTTAAGAGCTTGTAATTCATGTTTTGTAATGTCGTGGGTTTGATAGTGTCATAGTGTCCTAAGTATTGAGCCTGGACCAACATCCATGTGATGAACATAAAACATAAGTTAATACTGTGATTCGGTGAAAATATTTAAATACGTGGGTGAGTATTAACATAAACAACGCCTTTAATAGTATATTTTACATCGAGGGACTAAACGAAGCCATAATATACCACAGGTGGTTTGACTCCCGAGCGTGCGAGGGAGTCAATGAAACCGAGGGTATATTAAGTTGGCGTTTAGTCTCGAGGTGCAAACTGTACTTTTCCCTTTGAGTACGAGAAAACTACTCCATTTAGTTCAAAAACATTTAAAACCGAACAAATTTACACTTGACAAAAGTTCTGAAATTTTCGTGTACAGTTTTTTCTGAAGTGAACCACAGATTAACAATTTAAAACACATGGCGCCACCTTCTTTGCGGACAAACCATGGAACTAAAACTCACAACATTTTCCCAATGAAGATGGTCCACACTCCACAGATAATAGTACTTATATTTTTACTGGTTGTTTGAGTTTGTCTGTGTCACATAAAGGAAATTAAAAAACGAATTACTTTTTACTCCCTAGGGCCTAAAGTGGTCACTTTAGTTCCGCTTCGTAGGGCTATATTGGCGTAATTTTAGAGCATGAGAAGTGAAAAAGTATTGAATACCCTTATCCATGGCTCAAGTTAATGATGCGAATAAATCAAGAGTCCTTTAAAGCTTTTTCTCAATAATAATACCCTTGTAATACATAATTAGCCTCTTGACGTATACTTACTCGTTCTTTACTCCATACAAAATCGAAAAGTTGGAGTAAAGTATTTAGCTAATCATTCTCAACAATGCTTTTGCCGTAATCGTGGCCACTTGGAGTAGTAGCAAGAAGTCATTCTTACAAAGGAAACGAATCCACAATATTGTGGCATATTTCTGTGTTTATTACCACGTTAGACGAGAAAGTCTAATTTTTGTCCTGGTTGGGTATCAAACCGAGGACCTTCAGCGCTATAGGCAGCATCGCTACCCATTGTACTAACATCCCAGTCATTATATTCAGAGAAATATCATAACTCAAGGTTGAGATATGATATTTCTTCGAACCCGATGAAAAATAAAGCATGAAATTCTAAAATGAAATTCAATTAAACATTTCAATATTATACAATGTGCCTCATTCGTGAAGTATCCAACTTAAAGGCAAGTCATCAACAAAAAATATAAAATCAGTGCTTTCTGCCTATCGCGATATCGTTCTGAATAAGCCAGGTTTTAATTTTTTAAATATGTTACATTACTTTTAATTTTGTGATTATAGTTTCAGAGCTAATATTTTTTTTATATAGAATACCTGAATCAAGACATTGATTTGAAAAACTTACTCTTTTTTTCAAATAGTTGTTTATCTAAGTAATTATAATAAATGAAAATGGTCATGGTCTCGAAGTAGAGATGAAATCTCTCTTATGAGGTACTAGGCAGGAAATTAAGCCAGAGGCGTCTCCCAGCACACCAAGACCCGAGCCAATTCAGAAGAGATCGTTTCCTGAATTGAATCGACCGGGAATATTTACGTTTGATACATCACGAATAGGTCCTATTAATGCTGTACCTATAAAAGTTGTTTCCTCCCACAGGCGTCCTCCTCCAAGAATTCTACGACGAAGTAGCAAAGATAAAAAATGGCGAACCCACTCAGAGCGTGCGCATACTCTCTGCGCACGACTACAACGTGTTCTCTTTCTTATCTGTGGCGCAGATCAGCAACAAGCAAGGGGTTCCGTACTACGCTTCAGTATTCGCATTGGAGTTGAGAAGGGTTAAGAAGACGGGACAATACGTTGTTGTGGTAAGTATCTAGATATAGTATCATCGACATGATTGGGTTCGATCCCGGTCAGGTTAACTTAAACCAGCTTTTCTGAATTGGTTGGTGTCTGGGTGTGCAAGAGAATAAGAAAAGCACCTAGCTAAAATCCGTGTCCGTAATAAAGGACCAATAGTTCGATTACGAAAGGTACAGATTGATGCGGTAAGCTTCCCAAAATTATGTCAGATTGCATTCTTCAAGAGCGCCTTAAGCCAAGCTTCGAACTCCACTCTGGGGGATACGTTACAAAAATAGGGTCCTTCCACGGTCACCTTACATACCCTTACGCTGGCATAGCGGTCGAGGCTAAGAGCGGTTTCAGATCAGCGTTTACACGCGCTTATAAGCTAGGCTCGGCTTTTGAAAACCCTAGTAGGCGCGTACACGCGCGCCTTTTACGCGTACAAGCGTTGTGAGCTCATATCAGCGCGAGCAGCTTACATACACGCCGGAATAAGCCCTTGTCCGCGCGTTGGTTTTTGAAGCGCGTAAGCCGAAACGACCGCGTACGCAGCTAGTCTATAACCGCCCTAAACAACAGAGCCATTTAGAAAGAGAAAAGAGCGAGTCAGTCGTCGGGCAGTCAGCTGGAGCGGTCGCGTGTAGCTAGGAGAGTCAACTATGGAATATTAAGGAGGTATTCCACACTACTACACAAAATGTATCATAAACTCCCTTTCAGCCGGTCTACCTACCAGCTCCAGGTGAAGAGGTAAAGTACCTGCAAGTGGAAGGCTGCGACGTGGTCTGCGACTACGAACAGTTCTTCGACATCACCTCGAAGTTCGCCCGAGACGTGGACACCTGGAGGGACGAGTGTGGCTTCACTAATGATCTGATCGTTGATGATTCTTCTATTATGTGATGAAGTTATGAAAAAGGAACATTAATAAGTAATCCAGGACTGTCTTCTTCGTAAATATAGTTAAGTGAATTAGTTATTGACCTAGTGACACCTCTCAGTAAAATAAACGCACCCCCTCTCTCTACTGTGCGTTTCCGTAATCTATTTATTATTTTTGCTATAACTTTGCATGCCTTTTGGTTATTAGAAGCAAATACCTTTTTCCTAACATGTACATGTTATGAAACCACAATGGTGAATCAATTATTGATTGATCTCACGCTGTTTTTGCTAAATACAACCATCTCCGAGTTGTCGTCCTTATTAAGAGTAAAGTTCAAATAATAAATTAACCTTTTTTTTCTCAGCCCAATGTAAGATAAGATATTCCTAATTGCCTACGAAATTTTTACCATTAACTGAAAATATTATCTTGGGTTTACCTCTTCTACTAGTAAAACGTTTTAGCGATAAAATATAGTCATTAGTGGTGAGACTGGTGACAAGTTCCAGGTGGATCGCTCGTGTAGAGAAACACACAAACAGACAGATGTAAGCTTTAGTCAAACGTGCCCCTCTGCCTCTCCGATTCAGTATGTACACTGGCCCTGCATAGTCAACTCCTGTTTGCATAAAAGGAAACCCACCTTCCATGCGTCCAGATGGTAGATTACCCATGATAGGAGACAAAGTTTTACCTTTCATCCGATTACAGGTTACGAATCTCGTATTATTTTTCTCACTAAATTTCTAGCACTTAGAGGCCACCACCCTTCACGCACATTAGCCAGCAAAAGATTAGGACTCGCATGTAGTAATCGTTTATGTTCGTTACGTAACAATAACACAGTGAACTGATGTTTACAACACAATAATATCGGATGTTTTTTGTCATAGCTAAAACTTGACGAATTGCACAATCTTCAGCCTACTCTTATGACTTTGTTTTCATCTAAGAACACGTTTAATCCAGAAATACGGTTAAATTCTTTATTATTAACTTTCACGGGCTGGTTATTTAGCAAATTATTATAGACTAGAGGGAACGATTGTTGTTGTGCGCATCTAACTAACGCTTGCAGAGACGCGTTCAACTCGCTCACTGTTAAGGAACCGGATTGGCGATCTTGTTTACGTGCTTTGCCGGCCCGAGCGTTATGTATGAATCTGAACACGTAGGCATAGATTCACTTTAATTTATTGAATGACGAGTAACGATCGAAATTTACAAAGATACTATCGCATGTCGTAGAAACATAGGTTGCAGTGGTACATTTTAAATCTGGTAACTTATTTAGATCGGGACTGTCCCATGCAGCTTGATTGATATCAATTGAATTATTTAAATATTCTGGGCCATTCCACCACAGACGGCAGTCGATCAACAGATCTAGATTGAGGCCTCTGGACAAAAAATCAGCTGGGTTGTCTTTGGTACTTACATGGAGCCACGTTGAGTCTCCTGTAAGTTCGTTTATTACGCTGACTCGATTTTGTACGAATATTTTAGTAAGTGAGGAGACATTCGAATCCAACCCATGACTATAGTTGAATCCGTCCAGAAAAAGAACCTATCAAAGTTCAAGCGTAGTGACTCAACAACTTTTTTGTACAACTTTGCTCCTATTACCGCCCCGCAAAGTTCTAAACGTGGTATGCTTAAAGGTGCTACTTTACTTTTGGCGTATAATAGGCGGACTAAAATGTTTGAATCGTCGTCAAAGGTTCTAATGTAAGCGCAAGCGCCGTACGCTATTCGGGATGCGTCGCTAAATATGTGGAGTTCCGTACGCTTAGGTCAGATGACGCGGAATGCGTAAGTCGTTTAATAACTTTAATGTGGAAATGAATTGTTTCCACTCAGAAACTATATCTTTGGAGACAGGTGTGTCCCAATCAATTTTACTGAGCCATAATTTTTGTAATAAGCACTTTGCAATTATGACTACTGGAGAAAGTAGGCCTAACGGATCATATATTTGTGATATGACAGATAACATATTTCGTTTACTTATTTTCGACTCATTAAAATTAAACTCAATTTTTGTAGAAAAATGTAATTCATCACTAAGATTGTGCCATCCTAACCCGAGAGTTTTATTTTGTGAGTGTTCATCTGCGAAAAGTTCCTTTAGGTTATCTTGAGAGATATCTGAATTTTATTTATTTTATTTATTTATTTATCCGTAGGATTTTCCCGCCAAAGTATCAGCTGTAGGGCTCTTTGGTCTGATTGTATGAGAACTTGTCTAAACATTTTTTCTACATCGGCACATGCTACGAATTGGTATTGTCTGAAACGTAACAGTATAGAAAAAATATCATTTTGTAATGCAAGCCCGGGTAATTGTATGTCGTTATGCGACTTATTTGTTGATGTTAGGGCGCTGGCATTAAATACTACCCTTAACTTTGTTGTCGTGCTACTATCACGGCAAACTCCATGGTGAGGTAAATAAAATTTAGGGTGACCACAAGACTCGACCTTGGTCATGTGTCCTAAACTTTTGTACTCGCGCATAAACTCAGTATATTTATGTTTAAATTCTGGTAACTGCTCCAGTTTGCGCTCGAGTGAAAGAAACGCTTTTTCGCTAACGTATAAATAAATAAATAAATAAATAAATAAATATCCCTGGACATTATTCCACACAGCGCCATCTAGCCCCAAAGTAAGCTAATTAAAGCTTGTGTTATGGGATACTAGACAACGGATAAACATACTTAAATACATTTTCTTTTGTAAATACATACTTATTATACATAGGAGACACCCAGACCAGTACAAACAGACATGTTCATGCACACAAATGTTTGTACTGTGCGGGGATCGAACCCGCGACCTCTGGTGTAGTAGCCAACTTCTTAACCATTACACCAAGTCGGTCGTCAAATATAGTATAAGAATCTCCGAGTGCATCAGCTGATTCTCTTAGCGGTATACGGACCGAAAATCTACCTGCCTGATCGCGCTTAGTAGTATCCGCAAATAATTTTTCGCACTTACGTTCATCCTCTGTAAGTAAGGCGCAAGGAGAAGTTGGGGTTAAGTCCTCTAGCTGCTAGAATTTTCTTAACTGTGAGTCTAGAGTACACTGGGTGAAATTACATTGAACTTGAAAGTTATGTGAATCTTTTACTTGAATAGGACCGGAGATCAACCAACCTAGCTTAGAACTCTGAAGGTGAGGTCCATTTGATAACCGAATTTTATCAGATTCTAATAGATCCCAAAATATGTCGGCACCTAATATGAGATCTATTTCTGATGGCACATAAAAACTGGGGTCTGCCAGCCGTATATTATGTGGGATGTCTATTGAATCAGTATCTATGTTCATCGAGGGCAAACTGGATGTTATGCATGGCAAGATGTAACATTTGATTTGTACTGAATTAGTTTAGTTTTAATCGCATAGAAATATCGCATAGATAATTCGAGTGAGTCACTGATTGGCCTACACCCGAGATGTGAACAGTGGACTGTATTCTTAATGTGTTTAATCGTTTACTTAGTTTATCCGAAATAAAACAGTGTTGACTGCCGTTATCAAGGAGCGCTTTTACCGTAATATAATGATTGTTATTGTCGGCTACCTCCACGAGTGCTGTAGAAAGCAAAACCGGCCTTAACGCATTTGTTTTCGCATGAAAATTGCTTGTATTGCAATCAGCTGATAAGGAATGCAACGCAGTAGACGTATCTGAGTGTGTACGTATAGCGCCCCGCTCAGCTGATGGCGGTCTAGCACACACGCATTACTGTCGTTGTATTGGTGATTAGAACTATTTGTGTGCAATAAACTATTATGTTTCTGCTCGCACTGCTTACACGGACCAAATATACATTCGTCAACTGCGTGTCCCGACCGTAAGCAGTTGTGACAAAGTCGTTTATCGATAACAAACCTAAGCCTCTCGCTAACAGTTAAGTTTAGAAAATTAATACACGCATAAAGACCATGATTTTTGTTGCAATAAGCACATGAGTGATTACGTAATTTAGAATTAGTGTTTTTAATTGGTTTGTTACTAGTGTTAGTTGAAACGTAACTGTGAACGCGAGCTGCAGAAGAAGACGACTTTGTTTGGTTAGCATTTATCATTTCTAACATATCGGCCCTATTCCTGAGGAAGGATAGCAAATCGTCAAGTTTCACTTTGCAGTTAGACGCGATAGAACCTTTATGATTCTCCCATTCACGTTCTGTGGAAGGATCAAGCTTTGACACTATCAAATAAATGATTAGTGTGTCCCATGATTCTGTGGGTTCGTCTAAGGTTTTAAGCTCGCGTAAATTCCTTAAAATTGTGTCTATAAGTTTCCTAATTTGCAGAGATGATTCTTGTTTAATAGGCACGATGGTAAATAACGAATGTATATGATTATTAACTAAGAGCCTGGTATTATGAAAACGGATCTCAAGTAGCTCCCATGCATGAATATAATTTAAGGAGGTGAACTCTAAGGCATTGATGACCTGGAGTGCACTGCCAGTAAGTGAAGATCTTAAGTAGTGAAACTTTTGGATTTCGTCTAGATCTGGATGCTTTTGAATAATAGTAATGTATGAGTTCCTAAATTCAAGCCAACGGTCATACGAACCATCGAAGCTGGGCAACATAATATCTGGTAGCTTAACATTTGATGTAGAGGGTAGATATTTTTGGGCGTTGTCACCCGGCGACCCAGTCGCATAGGCGAGGTGGCAGACCATATGCCGGAAGCTTGGAAAGAAGCGAACGATGCCATACACGGTCGAAAGCTTTGTAGTCTTCCCACTTTCTACTAAACAATTCGCAGCAGCCATAGCTTTAAAATATACGGATTCTAATGATTCTACGTACTCGATATCATTAGATATTTCACTATCGGAGGAACGAAGTTCAATCTCACTTTCTATGACATGAAATATTTGAAAAACTTCCGTTACTGACTGCATGCGTAATTTCAACTCTGCTACCAAGATAAACGTTAAATTATGTAGGTACATCTAATGAATCTACATATTTTTTGAATTGCGTTATTCTTCCCTTTAGATTACTTACCTCTTTGTTTTTTGAGGTCGGAAAGGCATTCATCTAGCGACTTTTTCTTAGTAGGAGAAACACTAGGAGGAACAACTAAATTCACATTAGCTCCTTCACTCATTTTGGCGGCCTAATTACGGAAATATTGGAAGTACTCACGTGTAGGTACCAACGGCTCGTAGATTTGAACGGCACTCGATCGCGCACGTCACGACTGCAATGTAAATAAAACACGGCTTTAACACAAATCGTTTAGGGATTCGGAATATAAAGGAACAAAGACCTGACCGGCTCGTTTCTGATGTCTGCTGATTGCTGATTTCCACTTTTGCGTTGATCCACTTGAATCGGTGATCAGGCTTCGAAGACCATTTTATGTAGCGGCAGGAGGGCTCCTTTCTTCCTTTAATGATAACTCGTTTTGTTTTCTTAATTATACGTTTATATTCGAATAAATTGACTAGATACATGAATCGACTTTCTTCCCGAGCTTTATACAGAGCAATGGTTGTTGCGGCCGAGCGTTAGGAATGAGACGGTTCGCGAGGATTCTTTCACAGGCTTCTTTCTAGTTGACCCGTGACTTCACTAGGTGGCGCTAGTAGCAGGCGTAAACATATTATTTTATTGTACTTGTATAGGTATGTTATTGAAAATATTATTAAATCCTATGTTTGTAAGTAGGTACTTACAGAAAAAGTTATGAATGTTATGATACTTATTAGTTCTTAAATATATAGGTATCATATTATTATATGTTTTGAATATTGTACATGTATATTTTATTTAATGTCTTCACCGTAGTTACATACTCGTATTATTTAAATCTATCCTCTTAAAATTCCTGTAAGGAGTAATAATTTTTGTTCATCATTATTCAACTCTATCGAAGATTATTTTAACCGAAAAATCATTAATGAGGTTATTTTTAGTTGTCAGTTGTCATTACTTAGCCATGCTGTCTTGTTCTAGTATCTTACCGAGGAATTAATTACTTGAACATTGGAATAGCATAGACTGGGTTACTTATAGAAGTAGCACATAATAACACGAATACGAATTGAATTTGGTAACTATTGCTTGCACCTACGAAACTCTTTTACAGTAGCTACTGTACTCATCGAGCAAGTGCCAGCCCTGAAGTTGTAAAGTTGCAGTGTGTTGCAGCGTAAGTTACGTGACAACCTTCCTTAAAGCGATAACTTTAAGGTCTAAATAAATTGACTAGATACATGAATCGACTTTCTTCCCGAGCTTTATACAGAGCAATGGTTGTTGCGGCCGAGCGTTAGGAATGAGACGGTTCGCGAGGATTCTTTCACAGGCTTCTTTCTAGTTGACCCGTGACTTCACTAGGTGGCGCTAGTAGCAGGCGTAAACATATTATTTTATTGTACTTGTATAGGTATGTTATAGAAAATATTATTAAATCCTATGTTTGTAAGTAGGTACTTACAGAAAAAGTTATGAATGTTATGATACTTATTAGTTCTTAAAAATATAGGTATCATATTATTATATGTTTTGAATATTGTACATGTATATTTTATTTAATGTCTTCACCGTAGTTACATACTCGTATTATTTAAATCTATCCTCTTAAAATTCCTGTAAGGAGTAATAATTTTTGTTCATCATTATTCAACTCTATCGAAGATTATTTTAACCGAAAAATCATTAATGAGGTTATTTTTAGTTGTCAGTTGTCATTACTTAGCCATGCTGTCTTGTTCTAGTATCTTACCGAGGAATTAATTACTTGAACATTGGAATAGCATAGACTGGGTTACTTATAGAAGTAGCACATAATAACACGAATACGAATTGAATTTGGTAACTATTGCTTGCACCTACGAAACTCTTTTACAGTAGCTACTGTACTCATCGAGCAAGTGCCAGCCCTGAAGTTGTAAAGTTGCAGTGTGTTGCAGCGTAAGTTACGTGACAACCTTCCTTAAAGCGATAACTTTAAGGTCTAAATAAATTGACTAGATACATGAATCGACTTTCTTCCCGAGCTTTATACAGAGCAATGGTTGTTGCGGCCGAGCGTTAGGAATGAGACGGTTCGCGAGGATTCTTTCACAGGCTTCTTTCTAGTTGACCCGTGACTTCACTAGGTGGCGCTAGTAGCAGGCGTAAACATATTATTTTATTGTACTTGTATAGGTATGTTATTGAAAATATTATTAAATCCTATGTTTGTAAGTAGGTACTTACAGAAAAAGTTATAAATGTTATGATACTTATTAGTTCTTAAAAATATAGGTATCATATTATTATATGTTTTGAATATTGTACATGTATATTTTATTTAATGTCTTCACCGTAGTTACATACTCGTATTATTTAAATCTATCTTAAAATTCCTGTAAGGAGTAATAATTTTTGTTCATCATTATTCAACTCTATCGAAGATTATTTTAACCGAAAAATCATTAATGAGGTTATTTTTAGTTGTCAGTTGTCATTACTTAGCCATGCTGTCTTGTTCTAGTATCTTACCGAGGAATTAATTACTTGAACATTGGAATAGCATAGACTGGGTTACTTATAGAAGTAGCACATAATAACACGAATACGAATTGAATTTGGTAACTATTGCTTGCACCTACGAAACTCTTTTACAGTAGCTACTGTACTCATCGAGCAAGTGCCAGCCCTGAAGGTGTAAAGTTGCAGTGTGTTGCAGCGTAAGTTACGTGACAACCTTCCTTAAAGCGATAACTTTAAGGTCTAATATTAAGCGGTTGTTGATTCTTTGTACGCATTCGTCGACACAACAACCCTAGAGAAAAACTTCAGGATAGTGATTTGGGAATTGCTGTAACTTGTATTACAATATTACAAGACATGGGTTAAGGATGCTGCCAAAAATATTGGATCTTGATTTGAAAAATCCAGAGTCATCTTATTTTATAGTTTTTGTTTGAAACTCGATAATTTCGTGCCTAACAATAAAAGAAACTATGAAAGAAGGAAGTAAGTATTGTAGTTTGTTCAACTTCGACACTATTTATCACAAGAATCAAGATTTGTACTGTAACATCTAGCCTGGAAAAAGGGCCAGGTGACCGCTGACTGTCTGGAAAGCTTTTCAGCTCCTCAAATAAGTGAATGAACCTAACTGGATACACTAGATGTTTATTTATATTGTCAGAAAAATAATATGGCCTATTCAGTAAGGGCTGCAGACACTAACTAACTTCAATTTAAAGATTTTTATACAAAAAGTACGAATTTATGAGTTCCTGTCGGTATAACACTAATCACACGGTGAAGGTTTATGGGATTTTGATAAGACCCCTGCCTGGGCCGTATTACACGTATTACAATCTATTGGCACTATCGCAGCTTGACCGTTTACAGTTCTAAAATGCTCACTTTGTATTGGTATTACGATGTCACTTTTTAGAGCTACTTCTGCAACTGAAAAGTTTTAGACTGGTATATTTGACAGAAAAACAATGGTTAAAACGTCAATTACGAGTTTGTTAGACCAACATGCCTCGCAGAAGTTGAGTTTGCATGACGTAATGGTCACGTGACTTGGGATAAGAGATCATAATACCAAGATGCCAAGACCCTCAATTCACTGACAAATACAAGCAAACTTTAGGAGCTTTAGGAGATTGTAATCAGGGTCCCTGCACTGTAAATCAACTGTCTACATACAGTCATGAGTTTCAAACAAACACCGTAACGCTTACAACAAGTATTTGTTCCTAGCAATGTTGTGGTTAATTTCCTATGGGAGATAGTTGCAAGATAACCGTTTCTGAGGGGTTGTACATCAAAATCGGACGTGCCTGAAAATTGCCGGTCGGATAAGACTAATTTATATCATGTTCAGACATTGCGTGTTATCTTTAACACATCAAAGGGTATATATATAACATGGGTTACTCTGTAAATTATTATGGTCAGGAATAACGCTAAAGTACCTATTTGAGTATTATTTTTGCGTTATTCCTGAATACTATCCTAATTATGTGCCAACGTTGTCGCGAAAGATGCGATTATCCGAACGAAATGTGAGTGAATCGAATGATTATATTATTGCTGGTTTCATCTGCTTGTCGATGGATATGAATGGAATGACAGTTGAGGGTAGGGTAGATTTTAGAGAGAGAATAAAAATGAGGTTATGTAGAACAGGAGTAGAATCGAGTGAGAGTGTGTGAGTGAACGGCACGCGGAGGGCGAGCGGAGGGAATCACGAAAGGAGGTAACCAAGAGAGAGCCCTCTGGTGAGTTGCACAGAGTTGATAAGTTGAACCTGGCCCCCGGGTGAGTTGCACAAAGATTATAAGAGTTAACTAGGAGTATATATCGAGAGATTACGTAAGAGTGATATGTAGCCGGAGGTAGAGGCAGGCCGGAGGTAGAGGCAGGCTGTGAGGGGAGGTATGGAGGCCTGAGGGGCTCCCGAGTGCCCCCCCCCCCCCCCTTAAGAGACCTTTATTCTCGAATGTGTGTATATAAACGATGATGGTGACTAGCCCGTCCGCGGTGAGAGGAACATACCACTTACGTGGCTCTCGGACTGGTTAGTGGCACCAGAATCAATTATAAATATAAAAGGTTAATTTCTCGATATACCACCCTGAGTCAATTTGTCGTGTAAGTATCAGGCAAAGGTCACGACAAACGTATGATGCTTTGTTTATTTTACTTTCAAATGATCTTGGTTTAACCTGTCACAATCGTCACAGTGAAAACTACAGTTCTCGCACTATCAATTCTAACGATAGTATCTATTCAATTATAATAGATACTATCGGTAATCTCATATTTAACGATAGTTTTGATTTTCATCAGTAGTCAAATAGCAAATTTTTGACTATCCATACCTACTATCGATGGAATGGCTTATCAACAATGTGACTATCTTAACTATTTTTCAAGTCAGAATGTGTCAGACTAACTGTCCTGCCCCCCGATTCAGAACGAAGTTAGCGACCGATTCGGTAAGTTTGTTTTAATTATAGAAAATTAACCGCATAGCGGTAGCAATCAATATTTTTATATGTTAAAGCCAAAGGCCTTAGGTTTTCATAAAATGAATCATATTTAAACTACCTATACTAAGAGATGAATGAACTAAAAATAAAAGAAAATAACCAAATCAGTCGATAACTTTGTTCTGATTCGGTGGGCTGATATCAGACACAATTGGTTGTAGGTATCACATATGACTTATGGTAGTTATGGTACAGGAAAATGGCTAAACATTCAGGAATTTTATACTAACTATACTAAAATGAAATGTACCTAGCGAGTTAAGTATGACACTTCCTCCTTGCTCTGATCAATAAGACGGTCTCGCATTTTCTGTAAAGAGGAAAAATATGTTTTTAATTACGACTGCAAACGCGGTCTGAAGGATACACGGGGTTAAAAACTCCCATGAAACTGTAATTTCCCCTTCGGGATGAAATTCCTTTCTAATAACGAACGATGTAACACTCATGTTGGTCTACTGGAAGAGCCTAAGGATCAACTTAAAAAAGTATGTTTAGGACCAAAACACTTAGAAGTAAATATTACATTATTTTACATTATTTATAACTAAAATTTTTAATATTTTTTTGGTGATATTTTATGAAATGAAATGAAATGAAATGAAATTTTATTGTGAATATAAATTTGGGTACACAGCATTTAGCAGTTACAGTTGCTTGAGAGAGAATCTCCAAATTTCACCTTATCAAGCGTATTCACATACTTTAAAAAATAAATAAACCTATTTTAACTTTTTAACAAATGAAATAACTCCAGCTATATAATACAAAACAACATTATTCTTTGTATTCATAAAATTATTTTAAACTATAAAAACAATTTTTCAGTAGCCATATCTTAGTAATCTTTTTAATTGATTCAAGTTAACCCGTCGCGCGCTGCACTCAGGGAAATAGGGAAAACTGTCGCATCCCAGCAGTTAACTTAATCTAGAAATTTAAAACCAATTAGTAATTAAATTATTTTTAACATATTTCTCTATAAAAATATAACCTGTAAGTATGATAGTTTTGCAGAAAGAGGACGGAACAGGCTATATCGTTAAAATATGATGAATGACTTTTTTTTCGTAAAACATATTCAATGAGTTTGTTTTGTATTTTTTTTCTATAACCTAACACTTGTAAAACCACCACGTTACCAATTCGCGAATGACAAAGCGGTTTAGCAATTGGTTTGTAATTCTAGTACCAATTTCTAGCCAATATTGTTCTACATGAACTGTAATTTCCCCTTTGGGATGAAATTCCTTGCTAATAACGAGCATAACACTCATGTTGGTCTACTGGAAGAGTCTAAGGATCAACTTGTAGAAGTATGTTTAGGAGCAAAACACCTAAAAGTAAGTGTTACATTATTTAACATAATTTATAACTTAGATTTTTTAATATTTTTCTTTGGTTATAGTTTATTGATTCAAGTTAACCCGTCGCGCGCTGCACTCAGGGAAATAGGGAAAACTGTCGCATCCCAGCAGTTAACATAATCTAGAAATTGAAAACCAATTGGTTATTAAATTTTTTTAACATATTTTTCTATGAAAATATAACATTTTTTTAAATATGATACATTTTTTTTCGAAAAACATATTAAATGATTTTGTTTTGTAATTTTTTTCTATAACCTAACACTTTTTGTAAAACTACTACGTTCCTAATTCGTGAATGCCATAGCGGTTTAGGCAATTGGTTTGTAATTCGAGTACCAATTTCTAGCCAGTATTGTTCTACATTTGTATTCGTGTGTAACTATATTTTATTTTAAATTAACGATTATTTTAGTATTTCGCTCATTTCATCAAAACTCCTCACATTAAAACTATAACAAATATTGTGTCTCATCTAGAATAGGTGAAGGCTTCTACATCTTAGCGGCACGTGGCCGGAAATGACGCCATAATGGCAGCAGCATCTAGGCTTCTCAGGCACTTCCGCCGACGTAGCACAGAGGCAGGTAGGTAGTTGCGTTTTCATTGCGTTGTGCATTTTCATATTTTTAAAAAGCATGAAAATACACGAACACATTCAGAGCTATAAAACCAGACTTTTGTTAGCAAATCAATAATGATACGTTTAGTACTGAATGTATGGGTTTGTATATAAAGCAGCCCACAAACACTCAGTGGCCTGTAAGCTATTTAAATAGCTACTTTAACAAAAGTATACGTCACGTAAACTATAGTTACTACAACTCAACACAGCAACTTGTTTGCCGTTTCTGAATAGAAAAATCACAAGGGACGCTGCCGGCCGTCACGATTTTTTTTATTGCACATAAAAAAACATTACAGGTTGGATTATGATGAAACAATCAGGCTTAAAATCTTATTTCCTAAAAACAATCTCTTCCAAACAACCCAAGTGAAGGAAAATCTTAGGAAGGGTAAGCAGGTGCACTAAAAACTAAAAAAATTGATTCACTTAAAATAACAATGATATGAACATATAGGTACATGAATAAAAATACATACAGAAAATACAAAAGAATATAATGAATTTAAAAAATCATATAATATACAGTGGTGGCCACATAATTAGGGACACCAGTCGATTTTCATACAAAGGAAGTAACTTTGAAGCCTAGATTCTCCGCCAAGGATTGACTGAGCTGTGATCTGATGATAGCCATCTAGGGAATAAACGGAGGAAATAGCCATACACAGTCAACAGATCTGATCAGCATTTTATTCTAAGAGATACAAGGGTCAGAGTTCTCTGTTTTAGGATTTCCTTATATTTTAATGCTATTTACGCGTTTTTTAAACAAATCCTCACACCTATTACAATGCTGATAAGCCCCCCGATTCAGAACAAAATTATCGACCGATTCGGTTATTTTCTTTTATTTTTAATATTTATTTCAAGTAGGGTAGATTTTATGTAATTTGGTTTATGAAAACTTAGGGCCTCAAATTTACCGAATCGGTCGATAACTTCGTTCTGAATCGGGGGGCAGCTCTGAAAATGTGTATGGCGATCTGGATCTCCTCCGTTCACTCCATGGATGGCTATCATCAGATCACAGCTCAGTCAATCCTTGGCGGAGAATTAAGGCTTCAAAGTAGTCTTTTGTATGAAAATCAACTGGTGTCCCTAATTGTGGCCACCACTCTATATATAAATATCACATGGAAAAATCAAACAGATTAACAAATTAGATTAAATTGTATGCCGTTTGGCGACCTGTTGGCGCAATGGCAGCGATCCTGCCTTTAGCGCTGGAGGTCGTGGATTCGATCCCCACCCATGACCAACATTTATGTGACGAACATTTGTGTTTGTTGTGTGTCTGGGTGTTATTATCTATTTAAGTATGTATTTAGAAATATTTAAGTATGTTTAACAGTCTCTGACGCCCATAGTACAAGCTCTGCTTAGTTTGGGGTCAGATGATCTTTGTGTGAATTGTTCCAGATATTTATTTATTTATTTTTGATTTCATTTAGAATCACTAGGGACGCTGTACCGAAATCCCATACAAAAACTTTAACGCGGTTTACACAGACGCTGGCGGCTGTCATTGGTGTAAACTCATGGTAGACATACGGACTACCGTTAGTAAACTCTAATATTATAAAGAGAAAAGATTTGATTGTTTGTTTGTCAATACAAATTTTTAAAATCAGTCCAGTAGTTTCGGAGCATATTCAATAATATGCTCCGAAACTACTGGACTGATTTTAAAAATTCTTTCCGATATGAAGCTACATTATCAGGGAGTGACATAGGCTATATTTTATTATGATTGAACACAACATTCAGTGAAAAATAATAGTAATTACCGACGCCGCGACGTATCACTTTTGACCGAAATCATAAGTGTCTCCAATCAGTCAATATGAGGCAATGTACATTCATAAATATAATCAGACTTTAGTCACGCAGTAGCACTTTATTTTATTCAGTAGATGCCTGTAAGAAAACGATGCTATAGGCTTACGGAATCACATAATTGGCTCAAAAAGTCAAACAAAGTCAGGGCTAACCAGCAACAGCCTTAACATTCAGGCCTCTGATCATATTCTTGAATCACTAGTTAAGGCTATGCAGAGGCAGTCGCGAGTGCTGGAGTGACTTCTACCCTTTAGCTCAATGAACTCGTTGCTTGGGGAAGTGGGACAAATTGATGATAATAAGTTTTGTATGGATTTAAACGATTTTCTAAAAAAAAAATCGAACTTTTTAACGGTTAGAAATCGCAACAATATTGATGGGGTTAGAAATGTCAGAAATGAGCCAAGCTATGCGCTATTTTATTTGATCCTTACTTCCAGGGACACCCTGTATACTAGCAATTTGTCCCATTGTAGGGACAAATCAAGAAATCAAGTCATCGCTTATATGACTTAATTTTTAAGCAGGAAAGTGACATATCAAACGCTGCCCAGTCTAAGGATAAATATCAGAGATATCTTACGAGGTACCAGACAAGGATCTAAACCAGGGGCGTCTCCCAGTCCCAGCACACCCAGATCCGAGCCAAATCAGAAAAGATTGTTTCCTGAATTGACTCGAACGGGAATCGAACCCTTACCTCGGTACACTACGTAAGTCAAGGCGAGAAACCGTGATACAGTGTACTACGCCAATCGTGTCGCCTTGGCTCGCTCTTGCACTGGGCCTTAAGTGAGGCCTAATGCAGGCTGATGACCAGAATCCACAGGAATCAGGTAGCCACAGGACCACTACTGACCATTCCAGAACTAAAACGCTTTTGGACCATCACTTCTGTTACGTCTGTGCTACGTGGACGTGGGACACTTTAGATCTTCTTCAGATAATCTTTCACACAATATTTTCCTATCATGAAATTAGGATATATTTAAATCATCTACATTTTTCATTACGAGGGGTAGGGGTGGGTGATAAGGGTTAGGATGTAATTATAACTGCAAATTAAACTTAAATAATTTTATTTCCTTATTCTTAATCATAAATACTTATAACATGCATCCACGTTAGCTAACACGAAAAATAAGCGTTTGTTTGCTACAAAACAACATTATTACAATACGTCAGACAAATAAAATTGTGTTATATCAAAATACATCGAAATACAAGTCGGTGCAATCTGCAACTTTCATGTTTTACCAAAATAATTTTGAACATTTGTAAAGGTTTTCGAAATTCAAGCTAAGAAGAGTTATTTGAATTGAATTATTTTCTGTAGGACATATGCTTAAAACGATTTCAATCATGGACACACTTGACTCTCAGTGCCGTCTATACTCCATTCATTATAACATTAGAAATAAGAGGCTCATAAAAACAGGGGTGCTAAAATGAAGGACAATTTGCATTTGACGTTGCAATGCCGAATGTCATACCTGAGTATATGCTGGCAAAATTGAAAACACCTTTCGTCACACCGTATGAAAGGATTATGTAACATATTAGATTTGGTAGAGTTATAATCACAGTAAAAATGTGTACGGATACTTAACCCCTACTTTTTTTAGGTTTTTACATCGACAATATAGTTTGATGCTAGACAAAATAATTTATTTAAGCACAAGCCTCATAAATTCTGAAGTTACTTTACTGTAAATGAGAACAATTAAGTGTGACAGCTGCTAAGTAGATTTTAATAGATTCGGCATCAATCTTAAAATGAATAATGGTTACTGTACTTTTTTACCACAAAGTGTACCCTAAAAATAGTATTTTTATACTTCTGTCTAATGCTTGAATGGAGTATAAGAGTAGGCAATTTTTGACTGCAATGGGTGGTGAGTTTGATCCCAATTCAGACAAACATTAGTGTTTGTCCTGACTCTGGGTATTTAAGTATGTATTAAAATTAATATCTTAATTGGGCTTGAATTATCTGGGTCTAGCTGTCCCAGGCTTTATGCTTTTTGTTTCAATAAACTTAAAATCCTTTTTTCATATCCTTACAGAAAATACTCAACTAAATAAAAACATGAAACTCTACTTGAAACCTACTAATACCGGATTTTTCACAAAAATCCGCACGAAAACACGAAACGAAGTTTTAAGGTGGATACTCACAGGGACCAATCGCGTGTAATGTAAAGTGCCTAGTGCAAGTGCCAATCAGGTAATGGCGAATTTGTATGGCTTCGACTCAGCTCTATTCAAAATCGGACAACATTAGGGCCCCTAGGTGGCGCTGACGCCATAACGCGCTGGCGAAGTCATTCAAATCTCTTTGTGTAACTCGCACTAATCGGTTTGGAAACCAGCATTTCATCAGTGAATATACGTAATCACATCAAAGGAGCGTATTATTGCTAGCTTTGTATCTTGGACTGTTACATTACACGCAAATTTCGCAGGCGAATACTCACGTAATACAACAGTATGGCACAATACCGAAATTCTTAAATTCTAGTCAGAAAAGAAGTACCAAAAATCATCCAACACTTGACCTTATAAAATCTTACGACTATTAGTGTACAAATTGTTTACATTATGTCCATAATCTGATACGTGACTGCGAGCTCTAAGGCGCTAGGACAAGGTTCAATTTGGGATGACTAACTGAATGACGTTGAAGTGCGACACAAAACAAATGTTATAGATATACGAAAAATATCTTAGATATTTATAAAAAAAAAATTATTTTAGTTATATAAACATAGGTCATTATAATTTTTGTCTATGCGTTATTTAAATCAAAAGTAGACTTTTTGAGCCGCACTTATCATATCTTGTACTCAATCTAATAATTCTACAATGATTAATATTATGTTACGAGAATAATTACAGAATGTGTTGTTTTGTGCCTTTAACAATAAAATATTCAATTAAAATTAAAACGAAAGTGATTTCACTCTTTAAAATATTGCACATACGTTTATAGGCCAAGTAAATATCATTTCTTAGCTCTAGAATTAAATTATCGTTGTAAAGCAAAAAATGGCAAGTATTTGTTATTATTTATTTATATTAAAATTATAATTTTATAACATTTGTTATTTCAAAGACAAGGTGTTAAAAAGGTTTTTTTCTGCTGTTTTTATTTACCGAATAGATTAGTTTCACACACTTAGAAAACCAGAACTAAAAAGATAATACAAAAAAGCAATATTTGTTTATTAATAATTTTGGCACTTTTAACGAAAATATTTACTATCCTTATTCCTTAAAATATCGTAACATTCTTATAAAAATATTGAAGTGTTAAACTGTAAAAAATATGTATTTTTAACACCTATGTCCTTCAAATAAGTTCTATAATAAGACTAAAAATAAAAATGCAAACAATTTTATCATAAAATTTAAAATGAGTATTATGGAGTCAGTACTGTTAAAGTAAGCTTATATAATTAAAAAATATTTTTGTATACTTATACAGGGTTATTGAAAAAACGATCTACCATCATACACAACAACATTTGTTCTACAAGTTTTATCATAACTCAATACATTAAAAACAAAAATTACAAGCTTTTATTGTACTGTCGTGACATTTGTAAGTCTATGTTCCATTCACATACGAAAGGGCGAAGCGTGCGAGAATCGCGCGCGATTCTGCTGATAGTGTTACAAAGTACACAGTAAGTGATTCGGATTCACACCCCGTGATACGGAAGGGTTTGTTTAACTTATTTTTGTGATGCCATGTGCGCAGAGATAATAACATTCAGACGTAAATTTAAATTGATATTTGTTTCTGTATGAAAGGAAAATGTGTCAAATTATCAAAAGTCGTAGAACAAATGTTGTTGTGTATGATGGTAGCAACCTAGTCTTGCGAGGTTAATAATGTTTTTTCAATAACCCTGTAGAGTTCAATAAACTGATAAATTGCAATGAATTGAATGAAAAACCTGTAAATGTGCATGCAAAATTGAATATTTGTTAAAGTTTCAAGTTACGTTTATTTAACAGCCGAGTTTTGCGTCTAAATTAAATAAAGATGCCCGCCCCGCCCCCTCACTTGAAGCATTTTCCTGTAATGTATCGTCACAGAGTCGAGCATTACATCAGTGAGGGAGGAGAACTGAGCATTACAGTGCGCAAACTGTAATGTTACAGATTCGAGCATAACGTTCGTGAGGGCCGTAAAAATAAATTACAACACCAAAAATTAAAATTGACCAACATTATCATTTTATTAATCATGAGATTGGATTTCCAAGAATAAAACAAAACAATACGTCTTAAGTCTTAAAACACATTTTTCCTAAACCAATGAGTTATTTAAAATCTATAAATAATAATATCTATTGTCTTTTAATTTAAATTAAAAAAGAAAAAGTTACAAATCTCTTAACAATTTGATCACCCGTCAATGCCTACACTAAAAACATTTTAGTATTTACATTAATGCCTACAGTTGTCAGAGTTATTGCGTCTATGCAAAATAGTTACAAGTACCTTCCAATACTTACATTTGAAAACTAAACATCACTTGGGTTCTGTAATCTATAGATAAAGACATACAGGTTGCTTTTGCTTTGTGTTTACTGTGGGCCCAGTATTTTGATTTTTAGTTGTCAAATAAATTTCACAGGAGCTAGAATTAGAACTAGCGTTGTATATCAATAAAAAAATGCCGCCATGATAGAATGCCAACTACGGCGAAAATAGTGTTTTTTCTTATTACCTATACCAAAGACAATTTCTCTTTTCACACATTTTCCCGGTAAAACCAAGTGTACATTATGATTACAGTTACTACGCACAACGATTACTATTTATCAAATATCATATAGTTAATGATCGGAAATTGTGTTACAACATTTTATACAGTAATGATAGTTTATTTTTTAATGTCTAAATTATCTTTCAAGTGAAAATTACTAAATACGAACATTTGTGCTTTTCGTCAAATAGCCAAAAAAATATGTTTTTATTTTTTACAATGTATTTAACTGGAGTTATTCTAGAGAAACTTAGAGTTCCATATTTTTAACTGTTAACTTTCAGAGGTGGGCATTTTAGTAAATTTCATTTGAAAGAGAACTATTTAAGAATCATGATATAGCAACACTGTGAATTTAATACTATTTTCTGCTAAAAATAACACTCCGTGCAATAGCATTCTTAAACAGCAAAAATACAACTTTGTGACGGACGACGCGGAAATCGGAAGATACTCCATACCTAACAGGACCGTCCGTCCCAGAGAGCAGTATCAACTATTTTATAAATAAATAAATATCCCTGGACATTATTCCACACAGCGCCATCTAGCCCCAAAGTAAGCTAATTAAAGCTTGTGTTATGGGATACTAGACAACGGATAAACATACTTAAATACATTTTCTTTTGTAAATACATACTTATTATACATAGGAGACACCCAGACCAGTACAAACAGACATGTTCATGCACACAAATGTTTGTACTGTGCGGGGATCGAACCCGCGACCTCTGGTGTAGTAGCCAACTTCTTAACCATTACACCAAGTCGGTCACCAAGTCGGTTTTATGCGTAGTAGAAAAAATATTATTGGCTTAGTGATGCCGTTTACAAGACTTTAGTTTCAATACGCACGATTAATATTTTTAGCATATTTTTGAGATTATTTCTGTCAGGCGGAATGCAGTGTCGCAGCTTGTAGGTATGTATTAGTTATAATGTTGAAGCAATATAAATTGAAAAATTGATGACGTATGAATGATATAGTGAGTCTCTCTCTGACGGTCTTGTTTATGTTGATAAAAAGCAATAGTGAAATTAAAATTGCAAATAATCAAAAAATTAATTTTACCAGTATTCTTGAGAAGATATTTCAAGAATACTCACTATACAAAAGTTGAAAGTATTTTTAATTGGGCTAAATAAACTATAAGAAAGCACCATAATCAAAACTAATGATCTGAAACAAAATTGCCAAAAGAGTCCTATTTAACCATCAATCATAAATATATCATCATATAAATCATATAATCATATAAATCATCAAGCTATTTTACACGAATATTTAATGCACCATAATATTTAAACATTGATGATGAAAATTTACCTGACATACACGCCCGAACTAGTGATCAATAATTTTAGAACAAAACTAGATAGTATTTTGCATATTGCTTCGACACGCGTTCGATTGTCCGTTCATACGGACTGCGTTCCCTTATTATAAGTTTGGTAATACTATGTAACACTGGTATAATGGAGTGAGTCTGTACATTTAACAATGGGTTCTGTGATCGCAGTGTGCTGTATCAAAAACTTAGATCAATCTTAAACTATGATAGCTGAAAAACATACGAGATTCAAAATATAAAATCTAGCGTCTGTGTATTTATATATTCGTCTCTACTATTAGCGATTTCTAGTATCTTTACACTTAATACTTGTTTAACTTTCAAGAACAATTTACTTACAGTCAAAGACAAGTCAAACGTAACACCTTGGGCTTTTACAGTCAGAACGCAATTGGTGAGTTTAGAGTATGAGAGCGCAGCTTATGCTGGCAATTGTATGCTGTAAGGTAGCAGCCTATTCAATAAAGCCTAGTTTATTTGAAATCTACCCGCAAAAAGCCTAAAACCACCATAATTAGCGCATCTTTCGCCAGAACAATTCACTTTGAAGGATCTACAATTTAATTTTCTAACTTTTGTAACATTTAATGTAACCATATTTCAAACTAGGCTTTTCAGTTTCAATTCTGAACACGTTAATTTTTTTATCGTGCAATATATTTTTAATAGAATCGGAGTTCGGTTTTTGTCAAATTATAATATATCTTTTCATGCTGTTTATACATTAAAATTTTAATCAATTAAACTTTAAAATACCGAAACATGATGTCGAATGGAATATAAAATGCGCCAGGGCCATTTAAATTTTGTTTGCATTTATAATTCAAACATTTCCAGATAAAGACCAAAACTTTCACAAACGTTAAATTCGTTTTCTAATTTACAACTGATATAAAAGAACAAGCATCAACAATCACAACAGTTCTTGATCCATTTTTCCATCGTCGTACCTGGTGGGCCTTACCTGGCATAGGCCTACGTGATCAGCCTGGGAGCGTGCAGGCCATATAGGCGCCTGGCCAGCGGCGGCCTGTGGCGCGGCTCGTCGTCTGCGTGCGGCGCCCAGTCCTGCAGCCGCGCTCCGGCCGCCAGGCGGTGCGTGAGGCGGTGTGCTATGGAAAACCCGCCACTACCTTCAAGCTGCGTAAGGACTATTATCACTTGTCTGTAAATAAATAAATGAATATTGTTGAGCAAGTGTAAGTGGAAGGAAGACTTTAGTCGTGTTTTGTACAAAATATAGCTCGTAATCAAATAGAAATATAAATAAATTTATTTAACAATATACATACACAGGTTAAACAATTGAAATAAAATCATAAATTATAATAAGTTAGTTAAAATTAATGAGAACTGTCCTGGATACTGATCCACCATAATGCTTGAGTTAATTCGAGTGAATTTGACAGTAAAGTATACCGGGTGATTATCATAAGACTTACAAAAATGATATGGCAAACTCAGTAAGCGATGTAGCAGCTATCTAAGTGAAAATAAAATTTATTTAAGTAACTTTCATTTTCAGGTCACTATACCATTCAGTCGAACAGTCAGTATTTTTTGTATGAAAACCTTTACCATTAATGGCAGTTGAAAAAATCTAATTTCCACTTACTTAGTTACTTCATCACTTCCTGTTTGTGCCATATCGTTTTTGTGACTCTTTTAATAATCACCCGGTATGGTCAGATTCAGTAAATTTACATATTCAATCTTAAGACTTACCTATGTAAAGGTGGGACAGAGTCGATGGTCTTCAACTCGCCCCGGGTGGAGACTACGTTGTAGCTCTCCTGGCAGTCGCATTTCACGTGAATCCACTTGTCTGTGTGCCGGTTTTCTACCATTACTACTAAGCCAGCCCAGCCCTGGAACAATTAAAAAAAATACCTCAGTAGCTAAAGATGAAATCTCCTAATCGAAGAAGAAACCTTTTAACAAAGCGAGGGCAGTAAGAGTTGCAAACCTTATCAACCACAATAGCTCTCATCACCTTAAGAGGGATGCATGTTTAGGGAAATGTACCTTAACTCCAGCTGTCCTCTTCTTAAATTCACTCATTATGTCCTTATCTCAAATAGACTTAAACAGCTCTTTAATTTTGTAACTATAGCATGATTATGATTTATCTGAACAAATTAACTGTCCACACTGCAGACACAACAAAAATAACAAATGGTTGTATCATATATGACCCATGGGACAGTAAGATAATCAGAACGATCCAGCTTTTAATCCTACAGCAAAAACAAGATCTTTACAGCTGCTGTCTTAAATTCCTAAAGTCACATTACACTTATGTAACTATACTTCATTCGTTATAACGTTAGAAATAAGAAGCAGGGATGCTAAAATGAATGACAATTTGCATTTGACGATGCCATGACGATGACATACTTGAGTATAACCTGGCAAAATTGAAAACCCGTTCCGCCACAACGTATGAAGGAATATGTAACATTTTAGATTTGGTAGAGTTATAGTGACAGTAAAAACGTGTTCGGATAAAAACCCCTGCTTCTTTTAGGTTTTTACATCGACAATATAGTTTGATGCAAGTCAAAATAATTTATTTAGGCAAAAGCCTCATAAATTCTGAAGTTACTTTACTTTAAATGAGAACAATTAAATGTGACAGCTGCTAAGTAGATTTTACTAAATTCGGCATAAATCTTAAAAGTAATATGTTTATTGTACTTTTACCTCAAAGTGTACCCTAAAAAGAACCTTTTTTACTTCTGTCTAATTCTATAATAGTAAGTTCTATAGTAGTAGTAGTATAATAGTAGTTTGTATTAAGTCGGAGATTGAGCCTTTGTATTTTGTAAATAAAAGAGCTATCAGTTTGAAGCAATATAATGAATGGAGAAGAGAAGTCCACACATTTCATACGTAAATAAATGCTTTCGTTTCATTCAAATAAAAAACTAACGACCAAAAAAACAAATACTATCTCATTCTACACTTAAATTCATTTTCATTTATTTAATGCAGCATGAATAGCTATCACCTGGAGATTCTAAAACCATCTAGCTCTTAACCACCTCATACCTTAGTCAAGTAGTAAGCAGTCATCCCCTGCCGGCCTTCATGCCTCTGCCCCCTAGCCAGCGTCAAGCCAATGATCGCATCGGCCAGTATAAAAGTAAAGTCATTTTTATCTATTTAATGCAGCATGATTGCTTTCACCTGGAGGTTCTAAAACCATCTAGCTCTTAAATACTTCATACCTTAGTCAAGTAGTAAGCAGTCATCCCCTGCCTGCCTTCATGCCTCTGCCCCCGAGCCAGCGTCAGGCCGATGATGGCGTCGGCCAGGATGTGCGGGTGCAGCGCCGGCCGCTCCACGGCCAGCGGCTTGGAGGAGTGCGCGGCCAGCACGTGGCGCGGCCAGGCCGCCGACGAGGCCAGCTCGAGGCCGGTGTGCCAGTGGTTGAAGGCGAGGCATACGACTAGGTAGAAGCCTTTCTCCAGCATCTTGTGGCAGCCGACGAAGCCGCGGACCTGTGAATCAATTCACGACTCGTAACGTTCAGGTATTTTCTTAGTGTTGCTTCAGGTAAACTACAACGTTCAACTACAGCTACTTCTATGCCGTAGTTCCACTTCTCTTAAGTAGAGGTGCTGTAGCGAAATGCCATACAAAAACGTTACGTCACGACTGACTCTACCGCCTGTCATCGGTGTAACCCGATGCTGGAAGTACGCGCGCCGCGCACAGGTCGCGTCACGTAAAAAGCGCTCTGGGGCTCATCTT
This sequence comes from Udea olivalis, assembly GCA_947369235.1. Classification (NCBI taxonomy): domain Eukaryota; kingdom Metazoa; phylum Arthropoda; class Insecta; order Lepidoptera; family Crambidae; genus Udea; species Udea olivalis. The sequence goes on from OX376355.1 coordinate 17,812,416, forward strand.
GCGCATGAGACGATTTATGTATCCAATTGATGGTACGAAGCGAGGAGGGGGCGCCGCACGAACGAACCAATTTCGCCATTTGGTTCGTTAGTCAACCGATGCGCAACACATCCCTTCCACTGTCTTCCAGGGCGCTTTCTACATGACGCGACCTGTACTGTTCAAGCATGTGAGATGGATACATATGATTTGGCCTAGTTTAGGACATCTTACTAAAGTTCAAGGTATTTCACAGTGACGGTAATCTAATCAGAAACTAGCAAAACCATAAGTTTTCACTACCCAGCGGGTTAAGTGGCAGCGGGTAGGAGCACTTCTAATTGGACGTGTAGGGTCGTAGCACGTAAGTAAGAGCGGAAGTAGTCACGTACGGTCAAACTGTAACTCTTTTTTGAAATATTCTGTTTATATTATTTTATTTTAAGTGTTTTTTTTTAAACTTTTTTTTTACAAAGTAAAATTTATTCTACGGTAACTCTCATTGATCTATGACGTCACAATTTAAACGGAATTATATTTCACCTGTCTTTTGCTGTGTGCAACCAATTTGCCGACTTGCGCGTTCGGCCCCGACTTCGTTCTGAACACGACCACACACAGATCTAACTGAGACCGTTGACTTTTCGCCGAGTTTCTGAAAAATAAAGCATTGATGTCAAATGTGTTAATTTATAACGTCCATTCTCTTTGACCAAAATGTAAGCTGCAAGACACAATGGTAATATCAGCCAGTTATTAGTAGAAAATGAGCACTAGTACATGAGCATGCAGATGCGAGATGTTTTTTTAGCTCGATATTGTTGGACGATGTCCGATAAGTTTTTATAGGTGAAAATTACAATAATTTTCCTTGAGTGTCTTGAGGCCTTTGAATAGCAGTCCACTGTTATGCACTGCTATTCAAAGGCCTCTCTGCTCCGTTTTCATGCCAGCCTATCTATACAGGACTATTTTATAAACTCCATCCAAATTGAAATATCTATGAAGAAAATGGCAAAATACGTATTTTTCTGTTTGACAACCTTCAGTTCTAAAATGTTGAGTTATTAATGTTATTATAACTCCTCAAAGGTATAAAAAAATCACTAGTTTCGTTGATAATGCGCGACGTGAGTGGCGGCGGGCTGGCAGTCTCTTCAACTTCAACAAAATTTAATTTTGAATAAGTAACGCCGCACGAATAATCTGTTCGAAATAAATATAATAATGTAAAAGTTAGAATGACCTACCCTTTTTTTAAAAAAGCTGTCTTCGATTGATGCCTGATGTGTGGAAATTTTTTGGATGTTATAAAGTAACCCTATATAGTAGTATAGTATTTTTTATTGAGATTGATTTAATTTAAAAAATCTACTTTATGACAGTTTCCACAGACACTGAGTATGACACATTTTTTTTGCGATATAAATAATCACCCGGGATTTTTTTCCATACTTTGTAAAGTCACCTAAAGTTCATTTCATTTAATCGTAACCTGATTGCCATTTGTCTTTCTTTATTTTATTTATGGGTGGGTAAAATTAAGGAGCTTTAAATAAAACCACCTCTGCCCTTCCTGGAACAGCGTGAAGTCGACTTCAGTGGGCTGCGTGGCCGTGAGCAGCAAGCACGTGAGGTGCCGCGTCGAAGACATCGGAGGCAGGATGCCGGCCAGCCGCACCTCGTGCCAGCCCACGCGCACCTTGCAGATGTCTATGCAGTCGAAGTATCTGCGCCAGATAGATTGGATAGTTATACTACTTTCGCCGTATGATGATATCCCTGACAATTCATAATTGTCAGTTATAGTGATGTAACGAATGTACGAGGGGTGATCCAAAAGTAATGATAATCAGTTATTTCTAGTGCACACAAAAATACAAAATAAATATCAGTCACTTGCTCAGTTACCCACTAGTTCAGGAAAAATAAATCATATAAATAGGCCACGATTCCCGGGAGCTAAATTCATTTGAATACGAATTCAAGGAGTGAACATCAAAATGTAAAAACACGAAAACAGAACTGTCATTAAATACCTCTGCTTGAAAAAAATGTCTACCAAAGACATACACAGCGACTTGGTGGAAACATTAGGGGACTCTTCTCCTCCATATTCCACAGTTGCACGCTGGGCTAAGGAGTTTAAGCTGGGAAGAACATCGACGGAAGACGAACACCGCGAAGGACGCCCATCGACGTCCCTCACTGAAGAAAATGTGAAAAAAGTTGAAGAAGTTGTATTGGAAGATCGAAGAGTGACTATCAGGCATGTAGCTGAGGTCACAGGGATCTCATATGGCAGCATTCAAAGAATCCTTGCGAACGAATTGCATATGAGAAAGGTCTCCGCGTGTTGGGTACCGAAAATGTTAAACGACGAGCAAAAGAAGAAACGAGTCGACATGTCAAGGGCAAATCTCTAAAAGTTCCAGGCAGACAAGGATAATTTTTTGTCACGTTTTGTGACCATGGACGAGACCTGGATCCACCAATTTTGATCCTGAAACAAAACAACAATCGATGACATGGAAACGATCCAATGAACCGACGCCGAAGAAATTCAAAGTGTCAAGCTCAGGGAAGGTTATGGCGTCTGTTTTTTGGGATGCTGAAGGAATAATCTTGGTGGACTACTTGGAAAAGGGGGCCACTATGACAGGCTCCTACTATGCAGAACAAATAAGAAGATTGCGGGAGGCTATTAAGGAGAAAAGGCGAGGCAAACTGCGGGCTGGAGTGCTGTTCCATCAAGACAACGCACCGGTTCACAAAGCTGCAATTGCCATGGCTGCCATTCAGGAAGCGGGCTTTGAGCTGGTGGAACACCCCCCCCTATTCACCAGATCTAGCCCCCAGTGACTTCTATCTCTTTCCACGACTCAAGGAACACCTTCGAGGCAAGAAATTTGACGATTATAGCGACGTGATGGCCGCGGTTGAGGACTTTTTTGAGAGTCAAGATAAAGATTTTTTTTTCTAAGGGAATTTTAGGTTTAGAAAAGAGATGGACTAAATGTATAGACTTGCTAGGAGACTATGTTGAGTATTTTTTTATTATATTCATTGTGTTTATTATTGATTATCATCACTTTTGGATCACCGCTCGTAATTTGATCGAGTTGGCAAAGGAAATGGCATCGGATTTACCGATTTCAATTTTTTTAATAAATTCTTAATAAACGGGTTATGGCTAATAAGTTAAAAAAACGCAGTATCTCGAAAATAATAGTTAAAAAATAGCACACAATTCAGACGCACTGGTACTGATACGAATGACGTGATTACAAAATGGTCGCTCCTATTCATCGATTTTTGTCGATTCAGTAATGTCAATACACTATTGAATGGCGTTCCTTTTCGAGCATCAGGCGCTGTAAAGACATATGAATTTAATTTAATCAACTTCATTTATTAACAGTTAATAATCATAACAATAATTTACTTGATAAGATTCGTAAAAACAATATTTTTTAATAGTTCATAATATTTTCTTTCGCCAGTTTCTTTTTACTTAGTTTAATAGTATGCGTGACACGGAACAATAAGAGCTGTCAGGCATATCATCTTACAGTGAAAATGGTATAGTTAATGTTATTAGGCTATTACGGAATTCTTAAATGGAAAATGTTTTATTTAACTTTTTTATGAATAGTTAATATAAGTGTACATAATAATAGTACTTCTTATGAATAATTGTTGTTGGCAACACCAACATTGAATTTGTATTCTTTATTATAATGGCAACATTGCCGTATGTGTTTCCTGTTCTATAGATGTAAAGTTCGTGAATACACGCTTTTCTGCATTTTCAGTGATAATCGGTGCTTTTATTATATTCTTTACCATACTGCCCTTCAAGCTTACCACCGCTAGCATCTCCATAGTCCACTGCATCGAAGATCACTTTAAACAATTGTTTTATTTGTTATAAAATGTATTAATTTAAAGACTGACATATTTGATTTGTTAATTAATTAGCTATTCTTATAATCAGCTGTCTGTCGTCGCAACATTTGTATGCCTTGAATGGCAAAAGCATGAGCACGTACAATTTTAAACTAAGACCTTGCATTACATGTAATACCATGTTTTTAACCAATAAATTATCATCTTTAGTATAAATAAAGCTAATGCTGTTCTCAGCTCACACACAGTTACAGTTACACATTACCACTGGGAAGTCAAAGCGCTATCCGGTTGTGTACGGTTTTGCACACTTACTGATATTTTTTTGGAAAAGCAAATAAATTGGTAACTATAATTTAGGGTCAATAAACAGACAAAAAATGCAAGTTATTAATGCATGGAAAAAATTGGCCAATGAGATAAAAAAAAATCAAGATAACTATCTTAATTTTTATACAATAAATTACCGAACAACATAAAAGAATGTGATAACATAAACTGATTTAAGACTAAACTAAAAGAATACGTGTGCACATTGTAACTTATTCAAAAATGTATTTATTTTTGAATTATTGAAATGTAGAATGACCATAAATATTGTTTTTATATTATAATATACTCGTATGTAGATATTGAGAAACAATTATAAATATGATTGTAATCTTGCTATAAAATAATCATAAATATAATTAGAATTTTACTGTAACATTGTTATGTAATATAATATGGTATCATGTCTGCTCGACGTCAGAGGCAAAATATTGTTATTTTAAATTTAATTCACTTTTATATCTCATTGTAAAAGAACTGTATGTTTGTATGAGAATAAATGTCTTTAAACCTAAACCTAATTTCATTTACTTTATAAATAAACGAGCTACACAGACAGACTTCGTTCTGTCAAATGTTTGACAGCTGGTTTTCCCGCTTTTTTAGACTTGATTTAGATTTACTATTATTTTTCACTGTTTTTTTCGTTTAATCATAATAAAATATGGCCTATATCACTTCCGAATAATTTAGCTTTCTGTTAGTGAAAGAATTTTCACGATCGGATCAGTAGTTTCAGAGCCTATTCAATACAAACGATCAAATATTTCCTCTTTATAACATTTTGTTATTATTATAGATTTTTGTTGTTTTTTTCTTTGTAGAACAACTGATATTATTCAGTAGAGGAGTTTATTGAAAGAAACCGAATCTAAATTCTGCAGACTAATTAGTTAATTTATCAATTTTGTTCCTAATATTTTTTTTGTTTTTGCATATGTTTTTTGACTTTTAATAAATCCCTTTGATTTTATATTAATTTTGTAAGAATTTTGACATTTTGTATTAAACTTTTGTTATCATTTATTAATTAGTAATTTTATTGTAATATTCACCACAGTGTATATTGTTAGTGAATAAATGAATTAAATTTTAATAATGAAAAAAAATGTTCACAAAAACATTAAATGCTGTTCTGACTAGTTGAACTCGTCTTCTTTTAAGTGAATAGTAAATTTGCTGCCCAAATTCACAACTCGAACAATGACTTCTTATCACCACCTAAAGAATCCTCTACTTAGTGACTCCCCACCTGAGCACGTCGTCGAAGCAGATCCAGAAGACGCCCTGGTCGCGGTCCGCGTCGGAGCTGCCGGCGTGCGCGTGCACTGCGCGCCGCGCGTCGTCCGTCCAGCGCGGGCACGCGTGCGCCCAGGGCCCGCGCCACGTGTAGTGCCCCCAGGGGTTGCGCAGGCGCAGCAGGCGCGTCGGCCCGGCCACCTCCACCACGTCCAGCACGGAGTACGCGTGGCGCGGCCGCAGGCCTAGGCGCTGGTATTCTTCTTCGTCCACCTACAATTTCAATTCGAATTTGAACATAGAAAATGAGATGACTCTAAGACTACTACCAGGCCCCTGTCACTTCACGAAAATGCGCGTGCAAATTACCTACCAGCTGGCGGTAACTGGAATTACCATTTGGTAGTTGATTGTCAACAGCAGCACGCATTCAGGATTGAGAAAATTTTAATTTTTCTATGGATGTGATTTATCTGTTACGTTAGTAACTATTAATTAATCTGTGCTACACGCAAAACATATTATACTTTTAAGTTTTTACGCGCATATGTGTGTTTCTCGGCTATGGACTAAAAAAGCCCAAAAGCGCTATACGTTAGCCATGAATGCGTTTCTAAAATGTTTCCTAACAATGCAGAGCTGATGCGAAATGCGATTTTTACCTACTTGTTCCAATTTTAGGTCCTGCTTCCAGCAAGACCTAAAACTGGTCATTTATTATCAAATTAAATCAAGCACTGGATAACAAATTATTGTTATCCAGTGGTGTTTTCAAAAATGGCAGATTTTGATCAATTCGACCGTAATGACAGACGTCAAGCTTTGGTCACTAAACACTTACCTAAGTTAGTATTATTAGTTAAAATTCATATAAAGGCAGCGATTCTTTGACTGGCCTGTTGGCGCAATGGCAGCGATCCTGCCCTTAGCGCCGGAGGTCGTGGGTTCGATCCCCACCCATGACAAATATTTGTGTGACGAACATTTGTATCTGTTGTGTGTCTGGGTATTATTATCTATTTAAGTATGTATTTAGAAATATTTAAGTATGTTTATCAGTCTCTGACGCCCATATTACAAGCTCTGCTTAGTTTGGGGTCAGATGATCTTGGTGTGAATTGTCCGAGATATTTATTTATTTATTTTATTATTCTTAAGTTCCATTTGACTGCATTTCACACTACACGACTAGACTCTATAGGAGCTTCTTACCTTCATATTTTGTAGTCAATGGACAATTTCTACTATTAGCCGCAGATGGCCCACGGGCCAATCCCTGCTCTATAGGATATATCTATCAAATTGCAAGCGAATAGCAATTAGTCCCGGAGTCGTAGCTTACCTTCATATTCCCGCCACCGCAGCTAGCGCCCATCAAGAAGCTGGCCTGCCTTGAGGAGAGCAGCTGCGCCCACACCAGGTCTCGGTCCAGCTGCTCCAGGGGCAGCGCCCCGGCCGCGCCGCCGCCGCCGCCCGCCTGCAGCGACACGGACTCGCAGGGCGCGCCCGTCAGGGTGCACAGCCCTGAAACCATTTGCGATCGATAAAAGCGCGCTTTCATCAAATGGGGATACTTTAAGGTGCGCTAAAAGCACTTTCTCAAATCGGACCGCAGTCTTAGTTACTAAAAAATAAAAATCCATTAATAAACGGAGTCGAATGTGGGGTGAGTATATTTATATAGCAGGGCATAGCATGTATATTTATTCTGGTAAAATAACTTATGACGTCTTAAGCTCAAGACAGACAGCCGACGGGGCGCGGCGGGACGGGACGGCGACGTGACGCTGACCAGTTGTAATATACTAGACATTACGGAAGCCGCCACGCAGAGCCGTCGCGCTACGCCACCGTCGCGCCGAGCGGGAACACAACCCACACGCGGCGGGGCAGCACGCGAGCGCGGCGCGGGAGGGCGCGACGGGACGCGAAGCTTTGTGTTGTTTGGATTACGTAAGTAGTAGTCACACTGCCGGCGGGAGGTGATCACGTCGCGTCGGGCGGGACGGAGCGTCGATGCAATTTTGTATTTTTTTACAAAAATGGATGGAATCACTCGACAACTTTTTGAAAATGCTCGAGTCGCGCCATGGTCGGCGTGATGGGGCGCGACGGAAAGAGGACGTGATCGCACCCCCCCAGTGTGACCACTGCCGCCACGCACGCGTCCCGCCGCCGTCCCGTCCCGCCGCGCCCCGTCGGCTGTCTGTCTTGAGCTTTACATTTTATATCGAGGGTGTAAACGAAGCCATAATATACCAGAGGTGGTTTCAGTCAGTGAAACCGAGGGTATATTACGTTGGCGTTTAGTCTCGAGAAAAATAGTCAATTTAGTACAAAAACATTTAAAACCGAACAAATTTAAACTTGACAAAAGTTCTGAAATTTTCGCGGTCTGATTTTTTTCCGAACTGACCCAGTCACAGATTAACAATTTAAAACACATGGCGCCACCTTCTTTGCGGACAAACCATGGAACTAAAACTCCCAACATTTTCGCAATGAAGACGATCCACACTCTACAGATAATAGTATATTTTTACTGGCTGTTTGAGTTTGTCTGCGTCACATGAAGGAAATTATGAAACTAATTACTTTTTACTCCCTAGGGCCTAAAGTGGTCACTTTAGTCCCGCTTCGTAGGGCTATATTGGCGTACTTTTAGAGCATGAGAAGTGAAAATATTATTACGTTCATTCGTCGTGACACCACCATGATTCTAATATTTAAATATCATTATTCTTTAAAAATATTCAAAAGATTTAAACACTCAACCACATAAACACACCTGAGTAGGAATACAATCCCACACAACGAAATATAGTAATTTACTTAAACGAGGTTTTAATTAAAATCGTCAGGAAAATGATAATGTTAACTCAGTCTGAAATCTATCTTTAAATATACTTTTTACGGATTTATTTACTTTTTTGATATCAATCGTAACCTCTACTATGACCCAGTTTGTTCAATCTTCCTTTCATTGATTAAAAATTAATAGTTTCATCTAAGGATTAAAACAACCTAAGCGGAAGGGCCAGTAGTCTTGATTTAGTTTTTAAAATTTCAGTTCCAAAGATTTGTTACTTACTATGAATGAAACTATAGCAAAGACTGATCTAGTTTACCCATACCTTCGATAGCTCTGCCTGATACTAAAGCCTCGTAGCACCCGTGCAGTTTCGCGACAGCTTTCTCTATTAATGGCACCCACAACTGTTTTCTTTTTGCCTGTAACAACAAAAAAATTCATAGTATAAAATACGGAATTAAACTTACACCCGAGTTTTGAGAAGTTAATTAAATAAATCAGTCTTAATTGGGACGACAGCTAAACGATTGAATTTCGCTGATAACACGAATAAAATATCATCTTTTATTTTATGATCGAACGTTGAGGACACCTCAAATTGATGCTGCCCTGTCACATGTCTATAGAAATAAAATGGACAGCTACACATGTAAGGCCTGCTCAGCTTTGATGACGTTTGTGGATTTAGGCGAAAAACGGTTTTTCTATAAGGGGAAGATCGGAATAAGAATGAGTGAAGAATTTGAATGACTGACATTTCCTGTCAAACTGGACAAAACGGTCATTTTTGTTCTTAGTGATCTGATACATACATACATACATACCATCACGACTTTATCCCAAACGGGGTAGTCAGAGGCAAGTGACTGTTGCCGTCATGGTGAACGGAACACTCAGAAGCCCAATTTTCAACAATGGTATTAAAACCCAACGTGGTGGGTGGTGAGCCTTCCGCCGCTATCCGGGTTGATTTGGTTTTTTATCGATGTTTTCCATGAACGGAGAGTTAGTCGGAAATTAAACAATGAACACAATGATTTCGGTTCTGGCCAGATTTGAATTCGGGACCACACAATCTGATACTGGATTCAATTTGACTTAAGACAATAAATGACTCATATACAGGATGACTGGGGATTCATTTGGCATTGTTTATAAGGTTTGAAAATATGCAATTGTGTACCCATGAAATAGCCTCATACTTGGGGAAAGTACTGTATATCACAAGTAGGTTCTTATTTCAAAAGGATGCCAATGAATCCCCAGTCACCCTGTATAGTCAGATTCAGTCATTTTACATCACAAACTCACCTGCGAATAAACCAAGTGCCCCTTCTTATTAGCAGGCAACAAGTCGTCCACCGTTACGGTCAACCACCGGCCGTCCTTGCAAAGCCGCAGCTGGTACGCGCCGACGCTCGGCTCGCCGCGAACGACCACGCCGCGAACGAGCGACGAGCGTTCCGCTAGAACTGCCAGCGCGGATAGTAGCCAGCAGTTGCCTAGGACACCTGGGAAATAGGATCGTTTGTAGATCTGAATGCTTAGTGCGAGTTGCAGTGAGAGAAGTGAATGACTTCGCCATCGCGTTTGGCGAGAAATAAAAACGGGAATTCTAGCGGCAAACTCGGGCAACAATAAGGACGCTAGATGGCGCTGACTCCATGCCATAGAAATTCCCGTTTTTATTTCTCGCAAAACGCGATGGTGAAGCCATTCGCATCACTCACTGTTACTCGCACTCAGCACTCTGCACTAAAACGACTAGATTCAATGCGGTTTAATCTATACTAATATTAGAAAGAGGAAAGATTTGATTTTTTGTCTGTATTGAATAGGCTCCGAAACTACTGGACCGATTTCAAAAATTCTTTCACCAATATTAAGCTACATTATCAGGGAGCGACATAGGCTATATTTTTTTAAATTCAGTCTATATTTTGACAGGAAAGACAGTCTACGCGGGCGAAGCCGCTGACGGACAGCTATACCTTGTCCAATTTAGATGATAATTTTGACAGTTCATGACTGAAGTATTGCATTATTTTTCAGTAAAGTGGACTACAGATAATATCGTACTTTATTGACGGGTACCGCCCACTTAGTGAAGTGCCTTGCAAACGAATAACAAAAAAATCGGAAATCTATAGAAAATCGGTTGTGAAACGAAATTAATCTAACATATAATATAAACTTTGTGAACATCGTTTTTGAACAAGAATTGATATTATAATCAAGGTGTAGTTCATTTATTGATGTTGACGATGATGATTATGAAAGTGACTTATTAGTAATAAATAACTTTAAATCCTAATACCTACCTAATTGACTATAAAAGCCCTCAAGTGAATTCAGTTGAGGGCTTTTAAAGTCGTAATATATTTATTTAACTATCTCTTTATTGCACATTTAAAAAAACTGACGATTCCAAGTTATTTGAAATGATTCGATAATCGAATCGATTCACTAACGATTATAAACTACCCCATCCCTATTGTGAGCTGTCAAAATGATCATCCTAAATTGGAAAAACTATAGTATGAGGGTCGACAACGCGCGAGTAGGGTCGACAAAGCGCGAGTGATACCCCTGGTGTTGCACGTGTCCGTAGGCTGCGGTAACCGCCTACCATCAGGTGGTCCGCATGATTGATTGTCACCGACGTGGTATAAAAAAAATTAGATGAAAGTAATTTGGTAATATTAGCTTTTAGTAATTTGGCAATATTAGCTTTTCGGTTAAAAGCATTCCGATTTGATGAAAACGCGCTTTCCACAGATGGCGTGATGTCATAAATGACGTCACTCTCTTGCGCTTACAGAGCCTTTGTTGCTGCACTGTAAGCGTGATTTCAAATTCTTGGAAAAACGTCAAGCATACATAAATCATAATAACTCAGAGTAACTCTGTAAGTGGCAAAATCTTCTTCGACGTGGATGTCATGAAAACATTCCATACCTAACAGTGACATCTTGCGCAAGACGACAAATAATAATTCATTCTTAAATTTGTGGTTGATTCGAACGCTGCAAGCATCTTGAGTGCTTTTAGAGCACTATTTAATTTGGACTTGGCGGAAAGTGATTTAGTTGGTCTGGTTCAATATGAGGACATATTATAGCGTCACATGAAGAGAACGTTAGGCGACAGTGATGGGGATAGTTTTCCGTACGTGTACAGATTCATAATTACATACCACCAATTAGGACCTAAATTCGCTCACTGCGGAGATCATGCGTTGTTTTAGGATAAATAAATAACAAATAAATATGCGCCAGACAACACACCTCTTGTAATGGTCTCGAAGTAGGGATTAATATCCGTGTATTACGAGGTACCACACAAGGAAATCAGACAGGCGTGTCTCCCAGCACACCCAGACCCAAATCAATTCAGAATAGATCGTTTCCTGAATTGACCCGACCGGGAATCGAACCCGTGACACTAAGGAAATCGAGGCGAGAAACCGTGCTACAGCGCACTACGCCAATCGTGTCGTAACGCGTTGTTGTAACGTTACGCATTCGGGATGCCATCCACTAAAACAAATTATGCAAGCAACGCCTTTTTGTTCAGATCGACTGATAACTTTAATAAGAAATTTTGTAATTCAGACATCTATAGTAGTAGCGCCTCTAAGTTCAGGAACGATGTATGTAATATCTTAAGGAGTAACAATTTATGATGAACCGTGTATTTGTGAGCTTTTTAAGTTCCTATTGTTATTTAATTTTTTCATTTTCTGTTTGTAATTCGGAGTCGTAGCGTTGATAACGTTGGTTGTTCGATGATTTGTGTCAAACATCAGTGGAAACTTAACTGATTTTAGTGTTATTCTTTTAAGTAATCTTAAGGTGGAATAAAATTGTTTGTTTCCTAAATAAAATAAATAAATAAGTAACTATTACTATATACTATTAGATGACGAGAACTATTACTAATAACCTTGTGATATGTCCGAGGGTCTGGGATCCCGGAAGACCAGCCAGGGCGTGCGCGTGTCCTCCACGTGGATCTGGTTGGGGCGCAGCCAGCGCGTCGCCGCCCCACTTTCGGGCACCCCACTGTAGTAGAGGGAACGGCCGCACGCTGGGAACGCCTCGTCCACGTATGGGGAACCACTCTGGGGACAAAATGAGGAGTAAAGAAGACTGATTGCTGTACTGAGATGGAGGAAGTGGTTTTAAACGTCTCTCTTCTTCTTCTATTATATACTAAGAGTCTCCCGTACTAAGAGTTAGATTCGTATGTGAGTGTTCTACCAGATGAATAATTCTGAGTCAAACTAATGACGGTGCCACATGTAACATCGCATTTTTTTTATTTTAACATTTTTTCGCAAAATTACACAGTACACAATTCTAATAACTATAAAGTAAAGTAAAGTAAAATCATTTATTTGCAATGAATACAAATGAGATAGCGAGATGTTGACATAAATCTTGACACAGTACTCGACCTGCTGGCAGGTGTGCAAATCGTAATACTAGCACGAATAACAAATGTTTTACTCGTATGTCCTCGTAGTACGAATAATTTGCACGCCTGCCTGCAGGCCGAATACACCGTCCAGACATTCTTTTACCATCGTTTTTTCTCTCTTAGCAAATAAATGATTTACTTACTTACTTACTATTGTAACGTTGATATTAACAAACAAATTTCAAATCAAAAAAATATATGTACAATTGTACATTATTTTTTTGATTTTAATGTTATTAACTAGACATGATGAAATACACTGTCAATCTACTAAATATACGTTTTCTTAGGTATTACTACTATATTTACATTTATTACTATAATTAAGGCATTATAAAAATAAAATCAGACTATAAAACCATGTAACTTGCGACTGCGATGACGTTCGCTAAAATCATAGCCGTAAGAGTGACATCTAGAAAAATGACTTCTGCTCATTGACAAATTGACACTTAACTTGAGACTTGAGAGTGATGTGATTATGTTTAGAAAAATAAAAGAGTTTCAAACCATTTCTTACTAGAAAACTACTAAAAAATGACCCACCCACCAAATACAGTACCATGCTTTGTTTTCAATGATGAAAAAAAATGAAAAATTGTTTATTATTGATAATAAGTAGGTTCTATATAAATTAAGGTTGACTTCTCCTTTTGAGTGTACAAACACCTGTGACAGGAGAAGCCGGTCTCCTATAGGAGAATACAATGTTCCTATTGCTTACTAACTATACATTACTTTTTTTTTTTTTTTTTTCCCAGTCTGTCAACAGATTTCGCATTCGAAGCTAGATTTTGTATAAAATTTAAGAATTTTATTAACAGAATTATTAGTATTGGTATCTAGCAAAGTACGAGTAGGTCTTACATTTTCGGGTGGGAACAGCTCGACCAATTGGGCAATTTTTTTCATATTCTTGTAAAGGCACAAAGAGGTTTTTCATGAGGACAAAAAACGTAAAAATTACGAGGAAAATAATAAAAACAACTTTTCTTTTCCCATACAAGCCACTTTCTTCCCAGCCGTCAAAGATCGACAGGCTAATTAATAACTTTTGACAAAACGAATTCTGTCGGGCAGTTAATACCCGTAAATAAGAGTAAAGCAGACTTACGGCAGCGCACTGCGCCAGCACTTCCTGCCACTGAGTCCAGGCGTGGCTCTCCTCGCGGAGTCGGAGGATCTCCATCGGCGTGGACTCCTGGCGCTCGCCGTCAGAACCTTCCGCTGTGGCAGATAAAGTAAGTTATTGCTGGTTTAATGCTTCTTTAAATTTCATTATCTTACTAGCTTCTGCTCGCAACGACTTTCTTAGTCAGATTATTCTTATTAGTCTATTGGTCAAAAAAAATATACCGACCTTATAAGATAGCGAGCGGGATCCACTCCTAAAAGGTTCGAAATTCACAGATTGTTTTCTTTAGATATGAAAAACAAACATTGTATAATGCTAAATGAAGTTCCTCCCTATTATGAAACAGCACTAATAGCAACGACAAAATGCGCCAGCTAGTTATGCAATGAAATACAACATTTCAAAACAAAATATTAGAAATGACATGTGTCATGACCTGCCTGTGTCTTGGTCAATAGCTGTAAACAAACATGGTAATTAAGTAAACTAGGTAAACTTTACCTTACACTTTGAGTGCGGAAAAAATAGTCAAGTTACTACAAAAACATTTAAAACCGAACAAATTTACAATCGACAAAAGTTCTGAAATTTTGGCGGTCAGTTTTTTTCCAAACTGAACCAGTCACAGATTAACAATTTAAAACACATAGCGCCAACTTCTTTGCGGACAAACCATGGAACTAAAACTCTCAACATTTTCACAATGAAAATGGTCCACACTCCACAGATAATAGTATATTTTTACTGGCGGTTTGAGTTTGTCTGCGTCACATGAAGGAAATTAAAAAACTAATTACTTTTTACTCCCTAGGGGCTAAAGTGGTCACTTTAGTCCCGCTTCGTAGGGCTATATTGGCGATCTTTTAGAGCATGAGAAGTGAAAATAAATAAATATGACCGAGCCCTCTTGATAGCGCTGTATGGAAATACGGATCATTATTTACACATTCATCACCATGAATCAATATCTGACTAAAATGAATGCTAAAAAGGGCAGTTCAGCAGTGGCTGTGAATGATGATCGTGAGTAGGACCTTTGGTCTTCAACTCACGCGAGTCCGAGTCGTCCAGGCTGGGCGGCGGCGGCGCGGCGGGCAGCAGGCGCGCGCGCGGCGACTGGCACATCTCGCACGCCGGCGCGCTGCTCGCGTTCTGGAACGTGCACTCGGTGCACGCCCATTCGGTAGTGTCTTGCCTGTAAATATGTATGATAATGTACCAATACAGGGTATTTTTTTACACTGTAAAGAAAACGATAAAGCATATGAAAATGAGAATGTTTTTCTGCTTTTGTATTAAAACCTGAAAATATCAAAAAACTATTTTAACTGAAATTGTTACAACACCTATTGCGCCCTATGATTTTCCTTACAGTATAAATAATCACCCGACCAATCACCACGAGGAACAAATTCAAGCTGGTTATTTATCACAGACGCGGGGCACGTTCTAAAAAACCTTATCTTATCTTATCAATCTTCCTTATCTTATCTTATCAATCTTTTCACAATCATGTTGCTTACGGTAATAATTTGACTTCCACGCATGGTCTAGATAAATTACTCACTTGGGTTCCGGAGGCGGAGTTTTGTGCCTAATCACCCGTCTAGGCAAAGCCGGGGTGTGTCTTGTACTTCGTCTAGGCGACGGGCTGCGACCTGCGAAGGAGGTAAAACATTAAATAATACGTATAATAGAAAAATATGCCCAATAGGTAGCCAGAGTGAAGTAGACTCTTGTCTCTTTAGAAAACAGAACACTCAGAATCCTCCACTTCACCGACAACTAACCACAATATTTAAGGCGGTAAGCTAACGGTCGTTTTAGCAGTAATCTAAATAGAAATTTTTAGTTGCCAAAAACAAAAAGTAAAGTTGTAACATAAGTTGTGAATTCACGAGAGTGCACATGTTTGAATTTTTTTTATTGTAAGATTTTTTCACTTCTCATGCTCTAAAAGTACGCCAATATAGCCCTACGAAGCGGGCCTAAAATGACCACTTTAGCCCCTAGGGAATGAAAAGTAATTAGTTTTTTAATTTCCTTCATGTGACAAAGACAAACTCAAACAGCCAGGGAAAATGTTAAAAGTTTTTAGTTTCATGGTTTGTCCGCAAAGAAGGTGGCGCCATGTGTTTTAAATTGTTAATCTGTGGTTCAGTTCAGAGGAAAAAACTGATCACGAAAAATTCAGAATTTTTGTCAAGTGTAAAGTTCGGTTTTAAATGTTTTTTGTACTAAATTGACTATTTTTCTCGCACTCGAAGTGAAAAGAACAGTTTGTACCTCGAGACTAAACGCCAACTTAATATACCCTCGGTTTCATTGACTCCCTCGCACGCTCGGGAGTCAAACCACCTCTGGTATATTATGGCTTCGTTTAGTCCCTCGATGTGAAATATACTATTTTAGATCATTGCAAATCATATAATGAACACCTTATTCTGGCCAGAATTTAACCCTAGGCCACATAGCTCTTATCCTGGTATCAACCAGGTATCGTGGACAAAACGTACCAATCCCACTGTGGTTGACCTCGGCCGACGAGCTGGCGACCCCGTGCTTGGGCACCGGCGGCGTCTTGCAGGCGAGGCACAGGCTGGCCGACAGCGGGTTGCGCAGCGTGCAGGAGCTGCAAGACCTGGGAATTTTGCGGCATTTATACTGGCTGTCTAATTTTGTCTGTCACTGATATTATAAAGATGTAAGCGTTTGTGAGTTTGTATGTTTGAGGACATAAACTACCGAACCGATTACAAATTTTATTTATTTATTCGATTTTAAAATTCTTTCACTTTTGAGAAGCTTAATTATCCCTGATTGCTATATGCATGTATGATGTATGTAACGCCTCGTGAGATGATCGGCTGGGCGCTGCGGTCGAGGGCCGTTCCCGAAGTCTTTATTGACATTATCCGGGACATGTACCACGACTCCAGTTCCATAGTTAGGACTGCGGTTGGTGACACGCTTCCCTTCCCTATCACCGTTGGAGTACACAAAGGCTCCGTGCTTAGCCCGTGTCTGTTCAGCGTAATATTAGACGTTCTGCCAAACAGCATCCTAGACCACCATGAGTAACCACACTGGTTGCTTATGTACGCTGATGATATAGTGCTAGCAGATTCGGACAGGGGACGGCTGGTACAACGGGTGAATAAGTGGAAAAAATCACTTGAAAACGGCAGTCTGAAAGTTAATGTGGCGAAGGCGGAGTACATGGCCTGCAACACCACAGATACCCAGTCCGTCCGCATAGGCAATGACGTGGTCGAGCGCACGGACCGTGTCAAATACCTGGGATCTGTGTTAAGCGCGTCCGGGGACATCGACCGCGACGTCAGTGCCCGAATTTTCGGGGCTTGGGCCAAATGGCGTGAGGTGACTGGTGTCATTTGTGACCAAAATGCCGATCAAGCTGAAGGGGCAGGTCTATAAAACCATTATTAGGCCTGTCCTTTTATATGGCAGTGAACCATGGCCGTTACTAGAGCGACACAAGCAGGAGCTGCGCGTCACGGAAATGAAGATGCTGCGGTGGATATGTGCAGTCTCACGCAAAGATCGCGTGCGTAACACCCACATCCGCGGCAGCCTTCGTGTTCGTGACATCGCAGACAAGCTGCAGGAGTGCCGCCTTCGTTGGTATGGTCATGTCTCACGGAGATCGGCAAACTACGTAGGCAACAAATGTCTGGCCATGCCCCCCCCTGCCAGGTACAGGTAGAAAAGTCGACCTAAGAAGCGGTGGTTCGACGTCGTCAAGGGCGACATGCGTGCCAACAGACTCACCACTGAGGATGCACAAGACCGCGCGAAGTGGGCCAAGAAAATAGTAAAGGCGGACCCTGGGACCCCACACACCAATGTGGGTTCACAACCGGGATAGAGCGCAAGGATGATGATGATGATACTATATGCATGTATTTGTTTTGAAATAATTAGTTTACATGTCATAAAAATTAAGTTAGGAAGCCCGGAATTTCACGCGGGCGAAAAGCTACTCTATACTAATATTATAAAGAGGAAAGATTTGTTTGTTTGTATTGAATAGGCACCGAAACTACAGAACTGATTTAAAAAAAAAATTACCAATATGAAGCTACATTATCAGGGAGTGACATAGCTAAAGGGTGTAAAAATACCCTGAACGAAGCCGAAACCTACGCATTCTGCACATCATCAGGACAATATTTTTCGTTTAGACCATACCTGGGAACTCAATAGTTACCAATGTATTAAAGGTCAAAGCCAAAAAAAATCTCAAGATTTTGATGAAATCAAACTATTCACTATTACTTAATTTTTGTCCTAAGAAACATCCTAAAAATTTCAAGTATTTCTTAACAAAAAATTGCTTCAAAACGTTCAACTCGCAATGTATTGTATCTATCAGTATTGTAACTTCATACAAACGTACGAAACGCGAGCTGTCCACGCGCCTCGGATCTCGGGATGCGCTCGGGATGCAAGCAGGCGCGAATGTGCCGCAGTGACGAACGGACGGTGGGTTGTTTTTTATACAGTAAGCGCCTGATTTTTTTGATTAAAACCAGTACAAGTACTTACTATGGCAAGGAGCAATTGTAGAAAATATTGTGCTGTTTTTGGTTGCATGAATTCCTCAATAACGCACTCAGAGATAAAAAAAAATTACCTGGAAACTTCGAAAGGTAAGACTATAAAATGTTTTAGTTAGGTACTTACTAGTAGGTACGTAATTTTTATCTTTTTTAAAGGATAGGTATTTCGTTTTTTCTTCCGAAAAAAGGTCCGGATTAATAAATAAAGTGAACACGGTAAAGGAAAGTGATACACGAGTGAACTAGGCATAATAGTTATAGGCGGTTCATGATACGGTAAGTACGCTCGTGTTAAAACCTCCCAGTTGTAGGTTTTTAGAAACATTGAATTTAACGAAATATCATTCTGAAATTACATATTATGAGACTAATAAATAGTGATGCTTTCGAACAAGTTTGCGGTAAACTACCTTTAAGTTAAAAATTTATAAAACTTATTCGTTTATTGAGTCTTATATCGAACAAATTATAAGCATGGTTTTTTAATTAAATATATACTAATCAAAAAACAACAGGCATTTATATTGAACATTTCCTACTTCATTCACAACGTATTTTATTTGTTTAAATAAAAAATATAACATTTACAATCACAAAATACATTCACAAAACTAGATTGAAACTCAAAGTAGGCAGATGTAATTTATAATATTGTAGGTGGGCAGCCCTATTGCGTATTTACGTTACGGCTGTAGGCATTTATTTCAGAGGAAGGGCTGGCTGATTTTGTCTAAACGAATATTTTAAAAAGCGTTTGTGAGTTAGTGAGTTTGTATGTTTGAGATAGATAATCTCCGAAACTATCAAACTAATTTCGAAAATTATTTCACTGTTATGAAGCTATATTATCCCTGATTGCTGAATTAGTTTTCATGTAATAAAAATCTTATAAGCCTACGGGAGTAATCCCGTCATCTAAGAGAACGCTGGATAGGACTTGAACAGGTGGTTCAACATTTGTTGGCACAACATTTCCCGAAGGAAACTGGTGAGCGCCACACGGACCGAAAATCACTAAAATAATCGATTAAAAAATGTTTAGATGTAATAAAAAAAATGCCATCGGATGAAATCCCTTCAGTTATCTTTAAACTTTGTTTTGGTAAAGGACCCATACTATCAGATCAATTATTTTAGGAATAAAACCAAAAATAGAAGACAAAATGTCACGAGAAGAGGTAACTTTGTGAATTTATTCTATTGAGCCAACTTTATCAAATCATGTTTCCATCGGATGAATTTCCTGTATTATTCCCTCAATAATATCAGTAAATTTCATTAGATTTTGATTTTACTGTTAACTACTTCAAAAATGAATTCTAAAAACGTGTTTTGTGAACCACCTCCCCTTGAATGGTCCCCTTAAAAGTACTTTACATTACTTGCGCTCTTTTTACGGCGGGATCCTTCGAATCGAATAAACGTTTTGTACGATAGAACTACAGATAGTTATATTGTACAAAACGCTTATTCGAGTCGAAGGATAATGAAAATATTTTAATAAAATATGAACCATTTTATAAGTTAGCTTTCTATTAGTGAAATCATGTTTAAAATTAGTCCAGTAGTTTTGAGTTGATTCATTATTATCAAACAAAAACAAATCTTTGGTCTTCTTATCATTATTATTGTATATTCTAAAATCAGTGAAGTAGTTGTTGACTTATCCATTGTAAACAGAGTGCCGTGCCGAGTGCAAGTTACAAGTAAGAGAAGTGAATGACTTCACCATCGCGTTTCGCGAGCACGTAAATGTCAATTCGTATGGAATCGAGTCAGCGCCATCTAGCGGCCAATGCAGGCAACATCAAGGCCGCTAGATGGCGCTGATTCGATGCCATACAAATTCACGTTTTTTTCGCTCGCAAAACGTGATGGTGAAGTCATTCAACAACTCACACTCGGCACTCAGTTCAAACCTTCCCTCTATACAATATGAGTGCAGCCTCTCACCAGTAGTTGTGCGGCTGCGGCTTGGAGCCGGCGCAGGCGGCGCAGGCGGCGGCGTCGCGCGCGTTGACGAGCGTGCAGCGCGCGCACGCCCACGTGCCGCCGCGCGCCGGCGCCACAGCAGGGCTCGGGTCTGGGAGGTGGGATATTTGTTATTGACAAGTAATAAACTGAGCAGAAAAAATTATGAAATTCGCCCTAGAATTAATATATCGGCCACAAAACACTGATTTTTAAATATTTAGAGGCTCAGATAGTATTTTTGAATACTATCCCTTGTTATTATTTTTTTATCTTCTGCTTACTAAACAAAATCTAAAGAAATTGCTCGTGGTTTACAATTCAGAGGAAAAAGGCTTCTAGGGCGAAGCCCGAAAAGATGGAAAGACCAATTCACCAATATGCTATATGCTGGTGATTCTCATAAGCGCAGCGCTTCAAAAGGCAAAAGATCGCAGCCGTTGAAGAGCGTATAACGCTAAAAAGATACACGATCGTCGATGGCAAGGGGCCGACTGCTGAGTCGGTCTCTCCTAGGAGAGCTTCTATTCACGTCATTGTTCGCGTAGACTGGTCACTAGTAGTAAAAAATATTGATTATATTCTGCTTTTATATATTGTTTTTATACCAATATTCTGTGGTTATGCAATAAATAATTGAGTCAAAAAATATAACATACAACATGGACACTGTTAGAACCTTTTTTAGGCGTTTTTTCAAAAAGTCTGATTATTTTTTAAGCGTTAAAATATCTATTTGACGGAAAATGTAGCTTATTCATTTATTGCAACTGAGCGCTCATAATCTGTGTGCCAAACAGCGCCATCTGTCATTAGCACGCTTTCATCAATTCAGGACGGTTTTCAGCGCGCTAAAATCACTTTTCACTAGAATCGGACCGCAGCCCATATAAGTTGGTACTTACCAACAGCAAAAAGCAGCTCGTCGCTATTCAGATCGTGGTCCAGAGAGGCGATGGGCACCGTCAGCTTCTTGGGCTCGTTGCGGTTGGGTTCAGGCTTGCTGGTACTGCTGCAGGCTTCTGATGACGCGTTGGACAATCTGGAACTGTAACAGAAAAGTTTCTGCGTTAGTTTTTTTATCAATTTCGTTTTGTGCATTTGTAACATTGTATTCGTGTGTAAGGATTTACCTAAAAATATCTCCAAATAGATTTTTTTTAAATACAATTATCATGAAATAATAAAGCCCAGCTTTTCTGTCAAAGTGGCAGTGGGCACGCACACAGCCGGGGTAAGAACTATTGACCGTTGCAATAAAAAAGAAAACGACAATTGTTCCGTGTTGTGTTAGTGACTCCCAACTCTCGTTATTAAGAGGGTTTGCTTTCTGCGTTTGGGGTAGATCGTAAACGTCGCATTTTTCTAAGGTTTTCGTGATAATTTAGCTGAATTCAAATTAAGTATAAATCATCTCTCTATTATTGAATTCACCTTTTGATTTCATAATTATAACTTTAACTATGTACAGTAAGTTTTTGAATGTCTTATCAATTTAAAAAAAAACGTTTTTTATTTAATTTAGCAAATAATCAGCGATTACCTAATTTTATTATGCACACAATAATAGAGCAAAAATTTAAGTTTCATTTCAATTCAATAAAATAATCACGAAAATCTTACAAAAATGCAACGTTTTCGATCCACCCCCAGCTAACGCTCTTAACTCCTGCCCCTGTCAGTGACTCCTTCTCTAGTAAGAGTTCTTACACACGGGATGGCAAATGCCGTCGACATGCCGTGGGCTGCCGTCGATGTGCTTCGTAGCTGTTGGACTACTAAAAATGACAGCCGTCGACACGTCAATGACAGATGTCGATGGCAGCCGACGGCATTTGAAGTCCCGTGTGTAAGAACTCTGAGAGACCCTTTACCTAGTAAGTGACGACTTTAGTGACCCCTTCCATAGTTACAATAAAGAAGTTTGTGGGCGGGTGAAATTAGATGCTCCCAACCTAACGATTTTGACAACTCGAGGTGCACGCAGTCATAAAAATCGGAATAGTGACTCTTTCCCCAGTGAGTGACACCTGCCCTAGCTGTTGACTCTTACCTAGTGGCCCTTGCCGAGTAGCTCCTAGTTAGTATCACCTGTTGTCAGGCCTATCTTTCCCATTTGGCACTTGGGGCAAGTGCCAAGGGCTCCGCGATCCTAAGAGGCCCCTCTTCTAAAATAAATTACACCTCCACTAACGTTAACACTAACTTCGATAAAATATTTAAAACTTAAAGTCAAAAAGGCCCCATTATCCTCAGCCTATGGCCAGGCCTCTGACACTGCATGTACTTGCGCGCGACAATTACGAGGTGCATTCAATAAGTACCTAGCCTCATCGCCAGAGGGCGCTGTAGTTTCAAAAGAGTTTTACCACAGTGTAGCACATTCTTTTTTAATTCTTTTTCCAAATTTTCATTCAAATCCCTTCATTTGTTTTAATTTGACAACTTATGGAAGCGAACGTGTCGATCGGTTTTACAAAAATGGAAAAAGAGCAATATCGTTCGGTGATTCGATTCCTATTTTTGGAAGGGAAAACGCGCATCGAAATCAAAGAGCGCTTGGATGCTGTGTACGGTGACTCTTCTCCATCGATGGCCACCGTCAAGAATTGGTTCAACGAGTTTGCACGTGGCCGTACGTCGGTTTTTGATGAACCACGTCCAGGTGCACCGAAAACAGCTGCTACGGAGGAAAACATTAAAAAAATCCATGATCTCGTATTGGCAGATCGCCGATTGAAGGTTCGGGAGCTAGCTGAGACTGTAGCCATTTCAGAAGGAACAATGCATCATATTCTTCACGAGGAACTCGGCATGAGAAAGCTGTCGGCGCGATGGGTGCCACGTTTACTCACACCGGAAAACAAGCGCAACCGTGAGACCACATCGGAGACGTGTTTGGCGCTGTTTAAGCGGAATCCAGCGGAGTTTTTGCGTCGTTTTGTGACCGTCGATGAAACCTGGATCCACTGGTACACACCAGAGACAAAGGAGCAATCAAAACAATGGATCCAGACCGGGGAACGTGCTCCAAAGAAGGCGAAAACTGTAAAATCGGCCGGAAAAGTTATGGCCACCGTTTTCTGGGATTCACAAGGTGTGATCTACATCGATTACCTCGAGAAGGGTAAAACAATTACAGGGCTTTACTATGCCGATTTATTGGGCCGATTCGACGCCGAATTAAAGAAAAAACGACCCCATCTGGCGAAGAAAAAAGTGCTGTTTCACCACGACAACGCACCGGTTCACACGTCTGCCGATGCCATGGCTAAATTGGTCGAATTACGCTACGAATTGCTGCCCCATCCACCGTATTCTCCAGATTTGGCCCCTTGTGACTTCTTTCTGTTTCCTAATCTGAAAAAATCACTCACCGGGAATAGATATGGATCAAATGAGGAGGTCATCGCCGCCACGGAGGCCTATTTTGCAGAGTTTGACAAAAACTATTTTTCGGACGGGTTAAAAAAGTTGGAGCATCGCTGGGCTAAGTGTATCGAACTAAAAGGAGACTATGTTGAAAAATAAATTGCCACTATTCCAAAATTTTCGTTTACTTTTTGTAGGCTAAGTATTTATTGAATGACCCTCGTACCTTCCAGCCGCCGGGTATTCCATGACTTATTTGGCAGCTGTACGCGAATTTTGCGGTTGAACCGACGCGATGACGTACTGTAAATACTGACTACTGACATCTATATCGAAAGCGGCCCTGGCAATATACAACGTGTTAATGAAAAAGCGCAATGAAAAACCTGAAAATAGTTTGTTCAGAATCGAGAGTACAATCGATTGCACTAATAAAAAAACAGGGGTCAAATTTTGACCAAAAAAATATTTTAATTACGCCGTGTTTAATCATTACTTAACTCTTTTATTGCGCCGGCACGCGAAGCGGCAACGTCGCACTAGATCGCGCGTACCATAGACTTTTTAATTTGCAGACAAACACAAGAAAACAAAAAAGCTGATAACTTCGTAAATAATCCGCGAAAATTTAATTTAATAATTTACATAATTCTTTTACAAGAAAAATAAGTTGGGGTGTCTGAGGTTTTGCGCTTTTTCATTAACACGTTGTATGTCTGACACATGACAGCACGCATTTAGGATTAAGAAAATTGAAATTATTCTATGGATGTGATTTATCTGTTACGTAGTAACTATTAAGTAATCTGTGCCAGGGCCCCGTATAGGTAAAAGACGGCCCTGCCTGTTGTGCGTGGGCGTGGCGTGCTGCGGCGCGTCGCGCGCGGCCAGCGTGACGGCGGCGTGCGCGGGCCGGCCGCTGCGACACACGTCGCACGCTCGCGCCCACCACGCGTTGTACGCGAACCAGCACTCGCTGCATTGCCACATGCGGTTCTCGCGACTGAAAATGTGAAGGTTAGGTTAAAATTTCGAGTAAACTATACTTCATTCATTATAGTATTAGACAGAAGTAAAAAAGGTTCTTTTCAGGGTACACTTTGTGGTAAAAGTATAATAAACATTATTACTTTTGAGATTTATGCCGAATTTAAATCTACTTATATAGCAGCTATCTGTCACACTTAATTGTTCTCATTTAAAGTGAAGTAACTGCAGAATTCATAAGGCGTTTGCTTAAATAAATTATTTTGTCTTACATCAAACTATATTGTCGATGTAAAAACCTAAAAGAAGCAGGGGTTTTTATCCGAATACACTATTATTGTCACTATAACTCTACCAAATCTAAAATATAACATAATCCCTTAATACGTTGTGGTGGAAGGGTTTTTAAATTTTGCCAGGTTATACTCAGGTATGTCATCGTCAAGGCAACGTCAAAATCAAATTTTCATTCATTTTAGCACCCCTGCTTCTTATTTCTAATGTTATAATGAATGAAGTATAATTACAAGTTTGCAACAGTACACATCGATGATGGCAAGAACAACTCTAGAATATTTATTTTACAATCATTTAGGGCCATAGCCAGACATGCTACTTTCGTCGTCGAGTGTCATGAAATCCGCGCGGGTCCCGCACCTTGTTAAAAACACCCTGTATGTATGTAAAATAATGGCACCAATCACAACACCTATTTTACTAAGTTTAGTAAAAAAGCTAGGGCCCTCGTACTTCCTAAACAGCTGTTTTAAACATTAGTTTCTGTTGTGTGTCTGCTTTCTGCACTATAAGATTTTTTTAACAACCACTTCTGCATCATACATATGTATAGTCTCCTAAAAAACTAAGTCGTTATAAAGACAGTATAAGTCAGTTTAGCAATTCAAAGACCTCGCTTTACAGACAAAAAAAGCAGACATTCAATAATATTTACAATAGCAGTTAGGAACTAGAAATTAATGATAAAGCACTTACGAAGACTGTTGCTGTGATGAAGGCACTTTGTTCACATCCCGCGGATTGTGCGACACTTTCCCCACAGATGGCAGCATATTGTACTTGGTCGTTTCTTTCACTGCACCTATATGAGACGTCCTAATATTGCTAGCTCCCACCGTCTCTGTCACCGGCGATATACAGTTCTCGGTGCCTAGCAACTCATCTATTCTAGCATAGTCCCCATCTCCTATGTCATTTGAATATAACGCTTCGTTCTGCGAATTACTCATGACGTTTTTTGTATCTTGCACCGAAACGTAAGAGTACCTTGTTCCGTTATTGTTGACTTGCAACTGCAAGTTCAAGTCTTTGTACTTCCCCTTATTAGGTAACGCGTATATGACTCCTTCAGCGTTAGTGTCCCAGCTGCATTCCTTGTCAATCAGCTCTACGCTATTTTCATCTATCTTTTTATCCAAATCTTTTATATCTGGTCGTGTTAAACTGCCGCAATAGCTTGCTAATGACTTCTGATAGTCGTTCAGGCTTCGTCTACTCGATATGACTTTACCAACAGGCCTTTCAGCGCTGGTCTGTTCAGAGAAAGAACGTCGATAAGTAGGTCTAATCTCTGGTGAGTTCTGAGCGCTGATGGAACGTCGGAATGATCCTCCCAAAGTGGTGCTTGACTGAGGCCAATCAGGGACTGTTATCATCACCCCACCTGATGAAGGCAAGGAAGCAGCACCATCTCTGCCGGATAACGTTTCGTGTCTGCCCAGAGTTGTCACGCTCAAGCCTCGCGCGTTGGGTATCCGTGACACGGGAGATATTCTCGGCGACAGACAGGCTTCACAATGAGTCCTGATACCAGAATTTTCTAGAGTGCATTTACTGCATGCCCACTTCTTTAAATGCAAGGCTCTACTTTGCTCCCTTTGATACTCCTTGACGTAAGTCAGTTCCCAATTTGATTTGCTGTCGCTGCACTTTTTGGGTTTCCTCGTCACTGTGTGTAGGCTCCTAAGGAAAGACTCTCGAGGGTTATAGCGAGCGTTGTACCCGTATCTTTCTGAGACCATTAAACTTGTGGGTCTGTTTATGGTTCCTCTGGTCTCGTCAACCTTCCACCATTTATGCTGAGAGTTAATTACTGAGCCGTGTGAGAGAGACCTGGTTACCCCGTGGGCGTGGTCCGTGAGCTGTGTGGGGGACAACCGTAAGGACTGGACGTCAAGGTTTAGACGGCGGCCGTCGGAGAAACTCGATGTAGGCTTATACGATGGGACAGCCAGGGTGTTGGACCTTATCATAGTGTTGTCTGAAAATAATAATTTGGCTTATTATAGTAATCCAATGATGTGAAAATTGTGAAAGGTCTTAGTGAATAAATAGACAAGTCACTTGTCTGTAATCCAAGAGAAGTGGGATCTATCTGCATGCTTACCTTGGGCAGACTTATCCTTGTCCGTCATCCCTGAAGCTTGATCCTCATCATCAGATAGCCTGAAAGAAAAAAATACAAGGTGTTTTATCTGCACAATCAAGTGTTACTTTTAATCGTTCTTACATAAAGAGTACCCGTCACCTAAAAAGAATGCTGGCCAGGACCTGCTCAGAGGGAGAATTTAGGGCCAAATTCATGGTATGGAACCTGTTCATACTGTAACAGTACGCAAAACCATACCCTCCACCGTCGCTTAGCGTTTTTCCAACGTGGCGGGCTATTGTACCTCACCTGTAGACGGGCGCGTGTGGGGCGAGCGCGTCACACGCGGCGCAGCGCCACGCCGCCGACACGTTGCGAAGCCCGCAGCCACACCGCCACGCGCGGCTCGCGTCGGGCGCAGAGCCCACGCACGACCATCCGCTGTGGACAGTCAAAGTCAGAGTAAGTAATTAATTTGGGTATGTACTATCCCTATTCTTTGGGTCGATGGTATACTTCGATGTGGTAACCTCGGCGGGAACTTCCGAAGGATGCGGGACTCCACACACAGGTAGTACCAGAGGAGAGGCATGAGCCACGCCCAAGATAGTTGTTTGGAGGAGGTTTCGTGAAGCAGTGATGCCCCGTCACTGAAGACATTATTGTTTGTCATGCCCCAGAAGAGGGAGTGTTGGAAAAGTGACAAAAGAATCAGAGATAAAGGAACTTGTAAAGAGTAAAGCATTGCTCACAGTTAAGTGTTCACTGCATAGTTCCGCGCGCATGTCTTTCGGCCCATATGACCACGACGGTTCGTAAGGCCATAGGTGTTTGGTGGGCTTTACCCATTACAGGGTCAAGGTTCATGGCTTCATAACTACATAGACATACAAAATATGAAACGCACACTTGAATATTGCTATCAATGTTCTGATTAGGTATAGGTATTATGGATTTCCTCTAAAATAAATAATTTTAATTTTTTTCATTTCTTTGCCTCTGCTGAACATATTACAATATCAATTTTCAACTAAGTGGTCACAAAAGCTAACAGAAACTCCTGAACAGAATATACCAGTACTCTTGTTAAAAACTTGTATGAATTGTATAAACCAGTGCTTATTGTATGAAAAGCATGCTCGGCCAGGTTGTCAAGTAGTCTAATTATTCAGATAGTTTTAAGGCAACTCATCAGCTAGATGGCCCACCTCCGATAAAGAGTATAAAGTATATCTATACTAATATTAGTAAGAGGAATGATTTGTTTGTTTGTTTTCCAAGTTTTTTGTTTGCTTTTATGGAATAGGCTCCGAAACCACTGGACCGATTTTAAAATTCTGTCACTAATATAAGACTACATTATTACATGGTGCCATAGGCTTTTATTTTAATTTAGGCTATATTTCGACGGAAAAGACAGCGGGAAACCGCTGACAGACATCTAGTCTTTATATAAAATATATAATGCTGTAGCTGTTACTTATTAATTATTCCACATACTTTAACAGCACAAAAAAACATAGTTACAAGAAAATCGTGAAAAAACTTGCTCATGGTAGTTGCAGTTTAAATTGTCTGCTGTTACCATAAAAAAAGCAAATGGATATTTAAAAGGAATAATGCAATTTAAAACAAAATGAGAATAAGAACAGCCATAAGAATCCACAACATGTTCATATCTGGGAAAATGGGTTATAGCAAAGGGTTTATGGATTTCATAATGGAGATTCCTAATGAAGTATTTACTATTTCAATTTGAAACTAAAACCTCAGTCATAGTTACCTGCCTTATTAGGGCAGATAAGTAAATATTTATATATTGCACAGACAACAATCATAATAATATTATGTTACTAAGGAACCTCTGAGTAAACTACATAGATAATGAATTGACACCCTCTGTAATGGTATTCATATTAATACAAGAATATTGATTTGTGTAAAATTGAAAGGATACTTACTACAAACTGAATCTAATAATAGTGTAACAATATGAAAAACTACAATGTTAAAGATTACATCTGAAGACAAAGTAGAATTTTCTCTCTGCTATTATAATCACTTGAAATGGTATTTTCTAAATAAAAGTGTAACTACTAATCACACAAATGATTTCAAACAACCATTTACACAGCCCATTGGGAAAACTTATGCCAAATGACTGAATCGAACACAAATAATCCTGCCTGAACAATGGTTAACATACATACCTAGGCTCATTGTATTCTGAAGTCACATTTTATCATATTACTGACACACACCCACCACAAAAACCGCGTCAAAGAATAATTTCGTTAATGAACTTCTTCTACGTCCACGCAACAATGAAATACAATAGAAATATAACCTAAATAGGGGTCAAGAAAAATCGATAACTAAAGTGACAAGACCAACAATGGATTGATAACTGCCAATAGAAATACTCACCTATTGAAGTTGTTTTCCGTTGGTATGACGATCGGTTCGGAGCCAGGGGTAGTTCCTTCGCTTTTTCCTGTGCGACTAGTGTACTCAGGGGAAGAATCTCCTCTAGAATTGCCTTTAGAACGCTCACTGTCATGACCAGACACCCTTTTTGTTCCACATTTTAAACACTTTACACTTTCCGTTGGGTTGATTTGGCCGCATGTCTGACAATGCCATTGCAGCACCGATGCGATGGAGCCCATTTTATTTCACACATGGCTATGAAACCATAACAATACGCCGTTTTATGAAAACAAATTACGGGCTAAGAAAAATGAAAACAGCTGATCCACCATGTTGTTTGTGTTCAACTTTTTTTTTGAGCCGACACGCACATGCGTTTTGTATTATCGGACTCATCATCCTTCAATCGATTGTGTGAGTTAAAAAGCTTACATTATTTAAAATTATTTTGGTAATTTAAAAATTATGTTTTAAAACGTTACAAAATAATAACAATTATTTCGTGTCCAAGTATTGTTAATTTAGGTTCGTCAGTGACATCTAGGGTTATTTTACATTTACAAAAGTCACATTTTTGTGAGTAGTTTTCCTAGATGGCGTTACGTCGAACAAAACAAGGTAGTGTAAGGATGATTGGTAGATGGCGTTAAAAGCTTAAAAATAAGCAAACATCGTTCCAAATACACTTTCTTGTCTTATTTACTTCTCCCTGAGTACCTAGATACAATACGAGGGATGGCATAGGGGTGGCATTGCAAAGTTCAATTATTTGGTTTGTTTGTACCTCTCACATCAATACTCTGAACGAGGTTATAAATATCTGAACACATTGTGCCTTGCGATGCAGTGCTGCACTTCCTAAGGTGTTATAGATAGTGTCCATAGGAGAATGCCCATTTGTGGTACAGGTTTCTCTCCGGCCTCAAGATAAAAACTATGTTCAATTATTTCTTTATTTTTTAAGCCATCGTACACTTTGGAATTCATTTTTTAAACCTACAACACCTTTATAATCTTAAAAAGATATTAAATTGCCTCAACGGATCTCATTTTGGTTGTTAGGAGATGTTGCCCTGATAAATAACTACATAGATCGAGAATTCGAGAAGTACAATCGATTTTTTCCGTAACAATAGCGAAACGCATATTTTTTAAAAGCATAATAATTTAATAATTCAAACGAATTACTTTTACTTTACTTTATAACATTCACCATACCATCACGACTTTATCCCAAACGGGGAAGTCAGAGGCAAGTGACTGTTGCCGTCATGGTGAAAGGAACACTCAGAAGCCCACTTTTCACCAATGGTATTAGAACCCAACGTGGTAGGTGGTGACTTGGTGAGCCTTCCGCCGCTATCCGGGTTGATTTGGTTTATCATCAATGTTTTCCATCACCGGGAAGTTAGTCGGTGAAATTAAACAATGAACACAAAGTTTTTGGTTCTGGCCAGATTTTGATTCGGTACCACAAGATCCGCGATCCGAGTTGGAGTGCTTAACCACTAGGTCACGACGCCTACTACTCATGCTATGTAATAATATGCATATAGCTACCATAAAAGTTATGTCAAGCATAAATTATGAGATGATAAATAGTGTTATGCTTTATGATGTTATGCCTAATGAGTTATGCCAAATGACTATATGATAATCGGCGTTATGCAAAAGTTTGTCCCCCATGCGACTCTGCCACCGCGACGGAGTTGTTTCTACTAAACTGAGCAGACCCGGCGAGAAACCAGTAGGAGAAACCAGGAAAAGCCTATATGTCTTGACCCCCCAGGCCCCCACAATAATAACTGTACCTATGTTTGCTGCGAATGATGATGTTTACGATGAACATATCGTTATCGACGACTACTGTTTGAATCGATAAGTACGAATTTAATTTGTTCGAAATTACTTTGCACTTTTTTCATTTGGAATATGTACCTTTATTCTGCTGAACCTCCAACCTCCAACCTCCAACCTCCAACCTCCCGAACAAGCAGGGTTCCGAAAAGGCTATAGTACCGTAGACCACATTCATACGCTGCGGCAAGTTATACAGAAGACCGAAGAGTAGAACTTGCCACTTTGCTTAGCGTTTGTGGACTACGAGAAAGCCTTTGATTCGATTGAGACCTGGGCAGTACTGCAGTCTCTCCAAAGGTGCCAAATAGACTACAGGTACATTGAGGTGCTAAGGTACTTATACCAGAACGCCACCATGTCGGTCCGATTACAGAACCAGAGCTCTAATCCGATCCAACTACAGCGAGGCGTGAGACAAGGAGACGTTATTTCTCCGAAACTGTTCACGGCTGCGTTGGAGGATATTTTCAAGCTTCTGGACTGGAAAGGACGCGGCATCAACATCAATGGCGAGTACCTAACACACCTGCGATTTGCCGATGATGTAGTTCTTATGGCTGAGACCTTGGAAGACCTGAACATAATGCTCGTAGATCTCGGTAATGCTTCTCAAAGAGTGGGTCTTAAGATGAACATGGACAAAACGAAAATCATGTTAAATGCCCATATTGCACCCGCTCCAGTTAACGTTGGGAACATTACACTCGAAGTTGTTGACCACTATGTTTACCTGGGACAGACAGTCCAGCTAGGTAAGTCCAACTTCGAGAAAGAGATCTCTCGTCGAATCCAGCTCGGATGGGCAGCGTTCGGGAAGCTCCGGCATATATTTGCGTCCGAAATACCTCAGTGTCTCAAGACAAAAGTCTTTGACCAGTGTGTGTTGCCAGTAATGACCTATGGAAGTGAGACGTGGTCCCTTACTATGGGTCTCATAAGAAGGCTCAAGATCACACAGCGAGCAATGGAGAGAGCGATGCTTGGTATTTCCCTGCTCGATCGAATCAGAAATGATGAGATCCGCAGGAGAACAAAAACAACCGACATCGCTCGAAGGATTGCATCGCTGAAGTGGCAGTGGGCAGGACACATAGCGCGGAGAACCGATGGCCGTTGGGGCGGAAAGGTTCTCGAATGGCGACCGCGTACCGGACGACGTTCCGTGGGCAGGCCCTCTACAAGGTGGACCGACGATCTGGTCAAGGTCGCGGAAAGCCGCTGGATGCGGACAGCGCAGGACCGATCGTTGTGGAGATCCTTGGGGGAGGCCTATGCCCAGCAGTGGGCGTCGTTCGGCTGAAATGATGATTCTGCTGAAATTCATTAAATTTCGTGAAGTTATAAAAAAGTGACTTCAGTGGCTGAAGTGAAAAAAAATCCTTCAGGTTTCCGCTTCCGGTCACCGGCCACCACTGCTCATAACTCAAGCCTTATCAGCTCTCATTTTCCGTTTTTGAAGGCAATTGCATTTAAATTGTTACAAACGGTCGAGTTTGTCAGTTTAAAGCTTTTTGAGTAGTTAAACCATGATTAATGGTGAACAAGGGGATTAATATCATTGAGTTTTATTGGATGCAGCGCCCAAAGGTAGCTACTATTTCTGATCGTATAAATAGTCTATACCCTGTCCATTCGTTTATTTTCTTTTTGACAATTCGAGACAGTTCGAAATTAGTGACGTCCTTACACGTTACCGATTCGATTAGAAATAATAATCAATTTTATTTTAGGAGAACTTTCAATCGATTTAATATTGAAATATTTTTAGGTTAAATATTAATTATTCGATTCAAAAAGTTTTTTTTTTAAATACACACATCAAAAGTGTCTCGGGATCAAGCATTTTTATGCGGATTTCTTGAGATTGAGATGTGGCTTTGTAATAAATTTATGATTTTATAAATTTATATGGATCCTTTTTGGTGCATTTCATAATTTGAAACAGGAACTGTCAATCAAATTAGAGTAAAAGATGAAAATCAGCTGTCAATATTTTCCCTATAAAAACATACAACGCATTGAAGACATTATTAGTGCTACTGTTTCCCTACTACTGATTAAAACCAACGTTATTATAGAGCGGCGACGTCATTTAAGCAGGGAAGAAATGCTCAGAGCCGTGGGAATGATAGAAGCTGGTTCCCGGCAACGTACTGTGGCTTTAGCTCTGAATACAAGTCAGAGTGTTATCAGTCGACTTTGGACACGTTACCGAAGCACTGGTACCGTGGCTGAGCGCCATGGAGGACGGTATCGCTGCACCACACGGAGACAAGACCGATACATTCAAATCACAACTCGAAGAGCTCCAACAATAACCGCCATGATGTTAGCCGTGAGGCTTCATCACTCTTCAGGGAACTTAATTAGCGACCAAACAGTCAGAAACCGCTTGCATGAAGTGAACCTTCATTCCCGAAGACCGCTAAGGGTACCACCTATAGCAATGCACAATCGTAGGATTCGATATCAATGGGCTCTTGAACACAGAAATTGGGCAGAAGAACAATGGCGTTTCGTGTGCTTTTCTGATGAGTTTCGTTTTAGTATGAGACCGGATACAAGACGTATTCGACACTGGAGAACCCCTGGACGCCAACAGCGATTAAAATCCTGCCAGAAAGTCCATCCTTATAGTGGTGGAACCATCATGGTATGGGCGGGTATTTGGATCGGCGGAAGAACTGAGTTGATTTGGATCAGAGGCAACCTCAACGCTCAAATTTATGTTGAGACGATTGTATCAGACGTCATCGTTCCTCTACAAGTGCAAATCGGTCCCTTATTTCAGTTAATGCATGATAATGCACGACCGCACACCGCAAGAGTTGTAAGACAGACTCTCGCCGCAGCTAACATCAATGTCCTGCCCTGGCCTGCTCAGTCGCCAGACTTGAACCCGATTGAGCATGCATGGGATATGCTACAGAGAAGAGCTCTGCCGAATATGGAGGGTATCCAGTCGCAAGAAGATCTTTTTTTGTTGTTGCAACGAACATGGGCGGCCATTCCACAGCGTGATTTGGATGAACTCATTTTGAGTATGCCAAACCGATGTTCTTGTGTTGTTAGTGTTCGCGGTAGAAACACGGATTATTAATTGTTTAAGTTACCCAATAAAATTTTAAAGAAAACTGTTATTTCAGTCTTTTTTTCGAACTTTGATGTTAGTGGTTCAAATGTCAAAAATCCCTTTATTAGGAAAATGGCAAATTTCTTTATTAATGCAAAGGTGACTTGGTTTATCGTTACTGTAGACAAACGAAAACACTATATTTGATGAATCCTTAAAGAAAATTTTAATTAATATCAATCAGGAGAAAAGTTATTGCAAAAATATATGTTGATCCCTAGACACTTTTGATGTGTGTATATAGGCACATAAAAATAAATCTAATCTAATGAATCGTTGTCATTGTAATTTGTATTTAAGTATGCGCCAGACAACACACCTCTTGTAATGATCTCGAAGTAGGGAATAATAGAATAATATCCCTGTGTTACGAGATACCACACAAGGGAACAAGCTAGGGGTGTCTCCCAGCACACCCAGACCCAAGTCAATTCAGAAAAGATAGTTTCCTGAATTGACTCGGCCGGGAATCGAACCCGGGACACTAGGGAAATGAAGGCGAGAAACCGTGCTACAGCGCACTACGCCAATCGTGTCGTCAATTGTAATGTAGGTAATGAATAATTTTTAATAATTTCTAATCTCATTTGATATTGTTTTTTATTAAATTTGCTTTTACGAGTCAATGAACAGTAAAATATTTTTTTTCCAAAAATGAATGTCTCATTGATATAAGATTATAATTTTTAAGAGACCTCTTTTATAATATGTGGTTGCTTGTAATGCACAGGTCACTTCACTAAGTGGGCGGTACCCGTCAATAACTTACGTTAATACTGTAGTTAATTATTTCGAAAAAAGAAAACTATTCAATTCATAATTCGTGAGTTGTCAAAAAGAAAATAAACGAGTGGACAGGATAAAGGGTTTTGTTCAGGGGTTCACATTTTTGGACGTTAACAAACCTTTCAACATTTTTTGAAAACGTACTGGCATGTCAAAAATAAATTCCAAAAAGCAACAAAACGCGGCAATATTTTTCATTGGAGCATTCGCAATTCGAACGATCCATCTTGATCGTTGGCACGCGGGGCGCACTTTTTGCCGCGCTTTTTATAGCTGAACTAATCTATCTTGATCCTTGCACCGGGCGTGAAAAGCACCTGTGGATTTATAGAGTAAGTTGTGCGATGTACTAATGACCTTTTTGTTATCTGTCTATTCTAGTGGTCTGAAATTGAGCTCTTCGGAATGACCTATATGCATCACCCCTACGTGGAAGTGCGCTGATGTGCTCAACATGGTTTTCGATTTATAGTTCAGGCTTTAGACTTTAGAGCGTCAAAAGCTATTTCCAAACTTGCTTGCTTTAAACCCTTTGCCAACTCATGTTCTTTTAATAACTAAGGGCATAAAATATCTTTCTAATGTTTCATTGTAAATTATAAAGCCCTATATATTAAAAAAATATATAGCTTGGTCACCTTCCATTACCTATTTAGTGTTTTTGAAGCTTTTAAGAAATGCGCTAGTGCCATCACTGAGTGGGTCTTGTCATAACAATACGTTCACACTCTCGGTCTTCACTTCCAGTGAGTAGCAGTCTCTAGACTTGTTGGTTGTATTCAAGGGAGTCTAGATAGTACCTAATATCTATGAAACTATAAGGGGAAAAATGTCTAACGCTATCCTGATGTATGAAAATAACGCTAAAAAGAACGTTAGGCGACAGTAGAAGGGATGGTTCTGCGGAGGTATAGGTTGGAGGTGAGGTTGACTTGCATACCACTTATTTGGCCCAAAAGTTAATCACTGTACAGGGCTCTTATTAAGATCCCTTAAAGCTTGCTCGCATTTGTTTTTGAATTGAGCGTCCTGGCATTTTGGTATTTCTTATTCCCAGTCACGTGACCATTACGTCACGCAAACTATTGCTCATCTGTGAGATAGTACCAGTCAAAACTTTTCAGTTAAAAAAAAGGGACATCGTAGTACCAATACAAAGTGAGCATTTTTATAACCCTAAACGGTCACGCTGCGAAAGTCCTAAAAGATCGTAATACCGCCCTAGCTCCAAAGCCAGTGGCATTTTTAGGTGAAGGGAACGTATTCCTGGCAACGCTTTCTTAGGAAAAACAGCTGCGGTTGCAGCTATGAGATATTGCTATATTGTATTGTGATTTTATATTCTGTTGGTTTCTGGACTTTCTGACATGTATACTTTACTTTAAACAGCGGTACCTAACAGTGACTTATCAAATTTGACATATTAACTTCTTCTTGTTTTAAACCATATCCTTATTAATAAACTAACAATCTACCCCAAAAAACATGATCATTAGTTCAAGATGCCTTGTGGTAAGTATTTAATAACGATACTTTGAAAAGAAAATGTGACTGGCTTCAAATTTAATCATGTTGTTGCTTGAAGTCATCGATATGTCAAAGAATACATTTCTGGCGTAGTGTTTAAATACTTTATGCATTTCTGTATCGTTGTTTGTATGAATAGGTAATATTATATTATTCCTACAGATTTTTTTAAAAAGTCAGGCAAACATTTTAAAATGGTTTAACAAGTGATGAGGGTAATACTTACTATTGTAGCGATGACTTGATAACAATGATTGACGGATTAATCCCTCCATCATTGTAATCAATTCATCATCATCATTACCCTGATCACTTTACCATGGAAAATGTGGGTTTGAATCACAAACACCTACTGGAGCAAACTCTGTGAGATGAGAACTGAATCCAGCTCCCTTGGATATCGTTCTGAATGCAACCACTGAACATTTACTCACATCTGTTTTAGAATTAAAATTAGGTACCCTAAGTCACGTCCTATATGCACTACGTTACAAATACGCAGAGTTTTCCTCAGCTTTCGCAATATTGAGCTCCGGCACCTTACGACCACAGGTGGGCAATACGTGATGCAACTGAGCATAAAACTGAATAGCAATATTTGTACACGGGGGAAATGCAGTAATGCACCCCTAAACGGGGCGCAGAATTTATGGGGCAGTGAACGTCGTTCGTAATCCTCTAGATTGCTTTAGAGGACGTGGGCGAGGGTGTGGTAATGTTGAGAATTTATTCTTGTAGGTACAGTCAATGACAACTAGAACGGAACATTACCAGCTTAAGTAGACCTCCCTGTGCATTGAATTCACGCATCACGCATATACTGTAAGAAGTGCAACGAATCACTTTGAGCTGTGGTTAACTGTATAGATAGATACAGAGGTGATGTATTTGAGACACTTGCGTAACAAAAGAGGGTCGGTAAAGTATCAAGATTTAATGTACTGCCTCTGTTTCTGTGTTTGAAAGTAACCTACCTGGGCTCAAGCACGATTGCTGGGAGTAGTGTTTAATTTAAACTATCAGAGTCAAGCGTGAACCTCTTAATGGCATTGGAATAATTGGGACTTCATTTCAGAGTAAAGCTGCTGTGTTGTAAAATTGAAATCGATAAAAAGTTTTGTTTACGGTTTATTATCATTTCACGAAGATCTTTTTAAATTTAAATTGAATCACTAGCGTTGCCTACTTCGTAAAGCTAGAGGTAAACTTTTCATTTTGCTAGCAAAATGAACTAAAAGGTCTCCAAGTTACCCAACTTACCACATCTATAACACTCCCTGATGAGCACTCACCAGTGGAAAATACCATTTACTAAGTGTTTTAAGTTAATTTTATGTGAAAACAGATACCTATGTAGCTCAATTATGGACGAGGAAATTAGGGAACTGTGACCTATCATTCTTCAAAGGCTAACCCTAAACTCCAAGCAGGCATATTTTTATTTTTTTAACCAATTTACTGTCCTTGTCAAGTTTCAGCGATTATTACGAATGCACCCGCAAAAGAGGCAACTATTTACCAGAACGAGCCCTTTACAACGCTGCATAATTGCAGCTATGGATCACCGAGTGGCCGCGAGCCTCGAGTGGCCATTCCCCGCAGATGCGTAAGTTACAATCTGCAGTGGTCACATGCAGAAATGCAGTGGGCTTATGATACTGTTATATTCAAATATACTGCCTGTTATTGAACAATACTTATGTCAATACGTGCAATCTATTGCAATCTAGCAATGTCTTGCCCTTGAATTTGTATGTATGTCAGTCTCCATCATCCATAACTCTGCATCTGTCATTAGCCCACGTGACTTCACACGCGTGGGCTTGTGTTTTTATAATTATGAAATACCAGAGCAGTGCGGATTATGGCGGAAGGTTTGCCTAGTACTTCATACGCTCGACGAAATGTGGGCTTCGGAGTGTTCAGTTCATCAGAACGGCTAAAGTCACCTTGCTTTTGACTAGCCCATTTGGGATATAGTCGTTGGAATATGTTGAGTTTGCCTAATGTTTGAACTAAAGTTAAAGTTAATTTAATTATTTTTGAATAATAAGTAGTGAATGTTGATTCATATTAGTACCATTTTAGAGGCACGACATTTCGTAATTAATTTGATGTGCCATCGATTTCCTATTACCGTTTCCATAAGGGCCATTACGACAACACATTATCCATTGCAGCTCCTCGTCAGCTGACAGCTCTGATGCAGCTATGGTCGTAAATCGCGCGTCTGCGGCCAATGGCCACTCGCGGCCACTCGCGGCCACGCGGCTGTTTAAGGGTTAAATGTAAAGTGGCTGTTTGGGCTCGGGATGTGTAGGTATGCCCTGGTCACTTGTTTGTCTGTGACCGTCTTCTAGGCGGGTCGTGGATTCGTAGTTAGGACAAACATTCGGTTACATTCTATTTCAGTATTATCAAAGAAATCTTGACTATGGATATTTTTTACAAATTTTTGGTGAGTTTAAAAAAAAATTAACAAATGCAAATTAAGTCCTTACGCTGCCTCGATTACCTATGAACATTTGCTTAAAAACAATTTGACTCGGGAATATGCCAAAGAACTGTAAGAATACGTCAGCATAATTAACTTACCTTTAATTGTAAACTTCACAGAAGGTTTAATGGAGAATAATTTTTGAAATGTTTAAGTTATATTTTATTTTTTAACGTTACTGTTTCATTTTTACTCATGTATTTTAGCAGCTAATACAATTATTTTACTTAGATTTATTTTAATACTGAAAATCTAGAAGGTAGAGACCCTGGTGTCTTGTAGCACGGGTTATTAATAACCTATTTCAAGCACCAGTCTTCACATAAACTGTTACAATACACTTAACAAAGAAATGCTATAAGCTGGTGATGTTACATTTAGGTACCAAATATGTAAAGTTTTAGATATTGAGTATCAAAATTCAGTAAGTAGTTAAGTAAGTAGTTTTAAGTTATTAGTCTGTTTACTTTTCCATGTGGTGTTTACCAGTAAATAGTTTTTGTATTTAATTTCTTTAAGTATTATAAGTTGTTTAAGTGCATGTATCAGTACATAAAACTGTTGGTAGACCTAAATAAATAAATAAATAATAAATAAATTAATTAAAAAAATAAAGATTCTTTATTATTATCAAAAAAACGTAACGAAGGATGCCCATTGCCAATACACATGATGAACGGACAACTTGAAGGATAGGGGAACAATTTGGATATCAGGAATGGAATCACATTATTTTAGAAGTTTTTACTGGGGTCAATTTCTAAAGCCTTTTAGCCGATCTGCCTTTAAGGCTCACAACACAAACACCTATTTTCACGGCTCATAAATACGGGAGGTCACTGGTTCAGGCGATGCTTCCACACTCGGCTCACAAAAAGGCGTTTTCAGGAAACTATTTATCATAAAGCTCAAAGGGAAATACCCTTGTAACTTACTTTGCTAGACGCCAGGGTTAGGCGACGACAAGAAACTATTTTGTATGTATTTGCCTGGTAAAAATGGGGGTATCTAGGCAGCCAGACAAGGTTTGAAGGAATTTATTCTTGGCTTCACGGATATATGACCAAAAAGCAGTGAGTAAAATGTATTAAGAGGATCCGAGTGAGACTTCGAATGGAACGGAAATTTATTCTCGCTAGGTTAACCATGATGCAACACAATGAAGGCTTTTGTACTTTCAACAATAATATCATGTTACTTACTCTTTTCTCTCTTATCTAGATTCAGATCGGGTGGACTAAAATATCTCGGCATCTGTTTTGGTAGGTATCCGGTATGCGTCTTCAATATCCTGGATCCTGACGTTGAAACAACCGGTAGAGGATCCATCACCGACGCCGAAGGCCGTAGGATTGATCCCGTCCTGTGGTTGTTTTGGGTTAAGGTGTCAGAAAGAAAGAAACAAAAATCATTTATTAATTAAAAGACATCGTTACACTGACATATGGAGGAACAAAAAGAAACGAAAATAGACAACAGGAAAATATAGCAATAAGTCCCACCAGACAGCGGTGTCCCGATGTCCATAAATGTCAGGGCCCGATAGGCTCAGGCGCTGATTTTCAGTGCCAGATCACCATACGCCATCATTATCATTGATTGCAGCAACAAGACATTATCTGCTGAACACAAGCCGTACCTATATAAGTCTTTATTAGTGTTCATCAAGTAGTTAGACCGTTCACCTCGCAGGCACAAAATGAGGAATTTACGGAAAGGCCACTCTCGCCTTTTTTAAATATTATTACCTAAACTAGCCTAACCGGCTAGGGTTGCTACTACATTGGCTTTGAATTTAATGAACAAATTACTCGTAAGTAGGTATAAGCCCGATTTGACAGAACAGAACCCGCCAAAAACAAAATTACATCATTTGAAAATATGCACCATGTCGACAAAAACAAAAACACCTGCGGCAGACTGACTGGCCGCAGCATTGATTCTCACCGGTATCGCCTGTAAACATACTGTGTCTGTGTGCGTGATCAAAATGACGGTTTCTTCTGAGCGGACTATCTGGTCTGGGGCGCCGCTAAGAGACTATAACAGGCAGTTGTACAGTTGGCAGCATTGAATTTCACCCGCCTGCTAACTTCCTCACTACTCCGCTCACACCAGACAGCGCGTCAGCGGAGTGCTGAGGAAGTATGAGGGCGGGTGAAATGCAATGCTGCCAACCTAACGATTTTGACAACTCCAGGTGCATAAATGTTGTGCAAGGAAGCATAATCAACATAAGTACTGCTTCGCTTGACTTTATTATACGGGGAGTATTTTTATCAAGTGCTTTATCATCACTTTCTCCATTTGCACCCTCCGGAACAATTTGGATAATATGCAAGTTCAATGAACCCACCCTATTTCTTGCTTATGAATATTTTATGCCCCCATTGCGCTTGTAATGCTCATTTAAAAGTGTCGCACGTCTCCATTGAAAAAGTTTAGAGGTACAAAATAATTTCAGTGAAATTACGAGTTTGAAACTCTCCTTCTTGGTCTGAATAAATGTAAAGATATATCTCTATACCTATGTAAAATTGTAAAATCGGATTAAGATCCTGGTTAGTTATTTAATCAGTAATAATTTTTGAATATCAATTTGAAAGCTATTGTTTACATAGTACTTGTATATTAGCAATCAAACACACTAAACATTCATATCAACACTTTTGGGGTAGTGCACTAAGCTGTAATGTGTTACATTACAGTTTAGTGTTGGTGTTTCGCCTCGATTCCCGGTCGGCTCATTCGGGAAAAGATCTTTTCTGAATTGGCTCGGGTCTGAGTGTGCTGGCCCCTGGCTCAAATCCTTATCTGGTACCTCGTAACACAGGGTTCTTATCCCTTTTTCAAGACCATGACATGTGATGTGTTGTCTGGTCCTATTTATTCATTGATCACCAAAACCCAGGTTCAGATTTTCGTATATAGTTACACAGTTGTTAGTTTTGTTACGGCCTTCCTTATTTCAACCCTCGGGGGTTAATTTATCAAACATTTGTGGATCATGTCTAGGTAATATGTATTATAACTTCATATTCCCCATGGTTTCTGCATGATATGTTTGTATGTTGATAGATTGGTGAGGACATCGCCATCGAAATATATCTTTCTAATAATTATTATCTGATTTAAAATAATAAAGGTAATTAGTTTACTTTCACGCGTGTTTGAGGATTATTTATAGTGACAGACAGAAACACGGAAAACGGAATAATACTATAAAGGTTCCCTTCCCCCCTTTTAATAATTATCTTTAGAGACTTTGATTAGGAAGAATAAGACCAATTCTTAATGCAACAACCTGGACCGCTATTTTTAAAATGCATTGAAAACTACAGTCCAGCAAGTAAACCTAAACCTTAGAATAATACCGTACAGGAGGATAGTCTTTATACAACCGCCCCGTCAAAAATGAAGCACTAATCCGATCCACACATGCGTGACTATTACTTGCTTACGTGCGGCGCGCTTTGACATTGAACATTGCGGAGCTGTAATGAACACTGCAAAGCGGTCGTTTGGAGCCATTTATGGTGCTTCAAAATGGGCGCGCGGACTCGGTTTCTATATGTAATTATTCTAAGCCTATACCTAAGGCCTCACCTTATTACAATCCCTTATAACTTGTCAAGTTCAGTCCACAAACCGAGCGTAGTGAGCCATTTCGTAATATGAT
Source organism: Udea olivalis (assembly GCA_947369235.1). Taxonomy (NCBI): domain Eukaryota; kingdom Metazoa; phylum Arthropoda; class Insecta; order Lepidoptera; family Crambidae; genus Udea; species Udea olivalis. Next base: position 17,855,513 of record OX376355.1, read on the forward strand.
CTTTAATTGCCAGCCAATCAGCAGTTACCTGGCACTAACGAATCATCTAGGCTGGATATTTATTTATAGTATATTTTATATCGAGGGACTAAACGACGCCATAATATACCAGAGGTGGTTTGACTCCCGAACGTGCGAGGGAGTCAATGAAACCGAGGGTTCCCCTTGAGTGTCAGCAGAACACACGGGTGTTCCTAAAAAAACCCTAAGAAAAAATGGCAAACAATGGCCCACAATGCAAAAACCAGAACAACAGAAACACGAGACGGGTGTTGGCGTTAAGTCTCGAGGTGCAAACTGTACTTTGAGTGCGAGAAAAACAGTCAATTTAGTACAAAAACATTTAAAACCAAACAAATTTACACTTGACAAAGTTCTGAAATTTTCGTGATCAGTTTTTTATTCTGAACTGAACCACAGATTAACAATTTAAAACACATGGCGCCACCTTCTTTGCGGACAAACCATGGAACTAAAACTCTCAACATTTTCGCAATGAAGACAGTCCACACTCCACAGATAATAGTATATTTTTACTGGCTGTCTGAGTTTGTCTTTGTCAAATGTAGGAAATTAAAAAACTAATTACTTTTTACTCCCTAGGGACTAAAGTGGTCACTTTAGTCCTGCTTCGTAGGTCTATAATGGCGTTCTTTTAGAGCATGAGGAGTGAAAACTAAATTTTTGCTTCTCTCAGTTTAGGGGATTAACTTGGCTGGATATAAACGACTGTAATACGGCCTCTGTATTGCCATAATTCCATCCTCAAAGTACAATCAAAAACAGAGGGGTCACGGCATGTAATGCGCATCTATTTCTGTATCGCGGAAGCTGTTAGTGATAGTATTTATAATCAAACGGTGCGGTTAAACGTTAAGTTGTTTGTAAATCTATTCGGTTGCGGCTTGTAATGGTGCTCTCTGATGTGGCATACACATCTGCTATTTAAAGACGTAAGTCTGAACTGATAGAGTAGGTAGGAAAGATGAGACTTAGTAGGTTATGAAGTAGCGACATAGTAAAAGGAGAGAAAGCTCCGCCCGAGGCTGGCTACCAGGCGGCCGGAGAAGTCTTTATCTTGTTGGGGATTCCGGGTCCCTTCCATTCTGCGCCAAAGATGACCACCGCCAGGGGGAATAGTACGGGCGCGCTCACATAATATACAAACCGCGGTCGGAGCATACGTTGAAGACAACCTACTTCTATCCTTTTACTATGGTAGCGATCTCGCCATCAGAGAGTATCAGTCATGTACATACATGCATACGCTCACAACTATGTCCTAAACGGGGTAGTCAGAGGCAAGCTGACTTTTGCCCTCATGGCGAACGGAACACTCAGATGCCTTTTCACTAAGCGTGTTTGAACCCAACGTGGTAATATTTGTCTGTCATCTAATTACCTACTTTTTCGGCACCAACAATTTTGTACCCCCCCTAATTTCGCGTGGATTTGAGGGGTCCCAAAGGTTGTGCAATATAGTTGCACAACGTTTGCACAAAAAATTAGAATTTTAGACCCCATAGGGGCAAATATTTTCAGATAATAGTGGACCCGGGCCCGAATTCGCCGCGACTGAGAAATTTAAAAATTTAAAGAAACTTTCACCCTTTGTAGCTCGCCACCCCCTGGGGCTGGAGCGGTAATTTTTCCGCAGAAACTATTTTTTCTTGGAGCTCTCTAGGGTGAAACCAAAAAATCCGCCCTAGGGCCAAATTTGGGGGGGGTCATTTTCGGATTTTTTTTACGTAAACTCATTTCTTCCGATCCCCCTCACTTGGTATTACAGCCACGGGCGTGGGGTTTTTTGGTATCAACTCGATTCGGCGAGAGCCCCATTCGCTCCATACACCTTGGGGCTCTAGGTAGAGCATTTACCCCCCTAATTTTAATTTTACATTCCATTTTGAATATTCTCGACGGTTTAATTTGTGGCTGACCGAGAACTCTCGCGCTCTTGTATAGCTTACTCTTTGGGGCACCCTTTGGGGCGCACGCCCCAAAACCCATTTTGGAGTGCGGCCTAGTTGAGCCGGTCAACGGCCCGTATAGAACCCAACCTGCCGCTCCGGGTGGAGAAAACCGCAGCCTCCTAGGACATTGGGAACAGGAGTTGTGAACCAGCAAAACCCTGACTCCGGAACTTTGCTGGTCTATAACTCGCTTGGCTGTGGTGCTAGCGGAGTGGGATTACTTTGGGTGGGCGCGGGAGCTGACTGTGCCCCTGGGCAGCTGCCGTTTTCCGGATTTGGCGAGTTCCGTTTTCCGGAAGAGACGGGCACGGTGGTGAGGTGGGGCTCGGTGAGGTACCCTTGGCACCTGTTTTCCGCGCGCCCTGCGGTGCCTGTGGCCGGAGCTATTCAAGTTTGAAGTTTTGGCGGCCATCTTGGCCGCCATCTTGAAAAACTTTAAAAAATTATAGCTAGCTAGCTAGCTACGAGCGTCGCAGGAGGGTGAGCCGCATATCAGGAGCTTTGCCAGGGCGGGCCCTTTAGCCTCACACCACCAGACTCGTGAACCAGGCACTCTATGCCTGGTTCACGTTTTTGGTCATATCTCGGGAACGGACCACCGGATCAGGGCTGGAATACCATCAGGAGGGTTCCCCTGACGGGCTGCTACGCTGAGCAGAGTTGGCTCTACATAGAGCCGGGGGTAGAAAAGCTCACACACGTCACAAACATTACAAACGTTTTCGGGATATCTGTCACGGGGCTGTGTAGGCTTTATTTTTAACATCAGACATTTTTAATAATTTATTTTAGGTGCATGAATTAAGGCTTAATTCTGGTTTTATTTAGCTTTACTGTATTTTATTCCTTATTATTTTAATCTTGTTTTTATGTTTTTCATTTTAATCCATTTTAAAATCATTGTACAGCCGACAATCTAATTGATTTAAATTTTAGCTCATTCTTTTATTGCATTTTATTTTAAAATTTTAACGCACTGACATTTTATTTTATTAATATTTATTTTGCTATTGCTTCATTGGAATTATTAGAATCAATTTTGTTTTATCACAATTTTTTATGACATTGTTGTATAGTCGTAACTAGGGTGAGTTTTAGCTGTCACGTCGTCTGCCGGTATCTTATAGGTATAGTGCACCGTACCGGGTTTAATATGTCCCAAACTTCAAAGACAAGCGCGGGCTCCGGCCGCGGGAAAAAGAGCTTAGTTAAGCGGGTGCTTACGCAATCCAGGCCGGCGCCTGCTCTGGGGCCAACGCGGCCTGCCAGAGAGCCGACTCTCCCTGAACGGGACCCCCTGGGCGGGAGTCTGGAACCTGCCGCAATGTCCGAGGTGGAGCTGGACCGTGAAACCCAGCGGCTGGAGACTGACGCTGCCCACAAGAACGACCTGGGGGATGACCTAGGGAGAGGACCGCTGAGTGGAGCCCCTGTGCCGGCCCGACCACTGCGGGCGCCTGGTAGCCGAGTATCGTCCCGCGAAGCCTCCATCCCTGAGCACGACCCACCGTCGGACGTGGAGGCGATGGATGACGGACCGCTATCGCATGGCCTGATGCATACAGTTGAACCCCAGACTGTCCCAGGAGCGAGCGTCCCGGAGGACATTGAGTGGTTCGCGGGCCGCTTCACGGATTTCTCAGATGCGGACTCCGACTACAGCGCCGCCCCAGCCAAGAGAAGGGAGAGTATTCTCCCCACAAAGTCTGGCGGCAGGCATATCGGGGTCGCAATGGACCTGGCGACACAAACCGCCAATACCTTGATGCTTTCCGGTAAGGCGGCCCTGGAGAGGGCCTTAAACATGAGGCGGGACTGTAAGGTGGAGGCGCTTGAGTCCATACGGGAACTGTACGAGATAGTTCTCAAGGTCTCGGACTCGCGCTCCCGACACAGAGTGTCCCTGGAACAGGAAAGGGCGAGAGCGGCTAGGGAGGTGGTGCGCATCTCGCGGGCGCATGCTGCTGAGCTGTCGGCAATGCGTGCATCCCACGATGCTAAGCTCGCCCAAATCCTGGATCTCATTCGGGTTAACCAGCGTACCACGGATAGCGTGCAATCGTGGCTTAACTTCGAGCTGGATGGCCCAATTAAGGCGATTGGCGATATCCATAAGGACGTGAAGAGGTTGTCCGTCACGCCTCCGGTGGACCAGCGACTGACGGCGCCTGTGGCAGTTTCCCCTGCGGCCCCGCCCGTTGACCTCGCCCCGGTAAAGTCGGCTATCGACACCGTGGCCGTGATGCTGCGGAGCGTTATGGTCGATGTGGAGAAGCTCCGCTGCGACACCGCGGACCTCGCGCGCACCTGCGCGCGCAGTGACCGTCTAGGCGGGCTAGAGGCTGGGGCAGACCCAGATTTAGTATCTAAACTGGACGCCATATCCAACACCATCCAGGGCCTAGCGGAGGTGGCTGGGGGACCCGTTGGCGCGGTGGCCGTGGAAGCCTCAGTGCACCCCGCCTTTACCAGGGAGGAGCTGGCCGAGGAGTTGAGGGTGGCGGTTGAGCCCATTTCCTGCCAACTGAGAACGGTGCGGGGCGATCTACAGGAGGTGAGAGACATCGCTCTGAGTACGCCGCAACCCATCGCACAGGCCATTGGGCTGGGCACAGAGCTGATGGCCGGTGACACCAAGGCCATGCTCGAGGAGGCTATGGAGCCCATGCGGGCAAGAATGGAGGCGGTTGTGGCCGCAGTAGAGAAGACCGTAGCGTCCTATGCGCAGATATTGTCCACGCCGCCCCCGACACGCGCGGACCCGCCGCCACCCACAGCAGCAACAAAGGCAGCGTAGGGCCCCGGAGGGCGGATCAGTGGCAAAAGCTGAGGGCCGTTGCCCCGACGCGCGCCCGCGGTTCGGGCTTATAGTGGAGTCCGTGGACCCTAGACACACGGGAGATGACGTCATCAAGTCGCTTAGGCGGGATGTTGACGTCATCGCCCTGGGAGTGGGGGTCTCGGGACTCCGTAAGCTCCGCAACCAAAAGGTGGCCGTCGATTGTGACACCGAGGGGGACAGGAGGGTGCTTCAAGAGGCGGTTAAGAAGGCAATACCAGGCCTCACGGTCAGGGACGCCCCGCGCCGCGACCCCCTCCTGCGCCTGATAGGTGTAGCTCGAGATCTCACCGACGCCCAGATCGCCCAAGCGTTGCCGGCCCAAAATGCTGGGGCACTCAAGGGAGTCGCTGAGCCGGACCTCAGGGTCAGAGTGGTGCGCCGAACAAGGGGCAGGACCGGGACGATGACCAACATCATCGTGGAAACCAGTCCAGCCCTGTGGGTGGCTCTTGCGAACACTCGAGTCCGCATTGGGTACCAGATGGTACCCTGCGTAGACCAAAGCCCAGTAACCCAGTGCTACCGTTGCACGGCTTTTGGTCACCGAGTGGCTCAGTGCCCTAAACAGACCCCCACATGCGCCTACTGCGCGGCTCCCCATGACACCCGTGAGTGCCCCAACAGGGATACGGCGCCGCACTGCGCCAATTGTAAACAGGCTGGCGGCGAAGATATGCGTGCCCCTCATCCGGCCTACTCGAGCGACTGCCCGGTTTGGGCCAAGTGGGACAAAATAGCCAGGATGGCGGTGGCGTATTGCTGAGGTCTCTCCGGCTGCGCCTACTGTTGTGCGCACCGCGCACCGCACTGTGGAATCACCGATACTTAGGGTGGTCCAGTTTAACGCAGGAAGGGGCAGGGCTGCCACCCAGGACATCTTGAATACGGCCGTGCAGACCGGGGTGTCCCTGGTACTACTTCAGGAACCTTACGTGGGCTCCAAAGGCCTTGTATCGTGCCCCTACCGGGTAATCCAGGGCGTGTCCGGAACATCTCCGGTCAAGGCTGCTCTCGTAGTGCTGGACCCACGACTTACCATCACCGTGGACCCCGACTGCGTGACGCATAGTTGCGTGGTCGTGGGACTCCAGCTTGGCACCCGCAAATTGGCGATAGTCTCTGTATATTTGGAGGAGACGGAGGCGATCGACATCGCGCTGCGAAGGGTGGAGGCCGCTCTGGAGCGCCTGGGCGCCCGTAGCAGCCTTCTGGGTGGCGACTTTAACGCCAAAAGCCCCTGGTGGGGATGCCCGGCAGAGGACGACCGCGGCTCTGCGGTGGTGGACTGGGCGGCGGAGAAAGGCCTCAGTATAGTGAACTCGGACAACCGCCACTTTCCATGCGTACCATCTGGGAGTGGCGAGGACCAGCATAGTGGATCTCACCCTGGCGTCCCCTGATGTTCATAGGTCGATCACCACCTGGAAGGTCGACCCGGATTACTGTTGCCTCTCAGACCACCGCCCTATCCTCTTCACCGTGGACGTTGGGGCGCCGCTGCCGGACATTCCATCGCCAGCTACCAGGCGCTTCAATACCCAGAAGGCTGACTGGGCTTTGTTTAGGGCCAGCCTAACCCGGACCCTAGCGGAAGGCGCGATCACCGTCGCCGACCTTCGTGGGCTCTCTACACCCGCGGAGGTAGACGCCATGGCGGAACGGGTCACGGCGGCTATTGCTGAAGCTTGCTGTGAGGCGATTCCACCCATCAAACCAAAGGGCAAGCCTGCGGTCGCTGGTGGAACGATGGGTTGGCTGCGGGAAAGGCGGAAGTGGCAAGGCTTCGCTCGAGGCTGCGCAGCGCCAACCCTGCCCGGAGACCTGGAGTGCTGCAGGAGTACCTGGAAGCCCGGTCGTCATACAAGGAGGCTATTCAGAACGCCATGACGGACTGGAAGGACTTCTACAGTAACCAGGACAAGGAGACGGTGTGGCAGAAGATTTACCGGGTCCTTAAGGTCTGCGGCGGCTCCAAGGACGACCAGCTGTTAAAGGACCCGGTATCTGGAGCCACTCTCTCCCCTCAGGCGTCTGCTGATCTTCTGGCCTCCTCATTTTACCCACGCGACGACGAAGCTACCGACAACGAAGAGCAGTCCCGTCTTAGGGCCACGGCGGATGGCCTTCGGGCGAATCTGGAGGAGCAGGCGATTGAACTGACCCCCTTCACCCTGGACGAGCTGATGACGGTCCTAGAGGGCATCAGTCCCAAGAAGGCTCCCGGCGAGGACGGATTCACGGCGGATATCTGCACCGTAGCAGTGCGTGCCGAGCCAGCCGTCTTCGTCGAGATCTACAACACCTGCCTTCGCACAGGATACTTCCCAAACATTTGGAAAAGGGCCGTCATCAAGATTATCCCAAAACCGGGGAAGGATAATTACTCCGACGGAACAGATACAGATCGCTGGATTACGTAAGTGCAGGCAGTCTACAAGCGGTCTCATTGGAAATCTATGGAAGAGGCCTATGTCAGGTAATTATTCGTTAATGTGTTATGGCTAATTATAGAGATAACCTCTGATCTAATCTAAATTTAACGTTGGGATTAGGTACACTGTAGACAGCCTAAAAAACTATCTGAGACCCATCAGGTCATCATCCCAAACCAAGCAGAGCTTGTAAGAGTAATAGGTAGTGATAATCAATACTTGAATAGATGAAAACCCCCCACACTCAGAACAAAGATTTCGCACACGCACCCATCAACCCACGACTTTCGGCGCTAAAGGTCATCTATACCAATAAGCCAGAAAACATGATGATTATGAACTAGTTGTTTTAGCTATCAATGAGAGTATAAGCATGAGTAGAGTATCAGCACTGCTGCGCGCAGCGGAGTTCGGAAACATACCTTAAGGTTGCCTGTTCACCGAAGCGGGGTGAGGCAGCGGAGCGGAGTTTTGGCAATTTTCAACCAATAGGATTGAGGGCAGGCGTGCCTTCAAGCAATCCCATTGGTTAAAAGTTGCCAAAACTCCGATCCGCTGCCTCGTTCCGCTGGCTCGTTCTGCTTCGGTGGACAGCGCACAGCCGAAACTACTGGGTCCCTAGCCAAGAGTAACACGCTACTTGCGTGTCGACATGTCAAATGTGAAAAATGTACGGGAATGCCATAAGCACTCGTCTAATCGGGATGACATTAGTTGTCAGTACGTATACCACGAGTTGCTACAAAAATATATTGGGATTTGTCATGTCATGTCATGTTAAGTCCCATTACAACTTTTTTACGCGAGCGATAACGTGGCAACTCGAGGTAGACGTACAGTTCCATACAGTTTTTGACATGTGGAAACGGAAGTAGCGCTTTGCTCTTGGCTAGCCCCCCAGAGCCCCCCAGAGCTTAGAAAGCCGAAATTTGGTATGTTGGGAAGCACACAGAGGATTTCCCGGAAACGGGAAAAAAGGTAACAAAGGTTACGGGCATACGAAGTCGGCGGCAAAAGCTAGTTAAACAAAACTTATGAGTGAGTAATTTTTAAAGTCTAACTACTTGGTCCACTCACCACCTTTCTTTGGGTAGGCGGTCGTTGCGAAGATTTAATGGGCCATATTTTAACCACACTGTGACTTATATGGCCTACCTACCCCTATTACGTTATCATTTTAATTATATAATACTTCTTTAAACTATAAATATGCCTATTATACTCGTAATTACAATTAGCGCCTGTAATTTTTCATAATATTTTTTAATCTTACTTAATGATTTTTTAATATTACATAACTAAGCATACTTTCACGTCTATACCCCAAACGAGGTAGTCAGAGGCCAGAGACCGTAACACTCAGAAGCTCACTGTTCACTGGGTATTAGAACCCAACGAGCTAGGTGGTGGTAAGCCTTCCGCCGTTATCCAGCGTTCTTGGCAAATTGGCGTGTATGTTTACCATGATTATGCATTTTTGGTTCCATTTATAATCACTAGGGGCGCTGTTACGAAATTTCATACAAAAACGTCAACGCAGACGCTAGCGACTGTCGTTGGTTTAAACTCATTGTAGTCACACTGGACATTTGAAGATTTATTCTGGAAACTTTTGTTGCATCGCAACATTTTGTTGATTTTGAATACTTTAAATATTCTATATTTTACAATGCTTGTTTTTCATATCTAAAGATAGAAAAACTGGAAAAAATCGATTTCGGACCTTGATGATCTCGAGCGGGAATCGAACGCGCGTCTTTCACAATCCGGGTGAGTGCCTTAAACCACTGAGCTGCCGAAACCTCAGAGAAATATTTATATCTTAAGACATGAAAAATAAGCATTGTAAAATGCTAAAATAATCAAATAGCATATTTCATCTCAACCGAAAGTTTAAATATTTGTAAAAATACTTCTTTCGAATCTTTATATGTACTTGCCTTAAAACATTGATGGAATAACGTTGGCTTGCAACGTAAGCTATACTGGAAATATTCGTTCGTTCCTCTGAGGTTTCAGTAGTTCAGTGGTTTGGAGCAGTCACCCAGATTGTGAAAGAGGCGGGTTCGATAGATAAAAAAATAAAAAATCATTTATTTTCAGACATAATTATCCATAGGTTGGTTAATAGTTGTTAATAACAATTGAATACTTATACTATATTAGTAGTGTTAGTAGGTACAAAAGTGATTATTACCTAATTACCTATATAGGACAGTCAGGGCGCGCAGAAACCACTTTCAGAATCCTGTTGCCGCTGCCCCTCAGGCGCTGCAACAAAGAGCTGCATTAAAGAGGCGGTTTTTCTGCGGATGATAGCATGAAATAAATAAATAAATCGTTTTTTTTGTCCCAGATATTTATTTATTTTCCAGTTTCTCTATCTTTGGCTACTTTAAATCTATGTGAACATCTGAATTGCTAAGCTACCTCTGGTGCAGACTGTACCATGAATCTCGACGTTTTCCGCCATTGTTTCCACGACTGTCTAATTTATTATTTACTAATCCACTGTTTTTCTTTTTCTTTTACGAAAGCCCGAATCCGCGCCGCCCTCAATGGATTTGCATTTGTCAAATTTTTCCTGGACTCCTGAATTAATGGTGTCTGTGACGACCCTGGTGGATAATTGAGCGTGAAATATACAATTTCGCGATTTACATCGCGGACAAAAAAGTGGCTTTACACGAGACGATAACGACACGTAATTGGACACGAATTTCCGCAAAGGTTTGGACTAAATTAAAAAGAATTTTTCGCCATGAAGATAGCGTAATTTCAAGTTGCTATCGACACGTAAGTAGCAGAATCTAACATTCAATTGGCATAGCCATATATCATATTATACAGCCAAAATCTCTAGATGTTGGTCAGTCGCAGATAATCTAGTTAATGTTTGTAGCCCCGTTATAATCTTATTTGAAGTTAAAACTCATCTATAACTTGAGAATTTGCAACGATTGCTTTCAAGCTATGTTGACACAGCGGATACCTTCTCTCGTAATTATGCCACTGCTGTGGTAGTGTTGTGTCCCTGCTGGTGAGTCAGGTAGCTAAAGCTCATCGGGAAGATGCAAGACCGTCGTCATTGTCGGTCAAAATTGTGCCCTTAATATGACCGATAGGCGACAATGGAGGGGATGGTTCTGTGCACGAGTATCTCTTATATTCTGTGAGCGAAGGAGTTCATGCAACCTATGAGGCCTCAAACTCACTCAAGGTCCTGGCCAGCATTATTTTTAGATGACATGAACCATACATACCTGGTATTGCTTCTGGCCAATATGGCAGTAGTCAAGCAAGCTCTCAGCTCTAGGCTTCTTATTGTTTTCTCTACTGATGCAATTATTGCATTTGAAAGACCGAATAGGATATGGCTTCAGTTACTCCATCAGGATGCGTAGTTGCTGAGAGAATAATGCGCCTTCATATTTTTAATCATCAGATTTTGTTGTGTTGTGTGGTGTGACAGTTTTCTAAAACCTCTAAATTATTACAGTCACTAAAATGAAGGAAAGACGTACGTTGTAAAAGCCATTTTCGCGAATATTTGTTGATGAAATTTGTCTTTCGTCGCAAGATGAGTGACGTCACCGCTCCGCGCGCTTGCTGACTTGAAGAATGTCCCCTTGTTTATGTGTCATTGATTCCGCTTACCGACTCAGACTAGAAAGGAATGTTTATCTTTCTGTATTTTTGGGGATGTTTCGTGCCTTGTGTAGTTATGAGCGCTTTATGCATGTACATTTTAAAAAGAAATGTATACTTAGCTAAGTATTTAACTTAAAACTATTAGCAATCTCTAGCCCTTTTTTTACTATATCGGGAAATCCTCATGGTTAACTCGCCGCCCGGGGGAACGACGAGATTATGTCGGACTTTTACCGACTAAAACCCCACGGTACTCGACCTCAACACTCCAGCGGCGAGGCGGGGTCCCCAAAAGTTTCGCAACGCCCCGTCGCCAGTGCTTCCCCGTATCGGGGCCCCCTCCAGCGGACCCCTAAATGAAGTGGGGAGACCACTTAAGCTCCTGTAGCACACAGGTACTTCCGCCATCGTAGTGAAAGCCGTCCATTGCGGGCAAAAGCACCCCCGTACTCAAGCCCGCTGGCTTTCACCGTACACGGACCCGACCAAGTCCGCAACCACAATCCACCTAAAAGGTGGATCCGCTGCCGCATCTAGCAGTGCACGGGGGGGGCGCAGCCGTGGACGGTTGTGCACCCCGGCAGGCAGTGGATGGGCAGGAAGTCCATCGCACTGCCACGCCTGAGCCCTCTTAGCTTCCCGGTGGTTCCAGTTGCCACCAGTACTAAGCCCCCCCGCCACGACAAGGCGAGGCCTCATGGGGGGTAGCGATCTTTAGCCCTAACGCAACTAAATGGTTCATCAGCACTTCAGCAGTATATCGTAGTAGCTCGGGAATGCGTCAGTCCTATTGGTGCAATGACAGAAATCTTAGTATCAAGGTGTCATCGATATTCATATACTTTATATACCTCTCATAATTTCTCAACTCTCAACAGTGCTCACAAATAATGCAGGCGCTCACAAATAGCAGAGCTTAGTATAAATCCACTCACAAATGTAGTATTAATAAACCAAGCACTGCTGTAACTAATTTGATATGAAGTATATCCCGAGCATTCCAGTACCACATCTGGCATCACAGGTGGCCAACTAATAACCCGATAAATGCTGGCACAGTTCCAGCACTTACAGCTATGCCTACTATTGTGTCATTAATCCAGCTTGAATTTAATTATGAGTTCAAAAATATATGCACCCTAATGGCGCTTTTTGCGCTTAAAACTTCGCCGCCACATACTAGAAGTCTTATTACTGCTAATATTTTACGCGAGTGTAATGCGTGTCTGAGTTTTCTAGTTTATTTTTTGGCAGTAGTGAATGTAATTTTAAAAGACATACACACACACAGTGCGACTGGACTTCTTCCGCATTTAGTTTTGCGCCATTAAAATGAGATAAGAATCTCTATAATGCACAACAAACCAGTTACAGATTCCCGTTAATGTAGAATTTAGGCGGTCTTATTGCTAGAATCAATCTCTTCCTAATATTCTTAAAGCAGAGGCAAGATCAATAACATATTTCGAAGTAAAAACTAGTAAAACATTTTGAGACGATAGTCAAAATTTACCATCCTTCAAATTGATGCTGTACTGTCCCATTGCAATAGAAATGAAAAGGACAAATAAACATGTAAAGGCTACTCAACTATAACTGTCGTTTAAGCATTCGGGCGATAAAAGCACCTTGTAGACACAAAGATCCTCCTCAGACAGTGATATTATCCTTGTTCCTGGTTGTAATCGCTCCTCCACTCAAGGGTTTAACACTTGAAAGGGGGCTTCGGTGGAGCAAGTCCTTTGTGATAGAAACAGGAAGCTTAAAGCTGGTTGGGCAGGGATTTGCCTGCTAATCTGCGGTAATTACTAAGCGTCTTGAAACGACAGGAAATTGACTTTTTTCACTTTTACTGACTTTCAAATTTGTCCCTTTTTAGCACCAAAAACAGTCAGCGGTAATTTCATTAGTAATTAAGTTGATTTATTTGCACCTACTACATAATTTTGTACACAGATAAAAAATACTATCCGACTAAAATGTATCCTCAAAGAACATAATTTGTGTTGTGCGTGTCTGGCGAGCTGATTCTGGCCAGAACCTATAATTTCTTCGTATTAGAAAATAGGTCAATAGTCTGCATGCTTTTAGCCTGCTATCTCGCGAACAAATATTCTAGCTATGATCCCAGAAAAATACTTAATGAAATTTTCAATTTTCGGCATCCAGGGTCAAACCAGGGAGGTTTTACGTAACCATTAGGTTGTCGCGCCAGTCTTCGTAGAAGGTCGTATCTTCCGCGTGGAAAATGTTATCAAAACTTTGCAAGGTCGCAAGGACGATTTACACCTACCAGACTTGCTACATACATTTCCGGCGAAAATACTGCATTTTGACCTTTGGAAAAAGATACTTGGCTTATTTATAGAGCTTTATCACTTGCTGTTTTTCAGCCGTGCATAATCAAAAACAAACCAAAGTTTGTTCATCCTCATGTTTTGATTGAATTTTATTTCAGGATTTTTCTATGCTCTTTTTTCCGTCGAAAATAGACAAGGTATCAAAAAGCATTTAAGTTCTGCAGCTACTTCGTAAAATTTGTCATATCAGAATCCCAGGTCATTCTTACATTTACCTAGTCCATCCATGTTGAATAATCATCATAAGTAGTACGTGATTCTCAGACGCTACCTCAAAATCCTAAGATATTCCCTTCCTCATCAGTTGTGCTCTGCGTGCGTGAGATAGGGAGCCGCGCTGACAGGTAAATCGAAAACCTTTCGCAATACTTCCCATAGCTCGGGAACGGGTACCTCTGCGCGCTACGTGAACAAAGAATTTAAATATACGCTCCATGCAGGTTGGAAGACTAAGCATCTATTTTTAGTAGATTACGGAGAGATTTTCGTGTGGGGAGCTGTCGAAGTTATTATTCAGCGTTATTATTCGTTATTCAGGTTCGATCCCCACCCATGACAAATATTTGTGTGACGAACATTTGTATTTGTTGTGTGTCTGGGTGTTATTATCTATTTAAGTATGTATTTAGAAATATTTAAGTATGTTTATCAGTCTCTGACGCCCATAATACAAGCTCTGCTTAGTTTGGGGTCAGGTGATCTTGTGTGAATTGTCCCAGATATTTATTTATTTATCACATTCCAAAAGCTTCAAGCAACATCCCCGTATAGCAGTGGCAGTCTGTAAATAAAGATTACAAAATAAGAGTAAATAGGCCTATTCAGTCTGCGAGTGTAAACCGTCCTCTCCATCGTAAAGATGAAGAAAAATTGCCAATCACAATTCCGATGTCATCTCCAATCTACATGTGTATGACAGCGCCCCTGAGGTTGTAAAATTGGCGCGCCCCAATCAACCCACAGACATGATTAACTTTTGAGCCTTTTATGGAGGCACAATTTTGCCAAACGATCTGTGCTGTATTAGGCACACAACAACGGTTTAATACACGATAAAAGCGCGTATGTATGTACTATGAGGACTCAATTTTACTAATAACGGAAATACACATCCAAGACCTTCTTCGATTCTTTATCCTTCACTTCTTTTACTTGTCGTGTCGACAGCAACATTATATCTTATCTAGAGAAGGCTCATGGTCTAGAGTGAGGCAGCTCATAACCTTCACTGTAAGTCTAGATTTCTTCATCTTTCTTGGAACATCAAAAGAATACTCTTATCTGCCTGTGTTGTGTCTGTTCTGCAAGTCTGATTGCATAAAATTTCTAGTTTAAGATCTTTATTTCTCGCAAAAATACATTAATTCACTTATGTGAGAGGATTACAAAATTTAACATGCATTACATTTCAATAAGCGTACACGAATAATAACAAATTTTGGAGAGATCATGATCAATAACAGGGCTATGTTTTGGTACCTAGGACAAACAAAGAGCCCCGGGAAGTCCAACAGTAGCAGGCAAGTATGCCGACCGCCTGATACTATGCAGTTTCCTTAGCTAGTGCTTTGTATAAGCTGTAGACTAGGCGGAATAGGTCCCCCAGCTAACCACACAACAGCTTCACGATAAAACAATGAAAAAAATAGCGCCAGACTACACACCACTTGTCATGGTCTCGAAGTAAGGATAAATATCCTTGTATACGAGGTACCAGACAGGGAATTACGCCAGGGGCATCTCCCAGCACACCCAAGCCAGTTTAGAAAAGAGCCTCTTCTAAATTGACTCGACCGGGAATCAACAGGCGTACTGGCGCGCGACGCACCCGCCGCCGGCCGCGGCGCCGGCGCGCGCGCTGCCCCCGCACGCCACCCGAGACACCACGCAAGCCAAGGGGAGAAACCGTGCTACAGTACACTACGCCAATCGTGTCGTCAAATAGGTCTACTAAGTATTTATATGAGATTCTACAAAAGATTAGTCCTTGTGCTCCAACAGGTTTAGCAATTTAGTCAGGCCATGAGGAAACTCAGTCATTGCCCCTTAGTAGGACGTCCCCCGCAATATTAGAGCTAGCAAACAAACGCTTAATTAACTGGAAAAATCTAATAAACACGAAAGTTAAACACAATAGCCCGCCAGCGGCGCATACAAATTATCTACCAGTTGACAAGAGATTAGTTAGCTGGAACCAGGGAACAGTAGAATTGTAGAAGCGCTGTGGTAATTGGAATTTAAATTCTGGTCCTGAATGGTAAGCTTTTTAATAGTCCTGCTGACGTAGCAAAAACACTGAAGGTTCAAACAGCAGCACGTTAAAGTTTGCAAGTATAAGTCCACTTATTGTGCTGTCGATATAAGACCCGTTTTGCAACGGTTTTGTAAAGGTTCACCTGCTGTCCGTGTAAACATTATTTAGCTTTGCATAGTGGTTGGTGTCTACGCAGGTTGCTCTGAAAACAAATTTCTTCTATCACTCCATGGTGAGAAGAGAGGAAGAAAGAAGTAATTTAAAGTAAATGAATAAGTTTGAAATTGAAAGGGTAACTATATTATATCACATATTGTGCATATTGATAGTAGGTACTTGTAGTGTCCCTTGAGTAAATAAACGAAACAGAGTTTAAGCTTCAACAACCGTTCTGTGACAGGTGTCTCTACCATAAGTGTGCGTGCGCGTGAGCACTGGTCCTGTACGGAGAGAAACCAATATATACCGGCTCGACCAGTGATCAAAATTCTCACGCAAACAGTCGTCACCGTAAGGCTTCAACAACCACTAACCTGAAGTTAAACTCATGTGGTTGTGTAAAATTGTGAACCGTGTTAGGATTTTGAACAAACCGGTTTTTTGTAAGGGATGCTTCTATTTTTTTATTGTCTGGCTAAAAGCCATAGCTAATTACTTCAGCTAGCCAGTAAATGCTATACTAGGGGAAAATTTGAAACTGTATACTGTTGGTCAAATTGGAAATAATACCTATTTTGCAATGGTTTTGCAAAGGTTGATGTGAACGCCTCTGTACAGTCAACCAGTCACGTATAAGTCACTTATGTAGATAATTAACGAAACAGATACAGAGCACAATGCTGTTTTTTCGACCAGAGATGTCCTATGTACTATGCTGCGAGGATGTCCAAGCTAAGCTTCGAAGCTATTGGACCGTTTCCACTGATGCTGTGCTACGTAACGGAGCGAGTAAGATGTGCTACGAAGATGCGCGGGAAGGCACGCAGAGCACGCATCCATAGCACGCCTCCATGTCCGATAATTTGTTTATTTCTATTCTTTAAATTTAGTTGTACTGTTTGTATCTGGCTTAACTTTATACATATAATAATAAATAATAATAATAATAAATCCCTGGACATTATTCCACACAGCGCCATCTAGCCCCAAAGTAAGCTAATTAAAGCTTGTGTTATGGGATACTAGACAACGGTTAAATATACTTAAATACATTTTCTTTTGTAAATACATACTTATTATACATAGGAGACACCCAGACCAGTACAAACAGACATGTTCATGCACACAAATGTTTGTACTGTGCGGGGATCGAACCCGCGACCTCTGGTGTAGTAGCCAACTTCTTAGCCATTACACCAAGTCGGTCGTCAAATATAACAATAAAATCAATTTTTCTGCCATAGTACGTGTATATTTGTGAGTCGTTTAGTAACGTGTACCTACGTATTGTTAAAACAGTTCCTAAAGTAGACACAAGCATCCTACTACACCAACGACACATTTCCTGCCCACAATGTGCATATAAAATAGCATTGCATATAAAGCGCATTCCATTCACAGCCAATCGAGAGCCCGCAATGCATATCAATGCCAACGAGGCATCGAAGTCACGTACTCGGTGTGTAGATTGAGATTATTTTAATTATTTGATTAAATTCACTGCAGGTTTGAGATTGTAATCTCTTTGAGTAGAAAACTGAAGCTTTCTTATTGGGACCTACTTGCTGTTGCTGGCAAATATCTATATTTAGCTATATTTATGAAAAATGTTTTAACAGTGTTTTTCAGTGTGCATTCGAATTTATTTCGTCAGCACCTTTTCACTAATTGAACACTGTAAGTACTCATTTTTTTCCTAATATTACTTAGTATATACTTTAAAAATTACGCGTTTAATGTATTCCAAATTAAAAAAAGAAACGAAAGTGGAGTCATGTACACTTTCCCTCCAAATAATGGTGTTAAAAAACTTTATCTGTCCGGAGGGTCAATATCAATACCTTCCAAGATAAAAAATAATGACGCCAATGACCCTGATGAATGGCATTCAATTTGTGTTTGGTATTGTTTTATATTATCTACGTGAATACTATACATTAAAATGAAACAACTTTAAGGATTCTACTCATTTACGCATATATTCATTCGTAGGTCCTTAACTCAAGTCTCTGTTTTATGAGATCGAAGAAAACATTAAAAATATACGAGCAAGCCAACATACCACGTGTCATGTCTCGAAGTTAAGGATATCACCGTGTTACGAGGTACCATACAAGGAATTAAGCCAGGGGCGTCTCCGAGCACACCCAGACCAGACTCAATTTAGAACAGATCGTTTCCTACCACGCAACCCATTCCACGCAAGTAGGGCGAGAAACCGTGCTAAAGCGCCACACGCCAATCGTGTCGTCACAATGTCGGATATGTTGATAAATAGGTTATATAATCCGACCTTGTCTTCGTTAGAGGTGTTTCCAACTTGTTTCCTCAAAGTATTAAACATTTTATTTGTTTTTCAGAAGGAAGAGCGAAAGTTTTTATGATGACCAGGGAGTAGGCGTCATAAGATATACAACGTAAAATTCATTCTATAGAAGTATGAGATAGGACTTGTTCACTATTTTCAATATCTAACACAATTAAGAAGAGAGAGAGCGTCGTGGCCTAGTGGTTCAGCACCCGAACTCAGATCGTGGACCGTGTGGTCCCGAGTTCAAATCTGGCCATCCTAAATCTTTGTGTTCATTGTTTAAAATCCCACTTACTCTCCGGTGATGGAAAACATCGATAAAAAACCAAGTCAACCCGGATAACGGCTGAAGGCTCACCACCTACCACGTTGGGTTCTGATACCATTGGTGAAAAGTGGGCTTCTGAGTATTTCGTTCACCATGACGACACAGTCACTTGCCTCTGACTACCCCGTTTGGGATAAATTCGTAATGGTTTGTTATGTTAACACAATTAACACAAACTTATCTGTGTCAAGGTTTCCATGCTTCACAAGGTATTTTAAGCAGTTGGTCTGTGTTGACGTCTTTGGACGTCAGTCGTTAAGCGTAGTCGGAAAATTACGCTGCGGAGCGGACTTAGGAAGCTTTTCCACCATAGACCTGCTATATATAGCTATGTTGCGAGGATGTGCAAGCTACGCTACGAAACTATGAGACGCGCCGCCGCATAGTAGCTGTGCGCGAGGAAGATGCGCAGCTCGAGCTGTGTGATGAGTAGAGGCACGCAGCACACTTCCACAGCACTCATCCATGTGTCATGTGTGTCGTCAAGACACGATTGGCGTAGTGCGCTGTAGCACGGTTTCTCTCCTCGATTTCCGTGGTGTCCCGGTTTCGATTCCTGGGCAGGTCGATTCAGGAAACGATCTTTTTTGAATTGACTCGGGTCTGTGTACTGGTAGACGCCCCTGGCTCAATTCCTTGTCTGGTTCCTCTTAATACAGGGATATTAATCCCTACTTCGAGACCATAACAAGTGGTGTGTAATCTGGAGCATATTTATCTATTTTTACTGCTCATGTACTAAAACTACGCCAATATAGCCCTACGAAGCGGGACTTAAGTGACCACTTTAGTCTCAGGGAGTAAAAAGTAATTAGTTTTTCAATTTGCTTCATGTGACACAGACAAACTTAAACAGCCAGTAAATATACTATTGTCTGTGGAGTGTGGACGGACCATCTTCATTGCGAAAATGTTGAGAGTTTTAGTTCCATGGTTTGTCCTCAAAGAAGGTGGCGTCATGTGTTTTAAATTGTTAATCTGTGACTGGATTAGAAGAAAAAACTGACTGCGTAAATTTCAGAATTTTTGTTGAGTGTAAATTTGTTCGGTTTTAAATAAATTAAATAAGAATGTCCTGTGACAGTGAAGAGTTTGACGTCGAGCAAAGAGCAAAAGACATACTATATGTATAATCTTTTGCCGCCAAAATCGCGGAAAATTTACCTAAAAACTTACGAAAGTTGTATTGACTGGAGGAATAAGAAACATTTGTGATTTTTATTTCATTAAGGAATATTTATTAAATGTTTTTGTACTAAATTGACTATTTTTCTCACACTCAAAGTGAAAAGTACAGTTACACCTCGAGACTTAACGCCAACTTAATACGGTTTCATTGAGGGATCGCACGCTCGGGAGTCAAACCACCTCTGGTATAATAAGGCTTCGTTTAGTCCCTCGATATAAAATATACCTATTTGCTAGCTTACCGTCCGCGGCTCCGCCTGCGTTTCGTTATATTAAATGGCCAATTTAAATCAATTGTAGCCCATGTGTTATTCTTATGTATAGGCTGTATTACTGTAAAGTTTCATCCAAATCCGTTCAGTAGTTTTTGTGTGAAAAAGTAACACGAACTTTCCTCACGAACTTTCGCATTTAAAATATTAGTAAGAAGTATAATAAGATTTATGTCATGAGGCGAGTCATACAAAAAAAATGCTAAGTAGAACCCGTTTACACCAGTACTATGCTATGAGGACCAATTATTGTGATTGCTGGATATCAAACACATCCACAGCAATGTAGGATAGCAGATCTCTGGTGGAAAAGCAGCTTTCGGTGGCTTGACAACATCTGACTCAGTCTGGATGGTCATCTCTGCTCTGTGTTCATTAATCCACCCTGACCCCGAGTGTTGGATAATGGCTTGTACACCCTCATTAAAGAGGTTATTCGGCTAAAGTCACAGCCAGGGGCCCCCGAAGCACAAATCACCTGGTCCATCACCGGGTCCTGGACCATCGCAGTTTCGAGAAAACTAACAGTCCTAATTAGTATGAAGACGAATCAGATATTGACAATCATCACGTATATCAAATTAATATTCAAATTGTAGTATTTTTTTTGATAATAAGGTTGATCGTACCTACAGACATATCGTTACATAGTAAGCCCCCTGGAACTGCCTGTAGACGTATGAAGGATGTATTATAGTTAACTATCTTTCTGTGTGTAAAAAAGGTACACGTCAATTTTAAGGTTCAACCACAGACAAAACAGACATATACTCGTATCTAACTAAATAGATACAGCGAGTGTATGCTTTGTTGTGAAAGAGGAGTGCAATGCTTCTCTTTTGACGCTGCTTTTTTAGTTCTATCTCCCGAATCCAGAAACGATATTATATAAATAAATATAAAATATAAATATAAATATGCGCCAGACAACACACCTTTTGTCATGGTCTCGAAGTAGGGATAAATTTCCCTGTGTGACGAGGTACCAGACAAGGAATTAAGCCAGGGGCGTCTCCCAGCACACCCAGACCCAGGCCAATTTAGAAAAGATCATTTCCTGAATTGACCTGACCGGGGATCGAACCCGGGACACTACGGAATTAAAGGCGAGAAACCGTGCTACAGCGCACTACGCCATTCGTGTCGTCAAATACATAAATTACACTCTCATTCATAAAATACTCCCACACACACTCAAGCACAAACTCACTCGCGCACACACACTCACTTATTTGCACACATATCCGCATTTGCATCTTATTTTTTTAATCCTTTAATTTATTTAATTAGAAATAGTTTGTCATTTTCTTTGCAGTCTAAAGGCTGTTTTTAAAATGTAAGCCGTTAAATTTCGTAAACTTAACCCATAGGACGGGCTTTGCCTGGTTTGGGGGCTAGAAATGTTCATAATTTGATATTGGGTTTATTAATAAATATTTACTTTATTTTACTGACTTTATATGTCGAGCATACTTTATATTGATGCTGTCCTGACACACGTCTGTAGATATAAAAGGGGCAGCTATACATGTAAGAGCTACTCAGCTTTAAATATCGTTTCTGGATTCGAGTATATAAATTAAAAAAAGTATCATGCTTGATTTTCGTAAAGACGAAGGGACTTGCGTTATCTATTCCAATTTAAGTCTTTGGGTTTAACCCTCCACTGCCGCTTTCCAATTGACATAGCCGAGCCACAGGAATGCGCCAACGAACCCTACAAAGATGTAATTTTGCTGAAACCCAGGACTGTGTCCGTTAGAATTAAATTCGCGGTTGCTGGTACCCGTGGCCACGAAACAAGAGGGAAAATGCATTTACTTGTCTTAAAGGAGATTGTCTAATTTTGTATGGAAGTTGGACCAAGGTTGCTGCCTAGAATGCTCACATAATGCAATTTGTTCCTCAGACTATCACTAATCTGTAATTCAAAGCGCATAAAAATCTATCCCAGGAGTCCAAAGAAAAACAGCCACTTGTTTTAAATATTTGTGTAGAAAAAATATTGTGCGTTGAATTATTATTTTTTATTCTAAGCCAATTTTTTTTAAATATTTTTTATAGTTCTGTTATTGCTACAGTACCACTGGACCAACTAGGCCAACTACTCCTAGGCCGCACTTGGTCCAAACCTTGGC
This sequence comes from Udea olivalis, assembly GCA_947369235.1. Classification (NCBI taxonomy): domain Eukaryota; kingdom Metazoa; phylum Arthropoda; class Insecta; order Lepidoptera; family Crambidae; genus Udea; species Udea olivalis. Next base: position 17,877,421 of record OX376355.1, read on the forward strand.
AATGTCCTTTGAAAAATGTTCTAAAATACTTGCGTTCAACAGAGCTTCATAGCTGCAGGGGCACTTGCAGAGACAGACACGCCGAGCACGAGAACCCCACACTCACGCCTATCACAAGAATTTGTGTGTTAATCTTAGTTATAATCTGCTCTACTGCTCATTTTTTTTGTGACTTTACTCTGTCAATTAGTTAAATTTTTGTGAAAAAGTAAGTTAAAAAGAGTAACCATCGAGTTTTTTTCCGGGTTCTTCTCGATTGGAAACTACCTCCGAACCGGTGGTAGAGTCACATTATATTTATTTATAATACTTACTATCATAGTATTATTTTATATCAATAACAATAGTTTTTTTCTTGACTGGCCTGTTGGCGCAATGGCAGCGACCCTGCCTTTAGCGCCGAAGGCCGTGGGTTCGATCCCACCCATGACAAACATTTTGAGTGACGAACATGAGTGTTTGTTGTGTGTCTGGGTGTTATTATCTATTTATCTAGTTAGTATGTATTTGCAATATTTAAGTATGTTTATCAGTCTCTGACGCCCATAGTACAAGCTCTGCTTAGTTTGGGGTCAGATGATCTTGGTGTAAATTTTCTCAGATATGTATGTATGTATGTAATATTACATTTTTAAGTCTATTTGAATTAATATATGTTTCATTGTGTCTTTTCCTTCTTATACTGTATATAGTGTAATAATCAAATTCATAATATTTATTTGCTAGTCACAAGTGTTATTATTACAATCTAAGTACATTGCACATGTGGCACACAAAACAAAACAAAAAAAATATAGAGAACGTCACACTCCTCATGAAGGCTTAGCAATGACAGTAAATAATATAGTAGGTACATTCATACCAAAATAAGTAATACAATTTCACTGGTTATCAAAGAACTCGTTCAGTGTGTCATAATAAGCCTTTTCATGGGACGTTATCAATCCAGTTGTAAATAAATTAAACTTTTCTTTGTCTTTGATATAATTTGGGATGCAGTTATAAATTTTAAAAGTCATCCAATGTGGTCCTGATTTGGCAATTTGGAGATGTTTACCTAATGGGAAATTGAATGTAGCTTTATATTTGTGTTTTTTTTATCGGATTTTTTTCTTTTTTGTTACAAACATTTAGAAATACTAATGTTTTTCTTTTTAATACCAGTGAACGCGCAGTCAGAGTGCCGAGTGCGACTTGCAGTGGGAGAAGTGAATGACTTCACCATCGCGTTTTGCGAGCACGTAAATGTCAATTACTATGGAATCGAGTCAGCGCCATCTAGCGGCGAATTCGGGCAACATTAAGGCCGCTAGATGGCGTTGACTCGATACCATACAAATTCGCGTTTTTTTTCTCGCAAACGCGATGGTGAAGTTATTCACTTCTCACACTGCAACTCGCACTCGGCACTCAGAAGACTTACAACTTCTCTCTCTCTCTTTTGAACTTGATGTTTTCTGTGATAATAATAATTACGTTCGTTATAGTAAACACGGTTCACCTGAAGGCAGTAGCCATTCTCCTGGCCCAGGGCTCAGGCGGGCGGTTAATTAGTGCAAGTTAATGAGCGGCCTAGTGCCGACAGTGCAGCCGGCACCACCAGGCTGTTCCATGCTCGCACGAGTTTTAATTTGTTTGCTTTGTAGATAAATATCCTGGTTTTAGTCTTTAATTGTATTTTCCTACTGTGCAAGCCGATGTAATTATTCGTTTAAACAGCTCACCCATGTATTTTGAAACGATAATCAAAGCTTAGGCTCATGCCCTATTTTAGTTACAAAATTTACAGGGAGGATTTGTTAGTAAGATTCCCTAACTAACCTTATCTTCTGTTTCTATAGTCGTTAAAACTTTAGGCTAAGGGGGTTTCCTAGCACACCCAGAGGCGAGCCAATTTGAAAAGTTCGTTTCCTGAACTAACCCGACCGGAAATCGAACCAGAGACACAGTCAAGGCGAAAACCCGAACATTGATGGTACGGTATACATTGCCAATATTCGGTCCAAATGAATATTTATTTTTGAAGTTATTTACGGAAAAGTCCATTCTCACCCTACTCAAATACCGTCTGCTAACAAAAGAGGCGGCTTTGAAGGAAGGGTTCCATTCAGGCCCAGACGCTAGTCTAGATAAGATCTAGACCAAACGGACGGCCAGACTTTGTTGTCGGACAGGCTACCTACAGTTACGGATATATATTCGCCTTTGGCTTTGCCTGAGTTATAAGACGTCTAGACTGCGTGCTACGGAATAATTACGAAGTTTGATTCAGCTAGATGTTGTGAATCTGATAAATAATTCCATAGCTCTAGACCAACTCATTTATTTTCCCAATTAATAACTTTGAAATATAAAGATTATTATAAGTCATGTTTATAAATTGTGAAAAATATTCCCACCTATTTCTGTTGCTCCTGAAAATTAAATTGTCCCCTATATTGTGAATTGTTTCAGTTGCATTTTGCAATAGCAAGCTTTAAGTTTTTTACTTTATTGCACAATTAAGAATAATATAACTACTATCTTTTTTAGAAACTTCTTTTTAAAATATTTTATATAATATATCAATATCATTGAATCTGCCATTCAATCAATTCATGCAAGTGTCTATCCCGTCCCTCGGGTCCGGGCTTCAATTCCCGTTCCGTTATAGCAATCAAGCCAAATACGCAGACAATGCTAGGTCACCTAGGGCACTCTACCGTTATCTAGGGTTAGCAACAGATAATAAAAGGTTATACAAATAATGAACTTTGTGATCGGGAGGGTTATTTTCACACTGGTATGCAAATTCATCAAGTCAAATTGTATATTTTGTGTCTGAGTGTTAAGATATATAAGAATGTATTTGAAATTGACTATGACCAGGTAGGCGTCGTGGCCAACCCCGACTCGGATCGTGGATCGTGTGTAACCGAATTCAAATCTGGAGCTATGTTCCAGAACCGAATTCGAACTCAGCACCTCCGGAGATCAAGACGAGTTGTCTCATCAAATATATATATAAATTAATATGAATGTACATATTGTACATCCCTTTAACAGAGTGCATGGTGCATTGCCATTCAATGCACTTAGATCAATAACAATAACGCCTATTTAATCCAACAGACGACACTGAATACTGATTACGATTTATTGATTTTAAATTGATTTATAATTTAGATCCCTGGCATCGTTTAACCTTGCTTTTTATGGTAAAACAAGTATTTATATGCAAAACATGTTCGTAGGATGAAATAAACATATTTACTAAATAACTAGTTTATTCTTTACTAATTGTAACCTGAGGCTCTAGCCAAGAGCAACACGATATGTTGTTTCGACATGTGAAATCTAATCTAATAATCTCTCTGTCTAATTGTAACATGATCTGTTATTGGTCACCAAATAACGATGCCAAATTATTAAAGATGTTTTGTTATTCTTATGTTATGTTTTCAAAAAACAATGTATTGTTTGTATTTGTAAACCTTCTGATGAAATAAATGTTTTTTTTTTTAATATGGAAAATGTACGGAAATGTAGCTAATAGATATGACATTTGGTGTCAGTTCCAGATATATTTTTTTGAGTAGACATACTCTGAGTAGTGGCATCCTCCCTATCTTTACATACAGTGTCTGTCTAAGTTCAGTATTCTTTGCACTGCAACTAGGTTCAGATAAGGGATCAAATATGTTTTTCCATTATTGGCTGATGAACGTCATACGGTTGGGCAGTTGAAAACATCATGGAATTCTAAAAGTTATTAAAAAAATATCAAAAAATACACTAAAAAGGGCATATCCTGAAAACTTTCGATCGGTTTACTTAGGTTTAGTTAATCATTTTATGGCTCTCCAAACTCGGTTGGGCAACTCTATTTTCAAAAGTGTAAAATAATAAAAATAAGTTAACCATTTGATAATCCACACAATTTATTAACTTTTGTAAATAAACCATATTGATAAACGCAAAATTGACTATAGCTGCCGAACAAGTGTCTTGCAGTACGCATAGAAATAGGCAGACTGTGACGTCACTATCTTGCGACAGTTTGTAGGTAGGGAGCGTTTTGGGCGAGTCCAAAAATATGATTTAACATTGCTATATCTCGGGGAGTTTTCGTGTTTTCGAAATATTTCTGAGCGTTGATGCGGAGTCTTTGTAATTCAAATGTCAAGTAGTCGTCAGCTCTTAGAATAATAACGTGTAGAAGGACAGTCTTCATACAACCGCCCCGTCAAAAATGAAGCACTAATCCGATCCACACATGCGTGACTATTACTTGCTGACGTGCGGCGCGCTTTGACATTGAACATTGCGGAGCTGTAATGAACACTGCAAAGCGTTCCGTTTGGAGCAATTTATGGCTCCAATTAAGGTGCTTCAAAATTGGCGGGGACTTGGTTTCTTTAGGTAATTATTGTAAGAGTCAGCTATAGAACGAAATACGCAATTTTTTTCTAGTTCCTTTTCACTGATGTAATATTTAATGGTCAACATTTATCATGAAAAATTATCGAAGTGCAATTTGCGTTTCTGGACTTTTTGTAGAGGTTATTCGTCCGAAGTTATTTTCAAAGGCATTTTTGCTCGGCTTTAAATCGGTGGATGTTAGTTCTCGAATGTTCTAAGAATGCAGGTTTGTTCATTCAGGACGAAACTTTTAAGAGAATTACTTTTTAAATGAAAGCCTTATACAAACGCTTCTAACTATCGTATGCGTTAACTCGTGGTAACTACTTAACATACGAATTTTGACATAAGAACATGATTTTGATAGACTATATAACGTCTAGTGTTGCAATCTCAACAATTAAATAAGTTAATGTTTACCTTTGGCAGAATGCTTGATTTTATGATAAACGAAGTAATTTCAAGATAATAAATATACTGTTCAAAGCAGTTTGGTTTTAAAAAAATCAAATTGTGCGCTTGTCACAAAAAGTCTCACATTCAATACACAGAAACGAAATATGGTGTGGTCTGCATTTAAAATTCGTAAAACCAAAACAATTATTCAGAACAGAAACAAAGTGTGCAACGTAAATTAATTAGTAATTAAAACGAGTACAATCACCCGCAGAATAGTCGCAGCACTGGAATTTTGTGCCGACCGCGCGTTGTATGCAAGTCTATAGTAATGGGAGCTCAGATTATGATGGTGGTGTTACACTACAGCTGTTGACTGTGCATCTGTAATTCCTACGCGTGAATGAGCTCAATCTGTGGTCACCCACAGTAACTGTTGGTGTTAAATAATGTAAGAGATATGGACAGTCGGTTCAAAAATATGAATCGTAATAGCCGTAGAGAACAATTTCGTATTATTTTTGTAGCAGACTGTGCTCATATTTTAGCTGTTAATTAATATAATTATGAAAACAATTATGGATAACCCTGAATGTTAATATAATTAGGTATAGTTATTTATTTGAAGCATCATCGAATTGTATGGGAATTTTAGTTCTACTAAATTGTACTAGATGGCGGTCTGCTCAATTGCTTGCGCAAACATTATTTTGTTCACATTTTCTTAAAACGGCCCATACCATTGAGAACATTATATAGATTGTGCCCATACTATTAATTCGTAATAGTTTACGAAATGTAATTTGTAATATGACAAAGTACGTACAATAGTCGAGGCGCTTGGTAGAACGGGGAAGAGAGGCTTTTGCATAGCACTTGGATGCTAATGAGTGATTGAGATAAGATTAGACGTAGAAAGTCAAAGATAAAGTCAAAAAACCCTTATTTAGACCTGTGGCTGTAAGAAACAGTTTTAAATACCTAACATAATTGTAACTAAATTTAAGAAAGAGAACTCTGTCGCAATCTTATACATATTACATAAGAAGACAAAGTAAGTACCACTGTACCTTGGCATAATGGATGTGAATTTGACCTATCGACCTACTTAGGAATTTGATTATAACCGATTATTAGTATTCTAGACTTTTAATTATTACCTGTTCAGTAAAAATAAATAAGGGCAGATCGCTTCACCTGAGTCGCGAACAAAGTAGGCCCGCAACTCGAAGGGACGACCTGTGCCCATTCAAAAATAGATTCGCCCATGTAGGACATTGCCAAGAATCACCAAGGCCCAATAATTTCCTTACTCAATAGATTGAGGCACGACGCGCGTGATGCGAGTTTTGAACTCATAGTATTTCTGAAACACAATGCTTGCGCGATCTAAAGGAGTACAACGCCATCTGTTGGCAGTTCTGCCGAAACTTCTACTGACGAATAAATTTATGTCTGGTTCTCTATTTGCATGAGATAAGGCAAATAATCTTTGAGTTAAGGTAGACACTTAATGTAATTGTGAGGACTTAACGTCACATAGCGATTTTTTCCAGAAAACCGTTAGTTTTTAGGTTCTTATTGAGTAAAACTGAGTGTGAGTAAACGCGTGATAATTAGTGTCATCTGTAGTAGATTTTTCAAAACACACAATCGTTTATCAAGTATACTTGTAGTTGATACTTAATAGGCCGTAATTTATTTAATTTCAGAAGTTTATGCTTTAAAATGAAATCGATTTTATTAATTAATAACTAAATATATGAATATGAGACGCTGTATTGTTACTACCCTGGTGTAAAAGTAAAGCTATCTATAGGGTTATGGAAATCAGCTCAACAAAGGAACCATAAAAAACCAGACACCTAAAGGGATTTGAACCCGGGGACCATTCAACAAACTAATATTTTGTACACACGCACGCTTAAAACATATTTTTTTGTAATGTGTAATATTGTCTAAAATAAATGTTAATATTAAATTTAAAAAAATAAGTATTGTTAAAATCATAGTCAAATGATGCTTAATTGGATACTATCACCTATACACACACAACAAACAAAAATTCGTCACACGTACGTCTTGGGCGGGGATCGTACCCACTACCTCCGGCGTTAATGGCAGGATCGCTACCACCGCGCCAACAGCCCAGTCAGATTCAAGAAAGATTTTAAAATAACAATTGATGACACGGTTTCTTGTTTTTAGACCTGGAATCGAACGTGTTGTCCCAAGTTCGATTCCAGGTCGGTTCAATTTAGGAAACGATCCTTTCTAAATTGGCTCGGGTCTCAGTGATGCTGCTGGGTTAATTCCTTGTCTTGTAACACAGGTTTAAATGACTTTGTACAGCCTATTGTTTCATATTATGTAGCTTTGCTGTACTTGTTAGGTTGTTCTGTTTTTTTTTAATATTAGAATTTAAGCAGTTTTTTTTTATCAACAAACAAATTGTACTCTACTAACTCGCATTGTAAAACCACAACAAGTTTAAAAGAGTAACTACTGAGTTTCTCGCCGGGTCTTCTCAGTAAGAATCAACTCCTCCGACGCGGTGGTAGAGTCGCATTATGTTTGTATACTGTTTATTTATATATTCATATTATTATAGTATTTATGTCTATTATTTAGTATATTTTTTTAAATATTTAAAAGTACTGATTAAGTAAAGTAAAGTAAAAAATCATTTATTCACATGCTTTTACAAAGAAGCACTTAAGAAATGTCAAAATTCACAAAAAAAATATGTAAACGATAATAGACGTAAATAAAATAAAACAATAATAGTACATATTCTAAATAAACATAATGCGAATCTACCATGACAAGTGGTTAAGATAAGAGTGGGGGGAGAGAGACTGATTAAGTCTATTCAAATAAAGAGATTTGAGTTTGAGTTTGAGTTCTACTCGAGACCATGACAAGTGGTGTGTTGTCTGGCGCATATTTATTAATTCATTTAAAAAGTTAACGAATCTTTTCATTTGAATTCCGAACACGAATCAACACCATTAACGGTTGACGCGTTACATTAGACTCCCTGTTTCCCGGCTTCCCCCATTTTCCGGTGATCGGGGAGGCAGGGGCGAGCCATACTTCCGCAGGGTTCCGTATTGAGTTAGGTTTATCAGTTTTGTTTATAGGAAATTGGATCGGGTGAGGCCAAAGACATAAGCCTAATTCGATAAACGCCTACTGCTACGAGTACATACCTTCACGATATAGTCGTGGTAGGCCGAGTACCTTAAACGGGGCTGTCTGAGGGAAGTGAACTGTTGCCGTAATGGCTCACTTTTCGCCAAGTGTTGCTAAGTTTCATTGGTAATCATCACTCCATACAAAAAAAATATTCAGGTTTTGTAATATTTTTTTTAGGTATTTTTAGTTTTAAAAGTACCTAATACGCAAATAGTACATTATTGCCAAGGCAGCGAAATAGGCAGTTGCAGGTCGAGTATGAGTTTGAAGGCCGAGCCGCAGGCGAGGACTTCAATGATACGAGACAGGCAATTGCCATTTCGGCCGAGGCATATATAGTGCTTTTCTTAAAAAAATGCAAGGAAATAAAAAGGGCCTTTTACATAATAAATTTAATTAATATTATTAACAAAATAACAACTCCGCTTTACCGCCAATTTGTTTTTTTTTATTTTACAATTTGTGCCGAAAGGTAAACGCATCTGTGGCTATACAGCCACGAGAACGCAATGTGTACGATAGATGAAAGAGTTCTAAATTCAAACAGCACACCGTTTCATACAACATTGCCGGCGCGCTCTTCGTTCGAAATTCAAAGGACGCGCCGGGAAGTGATTTTGGGTTTTCAGTCTACGTAAATATGATACTTCGCGTGTTCTTTATTCAAAAGTAATGACAATATTTCCGAGCATGTTTAAGAAAAAAATATTAACTAACTGAAAGTTTTGACTTGATGTGAATGGCTACTATGACTATATTGCCAAATTGGACCAGTGTGCGACGGTCTCTTCTTCTTCTTCTTTTGTTATGTGGCGTTCTCTGGGTTTTTTTAACCACAATTCCGCCAATGTCACGTGAGTAGCCTTTACACGGTAAGGGGATTATGCATGTATACCGTATGCAGATTCTAGGGCTAAGCACGGGCTAAGCGAATTCATCTAGAACGGTCTCTTCCTAGACGCTACGTTAACATTCTATGAAACCAAGCATGCTTTTTGACGTTTATTATAACGTCACGATAGCAATCCGCCATTCCTCAATTTGAAGAACTCCATAATATAACTCATCGGGAAAACCTGGGCAGGGAGTTCATTCCACAATTTAAGTGTCCTTAGAAGGAAACATCTCTGAAACCGAACTGTACGAGACCATTGCGGATTCAGAGTGTGAGGATGAACGCCCTGTCGGTGGCGAGCGGTGCGGTGGTAAAAAGTAGCCGTGGGCATCATATCGAACAGTTCTTCAGAACAAAACCCGTTGTACAAGCGGTAGAACACGCATAAGGAGGCTAAGTCTCTCCTCAGACTATTATCGATTTTTTTTTTCTCATTAATATCCTTGATGTGGTGCTAAACATAATCAATTTTCATGCACCTATAGCACTCACGATTAACTGTACCCGGCTGACCATCATTGTTTTGAAAAATTAAGGTTCAATTCCGCCACCTGACCACAACGCGCACCACACAGTAATTTTCTGGACTTGCGAATGTGTCTCGTGTATCACGTAAGGATCATCCTTGCCCCAAATGTGTCAGTTTTGTTTCTGAACTTACCCAGTCGAAAGGAAATGAGCTCAACCGGGAAAGAAAATTTTTTTAAACTCTTAAAAAAGTTCATAGTTAGAAAAGTAATGAATCTGAATCTTCTTGATTCAGCCGTTGCTTTACGGTTGAGCGTGAACTAAAGCAGTGTCTAAACAGGTGCAATGCACTCTTTTTTGACACGGAAGTGACGTATCAACTAGCATTATCCCTTTCAAATTATGTCTGTGGCTGAGGCAACTTGTGGGGGGTGAGATTTGATACTAATTATTATTGATGTTGGTATTGATTTGAATTTCGCCTGCTAAATACTCTTGGGCATAAATATATCATAATCTGAGACATCTTCAATCAATATCTACTGACCAGATTTGTTGCTGTAAGAGACTGAAAAACAAACATAAATATTTCTGAATATACACATACTCTAAAAACTCAGACGAAGAAAAAACACAAATGTTCGTCATATTAAGGTTTTTCCTGTGTGGGGAACTGACCCACGCCCACCTTTGATGCTAAATCCTATTTTACCATTGCGTGAAAGGATCTGTCAAACGTTATTACACGTCACTTCATTTACTGATGACTTCGTTCTGTCAAAAGTAATTGCACGTCGCGGCGTCGGTAAAGCAGCACATCTCACCCGCGTTTCTCCGATTTGATTTTCAAATACTATTATTTTTCACTGAATGTTTTGTTTAATCATAATGAAATATAGCCTATGTCACTCCCTGATAATGTAGCTTAATATTGGTGAAGGATTTTTTAAATCGGTCCAGTAGTTTCGGAGCCCATTCAAAATAAATATAAATATGCGCCAGACAACACACGTCTTGTAATGGTCTCGAAGTAGGGATTAATATCCCTGTGTTACGAGGTACCGCACAAGGAAATAAGCTAGGGGCGTCTCCCAGCACACCCAGACCTGAGTCAATTCAGAAAAGATCGTTTCCTGAATTGACCCGAAAGGGAATCGAACCCGGGACACTACGGAAATCAAGGCGAGAAACCGTGCTACAGTGCACTACGCCAATCGTGTCGTCAAAAATCCAAACAAACAAACAAAAAAATCTTTCCTCTTTATAATATTAGTTTAGAGACCAGCTCCCTGCCCGTGGGTGGGACTATTGCTCGCATTAAAAAAAGCCTTAACATATATATGTTACTGGCTGATAACATAGCTTTCTATTGATAAAAGAGTTTTTAAAACTGTTCCAGTAGTTGTTGAGTGTTTTTTATACAAACTAACAACCAACAATGTTTTTTCACTTCATAATATTACAGTAAGTAACATTTCCAATGAACTCTCCTAAAGTATAGCGACTTTGTTAATGCGCGCACAGTTAAATATAACCAACAGATGCACCTACTAGAAGAAGTTAACTAATTAGACAGTGACTGAAACAAACCAGATTGTTTACGAAGTGTATTTTTAAATATCTTGTTTGTTAATACGTACTACTCAGCCGCTCAATTAAGAAGGTGTTGACTTAAAAATAGTTTTTTTTTCTTTGGCTGATGTGTTTTGTTTTGTTTAACTAGCAATCCCTGCCCGTTGTGGCAATTATATTATCGAGAGAAAAAAAATTATTTTTTGAAAGCTGTTTCTTCGTGATTGATGAACTCAAAAACTCCCTTTTACTGACGTTTGTTCCAGCAATCGTTCAAATTAACTATTATTTTTAGTTGTGATGGTTTCCACTTATCCGGGAAGTCCGACTGCGGTGGTGAAGTGGTGGTTTAAGAGTCTACATACATACATACATACCATCAAGCCTTTTGTAAACCCAAAACAAGTTTAAAAGAGTAACTGCTGAGTTTCTCGCCGGGTCTTCTCAGCAAGAAACAACTCCGACGCGGTGGTAGAGTCGCATTATGTCTGTATACTGTTTATTTACATATCCATATTATTATGGTATTTATGTCTATTATTTAGTATATTTTGCTGTAAATTTGACGATTTGAAAGTACTCATACAGTCTATTTGAATAAAGTTATTTGAGTTTTGAGTTTTTCCCAACGGGGTAGGCAGAGACCACATCTTTATTTTTGGTAGTCTTATATTTACAATATGTATAATTTTTAGTATTAGGATTGTGTTGATAGTACCTACATGTCAAGGTTGAAGTCAAAGCAATATTCGACTTTAAAAGAACTTTAAAAATGGTCTACTATTGAAATGGTTACTGACTATGACTACGTATTATTGAATATGGTTGCCTTAAAACAGCTCTAATACAATTAATACACATTAATAAAAAAGTGAAGTGCTCTGCTTTCTTCGTGATTTTGATTGGCCTCTAAGTTCCACTTGTTAATTAAGTTAAGCTTATCAGCCTCAGTGGTTAGGATAAGTGCAATGTTCAAGTGAGTCAGTAACTCGAGAGATCCGAGTCAATATTGGGCGACGCAATTAACAGGATCCCGAATTTATATCCTGTTTGTTTAATGGAAGGCTTACATGCGCAGTAATATGATAGTTAAATAAAATAACTATATAAATATGCTCCGGACAACCCACCACTTGTCGTGGTCATGGGGATATAAAAAATTACGCACATGAAAACTTGTAATTACTACTGTAATTAATTGTACTTCTAGAGGTACAATTCACCACATCAGTAACAATTAGCACGTATCAGAAACAATTGATAGTACCTCTAACTAAAGGTACAATAAATTAAAACACACGTTACAATAAGAGGCACGTTATCGTAATCGCATGTTACTTATTTAGTGTAATGTTAGTAACTAAGTTTTAAAATAAATGACTTAATATGTAATTACTCATGAGAATAAATTTCTATAAACTTAAAAACAGTCCTAATAAAAAAAAAATACTGCTCGCTAAATCGAATAATAATAGGTTAAAAAGGTTTATTTAAGAGGTTAAAGCCTATTACTACTTTATTTGTAGTACTGTACTTGCAGGCACTTTTAACCCTACCTGAATGTCTGGAATGTGTACTGTCGTTAATTCCTAAATTATGCTAGGGTTCCACAAAAACTAGATGCGCGTTAGTAGTCTGTGCGTTCGTTATTTTTGAATTACCTGTCAAGATGACCTCACTCCACCTCATCCTGATGGAAAGCGGCCATGAGGTCCAAATATGAGGCTGACGAGCACAGCAATGCAAAGGCATCACTGAGCTGGACATCTTCTTCTGGAAGGCCTGCAAAAATGCCTTTTCTCGCTCCGCTTGAAGAGCCCGGGACTATGAGAGGAAGGAAACACATATGCTGGAATAGCGTTCTACGTCTTGATGGTACGAGACACGAGTCATCGAACCTTTACCTTAGCGTCATTTTGAGCGTCTGATGAAATGAAATGCTTTTTATCAATACATCACGGTAGTATCGGTGCAGCCAGTGCCAGGCCTCTGTCACTGCATATACCTGCGCGCTATAATTACCTTTCAGCCGACGGGTATTCCATGACTCATTTGGCAGTTGGTTGTCAACAGCCGCGTAGAGCATGTACGCGAATTCTGTCGTTGAACTGACGCGATGACGTACTATAAGTACTGACTACTATTTATATCTAAAGAGGTGTCGCTGGCGATATATGTCTGTCATCAGATGACAGCACGCATTTAGGTTAAAGAAAATTTGATTTTTTCTATGGATGTGATTTCATCTGTTACATAGAACTATTAAGTAATTTGTGCTAGTGCGCCATGTAAACCTTTTCCAGTTCACATTATCTTGACCCACTATTCAAGTTGGGGGGATTTGCCCGTGATAACCGCTCAGTCATTATCGATGTAATAAATCATTGTTTTTAACCTACTTACAAAGTATGACAGTGTTTAGAGTTTGTGGGTTAATGATTTTCGTAAAGCAAGTAAAGTAATTAACCCTTCCCAATGCTGGGCAGATTTTTTCATCAAACGCTTTTTCACTAGCTATTGCAAAACCCGGGTTAAGTTACGAATAATATGCTCAAACTGGAATGGGTGATGATGTCAGAATTTTCAAGGCTACTTATTTATTTATTTTTTCTGATGTTTTTTTTTATTTTGAACGCTAGTGACGTCACATCTCGCAGCTTCAATTCTATTACTTGCTATGCGCTCTGCAAAACATTTTGTTCGGCAGCTAAGAATATTATCGGCTGTTCGCTATTCCAACGTGTCGCACAGTAGCTCGTGAGCAATCCCCCCTGTGTCGTATGCAGAGGGCGCTAAGCATGTTACTGGTCGCTAACCCTGAATTGGATATATTCATTGACAGTCCTCAATCACTTTTAAACAAAGTCAAAAAATTGGTGTAATGTATTCCTTCCTGTAGCTTTTATAATTATGTAACTGGGATTATCCCGTTTAATTGTGTTAAATAAATAAATAAAATTAAAATTTTGCGTTTATGAAAATGGTTTCTTAACAAAAGTTGCTGCAAATTGTGTGAATTATCGAATGCTTATATACATTTTTAATAACTTTACAATAAAAAAAAATGGGTTTTAATTTATTCAATAAATTATACATAAGTTACTAAAACGAAAGTTTTCAGATTGCCTTTTTTAATGTATTTTCCATAATATTTAGTTATTATTAGAATCCGATGATGCTTTTTAATACCCAATTAGGAAATCACTTTTATCTGTCTAAAATTAAATAGACGGCTGTACGGACTATACAATTGGTCACAAGCCAAAACATGAAACCGACATTCATAGAAACATACATCATCCATGTAAAAAATCTCATCCAAATGCTTCTCCATTTTGATTTAGCGTGTGAATAAAAATGATTTAACATTTAATTATACTGTGCATGATTTACGACACAGCTTCTTATTAAGGCACCCTTGCTTTTGCGACACACAGTGAGCCCGGACAGCGAACTGAATTCGCCTGGTAGAGAAAGAATTACTTGTGTGTGGTAGGACCAGAATTGTACATAAGTGATTACATCCTGCTAATCTATTGTTTGTGTTTATTTATATGATCAGGTTTATGTTTATTAGAGAGCATTCTAATATTTTCTTCAGGTGGTTTTCATGTCAACAACACAGTAATGAACTTATTTGAAGGGTGCTAGATTCTGTTTTAGTTAATATTACTTGAAAATAAGATAAATTCCATCAAAAACAGAAATGTTAAAGTTAAATGTGCAAATGTCATTAAAGGTAGGACTGACTGAGAACAAGGTATAGGTATATGACTGCCGTTATCAACTTATCGTTCGAAATTGATGTTGATGTATTCTAATAACCATATTATACTGTACATAAAACATGAAATGCAATCATAACAGACTAGTTTTTGTGTCCTTTCAACCCTTCCAAAGTTTCACGAAACTTCATAAATTTGTATGTACCGGAGTAGGGTAGATTCACTGACTTAAAATATTGAATTATACATGTAGTACATAACCATACATACATCATTATTCAATTAATACGGGTATGACGGCTAATAATTTATGAAATTGATGGATGTACCTTCGTAGTAGTAAAAGTAAAGAGATTTTTACAAAGACCTCTTGTAAAAAACCCGGGTATTCATAAAGAAAGAAGTAAAATTGTCACTAAAATGAATAAATAAATAAAATAAATATCTGGGACAATTTACACCAAGTTGAACTGACCCCAAACTAAGCAGAGCTTGTACTATGGGAGTCAGAGTCTGATAAATATACTTTAATATTTCTAAATGCATACTTAAATAGATAATAACAACCAGACACACAACAAACACAAATGCTCGTCACATAAATGTTTCTCATGGGTGGCCTAGCCAAGCGGGTAGAAACGGCTTATTTGGCTTTTTATCATTTCTAGCGCTATCTAGCGGCTGGAAACGGTTGCTTACATTTTATTGATATTTCACCAATTTAGTTATTTGTTTTTGTTGTTAGTGTTCTGATTTATTTACTATAGGATACATTTAACCCAGATAGACTTGAAAGATGTCATTTGCATCTATTTTAAGTGTTAAAAACTTTCGTCTCTGAATTAAGTCAATTAGTAGTTGTAAACGGTTTATTCCGTGTAAATTTTTAAAAAAAGCAGAATATAATACTATAGTAAAATAAGTTTTACAAAAAAAGGTTATAAACATTAATCGTTTTTCTCGGATATTAATTGCTTGGCAACAACCGGGAGCAAGCGGCTCGTTATTCGTTTCTAGCCGCTCATTTCAGTAACTACCGGGTTACAAGCCGCTGGTTTACAAATATAGTGAAGATTGAACCCACGACCGTCGGCACTAAAGGCAGGATTGCTGCCATTGCGCCAACACACAATCAAAAAAAGTGTAATGTTAAAAAACATGCCCCAAATTAATGAATATTTTGTTCACCGACCGTTCTATCCGTATGTCACGCGAGAAATGTGATATTAAGATAAGTTATGTCATCCCATTACGAATTTATGATTTTTAAATTATTTGTTATCTACTCAAAAGGGGTGTCAGTTTTAATGCAGATTCATTAAAGTTAATACAGCATTTTAATTTATGTTTTTTTTTCTTTGTAGTTAAATACTGTCGTTTTCTAGCATGACTAGAAAACGACGAGCATTACTATGTCTTCCGTGGTGGACATAGCAGCAAGGGGTAGTTCAGTTAGTTTATAATCTATGAGTACTTTTCAAAGGTCATACAAACGAAGTTGAGTCTTAGGCCATCTTCCCACCATTTTTTTTTTGATTGATTTGCCGAAAACCGGCGCCCGGACATTGATATTCACACTGAACCGAATCCCGAAAGAAAACTGGATACCTACTCAATTCCTCACCTAAGTCTTCAGACCCTATTATTAAAAAAAATACCTACTGTTTTGCTGTCGCAGCTGTAAGTGGCCGCCACCGCAGACGAGATTTTTCATAAAATTACACATAAGACAACACGATTGGCGTAGTGCGCTATAGCACGGTTTCTCGCCTCGATTTCCGTAGTGTCCCGGGTTCGATTCCCAGTCGGGTCAATTCAGGAAACAATCTTTTCTGAATTGACTCGGGTCTGGGTGTGCTGGGAGACGCCTCTGGCTTATTACCTTGTATGGTACTACGTAACACAGGGACATTAATACTTCGAGACCACTACAAGAGGTGTGTTGTCTGGCGCAAAAAAAAAATACAATGGCATAAGCTTAGAATAATTACATATAGAAACCAAGTCCGCGCGCCCATTTTGGAGCACTTCAATTGGAGCCATAAATGGCTCCAAACGGACCGCTTTGCAGTGTTAATTACAGCTCCGCAATGTTCAATGTCAAAGCGCGCCGCTGGTAAGCAAGTGATAGTCACGCATGTGTAGATCAGATTATGAAGACTATCCTTATATACGTTATTAATCTAAGTGCATAAGCCCGATCTGAGCATTCAAGTGAGTAAGAGCCACCGACGCTCAACAACGGCCTCCTTCGTTTAGTGGCCGTGAAGTGGCTTTACCTCAGCCACTAGCGCGCTGTCGCATTCGGTAGCCTAGCTTCCAGTGTGTGGCAGCACATCATGATTGCTGGCTATGCAGCAACACCTCGTGGACAGTGGCACTTAACTTCATCGCTCATCAATACTGTAGTAGGTTTTAATAACAAACCGGAACCAACTTTGATCGCTACTGCCCGCCCGCCCTGTGGAATATTTGATCAAACAACAAACGGAATAACTTAGCACGTTCGATTCCCGCCGGCACCTGCAATTACTTTTGCTAGATTGTTAACGATATTTCGAGGTGACAAAGCTTGAAAATATTTCAAAAGTATCAGTCGATATGTTATTATAACAAACACTTAATGTTACTTTAGAAAAATAGTTAGATACCCGAGAAATTGTTCCAAAAAATTAAATAAGTACCTAAATGAAAAAAATATAAATAAAATCTGGGAAAAATTACACCAAAATCAGGCGGAGGGATCGGAGGGAGGAGGTTCGTCACATAAATGTTCGTCATGGGTGGACCGAACCCACGACCTCCGGCTCTAAAGGCAGGGTCGCTACAATTGAACCAACAGGCCAGTCAAAAATGCAGAATTGAAAGCCCGTCACCAGATTAATTCACCTATATACCTCGATTTCCGTAGTGTCCCGGGTTCGATTCCCGGTCGGGTCAATTCGGGAAACGATCTTTTCTGAATTGACTCGGGTCTGGGTGTGCTGGGAGACGCCCCTAGCTTATTTCCTTGCGTGGTACCTCGTAACACAGGGATTTAATAATCCCTACTTCGAGACCATTACAAGAGGTGTGTTGTCTGGCGCATATTTATTTATTTATTTATATTTTTTTGACGCTACAATTGGCGTGTTACGTTGACGCACGGTTTCTGGCCTCGATTTTCGTCTTGTTCCGGGTTCGATTCCCGGTCTGATCAATTGAGGAAACGTACTTTCTTGAATTGACTCTGGTCTGAGAGACGATGTGCTGGGAGACGCCCCTGGCTCAAATCCCAGTCTGGTACCTCGTAACACAAGGATATTAATCCTTTCTTCGAGTTAGTGACAAGAGGTATGTTTTCTGGATGCATGTTTATCTATTTTATATTTATATTTAAGTATTTTCAACTCACTTAAAGTCTTTGTTTCCTTTAGACGGTTTCTAGATTAAATCTATGAAATTGAAAACCATGTTTCGATGTTTAACAGCCTTGGCATCCATCGTTCACCTTCTTTAAGTATTACCTTCATCGCTTCTGATTGAAAATCAATCAAGAAAGCGCATCCCAAGGGAGATCCAAGTCTAGTGTAGAAAATAATGTCTTATTAGCTCTGCGATTTGTGCTTATAGGCATTAGTGGGCCTTCTGTATCTAACTAGTGTAGTGGCCCTGCTTTGAAGATGTCGATATCGATGAGTCTTGGAGAATGTGGAGTATGTCGGTGGAGAGATGGCTAGTTCTATTTCGATTTGACTGTGATTTTGCAGTTAGTTTAAAAAAAAACGCACAGCAAGAAAAAAGGTAATACAGGCAGACTTCCTCATGTCTTCTTACACTTTCAGATTGCCGCCAATTCGTAAAAAAAATGACAAAGAAGATAAATATTCTAAACAGTGAAGCTACGAGTACCTTACGCCTATGACAGTCGCTAGCGTTTGTTGTCAAGTGTTTTTTTTCTCAGTTTTCTCAATTTGCAATTTTTGACCATGGGATATAATCTATACTTCTATACTAAAATAATACAGAGGAAATATTTGTTTGTTTGTTTGTTTGCATTGTATATGCTCCGAAACTACGGGACCGATTTTAAAAATTCTTTCACTAATACAAAGCTACATTATCAGGGAGTGACAAATTCTATATTTGTTTTTAATTTAGGATATATTCTGGCGGGAAAGACAGTCTACGCGGGTGAAGCCACTGACGGACAGCTAGTATAATATACATATATTACAGCTTAATACTTTGTATTTTGTACGAGACCGTTTATAAGAATTCTAACAAAATGTGTGACCAACAATAAAATATTATATCGCAAGCTGTAAAATTTGTCATATCATATCCCATAGTCAGAGGCTGGCGTTAATCAGATCAAGTTTTATATAGGATTTCATTACAGCGTTTTATATAGCATTTTTGTTCAGGAACTTGGGATCATCAACGTCATTGGCAACCATAGGACCTTCACGGCTGAACCGGTTGATTTGCAGGTGGCCTCCATATATCACAATCCTCTCTCTTTATACTTTGAGAGTATATATTACTACCAATAGTCAGTATTTCGCACTATGTGTGCATTTTAAATTCTCATATTTAATTGAGGTTTACTTGTCCATGATCATAAAGCATACTTACTCAGGCATAATGTGTGTGTAAATGAAAACATTTAGTCCAACTCATCGATATCGACTATTTCCCAACTCTAACGCACTATTTACTGTCCTTGCGTGTACAGCGGGGATGCACCGGACGTCTCCGGAGAAATTCAGCCGGAAAATGTCGGCATTGAGCAGGCACTGCGCACTCTGCCCGCGGCTCCTCCAGGATAACTTTGACCCAGTTTTTTGACTCCTAAATTGAAGGAAATGTTGCGGCTGGGGGATACAACATGTTATATTGAATCATCGATGTTTTCTGCTAAATAAATGTACAGGAAAAATCGAGATGTTTGATATATTGTATGTTTGCGAGGAAATCAAATCAGAAATGTGGAAATCCGGAGATACGCTAAAGTCATCGATGTAGCTCAGGGGATATGTAATTTAAGGTGGCAAAGTGCAGATCAGACGCAAAGAAATGATGGAATTGTTCAGAAAGTTTCAACATGGCAATTACCATGAGATGGATCAGACTTGAGAAAAATACATGGATAAGGGTCTATGGTGTGCTGAGAGACGCCCCTAGCTTATTTCCTTGTGTAGTACCTCGTAACACAGGGATATTAATCCCTACTTCGAGACCATGGCAAGAGGTGTGTTTGCAAGAGGTGTGTTGTCTGGCGCATATTTATTTATTTTATCTATGACACTCTCAGCAGTGAACCTTTCTGAACTTCAAGAACCAGTAACTCCAAGTGGTTTTTGAAAAGCCAATTCTTAAACCATATGGTTAGAAAAGCCTCCGTTTCTTATGTCTAAGCCGGCTTCCTTAAGGTAGTAGTGGAGCTAAGTTAGCTAGCTCTTTTTATGTGCCAGTCTCAGAAGCCAGTGCTCTTCGAGAACATTGCAAACAAGGCTTTGCCCGCGGCTACGACTGCGAACGGCTGTCTTGCATCGTCCTGTTCCGGGTACCGAATGAAATGCAATCCGCGTATTTTAAATTTTTCAATTCTTTTTAATCTTGCTTTAGAATATTCTATGTCAGCATTTGTTAGTCTTTTTGGTACCTTAATAATAATAAATAAATAAATACCTGGGACAATCCACACCAAGATCATCTGACCCCAAACTATGCAGAGCTTGTAATATGGGCGTCAGAGACTGATAAACATACTTAAATATTTCTAAAAGCATACTTAAATAGATAATAACACCCAGACACACAACAAATACAAATGTTCGTCGCACAAATATTTGTCATGGGTGGGGATCGAACCCACGACCTCCGGCGCTAAAGGCAGGATCGCTGCCATTGCGCCAACAGGCCAGTAAAACCTTAGTTCGCCATTTTACGATAGTAACAACAGCCCCCTGATTCAGAACAAAGTTAACGACCGATTCGGTTTTATTTTTATTTTTAATTCATTATTTAAGTATGGGTAGTTGATTATAATTTTGTATATGGAAACTAAGACCCGTATTCTAAAACAAAATATGTACTTGAGTATAGATCTGAGTGACGAATCGTACTCAAGTACAGATCAGTGCTTGAATACGATTCTAGAATACGGGCCTTAAGGCCTTTGGCTTCAACACATAAAAATATTGATTGCTACCGTTAAGCGGGTAATTTACTATAATTAAAACAAACTTACCGAATCGGTCGATAACTTTGTTCTGAATCGGGGGGCAGTTTCGGTAATTTTGCGTATCTTCATAATTTTAACTTTCTTGAAGATATATCAAGAGACTTACAAAAACGATATAGCATACTTGTAAGTACTCAGTGAGTGATGTAGTGAAAATGTTATTTTTTCAATTGAATTTTAAGGTTTTCAAACAAAAAATACTGACTGTTCGAATGATCGAAAGATAGAAAACTACAGAAAAATTCGAATTTCGGACCTTGAAGAATTCAGGCAGGATGCGAACCCGCGTCTTCCACAGTCCGGGTGGTTGGATCTCAATGAACCGAACGAATCTTTCTGGCTTGCTGCATGCTTACGTTGCAAGCCAACGTTATTTCGATTTCAAGGTCCGAAAATCGAATTTTTCTTGAGTTATTTTTCGATATGTCAAATGCATAAACAAAGTAATGTTCGAATCATTTTGTAAGGTGACCTTGAAAGTCTTTTTTTTTTTTTTGCGCCAGACAACACACCTCTTGTAATGGTCTCGAAGTAGGGATTAATATCCCTGTATTACGAGGTACCACACAAGAAAAATAAGCTAGGGGCGTCTCCCAGCACACCCAGACCCGGGTCAATTCAGAAAAGATCGTTTCCTAAATTGACCCGACCGGGAATCGAACCCGGGACACTACGGAAATCGAGGCGAGAAACCGTGCTACAGCGCACTACGCCAACCGTGTCGTCAAAAGTCTTGAAACTAAGGTCAATAGAGAGAATTAAATGTTTACTCCTTAACGACAATAACTAGGCATGCCATATTTTTGAAGTCTTGACAATCACCCAGTATAGTGACAGCTGTCGGTGGAAAACAGAGATTTTCGAGACGAATAATTAGTTCTTATTTTTATGTAATTGAGAAAGTATATCTATTTGTTCACAGCCCAAACAGCTGTCATAACTCACATCCCAGTATATCTTCACTAAATTCATAAAGTTCGTCTCCAAAACAATTATCACCAGCAAAAAACGCGTCGGAAACCAGCTCTGAATAAATTCCCCAACTTATGCCATGATATTTTTCACACAAGGCAAAGTTTGGGATAACTTGATTTGATTCGTCGTTGAACTAAAAAGCAATTCATTAGTTTGTTTCTGGAGTTTGCTGATTACAGAGCTGGGTGTTCCGTAATTGAAACTCGACTTCGAATGTTTTCTGTGCTGAAACTCGATGAGCGCTGTCATTTGTCACTTTTTCTTACAAGAGACAGACAGCTGATTATGCAACAACTCCGCGGTGAGCCTTGTCTAGACCAAAATTTATTTGGGCTAAGACCGAATATTTAGATAAGATAAGATCAATATTCTTTACTGCACATTAAAATAACATTACAGGTTGATATTACAATATTATAATAAAACAATAAGACGGTCTTTTTGCTAAAAAGCAATCTCTTCCAGACAACCCAAGTAGAGGTAAATGTTTGGAAAGGTAAGCAAGTGCACAAAAAACAAAAAATTGAGATTTACAAATATATTTGCCAGAATTCCCAGATAACAGTCAATTAAATCCTTATTTAGAATCTTCTACTACTTTTAATTCTATAATATGACGACACGATTGGCGTAGTGCACTGTAGCACGATTTCTCGCCTCGATTTCCGAGGAGTCCCGGGTTCGATTACCCGGCCGGGGCAATTCAGGAAACGATGTTTCTAAATTTGCTCGGGTCTGGGTGTGCTGGGAGACGCCCCTGGCTTCAGATCCTTGTCTGGTACCTCGTAACACAAGGATATCCATCCTTACTTCAAGACCAATACTCAATCATTTTATTGCATTTCCATAATGAATAAATAAATAAATAAATATGCGCCAGACAACACACCACTTGTCATGGTCTCGAAGTAGGGATAAATAACCCTGTATTACGGGGTACCAGACAAGGAATTAAGTCAGGGGCGTCTCCCAGCACACCCATACCCAGGCCAATTTAAAAAAGATAATTTCCTGAATTAACCCGACCGGGGATCGAACCCAGTACACTACGGAATTAAAGGTGAGAAACCGTGCTACAGTGCACTACGCATTACGCCAATCGTGTCGTCGATCGATAATGTGTGGTAAAAGATGTTACAAAAGTTTTTAGATCATTACAGACCCCAGTCGGGCGCAGCAAATAGGACAGAGGAGGACGCTGTTATTAATATTCGTTATTTAATTGCAACGTAAATATTATTTCTATAATAACATTCACTTTAACTCTAGATGTTTAAAAAAAAAGACACAAAAGTACCTGAACATAGGATCAGGGTACACTTTTGTGCCTTTCGGAGTCGAAACCCTCGGTCCGTGGGGTCCAAGTGCACAAAACCTCATTAAAATACTGTCTAGAAGACTGAATACTTTCACTGGTGACACAAGAACTGGTACATTCCTCGCGCAACGTGTGAGCCAAGCCATCCAACGGGGGAATGCTGCCAGCATCTTGGGCACCTTAACGCAGGGGCAAAATTTTCTAAGTAGTTTTTAGTTTTATTATTTAAATTTAGGTTTTTCTTTTGAATTTTTACTGAACTGTGTATATAAATATCATTTAGTCTATTTAGATGTTTATGTATTTTATTAACTTAATGTTTATTTTTCGAAAAGATATTCCTACCATGACAAGAGCTGTGATGTCTGGCGCATAAAAAGATATATATTCGTAGTCGTTTTAGAAAATTACCCATCGCGTATCTTCTAACCACTTAATCGAAATATTCCTTTGTACACGGCGCTCCGGTTTGGATGCCAAGCTACGATAAATTGCAAAAGATGCTCACCTTATAGTGGCCAGGTGGCCTGCATCCGTGTCTTCCTTCACGAAGGTATACTTCATAACGAACAAAAACACAACTGCCTAATTGTCACAAAAAATGAACACAGCAATAACACCGACGCATCACTAAATATGATTGACGCCACAGCCATTCCGTAAAAGAGGCACGTCGAAAAAATCAGACAATATCCGCAAAAATCATATAAAAGTCAAAAATATCGCAATAACGAGACATTGTTAGCAAAACGACAAATACAATAAAAACGCCGGCATGTCGACGCGGCACCGGCAATAAAGCTTACAACTACACGATAACTATATTTTTATACTCCTAAAAGGAGTGCTGTCTATTGAGGTTCCAAAAATACTACAACAGTACAAAAATGACGAAGAGAATAAATGGAGACGACATTATATTTTCAGGCAGGGTTATTTTCTGACTCGGTAATCGAATAACGACGCATCAAACGTAAAATTGTGTCAAACTCGCATGTCCACCATGAACTGGAACACACGCTGCCCTCGCGGTGGACCGATGACCTGGTTCAAGTAGCAGGAAGCCGTTGGATGCAAGTGGCCCAGAGCCGCTCACTGTGGCGTTTTATGGGGAAGGCTGTTCAGCAGTGGACTTATAAAGGCTGTTGATGATGATGGTATTTTAGTAAATATGCGAAAAACGAGCGAATTAAGAAATGATAATCCCAACAAAAACATAAATGTGAAATGAAAGCCAAGTTCAATATTATGATAATACCTGCCTTGGTTGTTGACTTGAACGACAAAAGAAGTGAGATCTAAATGGGTGCCAAGATCAATGGCCAGTAGGATAATATATTGAACCCTAAGGTCTGGCTTGGCTAGTTCTCATATACGAATTATACCTATTATAGTAGGCTATAATAGGTATGTTACGTGTTTACGTGAAAATAGTTTTCGAGTTATGAAGGGGTCAAAAGTGGCTCCAAATGGTTCGTGTAACACTCGGTGCTGCTCGCCAGATCTGTTAGCTTTGAACTTGGCTTTGACACGCTACCGCGTGTCTAAATTAAAGTTGAGCAAACCTCAAATGTATGTATGTACAACAAAGTTCTTCAGGCAATTTGTATGTTACCGCTGCACAGATTCAAAAACCACATAAAATCTGTTTTATTGAAAAAGGGGTATTATACTACCAATGATTACCTTTTAGTTAAAAAAATCTGGGATTAAAGCTCTCTGCTCGGTGCGGGATCAGTTCCCTTTTGTAATACTTATTAATTAAACACCGGACTTAATGTATTAATGACTAACAATTTTTATTTTTGGAATTGTTTAAATGACTTGGTACAACCTATTGTTTTATATTATGTAGCTTTGCTGTACTTGTAAGGTTGTTTTTTTATTTTTTAATGTTAGAATTTAAGCAGTTTTTTTCATCAACAAACAAATTGTACTCTACTAACTCGCATTGTAAAACCACAACAAGTTTGAAAGAGTAACTACTGAGTTTCTCGCCGGGTCTTCTCAGTAAGAATCAAAGAGTAAGAATCAACTTCTCCGACGCGGTGGTAGAGTCGCATTATGTTTGTATACTGTTTATTTGTATATTTTTATTATTATAGTATTTATGTCTATTATTTAGTATATTTTTTGACTATTTAAAAGTACTGATTAAGTCTATTTAAATAAAGATGTTTGAGTTTGAGTTATACCTGTCCCTTTTAAATCTGCTGACATGTGACAGGATGCAAACTTTGAAGCACTTTAAAGAGCGCTCAAACTTTGATTGACGTTTCTGGATTCGGGCGTAATTATTGCTAAAACACGATCTCTCTTTTGCCATTGATAGTGACAAAGCGATTTATCAAAAACAGCAGAAAGCCCACCTTGTTACAATGTCTAACCCAATTAATCTGTCCATAATCTCTCTGGGACATACTTAAATTAACAATTCTTTTTTTTTACATCACTCTAGCCCTTTAAAAGCTTTTTAATAGACAGTGTTCCTAACGCAAGCAGGTATGCGTCATATCCTTTTTGCGTTAAGAGATACTGCGAGAATAATACAACATTCCAAAACTATTGCAAATATTATCCATGTGCAGTGCAAGATTTTTCTCATCCTAAAAAATGTATAACTATGCATGGAGAAAATACTATATTCATGATAAAATGTCACTTAAAATAACAAGTTGCACTTGTCACGCGGTAATAAGACCACGTGTAAGTTTGTTGTAAATAAATATATAAAAATGAAATAAAAAGGTATCTCTGGTAGGATTTTTATATAACTTTGTCGAAAGTAAGACTATTAGAAACGGAATTAATTCGAATTCAAGGGGTTTTCTGGTGAGCTTTAAAGACCACAAAGTCTACAAGTTTGGGGAGATTACGTAGAGTCTATCGATCTATAGGAAAGAAGAAGTTCGGCCTAGACGATTAAAATCGCTATTTTGGGCTTTGAAAATTACAAAAATAACTGTAGTAACTATATAATACTTTATCACCCTACCTAACCTCTTTTTTTTTGTGCGTCAGGAAATGCATTTAGGGATTCCCAAGGCCCTGGGTTCGGGACACCTGGGATATGTGGGACTCGGAACTCCTGGGAAAACAGAGACCCCTACCCACTAAAACCTGACGGTGGTCATCTTCGGCGCAGAATAGAAGGGACCCGGGATGACACGCGTTACCGTCATCCTCGGGATCGCAAACCGAAACACACGCAGGCCCCCCCGCGTGCGCTTCGCGACCCCACCCTTCCTAACCTAGCTCAACACAACTCTAGTGGGAAAGGCCTACCGGGGGGTGTTTATAAAAACAAAGATAGCTGGAGATGTGTGCAAGAGACGCGAGCAAGCAATGTGTCCAAGGTAAGTAAGTTTAGCAGTATATCCTGCCCGAATAAACCATAAACAGCTTCTTCGCACAGCTCCGCAAGAGTCCGCTTGTAGCAAAATCCCCGTTGCAGGCCAGCAATACAGGAGCCGGAGTGCCGGGATTCGTCAGACAATATTTAGGAGTAGATTTAGTAACGGAATAGTGAATAAAAGATCAGCCAATCCTGTTACTTGTTAATTGTATAGGGTAAAAGTATAGGTAGGAAAGAAACTAACAAAATAACAATAAATGAATACAAGGAGTCCTAGGTATAAGATTATCTAATAGTAATAGGTAAATAAATAGGTATGATATGCTTACCCCGATACACGGGTTCCTGTTAAATTATAACTGTTTACAATTGGTTATTTAAAGTATTTAAAATAATCACCATAACGTAATTTAAACTTATACTGGTAATCTGGTAAAATTCTCGCAAGCTCTGTTTAGTACAATGGTTTTGGTAGGACTGACTCAAAATGCTGAACAGGGAATGTAGAACAATAAATTAAATTTTGAAAGGACAGGTATAGAATACTATTGATGGCCAAAAAGTTAAACTATGAAGTGTCCAGCCATCGTGGAGGTTCTAGCGTTCATGACACTGGAACGAAACGGCATCGTTACACGCTTAGTCCCTTGCACATCTTTGGTTACAATGCAAGGTTGAAAGAATTGCTTGCCAATGCTAAGTTAAAACCTTACTCGTACATCTAAGCAAGTGCTTCAGTCCCTAAGCTAGAGCAATTCGTTTGAGTGTAAGTAGTGGAAGATACAATTATTTTGATCGTCGATAGATCCAGTGAATCCGAAGATTTAATGCAGGATTCCGTCTAGGACTAATGGCTGTGCTGTCGACTGCGGCCCCGTAGGGATGGGCCTAACGAGTAGGTATCGATATTTCGTTGCCTCTCCTTTGTTAGCACCGTAGCTTCAGCCTATTTTAAATAAAATAACAGGATTTCCGTATATAGTGAGAGTTAGCCCAGGACCGAGGACGTTCCACGTTGGCCACGAGTATTTGCATTGTCATGACGGGACGTTTTAGTACTGGTAGCAAGTGAAACAACCGGGAGGGTAAGAGGTGAGGGCCGTGGTACACAACCGTTTGGATTGGACCATTGATTCGCGGTTGTTTCCACCGCGCCTCATGGCTCTCACAGCACCTCCATATGCGGCAGCTAGTCCATGGGTTCCGCGTACGGTGGTAGCCAGCGGGCTAGTAACCTGGGGGCTTTTGACCGCATTGCCAGGCTTTCACTGGGACATCGGACTGCCTCAGTACTTTACCCGTATCATCCAACGGTATCCATGAGGTTTTCCGCACGACAAAATATGAAAAGGTCCGAGGACGTTGTGGTTTTTGTTAGCATAAGCCAACATTTATTTCTGGTCGCTGCGCCAAAATGGATCGATGATGCTCCTTAGTCAATTTTGACCTTTTATAAGCTCTTGCTAAAGCTAATAACAACGTAAGCGTTGATTAGTCATAGATCCAAAACTTGACCTCTGATGGAAGCTAGGTCACTAAAACAGTTATGCGGATACTACCGTGATCAAATCGAAAAAGAGGAGTTTCGCAGACCCAAAGCATCTCTTGATACATATGTAACATTTCCCCACACCAACATAACTGATGTGTTTTATCAAGAGAACTAACATTTTCAGATGCACATATTTTCCTTAAAATTTCACTTCGCAATCGATATTTATGGCTTCCCAGCCAGAGTTGAACAGCTCAGTGTAAAAATGTTGGATTCCCTCTAAAATAGCGTGGAAACTGCGGGAACGTCGGGATGCCCACATTAGCTGGTAAAAAGTTAAGTGCTAGGCTTTGGACTGTTTTAGTTATAGACATACATCGACATAGATGACGTGGGTTTTTTGTGCTCGTCAAAATGACGTGCACAAATATATAAAACCCACGTCATTTTGCGTCCAGTCCCGATTTGAAGGTGACAAGCACAGCAATGCAAAGCATTCAATAGGCTGACCGACCTCGGCCTTGAACCAAGCCTTGAAGGCCGGCTAAATACCTTTTCACGCCCCGCTATATGACCCCGGGGTTTCAAGAGGAATGAAGCACATGCGTTTCCACGTCCAGATCACGACAAAGAAACGAATCACCGAATCTTTTGGTGAAGGCCGAATGCTAGATGCTAGAAATGCTGGATTGTGTGTATGCACTCGATGTGTCAGAAGAGAGTGCGCTGCTCTTCTTTCACCGCTGCATCATTTAGTCCGTGTTAACGGATATCAAAATCAAGTAGAGTTTTGACTGACCTGTTGGTGCAATAGTAGCTATCTTGCCTTTACCGGAGGTCGTGGGTTAGATGAAAATCATTTGTGTTTGTAACATAATAATCAAGTATGTTTATCAGTATCTGACACCAGTTCGAGGCCAGATGATCTGGATGTATTTGTCTCAAATATTTATTGATTTATTTAAATTTTTTTGCATTCCTCTGTAAATGAGCTCGATTAAAATTGATTAAAAATGGAAAATTTCTATCACTAAAAGGCTATAAGCGTCACAGTAGCTTCAAAAACATATGCGCGCTTAGTTTTCATACAGACGGTGGCACTTGCGTTATCTATTCTAATTTATAGCTGTGGGTTTTAGATCCTGTTTTTGTTGTGGAAACTCGAAGAATTGAAGTTGATTAACTGTTTGTGTATCACACAATTTTGCCAGTTAATATTTATTTTGCGAAGAGTGGACACATTTAAATCAATATCATATTTTTGGTATTTTGCCTGTACGGAAATAAAATAGGGATGGAACGAATAACATTTTATACGGCTACAAATTATGAAATATTGCGAAGGAAAAATGCAGAGTATTTCTAAAAGGTGACGAATTTGGGCAACATTTAAATAATAAAGTACAACCATCACAATTCTATACTAATATTATAAAGAGGAAATATTTCATTGTTTGTTTGTATTGAATAAATATAAATATGCGCCAGACAACACACCTCTTGTAATGGTCTCGAAGTAGGGATTAATATCCCTGTGTTACGAGGTACCACACAAGGAAATAAGCCAGGGGCGTCTCCCAGCACACCCAGACCCGAGTCAATTCAGAAAAGATCGTTTCCTGAATTGACCCGACCGGGAATCGAACCCGGGACACTACGGAAATCGAGGCGACAATATAATAGGCTCTGAAACTACTGGACCAATTATAAAGCTACATTACCAGGGCATGACATAAGCTTGTTTTTGTTAATTTAGGCTATGTTTGACGTTTTTTAGGATGGATGAAAGGCGATTAACGAAACAAATTTACAAGGCGAGGGTGGATGGAGCTGTTGAAAGGGGAAGGCCTAGACGGACGTACTTAGGACAAGTCCAAGACGTGCTCAGAAAAGGTCAGGTCAGGAGTACCCATAATCGACGAGCATGTATGAAAGGATTAATGAGCGTGGAAGAAGCGCAAGAGGTTTGTCAGGACCGTAGCAAGTGGAAAGGTGTGGTCTCTGCCTACCCCGTTGGGAAAAAGGCGTGATGGTATCACTATATGTATGTATATATGTATGTATGTTTGACGGGACAAATAGTCTACGCAGGCGAAGCCACTGACAGACCGCTTGTCGTATAATAAAATGAATGAATATGCGCCAGACAACACACAACTTGTCATGGATCGAAGTAAGAATGAATATCCCGTGTTACAAGGTACCAGAGAAGGAATTAAGCAAGGAGCATCTCCCAGCACACCCGACCGAGCCAATTTAGAAGATATTGTTCCAATACTTACGTCTACCACGAGTTAACATACATACCACCACGACCTTATCCCAAACGGGGTAGTCAGAGGCAAGTGACTGTGTCGTCATGGTGAACGAAACACTCAGGAGACTTTTCACGAATGCTATTAGAACCCAACGTGGTAGGTGGTGAGCCTACCGCCGTTATCAGGGTTGATTTGGTTTTTTATCGATGTTTTCCATCACCGGAGAGTAAGTCGGCTATTTAACAATGAATACAAAGATTTTGGTTCTGGCCAGATTTGAACTCGGGACCACACGATCCACGATCTGAGTTCGGTTGCTGAACCACTAGGCGACGACGCTCTGCCACTTTAAATTACCATTATCGTTCGCGTAAAATTTTGTATTCGGATTTGACGTGACATGACATGTCAATGTCAAATCCCAATACAATGTTTTACGCGAACGCTACTGTGAATTTAAAGTAGAACTCGTGGTAGACGTACTACCCAACAAAATGTAAAACCCTCTTTTAGACTTGGTTAAAAGAGTAAGTACTGATTTTCTCGCCGGGTCTTCTCAGTTTAAGATCAACTTCCGATGCGGTGGTAGAGACACATTATAAATAAATATCTGGGACAATTCACACCTAGATCATCGAACCCCAAACTACGCAGAGCTTGTACTATGGGCGTCAGACTGATAAACATACCTAAATATTTCTAAATACATACTTATATAGATAATAACACCCAGACACATAACAAACACTAATGTTCGTCACACAAATGTTTGTCATGGGTGGGGGTCGAACCCACGACCTCCGGCGCTAAAGGCAGGATCGCTGCATGCTGATTATGTTTGTATACAGTGTATTCATGTATCTATCCATATTATTATAGTATTTAAGTCTATTTTAGTTTTTTTTCTTATACTTAATGATTTTACGATTTAAAAGTTTGTTTAAATTGGCTTGACCGGGAATCGAACCCAGGACACTACAGGTCAAGGCGATTAACCGTGCTACAGCGCACTACCCCAATAGTGTCATAGACACGAATGGCGTAGTGCCATAAAGTCACCGACGTCACAGATGGTATTTTGAAGTACGAGTGAAAGCGGTTGTGACCAGGGCATATACCAAATATCAGACAGCTAGGGAACTACTCATTTCTGACTTTTAAATAATGCGTATTAATTATCAGTGCCGTGCTGGTGGCGGCACTTTAAAAGAATACTTTCCACCGCCCCATCTCCTTCCCGTGGGTGTCGTAAGAGGCGACTAAGGGGACCCGGCAGCAGACCATCTGCTCTTCTGCTGGGAGACATATAATGTCGGCCGCTTGATGTTACCACCATGCAGTTGCGTAAAACCCGCCAAGTGACTCTGACCTATCTCGGTCATGTCGCGTTCCGGGATCAGCACTGCACTAACCGGTGCCAGGGCAGGCCTTCAAGATGAGTTTATGGTCGACAACGAGCGAGTGATACCCCTGGTGTTGCACGTGTCCATAGGCTGCGGTAACCGCTTACCATCAGGTGGTCCGCATGCTTGATTGTCACCGACGTGGTATAAAAAAAATATATCATGTAATATGTCGATTCCCTGCCACTATAAAATAAAGTAAGCGAAAATATCTTAGATTCCACAGAAGCAAGTCTGTTCTTACCTTTGAATGCAGTTGTTGTTGAATGCTTCTGGCCTTACTGATCAAAAAACCATTGAAAACTGGTTTAACAACAATGATAACAAGTGTTCACTACAATCAAATGCATATTAACTTCACTGCCGGTCTTGCCAAATGTGGGTTGTAGCCGTTGTAGGCCGAAGCTATGTTCCCATAAACTGAAAACCACTTTGCCTGACCCGGGGGTTGAACCCGGGGCCTCTTAATTTCAGGCAGCATTTTGACTACTCCGCTACAGGGGCGGAAAAGAATACAGCTAACCCAATACAACGTATAGGCCTGACTCCTGCCACATTGGGATCACAAGGCAAATAATGTTATTCCGGCAGTTTTAAAGACCCCATAAAATGGAGATATAAGATGATGGTACAATCGCGAAACCCAATATCCAGTGAAAGATAAGATGTTCTTGCAAGTAAATACCTTTTTGTTTCATCTAATACGCGATGAGCCATAAGGCTTAGTATTTTAAGCGCTTATATTTTATTTACTAAATTTAAACAATTCGTCTACACGCCGCGCATTCGCTTAAAGCCAGTTTCACTACGGAAGCGATGTTCTGTTAAAGTTTAACTTTATTACAAATTAACTTTCCGCCACTACTACGCCTGCGCGGTCTATTATATCATTAAAATAAAGCTTATTATGTTACTCGACGAAAATCTAGCTTTATATTGGTAACCGTTTTTTTTTCAAAATTAACGCCGTGAAGATTGGAATTTTATTTCTAAAAAATATTTCATTTGAATTATGAAATCTAGGGGTCAGTAACTGCATGTTTCGGTAAAGCAGGGCACTGATGAAAATTTATGAAGGATGCGTTACATTATCTTCACACAATTTTAGCTTTATGCCAACACTTCATTATAACATACCTTCTTTTCTCTAGTAGTCTCTTGCAAAAACTAACATGTAGCCAATTTTTATATACCTAAATGCGCTTCGAATATGTGTGCTAAACGTCGGTAACATCTAGTCCCTGTCACCAATAGCTTTCCTTAGTTTTGATGGATGAACAAATTAAAAAAAGATCGAACCTAATAGACTTTGTTGTTCCGGGTTAAACATAACATAATATAACATACCATCACGACTTCATCCCAAACGGTGTAGTCAGAGGCAAGTGACTGTTGCCGTCATGGTGAACGGAACACTCAGAAGCCCACTTTTCACCAATGGTATTTTCCATCACCGGAGAGTTATTAAAAAAGAGAAAATTGAACAATGAACACAAAGATTTTGGTTAAAGGTGAGTAAATATAAAATAAGAGCTAAAAATATTATCGCCTGTGGTGGACCACAGCCTTCACTGCTGGATAAGAGGCTTCGCACAAAATATTCACAACTCAAATCCTCCTCGGATCTCGTTTCGGATTCCCTTTGTGTCTCCTAGAGTACCACGCACGAACTGAAGGTGCGATGGCGGATCTGGGAGCGGGGATCCTATTCCCATATTTGGCGATAGTATGTCAGAGGGGCTGCATAATACAAGGCGGTTGCCTTAAAGGCCCGGTTACACTTTGCTTAGTGTGAGTGCAGGTGATTAGTAGGAGCGAGTCATTAGTGCAGGTATGTAGTGCAAGTAGTATCCAATTCTGTTAAGTGGATGTGTTTAGTTGCTGTGTTTAGTTTATCTCGGACTATTTTCAAGGTATATCTTCCGTCTCCTATTTTGCAAGTTTTGCAAAACGCTAAACACTAAACAGTACTAGTGAGTGAGTGTAACTAGTGACAAGCACGCTGCGAGTGAGGGGGAAGGGAGGCGCGCGGCACGAAGCACTCGCAGTCCACTCGCAAAAAAATAGACCACGCTTCTATTCACTTTACTGTGCAGTGTACTTATCACTCGCACTAATCAATCGCTTTCCACACGTGTTTTTTACTAAAACTATGCACCTGCACTAATCACCTGCACTAACTACTAAGCAAAGTATAAACCGGCCTTAACAGGTTTGATAACTACTAAACAGGTTTTTTTTTTGCATAGGATGGGTACCGAATTCCAAACCTTAGCCAAACATTATAATATAGATATTAATAATGACTGCTAGGATACGGTTGTGGTAAAAAAAGAGACAGTGGAAATATAAAATAAAAATGTATAAATATCTGGGGCATTTTACACCAAGTTTCAACACACAGATTTTCACCCTTGGTATCTTCAAGGCCAGAGTGAATAGGTATTTACTGGGTAAGCGTGTACCACCATCAACCTCGTCATCACTTACCACCAGGTAAGACTGAGGCCAAACGCAAACCCAAATTGAATATTAAAAAAAATATCATCAACCTTGTCTATGAGTGTCAGACTCTGATAAGCATACTTGAATATTTTTAAATACTTGAACAGATGATAACACCCAGACTCAGAACAAGCACGAACGTTCGTCCCATGCATAGTTGGAGGTAATCTATAGGTGTTAATCCTAGGTGGGGATCGAACCCACAACCGTTAGTGGCAGGATCGTTACCATTGCTCCAACACGCCAGTCATATAACTATTGTGTAACGTTAATCAAAATTAACCATGCTTGGCCTGGTTTACGGCCAGCTGTTAAAGCCCCAACCCCATATAAATGAAACCCTTAAATCTCGAGCAGACTGTCCCATTTACGAGTGTGTATTAATGATTTACGTCGGTGACATAAGGTGCAATTTGGCTTGCACTGATTAATAGTAGCGGACATTAAGCGATGAGAGCCACAATTGATTTCATATTGCATCCAGAGACGGAATCAGGGCCAGTTTGGGACACAAAACAAGCACAAATTACGCATGCGCCGCGGGACCCCGGGCAGATAGTCCGCTTAGACACAGTGAGTTTACATGCGATACCGGTGAGAATCTATCACGCGGCCAGTCGCACTGTAGCGAGTGTTTTTGTTTTGTCGAACTTGGTGCAATTTTACACATGATGAATTTTGTTTTTGGCAGGTTCTTCATTTTAAAAATTCAGAGCGAATATAGTAGTAACTTGGAAAAAGGCGAGAGCGGTTTTCCTATAAGTTCTTCATTTTGTGACACAAGGGGGATTTCATATTGGACCGTTGAATGACACTGACGTTGATGTTCTCTTGAATAAATCCTCCTATTATGTTTGTGACGTTAAGGCTATTGTTGACATTCGCTATTCGTTTCCCTCGTGATGTCAACATAGCGATGGACTACTGCGAACAGGATTGATATTTCGGTCATAATTCTTTAGGCCCGCAGCTTTCCAGAAGGACATTAGTTGAGTATTATGGAAGGACAATGTGTGGATCGTAATAAATGTGTCATCATAACACTCATAACTGAGTCGACGTACGTGCTTTAAAAGATTGTTTCTCAAACGCTTTCATTAGGTACATAAGCAAGTGAGTAAAAAGGGGCTAGCTGGCAGATCTCCTTGTGTAACAGATTGTTCGAATAACATTTTTGTCAACCAATTACTATGGCTGGCAGGAAATTTAATAACTTTTGAATTGGTGGAATTTAACTTAGTTTTCCTTCATCACTTACAGGTGACCACTGAAAACCAGCACCGTGGTGCTGCATAAATGCACCACGACAAAGGGCTGAGTGAAGCCTTTTTGACACATTATGTTTAAGTTTACAACATTTTTTTGTTATTTTGGTTAAATTTTTGTTTCAAATAAACTTTTTCAATTCTATTCTAACCATATTCTACATTTAAGACAGAAATTTATGTCTCGTGTACAGGGATCGTTTTGAAAACAGTTAGGCCCATTTTTTAATCTCCACACACCCCTGAGCCCACCCCTGGCGTGAGTATCATGTTACTGACAGTTGGCGTGATTGACTACGTTCGTATACGCTGGCGATCTGTCATCTTGTTATTATTATTGTGATATTTATTATTTGAGGGTTTATGACCTACATTTGTAGGGTATAACAAATGCTTCACGCGTCCATGAAAAAATAGGTGCCCCGTCTCAATTTATGGAATCATCATTTCCTAAACTCGATGAAAACAGGATACATTGATTGAAAGAAAGAAAGAAAGAAAGAAAGAAAAATTATTTATTAACCCGACAAATACAAACAATATAATAATGAACATAGACAATAAACAATAACAAGGTGATACAAAAAAAGGTTTTAACAGATAATGGGTTAATCAGGCCACTACCTCAGCATGTCTTTGCAGCACAAAACTGCAGAGAGGCTGGTATTCTGGCAGGGCCTGTCGAGTGTTCGTCATTCGTGATATATGCATGTGTAAACTGTAAGTGTGTGTATGCAATAAATTAAGTAGAGAAAGTGAGCTAATTGTAAGTGTAAAAGTGTCGTAATGTGACGTGAAGTTTTTGTAGAAATTAATGACAAGAGTTATGGAAAGAAAAAGAAAAATATCAGTATCAGTGTCAGCTGGCTACCCTCCTCGCTGATTATTGCGATTATCATAATTATAACTATTGTAGTGCCCATTCAGGGTTCATTTTGGAAACAACTTGTAAAATATTGCAACACCTTGCACGTTAGGAAACAACTTTAATTCTGAAATAATTTGTACAACAGTCAGTTTCATAAATCTAAATCATTATATTAATGATAGATATCGACCTGTAGAACTACTTACCTACTACGAAGTTAAGTAAAGCTTTAGTCTCGACTGTACGTACTAAGAATAAATGCTCTTTTTAGTTATTTTTCTAACTGCCAAGAATGTTGTGGTTAGCTTGCTCAGCGTTTAACTGTCTAGTTTAATTAGCAGCTGGTTAAGAATGAAAATGTCTTCGTTGCAGTGGTACTTTCAGTTTCTCATGATTAAGCGTTGCTGAAGAAATTGTAAAACACAAATAAATAGTATTCATTTTCAACATCATTCGCATTCATGGGACGTCCACTGCAGAACATAGGCCTACATAGTTTTCTGAGCAGTAGGCGGCTTGTTTCTAACCTTATTCGGTCGTAGGTCTGGTGGGCTTTCCAGGTTGCATTTGCCTTCTTCAAATTGTAGAACTTTTTTGATCAGCCATCAGTTCTTCGCCAGATGTGTCCACTGCGAAGTCACAATGCACGGAGCATTGCACACAGCTCCGTTGAGCTGTGTCGTCACTTTTTATGGCAGTTTCAATTTCAATGTTATTGCAAATCAGAATCTTGCACATTTGATAGCAGGGTTTTAGGTTGGTATCTCTATGGTTTTCAGTAGGACGTCGCACTGCACGTGTGGTAAAACAGTGCGTTTTGGTGTTGCGACGACGCAACGCAAGGGAGTAATGTGGCTTCGCTCTCACCTTCTGGGCTATGTTCCTGTAATTGTAATAAGTGATTCCGTAATGTGCTTTGTGTTACGGAATGTATTCTAGCTGATGGTCCTTCACCTTAGTGTTTGCGTTCAAAATGAATAAAAAATGGGCATTAATTTATTTAAAAGGCTGTGAAGTGCCTTCATAGCACTCAGGGTGACTAGCCACACCGCCTCGCTCGGTGACATGAATGGCTAGGTCCTCCAGGTACTGCTACTCTTTTGTATGATTTAATTTTATTTCATTATTAAGTAGTTCAGTAATGAGAATATTTTAATTGATGGAAATACACCTTCATTCAAGCAATTCCGTCAATTTAAACGTTTTTAAATGGAATTTCTATTTGTCCATATATTTTTGCAAAATATGATGATAGATAGGTGTGTGTGTGGTGAAAATGCATTCCTAAAGTTCGCCTGACCTTGAAATTCATTCAAACTCAAATAACTTTATTCAAATAGACTGAATGAGTACTTTCAAACCGAATTTACAGCAAAATATACTAAATAATAGACATAAATACCATAATAATATGGATATATAAATACACAGCATACAGACATACACACATCAAAAGTGTCTAGGGATCAAGCATTTTTATGCGGATTTCTTGAGATTGAGATGTGGCTTTGTAATAAATTTATGATTTTATAAATTTATATGGATCCTTTTTGGTGCATTTCATAATTTGAAACAGGAACTGTCAATCAAATTCGAGTAAAAGATGAAAATCAGCTGTCAATATTTTCCCTATAAAAACATACAACGCATTGAAGACATTATTAGTGCTACTGTTTCCCTACTACTGATTAAAACCAACGTTATTATGGAGCGGCGACATCATTTAAGCAGGGAAGAAATGCTCAGAGCCGTGGGAATGGTAGAAGCTGGTTCCCGGCAACGTATTGTGGCTTTAGCTCTGAATACAAGTCAGAGTGTTATCAGTCGACTTTGGACACGTTACCAAAGCACTGGTACCGTGGCTGAGCGCCATGGAGGACGGTATCGCTGCACCACACGGAGACAAGACCGATACATTCAAATCACAACTCGAAGAGCTCCAACAATAACCGCCATGATGTTAGCCGTGAGGCTTCATCACTCTTCAGGGAACTTAATTAGCGACCAAACAGTCAGAAACCGCTTGTATGAAGTGAACCTTCATTCCCGAAGACCGCTAAGGGTACCACCTATAGCAATGCACAATCGTAGGATTCGATATCAATGGGCTCTTGAACACAGAAATTGGGCAGAAGAACAATGGCGTTTCGTGTGCTTTTCTGATGAGTCTCGTTTTGGTATGAGACCGGATACAAGACGTATACGACACTGGAGAACCCCTGGACGCCAACAGCGATTAAAATCCTGCCAGGAAGTCCATCCTTATAGTGGTGGAACCATCATGGTATGGGCGGGTATTTGGATCGGCGGAAGAACTGAGTTGATTTGGATCAGAGGCAACCTCAACGCTCAAATTTATGCTGAGACGATTGTATCAGACGTCATCGTTCCTCTACAAGTGCAAATCGGTCCCTTATTTCAGTTAATGCATGAAAATGCACGACCGCACACCGCAAGAGTTGTAAGACAGACTCTCGCCGCAGCTAACATCAATGTCCTGCCCTGGCCTGCTCAGTCGCCAGACTTGAACCCGATTGAGCATGCATGGGATATGCTACAGAGAAGAGCTTTGCCGAATATGGAGGGTATCCAGTCGCAAGAAGACCTTTTTTTGTTCTTGCAACGAACATGGGCGGCCATTCCACAGCGTGATTTGGATGAACTCATTTTGCGTATGCCAAACCGATGTTCTTGTGTTGTTAGTGTTCGCGGTAGAAACACGGATTATTAATTGTTTAAGTTACCCAATAAAATTTTAAAGAAAACTGTTATTTCAGTCTTTTTTTCGAACTTTAATGTTAGTGGTTTAAATGTCAAAAATCCCTTTATTAGGAAAATGGCAAATTTCTTTATTAATGCAAAGGTGACTTGGTTTATCGTTACTGTAGACAAACGAAAACACTTTATTTGATGAATCCTTGAAGAAAATTTTAATTAATATCAATCAGGAGAAAAGTTATTGCAAAAATATATGTTGATCCCTAGACACTTTTGATGTGTGTATTTTATGCTGGATATACATTGTTACAACAAAATTCCAAAAATCATTTGCGAGTTACCTCTACATAGATTCAAAAATCACATCAAAACAGCTTTATTAAAAGGGCTATTATGCTACAAAAGACTACCTTATATATAAAAATGCCTGGGTGTAGCTCTCTGCTCGATGCGGGATTAGATAACTCTATTGTAACAGATGTTTTATTGTAACAGTTAATACCTAGTATGTACTGACTAACAATTTTTCTTTTCGAATTGTTTAAATGACCTTTTGTTTTTCTTTTATGGTTGTTTTTTTTTCTCTTTGTTTTATATTCTTTAAGATTTATTTAATCGAAATGACACACTGTTTGTACGCCTGTTGTAAACCCAAAACAAGTTTAAAAGAGTAACTGCTGAGTTTCTCGCCGGGTCTTCCCAGAAAGGAACAACTCCGACGCGGTGGTAGAGTCGCATTATGTCATTGACTGAGTATTGAAATAATTATGATTTACCGTTATAACTAGCTCCAAAAATATGGTTTGTTATTACATTGTGGTTATTCTAATATCAATTAAACTGTGCGTAAAATCGGATTGAACCGGTTTGAACCAGATTGAATCGGTGCGATCCCTCATATACGAGTATGTAGCGTAACATGAGTGAAATACATGTTTTATTTTCTTTGAATTTGGAATGTGTTTGTAGTAACAAGGCCCTTTGCAATGTTTGCGCTGTTCTTACATCAAAGAGATTATAAGGGGCTTAATTAAATTCAAAGTGATTTCAACCCGGAAAAAGGACAATTCGACTGCTTGGTTTCATGTGTGTTTCAGCGGATGAAAGATCTGCTATTTATCACCTCAGTTCCCAATTCTGATTCTAATATTGCAGTGGTCAAATGGCCTGATGGTCCTACGTCCACTGCTCAGTTCAACCGACCTTCTTACAAAGGTTTTTAAATAGTCCGTTAAAATCGCCATGCTTCTTCTTGTGACTGCAAACGGTAATGATGATTATGCGATAGCTGTTGGCCAATTATAATAACCAATTTACACGCCCAAATAACAACGAAAACAGGACAAAAGTCGCCTGTCCATGACCTAAAAGGGAAGCACCAGGGTTACAGAACCTTTTCTACATTAAGTGAATAAGTGTATAATAAGTGGGCTAACAAACAGTTCGCGTAGTTAGTAGTGTTTGGAAAAATTATTTAACAGAAAGGGTCTTACTGGCTGAGGAAATACGAGTAGCACGCCATCTTTGTTGACTACAAAGCGATTCGTTTTTGTCATTAGCCAATGATGCACTATTCAATGTACGAGCAACCGTGTAATTATATACTGACCACAAAAATTTTGATGTAAGCTCATGTTTTGTGCTTTTCTTCACATACCTTAAAATAATAATTTGTTATCAAATTTAATAAGCTATTCCTATTCTTTAAAACACGACGGGCGATAGTAAAGCAGCAGAGCAGAGAGTCTGAGCAGAAAGGCTTCAGACGCAACAAAACGATAAACATGGCAATTTTTGACTTCATTAAAAATGTTATAACCCAAGTTGATAAGAGACTACCAGTCTACGCCTTGTATTGTGATATGACTCAGGCCTTCGACTGCGTAGATCATACCATATTAATTAAAAAACTAGAGTGTTACGGAATAAGAGGAAATATCTTAAATCTTATGCAATCGTATTTAACCGATCGCCGACAAGTGACTGAAATACTAAGACTTAACTTTCAAACGAAATATGAGGAAAAATACCAATCAAATGAACGCAAAGTTAAGTATGGTGTTCCTCAGGGCAGCGTATTGGGGCCTCTTCTATTTATAGTTTATATCAATGACCTACCAAATGTAACGAATCAACCGATGACATTATTCGCTGATGATAGCACACTAACCATAAAATGTAATAATATTAGTTTTTACGAATCTGACATTAATAATTCACTGACATCAATAATTACTTGGCTAGATAATAATAATTTAAAAATCAATATTAATAAAACTAACATAATGCATTTCAATCAAAGATCTCAAAACCATTCTGACATTATAGTAACTTACCAAAACATTCGTATTAAAGAGGTTGAGTCTGCACGATTTCTCGGATTATTAATAGACAAAAAGTTGAACTGGAAAAATCATATAGATGATCTCAGTAAAAAGACAAGTAGTCTAGCTTATGCTTTGTACAAACTTTCTTCGACTGTAAACACTGATGCACTACTCACAGCCTATTATGGACTTGTCGAGTCAGTGCTCAGGTACGGAATTATTTTTTGGGGTAACTCCACCAACAAACATATGGTTTTTAAATGCCAGAAACGCTGTATACGTGCTATGTTTAAGCTTCAAAGTACAGACAGTTGCCAACCCCTCATTGTGCAGCATAAA
This sequence comes from Udea olivalis, assembly GCA_947369235.1. Classification (NCBI taxonomy): domain Eukaryota; kingdom Metazoa; phylum Arthropoda; class Insecta; order Lepidoptera; family Crambidae; genus Udea; species Udea olivalis. The sequence goes on from OX376355.1 coordinate 17,919,128, forward strand.
ATTCTAACACTTCCGTCGTTATATATAATTGAAGCAGCCCTGTTTGTAAAGAGGAACCCTGGTTTGTTTCCACGCATGTCTGACGTAGTTGTATGAAATCGTCGTGATGTGGATCGACTCTGTTTGTTCCCTTCCAAAACAACTCTGTTACATAACAGTATAGTCTGCATGGCACCAAAGATCTATAATAAAATCCCAAGCGATATTAAACAGCTAAATGTTAAATTATTCAAGACGAAACTTAAAAACATATTAGTTAATAAGTGTTATTATAAAATTGATGATTTCCTCAACGATAATTTTTAATTTGTTAATTTAAAAAAAAAATGTTAATTTATTTAAATAATGTAATTTAATGTTTAATTTGCCTTATAACATTTGCATGCCTTAGACTGGCAGAATATAGATTTGTACTGTAAGCACAAATGTAACAATAACCTGTGTGACCTGTATTCTGTGCAAATAAATGTATTATTATTATTATTATTATTATTAAAATAACTAGATTTTTGCTATTTTGTGGGCAAAACTCACAACTCAAAAACTCAAAAAAAACTCAAAAACTCTAAACTAAAAAAAAACTCAAAACTCAAATAACTTTATTCAAATAGACTGTATCAGTACTTTCAAATCGTCAAATTTACAGCAAAATATACTAAATAATAGACACAAATACCATAATAATATGGATAATAATAAATAAATAAAAATAAATATATATTGCTTGACATAAATACACAGTACACCTACAGACGAAGTCAAAAGGCCTGTTATTAGGTCAAGTTTATGTCCCAAAGGTTGGTCGTCCCTGGAATAAACCAATGTCCCTGTTATTTTACGACCCAATATTGACGCCTATAAAAGAACTCTGTACCCCTTAGTTTCTCTTTACAGCTTTTCAATATTTTTATGAGAAAAAAACTGGACCATCACGAAATACCGTTCCGTACAATAATGTTACCCTAATTTAGAAAAAACACTTTGCCTCTGGTTTATTTTGGTCTAAAAGTTCATATTAGGGCTATGTTTATCTGACAATATGATGGTATTAGAATATATCATATTTTAGAGTTGTTTTGTGTGTGGTCCCGATTTCAAATCTGGCCATAAACATATTTGTGTTCATTGTTAAGTATCCGACTAACTCTCCGGTAATGGAAAACATCGGTATAATCCAAATCAACCCGGAAAACGGTGAAAGGCTCACCACACGGTGGATTCTAATAAATCATTAGTAAAAGAGAGGTTTTGAGGGTTCCGTTTACCATGGCGGCAACAGACACCTGCTACTCACCTACCCAGTTTAGGATATAGTATTTATTGATGGTTTGTTTACTTTTTTTTTTTTGATTTCGAACGCCCCAGTCGCTAGCGTATATGGTAAAGTATATCATGGGATGTGACACATATATATATCTTGATAGATAGAGCCAGCCATTTTTGACGCTTATTGTCACGAAATCTTCATGGTGAAATTAACATTGACACGCGAAACTTTGGACTCATCTTTTTCAATTTATACCTTTAGTATGGGATATCAGTACAGCATCTCTAGCGAATGGGAGTTGAACTACAAACGGCTCAAGGGGTTCCAGTCACTTTGTATGGACATTTTTTTATCAGCGCCTAATAATTTTATCACTTTTTTTTAGCACCTTAGTAACGAAACATACATAATATTGACACTTAGGGTTGCCTCATTTTGCCTTAAACTGATAATGATCGAGATGTATCTTATCCGTTATCAGTATATAGATCGGATATGTTTTAATATCGTCCCTGAGGACCTCCAAAATAACAACGGGTCGTTCAAGAGTTGCTACGTGACCATAAAGGCCTTCATTCTGTGTCAAATTGCTTGTTTTTATGTGGAACTAATTTCAAAACTTAACTCTGTGATGACTTTTTTAATCATTAATTTTAAGGTTAGGGACATTTCAATCATGAACTTCAATCATTATAGCATAAGACAGAAGTAAAAAAGGTTCTTTTTAGGGTACACTTTGTGGTAAAAGTACAATAACCATTATTTATCACTTTCAGGATTCCGGCGAAATGATTAAACTCTACTTATATACTCGTAGCAGCTACTAGCTAACCTCAGAATTTATAAGGCTTTTGCTTAAATAAATTATTTTGTCTTGCATCAAACTATATTGTCGATGTAAAAACCTAAAAGAAGCAGGGGCTTTTATCCGAACACATTTTTACTGTCACTATAACTCTACCAAATTTAAAATGTTACATTATCCCTTCATACGTTGTGGCGGAAGGGGTTTTCAATTTTGCCAGGTTATACTCAGGTATGTCATCGTCATGGCAACGTCAAATGCAAATTGTCATTCATTTTAGCACCCCTGCTTCTTATTTCTAATGTTAATGAATGAAGTACAGTAGATGTTTTGTTTTTGACTGAAATATTTCGGAAGTCGGATCAGTTCAGATTAAGGTAGGTAGAACTCCGTCTATAGGATATCCTACATCTCCCTGGCAGTGTGGAGACAGAGTTCTGTTCAAAATCGGAAGGTCCCGGGTTCAAATACCAGGTCTGTTTTTAGATGTTTCGGAAATTGGTTCGTGATCGTCCAACCGCATGTGTGGTGTGTGGGGATGAAGCCAATACCCATCTATTGTAGTGATGACTTGATTCCAACGATGGGAGCCCGTGCCCTACATGGAACAGTAATAGGTATAGGCTAATAACTTATTAGGCCGGGGTGGTAACTACCTCTAATGAATTTTCTTTATTCATAATTTAACAATTTTATTCAGCGTTAAAGTAGGCTATGATTTAGCAATTATTTAAAATATTTTGACACGACAAAATCCTTGCGACGTGTAATTTAACGTGAAATAATAATATCCTTACTTCTGTATTTTAACTACTTAATTAGAGCGATATTTTAACCTCTAACGTGCAAAAAACATGCATGCTGAACACAATTATAACTAGCTTTTTTAATAATTTATCGTACCTAAATACGTAGGGACAATTTGATAAGATTCATGACATAAGTCATGAAATGAATCTGTACGTCTACCACGAGTTGCCATTTCAAATTTACATTATCGTTTGCGTAAAAAATGTATTGGAATTTGACATTGTCATGTCATGTCATGTCATGTCATGTGTCATTCCAAACAATTTTTTACGCGTTACGTTCTGAGTCTGACTGTTTTTTTTATATTGCCCGTCAAGATGACCTCACTCCACCTGATGGAAAGCGGTCGTGAGGTCCAGATATGAGGTTCACAAGCCCAGTCATTCAAACCAGTCGTGGTCCTGCCGCCACAAAGCACAATGCACAATGCAATACTCATTATGGTACTCATAGGCGAGTAGCCCGTGGCATTACCCACTCCCATTTATCCAGAATGGTACCGGAGCAGTTATAGTCGCTCACCACGCGCATCCCAAAGAACGCTAGCGGCTTCAATACCCATTGGGGACGTCAGAGAAGCCAACTACCATTTTTCCAGAATAGTGCCTAAGCTGTATAGCACGCTCACATCTCAACGCACTGCCGTACATCTACCCTTAGCTACAGCAGGGTGGCCGGATAGGCCATCTAGCGGATACCCATCTCCTTGCTATCCAGGTAAGTACCGGAGGAGCGGCAAGCCGCTATAAGGGTTCCTCTGACTGGCCTGTTGGCGCAATGGCAGCGATCCTGCCTTTAGCGCCGGAGGTCGTGGGTTCGATCCCCACACATGACAAATATTTGTCTGACAAACATTTGTATTTGTTGTGTGTCTGGGTGTTATTATCTATTTAAGTATGTATTTAGAAATATTTAAGTATGTTTATCAGTCTCTGACGCCCATATTACAAGCTCTGCTTAGTTTGGGGTCAGATGATCTTGGTTTGAATTGTCGCAGATATTTATTTATTATTTTATCACTAACCCCGTATCTAAACACTTAACAGCCCAACGCCCTAGACCAGTGAATTTAGATACTCGCAGATGGTCCCTGGTACACCTCACGGTAGGTAATGTGTTAGTTTTCAAACTCGTCAAATACTGTACTGTGACCACAGATAACAGCTCTGTAGGTCTACCATGTGTTTACTTGCACCAATAACACCCGCTAGCGTCCGCGTAGACGGTTTAATATGAGATTTCGCTACAGCGCCCCAGATGATTAAAATGTAACCAAAACTGGCGTACAAATTTCTGAAGTCAACTATCGTAGTTTGCGTGACAGAAACTGATGGTAGACACACTGGACAATGTGAGTGTTGATATTTATTGATTCCAAAGATTTAGCAACGATTTTAACAGGTACTTAGTATTTACTAATAAAAAACAAAATTACTGAAATATAGCTTTAATCACTTTTATAATAATGTTTCTATGTACACAGCGCTTAAGACTATAAAACTGGATTCCTACAGTAAACATTGTAAAAATTTAATACATTGTACATTCTGCGAAAAAGTAACATCTAAGCACATGATAATAAGCAAATAACTATAAAACGACGGTAATGCATTAACTCATAAAATGTACTTTCTCGAAATTTAAAAGTCAAACGGATATAAAAATAAATAATCACGTTTAAAATAACGATAAGCACCAGTTACTTAACTGAAACTTAGCTGCTAAAACATACCAATCGGTACTTGCTATTGATAAAAACAAACAGGTTTAGGAACTATGTCTGAAATTAATCACAAACTAAAAACTGACAACATAGAGTTACAAATAAAATGATCGCTAGAACTGAGAGGCTCAGTTTTAAAACTAAAATGATATTAACTTAGAAATGGCGAAGTTATATATTTTAGTGGATGAATGAAATTTTGGGTTTTTATTAGGCGCTTGAGAAACTACAATTCTAAAGTATTAGGAATTAAGTACTGAAAACAGACCCAATTGAATACAAAATTAACTCTGAACAGCTATACTATTTCTTGAATGGTATGGTTAATTATCTTGCGTGTAAATAAGGCAAAAACAACAAATAACAATTTTAAGTTTAAGTTGCCTACACATTCGACCATATACTAAAAATAAGACATACATCAATATTTGAATTAATGAAAGTAAACGGAACACATTTAAGAGCAGTTTGAGGCAAGTAAATATTAATCAAACGCCTAATCTAAAACTATTGACAAAACCTCAATATCCATACACGAAGCATTTTTAATTATAAACAAAGAAACAGATGTCGATAACTCTATTAATTGTTTGCCTTGTTATTGAGATCCTGCTATATTTCATCCAGCCATAGCTGCGACGATTTATTTAAATCTAAACACTTACTTATTTACAATTATTTAACTTATAAATATTGTCCAAGTACATATGAGTGAAAGCCGGGCTACAACAGTTGAAAGTAAACAAAAATTTAATTGAAAAAAGCTGTAAGAATGAGCAATACAACGTGTACAGATATTTGGATGAACAATTGAAAATCTTATATTCTAAATGTAAACTTTTATCTCACTACACTCGAATGTATTTCAAAATGTTGACCTATGTGTTCTCTATTTCATTTAGTTTTAAATAACGCAGACTATAAAACTCTTGTGACGATTAATACGATACCAATGACGTGCGCTTAAACAATTATTGACGCAATCAATAATCCAAAAGCCATCATTTATCAGTCTTCCACAAATATGCTAATGTTAGTGAAACCCTTCTAGCAGAACTATGGAAAGCCAAAACTGGAATTGGACAAGCACACGAATGTATAAACAGGAATGTTAAAACAAACTGTCAATTTAGAAAAATCAGTCTTGAACTGTAAACGTCATTGTGACTGGCAAGTGAAGCCATACCCTAACGAATAGTACCACGAATAATAAATACTTAAAAGAACTCATGTGTACAATAGCTGTGTAAACTAATCGCTAATTACATAAACGCTTAAGTAAAAACTCTTAATAATGGTCCATAGGGTTTAAATTGTACGCAATAGGTAAAAAATCTAGCACGATTGATATTTACACGAGCACCGTGAAGAGAAATCGCATTTCGATCGCACGTTGTCTCTGATCACTGATATCACTGTTCGTGACGTATAAGCTTGGCACTTTGGTTGTCACTGCAGTCCTTCACTATCTGCTACACTTCGGTACCGTCTTCCCCTTCATCCTCGAACAGGGGCTCATTGGGATTCACCTCAGTCGGTGGCTTTTTCTTCGGTTTCGGGGGCGGCCTCGGAGGGATTTTCCCGCTTCTGCCCAAAGTCCCAGACTGGTTCAAAGACATGTTTCCATCGTTCGACCGCGACACGTCTTTGGATGGGGACGATTTAGATGGAGACGTTTTAATTGGAGACGAAATCTCTTCTCTGTCCACCCTTGGATTCCTTCTGAGGGAACCGGTTTCTGGTTTACCTTTTCTACTCAAGGTGCTGCTGTCGGAAATGTGAGACTGCGTATCAGAACCAGTGCTAAACAAAGCCTTCCTAGGCTCAGGTTGGGGCGTTGAAGTGTTTTTAGCTGTCCAGCTCATTCGGTTTATTGGCTCTTGCGGACCTGGAGTTGATAGCTGCGATGCAATACTATTTCTTGGGTTAGTCATATAGTGTTGTGGGACTGGAGACGGCGCCGGCTCTTGTTCTTCAATAGGAGCGTAGTATACTTGGTGAGATGCTGGGTAGACAACAGGTGTGGCAGGTAAAGGCCTGTTTCTCATTGGCGAAAATTGGGCCTGTAATCCTGTTTGGTCAAGTGATAGTATGGATCCGTCAGCAGTGGTCCGTAATCCCAAGTTGTCGTATAAGGGTTCCTGAGCCTCTGTGCTTGGTAGAATTTGTGTGCTGGCCGTACTCGACCAGCTCGGGACTCTGGGTCTTCGGGGGATAGTGACGTAGCCTTGTCTTGGAGTGACAGTTGGTGTTATTGGCGCCGTAAAAGGAGATTGTGAGCGAGAGTACGGTAGTGTTCTGAAGAGGTTCTGATTTGTAGCTATGCCGTAGATAGGGGAGTGAATGGGGCTGGCTGGGTTCAGTTGTGGGGGTAATCTGGTAGTGTCAGGAACAGTGGACGCGTTGCTGGCCGCTGGCGAGATCTGAGCTGCTCTCGGGGGAAAGGAGATTAGCAAATCTGGAGTGCGACCATACTCCACGTTAAGAGCGTCCTGGGATCGTTTCGTTGGATGATCGAAGTCGAGAGATCGTTTTTCGTCGTCGTTATGAGCTGAAACAAAGAAAATTATTTTTTATTTTTATTGTGCTATAAAACTTGGCGAACTTAAATGGATTCTTGTTGAAATTTCGCCAACCCACAGAGTGTTAACCGCAAATTCGATAAGCTTAAGTACCTGCTTATCAAGTTAGGAGCTAAGTACCGACAGCGTAATCTGGTGTTTTATAGCTGCTTCGTTTAGGTTACTTTAGAAAAGTGAGAGCTTTATAAATTTCGTGACATGTGTAATTTTCTTTCCAATACGTTATGTCCCATGTTATTTCAAGAGTATGAATTAAAGATAAGTTAATCGTTCTCTCTTTGTACTAGCAACAAAATTATTCAAGACGCGTGCTTCGTGTAAAAATAGTAATAAGATTGCCTGACATGAATATCAAATGTACAAGTTATTGTTGCGTGAAGGTATTTAGTTATTATACCTTCAACAGATCTTTTAGATTTTGATGAGGTAGAGGTGAAGATGGGTATAAGCAATGATGATGATGATGCACACATTAACAGTTATATTTAATTAGTTACCTCAAAAATGTAAAGCACACAGAACCGAGTTTATTTTGAAAATAATATTCTTCATTTGGTTTATTTATTCTTGTTGGTTTCTACTTTCTTTACATAAATAATTTTATGGGACATCTTTTTACAGGATCCGAGTCAAAACTAATCAAAGCGTGTACTTAAGAGTATCAGTGATTGATATAGCCATTTACGAGTATTTGTTTTTAAATAGATAAGGTGGTAATCGAACCCACAACCTTACATTTGGTAAGCTGGATTGCGGTCAAATGAGCCAACCAGTTTCGTTGTGAGGATGCAACAGTCATTCAGACGAGATGCATTTTAGTTCGAGTACTACGCTCTCGGTTCGATTCCCAGTCAGGATTTCAACACATTTCAAATGTAATTATAATAAAAGTTACAGCAATTGCATAACTTTGTAACTGCTTTTTTTACGAGTATTAAAGCTAAACAACTGGCCATATTTAAGTATTGTTTTGGTTACCCATATACTTTGCTATTAAAAAGGGAGATAAAGCACCTGCCAAATACTCGTAAACTATAAAATATTGCTATAAAATTCGACTTACCGAATACAGAATCATTGTCCAGCAATGTCTTATTTAGCTCTGACATCTCTGTGGCTCCGCTGGTTATCGAAGGCGGCACGTCGTACCTCCTTGGAGGCTTCACCACTGGGTTCACCGCCGTTATCAGACTCTTCTCCATCTCCGGTATGACAGAACCTTCGATCAGAGCTTCTCCATTGGTAGTATCAGCTTTCTTCTTATCCGAATCTCGTCTTTTACAGCAGCAGTAGCACAGTATGACTAGAATGATGAGTAAGATTGCTGCCGTGCACGAGACTCCGATTAAAACTGGTAGCATATTGTTATCCATACCACTAGGGACTGGGCTATCGAGAACTGTATGCATGACAACTAGAGTCAAGTTTCTTTCTTCCACTCCTCCGGCGTTTTTTGCAACGCACAAATATTCCCCATTATCGGTGCTTCCAGCGTCAACGATGGTCAAATTAACCCATTTGCTGCTCTCTAAATTGCTCTCAGCTAAATAATACCGAATTTCGCCCTGGTATTTATAGGAGCCATCAATTATTTGGGCGTTTAATACCCAATTAACGTCGGGGAGAGGATTGCCCGTTACTTGACAGGACAGAGTGATGTTTGTGTCCGCCGTTCGTATAGTCGTGCTCGTTGAGGGGTATACAATAGTAGGGCGGCACGCGAAATCGCTAGAATCTAACTCTTTCCACATTTTACCTTGAACTTTTGCCGGTTCTGAGCAAGATATAGGAGAGGTGTATAGGTGTTTACTGATCACCCAGTTTCTGAAAGGTTGGAGATAGCAGTCGCACCGCCAGGGGTTGTCATGTACGTCCAGATTTGACAGCGATGTCAAAGCACCTAGCGTGTCTATTTTTAATCTTTCCAATTTGTTTCCGTCTAAACTCAGCGTGTTCAATTTAGGGACGTTGACGAAAGTTTTCATTCCGATTTGTACTATTCTATTATTACTCAATTCTACTTTCTGTAGAAACGGCAAGTTGTTAAAGAGCCCGTCTTCTAATTTCTCTAATTGGTTGTCGTTAAGCAGAATCCATCTGATTTTCGTCGTTTCTTTGAAACTGTCCGCGTGCAATGTTTTCAATTCATTCTTGGATAAATCCAGTTCGATCATGATTGCGAGACCGCTCAGGCCGTTTTTGTGGATCGTTTTCAATTTGCATTCTCTCAGAATGAGTTTCTTTAAATTAATCAGACGGGCGTCTTCAAAAGCGTATCTCGTAATTTCGTAAAGCTCATTTCCTGAGAGATCTAAGTTTTGGATGTCGGGACTTAGAGTTTTGGGTATGTCTTCGAAGTGTGATTTGGAGCAATCCGCCTGTTTATTGCCGCTCGCCCAGACGCATTTGCATTCTTGAGGGCAATTAGATGTGAAGTCTCCGGCCAGCGTCGAGGCTATTAAGGTTAAGAAGCAGAGTTTCTTCAAATGTTGTCGGAACATTTTGGCTCGGAACTTGGACCTGTAACAAAGAAAAGGACAGCTTTAGATGCGTTCTCGTCGGAGTGGCAGCAATAAAAGCTATTATATCGTTCGAAATAGGACGTGTAACACGCACGGTAGTTTTAATAGGGGCATTAAGAACAGAATCGTTTTATGTACTTAGAGAGCAGTTAAATACGAATGGCATTAACAGATGCGCTTTATTAATAACTCAAAGAGCTTTGTTGTTTGGGGTATCATCGTAAATTACAGCCCGTGGTAATGTTATCAACCGAGATACTGTTCGCTCTAAAATAATACTGGTATAGTTTTTTTATCTGTGGCAAACAAGTTTAAAAAATAAAATAAAACGTTTATACAAATTAAGGTTTACAAATTGGATGTTTACTTCCTCTATAAGTACAAGCATCTGGAAGTCACTCTTCTTTAGCTAAGCTGTCAAAATTAATTGACCTTATTCTAAAGACATTAAATGACAGCTTTTTTTATAGGAAAAAAGGAAACGGTGTGAGATAAAATTTGTGAACTAAACCTTAATGAATGTGAATGTGTTTGTTTGTTTGTGTCGTGTGTGTGTGTGTGTGTGTGCATGTTTGCGCGTGAGTGGTTGTGTTAGAATAAAGTAACAGATAATTACTTCAGAAACATATTTTCAAAATACTTTCAGTTTCAAATATATCTAGTTGAAGGTATAAATATGTATATCACATGCAGACTATGTGAAAAGTGTAGGCAGGAATTTTGCGTATTTGCGAAACAGATCAGGAACCTACGCCCTTGAAGCAATATTAAAACAATAATATCCATATTATTAATATTGTTCACGTGTATTTTGTACTTAGGTAAGGTAGACGTAGCTTCAGGCGTCTTTTCTAATTGCGACTGTTTTATTATTTCAGGGGTTGTAGTTCAGGGGCAGGTTTTGAGCTAAAATAACAATTGCTACCTAAACTTTACTATCCTATAATATCGTTACATAGTTTTTGTTTGGATGTTAATATCTATGAAAGTATGTATTTAAGAATAACTAAGTACATAATATCAGTATCCATACCAAACCCATACTGCAAGCTTTTTCTTTAATTTAGAGTCTATCTTGAACTCAAACAACTCTTTTTAGAAAGACTCTCACAGTACTTGGTGTGAGAAGTATTAGATATTAATTTTTAATTTTTGCTTTTGCCGATACGATTGGCGTAGTGCGCTAGCACGGTTTTTAACCTTGAATGCCGCAGTGTCCCGGGTTTGATTCCCGGTCAGGTCAATCCCTTTCTAAATTGGCTTGGGTCTGGGTGTGCTGGGAGACGCGCCTGGCTGAATTCTATGTCTGGCACCTCGTAACACAGGGATATTTATCCCTTCTTCGAGACCATGACAATAGTTTGGGTTGTCTGGGTTAACCAATTTATTCGAAATTTAACCTTTTCATCGAAAATTTTTGTGCTCAATCTGTCATGTTTTGATTAGCCCTCCGAAGTCCAAGTATTCCCAATATAGACTAAAAAAAAGAGACCCCCCCTCAGATAACTCTATAAAGTTAAAAGGGGCTGTTCGGACGGAATACCGTACCTTTTTGAAATTAAATTATTTTTCGTTCGGAACTCAGGTACTCGTATTGAATCGCGAATTGAATTGAAAAGCAACGCAAAAGTTTATTATTGTTTCTCAGAAACTGAAATATTACTTTTTGATCAGTTTGGGTATTCGTTGTAATAAATTAAAAAACTGCTTTAAGTAGTTGAATAGGTGATCTAAAATAATATTAATTTATTTCGCAATATAAATAAAATTTCTCATTTGAATACAGCTTCAATTGAATTCCACTCGTATCCGTTCAACACTTTCAATGCCACACCACGCACCGATGCGTTTTAACAATCGATTTCCTATTGCGTTTTTGATTCGGCAGTGAATGGGTAAAACATAAAAGTTTTCAGCATTTTATCTGGTTTCATTTCATTTACCATGATTGCAATTACCCGATCAATATCAAGGCGAAGTTAAAAATATTTTTTTCAAGCAGAACTTTGGCAGTACCTTCAAATGGGCAATTACTTAACCTATGCTAAAGATATAAATACTAGGAAAAACCTGCTTGATCAAGGCATGAGGTAGCCCTCAAAACCTGATGCTATGGCTATCCGGGGGACTGCTTTATATTATTAAGTCATCGAGACCCTAACAGAACTGATTCTTCAAGTATTCTATTCTTTTTTTCAGTTCAAGTTGTCTTTTGATACATAAAGTAAAGCAATTTGAATGCAAAATAACAACAATAGATGAATTTTTCTTTCGTCCTTTACATGGAAGTTAATTCATGTTTTGCTTATACGCGGAGAAGGGACAGTCGCAAGACAATATTGAGCAATACATATAATAATAGTAGGAATATCATTAAAAACTTTTCAGTTCAAATAAACCTATGCTACTAATGAAAAATATTACCGGTGAATAATGTGTCTTTTGACCTGATAATGCCGTTAACCCTCTTTCACCGTAAGTTATTTGAGATTTAATTGTCACCCCTCTTTCGACATAAGTTATTCGTGATTTTTATTAACCTCCCAACCTCCGACATTTTCGTGTCCTCGGTTCTTAGGTGCGAGTTCTAATTACATTCCCAAGTAAGGGTTGACGTCAACTGTAATTTGGGTGTAAGTGCGTTCCGCTGTGAGCGAAGCCTTACGGTTATGGCTGAGGCGTAAGGGACGAGTAAATGATAATCACTTTCTACGCATCAAGGAGTTTTCTTTGCAACTATTTCTTGATATAGCACTTAACTTGTATCATAATTATATGGTAAACTAGCCATTTTTATCTTCATCCAATCAGCGACCTTACTCTGGAACAGAATTGCATTGGTTCAGCCTCGGAAAATATTGAATGTGAAATAAAAGAACCTTTTCGAAGTAATACGGTTTCATTTTTGTTGCGTGTTGTCTGTTGTTTTAAGGTATTTTTAGAGCCTACAAGATCATCATACTTTTGGATATAATATTTAAGCTCAATCAAACAAGCTACTCATTATTTTAAACAAAAATAATAATGAAAGCAGTTTTACCTAAAATGTTTTAGTTTAAGAAATGTACATTTCAGATAGTTAGAATCAAAAACAGCAATACTGATTCTAACTAGCTGATTTCAAATTATGTTATTTCAATAAATTCTGCTGGTCCGAATATAGACAAAGACATGAAGTATATAATTTAAAGTCATATCTTGTCACCATAAAGGATTATTGCAAAATAAAAATGTTTCAGGACGAAATAATGGCCATAAAAGTCAAAGGTTTCCAAAAATTATGTCCTTTAAGTTCCTCCACCTGTTTTCTATAATCCAATTTGTCACACCCCCTAACTCCCCCTCCAAAGCCATCCCAAACTTGCATTCCAATAAGTTGCATCGACCCTCGCCGCCACATGGTCTTTAGCACCAATAAATCGCACAGTAAACTCAAGAGGACATCAAGACCCTGTCTCTATCTAACCCCTTGAAACGAAAAGTCTGTCTCACTCTCAATTTCGTATTTCTACAATTTGAACGTGGAATTTTGAAGATGATTAACTAGAATGTGTATTAACTTTGATGCTAACTTTTATGATAATTTGGGAAGATATGAAAGTAAAATTACTATAAAACTATTTAAGACACACATTAAATATTAAACATTGTGCAGTGTTTAAATTCAGGTTAATAATACCCAATGTTATTATGTGATACTTTCTCAAGGTATAAATATTTCAACGTTATTAAAATTACACTGTTTCGTTAAAAGAATCATTCACATGATATTTTTTCATATCTAATAAACTCGCACGAGCAATAAAAGAGTTACTAAACATATTCTTCTTACGACTAAAGTTTGCTACCAAACGACTGTTGTTCCAAATATATGCGGATAAAATAGTTTTATTGACAGTCACTTAAACAACAATTTGTCACTATCGCGAATACATTGGCGATTGTCAATTATGCAACAGTCAACGGGTTGTTGTCATCGTTGTCATATTTAGTACGCGCTGTGTTCAATCAACCTCTGTTAAGAGGTTAGCTTATATTGACCCCGAGCATTCGAGGGTTAGATATGAAGCTCTCGTTAGAATAATATGGATATTTCATATTCTTTGTTTTCTTAGGTTCCTTTGAATAATATGTAAATTATCTACAATTTTTCTTTTGATACTGGTTATTAAAAGACTTATTTTACCTAAAGGATGAAAAGTTCTCGGTTGAATTATAGGCCAAACTAATACAGCCTTTTTTATTATCTTGTTTTTCGGGCTACGATTTTTTTTGTTAATTTATCTATATTTAAAAGCGAAGGCCGAAGGGTCACTCATCACGGAATCCCAGAAACTGCAAATGCTAGGGGTTTAAAATTTTGCATGGGGTTTTTTTAGGACGTAGGGGTAGGGGCTCACTAAGACGGGATTTTGCGAAATTCGACCCCTAGGGGGTTGTTTTTGGGGTTGATAGTTTGTTTGTATGAAACTTCGTTACTACAAGTCTCAAATTTTGCATTAGGCTTTTTTAAAGACGTAAGTGCTAACTAAGACGTGTTTTTGCGAATCAAGTATCGTAAGTCAGAAAAATCCTGTATGTCAAAAAAATGAAGTTCACGCGTGCGAAGCCGCGGGGGAAAAGCTAGTATCCGATGATAATAAATAAATGAGTAACTATCTGGGACAATTTACACCAAGATCATCTGACACCAAACTAAGCAGGGCTTGTAGTATGGGCGTCAGGCACTGATAAACATATGTAAATATTTCTAAATACATACCGAAATAGAAAATAACACCCAGACACACAACAAACACAAATGTTAATTGTTTATTAAACATCAGAGGTATCAATACCAATGGCGCTTTATAGTTTAGCAGGGCTGAAGAGTTTTAAACCTAAATGTGTTTCTCCAAGAAGTATTTCCTGTTTTCTGTGAATTTACAGAAAACATTGACATATCAAAGCGTGTGCTTGTAAAAACAAACCCGGAACGACCGGTCGCCATTTTATTTTCCTGTTTATTTCCAATTCAGTCCCATTCCGAGCGGCACAGTACAAATGGACAGAGACAACGCCGACTACAATAAACCGGTTTAAGAAAAGCTGTGAGTACTTTTATTTTCTTAAGTCTTTGAGGAACGAGCGAAGGCACACTTGTTCAATTGCTACTCTAGAAAACTGCTGTTAGTTCGCTTGACATTAAAATCAAAGAAAGGTTAAATCTAAACATTGGTTGTTTGACTGCCTGTTCACAACTTATTAGAAAAAAAGGGCTGAAAACCGTTTTTCCGAACAGCGTGTTTAAACCGTTTAAAAAATATGGTGATAGAAACTTATGGATTAACATGCCGTTAATTATTTACATCAAACCAAAATTCAGACACTTTAATTAAGGGGTTATGAAATTTGGCTATGTAACTGTTTTCAGACTTTTTGGAACATTGACCGGGACGTGATCAACAACACAAGCGTTGTGATTAAGCCATAACCTAATTATTGTAGCGATTACTTGATTACAAAATGGAATCCCTTTTCTAGCAGTGGCACAGTATTTTGGCTGTTTAATGACTTAATCAGATTGGAAGTTAAAATGTGGGACACAGGCCTAACCCCAACCACATGAGTAAGCAAATGGAACAAAGACGAAGTTTCAACAACCGCGCTGTGACAGTTGATACTATCACACGTGTGTGCGTTAGCACTGGCGGCCTCGTCAAGAACGGAGAAACCGGTTTTTACCGACTCGGTCAATAGTCAAGCTAGTGTGAATCTGTCACAGCATAGTTGTTGAAGATTTCTCTGTTCCTTTGATTTACTCGTGTGCCTCAACTATGAGGTGGTACAGAGGCGTTCAGATCAACCTTTATAAAACCATTACAAAATGGGTCTTAAATCTGCAGCATAAGTTTCCTCTATGTAAAGGTTGGTGTGAACGCCTCTGTAGGATTATACTCCAACATTATCGATGCCAATCCGCTATCGCTATTCGCTACTCACACTGGGCCCGATTACATTCTGTGTATTTAATATTATAAAAATTCTGGCCGTTAAACATTCAGCAGTGTACGTTATCGCGGAGTTTTTGCGCAGTTCTTAAGCAGCTAGTGGCGTTAAAGCAAAGTTTAAAGCCGACGGCGTGAGTTTAACAAAAAACGTGGCGCTTGCACTGAATCCGCTTATCGCACAGTTTTTTATTCTTAAGCCGTATTTGGCGTTATAATGGCCATTCTGCCTTTACAGTCCCGACATTGCTTGTATGCATTTTATTTATGTGATCATTCAAGGAGCACGATTTAAGATAAAATGATGGACGTGCAGCAGTAGTAACAAGACAGCAGAAGCCAATCAAATGGTGTACACTTTTGTACCTGTCCAGATCCTTCAGATTTTAAAGCCAAAGTCAAAGTCAAAATATTTATTTACCAGAATACATGTCAAAATGGTATTAAAATATAGCATTAATTGTCCATTGTATTCGGTTCGCATGAAGACGTGGGTTTGAATCTAGAACAAACTAGCTGGTTTTTAATAATTTTGATTTGATCAGGGGCCCGATTCTGCTATTTAGTATTTAATTAGTAGAATCGGGCCCCTGGTTTTTACACAATGCCTAGGCATTGTGTACAATGCCGGATTGTACACACTGCCGGTAACATATAATAAATGCACATATTGTATTTATTATTTTTGTTTATGTATTTTTGACATGCAGGTTTACCAACCTGCGTGTGTGTTATACCTAACATGTTGATAAATTTATCTCTTTTCTGTCGTTTGATAAGATCACTACGTTTCAGAAAATTTTCTGGGTGGGATTTTGTGAAGACACACACATCTCTAATGTACATACGTGGACGTGGGAGAACATTGCATTTTTGAAAAAGTGGTCGGCAGCTATCTAAATAGGCTGATTGATTGCACGTATACCATGATGGTTTTTGTTGTCATATGATTGCTACTGGCATGCCAGCTACAAATATGTGTATTTCAGGCTTACATTTTTTAGAAGTTAATTACAAAAAAGCGCCATAACATTATTTTTGCTAAACATTTCCGACAGAAACTACCCAGTACTAGGTATCTCGGGTAAAGTTTGTAAGCAAAACTTCGCCCTAGATGCGAAACTTAACAGTTTAAGGCGGATGGAGTCGTGAAACGATCATTTTTGAGGCCCGAAAACTCATAAATTAGCCTACCGACGAATCCAGAATAAATATATATTAAATATTGATATATGAACTTCAATCTGAGCATTTAAAAAATATATAGTCTATAAAATACAATTAATAAAAAAACATTGAAATGAAGCTGTTTTCAACTTGAAATACGCTACTGCTTCTAAACTACAAGTGATATTTTCACGTTTCTTTCAGGAAAAGATTGCTAACTTGTTTAACTAAAAACTGAGCATTTATCGTTCTAAAATAATACATAGTTTTGACGAAACGCTTTTCATACCACATTCACTACAAATGGTCACGAGCGAGTCCGTGCGCGGGCGACGGGAGTAGTCTGCCGCTGGCATTCAAACGGGTGGGTTGTGCGTTGCGCTGTCGCAATCCGCTTGGTTACGCGAAATTATTTTTGTGAGCAAAATAAGGTAGCGACATCAAAAATGCCACGGAAAAAGAAAGCTGCAAAAAGTTGGGCTAAAAAGAAGTTACAAATTTTTTTATTCTGCTTTGTCTGGGGCAGCAGCCATAATTGGTAAAATGACTGGTGAATTTCTGTTTTTGGGCGTACGAAACAAATACTGCTGTATTTGTGCAAGAGCAGAAAAAGTGGACACCGAGCCTAAAACACACGCGTGCTATAAAAATTACAACGGTCCGTCTCAGTAGACTCATGCCAGTGCATGGAATCCGATATTCTCCTAGAAGGTTTCAAATGCTCAATTGAAATGCACGACCTCATTTACGGCAGGATGGTTTCTGATGGCGATTCCAACACATATGCAAAAAATATTGAAAAGTCGCCCGTATGACCATCTCACTGTGGAAAAAATTGAGTGCAGAAACCATGTACTTCGAAACTTATGCAATAAATTAGTCCAGCTACAAACGGACACGAAATATTTATTGCGATTCCGGAAGCAATTGACACAGAAAAAAGTCATGATCCTCAGAAAAACAATCCGCAAGATCATAAAGATTTATAAAACTGATTCTGAATCAGAGAGAAGGTGCAATATTGAGCCGTTTTATAACGATCTTCAGCTCGCCCATTTGCACGCTTTTGGCGATCATAGCCGGTGCAAAGCAAGGTTTTGTACGGAGATGAACAAAACAAACGATATGATATCGGAAACAGTCGACAAAAGTTTTTTTACCAGTACTCTCTGGAGTATAATTTGTTTGATTATGTCAAATGTTGCTTCACATGCTCCAAGTTTAATTCATGATGTGGACAGTAACTCAGTAGAACGGTTTAACAGTATAGTGGCAAAGCTGGTTGGCGGTAAAAGAACAAATTTGAGCCTGAGAGGTTCTTACCAGACAAGGTGCCAAGCCGCTTTGGTTTCATTTAACTCTCACAAATTGATGTCTTCCTTGTATAAAAGTGTCCAAGGTCGTAGTCCCACAGGCAAAATAAAATATTTGGAAAAGCAGCGACTTCAAAGGATGGTCAATATGCGAAAAATTAATCGAAAGAAAAACAGACTATTATTTTCAAAAGGAAATGACTCAAATTATGGAGATAAATGTGAAAAACCGGACATGCTGCAAGATATATTTGAAAAAGAAAAATGTACTTTCTTACAAAATTTAAATCGGAGCGACGAAAAAAGAGATGAAATACAAAAGGAAACTGTACTGCAGAGTGCTTGCAGTGAGTGGATGGAGATACGAAGAACTATTTTGACAGCTTCGAACTTTGGAAGAGTTATAAAGAGACGCAAAGATATCAGTTGCGCTAATCTTGTAAAGGATATCATATACAAAGATTCTTTATCCCATGTAACATCAATTGAGCATGGAAGAGATAATGAGAAGAAAGCTATTGAACAGTTAAAAATACAAGAAAATATTGATATAAAACCATGCGGGTTGTTTATAGATAAAGAGATACCCTTCCTCGGAGCTTCTCCCGATGGTGTTGTGGGAGACGACATAATAATCGAAATCAAATGTCCATTCACTGCATTTAAGGAAGGTATCGATGAAACACTTAAAAGCGGAAGGTTACAATTTTATAAAACCAACAAAAATGGAATCTTACAAATTAATAAAACCCATAACTGGTATTTTCAGATTCAGGGGCAACTTCACATAACAGACAAATCCAAATGCCTCTTAGGTATTTGGTATGGAGAAAACGAGCCCTTAAAAACTGAAATAATAACAAAAGATGACTCTTTCTGGGATAATGAAATGAAAAACCAACTAAAGAAGTTTTATTTAGATTGTTTGCTACCCGAATTGGTAGACCCAAGACATTCAAGGAACATGAAAATAAGAGATCCTGAATATATAGAAAAGGCTATAAAAGAAAAACAAAAAATTAACGAAGCTAAAAAAAGTAAAGCTGCATCTAAGAGAAAGTTCAATGAAGTCAAAGAAACGACAATTAAAGAAAATCAAGAAATCAAAAAAGAAAGAAAGTAAAAAATAGTGAAAAAAAACGAAGGATAGATGACAAAGAAAATTCTTACAATAACAACAACCACACAGAAATAGACAAAAAAATTGGAGATGAAAAACTAGTATTAAAAGAAAAACTAAACGAAATGGTAGAACGTGATAAAGAAAAATCAGCAAAAACCATTAGTAATCGACAAGATGGCAATGTTATAGCTGATCACAGGAAAGAGTTGCGAGAGACAAATGAGTGCTTCCAAGATATACGCATAAGACTGAGTGACGAAGATAAACTGGTGTCTGAAGAATGTGATGTAGAAGAAGAATATGTATGTCCTAAAGATGAATATTGCAGAAGGCAATTGGATTTTACTGAATTTTAATTGTATGTTCATTGTATTTTTTCATAAGAAAAGACAATTTTATAAACATATTTTTTCTTTTATTACTTTCTTTTAATAAATTAAGAATTTGGTATCATTAATCCAATAAAGTAAAATTACAATATAATAAAAATTTACATCAATAATTATTTACCTTAATTAGGTATTAAAGTAAAATGAAACATAAAAAATACAATTTAAAAATATTTGCATGACTCAATGTAATATAATATAATATAATAATGATAGATTTGATGAAGTGCCGATAACTGTCCTACTGACCCTACGTACATTATCGCTCGATGTTTTGGTGCGGGTAGCGGGGCGGGAAAATTAGGCCACGCCTCAATGCCCAAGGTCGTTGGCAATACCACGGGCCTTAAAAGGCTGAGCTAAGGCTTAGGTGTGTGAAATATGGGTATATTTCATACACTTTACTTAGCCACGTCACTTAAGAGCTTCTACTAAAAGCAAGCAGAGCGCTTAATAATAAAAATAAGGTAGTGTTTGGTTGCATAATTTAGGGTTAAGAATTACTTACACGATATTTATTTTCCACTCATTTAAGAAGGGTTCGATTCTGTGGCTGAATGGTGAGAGCACTTGGTATTGGGTTCAATTCCTAAGCAGGAAAGGTATGTTTAGAATTTTCCGAAAACTCTTCCGACAGGATTTGTGGTCAGGACTCGCGTTTGGAGTGGTGATTAGGCGTATACCCATTATTTGTAGCGAATAGTTGATTCCTAAATGGCCTTTGTCCAGCAGTGGGATAATTTATAGGCTATTTGCTTACTTATTATTATATTATTCATGGAGGCCCGATTGATTTTTTCTCCTCAGGTGATGTGTATGTTTCGCAATAACTGAGTCGAAAAATTTAATTTAATATTAACTCATTTTATGCTGCATAATTTTCTCACAAGAGTGGTTTATATGAACTGAGAAGAGAACAATCGAAAATTTATGCAAAAAAAACTTTTAAGCTTTTTGTGTTTATTTCGTAAATATTTTGTAATACAAGACACAACAGAATGGCTCGGATTCTGTTTAGCTTGTAAAACATTTAAATATTCGTTTTAACTCGCCGTCACAGTGAAAATTCTTACTTTTCTGAGATAGCTGAAAAGGTTAAAATCCTTATTCTAACCCATATTTACCTTTGTTGCTAGATCTGTAGGTAACGTTTGCTAGCAGTTGCAGAGAAACTGGCGCAGTAATATTTTATTCGTAGATAAACCGTGAGTTTACGAGAGCGGTGGCATCTAAATTAGAATCGTGCGTTGCGAGAAGAAAAACCAAAATAAAATTGTGGATACAGGTATTGTGATAAGATTGTTTAACAAATTGAACCAACATGAAATTGAACCCAAGCTAGCAAAAATGTATGAAGCAATTTTCATTTTCAGAGATCATTGATGTTTTTCTCGAATTTCAGTTCAGCCCCTTTAATAAAAAAATAGATAATTATTTTGATCGACAGGATGGTTGTAATCTCTTACTGCGCAGAAATGCTTCATTTAATAAAAGTACACACATCAAAAGTGTCTAGGGATCAACATATATTTTTGCAATAACTTTTCTCCTGATTGATATTAATTAAAATTTTCTTTAAGGATTCATCAAATAAAGTGTTTTCGTTTGTCTACAGTAACGATAAACCAAGTCACCTTTGCATTAATAAAGAAATTTGCCATTTTCCTAATAAAGGATTTTTTGACATTTGAACCACTAACATTAAAGTTCGAAAAAAAGACTGAAATAACAGTTTTTCTTTAAAATTTTATTGGGTAACTTAAACAATTAATAATCCGTGTTTCTACCGCGAACACTAACAACACAAGAACATCGGTTTGGCATACTCAAAATGAGTTCATCCAAATCACGCTGTGGAATGGCCGCCCATGTTCGTTGCAACAACAAAAAAAGGTCTTCTTGCGACTGGATACCCTCCATATTCGGCTGAGCTCTTCTCTGTAGCATATCCCATGCATGCTCAATCGGGTTCAAGTCTGGCGACTGAGCAGGCCAGGGCAGGACATTGATGTTAGCTGCGGCGAGAGTCTGTCTTACAACTCTTGCGGTGTGCGGTCGTGCATTTTCATGCATTAACTGAAATAAGGGACCGATTTGCACTTGTAGAGGAACGATGACGTCTGATACAATCGTCTCAGCATAAATTTGAGCGTTGAGGTTGCCTCTGATCCAAATCAACTCAGTTCTTCCGCCGATCCAAATACCCGCCCATACCATGATGGTTCCACCACTATAAGGATGGACTTCCTGGCAGGATTTTAATCGCTGTTGGCGTCCAGGGGTTCTCCAGTGTCGTATACGTCTTGTATCCGGTCTCATACCAAAACGAGACTCATCAGAAAAGCACACGAAACGCCATTGTTCTTCTGCCCAATTTCTGTGTTCAAGAGCCCATTGATATCGAATCCTACGATTGTGCATTGCTATAGGTGGTACCCTTAGCGGTTTCGGGAATGAAGGTTCACTTCATGCAAGCGGTTTCTGACTGTTTGGTCGCTAATTAAGTTCCCTGAAGAGTGATGAAGCCTCACGGCTAACATCATGGCGGTTATTGTTGGAGCTCTTCGAGTTGTGATTTGAATGTATCGGTCTTGTCTCCGTGTGGTGCAGCGATACCGTCGTCCATGGCGCTCAGCCACGGTACCAGTGCTTCGGTAACGTGTCCAAAGTCGACTGACAACACTCTGACTTGTATTCAGAGCTAAAGCCACAGTACGTTGCCGGAAACCAGCTTCTATCATTCCCACGGCTCTGAGCATTTCTTCCCTGCTTAAATGACGTCGCCGCTCCATAATAACGTTGGTTTTAATCAGTAGTAGGGAAACAGTAGCACTAATAATGTCTTCAATGCGTTGTATGTTTTTATAGGGAAAATATTGACAGCTGATTTTCATCTTTTAATCGAATTTGATTGACAGTTCCTGTTTCAAATTATGAAATGAACCAAAAAGGATCCATATAAATTTATAAAATCATAAATTTATTACAAAGCCACATCTCAATCTCAAGAAATCCGCATAAAAATGCTTGATCCCTAGACACTTTTGATGTGTGTAGTTAAATTACGGTAGCAAATTAAAAAAACTTATGTTATTGTAAATCTCTGTCCTTTTGTCACGATTCATGTAAGCCAATTGAACGACGCGAGCCTCTTTAAACATGATTCAGTATGATTAACAGTACTATCGCAGCGCACCACATCCATATCATTCTTTCGTCTCTTATGGACTTAAATTAATCAATTCAAAGTCGTCAAGTGCATTAAATATTTTCTTGGGGAACCCTTTATTATACGATTATTAGGATTTATTAGTACTTGTTTAGAACATTTGAGTTGTGCTTGTGTTTTTATAGGTTTCATGTGTTCTGTCCCAGTGATCGCGTGTAAGATCGCTCGGTCTGAAATGATGAGTTCATTGGTTTAATGCGCGGTTCAAGTATATGTTTCGGTTTTTTTCAACCATAAAATTGGACGAAAAATATGAATGTAATTTTTATTAAATTTTAATCTCTGTGTAATTTGCTGAGGTTATTTTTTTTTTTTAAACATTGTCATCGGTCTCAGTTGTTTTAGATAAAGTAGTATAAATAAATAATAAATATGCGACAGACAACACACCTCTTGTGATGATCTTGAAATAGGGATTAGTATCCCTGTGTTACGAGGTTATCCCTGTGGTACCACACAAGGAAATAAGCTAGGGGCGTCTTCCAGCACACCCAGACCCGAGTCAATTCAGAAAAGATCGTTTCCTGAATTGACCCGACCGGAAATCTGACCCGGGACACTACGAAAATCGAAGCGAGAAACCGTGCTACAGCGCACTACGCCAGTCGTCAATAAAACATTGAAGCCATGATAAAAAAAATGGACATTGATATTTTACGTCGAGTTCTTTATAATAATAGTGTTTATAACTGAGTATATTGCTAAGTATAATAAATAAAAATAAAATGAAAGGAAAATAAAGAAAACCTCAAATCAGTGTTTCATTAAATCGTTGCGAGTAGCCACGGGAAGGTAACATTTAATCTTCATTTAAAGTTAATGTGAGGGCCGACCAGGCTAAGGTGACCACGTAAGTGTCCGAACACGATAAAATGTAAAAAAATTAAGATATCTAACAATAAAGATCATCTGTCTGCTAAGTCCGAACTAAGCTAAGTTCAGACATTGGATGTCCGAGAGCGATACGTAATTCTTATTTCAAAATGCAAATTTATTTAAATATTGACGTTAATTAACACCCAACAAGAACAAATATTCGTCACTCACATTTTGTACTGGATATGTAAGATAGCTTCGCCCAAAATTTTAGTGCTCCTGGCTTTAATTACCAGTCCACTGCAGTGTTTTGTATTCATTGCAGCATGAACAAGCATTCGGAAATCATTGTTATGTATCTACAATTCTACGACCACCAATCTGTTGCCTAGCAGTCGTCAGGTTTTTTTTGCTTTCGTGCTATTTAATAATCTTTTATTTGTTTGTGTTTTTCTTGTAGTTGTATTTTGTGTAGGATGGTCTTCGTCCATCAAAATTTGGGGCCACCCTAATAGCGGGTACATTGACCGTACTTATCGCCGATGTTTCGATACCGGTAATTTCACGTGCAAATGAAAATACTCATTCCCGGATGTCCCGGCCCGGGCCCGCATAATGAATCGCTGCGGTAACCGCATAATGTGATACTGTATGTTTTTGTAACCGTTCCTTTTAAGCATTATTATGAACACGCCAGCTCAATCAATTGACGGGTCTAAACCTGAACCTTTGTTCGGATTTCAACATGGCCTTCTAACCCTGAGCTGTCATGATAATAATGATACCAAAACTCACAATTTAGTATACAGGTTCACCAATCCACCAATACCAATCTGAAACTACACTCAAATTTAAGCAGCTCTAGAGGTGTGTATTGACCGGAGTTATTTATTTATTTATTGCTTTCTCGTATGTAATTCAAAGGTCTTAAAAGTAATAATAGTAACAATACGGACCCTGTCGGGCGCAGCAAAAGTAGGTTAGAGAAGGACTTACAAATATTATAAATGAGCCATCATCTACAAACATGAGGAGAGGCTATTCTGCAGTATGATATAATATTTATTTATGGGCAGTTTTCATTCATTCAGCATGTAATTGTAAAAAGAATCATATTGTATTTGCACTCTTTAAAGTATTCTTCTAACGTACGAGTATAATAGCATTTTGATACTAGATGATCTTTTAGTTCCTTCAAAAAATCCTTTTCTGTTGGTTGTTGTTGAGTTACAGGGTGTAATATATGTAATATATTCGCTTAATAAAATGTTACCTCCCCGTATCGCCGGTCAGTGCCCCCTTTATAAGTCTGTCTGTCATTTTCTATCCTACTAGAATAATCCAGGTATAAGTTAAGCTCATTTTATTTTAGCCCTTGTTTCAGCAGAGTTCTTCTCTCACTCATTGCACAATGCCCTCCGCCCTATCAGAATGTAGCACCTACTAACTCACCAATTATCGGATCGTAATAGTTACAGTATGCAGAACTTTCCAGCGGGGCGATAATTCTGATAATTTGTTACTCAAGCCGTGCTCCAAATTGTTCTGCTTGCAATCTTGTTAGGCAATCCTATGCGAAGCATAGACAAGATTCGTTTTTGAAATCATAAAGCATCATAAAACAACTCAAATTCAGGTGATCAGAGCACACTTTTATTTTCCTGATTTAACAATAAATAAATTTCAGCGACACCTTACACGATTATCTGACCCCAAACTGAGAAGAGCTTGTAGTATGGGTGTCACCCCGTATCAACAAACGCTAATCAAAAGTTGAGCACGCCTCAAATTGATGCTGCCCTGTCACATGTCAATAAGAATGAAGGTGACAGCTTTCATTTAAGGGCTGGACTGCTCAGCTTTGATTGACGTTTCTGGATTCTGGCGTCAGTAACTTATAAACACACCTAAATATTTCGAAATACATACTCAAATGGATAACAACACCCAGACACACAAACAGAAATGAAGGCTAGAGGACATTCGAAATGCGAGGGTCGATGTGACTTTTTAAGAATACTTCTACTATTCTGTCTAATTCAAGTTAGTAAAATCAACCCACAGTAATGTAAATACATCCATTGAATCTAACGATATTAATTAATAATGCTCAATTAACACGCCTGTACCCTAGAAGTTATAAAACTGAGCCCTATTTCTTTGTAATTAGGGCTATTAATGCAGGCCTTTTAATTATATCCAGTCATTAGGTTTGATAATAACTTGTTTACTCCAGTTAATAGATCGGAAACGATGTTCCATCAGCCTATATTGTGGGCTGCCATTAAAATCGAGACTAAGAGGAATTTAACGAGTTAAGTATAATGTAAGATGTTTGTACGAGTAAATAAGGCCAAGATTGTTAAAAGAATGGCTGACCTATTGATGGCTCGTTAAGACCAAAATGGTCAATAATGATGTCAAGGCATCTTCGCTATGACTTATCTGGCTGACAGTATGTGAGCAAATAAACCGCTCAATAATGTTGCTTACGAGTAGAGCTTGTTTATATTTTTTCTTTTATTAGGTTTATCAACCGTTGTAACAATGGTTTTTAATCTAGCATTACATGAGTGTGGTCCTTAACATTATTACACGACGGATTCACAGATTCACTGCCTGCCAAATTACACACGTAATTTACTTACTATTTCAGCAATACTTCTGTGTTGCATCTGTTTACTGATAACCATGCTTGTTGGCCATTGAACTTTTTATTAAACGGATAAAACCACTTTTTTTTTTCCTCTTTATTTGGTTTGGGGCTTTTATCACTTATCACAGCGATATTGCCAGCCCCATTGTATCTTCACAATTACAAACTAAATTTAAGTAAATTAATAAAATAAAAAGAAACTTAAAAGGTAAGGAAGGCAATCACTGTACAATAAGTTTTACTAGAGTGCATAATTTTTTAGCTGCTTCTGATCTTGGTTCTGCCAAAATGTTGTGTATCAATCCGACATCTATAATGTTTAATTTAAGTTCTTCAAACAGTACCTCCCTTTCAGTTTTATTCTTGACACAGTCCATCAGCATATGTTGTATGTCTTCTAATTTATCGCAAGTGCTACTATTAGTTTTTTTCATTAAAAATGCAAACTTTGCCGATGGATAGTGTCCCGACCGAAGGCGAAGTACGGTTTTGATATAGTTTCTATTCAATTTGTTATCGTCAAACCACGGTACGCGAGTTGGTTGCGCGAGTTGGAGTGGAGGTAAAATCACTTATCGAGGTGAAAAACGAATTCACACTTTGCTTTTCAGAAGAATAGGAATATCTAGATCTTCTGTCTCATAGATCTTAAATGTGATCTCTTACTGTGGGCGTCATAAGAAAGATCGTCACTCAATCTACATATACGTTTATATTAAAAAGAGTAAAGTTTGCTTTTGTGTTTGTTTTTAATGGATAAACTAAATATCTACTGGAAAACTCGTTTTTATAAGAATTAGTTAATATTTACACTAACCAGTGACCAGTACACAGGCAGAAGTTAGTGTGACATACAAAGAGGACTATGCTAGGTTTTTTAATCAGGATTTAATCAGGTACAACGATATCCGGGTTACGCTCAAAGCTAGGCGAGACTATAAGTGCATTTAGGCGCCCTCATACCGGGATGGAAGAAGGCTTTCATGGAATTTTCAGTCAGACATAACCGCTATATTTTGTTTAGCCCTACAAGCTACTACAATCTATCTAGAATGAGGATAGTTGGGCGTTCTAATAGGGTATTTGTTTTTTTTGTTGAGGTTTTATTGAAGGCCACTCAAAAATCAAAACATTGGTTAAAAAATAACTACCCGAGATATGGTAATATAAAAATCCTGTTTTTGGACTTGCCCAAAACGCTCCCTACAAACTGCCGCCTGCAAATGACGTCATTTGCCATCTCTTTCTTTGCGTTTTGCAAAACATTTTGTTTGGCAGCTTTAAGAAAATAGTTTCTTAACAAAAGTTGTTATTAACTGTGAATTCAATTCAATATCTTTCTTGCATGTCACTTAGAATATCGAATAGGGCATGGTTTTCTTTATTCACTTTACAGTTTCAAAAATGGATTTACCCACAAGTTTCAAGTTTGAAGGGCGATAAAATGATACATAAGTAGACTAAAAGTTTTTATAGGTTATTACTTTGATTATTTCAGCATTTTACAAACTTATATCTAAAGATAGAAAATGCATGCGAAGCATGGTGTTTCGGTAGCTCTGTGGTTAAAGCAATCACCCGGATTGTGAAAGACGCGGGTTCGATTACTGCTCGAGATCATCAAGGTCAGAAACCGTTTTTTTTTCAGTTTTTCTATCTTTCGTTTTTATAGGGTTCTTTTTTTATGTATTTTTTGATTACAATACATTATTTTAATCATCTACAAATCAACAAATACAGCCATAAACGTCCCACTGACTGATATCTTGCGACGTCAGCCGGGACCAACTGTTTAGCGTGCCTTCCGAAGCACGGAAATGCCCGAAAAATACATCACTTAATTTCGGTCGGGATAGTCACCCATCCATAACCCGACCTGACTGGCGTTGCTGAACATCGGATCGTTGCCGAACCGCTGCCGTCACTTAGCCACGGGTATCGTTGGGCGGCGCGGCAGCACTCGCACAATGCCATATGTTTGAACTCAGTGCGGGCCGCGCCGCCACACGCGACGCGCAACGCCCCGCGTCTCTGTAAATGAGGCCGTAGACAGTGGTGACAAGGGGCCTAATCCCGTTCGTTGAAGACGCAGTGGCGCAAAAAAAAGATACTCCCAGTTCGAAATTATTGTTGATTTTTTGGTTTTCATAAACCATCATATTTTTTGTGTGCTTCTTAGACTTCCTCAAGAACCTTCGTGCATTTTGCACCGCAGTAGGCCGCTCAGATCTAGGCCTTAAATCCGGAGCTCCCGGATTAAACTGCACTGGGTGAACCGGGTTTTTCGTTACATAGCCCGGGTTATCAGCGACGTGGTCGAGCGCACGGACCGTGTCAAATACCTGGGATCTGTGTTAAGCGCGTCCGGGGACATCGACCGCGACGTCAGAGCCCGAATTTCCGCGGCTTGGGCCAAATGGCGTGAGCTGACTGGTGTGATTTGTGACCCCAAAATGCCGATCAAGCTGAAGGGGCAGGTCTATAAAACCATGATTAGGCCTGTCCTTTTATATGGCAGTGAAACTAGCCGTTACTAGAGCGATACAAGCAGGAGCTGCGCGTCACGGAAATGAAGATGCTGCGGTGGATGAGTGCGGGAGTCTCACGCAAAGATTGCGTGCGTAACACCCGCATCCGCGGTAGCCTTCGTGTTCGTGACATCGCAGACAAGCTGCAAGAGTGCCGCCTTCGTTGGTATGGTCATGGCTCACTGAGATCAGCAAACTACGTGGGCAACAAATGTCTGGCCATGCCGCCCCCGCCAGGTACCGGCAGAAGCGGTGGCTCGACGTCGTTAAGGGTGACATGCGTGCCAACAGACTCACCACTACACTACAGAAAATAAGAAAGGCGGACCCTGGGACCTCACACACCAGTGTGGGTTCACAACCGGGATAGACGGCACGGATGATGATGATGAGCCCGAGTTATCAGCAAGCATGGTGATAAAGCCAATCAATAGTTCAATCAATACCCATAAATTATGACTTGATTTCAGTAATGGATGCCTTTGTCCAGCAGTTGGACAGTATATATGGTAATTACTTTTATATCTTCCCGTCAAGGACTGTTGTAATATCTGTTGAAGTTTCATCACCCATTTGATCAACATTTATACATTCATTGGCTGGTTAACTGTACCTATCAAGTATGTTTGACATTGGGAACCCTCCCCTGTCTTAATTACAAGGTAAACTAGCAAGGGTCGGTAGTGAACCCGGGACAACGGCTCTCGACAGCCGGCGATCCATCCACTTCATCCTCCAGACCTGAGTGGGCACTTGACACGCTTCATACCATTTGAAATATAAATTTCGATTGATTAGGAAATTTCTCCTCTTTTCATCATGTTTACTATTTCATTTAAGAGACTATTATTAAGGTGAGTCCAGATTAAATAACATGTCAAATAACTTCTGTTTTATAACTCGATAATAACATGTTTTAACTTTTTTCTAACAAAATTTTGTCCACATTAACATTGGTTTCAGCATAGCGTTTTATAAGCGCATATAAGCTCGTTTTTGGAAGCTATAGGCGCGTATAGGTGCACCATTTGCCACACGCACAATTAGTATGAGCGTTGACGCGCTTGTAAACTCGTATAACCGGTTCGAGCAAAGACGCCGCAATAAGTCCGTGTACGTGTCTATGGTTTTCTGAAGCACGCGTGTAAGTGCGTATGTCGAAACGACCGTTTCCGAGCAAAATGCAACATGTTACGTATATAACTATTACTACGTATATACTAACTTTTGTTATACAGTCTGAAGACTAACCTTAATATGAGCTATGTGACATTGAACAACTCAATATGACGAGGGATCCAATTAACTAGTTTAAACTTTGCCGAGAAAGCCATCAGTGAATAGATACTTTAATACCACAATGACCATGACACGGTCATCAGAAAAATCTGTTATTACGTAGTAATCACGTTCAGGAAGAAATATTCTATTGAAAATTAATAAGCTCTTAATAGCTCTTGAAGGCTTTGTTCGCCGTTCGAATTCTTTTGTTAAAGCTTATTTTTGACGAAAACATTTGCGACAAAAGTATTTTATATACTATATTACCTTATTCTCGAGTAAAAAAAGAACTGAACGCGTGTGTTTAAGGCTCAGAAACTTTTCTGCGTAATAACCAAAGCGAAACCGAGGGCATTAAACTAAAGTCGAACAAGAAAACTAAAGAAATCTTCTCTCTGTCAGCAATATACTATTGTACTTGCTAATTTTCTAGTTGATCGCTTTTAGGAAACTTTTATGAGCTCCAATTGACAAGTTAACAGCGAGAATCTGATAATATTTTTCTCCGCTACAAACCTTTAACAGTCTTCAATCCGTCTACGACGAGTTGCCACTTTAAATTTACATTATCTTTCGCGTAAAAAATGTATTGGGATTTGAAATAGTCAAGTCATGTCATGTCAAATCCCAATACATTATTTTACGCGAACGATAACGTAAATTTAAAGTGGCTACTCGTCGTAGACGTACTGATTTGTCTACCATGACTTTACTTCAATCCACATGTCAGCCGCTAGCGTATGCGTTGACGGTCTAGTTAACAGCGTCCCACCCACGTGATTATTGATGGAAACAAAAAAAATGGCATACTTTGCTTTGACTGGCCTGTTGGTGCAATGGCAGCGATCCTGTCTTTGGTGCCGGAGGTCGTGGGTTCGATTCCCACCCATGACAAACATTTATGTGACGAACATTTGTGTCTGTTGTGTGTCTGGGTGTTATTATTTATATAAGTATGTACTTAAAAATATTTAGGTATGTTTATCAGTCTCTGACGCCCATAGTACAAGCTCTGCTTAGTTTGGGGTCAAATGCTGTTGGTGCAAATTGTCCCTGATATTTATTTTATTTATTTATTCATTTATACAACATTCTGCAGGCAACTATAGTAGTTTACGTGACAGAAACTCATGGTAGACATACAGTATTGAACAACGAAACTAAGGGTTGAAAGTTAACTGAAAATGTACAATCAAAGTTAACAAGTCCCTTTCCCAAAACTACTAAAATTTATTTTAATGGCCCGCCCGACCAACCTCTCGGTTATGCAGAAAGGCACACTATTCCTAGCACACCGTGAAGTGTACCAGGAACCATCTGCGGTAGGTCCTGCCGCCATAAAGCAAAATGCACAATGCATTACACATTATGGTACTCATAGGCGAGTAGCCCGTGGCATTACCCACTCCCATTTATCTAGAATGGTACCGGAGCAGTTCTAGTCGCTCACCACGCGCATCCAAAGAACGCTAGCGGCTTCAATCCCCGCTGGGGACGTCAGAGAAGCCAACTACCATTTCTCCAGAATGGTGCCGGAGCTGTATAGCACGCTCACATCTCAACGCACTGCCGTACATCTACCCTTAGCTAGAGCAAGGTGGCCGGATGGGCAATCTAGCGGATACCCATCTCCTTGCTATCCAGGCAAGTACCGGAGGAGCAGCAAGCCGCTATAAGGGTTCCTCACTAACCCCGCATCTAAACACTTAGGGGCCCAACGCCCTAGACCAGTGAATTTAGATACTCGTTGCGCGCGAGGAGGGACGCTCGGTACACACTACCGAGCAGACGAACATGCCCCACCTCTGCAACTAACCACATGCCACCACGAATCCAACTCCAAGTTGGGGCCTACCTTAACAAAGGCAGAGCTGGGACCCCCCAACACCCGTGGTACCCTGATCCTAACGGCCAGACCCGTAGTTCCGGCTGCGTTCTGACAGTAAATTATTATCTTATCTTAAAGTTGACAGTTCTGACAGTAAATTATTATCTTATCTTATCTTAAAAAAAATGAGTGTTAACTTGCCAACAAACTGCTCCTGCAGTTTGGCGAGAAGTATTTAGGGAAGACAATGTTATGTTTTTTTTTTATTAATAAATAAATACCTTCGCGTAAAAACAAACATTGCTTGTTTAATATAAGTACCTTAGCGACCGCTCAGAGAAAACAACTTTTCCCGGAAATGAGACCTGCCTAGATCAGTTTTTCGCACCAAAAAAACCCATTTTGTAAAATTCATCAAAATCGTAAAATAAATCGTAACGTATCGTTAGATACGGTTTGGAGAACAAAATATATAACAATAGTTACATCCTATCATAGGATGTAACATCATTACAGAACGTTCATCGCTCTTGAAATTGTTTAGAATTATTGTTTTATTTTCCAACTGAATCACATTTACTATATAACCAACATAAAAATCGCGTAAGCAATCATACCAAATTATTATAACTATTATTTTTCTTATTGTTTGATTTCTTATTGTTCTAAAAGCGCCAACCCTAATGTAGGCGAAGTATGGGAGGAGACTGTTGAGGATACCCTTCCTAACATTGCCTGTCACGATATTTCTGTTCTATTTCAATTCAAAGACATCCTTAATTTATATTAGCGCAACGGATAGCCCAATATATGAGTTACCTACTGTAAGGATATTAGAACTTTCCCTTTAGTAGTTTCCTGCTACGTGTAACTTTTCTGGAGTTCGCGAATAAATCACATGCACCTCGCGCCACGTTTAGACTCACACTGCCTAGATGATGGCTTTGATTTTGACAAATGAAGTAGCATTGTTGCAATAGTTAAATATGATAAAAAAATATGTGATAAATCTGTGCTTATCTGAGTAACGACTATAGATCTAGGCCTTAATTTTGCACGGATTTAATTGCATCAAAGATTTGCAAAGAGCACCTGACCAAGACATTAGGCGAGAAGGGATGAGCGTAGAAAATAATTGATAAAGGAACCACAGTAGACAAAAGGCCTATCTTTTTTGCATGAACAATGTTATATTCTTTTTCTAATCGCTGCCTCCCCTGACTTGTATGATCGCAAAACCCCCTATACCATTCCTCGGCCGTCGGATGCCGATATGGGCCCATTGTTTTAGCAAGACGCAAGACTTCCAAAGATTTGCCGATCAAACACTCACGTTTGCAAGGTCTTACAAACTTCGAAACGGATTTTATTGCCTGGAAAATGGGCTATGATGATTGTGAAAGTTATGATAGATGCGGTTACAGATGGTTTAAAAACTCTGAAAACACTGCTTTTACGCTTTTATTAAAGATCTAAGATAGGAAGTTGCTATTTCTTAGAGTGACCCTTTAATAGTGGTAAATAAAACTATTAATAAATTTGCGCCAGAAATCACTTCACTTATCATGATTTCAAAGTAAGGATATATACGAGTATAATTGTGTTACGAGTAGTAGTGGTACCTTGGTAAAAAGCCAGGGGCATCTCCCAGCATACACAGACCTGAGTCAATTTAGAGAAGATCGAATTCTAAATTGACCCGACCGGGAATCGAACTGGGGACAGCACGCAAGTCAAGGCGAGAAACCGTGCGCATTACGCCAATCGTGACGTCAAAAACTTGGAAATAATTATTCGATCGCAAACCAAAGCTCTTAATCTTAACCCTATGAAGCTTCCTCTCCTATTTGAATTTAATAAACCCTTCAGGGCGTCAGCATTCATCAAATACACGTTCGTTAAGTCAGCCCCACTGAAGGGGATCAAATGTTGTGTACAGGGGTAGTTACCCCACAATACAGTCTACAGCATTCTACCGCAGTTGTGTAATTGCGGATATTGGAAAAGTCATCAACAGTCCAACTTCGGCAATGGTGCAAAATTCATTGTATACATTTATGCGCCCTAATTCAAAGGCATAAGGTTCGAACATGAGTACAAATTGGTGGTCAAGACTGTACAGTTAAATTGCCAAAATCTAACATGAATCGGTGTTGTCGCGAAGATTATTTGGAGTAATTGATGAGTTTTGTATTGGAATCTGATAAAACTTCCTCTGACGATACTACGAATTTAAGTATGGGATGCCATTACAAACCCTCAACGATATTGTGAAAGTCGAAATGGTGGCACTTAGGGTTAGTCTCCTTGCTCCTTAATGCTGATGATCATTGCCTGTAATGATGACACAAACATACTTCAATTTTATAGGACTTCTCACGGAGATTTTCAGTCATTGCATTTATCAGTAGGTACGCCTAGAACCATCAGTAAATGTATTTATTTAAGGATATTTGATTTAAATAAAATGTAATATGAATATACGCCAGACATCACAGCAATTTTCGTAGTCTCGAAGTGAGGAAAAATATTCTTGTGTTACGCAGTACTAGCCAAGGATTTAAGCGATTCTAAATACTATAATGTATTTTTCATTAATGTTATTGCAAATTTTGTTACTTCTACTTCTTTCTGTCTTCAAACTGTATAACTGTATCAGTAGGTACTTTCAAATCGTCAAATTTACAGCAAAATATACTAATAGACATAAATACCATAATATTATAGATA
The DNA here is from genome assembly GCA_947369235.1 of Udea olivalis. Lineage (NCBI taxonomy): Eukaryota > Metazoa > Arthropoda > Insecta > Lepidoptera > Crambidae > Udea > Udea olivalis. The sequence continues at coordinate 17,953,884 of OX376355.1, forward strand.
CATAAATACACAGTATACAGAAATAATGCGACTCTACCACGGCGTCGGAGTTGTTTCTTGCTGAGAAGACCCGGCGAGAGACTCAGCAGTTACTCTTTTAAACTTGTTTGAAGTTTACAACAGGCGTTAGTGAAGTACAGCAGTGTGTCATTTTGCTACGATTGAACCTAAAAGAATATAAAACAAAGAGAATAAAAACAACCATAAAAGAATATAAAACAAAAGTACCTTTAAACAATTGAAAAAGCAAAAGGATTCCAAAGACATACCAACAATGACTAATGTTTCGCGAAGTTATCATAACAATCTCACGTTAAATCTCTCCAAATCCTAAATTCTGAAGAAATAACTCAATAACCGTATATCAACCCAGAAGACAGGAACACGATCCCAAAGGTTTACTCAAGTGGTTTTGCTCGACACCACCACAGCCATAAATTGGAACACGTGATGACGACGTACTTCACTTACGTGTCAAATATGTCATATATGAGTGCCTGTTTTGACGCTGCTTCGTATGAGGATAAAAAATTTTTTTTATTTGTCTGATCCTAGGGCTCGAGCGAGATACGAACCCACGCCTTCCACAATCCGGGTGGCTGCTCTTACATCCTCAGTGGCACAAGCCCTAAAATCAGGTTAAATTTTAGAATAGAAAATAGTGCTTTGTTACGATCGTCGTGGCCTAGGGGTTAAGCACCCCAACTCGGATCGTGGTTCGTGTGGTACCGAGTTCAATTCTGGCCAAGAACCACCATAGTGTACATTGTTAAATCTCCGACTAACTCTCCGGTGATGGAAAACAACGATAAAAAACCAAATCAATCAACCCAGATAATGGCAGAAGGCTCACCACCTACCACGTTGGGTTTTAATACCATTGATGGAAAATGGGCTTCTGAGTAACATTTCAAACTTTCTTGTTGCATTTTTCACTACAAATTTTAAACACTATCGGGTATTGCATCAAAATAATTTTATGGTAACCGAAACGTCGAGACAAAATAGGTAAATCCATTTACCATGAAATTAATGTCGTTGCAAGAACCCGATAGTGTTGAAAATTTGTAGGGCTTCTGAAGTGATCTCTTCACCATGACGGCAACAGTCACTTGCCTCTGACTACCCCGTTTGGGATATAAGTAGTGTTCGTATATTTGATTTAATGCAAAAAATGAATTGCTGCTTCGTTTAGTCCACGCTCAACCACGAAGGTAAGTTTTATGTCAAGATCAAGAACACTTACCATTTCTCTAAACTTTTTCAAGCGATTAGAAATGACGGATTACTACTACTCAATCGTGACGTCACAATAAGCGTCACATTAGTGGCTCCCATACAAACGAAGCGCCTCGAGTTATCTAATTCAATGTATGTCTATTGACACAACCGTTAGTAATAGAAACTTATGAAGTGGGAATTTCAACACTAAAGGAGCAAACATTCTCTTCGTAAACTGTACTCGTTTAAGTAGCCATTACTAAACCTCTGCAGGTTCTCCCAGCAGAAATTTTGCGATAACTGGCCATGTCTATATTTTAACAAGAAAAATCCTTTAGTGATTCTTATAGTTATGGTCCAAGTGACGAGATTTAGTACTACAAAGCAAAGATATCACAAGAAAAACACATATCCTATGGGAAAGGACGTACGAAAAAACTTCCTTGTCAATCAAAACATTTGAAGCGCAATCATTTACTCAAACTCAAACTCAAATAACTTTAATCAAATAGACTTTCACAGTAAGTACTTTCAAATCGTCAAATTTAAAGCAAGATATACTCAATAATAAACATAATTAAATAACGCAGGGCAGTTCTACGAGCTGTTGGTGCGCAGCGGCACCACGGGCCACTACCATCCCGACGCTAACCCGCAGGGCAGCTTCTGGCGAGCTGTTGGTGTGTAGCGACACCACGGACCCGAGTTCCCCCGAGAGTCAGTCAGGCCCTCCGCCTCCGCTTGCCTTTATTGGCCGGTTGGAATGGACCCCAAGGGGGGCCGCAGGACTCTCACCTCTGGCTTGCCTTAACCGGCCGTCCAGAGTGGGGCGTTAGAGCGGAATGCTCGCAGGGTGGAAGTGAAAGATGCATAAGTCGCGAGTTGGTGGGGTGGTTAACCCACCCCGTAGAAAGCGGTGTACATCTCTCGACACCCTGAGCCGCTCACGGCCATGTTGCCACCTTTGTCGTCCTTTTGTGTCGGCTCATTTTGGGTAGCCCATTAAGTGAGTGGCAAGTCACCGTCTGCCAGGAGAACCAGAACCTATGAGAAATTTTGCATGGCAGACGTCCGCTGTCTGATGTACGAGTAATAGCCCAGGAATCAGTCCACTGAAAATTACAAGCCTCAAAGGACCGGATCCCCATGGGCCCGTGAATTACTAATGTACCAACAACATAATTACTATAATAATATAGATTCATAAATACACAGTATACAGACATAATGCGACTACCACCACCACGGAGTTGTTTCTTGCTGAGAAGACCTGGCATATACATATAGCTATCTCTGTTACTCGCGTTGCTTATCCATCTGTTTTACTGCTCTTTAGTAAATTTGTTCATGATATGGCAGAGCTTGAACGATGATTACTTTCATCATGTCTTAACCAGGATATTAAAGGAAATTGTACTGTCGCTTATAGATACCTCTCGACTGTAAACCTAAAAAAAAATACCTTTTAGGGTTCCAAATTACATGCATTTTTGTATTCAATCAATATTTATTACCGGAGACTTAAGAACTCATACAAGCTAAATACCTAAGCTTTAGCTACAAGCTAAATACCTAAGTTTTTGAGGTTATTTTTACTACCATAAATCCTATATTCAGATATATTAATCTATGATATTGATAAAGCGTCATTTGTCAATATCACAAACTTTTTAGATCCTCACCAATCTCCTAGATGATGGAGCCAACGTAAAATTACAAATATTATTTTTACGAGTATAAATGCATTTTCTGTTTTCTTAAACAATTTTGAACGGATTCCTATAGCTGAAACGCCATCGTGACGTCACAATTGGCGTCAAACAGTGGGACGCTTGGTTTTCATACTAACCGTACTATGATGTGTTATCCATTAAGATTCATGTCTGTGTTTCATTGCTTGAAAAATGATAATTTTTAGTTGTGCTCGACTGTACATCAATAGAACGAAATCTATGCCTTGTTACACGAGTAATGAACAATAAATTAATTATTTACTAAGTACACACTTTGTTACGTTTAACCTTGTAACGTTAAATCCCTTTCGTTGAGAATAATTAATTATTTTGCAGAGAAAACTAACTAATTAACCTTTGTGAAATGGCTTAAAAAAGTCAAGGTAAATTTTGGGATGAAAAGTATTACGTATTATCTAACGGCTACGAATTTGTACGCATGACATTTGTTTTAAAGTCCATCATCTGGAGCATTTTCCTGTAATGTAACATTTCAGGTTTGATTTTGAGCATAACATTCCAGAACTGCCTCCCTGACATATCGAATTTTCGTCTGTAATTTAAATTTCAGATTCGATTTTGAGCATTACATTGTAATACTACGGCGTAAATGGCCTGCCCACTGCCACTTCAGCTTACTAATCCTGTGAGCTATGTCGACGACCTAAGTTCTCTGTCGGATTACTTTGTTGCGAATCCTATCCTTCAGAGAACCGAGCATAGCTCTCTCATAGCTGAGCGACTTTTAACTGGTGGGCTAGGCGCACTGTTAGTTTCCACGTCTCGGCTCCGTATATCATGACGGGTAGGATACACTGGTCGTTTAGTCTTCAGGCACTGTGGTATGAGCGACGAGAAGACCCGGTGGTAGAACAGATAGCCATTGGGGTAAGCGTGTTCTAGAGTGGAGACCGCGTATCGGCAAACGTAGTGTGGGACGCCCCCCGGCCAGGTAGGGTGATGACTTGCGAAAAGTTGCTGGCAGAAACTGCGATGCGTCAAGCTGAGGATAGGGCGCGATGGCGCGCATTGGGGGAGGCCTATTTCCAGCAGTGGACTATGATAGGCTGATGATGATGATGATGATTATAATACTGCGTTACAAAACTTCAGGGAACTTGTATCAAAATATAACACACTGTACCATCAAGTTGCGCACTGTAAAGCTCGCTGCTTTTCCCTCCCTGATGTAATGCTCGACTCTGTAACATTACATTACAGGAAAATGCTCCAGGCGAGGGAGCACCTTTAGACCGACTCCGCTTCGGTCATAGCCGAAGCTTACTTTTTTTATGCCACCGGAAAAGATCCAAATAATGAGGCCGGCAGGCTACATTCACTAACCGCCACATTTAGGTAAATAAGACTAATGTCTAAGGGCTTAAAGTAAGGTTCCAGGTCGCTTGCGCTTCACTCCCCGCCTTCACCTCTAATTTGCTCCACAGTACAATTCCCTGAGCAATTTATTTCCAATCCGCGTTGATAAGAACAAATCTCGTGCGTGAAACTTGTAGGGCGTTGCACCCTTGAGTACTCACGAGATGAGTATATAAGGGCTCGCAGTTCGGCAGTTCAGTGAATGTGTTATGAGTTGAGAAGATTTACTGAGAGAGGAAAAAAATTGATATTGCAGACAGCTGTATTCTATACTATACGTCGATGTTTGGGTTACAGCACAAAATAAAGAGGGACCGCCCAGGGTTAGTACTATATTCGGTCTGAATTTTTAAAATGAGGTAGGGAGGGTATACCTACTTATTTATTTATTTATTTATTCATTCAAAAAACAAATACATCTATTATTACAGGCACATGCCTAATACAATAGTGTAGCCAGCTAATATTTTTCCTTAATTAATATATTCATGCATTAAATTTAGTTCCCTTAATAAAAAAAAAATTATTTAATTTCATTATATTATACATTATACTCAGTCTCAAATTTAAACTATCTATTACATTATATTATCTATTAAATTATTTCATCTTACTATTATTAATATTACAGAACCGACAGAACCGACCAAAAACAAAATTAATCATGTGAAAAATTGCACCAAGTTCAACAAAAACAAAAACACTCGCGCCCGAGTGCGACTCGCCGCGCCACTGATGCTCACTGGTTTCGCCTGTAAACTCACTGGGTCTGTGTGCGTGGTCAAAATGGCGGGTTTGTTCTAAGCGGACTATCTGTCAGTGGCGCCGCGCCGCGCGCCGCATGCGCAATTTGTGGTTACAGTTAGCAGAAGCTGATTTTATGCGTTGGAATACGATGTGCATACTGCTCTTATAAATATAATTAGAGCTAGAGATCGAACCGACATATTTCGCTTACGGAGTGGAAACTAGGCCTCTGCCTCGAATTTTGCGAGCGGCGCGAGAGCGGGGCGGGCACCGCAGAACCGTTCTCGAAACCAGCAGGTAGATCGCGCGGCACTATAGTGGCGTATAGTTGTGTCGTCGTGATAATTATTTGGTTTGTTCGCGAACGAGATGTCTGAAAAACGGCGACAAGATCTTTTGATTTTTATTCCTAACGCTCGATTTATTGGGCAAGTCAAACTTCAGACGCGCAGGCGTTCACCGCTTGACTGGAGTGCACCGCTCTTCGCTGTTTTCGAGGGCTGGTCTATTTGATTTAACGCATTACATCCTGCCGCTCCCGCGCCAGCATTGCCCCGTTCGCTGCCCGCAAAATTCGAGGCAGAGACCTAACTGTTCCACGAGTGGCCGAACGAAGTAGTCTGTAGGTTCATCGATCACATTAACGTTGGTACATAATATAAGGCATCTATTATTTACTATGTCTAAAGTTTACTAAGATTTTTAATATATTCATTCATTTTGTTTTGGGTTTTGGACCTTCGTTTTTAATTGAGAATGATTTGAAGATATAACACTCGAATGTTGTTCAATGACTCAATATGGAAGTCGTAAAAATATAAATCTGATATATCTAAGGATACGTCTAAAACTGGTATGTTGTGCCTTTTGTTATTATTTTCGTACAGAACTAGATTTTTTGAGTTCCAATCTGAAAGTCTAAAAGCGGAATCAGAATCAGATAATTTATTGCTAATAAACTGTGTCCGTACAGCAGGGGTGACATTGCAGATTTCTGAATGTTACAACAGTTTACCCATATCGGGTATGCAATAATGAAACAAAAACTTTTTTTTTATTTTATTTATTCATTTAAAAGTAACAGATATTTCCCTGAATAGAGAAGTATTCAAATCTTATTGTGATGATTAAGGTAAAATGTTACGTTGTTTAGATTAAGATAATGTCAAAAGTAATTAATTACAATCAAGTTCAACAGAAAAAAATCTTAAAAATTATGAAGTGTTTGCTATGTTTATAAAATTATATTGATTTAATCTAGCCTCTAAAGTTTGAACAGACTTGCTTTTATCAAGACACGATTGAAGATAAAGCACGGAACTCTGAAATCAGCCTCAAAAGCCCTGACGTTTTGAGGGATAATAAATAGAGGGACCCATTGTTATCCTCGTTTTGGATATAATTGACTTGAAATAAAGCAGACCCTTGAAAGTGTTACTGGCAAATTGTATAATGCTCTTTTTTATTATTGGACTTCGCAATTCGAAGTTCTTCTTTTAGGAAACAAAAATCATGTTTTTTTATAAAACAAACATCCGGTCCGCACCAGTAGGCGGTTGCCGGAAGCCTGCAACAGTTTTCAGATCTTCCATCCACCGGGTGAGTGGGATTCCTACCCCTATTTTCTAAAACTCTTCTAACCAAAACCCTCTCAATTTTAAGTGCCCTGCCCGCTTCATCTAACTTACCCGCTCAGCTACGACGGTGGCTTTAGTTAATGTGGCCGACACGATTGGCGTAGTGCACTGGAGCACATTTCTCACCTGGATTTCCGTAGTGTCCAGGGTTCGATTCCTGGTCGGGTCAATTCAGGAAACGATATCTTTTCTAAGGGAGCCGCCTCTGGCTTAATTCCTTGTCAGGTACCTCGTCATACAAGGATTGATCAAAACCATGAAATGATGTCTGGCGCATAATATATTTATTAACGGATTTCTTCATCATCTTCTCACTTCAAGCATAGCTCAAAATCAGAACGAATATAGTAGTTACCCTTCGGCGGTATAGGTAATTATAATAAAAAAAGGCGAGAGTGGACTTTCTGTAAACTCTTTATTTTGTGATACTGCGTATGTGTGCCTTAGCTTAACCACTAGCCGAGCCTGTATAAACCGGTTTCTCTCCGTACGCGACGAGGCCGTCAGTGCTCACTCGCACACGTGTAGTGACGTCACCTGACACAGCGCGGTTGTTGAAGCTTCGCGCTGGAGCTCTTTAGGGACTGTTGTGATCAGTTGAGGGATGTTATCGTCGTCATTGTTCTTGCTGGCCATCCCTCACCTTTCATTACTATTTAGGATGAAAAAGTAAAGACTACATAAACTTACTAATCAGTCGTGCTGGAGTGTAATTACCTGTGAAAAGCAAAACATATATTTTTTTAATGAAATCACAAATATTACACGGAGTAAAAATCCTGAAAACGGCGGAAGGTAGTTCGATCTCCATTCAGGACAAACCAACATTAGGGCGGTTCGTTTTCCATACAAAAAACAATCGACATTGACGCGCTAAATAGTTGTAGATATGCCTAGATATTTGCGTGGGGACTTATTTAGGGATGCTTATTTTCGCAAAACCATTAAATAATAAATGAATGTCAGTAATCGTATATCAGACGATATAAGATTACATTGGAGTTTTTTATCGTCTGATATAAGATTACTGACATTATTTGTTTGTTAAGTTATTATTACCTATTTATATATGTATTCAGAAGTATTTTAGTTTGTCTGTCAGTCTCTGATTTCGTTAGTACCATTTCTGCTTAGTTTATTGTCAGTTTGGTGAATTGGTATAAAAGGTCCCGTGCCAACCTATCGTGCTAAGGCCAATCAGTACCCCCAAAATAGGTCTACCTCACGTAAGCTTCGATAGTTGGCTACATCATCTTGTTTTCATCATCATCTTATTCACGGCACAGTCACAAATAATTTACTAACGACTATTTGTCAGTGTAAACTCGTGGTAAGAGTAGTCAATTCACGCTGAGACGCGACGCGAGGCTGCGCGCTCTTTTTCATAGAACTACTCAAAATTTTACTTTATTTACGAGATGCCTCGCGGTAGTGCTGCGTGGTGCAACGTATTCTGAATTCTCACATTGAAATATGTATCTTTTCGTGTAGTAAATAAGTTAAAGTTTGAGTAGTTCTATTAAGAATTGCGCGCAGCGTCACGTCGCGTCTCGGTGCGAATTGACCCTAAGGGTACAAAAATGTATAACATACTAGAATTTCTGAAACAAAACAGTCAACAGACAAATTGGCTCAGATTTGGGCACACAACTCGATAGCCTAGTCCATTAATGGCGAGCGTGGTGAGCTGGCAAACATCACTCGAGCCGTCAAAGCAAGTGGTTAGGGGCCAGTCTATTGGAGGGTAGTTTGGAAGAAGCTTCGGAATTCTATGGCCGGCTTGTTTATGAAGAGGATGGGAAATTTGGGTTTGTAAGTATGTTATGAAAGGACGTGTGCACTTAATTTCTGGTGATTAGATTGAACACAAATACCTATACTAAATAGGGTTATGATTTGCTTCGGTTTTAACTTAAAGTGAAAATCAAAAACAAACTGACTTCAAAAAAAATCACTCAAAATTAGGAAATACCTAATTCAAATCATACTCGTATTTATCTACAATTTTTTCGAAGTGTTTTATACTTCAATGCTTTATTTTTGAAGTACCGGATCCGCAAACAACAGAAAAGAGCGGTTTGCGGAGTTTGCACGTTCGATTCCCGCCTGATTCCTTGACTAGTATTTTTTTCTTGTAGCCCTATCAATAGTGGAAGCATGTTTACCGTTGTACATCTCATTGCAGCGAATAGTGTCTGTAAAAAACTAAGTACAATTCATTAGCACGTGCAGTTTCAGCTTTAAACATGATTTCCGGCTCCGTTTTCAAAAACACCCCGAAATAGAATCACGCGCAAGCACGAACTGATTTTAAACCCTTACAACTCCAAGTTCGACCTTAACTCTCCACAGTAAGCCCTAAATCAGCGCGTAACGTGCAACTCATAAAGGATTGATAAATTAAGACCCTACAAGTTACAAATTCGACCTTTTCACTCAGTAACAAGCTTTATATTAGCGTGTCATGCAGTTTAAGTTCCGAATGATGCTTAGTAGAATTATGCCTTATGTCTTGGTAACAGATGCTGCAGTTGCAAGTTAGACGCAGTGTTATTAACCCGCTGCACACGTGCGGGCAAAATAAACAAAACGCATGCGTTTTGCGGCTTTCGGAGACGTGACTCGGTGCGGGTTAAGATTTCGATCTTTTGCGTTCAAACGGGTTTGTTTAAGCTGCAAGTTTAATTAAGGTAACGGCAGTTAGTTTAAAACTAAGTTTCTAAAACTGAGGATTACTTTTTACAGTGAACTTTATTTGCACTAGTGTTTCCACGAATATGTCCTTCAGAAATTTTGGTAATGACATGGTAGCACAACTATTTGAAAGAGTAACAATCGACAAGACTTTTCACTTTGCAATTACTCTGACTTAAACTCAAAGGCAATCCCTAACTAGCATAATATTGTAGATGAATTCAAACAAATAAATAAAAATCGAAATTATCATTATCACTTTGACCCGTTAAAAGGATTTTAAAAACACAAAGGGCGCTTACCATCCAATGCCTTTCTGTTTTTCCCATCCATTTAATTTGCTCCGAAGCTCTAATTCTCCAAAAAATAAACAAAATACCCCATTAAACTCCCCTGCTTACCGCATAAATACTAATGGAACCGAAAGCCAGATGAAAAGCAAACACCCTTAACTTCGCACGTCATACCCAATTATGCGGAATGAAAAATTTAAACCTGTTTTTCCTGGCAGTTTTAACCACCAAATTTAACCCTGAAAAGGGTGAATTTATTCTCTGGGGAAACCGGGCGTGAATTCACATATATCTAAGTATATGGGTGAGGCATTACCTATACGTATAGGCGACAAACGATGTACTCTTATGTTCCTTATGTTTACATATCTTTTACAGACTCTGTGGCTGAGTGGTGAAACAGCTCGGCCCGAAATTCGGAGGTATTGTTGAACCCAATACCTCCAAATTACGGACTGAGCTATCTTGTTTTCGATTTTTTGTAACATCACCCTGGTTTGTCAGCAACCATCAATTGTAGCGATGACGCCGATGACTTGACTTCAATGATGACCTTGCCCAGCAATGGGTGAGTATATAGGCTAATAACTTAATTATGTACTATTATTTCGATAACATTTACTGCGACATACTAACCTAACCTAACCACCAAAAATACAATCTGAGCCTCTCAATATTCTAAAATCAGTGTTTTGTGGACGACATATTAATTCTGGGACGCATTTCAGTATTTTTAGTTGCTCAGATTATTATTGCTCCTTTATTTCGGTACTCCTTTGTTTTTCAACCTATAATTTCCGCTGCTAAGCAAATCTACAAACCAATTCTCTACATCTAGTTTTCTGAGATAAACATAGTACTCGTATGTTATCTTATTCATTAGCTTAGTGAAGTTGTTTAAAGTGAGCCATTGTAAAATCTACTTGATTAGACTCACCATCGCTGATTTCAGCTCCCCTAGGTTTGTTTTGCATGCACGGTAAACACACACACCACAGCCCTTCCAATTAATTATTACTGGCTAAATTTTCGCCTCAAAAGCTGCTATTACATTAGAGATAGAAGCTTCGAACGCGGTTTAATGGTTCAAAGAATACCACTGAAATTTACAAAATGATTTCTTTTATCGGATAGCATCTAAACATCTAGATTTAGACTGGCCTGTTGGTGCAATGGCAGCGATTCTGCCTTTAGCGCTGGAAGTCGTGGGTGTTATTATCTATTTAAAAATATTTAAGTATGTTTATCAGTTTCACGCCCGAATCCACAAACGTCATCAAAGCTCAGTAGTCCTTACATGTATAGCTGCCCCTTACATTTGTGTTGACATGTGACAGGGCAGCATCAAGTTGAGGGGTCCTTAACTTTTGATTAGCGTTTGTGGATACGGGGGTCTGACGCCCGTAATACAAGCTCTGCTTAGTTTGGGGTCAGATGAACCTGGTGTAAATTGTCCCAGAGATTTATCTTAACTTATAGTAGTTACAGACCTAAATGGATATGAACACCACAAGTCCCTTCATATACGCTTCTGTATGAAAACCAAGCTTGTCCATTTTTGACCCTTTCTGTGACGTTACGTTAGCGCTCTAGTGAAAGTTCAGATTTCCCAATCCATTTCAATCACCTTCAGAGAAAAAGGAATGATAAATGTAACCTAATGACAGTCGCAGATTTCTGAACAGCGCCTCTAGGCTAGGAACTGACGGCGCGTTTTTCTGCCGCACCCGCCGCGGTTACGGGCCTGCAGCTTCTATAGAATGCAGAGATTTATGAAAAAAATCAAAGCAGATTTCACGACGTAGACCCGTAGCGCTTGGCTATTTTGAGGTCATAGGTGTCATAAATTCTAAAGTTGCATATTTCCTGCCTGTAGATAAAATCGTACCTAAGAAGCTTATTATTGCGTCCTGTGTCACATCTGACCGTCGCATAATCAGCAATTCGACTATTTGTATGCAATACTTTTCATTCAAAATAAAACTGTCAAAATTAAATAAAAGTTTAAAATCTTTATAGTATCATATCTAGTATAGCCTGCGGAGTGTGCAAACCCAATTTGTGTCATCTCATTATCAGTATGTAACAACAGTTACAACTATCGCACTGTTTCGTTCGAACAAAGCAGACTTTTTCAAATAATAAGATTTAGTAGATGAAAATGACACAAATTAAGAATTTAGTGTTTTTATTTATTATGTTACAACATAATGAATAAAAACACGTAAACTTCAATAACTTGCATTTTCTTTTGTGGCTTGTACAGAGAGTTGTAATAAACAATAAATATATACTAATGTCATGGTAAAATTCGACACAAAATACGTTGTACAACAGACTAGAATTCTACAAGCTGGTCGAGCGACATGTAAGGTATTAGTTAAATGTCAGGGTTCCTGTGGACAGAGCTGACACAAAATGCCTCTGTACATCAGTTACTACTTCGCTATCATCATGAAAGTAACATTTTCCTCTCTAATTTTTTTTTCGTCCAATACTGAAAAGACACCTAAATTTCTACCTATGCGACTACCTAAGATGACACAAATTATTGTATTAGGTTGGATAAAGGATTACGAAACTACATTAAAAAAAAAACTTAACTGTTTTCGAAACCTCAAAACCCAGCGCTACGGGTCTAACGCGTCTAATTCCCGCGGCAGCCACAGCGCAATGTGCGGCCGCGCGCTCGGCGGTCGATCATCGTGAGTTTAGGTATAAAACCGCCGTACCGCCGCGCCGCAGCGGCAGAAAACCGCGCCGTTAGAGATGGAACTAAAAATGTCATACAAGTAGTAGTTCACTTTCGTAGCTTACGTGAGTCTTACTCATGGTTGAGGTACTGCAATAGTGTAATGTAATCAGCACACCAAATCCCATCCAATTAAGATACTGCTTCAGTCTCCCTGTTTACGCAGTGTAATAGGAGCCTCACTAGACATGGCGTGTATCATCTGTCAGACTGGACTTGTGGTTTCAGGAAAAACATAAATGCAATGGTTTTCTTTGTGAGACTAATTTTGATACAACCCGGTACAAAACTTGTAGTAATAAGTGTAGTATGGTTTTGAGTGTAATTTAGATTAAAAAATCCTATTTAAGCTGTTTTTTTATTTATTTTCTTGTATGCCTGCAGGGTGTTTCTCTTTCGTAGGCACTATAAAATGATAGTGCAATGCATTGAGCAACGTGAACCTGCAGATTTTAGTCTAGCTTGAAAATATTTATTATTTATTAACTTTTCAATATATTATGTCTCCGTATTAAGAATAACTTCCGCACAGAACACAAACTTTCAACAATGTACACCAACGTTGCTTCAAACAAAGGGACCGCTTTATTTTCGAAATCTTTTATTTTACAGACTAATAAAATCGCCATCAAAAACCACATTCGTCACAGTAATAACCAAATATATCGACTTTACGTAAATATGTGTAAGGTCCAAAATTCTCAACATGTTTTTACAGAGAGCAGCAAAAAGTCGCATCCGTTTCTCGAATAGCCAGAAGAATAAAAACCAAATTTAAGAGTTAACTGCACCGCATCAAATCGCATCGTAACGCCACGTATTTCTGAAACAATATTGGGTGTTACGATTATGTGGGACACTGATGGCCGCGGTTGTAATAAAATAAAAAGAGTAAAGAAACTCGATAAAATCCCAGAATGACCAACATTGCCTTAAATTACCGCCTTACGAGTATCACAAGGGCTTCACCGTCATACCAACTGATTGCACCAGTTTGCTAGGATAGTAGGCAGATATAGAATAAAATAACGAGTTTCTAAAATGCAGGTAGTCTACTTTTTAAATAGGTCCATGTATAATTTCAGCACTCCTGTCGAAAACCTAGCAGATAGATTCGGGGATGTTGCCTACCAAGCTTGGCAGACATTGGATTGAGCTCAGTATGCTCCTTTTCACGACGCTGCTAGTAAAGTGGCTCCTATTTAATAAAATTATTTATCATTTTACACTTCCTTAGTGCAGTTGAAAGTACATGTAGATAATTTTAAAACTGCTGAGCTCGCTCTTCAGAATAAAAATTTCATTTCACTACGCCACAACTCGTGTGCCAGGTCGTAACCCCTAAACCGGCGTGGGCAAAGAAATAATACCCGTCATCTACAAGGAGAATCCTTCTGAATAATGAATCTGCGTGGAATTTTCCAGGAGGGAAAAATATGACGCGAAATCCAGCGGCTTAATTGGAATGAGGTGTAAGGCGGGTAGATTAAAGAAGAGACGACACAGAGGCAGAAAATTTGGACGTGTTACCTTGGAGAGGTATTAGGCGGTAGGGATATGTCCAGAATCATTAACGAGAATTTTCTTGAAATAACTCTAATCACCGATGTAGCTCGTTGGTTAGCTGACGTAAGAATGAGGCATTTTTGTACAACAAAGGTTTTTACACAAAGGTAACAGTAGGTGTCCAGTAGGTAACAGTATTCGATTTACAAAAAATATTTACGACAACAGTGAGTAAGAAGCAATTGACAGAGCAAATACCGCAAATAATGATGACAAAGACATTTACGACACAAGCACAAGGAAGAAAATGGCAGGAGACTGTTTTATAGAACGAAAAGCAGAGCAGGGAAAGTGTCTGGAATCTTGCAAGTTTGCAATCCGAAAGACTGTTGTAGGTCTGTAATTTACTAAATTATTTCAGAGAATCCCAATGAGAAGCAATTATACATTGACTTAAACGTTAGTCCACAAACTTATTCCAACGATCTAGAGACTTCGTAAACTATGGCTTTACCTCCTTTGAAACTAGAGATTCCAATAAAGATACTCGATTTTAGACCAACCATTTTGACATAATATCCTCTCAAGAATCCCTCTGTCAGAGCAAGAGACAACGAGGTCCGGAACTAAGCTCTATAGGATGGCTACGAAGCCTTTTGATAAAATGGGACAGAATTTACCTGCCACCTTCAAAAGAACGCGTTTCTTTTATGAGGAGAGTAAAATCTGAATTTTCTAAAGCAATTTATGTTGGGTCGACGAATAATTTACAATTATTTGTCAATAAGACGTGGCTGAAAAAATTTAATGATAATGAGAGCAGACTTCAGTCATATTTTACTAAAAAATTAAGACTTTTTTGTAACAGAGCTATCCTAAACATAAAATGCGATATGGTTTACGATGACGAAGTGATCCCATAACTCTAGTTATCTACATAGTTGCATCTGGGCTTTTTATCTCATTCAGTTTTCCATTTTTATTATTGCAGTCTCTAGTGTTGATCATTCGTTGTTTCTGTTGCCGTCCAATTTCAAATTCGATGTGGAAAGTGCATTCCTAAAATTGATGTTAAATTCAGCGTGACAAAATTTCTTAAAAGTGAAACAAATGGTAACACTAGCCCCACGGGATTTAAGCCGGGACATCTCATCTAATCCGGCACTGAACGGACCTAGCCGTTTAGCGGGCTCAAAACTGAAATACAAAGATTTGCTTGAAAGATACGATTTCTGTTGAAAATATTTATCATAGCAAGGAATTGCGGTACGAGAACGAGATCTGGTTTTGCGAAATAAAGTATTCATTTTTATAGCAAAATCTTGAATTATAGACAGCAAAGGTTAAAAGTCCTATCCAAATGTTGGGTTCAGATATGTTTCGCTGCTCGTGGTCTTCTCGACTATTCTGTACAATGGGATATACTCGTTTGAGCATGCGTTAAATTTAGGTTTGATATGTTGATTAGATTATAATGATTTATTACTTCTCACTACCAAATCACACGTAATATAAGTCATATTTATCAATATGAGGATCATAAAAAGAAAATTATTATTTAAAAAAAAAGATATAGAGAGCTCTGTATTGGTAAAAAGACTATCTTGCCAAGCATACTTCTTTGGCACTGCGACCACGCTACGCTGGTTCTAATACCTTTGGTGAAAAGTGGGCTTCTGAGTGTTTTGTTCACCATGACGTCCTCACTTGCCTCTGACTACCCCGTTTGGGATAAAGTCGTGATGGTATGTACTTCGACCTGGAGTGAGTTATCACCTTCCATATAAAAGATAGCCGCTAAATTAAATAGAATGTGGTCTACCATTCATCCTTCCAGCGAAACTTAGAGTTGTCGTGTATAGTTAGGTTGACTTAAAAGTACTCTCTTCACACCATAATTCTACACAATTATCGTTAACCAGCATTGCCAATTTCTTCCACAAACGTTGTGACTGCGCCTGAATTTTTAATGATTTGATACAATCGGTATAAGAAATTTTCCTGCAACAGACTCCAGCTGTGATTATAATAAAAATTACAGCTACACGATGTCTGTACCCTAGACCACCAATCATCAACATTTATCAAGATCTTTTGCAGCCTTTGCCATAAGATCAGGAAGTAAGCCCCGTGGGACTAATCTAAGGGTGTTCGGACTAATCTGGCAGTAAAATGCCTCTGGACGTTTAGCTGGGTGACTGGGCATGAGCGCGAAAATATGCCCTTGTATACTGGCTACTATTCCATACTTACTATACCATCTTCACAACCCTCCTTAGTTTATGATTTTGACCGGAATGTATGTTAAAATTTACAGTGCCTAATCAACTGTAGGGCAGAGTGTTCATTTTAAGACGTCTGTCGTACCTATGACAATCAAGCACGAGAAGCACGTCTGTTTATCGGATAAATATTTTCCTTTTTGAAAATTATCATTATCTCCTCAGAGATGACGAAACTCAAGACGGAAATTCAAATATAGTCGCCTTTTCAACCATTCCTGTAGGGAATATTAAAGATATTTATTCGGATTTCCGTAATAAATCCTGCGAACATACATTTAATTTTGCTAAGAAGTTTGTTGAGAATCCGACCGCGGCTTTGCCTTGTGGAATTTGGTTTGTCACTATTCTTTTCTTTATCCTGCCCCATGGGGACAATGTATCCTGGAAAGTTTCTTGGATGCTACGGAATATTTTGTTATTTCAAGTTTCATTGAATTATTTTTATTAGGTGGTTTGGTTTTTTCAAAGCGTCAAAGCCACCGGTTTTTTTAATGTTGTTGTACGGTTCCTCAGTATAACACATTGTTTTTCATAGCACCATACATAAGATTCACTCTTAAACAACACCTAAATGAAGTCAAAGCTACTTTCGCTAGGCAGTAAGGTCTAATTTAGTTCGTTCCCTTTATGACGCTATCATATGACATATACAGCGAAGTGAGACAGTCAAAGTCAAAAGCCAAAGTCAAAGTTTTTTATTTGCAATAAATTTGGTACATAAAGGTCTTAATTTAAATATTTAGTTTCACATACTTAACGACCAGTATGCAAATTTAAATTAAATATTGAATAATAATAATAAATCCCTGGACATTATTCCACACAGCGCCATCTAGCCCCAAAGTAAGCTAATTAAAGCTTGTGTTATGGGATACTAGACAACGGATAAACATACTTAAATACATTTTCTTTTGTAAATACATACTTATTATACATAGTAGACACCCAGACCAGTACAAACAGACATGTTCATGCACACAAATGTTTGTACTGTGCGGGGATCGAACCCGCGACCTCTGGTGTAGTAGCCAACTTCTTAACCATTACACCAAGTCGGTCGTCGGTGAATAAGTAATTATTGATTAATAGCATTCTTAATATAATAAAAATAATGTTACATTTCATTTCAATAATACATTCAATTTTCATATTGTAAAGATTCATTTTCATTCAAACTCAAACTCAAATAACTTTATTCAAATAGACTTTCACAGTAAGCACTTTCAAATCGTCAAATTTAAAGCAAGATATACTAAATAATAGACATAATTACTATAATAATATAAATATATAAATACACAGTATACAGACATAATGCGACTCTACCACCGACTATTCATTTTCATTAATTGTATAAAAAGATTTGTCGACTAAAAACATGCGTAATTTGTGCCTAAACCTGTTACCCGTCAGTTTCTTTATTTCACCTGGCAAATTATTAATGATTTTACACACATTGTATGCAATTTCTACTACAAATATCCTGCTAGGCAGCATAAGGCGATTTGGATACCTTTTATTAAACAGGCCTAGTATAACTTCTTTATTAGCTCACTTATTTATTTATTTATTCATTCTTTATTGCACAAAGAAAAAGTACAATTGGCGGACTTAATGCCTAATGGCATTCTCTACCAGTCAACCACTGGGCGAAGCAGAAATCGTGTTGGCGGTGTCTCATAAAACCGGAAATAAAATATACTATTAATACAAAAAACATACTTATACCAAAATTATACATATTACACATACATAATCATAATACATAAATTTAAAGATACATACACTAAATATCGTACCTAAATCTTAAAATATTGTCTTGAATGGAGAGAGGTTTGGGTTACTTCTTAATTATTACCATTTTAAAACTATTCGTAAACATTGTACACCCTATAGAAATAAGATTCAATACCATCAAAATGGAATTTCCAAAGGGATGTTTTCGAAATGATTGCGCGAGTTTTAGTGATTGATTGATTATCCCTCAAAAACGTCTGCAGGGTGGATTTTCTGCGAATTTTCAATTAGAACGTTAAGGGTAAGTTATTATTTGTGACCTTGCTCTTCGACTGTGTTATCAGATAGTAGTTAGTCTAAGATTATTTATGGAACAGAGACAGTGTTTGGTGAAAGCACGAAATGATTAGGTAGGAGCAATTATTTAACACATGTTAAGACAATAATTCGTTTCATTTTATAAATCAAGATCTTCAGACAAAGGTAGTTATAGCAATGTACAGTACTACTTATACAGTGCTAGTAACAACATAGATTGTTTACTGATAGCAAGCTTGAACTTAAGAGCTTCGTGGCTTAGTGGTTAGGCACTTCAACTCGGATCGCGGATCGTGTGGTCCCGAATTCAAATCTGGCCAGCACCAAAATCTTCGTGTTCATTGTTTAATTTCCGACTGATGCTCCGGTGATGAAAACATCGATAAAAAACCAAAACAAACCCGGATAGCGGCAGAAGGCTCACCACCTACAACGTTGGGTTCCAATACCATTGGTGCAAAGTGGGCTTCTGAGTGTTCCGTTCACCATGACGGCAACAGTCACATGCCTCTGACTACCCCGTTTGGGATAAAGTCGTGATGGTATGTTATGTGTTAAGCTTGAACTTTGTCAGTTAAATTTTATTTAAATTTTTAATTAATTACTTAGCTTAAAAAATATTTTACATAACATATTATAGTCTTAATCCACAATGCAAGCTATACATACATAAGATATTTTTGGTATGATGCTATATATTTTTTTTGTTTTTATTTTTACTTTTGTTTAGTTTTTAGTTCTTTTTCTCGTGTGCTGTTGTCACCCAATGCATGCCGTTGTCACCTATAATTTAGTTTAATGGTCATTTACCTTGTTATAATATAACCTTGTTGGTGATCTAATAAATAACAGAACAAGTAACAAAAACAAATAAATACACAAACAAAATAAATGCCAGCCCCTAACGCTGACTGTACACTTGCGAGCATACATAATAATCAATGCATGATATTTTGGTCCCAGGTTCCGCAGATAAATCACCCAGCAAGACGTCTCCTGACGTCACAATATGTTATTCTGTGTACTGCCCGGGATTCAAACCTGGGGATTGTGCAGATCAAATATGCAGTTTGCCTCGTGGAGACAAATGACGTTTGGAGGCTGGGAGACGGCTGATTTGAGCTAGGGGATTAGGTAAGGATAACTATGTAAGTACAAGGTTTTGGTTAAAGCCATTATATTATTTTGCTTTTTAAATAAATAAAAACCTACAGTGGAAAAAATAATTTAATAGAGCAGGATAAAATGTAAAAAAATATAAATTAAAATGAAATGCAATAACACTTATTCCAATATTTCATCCCTCCATAAGAATTAGGTGAATTTCACTCAATTAATACGTTTTATGAGTGATTTATCATACTTATGTGTACTGTGAGGTTTAGCACCAAAATTTAATTAAAAATATATCATCTTATTATGTAGAGAGGAAGAAACAAATATCGGGTAACATACATGGGGTATTTTCGGATACCCTAAGTGTGAGGAAGCTAAAAAGAATTTGTTAACGTGTATGTTTGGACCACCCTGTTTATCTCATAAAACATACTTAAACATGCAAATTGCATTTTTAAATATTTCACTATTCGAAGGTGGCGACTATCGTCGGCCTCAACTCTTTGTAGGGGTAGGGGTACAGTCCTGGAATAAGGATGTGTGACTGTAAGAGGTCAAGCGGACAAAACTCGTGGGCATGATATTGATATTATATATCAGAAGAATGCAAAGAAAGAACTACAAAGGAAGTATTATTTGCACATCAAATAGGGCATTCTTTGTTAGGTCGTTATCGCCTACGCCTATTGTGTGTTGTGTATTGAATCCTTTGTTTTCATAGCAAATACCATCATAAATACGTCAACTGACGGATGGGGCTAACTGTCCTCTCATAGGGTAGGAGTGTTTTCCTTTTCCGCTTTCTGTTTCACGCTGAAAGGCATTTGTACTTATAAAGTATACAGGGTGGCCCATTTAGATGAGTCAGTATGGGCGACTCTGAAACTATAAAACATAAAAGATCAGTACGTCTACCAAGAGTTGCCGCTTTAAATTTACATTATCGTTCGCTTAAACAAATGTATTAGGATTTGACATTGCATGTTATGTCATGTGTCATCCCAATACATTTTTAATGTACATTTAAAATGGCAACTCGTGGTAGACGTACTGTTCTTAACACATTCGTCGCCGCAGAACGAGACATAATCAATATTCTAATGTTTGCCAGTCATTTGGCGACCAATGTGTTGAGAAAACTGTCATTGATTTTAGTGACAAGAAATGCTTCATTCATAGATTTAAAAAAAAGTAGTACTCAGTACTCATTACGTGTGGATGGTTCTGCAAATAGCTCCCGATTTTTAAGTACAAAGAAGGCAAAATAACCAGAACATCGTTGAAATCTCCCGCTGACGTACTGACGTAAGTATTTCATCATCGCGTTGAGGGCGTGCTTATAAACAAGTAGAAGTGTTAAGTGAAGCTGATGACGAGTGAGATTTCCCTTTGACTTTATGAGGAACTGACGAAAGATCTAATCAGCAAATTTGTATGCAATCTGGTTTTGAATTATTTATCCGTCGTTCATGATGAACGACTCAATTGGTGTCGATTGTGGTCATGAGCGGACCCATAAAATATTTTTAAAAAAATTTGCAAATTAAACAAACCAACAGCTTACACTGAACAGTGAGGGATTCTTCTTTCATGGGGATATAGAAGTAAGCGTATGCGTCAAATTCACGAGTCACACAGAACTATACAGAAGTCAAAAAAAATGTTGTAGTAGATACGTCATGGGTGCTCAATTTGCAGCGAATGATAGTTGAGATGGGCCACCAGACTCGCCCACCAGTGGATAGAATTCATGGTCTGTTGCCGACTGTTGCCAAGAAGCGGCTTGTGGCTCAGACGCGGTCACTCCAAAGTCGAAAGCTCAGTTTGTTCCGCTGACATAACATACCACCACGAGAATATCCGAAACGGGTACTACCCCGTTACCCCTGACAACAGCTACAAGTGACTGTTGCCGTCATGGTAAACGGAACACTCAGAAGTCCACTTTTCACCATTGGTATTAGATTTCATCGATGTTTTCCATCATTGGGGGTTAATTCGGAGTTGCTCGGATGCCATACTATTTGTATGAACAATTTCGTCCACAGCTTGTCCACAGTTGCTTGCACCAACCGACCGACTAGTGGTTAAGTATGCGGCAGCATTCAGATGTTCTTTGAAAAGGCTCAAAGCCTGCCTGGCCTGTTGGTGCAATGACAGCGATCCTGCCTTTAGCACCGGAGGTCGTGGGTTCGATCACCACACATGATAAACATTCCTGTGACGAACATTAGTGCTTGTTGTGTGTCTGGGTGTTATTATCAATATAAGTATGTATTTAGAAATATTTAAATATGTTTATCAGTCTCTGACACCCATAGTACAAGCTCTGCTTTGTTTGGGGTCAGATGATCTTGTTGTAATTTGTACCGGATATTTATTTATTATTATTAAATGCAGTTTGTGTGCCAATAAAGGCGAATTAAAATTTGTGGTCCGTTGGGGATAGAACTGTAATAGTATGTACGCGTATGTGTTCTGGTTTCCTCTTAGGTCTTTTAGGTGCAAAGTTTTCAGCTCTACGAATCCGAGACCAGCAATTTGTATTAAATTTGCTTTTTGCCTTCGTGTGAATGGAACTTTTTCAATCGTTCCGGGAATTCCGTATTCGGCTCAAAGTTAAGCACTTTAGTTTGGAATTGAAACGGAAATGGTCCGAAATTGGATGCGTCGTTTTTCCATACAAGACAGATTCGTTGTTTTTCCATACAAGAACTACGCGAGTTTGTTTCGGAGGATCCCTCGTGAATTTAGGTGCCTTCATTATTCTCACTTTAACATTCTGGGAAAGAGTGATAAAGTTTTTGTGACTGAATAAATTAAATTCAGACCGAACTATATGCAAATTAAAGCCAATAACCTTCGTGTGTAATTTTAAAAACTTGCTATTAGACGAAATTACGTTGAAAACGTACTAGTTATGTGCAGACTCCAAACGAATATCTTAAGCTCATGCGTAAAATACACATTCTGTAAACCTACCATAAGTTTACGCACATGACCGTCGCTAGCTGCGTCTGTTGTCAGGACTTAGTTTGGGAATTCAGTACAGTGCCTCTAGTGAGTAGTGATGTAAGCAAAAAGCAAAAGATTTCTGATATCTTGGAGAAATGTCCGTAGAACTTGCGGTCAAACTAATGTGTCAAAAAACCACCAAAAATATAATATTCTTGTATATTTATATTTGTATATTGAATAACATGTTTAGGAGAGTACAAAACATGGCAGTTAATTAAATTATCTTCTTTTTTAAACTAATTCAGACACTACGGACATTGTTTTAGTTAGTAGGGCCCCAGACACAAGTGCAGTGCCGCATAAAGCTAGTACATCATTACCACCTACTGAAGTGTCAGTCAAAGTTAAACAAATATTTCCTAATCTGACAACACTTTCAATCGCACTGATACCTCATTAAAAGACGCCCTGTATACGTATGAGTCGGAACACCTGACCGGATGCACCTGGTGGGGCAGCGACCTGAGATTACTCGTCTGCGATCCTTTAGGACATATTAAATGTTATCATCCGTCTCTGTCTGTATTTGACTATGCCTCAGACATTAATCACGACGCTCATAGACAGATCATACAGGGTGTCAAGCGTGTCGCAATAATAATGGGCTGTCAAGGGGATGTTTGGAGGATGTTATTTGGCTTGTTCTACATGCTTGTAAAGGGTATTTGGGTATTTCTTGCCGTTCAAGCAAGCGCGATCAATGTATTAATATTTTTTGCGCAGAGTAGGGAAATTATGAAACTAGCTTTTGCCCGCGACTTCATGGTCGTACCAGTTTTCGATCTTTCCCTTAATCATCATCCTCTCCTAGAACTCCATTATACTCCAAAACACATCTACTCGTACATGCCAAAGTGGGCAGTTTCGGCTGTGCGTCGTCTATCTGTCACTCAATTAGCAACGGAAGAGTTTATACCGTGGTATCTACGCACATGATGATTATTTATACTGTCAGGAAAATGGTATATTAACTTCAGTGGGTGATGTAGACACTCTACATAAGTCAATAACATAATTTTTAAACTAACTTGTATGTAAACCTCGAAAGTGTAGTTTCTACGTCATCTACCGATTATTACCACAGGATTTCCCTCACGGAATAAATAATCAGCCGGTATATATTTCACACATAGCTTTTACTGCATGCTTGTCTCATAAACATAAAGAAGTCTTTGTAAAACCAAAGTAATATTTAGCCTGAAAGCACATTTGTCTGCGCAAATTGCCTACGATACCGCCGATACTGCTGACCCCCCTTGATAGATGGGTGGAGTGAACGATCTATGGGTGATTGATAGCCTAGTGAGGTTTGATACTATAACCCTGTTTGATTAGTATTCAAGAGCCTAGGGATTTAAAAAAGTTGTAAAGTAAGATTTCATCAAGATACAGTCAATTGCGGCGCGGCGGCTCTGACAGATAGTACGCTTAGTACAAACCCGCCATTTTGATCACGCACACAGACACAGTGAGTTCACAGGCGATACCGGTGAGCATCAGTGTCGCGGCTAGTCGCAATGTCGCGAGTGTTTTGGTTTTTGTAGAACTTGGTGCCATTTTGCACATGACGAATTTTGTTTTTGCGGGTTCTGTCTCCTTCATTTTGTGGCTTAACTCTATTCCAGTCTGGATGGAAATACCTCCACTTTACAAGACAATCACATCTAAAGGAAACTGATTAGGTTTATTGTTCATGCTAGTGAGTAAGAACACATTGGTACCTAATATGATAGTCCTGAAGTTTTTAAATTCTATGGCTGATTGTACAAAGCAACAACAACAACAGATGGAGCATTCCCATGGATGGCATAAAATATTATTAGACATTATACGTCATCAACATTATAAGTTACAATATAAACATAAATATACCATAACGCGTTGGTTTGCTATGGCTATTCTTCCAATGGAGAGTATGATCAGTATTTTGCTAAAATCCGTACAGTTGATCCGTAGAAGCAAACGTTTTTGACGTAGCCCAATGTATGAGTTAAAGCAGTATGGCCATCGTGAAGACCTGATAGAACTTATTTCTTCTATTAATAATTGGACGCAGTTTTATGGGAAGTTTCAAGTGTAGTCGTAACAGGAAATTGACACGTAAGCGACATAACCGAGAGCTATGACAAATGGATATCTGACAAGAAATTTTTCCGGCAAATTACCACCGATGCCACCAACGACCTTCAATATACAAGGATCTAGCTAGCATTCATGCGCTAGCAACAGAACAACAAAAGTGTGCCTGATGTAATTTTAAGCATACTTTATCCTTTCTTATTATGTATTCTTACTCCTTTCACTCATCAATGTCAGTAAGAGACAGACGGTGTGTAGCTTTTTAAAGTAACATCACACAAACGGACACACACACCACAAACTCACTCACACGCGCACACACACTTTATAAAAGAACGCAAACTCAATACCACAAATTGCCTTTAAAGTGTATTAAGTTTAGTTTTAAAAAATTAAATCCTTAATTGGCAGTATGATTTATTATAACTAGTGTTAAGATAATTTAAGTGCTGTGGATTTGTTGTAAATAAATAAAAATAAAAAACGCACGTGTCCCTGCCACGCGTGGGCCATGTTAAAGCTTTTTAATTGTGTGGGGTGCTATGTCCAACTGTCCAGTCCAGTGTATGGAAAATCATTGGCCGACTGATCCCTCGACAAATGCGACATCGTTTCATACCATGTTCTTTTGCCAGTAATGAAACATTTATTGGGTTAAGATATCGACCACTCTTGCGCGGCATTTTGGATGATGTGTTCTGAATATTGTATGATGTGGCTTTGAGCATGTTGTTTATTTATACACACAATGTTTTAGTTTCTGTTTTTCTCAGAATCAGTAAACAAATATGTTTGGGACATATATTACCAAACTAAGCAAAGGTCGTAAAAACATAGTGATTTGTCCATGTACTTACCACTCATAGAAAACGGACTCCATCATTGAAATAAAGCCATAACTACAATTGATCACCACGATTGCCAAATGCTAGTTAGTGCACATAATTTCGTATATCCGCAAACTCTCCTTGCCCAACCCGGGTTATGATCCTAAGACTCTTGAGGTTGAGCAACGGCGAAGTTTCAACACAATAGCAACAACAAATATCAGGCATTTTATTACGCCTTGGTGGTGACCAATACTACCATACATTTATGTTCACCTTCGTAGAAAATCGCAACTTTTGCTATTGTTCGAAAGTTACATTTTGCTACTCTTGTATCACTGTGAACTTGGTATTGTAACCGAGTAATAAATATACGAATATGCGCCAGACAACAACCCAATTGTCTTGTAACACAATGTACCTGACAATGATTTCAGGGGGCTTCTTCCAGCACACCCAGACCACAAATTACGCATGCGGCACTGCGCCCCGTACAAATGGTCCGCTTAGCACAAACCTTCATTTTGATCACGCACACATACACAGTGAGTTTACAGGCTATACCTGTCAGAATCGGTGTCGCGGCCAGTCGCACTGTCGCGAGTGTTTTTGTCGAACTTGGTGCAATTTTTCACATGATGAATTTTGTCTTTGGTGGGTTCTGTCTAGTACGTATCTACTTAATTTTATTATTTCAGACGAATATAGTAGCAACACTAAGCGGAAAGGCAAGTTTAGGTAATTATACTTTGACGACACGATTGGCGTAGTGTGCTGTAGCACGGTTTCTCGCCTCGATTTACCTAGTGTCCCGGGTTCGATTCAGGAAACGATCTTTTCTGAATTGACTCGGGTCTGGGTGTGCTGGGAGACGCCCCTGGCTTATTTCCTTGTGTGGTACCTCGTAACACAGGGATATTAATCCCTACTTCGAGACCAACAAGAGGTGTGTTGTCTGGCGCATATTTATTTATTTATTTATTATTTATTTATACTGGAAAAAGGCGAGAGCGGTCTTTCTGTAAACTCTTTATTTTGTACCCAGATCTTTAGGAAAGTCAGTTTCCTGAATTGACTCGAACGGTGATCGAACCGGTGACCATAGCGGTAACTAAGTTTTAAGTACTATTTTGTTATTAAACACCTATTTGTAATACTTAGTAAGCAAATAAAGAATTGAATTGAATTGAATTGACACCAGTCAACTAAAGGAGAGAAACCGCGCTACAGCGACATTAGTCAATCGTGTCGTCAAATAATTGTTACAGTGTTAATCTCAAACTATGGTTCACAGTATAATTCTTCCGTTCCCGTTTTCCATTGCCCGTAAAGTGGGAGAGTAGAGGGGAATCGTTAATTGGAAGTAGGATGTGACCCAAATTCTTGTTATTTGGACGAATATTGCCACAAATACGTTGTTGAAATATATTGTTGGAATCGGTGTCGAATTTTTATCGTCCAACTACTATTACTGGTTGCAACCTTGTGACTGTCCGCCATATAGCAATTACTTCGTTCAACGAACTATGCTTTTGTTGTGTGGAGAAATTACTAGTTGAATGCGAATTTTAATGATAGTTTAATGATTCCTGTATTTCAAATAATACTAGGTTCATCGTAGTAATATTCGTAGTAGTTGTAGGTGGTATTTATTTACAACTTTACGAACTTAGGGTAAAATTATTGAAAAATGAAAAGAACGGAAGCTTTTTTATATACATTAATGTTTATCTTAGGTAGAAATCGAGTCCAAGCGGTTTTGGCAGGATCTTTAACAAACGAGTAAGTCAACATTTAAATTTAAAGAAAATTGACTAAAATTTGCCCCATAGATCGTGTTTGGTTTCGTCACCACGCTTGCCTGCACGTAACCTTTGTTTCAAATGAAACAAAAAAAAAAGCATTTTTATTTGGTGCAAACAAAAAAGTAACATTATATTTCCAAACCCTCGAGTGGTGATGAATTGATACAGAACAATAATATGACATTTCGATAATCATTACCAATTGAAAAAACGATTTTGTATACGAAGCTACAAGCGTGTAACCACTTACTTTCGTATTATAGATATTGCGATAAAGCGCAATTAAAAAAATAATTTCTATAGTTTCCATCACGCTGGCCTTGGTGGGAATTGTGACAATTATTATAATTGTTTGTTTTTACACATGACGAGTGGACACCCTGAATCGACCTTCTGTTAGTTCTGCAAATGTCCTATATGAAAGCTCACCATCATCTTAAGGCTTGAATCTAATTTTACATATTTAGTGTAAGTTTTTATGCAATACTCTCGGAAAAAGCCACGAAAATGAACCACAGGATTGTCAATTTTTTTAACACCAAGCAATACAAGTACATTATGCGAATGTACCACCGGCACCGAGTTTCGTCTACTGAGAAGACCCGTCAGAAAACTGAACAGAACCTTCTTTTAGCAAGGAGATTCTTCTAGGTACAAAGCTCCATTAGCTAGCCTAGAACCTTGGCTAAGGGCTAAAAAGCTGCATTATGTGCGAGTACCATAGGCTATTTGTTTTTTTTAAAAAAACGTACACTCCACGCGGGCGAAGCTGCGGGCGAAAAGGTAGTCCGATATAAGTTTGATAAGAAGAAGGAATTGGCACGTGCCGATATCGTGAATTGGCACACTGAAGGTGCCAAGAAGTTCCTCTACATTTTTTAATTCTTTACAATTGCAAATAATTCCTTTCAAAGGCATTATAAGGAAATCGTGTACGCTGGCAGAATGGAACAGCCGCTGCAATTACCACCCCGGGCAGTGGGTTCGAATCCGACATAATTGCGGACACCGCTAATTGAAGCTGCCATTTTCCTTTCAGCCATTACAAAGAAGTACGAGTATTTCATTAAACGTTTATTTTATCCGGACCTACATTTTATTCGTTTATTTTAATTTTGCTTACAACTGGCATTTTTAAAAGGAAAGATTTGTGTGTTACTCGTAGCAGCGATGTTAATAAATTGAAACATTCTCTTTGACTGGCCTGCAGCGCAATGGCAGGGATTTTGCCTTCAGCGCCGAAGGTCGTAAGTTCAATCTACACATACATAGAACATTTGCCTTTGTTTTTGGATCAAATTTGAATTTGATTCAGAATAATTTAAATACGTTTATTAGTCTAGTCTTAATATGGGTTAAGTTAATATATCACAAGTACAAGACGGCTTAGTTTGGGGCCTTTTAATCACGAGAATATTAGAACATTTCCGGCTATGCCGCCCCCGCTAGGTACTGGTAGAAGAGGTCGACCCAAGAAGCGCTGGCTCGACGTCGTCAAGGGTGACATGCGTGCCAACAGACTCACCACTGAGGATACGCAAGACCGCGCGAAGTGGGCCAAGAAAATAAGAAAGGCGGACCCTGGGACCCCACACGCCAGTGTGAGTTCACAACCGGGATAGACTGCACGGATGATGGTAAGAATCTTTCAAATTGGAACATGACGAATGTTGCACTTTCATCATACAATTTAAAATAAGTAAGTTCTTTTAATGCATTTCTATCAGTTAGCTATAGCTAAATAAGCAGTTGTTAAAAATACAATCTGTTAGCTGGTCCAGTGATATACAGTCTATAGCACAAAACATCAAGGTCGTGGGTTCGATTCCCACTTAGAAAAAGGTTCATGTGAAGAACAAGTTTTTAATTGTATGATTCTGGGGTAAGATAATCTTGGTGTGAGCTGTCCTAGATATTCAATCAATTTATTGTAATGTACTAAACGAGTCATCTAAGTCAATACTATCATCAAGGAGGATCAAGTGAACTTACACAGGTTGGTGTTTCTGTTTTTAGTATATTTTCCTTTATCAGAAATAGAAATTACCTGAAAAACAAAGAAAAAACATTAAAGACGATAAGCAAATATTAAACCTTGTTATTCTATCTAATCAGTCTTGTTCCGTGTGAAATTAGCTTTTGAAGCTTTTCATCCGGTATATTTGTCTCCTGTATCTGATTATGAAGCACCCTGTATTTTAATTCAGCTTTTATAGGATAAGCTTGCAACACTCCAATAAAATCCATCCATTAATTTTAACGTGATGCTGGAATTCTTTTTTTGTATTCAGTAAACCTACTGGTTTTTACAAAAAAATATATAGTTATGCCTACTGTATCATTATATTTACTCGTTAATTATTTAACTTCAGAATAGACATTAATATGACAATAAGATCTATATGTATACTTAATATACATTTCAGCAGGAACCGTCAAAGGAAGGAAACCAACCAACCCTAAATCTCCGTCAGCTGTGCAAATATATTAAAAAAACAGCCATTCTGTACATCTTATAACCCGTCGACATCCGCGGGTACCCGAGACCACTGACACATATCGAAATAGGTGACGCAAGGCCCTTCGTATGTATGACAGTCACTTCTTTCACTGTGACGTCACAAAAACACTTTAGTGATGGGAATTTCTACCACCCGACTACTAGGCGACGGAAGGGCTTCCACCTTTGGTCGATTTTCCAGCAATTCGCACTAAACGGTTTGCTGCGTCTGTTCTGGTCCGCACCGCTAGGGAGCGGGACGCTCTCCCTGCGTCGTTTTTTCTGAAAACATACAACCTGTTTAGGTGTAACAAAGTAGGTGTTTTCTAGCAGAGCGTGTTCCAGCGTTGACCTCATCATCGCTCACTGCCAGGCGAGACTGAGGCCAAACGAAAAACATTTCTCAACCGATTCAATTAGATGAATTGACAGAAATGCAAATGAAGGTTGTGAGATCCGTTGCAATGACGATATAGCGCCGTCGAAATGAAGCAGCGTCATTAGTAAAGCATTGCAGTTGTTTTTGACAGTCGAGTCGTCATCTAACTCAATGTATGTCTGTGCCCGAAACCCTAATGGCATTTTTATTGCCGCCGTAAGAGGGCATAATATCGTAAGACCGACGTATTATTAAGCACCTGTCGAGTATTACGGGAGATAGGTTTAGATGTATTTTGTTAGCGGTACGAGTATAAAAGGATTTTTTATTTTAGGGGTTGCAAAACCGAACATTGATTTTAGGAAATTGTCTGCCAGTAAATTGCAAATACTTTCGATGAAATAGATTTTTCTTATAAAGTTTTTTTTGAGTATTTGATATTAGAAAAAAAAATACAAACATTTTGAAAGTGTTGCCGAGAAGACTACAGAACTATACAGATTCCAGCCCTATTTTTTTTAAATCATTTACTAGCTAATTATCAGTTTAATGACCGGACTTCATTTGATTTTTTGTAGTATTTATTTTATGGAGACAAGGCAGCGACTACAGAAAAAAATAATCGTTAACTATTTGTAGATAATCGGGGTAAATTCGCTAAAAATAACCTCTACTTCAACCCGTTTTAGGAAATAGCTCTAATTTCCCGGCCACCCTGCGTAATCATCATGTTCTGCTCACTGTCACTTCAACTGCCTTATTTTGGTAATAGGTAAGCTCCTTGAAAAACAATGGCTTGTTTTAACTAAGAGATAGCGTGGAAAAGGCTCGATTATGTTAAACCATTTTTGCATCGCTCAAGCGTAGGCGTATACAGTAATCGAAAGCCTTCGACTTCGTAACGTCCACGCGTAGTCCGAGACGTCATAGCCAAGACAGCTCGGATTATGCTAGTTTTTCATTAGCGGAGGTACGTGGTATGCAAATCTTTCAATAGGTGGTCGCAGGTGGGTGGTGCTTTAACTAAATGTTAAAAGACACCATTTAAAAAGACAGTTTGAAGCGTTTTAATAGTTTAATTGAGTTCAACATAATGATAAGTATACAAACATGAGACCACTCTCAACATACTAAGTAATCTCAATTCAAAGTAGTAAATATTTAGTACCGCCTGTAATATCAAGTGCCAAGAGCATTCCCAGTGGTTGACTGGGAATGCTCTTGGCACTTGATATTACGTGGTTAAGCTCGCAATTTATATTTTGAAACATATGCATATATCTCAGATTAAGAGGACACAGCACGGTCGAAAGAATTGAAAAACAGGTATTTGTAAAATCTATTGCTGTCTTTTGCAAACCTCGAGCGCCCTGCAGAGTGCAATAGAGACAGATGCAAATCGGATCGAAATTACCTATTAAAAGTTCACAAAAGCGACGTTTCGTAGTCCCCTGAGCTCTTTTCGAAACGTTGACCGATTTAGTTACTTTTTTCATTAAAAATTAAAGAAGGACCTGTTCCTATGTTTTCCTTTTTTTAAATGAACTAGGCTAATTCGTTTTCAGGAGGTTTGATCACAGCGGAAAATCTGGCCATTTTTTTTGATTTTTGAAGGTTCATACCATATCTCTTTAAATAATTAATTTATTTAAAAAAGGAAAATAATTAATCCTCTACTAGCAATATCCAGGGAGGAAACAGGGGACTACGTTTGTATGGAAAAACGGCGCTTCTGTATCCTCTTAATACAAATCTCAAATGCGCGACACATTTACTTTTTTACTTAATACATTTCCATTCACACACTGAATTAATTGCTAATAAGATTTAACACACGCCGTGCCGTGCTGGTGGCGGAACTTCAAAATAATACTTTCCCCCGCCCCATCTCCTTCCCGTGGGTATCATAAGAGGCGACTAAGGGAGCCCGGCAGCAGACCATGTCCTCTTCAGGTGGGAGACATATAATGTCGGCCGGTTGATGTTACCACCATGCAGTTGCGTAAAACCCGCCAAGGGACTCTGACCTATCTCGGTCAGGTCGCGTTCCGGGATCAGCATTGCTACCCGGTAAAGTAAAGTAAAGTAAAAAATCATTTATTCATTTAAGCTTGTATAAAGCACTTATGACATGTCAAAAAAAGTATACAGAAATAATAATAATAAACGTAAATAAAATAGTACAATATTAGTACACATCGTGAATATACATAATGTGAATCTACCACCGGTTCGGACGTTGCTTCTTATCGAGAAGACTCCGGCAAGAAACTCGATAGTTACTCTTTTCAACTTTGTGTTTTACAAAAAATAAATTCAGAGTACAGTCAATGCGAGTAGAAAAAAGAACACAATATTGAGCAGAGGAGCAGATTATTCCTACTATGACCACAAACTTTTGTCGTTCAAGTAATCCTCTACATTATAATAACCTTGTTTCATTAACTTTGCTTTAATTGCAGACTTAAACTTGTGAAGAGGTAGATCAACAAGACTTTGAGGTATTTTGTTAAAGTATTTTACAGATTGACCCACAAATGAGTTTCCCACCTTGTGTAGCCTAAGACTGGGAGTTTTCAATTTGTTTTTATTTCTGGTATTATGTTTATGAGTGTCACTGTTTTTTTTGAACAGATGCAAGTTTTTGCGCACATACATTATGTTATCTAAAATATACTGAGCATGCACAGTTAAAATATCGATCTTCTTAAATACTTCCCTAAGCGAGTCGCGTGGTCTAAGTTTGTAAATGGAGCGGATGGCTCTTTTTTGAAGTACAAAAATGGTGTTCAAGTCTGCAGCTGAACCCCACAACAGTAGACCATACGACATAACACTATGAAAGTAGCTAAAATATACTAGTCTTGCTGTTTCAATATCAGTCAAGAGTCGTATTTTTCTAACAGCACAAGCAGCGGAACTGAGTCTCCCTGCCAGGGCCGTTATATGCGGACCCCATTGCAACTTAGAATCTAAAGTTATTCCTAAAAATACAGTAGAATTTGTTAATTCTAATGGCTCGTCATTCATAGTTACAATAGTATCAACCTGTCTCACATTGGGCATAGAGAATTTGATGCACTTTGTTTTTTTTGCATTAAGTAATAAATTATTACTAGTGAACCAACATAGTACTTTTGAGAGAGTATTATTTACATCGTCAAATGCTTGCTTACCTCTGTCGACTTTAAAAATCAACGAGGTATCGTCAGCAAATAATACTATCTCACAAATATCTTTGACATAGGTAGGAAGATCATTTATATAAATAAGAAAAAGCAAAGGTCCTAATATAGATCCCTGGGGCACTCCCATACGTATGGTGGCACCGGAAGATGCAGTTCCGTTGATACTAACTTTTTGAGTTCTATCTGTAAGATAGGATTGTATTAATTGAGATGAGATACCTAGACCCTACCTAGACGGTGCCAGGGCAGGCCTTCAAGATGAGTATGGCCAGCTCAGTAATTGCTTTGCATTATTGTGCTTGTCATCCTCATATCTGGACTTCACGACTGCTTTCCATCAGGTGGAGTGAGGTCATCTTGACGGGCACACACACACAAAAAAAATCATGCAGCGTATTCGCCATGTAAAGACCTACAGCCTCTTTCATAAAAGAATGTAATCTATTTAAGTCACTTTATAAGAACTCTTTAAATGACAATTTTATTTCAAAACTTGTTGCCTCGAGGCTTATAAATGCAACACATTAAAAAGTTCGCTACCGTTATTTCCATAACAATAGTCGTTTATGAATTTTAAATGATTCTGACTACCCGGTAGTTAGCGAAGTTACGAGTACAGCACCCCCGTTACGCTGGCGACGTCGTTCCACTTCCAGCCGCGCGTGGTTTGCGGCGTGGTAGAAACGAAAGGTCAGCTTATGCTGGTTGCGATGGTTCACTTGAGGTAGACTGTACATTTACACTGTTCAAAAGTTTTTACTTACATTATTTAACTTGGCGCAAAACACAGATAAAATTAAATTTTAAGATTTCTACATTGTCTTGTCCCCATTAATGTAATAACAAAGAACTTGTAAGTAGAGAAAAAAGTAATTACTCATTAGCCTATAATTATACTGACACACAGTTGGGCAAAGCCAGCCTTCAAAATCACCTTAGAAATCAACTCATAGTTACCATTGCTAAGTGTTGGCTTTATCACGGAAGAGTTTGCCGATCACCGTCAAACGGTACATACGATTGGTAACTACAAACACTACACAGGGTGTAAAGAAGTTTTGAATAAGATTTGGATAACATTTTTTTGGTAACTTATTTTTTATAACTGCCTTTAAAGTTCCGGGAAAATTCAGTGTTTGTAACTTTTTCAATTTCATCATTTTTTTTAGGGTTATTATAACGATATAAATTCTTCTATGGATGTAAATTCTTCAGAATCATCTAGCGCTAGTAATCAAAAAAGGACAGGCATTTATCTCAATAGATCGCGCTACAGTGACTGAAAAATTGACTCAACACAGAAATTTACAAAAATTCGTAAAAAATATATCCAAAACTACGAGAAATCGAGTAACATACTGGGGTATTATTGGATACCCCAGTGAGAAGAAACAAAAAAAAATATTGACGTGTACCACCCTGTATTAAAAAATGTTAAAAGCATCAAAAAGTGCAAGTCAAGTAAAAAAAAAGTTAATCGGAAGTTAAAAAAAAATAACACCCTGTCCCAGCTGTGCCCAGCCTAGCCGCTGCCATTTAATCGGGGGTTTATTTACGAACACTATCCTTTTATTTCAAAAAATGCATATCCCTGTCAATGCTCGATAAAATGCAGTATTCCTGCTGCAAACTGAAATTCGCGGCTCAAGCCTCGAGCGGTCTGAAACGTTTTGCTTCTAACCCGCAAACGCTCGCGTGATAAATTTATTTGCAAAAATAACAGAAAGTTTAGGGTTTAGTATAAAAATCCGTCAGTCCTGTCTACTACAAAGTAATCCCTTCAAAGGTATAAGTTTTACTAAAATATTTTAATGCAAAACAAGACGTTTTTAAAATTATATATTACTTATTTAAAAAAGAGGAAAGATTCGTTTGTTTGTATTAAATAGGCTCCGAAACTACTGGATTGATTTCAAAAATTATTTCACCAATATATAGTTACATTATCAGGGACTGACATAGGCTATATATTTTTTTAATTAAGGCCGTTTCGTTCACCATGACGGCAACAGTCACTTGCCTCTGATTAAATGTGTTTGACCATGAGTTTAGAAAAGTCTTTGGTGATTGGGAAAATGGGAACAAATCCATTTTTGGCGTCAATAAATGCATTGTGGCATTCCCAGGGTCCTGGGTTCGGGACACTTGGCATATGTGGGACTCGGATCTCCTGGGAAAACATCCTTACCCACAAAAACCAGACCAGACAGTGGTCGGTCTTCAGCGCAGAATGGTTCCCCAAAAAGAGACCCTTTGTGGTTACTCCAGTGCACACTCCAGTAACCACAGCCACAGGTAACTTCGGCAAACCACTAGCCTAACCCGCAAACACCCGAGGAGTAAATTTGCACCAATATCGGTGCACGGAACTGATTATAGCCGGCCTAATTTGGGCCAGTTATTTGCCAATGGACGTCCGATAGACGTATCCGGACTAGGCTACTCTAGCGAGCAGTGAGTGACAATGTGAACGCCCCTACTACGGTTGATAATGTTTAATTTACCTAGTACTCAACCTTGTTATCATAATCTTCAGCATTCGTAGCCAAGACCGATGGATTATAAACCTCATTCGGATGTAAATACCTCCAACAAAACAGCGAAGTAACACTGGTTTAGTAGTTTAAATGGGGAAATCCGTAGAACTAAAGTGACCGACGTAGCCCAGCAGGCAAGGCACATAGGACGAAGAACTGACGGCCGTTGGGGCAGAAAGGTTCTAGACTGGAGACCGTTTTAAAGTAGGCGAAGCGTTAGCACCCGCCTTAAGGTGGACGGACGACCTGGTAAAGGTGGCAGGATTCCGGTGGATGCAGACCGCCTGCAACCGGTCGCTTTGGATATCTGTGGGTGAGGCCTATGTTCAGCAGTGGACGGCGTGTGGCTGCGAATGATGATGATTATTTTTGTGTTCCTGCTGGTAACAAATCTGTGCAGGGTCGGCTGAAATGGTAATGATAAGCAGCATGCTTGTTAAAAAACATAGAGATCTCTAAATTGGCCTTCACTTAAGATCGACCTTTGCACCTTTCACGGTTGCCACGTTCGCCGAAGGTAGCCAGTCCAAACTTGCCTGCCTGAACGGTCAACATTTCTCGCGCTGCTGTGCCCTCAACGATAACTTTAGTTTTATAGATCGTTTCCTATTTTTTGATCGATTAACAATGCAACAGGCATAGGCATCATCAGCAATATGGTTCTATTACCACCTAAACTCGGTCACTATTCAAGGCAAACGTTGGCAACCAAATACGGATATCCACCATCTAACAAAACAAATGTCAACACATTCCAGATGTTTTGTTTAAGAGAATGTTAAGGTATTACTCTTACTACAGTTACTACCGGTGCATTTCTCGACTGCAGTCTGTCTTCAGACTACATTATTATGTAAGTGCTCGGGGAATACGCCGGGTGCATTAAAAGGTTGCAGCGGAATGAAATACAAAATAATTTCCAGACATTGTATTGTAATTTAAACAAGATGAAAATATTCTTACTTTATGTAAGCAAGACAGTTGTGACACGTTACAGTCTATGAGCTCAATTCTGACACAAAAAATAAGGAACTTTAAAATACAAAACGTTGTTAGCTGACACCAGTCTCCCGAAATTTAGAATTCAAAACTCTTTTTCATATTTTGTTTATAGCTAATTCAGCATACTTCCTTTTTGCGGAGGGTAAGCCTTGTCAGTCAAAATACAGGCTCGGCCTAGTTTGAATAGCAGCCGTTTAGCTAAACAATAAAAATGATACGAGTATGTTTTACATTTTTTAACAAACAATATGCTTTTTTTAGATTCCAGTTTTTACCGGTTTTTACCGGTTATTCCGGTTTCTACCGGTTATTATTTTTCCCACATTCTAATGAATACATAATGTCACGTACTGTAAAACCTAATTAGTATCTGTAAGACCTTTTTAGCTACGTGATTTTTTACTCGCAAATAATGACAGCGTTAATAATGAAAGGGACAAAACAATACATTAGTTAAAACAATATTTCCTGTCTATTTTAGTTTTAATGTAATTAGGTGAGTAGTACGCAGTGCAGTAAACGTAACAAACCAACACAACCTTTCAGAATAATATGTTGCTGCAATATGACTAAAGTTGAAATTTCAGTTTCTTGAACTTTATTAGCTTAATGTTGTTATGAGACAAGTTTCTTCTGTTGCAGTATAAAGGAAACGGAAATGTAGAGATTTACTTAGATTTCATCTAGATGTGAATTCTAGAACGTTCTCACCTAGAGGCTGGCTGCTGGCTTAACCATCTTTGTGCCGATGACCAAAATTTGCGGCTAACTAATCGGTGATAAAGAATACCTATAACAAACAAAGGCCGGAGATCCAGGGTTCAAATCCCAGTTCGACAAAGAGTGGTTGAGTGTAGCTTCCAGAACATACGAAATTTTACACGACAAAGACTTTCAACCATGACAAAAAAAAACAAACATATTGAGAAACTTCTCCTTTATGTACAAAAAGTCTACTGCCTCACAGAAATCTGGTGGAAAGAGTCACAACTTTCTCTGGCAAAAAGCACTTTTTAAACCACCATTTTAACCCTCCAAAGCCGAGGTCTGTTTGCCCGGCACACACGGACAGATTGATTACACCGCCCGGCTAATTGTGGACGCTATTTGCCGGACGCGATTGACGAGTCCGGCGACTGCTGCACGCTGCATTGAATGGCATGCGGGCCTTGCAGATTGGACGGTTCGGCGGGAAAGTGTAATCTTTTCTGTAAAGCAACAAGATATTTTTTAGCGACACGATTGCCGTAGTGCACTGTAACGCGCTCTCGTATTGACTCGCGTTCGATTTCTGGTTGGACATTACCTTCCCGCCGAAATAAAGCCTATATTATTCACTGAAGATTAGCTTTACATTGGTAAAATAATTAACTTGAAAAAACGGCATTAATCGTCGTTTTCGAGTTACAAATCTATCACGAGTAAACAAAAAATTAAATCTTATATACATACAAGATGGTCCAAATATACATGTCAATATTTTTTTTAGCTTCGTCACACTCAGGAGCGTCCGCGTAAACCGCGTTGACGCTTTTGTATGGGATTTCAGTACAGCGCCCCTAGTGGTTATAAATGGAACTAAACTTGGCATACCTCAACTGTGGTAGTTTACTCGACAAAAACTCATGGTACTCTTTTAAAACGGCTGCTGTACAAAAATATACTGTAAAATTATTGCTCTCACGGTTTGTTTTTCTGATTTATTGCGGTACGGAACTTGGTTTGGCACTAAATAAATAAAACCATTATTTTTGTACCCATTCATTACTTTAACTAAACTGTACTTTCGCCAAAGCGCAGTTAGCCAGACTGAGCCGAACTCGTGACGGGAGCGTTAACTTTTACCCTTGTGCTAAGGTGACAACACGATGAATGTGCATTGAGACTTTTGAGAGTTTTTGTCAAACAATCTTGGATGAGTGTTATGATTTTTAACGGATGTAACATTCGTAAGAGAACAGCAGGAGCTATGCAAGCATACATCTTTAGCTACCTATTTAACAATTAACAATGTAATAAAAACATACCTAAGTCTTTTTTTCAATCTATTCGGTACGTAACATTTTTGAATTGTATTTTATTTTTAATGGAATTGTATTGATGTAGCTTTTCCTACATTCCAAATAGTTAATGTTCCCTCAAATATAATCGTATTTGTCGATCGCTTATAGCTACGGAGATCTGCACACTGAACCTTTCAGGAACTCTGAAAATAATTAAATGTTGGAATTACGTAGGTATGTATATCAGTATAAATGACGCCCATAGAACAAGAGTTGCGTAATTACAGGCAGAGGATCTTGGTGGTTTCATTTATTGTTTTCTCATCTTCACGCGAACACTACATGTTGAAATAAAAAAAAACTTTACCTGTCTAACTCGCGGAATTTAAATTTTTACATGTTCTAATAGGTTATAAAATAAATATTAAGATTTGAGACGTGCTGAAGCAGCACATGAAGGCATGCACTGTAGAGCCTTATAAATAGGAGCAACAGGCTGCGAAACGGACGGAATGGAGGACTTTAGTTAAATCTAAACTCTCTGACTTTGAATGCAAACGTCGATCTTTGTTAGACACAAAGCGCTACGAGCTGAAAGCCCGGCCACCAGCGGCAATCAGCTATAATTATATCGACGGTGTGCTCACATGCCCGCGATGTGCAAGGGTCTTTTCAAAAAAGATTGGCTACACAAGCCACATGCGAGCACACGAACGCAAATCACCGTCTCTCTACAGCTCTCTACCGTCTCAAAAAATTTCTCCCTTCTGGCACTAAGGTACTTTTGGTTAAGGCGCTGGTGTTGCCCATTATTGATTACGCGGATGTCTGTTGCTCTAACCTATCCCAAGCCTCTCTGAACAAATTAGATCGTCTCCTCAACGGGTGTCTCCGCTTCATATTTGGAGTACGAAAATATGCCCACATCTCTCCATACCAGGCCCAACTGAAATGGTTGACCATCCGCAAGCGCAGAGAGTTGAGGACGCTGTGCTCGCTCTTCAGTGTTCTGCGTGATCCAAATTCTCCAGACTATCTCAGGTGTAAATTTCAGCTGAAGGGTGATACCAGTTCTCGTAGACAGCGCTCATGCAATGTGCTAAGACTGGATACTCCTGCTCATAGGACAAGCCACATCGATCACTCTTTTGTTCTCACAGCTGTCAGATTGTGGAATAAGTTGCCAGACACTATCAAAATGTCACCAAGTAAAGCCATGTTCAAAACAGCAATACGTGATTTTTTAAGAAATTCTCAGTAGTTTCCACTGTTCATCATGTATTTTATTTATTCTTTTCCCTTAATAGTATGTTATATATTATGTAAGTATATATTTATTTATGTTATGTATTTCTATGTATTATATTGATTAGGTTGTATCTGTCGTTTTTATGAATTTATAAAATCTTTGTATAATTTAAATAATTTCCTATTCTAAATGAACATTTTGGACCGCCAACAGCATTTCTGTCTCATCCGAAGGTTGACTGGTAGAGAATGCTTTTAGCATTAAGTCCGCCTAATGTAATTTTTTGCATTGAAGATTGAATAAATAAATAAAATCACAATAATGGAGTCGAAGCAGTCGCCGTAGCCGAAATCGGCAGGGACATCATCACCCGGGGTTAATGATAAGTTGTTAAAAAGAGAATATCCTTTCTTTTAAGTAAACATGGCCGCTCTACTCCGGAGGCATAACTGGCAGATATAACGGTGCTCTTGACTCACACATTTGGCCGTCTCTATTTTTGTATGCTACTTATAGGTCTGTAAGTAAGCTACTAATCTCTTGAATTAGTACTCTACTATTTAGATATAATTATGAGTGGAGATTACTGTTCTATTAGGAGAGATCTGGATACTTTCAAAGTTAGGGTCGAAGGTGTGTTAGTGTCTCATTAATTTGTTTTTTCTAGCAGCAACACAGCGATGAAGTTTCTCATTTAAATATTTGTAAAGAGAATAAACATACTCATGTACAGTCCTTCACAGTTTACAACAAGCAGAAGTTGAGCTCTATGTTTACAGTTGTATGATTAAGCTGTGGTTAACTGTACGTATTTTCCATTCATTTTTAGGGCTTACATTTGAAATTAAAAATTCTGGAATAAATTTAACTAATTAAGTATAGATCGATTGATTGGATTTTCTCATTTAATCTGCGTTTTGTTAATGATCATCTTTTACTGCTTCATGAAGCAATGATTAGTTATCCTACCCATTGTCCCAGGTATGTCCAAGATATTTTATTGCTTCAGCTCATTTTAACGGGTTTTCGGCTTGCACAGCCACTAATATATATAGTATATCTATGTAACTGAGAATGTTATCTATTAAAAGCCACTAATAGTACCTATGTCTATGTTACTGAAAATGTTTTATACATACCATCACGACTTAATACCAAACGGGGTAGTCAGAGGCATGTGACTGTTGCCGTCATGGTGAACTCTCAGAAGCCCACTTTCCACCACTGGTATCAGAACCCAACGTGGTAGGTGATGAGCCTTCTGCCGCTATCCGGGTTGATTTGGGTTTTGATCGATGTTTTCCATCACTGGAGAGTTAGTCGGAAATTAAACATTGAACATAAAGATTTTGGTTCTGGCCAGATTTGAACTCGGGACCACACGATTCGCGATCTGAGTTGGAGTGCTTAACCACTAGGCCACGACGCTCTCCTCTGACGACTTAGAATGTTACCTAAATTAAAACAAAAAGCCAGCAAATATTTTTTATTAAAATA
Organism: Udea olivalis; assembly: GCA_947369235.1. Taxonomy (NCBI): domain Eukaryota; kingdom Metazoa; phylum Arthropoda; class Insecta; order Lepidoptera; family Crambidae; genus Udea; species Udea olivalis. Next base: position 17,995,384 of record OX376355.1, read on the forward strand.
ACGCAATCCAAAATCTAGCTTCATATTGCTCTTCAAAGCTCATTTTAAAACTACTTTTCCTATAGCACGCACTTGAGACTGCATATATGCATATTACTGCACATGCACTCGTATGCAGCTCCGTGCATTCCCTTCCACGTTCCGTCGCACGCAGACGGACGAACTTATTTTGTTGCATTTCTATTTAAGATTCGGGCGGACGAGGATACGTCTGTCTGTCTGTCAATTAGACTGATTGAAATAAATAAGCGCAGGTTGAATCTTTAGCTAGATTATTGTATGTTTTTGAGTAGAAGTAATAACGAAGGTACTGAATTGAAGTTTTAGCGCTGCACTTACAATAATCTTGTGCAAAACTTAAGAAGTATCGTGTAACTTTGAAAGGCAAACCTAATTAAACAGTAGTGTGATATTGGGCAACAACACATGGTGGGCGGGTAACATAATTAGGTACCGAATAATGAAATACCATCATTTTAATTATGCTTTGTAAATAATCTGAATCATTCAAATCTGATCCGATAGTTCAAAAAAAAATCGTTTGATCGTTTCGATTCCTAGACAAATAACATGTTTTATTCATATATATTGAATTATATTATAAAAACTTAAATATCAATCACAATATAATCAACTTTTAAGGACTTTAGTGAATAAATTTAATGCTAATCTATGTTCTAGGTCTTAGAAGCTCTTGTTAATTAAATTATTTAAATTTATTTATTTATTTATTCACATTTGCTTACTAGGTGTATTACATTATACAGGTGGTAGATATAACTATAGAAAGAACTTAGAACCTAGTTACCCAGAAGGTATAGCAAATTTGAGGGCAGCTTAATGTAACTATCATAACTAAATCTAAATAGAAACTCATAACTAAATCAAAGATCGTACAAAATGAACATACCGTTAAAATGAAATGTTAAACTGAACTTAACCGAGGTGTTTGACCCGAAAAGAGATTAATTTAAGCTGTTAACTTTAGCTGGCTTCTGATCGGATTATTTTTTACACCTAACAATGAATTCCATTACAAAGGATCTGTAAAAATAAATATTAACCTTTAACAGGTTATACCAGGCCATGCAAGGTATGTATTCACGGAACAAAGCCTAGGTTTCAGTTCACCAACCCGTATTTAACAAGAACCGTGATTGTAGCGAAAATTCCATTTAAATTAATGAGGCTCCGTTTTTGAATAGCCACGTTGTGGTAATACTAATACCATCTGCTGTTTGTAGATGATAGGCGTAAAATTCGGCTCATCCCCGAAATACAAGATCAGGTACACCTCCTAAACAGCTTATATACGCACTCTACAACTTATCGTACTTTATTGACTGAACTATTGGGAGTATGTTCAGCTCATGGTCACACATGTTCACACAATGGTCAAGAGATGCCGCTACCAATGTGTTTAATCTGGCCTGTAACCAGTTTTTAATTACTTCAACAGAGAACGTTATGCCAGCAAATTTTATTTTTCGCCGTAGACGCAGTGAACACAAGAGTTCATAAGGTGGTTTTCCCAGGGTATAAAAAAAGTTAATTTACACACCAACACAAAATGTAAAGACAGGATATCGACTACTCAACAGTATATTTTGATTCGAAGCAAATCCAAATATAAATAAATCATAAATATGACATTAAACTAACGTCTGCTGTTCGTAATAAACACCGCCGTCTGCGATTCACGAGCCAATGACCTACAACGAGAATAAACCACATTGATGCTAATATTTACTGGATGTGCCATAAATTTCATTAATGGTTGTAGGTAGCACTTAGCGAAAGTACGTCTGGAATTCTGGATGAATGCCAGTTATTTAACCGCCAAGCAGAAATATTGCTGATATCTAATTTTAAGGGTGGGATGGTGGTGGATGTACCTGGCAGAACAGGCCATCCAAAAATGCTGCAGTATGCTTTTTGTAAGAGACTGGGTAAATATGCGAGCTAGGTTTTCCCTAGGCAGCAATCATAATATGGTTTCATTAACAATTTAGTTAAATATTTTGTAACTATCTAACAAAGGAAATAGGACCTCATCACGTATTTATACTAACTGATCAAAAGACGATACGTTACATCTAGATAACGTTGAGAAAACCAACTTTGCTACTGAATTTCTTAGCAGGATTTTTTTCCCGTCAATATGCCATAACAGCGTTCTATGATGTTTGTGTTTTAGCAAGCATTCCAAATATTATCTGTGTATTCAATTGCTTAAAAATGTCACATCCAGCTGCTGACGCCTACATCCATGTAACTACTATATCTCGTATAACAAATGTTCGTAAAAACGCTAATCTTCACCTTGCCCGTTTCCTATGACGTCATTCATTCATTCAGCACTTCATTCTCGACAAGAATACATAGTCTCAAAAACATGTGTCCAGTTTTAGACTTTAACATAACGCAATAAGAGTATGAACTCAACATGTCTGCCTGTGAGTCAGCTGGCACTTTAATTACTACTTCCTCTGCGTAACAACTGCTTTTTTAATTGGTTTATATTATTTTGGCCTAATAGTGGCAGTTCGAAACCACTACAGAACAGTTAAGGTTGTAACGATGCCGTTTCGTTCCAGTCTCATGGACGTTAGAACCTCCACGATGGCTGGAATCTTCATAGTTTAACTTACTGGCCATCAATAGTATTCTGTACCTGTCCTTTCAAAATTTAATTTATCCTCCCACGTTCCCTGTTCATCATTTTGAGTCATTCCTGCTAAAAACATCGTACTGAACAGAGCTTGCGAGCATTTTATCAGATTACCAGTTTAGGTTTAAATTTCGTGATGGTGATTACTTTAAATATTTTAAATAACCAATTGTAATAGTTATAATTTAACAGGAACCCGTGTAATGGGTTTTTCTTTCCTACCTATACTTTTACCCTATACAATAAACAAGTCACTGGATTGGCCGATCTTTTATTCACTATTTGAGCCTTCCGCCGCCATCGGGGTTGATTTGGTTTTTTATCGATGTCTTCCATCACCGGAGAGTTAGTCGGAAATGAAACAAAGAACACAAAGATTTTGGTTCTGGCCAGATTTGAACTCAGGACCACACGATCCGCGGTACGAGTTGGAGTGCTTAACCACTAGGCCACGACGCTCTCTTCTTAGACACATCAAACAAAATTCTCAAAAATGTTTTACATACATACCCTCACGACCATATCCTAGACTACGAGTATATGTAGTCAGAAGGAAGTTGACTGATGCCGTCATGGCGAATGGAACACTCAGAAGCCTATTTTTCACCTAGTTAGAACGTTTTAGTTTTACCAAAAACTCCCCCTACTAAAGTAGGCCTATTACAACGGCCTATTGATGCTTTATCGCAACGGATATTTTTAGAGAATAATTTCAGAATGAACTGGCCACGAAACAGCATAAACGACTTTGAATTAATAAATACGAATGTGCATGAGTCTCGAACGCGGCCTTCCGTCTCTTTGTCCACCCTGTATGATACACAGCGTGTCGGTGGAGGGTATACTGAGCCACAAGACTTAGCGGTTCCGGCACAGGTAAAATATGAAAAATCATTCATTGACGAAATGACTGCCGCAGTGCGCTGTAGCACGGTTTCTTGCCTTGACTTACCTACGTGGTGTCCCGGGTACGATGTGAACCTGTGTTCAGCAGTGCACGTCGTATGGCTGCGAATGATGATGATGGAATGCCCTGCCAACTCGTGGCTGTGTAATCGCAATGAGCGATTTTAGATACAGCTTCTAACAGTTAGGGCTCATGTTTGTTTTCCCCTGCCTTGACAGACGTAGAGCTTTTCTAAGCTCAAATGACTTGCCCCTCCACCCCATTCACGCTCGAATATACATTTTAAATATGGACGCAATATATTTAAACATGCCACTATAATTTTATTGGTCGTTCAGTAGCCGGTTGGACTTGCACCTAGGAGCACTCGTCGGTAAAGTACACTCGTTACAATTAGAGTGGGGCTCGTCATTTCAAATTAGATAAGCTACTGGCCACGTAAACGTATGAATAAAGCTGAAAAGTGACTTAAAATTAGCCTAATTCGCGACTCCTAACACTTGCATCAAACCCCGACACCCCGTGTTTTTTCGCTCAACGTAAACATTTTTGAAACACCCGGCTCGTCGCTCTGTGTGCTAATTGTGTGGCGTCATCAGGGGCCAATTCGGAATAGGTAGTAACTACGTCTTTTTTTAGGCTCTCCATTAGAATAGAATAGAATATATTTTATTGCACAGAATACAGGTGTCACTGGTAATTAGAGTAGTGATAAAGTACATTGCTATATTCTGCCTATCTAAGGCATGCAATAATTCATGTTGTTTTCATTTTTAAGCATAAATCATGCAGGTACACATACAAAATAAATTAAAAAAAAAAACAAATAGTAATTTACAGTAGAGTTAACAACACTACAACTAAAATTTATCATTTAGGAACTCTTGAATTGTATAGTAGCATTTATTAATTAACATTTTTTTAAGTTTAGATTTAAATAAATTCACATTAAACTGTTTGAGTTCGTTTGGTATTTTATTGTAGATTATAGGGCCCATGCAGACTGTACTATTCCGTAACAGTGATGTTTTAGAAGGGAACAGACGAAGTCGATTTATATCACGTCTGTTCCTTACAACTTGGTCTGAAAGGCGCGGAAACAAATCAGGGTTATTTTTAACAAATAGGGCTATCTCAATTATGTACAGAGATGGAAGTGTTAAGAGTTGATGCTGCACAAATAAGGGCTGACAACTATCGGTACTTTGCAGTCCAAACATGGCTCGAATACAACGTTTCTGACATTTAAAAGCCACATCTTTATCAGAGGAGTTTCCCCAAAAGATTATACCATATCTGAGCACAGACTCTACAAGCCCGTAATAAGCTGTGAGTAGTGCATCAGTGTTAACTGTATATGAAAGTCTAAATAAAGCAAAAGCTAAACTACTGGTTTTTTTACTTATGTGGTCTATGTGATTTTTCCAGTTTAATCTTTTATCAATTGTTAATCCAAGAAACCGTGCAGAGTCAACCTGTTGAATATTGATGCCATGGTAATTCACTATTATGTCAGAAGGATTTGGAGATCTTTGATTAATTACGGGGAACATTCAAAATCAAAGTCAAAATATATTTATTTAAATAGACCTGTTAAAAGCACTTTTGAATCATCTTTACATTAACCAAAATTATTTATACTTAATAATAGATAGACATGAATAAATTAAGAACATATTTACATCAACATAAACAGTACTTAAATAAACGTGACTCTGCCAATGGCGCGTCGGAAGGTTGATTCAGTACTGAGAAGACCAGGCAAGAAACTCAGCAGTTACTCTTTTTAATTTGTTTTCTCTTTATAATGAAAAAATTCGTCTGTAATGTTACAGTTCATATTCATTCGAATTTGTAATGGTGCACTTTGAGATATTAGATCAGTGAGCGCAGAAAACTGAGCATTGTATTCGAGAAATCAAAAAGGATACTTTTCGCTCGAATGAGTTTGGTAGTATTGACATAAAAATTGTGGTGCTCTATTCTATTTAATAAAGTACGAACTATACCCAAAGCAAACTTGTCCATTAAACTATCTAAAATCCGCACTGAACAGTTTTTTTTTTCCGCTAGAAGTGGAACGCTCTTCCTGCGTCTATGTTTCCGGATGCATACAACCTTGGTGTCTTCAAAGCAAGAGTGAACAGGGATTTCCTGGGTAAGCGTGTACCACCATCAGCCCCGTCATCGCTTACCACCAGGCGAGATTGAGCCCAAACGCAAATCTTATTAAATGATTAAAAAAATCCACGCAGAATAACGAAAAAGAAATAAAATTAGTGCGTTTTTTAACTTTTACTTTACTAAGAGAAGGATTTCCGCCCTAAAGGTGTTTGGGCGGCGCTATCCCTGGCTGAACGTTTGTAACAATTCAAAACTATAATATTTGAACATACATTTTTAATAAGCATACTAATCGATGGTATGGACATGTTAGCAAGAACATACGTAATGTTACGTTTTTAATAATCGGAATTTATCAACTTTCTTCGAAACGTATCAGGTATGTTAAAAGGGGTAACTTATTGTAACACTTACATTATTTCAGCGACAATTCATGTGTTATTAAATTTTTTACAAAAATATTGATATTTCATCGTTTTTCTAGATAAGATAAGAATTCTTTATTCGCATAAAATATGGTATAAATGGTTATAAAATAAAGTAATAGAACCGTAAGACAGACAGTAGAGACATGCCAATTTTTTTTTTTACAATAGGTTAAACTTGAGATTATAAGATAATATAAGATAAATATTCTTTATTGCACATCAAATAAAACATTACAGCTTGGTATTACAAGATTATGATGAAGCAATTAGGCGGTCTTATTGCTTAAAAGCAATCTCTCACAATTAGCATTTGGTGGGTACACATATTTTAAAGTTTCAACACATGGCATTATTGACCTAAGCATTATGAAATCATAACAGACACGCCAAAGAACATGGAGTAGTGCTTCCCTTCTACAAATCCTTTTATATGGTAGAAGGGTTTCGACAGCAACCATCTAATAACAACTTAGTTCATTATTTATCAAAAATTAAGCCTTATTATTTAACAATTATCTTTTTTAAAATCGTCTGTTATTTGTTATGATAGGTCAAGGATTGTGAAGATACAAAGGCAGCAGCGATAACCCCGCCGCCCCGCACCGCGATTTGGTTCCTTGAGACGAGACGACAGTATGTTTCCCAGCAATGCGTAAAACCTTTCTAAGCTGATTGAAGAAAAGGAGTCCACTCCGGATTTATGATCCATTTGAATAACAAAACAGAAGGTTGCTTATTTTTGCATATTTGAATTTGCTAAACATACATAGTTTTATTTTATTTTAAGTTCGATAAGTTAAGTTTAGCTTAAGTTTTCAAACGCTACAAAAATGCTTTCTCAGCCCATTTTTTTCAGACTAATATAATATTGCATTATACTCGTACATACAACAGATATGATATGCATATAACAGAAAACATTGCAGGCTAAACAAAGAAGTACTTTTTTTAAACTTGGCTTATGTCACCCTAATCTCCCTGTGCGGCGTGCCGATGTGCGAACGTTGAACATTCTTCAACCTTTTTTTTGCTCGGCAGTGTACACTGCGTGTGCGCATCCGTGGAGCAAGTTATCGTACATTAATGGACCTAAGTATCAAAGCTTTTAGTTATTATCAGATACACTGAAAATTGATAATTTAAATACGAATAAATATGAAAGAACACATCATTTTTTAGCATTATTTTTTTATTTATCTGAGGCCAAAAATATGAGCACAGCCCGATTTTTGACATAATATGCAATCTCAGAGCTCGAAAACGTGGCTAAAATGACGTTATCTAGAAAACTCTATCTAATCGGCAATATTTAATGATGTAGTAGGTAGTACTAGTAATTAGCCTTTACTGTCCCACTGCTCTGCAAAGGCCTCCATCATTGAAATCAAGTCATCGCTACAGTTGATGGGTATTGGCTTAATCACCACGCTTGCCAAATGCGGGTTGGTGATCACAAACCCGGGCTATGTTCCGAAAAATGCGAAACACACTCTGCCTGACCTTGGAATTGAACCCGGGACCTCCGGGTTTCGGGCCGAGCTCTGAAACCATTCGGAAACGGGGGGGTTATTTTATTTAATGATTGATATTTAATTTAATTATCATACTTCTTTCATGAGGGTTGAAACACAACAACCCGTGCTGCCCATATTTATACAAGTATCTCAGTGAACGATTGTACAGGGAGGCGGCCTGTTTCCACTGAAATCCTATCAACATCTATACATCGTACATTATATCTATAAGTTGTAAAAATCCGTTCCCATAAAGCAGACACTTGCTTTAGAAACCTCAAAATGACATACCCTGTATATTTTGTGCTAATGGTCGCATTATGCGGAGACAACGGTAACAGGTGTAACCTGGCTCGTTAGACGACCGTTTCAGTATGTTTTTGTAGTTGAATTGCAACACTTGCAACTGTTACCGAATCTACGTGTGCGGCGAATTCGAACAAAATATATGGAAAAGGTCGTCCGTAGAATATCAGCAGTTTCCAGTGGCATTCTGGGTTTGCTTTATTCGAACTATGATTTATGGAAGTTAATAAACATAAAATAATAAGACAGCTCTTGGAGCTATGGAGTTATAACCTAAGTTAGATTCCAGAAACTTCGCAATAGAAGGCATAATTATAAAATACGCATGCCACCAAACAAGTCTGCGCTACTGAATAATAGCGTACTCTGCATGGCACCTAGACTGTATAACCACCTCCCAAAATCTATATTAGACACTACAGACATGGAATCATTTAAGCAAATGGTTAAAAAGCTATTACTTCAAAAGTGCTATTACACTGTGAATGAATATTTGTCTGACAAAATGTTACATAATTTAGCTCTGTAGTAATGACATTTTTTTTTTAATTTTTTTTTATATTGCCCGTCAAGATGACCTCACTCCACCTGATGGAAAGCGGTCGTGAGGTCCAGATATGAGGTTGACAAGCCCAGTCATTTAAACGAATCACTGGGCTGGCCATCCTCACCTTGAAGGCCTGCAGAAATGCCTTTTCACGCCCCGCTTGAAGAACCCGGGACTATACGAGGAAGGAAACACATGTGCTGGAAGAGCGTTCCACGTCTGGATGGTACGACAAAGAAACGAGTCACCGAACCTTTTAGTTCGGGCCAACAAATGTTGAATTGTGTGTGGGTGACGCCGTAGTCCAGCACGCGTGGTACGGGAGTGGAAAGGTGAGGGTGGGATAAGCTGGAATAACTCGTCAGAGCATTCCCCATTGTAGAAGCGATAGAGAACACTTAGTCTGGCAATGTCTCTACGCAATTGGAGAGGCTCAAGGGTCAAAGTTGCCTCTGGGTTTCCAATAATACGGATAGCACGCCGCTGCAACCTGTCAAGAGCTTCGAGTAGGTACTTAGCGGAACCGTCCCAGAGATGAGAGCAGTATTCCACACACGAGCGAACTTGTGTCTTATACAAGAGACAGAGCTGCTCAGGCGTGAAGAATCGTCTCACTCTGTTCAGGACTCCGAGTTTACGGGATGCAGTTCTAATGACGCTCTCAATGTAGTCCCGCTGGTTTAGGTTGCTACGAACATCCATGCCAAGGATGTTTAGGCTATCCTTAATCGGTAGTGGGGAGCTCTGAAGAGTGGGATGGGAAAGGAAAGGCGACGCCTTTGCTGTGAATGCACACACCTGCGTTTTCTTGGCATTGAACTCGACAAGATTGCATGCACCCCATTCTGAAATGCGGTCCAACACTCCGTCAAGCTCAACAACAAGACTTCGCCTCTTCTCCTCGATGTCAGTCTGCTTTGCCCCAGGGCGCTCGAAATATCGCGCGTGGACCGTGCTATCATCCGCATAGCAATGAATATTACCAAGAGATAACATGTCATTGATATGCAGAAGAAACAACGTCGGCGACAAGACGGAGCCCTGCGGCACTCCGGCATTAATCTGGAGAAAGCGTGATTTTTGACCATCGCAAAGGACACGAATTCTACGTCCCTCCAGAAATCCGGCGACCCAGTCGCATAGGCGAGGTGGCAGACCATATGCCGGAAGCTTGGAAAGAAGCGAACGATGCCATACACGGTCGAAAGCTTTGGCAATGTCAAGGCTGACGGCCAAAGATTCCCCATGCTTGTCCATAGCCTCCCCCCAGATGTGTGTTACGTACGCTAGAAGATCACCCGTAGACCGTTTTGGTCGGAAGCCGTACTGACGGTCGTGAATGAGAGAGTGATCCTCTAGGTAGCGGATGAGCTGCGTGTTTATGATCCGCTCAAACACTTTAGCTAAAACTGAGGTTACGGCTATTGGACGGTAATTGGCAGGGTCAGACCGGTCCCCTTTTTTTGGGAACTGGTTGAACGTTCGCCTCCCTCCAAGACAGCGGCACAAGACCCGAATTGTAGGAGAGGCGATACAGGCTAGTGAGCACTGGAGACAACTCCGCTGCACATTTCTTCAGCACCACAGCTGGAATTCCATCAGGGCCACTGGCTTTCCTGACATCGAGTGACTGCAGTTCGGCACGAACATCACATTGCCTGATACGAATATCAGGCATTGTGGAGCCGCAATGTGGAATATCAGGCGGCGCAGCACCGCAGTCATCGATGCAAGAGTTTGCGGCAAAGAGGTTAGCCAGTAAATCGGCTTTCTCTTGCGGCTGATGAGCCAACGATCCATCAGGGAATCTCAGTGGGGGCAGCGAAGGCACGCAGAAGTTAGATTGCACGTGTTTAGCCAGTCGCCAGTAGGAGCGGCTACCCGTAGGGTGCGTGATGAGTTCTTGGCCAACACGTGCAATTCGCTGGGCGTCTGCTCTAATGTAAGCCCTCTTCGTGGCCTTGGTGGCTTTATTAAAGGCTGCTTTCAGGTAGGCAAGGTTTGAATGATCATTGAGTGCCTGGGCCCTAGACCAAGCACGGTACGCCGCCTGTTTTTGTTCAACAGTTGGGTACGGATTGTTGGAAAGTCAACTACATGGGGGTGGAAGCCCTCTCTTTCGGAGCCTATTCAAAATCCAAACTAACAAACAAATAAATCTTTCCTCTTTATAATACATATATTAGTATAGATAAATATGTGCCAGACAACCGATTGTCATGGTCTTGGAGTAAGGATCAATATCCTTGTGTTATGATGAGGTACCAGAGAAGGACTTAATTTGGGGCGTCTCCAAGCACACCCAAATCCAAACCAATTTAGAAAAGTTTGTTTCCTAAATTGACCCTACCGGGAATCGAACCCGGGACACCACTCATGTCAAGGCGAAAAACCGTGCCAGCGCACTACGCCAACCGTGTCGTTGTTTTAATTGTTAGATCAAGGGGTGATTGCGTCCGCACGGGGAACTCAATCAACGGAGGAATCCACTGTGCCCAATATCTCTCTTACAATCTTGGATATTTAGTATATTCTAATATTAAAAAGGGGTAAGCGTTTGTGAGATTGTGAGTTTGTATGGCTGGGACAGGAAATCTCCGAAACAACCGTATCGATTTTAAAAATTATTTCACTGTTAAAAAGCTACATTAACCGTGATTGCTATAAGCTTATATTTGTTTTGAAATAATTAGGTTTCAGCCAGATCAAATAACACAAAAGTTATCCGGGAAAAAAGCGATTGCGAAAATCTTTTCTTGCGTGCGCTGGCCCCACTATACGTGCATACAATGTAAAAATATAGGTTTTTAGTAGATCATCCTTAAAAAAGTCCGCGACACAATACATCTTTTTTCTATAAATAAGTAGCTCTATGGTATTTTATGAGTTAAAAAATCATGTAAATTACAATCCTTATGATTAAAAGTTATTTCATCATCAAGAGAATTTAACGAAGATGAATTTTGTCCCTTAAAACACATTACTTGGATAAATAGATTATGATATATCGTGCAATTAAGAAATACACACGCAAATTTATTAAATTAATTAAAAGCGACAGGTACTCATCACGATATTTCAGAAAATACATGTGCTAGGAGTTTTAGCAAAATTCGACCTCTATGGGGTGGTTTTTGGGGTTGATAGTGGTTCGTATAAAACAAGTGCTAGGAGTCTTAAATTTTGCATAGGGGTTCTTTTTAAAACGTAGGTGCTAATTAAGGCAGGATTTTGTGAATAACATGTATCATAAGTCGGAAAAAATCCCGTATGTCATAAAATGAAGTTCACGCTAGAAAAGCTAGTTAATAATAAACAAATGAATAATTTCCGGGACAAAATACACTAAGATGATCTGATCCCAAACCGAGCAGAGCTTGTGCTATGGGTGTCAGAGACTGATAAACATACTTAAATATTTCTAAATAGATAATTACACCTAGACACATAACAAACACAAATGTTCGTCGCATGAATGTTTGTCATGGGTGGGGATCGAACCCACGAACTCCGGCGCAAAGGCAAGATCGCTGCCATTGCGCCAACAGGCCAGTCCTAACCCAATAATGTAGATTCAATTCTTCTCTCAGTACTATTTCTTGGATTAGAAGCGAGAGGTACAGCCAACACTGGATTAATTTCTCATTTCGCCGTAGCTTAGGGCAGACGAGACGGAGATCAAACGCAGATATTTGATTCCGTATCTCATCACAATGAATATTTCTGTAAATACTGTGACTATACAGATTGTGTCCTAAATCTAAATGGCATTTCGTGTTCGTCCTCACAGAGCCGAAGATTAAAGGGACCTTTTATCGGACCGTTCGATAAAAAAGGAAAGAGTGTCGACACAGATCGGAGTTTGCATATTATTTACATGTAGGCAGGCAGCTGTGTGTGTGTGTCAACAGCTTGACCGTGACAGTCGGCATGATCTAAATCTATACATGCATATTAAGCTCTACCGTTCCTGACTTCATGATCAACAGACTCACACTTGAAACAACTAGTTGTTCAATGCCTAGGCATAGAAAGCTAAAATTTTATGACTGGCCTGTTGACGCAATGGCAGCGATCCTGCCTTTAGCGCCGGAGGTCGTGGGTTCGATCCCCACCTATGACAAACATTTATGTGACGGACATTTGTGTTTGTTATGTGTCTGGGTGTTATCATCCATTTAAGTATGTATTTAGAAATATATAAGTATGTTTATCAGTCTCTGACGCCCACAGTACAAGCTCTGCTTAGTTTGGGGTCAAATGAATCTTGGTGTAAATTGTCCCAGATATTTATTTATTTATTTATATGTAGGTGGACTGGGGAGTGTAGGGAAGCACTAAGCGAATTTTCATCCGAAGTCTTGAACAGTGATTTGTTTTGAAGAGCGTTTAACACTCCGATCGTGGATCGTGCAGTCACCAGTTAAAATCTGTCCAGAATCAAACTTCGTGGTTATTGTTAGATTTCCGACTAACTCTGCGATGATGGAAACATCGATTAAAAACCAAATCAACCCGGATAACGGCAGAAGGCTCACCACCTAACACGTTGGGTTACAACTTCCAATATCATTGGCTTTTGAGTGTTTCGTTCACCATGACTGCAACAGTCACTGTACGGGATATAGTCGTGAAGGTATGTTATATTGCTCTTGAATATGGAACTCGTATAAGAATCCTAACAACAATACCAATGTGATTCACCGTAAAAGCTGTGCAGGGATACAGATATATTTTTACTCTGCATGGAACAAAAGCTTATTTTTTCCACTGCTGGCCACACCGTAACAAAAGGTTTAATCATTCGGGATAACGTCACCACTCGCAATAACAATCACATGTGGAAATGTTTCGAGTGTAAACTTTGAGATATGAGTCCATAAATCGAGGGGTTGCACGTTTTAGCTTCAGGTTTTCTCCTAGATTGTGTAAACACATCAGACATGTAGAGGGTGGTCATCCTAATATCCGATCTGACCGGCATTGATTTACATCGACACACGCAGTACGTAAACAGAACAGAGAAGAAGCTTCATACAAATAGCTGTGACAGGTACACTACTACGCATGTGTGCGTGACCCCTAGCTTGACCATTGACCGAGCCGGTATAAACCTATTTACCTACGCGACAAGAAGGCCAGTATACTCGCAAGGGCGTGTCTTAGTGTCCTTTTTTTTTTTTTTTTGCGGGGGAAAAAATGCTATACGCACTATCCCGCTGCCTGGGTGGGGCAGCGGGGGAGTGTGGGATTCTCCGTCACTGAAGGTGACGGCATACCCACTAAAAAGACCCCCGGTATACCTCATCGCCTTGACGGGACGACATGGTGCCTAGTTCGGATTACCATGCCGTCCCTGGCGGACGGCCCAGCCTTTACGCCAGGCCTCCTCACGCAGCAGGGGCGTCCCGGTATACGGGGACACCCCCAGACAGGAGCACCGTGCAATGGGGTGGAAGCCCCCCGACTCTAACCCCGGTGCTGCTTTTAGGGAGCGGGAAGAAGGCGCGCAAACCGCCGTCTCCTCACTCCCCACCGTCTGCGTCGGAGAGGGCCCGCCTGAGGATCTTCCTCCCGGGCCCTCTCCGCTGTCTCCTTCTGCGACATCACCTCTTCGCAGAAGGAGACCATCGCCTCCCATCCACTCTCGCTCGCCAGCATGGCCCGTATCAGGGCCGGGAGCGAGAGGTCGGTGCCGACCACATCCACTAGTGTGCGACGCTGCACCGCCCAAGCAGGGCACACCTCAAGGGTGTGCTGGGCGGTGTCCTCCTCGGCGTCGCACTGGTGGCACCTCGGGGTGGGCTCCCTCCGGGCGATATTATGCAGGTACTTCCCGAAACAGCCGTGTCCGGAAAGTACCTGCACCAGCCGGTACGTAAGGGGCCTCTTCTCCCTACGCACCCACTGGTCGAGGACCGGCCTGATCGCCTCTATGGTTTGTCGGCCATAGAGCGGGTCGACCAGGTCCTTCGCCCACCTCCACAGTAGCGCGCTTTGAGCACGCCGGCGCACTCCCTCAATTTGGTCCCAATACGGGACCTCTCCTCTTGTTCTCGCTGCTGTGCGGGACTGGTACACAGCAGCAAGAACGTCTGCCTCCAGCTCCCAGGGGGGCATGCCTGCCAGGACACAGGCCGCCCCTCCCCGATACCGTACGGTAACCCCGTACGGCCCTCAACGCTATTTGTCTCTGAGGCGCCCGTAACAGGCGCCTGTTTTCAGCGTTGAGGGCCCCCGCCCAGATATACTTTTAAGTATGCCGGCGTAGAGACGCCGGCATGACTGGCCCGGGCCGCGCTCGTTGGGCAAGAGTCGGCCCAGAGCACCCGCGGTGCGGATTAGGCGGGGCGCGAGGCGGGAAAAATGCGCCCCAAAACTCCACCGCCCATCCAACACAGCACGGTTTTTGAAGCTTCATCTCTGTATCTTTTAGTCTACCATGACCATGGCAGCCGCTAGAGTTCGCGTCGACGTTTTTGATGGGCTTCGGCACGCGCAAAAATGGCATACGGATTCCTGAAATCAACTATCGTAGTTTACGGAAACACATGGTAGACATGGGATATAGAATCAGCCGATTTGCTGTCACCATTTACCAACGGGCAATTTAACTCTTAAGGAATACTTAGGCTGTAGAACCTTAAAATACGATTCACATAATACATACCATCACGATCATATCCTGAACGGGGTAGTCATAGTTAAGTGACTGTTGCCGTCGTGGTGAACGGAAACTCAGAAGCCCACTTTTCACCAATGCAATTAGAACCTGACGTTAACGGTTGATTTGGTTTTTTAACGATGTTTTCCATCACCAGAGAGTTTGTCATAAATTTAACAATGACCACAAAGATTGGTTCTGGCCGATTTGAACTCTGCACCTCACGATCCACGATCCGAGTTGGGATACTTCACGACCACGACGCTCTTCGCTCGGAGTTACGGTTCAATAGCTTCAAAATGACGCTGCCCGGCTCGACGCAGCGCCCGAAACATCGTAAATATAATAATTCCTTGACAGTTTTACACCGTGTGAATAATTTATTAACGAAAGAAAACGACCGTAAAATTACGTTCGTCAATTATTCATAATTTAAGTTGAATGTCAAATGTTCAGTGGAGAAATTTTCAAGCAATATCAATTTATAAGGGCAAATTAAGAAATATGTTTAATGTTTGAAAAATGTGAATGATCTATTAAATTGTACTTAGAATACCATTTAAAAAGGTCACTTACTCCCGAATCCACAAACGTTAATCAAAGCTGAGCAGTCCTTACATATGTATCTGTCCCTTTCATTTCTATTGACATGTGACAGGGAAGCATCAATTTGAGGTGTCCTCAACTTTTAATTAGCGTTTGCGGATACGGGTTAGCCTATAAATGTCACACTGATGGGAAAATAGATATAACTGAAATCAAATCATCGCTACAATTGACGGATATTTTTTTTTCAAACGACCTTTTTTTACGCTTACTCGCGCTCTACATTTCGCACGTCAATAAACAAACGCGCATACACGGGCTTATTGCGGCGAGTAAATAATAAAAAAACGGTTTTTAAAAAAAATCGTGATTACAATTTTTCACCGAGGCTTCTCAAGTAGTCATAAGACACTTGTGTTAAAGAAGCAGTAGTATAGGCAAGCGACTAATGTAGTATGTGTGTGTATATGTGTGTTTGTATGTACGGATCAAACTAATAGGACGTGAACCACCTAATACTATGACTAATAATAAACAAATACAAGCCGGTAGTGGTGTCAGTATCTGTATGTTCCGGCAAGCCGTCCTATATATATTCCTTCCCTTGGAACCCTTAGACCCATACACCTACGCCATATGTGCAGAGCAGTCGTCATTCTGTGTGCCGCCTCTTCGCGCTCGGCCTCTAGAATGTCGTCTCCGACGTCGACTACACGGAATATACGAGCTTATAAGCGCGTCAACGATCTATGAGTTACGCGTGTCTCTAAGGTTTTTTAAGACAACAATCCAGACTGCTAGCCAGTTAGAACGTTGACAATAATGAGGCGGACATAATATTTGAATTCATTGACTGGCCTGTTGGCGCGATCCCTCGATCTCAACCCATGACCTGCTTGTAACACCGAAGGGTTCGATCCCCACTTAGTGGAAAAATTGACGTGCCTAACAATTGAGTTTGTTCTGAATCTCCGTGTATTCGCGTTTTTTTTAAGCGTATGCAGCGCCCGTGTAAGTGCGTTTGCCGAAACGACCGTCTGAAACCGCTCTCAGAGTCACATCATCCAATACAGGGTTGTGGGTTACAAGTTCAGAAGGACCCATAAAAACGTCATACGGTCGCCTTCGGAAGTAATGGCTTTCTCGATATGAATTATAGGGTTTTTGAGTGCCCAAATGATAAATTTATCGTGCCGTATGTGAGTGTTGCGTCTAGTAATGGAAGTCCGAAGTTTATGTCAGACGTGACACTTGGGATATGAATGAGCTGTGGTGGACCTTTTTTGACATCGGTGATTAGTAACATACAAACTATACGTATAAATAAACTTGTGACAGCTTAGGAATGTAATTTTTCTGTACTACATCTAACGATATCTCTAGGAGAGTGACCACGTTATTGCTCAAGATCAGATGAAATTGTTGTTAAATGGCAGACTATTTGCTAAAGAATAAATACCTGACTGCCTATTAAGCCTAGTTCATGTAGCGTCAAAGGTCATAGGGCTCTAGATACTCAGGCATGAATAATTAACCTATAATGGGAGTTTAACATAAGGCATTGAAG